>CP129449.1:71630000-73032500 GCA_030445155.1 Quercus variabilis
ATAGAGTTATCTTCTTGTGTCCCCAACCTATCAAAGACTAAGATATGAAGTGGGTCACCCAATGCAGTAAAAAACAAATGATTTCTTTGATACGTTCGAAGATTGTTCTTCTTCCTCATAATTTGCTGCAATTACTGAAACACTAGCTTTTTGGATGGGAATATGAATAGGAGTTGGTGGGGTGTATCCAATTCCAGCCTTAGAACTTGTTACATTGAAACCTTTAGCCTTCGACACCTTATGTTCTTCTTTTCCAGAGGCTTCAGGGATGAGCTTACCCAAACCACTCAGCTTCTCATGGTCATAACCAGCTTTAGCCATGAGTTTATATGCATTAGGGTCAAATCCCTCTTTGGTTCGTTTGGTGGGCAAAGTCCCATGTTCAACAATCGATCCTTGGGATGGTCTTGTGAACCCTTTCAATGGTTGGCTTGAGATTCTTGATTTTGTGATTTTAGCAACTGGGAGAGTTAATCCCTGCAGATCTTCCAATACTGACTCTTCATCCCCTGAAAAGGGTGATTAGCCCTCTTTTCTTTTAGTGACTGGGACATAGTGTAACACAGGAGCTGCCTTAGTTGCTTTAGAAGCTTGATGCTTCTTCTCTTTTGCAGAAGTCTTTGTTTGCTTAGTTTCCTTCTCCTCAATTGGCTTGGCTTCCTTATCCTCAATTGGAGAGTCAATCCTTGAAGTTTTGGAGTGGAGGTTTACTTCTTTGCTAGATAGTGAAACAATGACTTATGCTTCTTCTTGCGTATCATCTTCCAAGTAAAATTTTGAATCAGCAAAAGGTGATTCAGCTATAGTAAAGGGCTTGTGATCAGCTACTATCTTCTTAACTTGTCCATCTTGAAAATATTTAAAGCATTGGTGATACGAAGATGGCACAACACCATGCTCATGCAACAATGGTGTTCCAATAAGCACTTTGTATGTGGTCTTGGCATCAATGACATGAAAGAGCACACTTAATTCCATTTCACCAATGAGCATATGAAGTCTAATCTTCGCAATAGCTCTTTGTCCACCTTGATTAAAGTCTTGAATCATCAATTTACTGGGAAGTAGTTCATCCAAGGAGATTCCAAGTTCTTTCAATATTTTGAGTGGGAGGATATTGACTGTAGATCCACCATTAATAAGGATACGACTGACTTCTTGTTCTCGAATGTAGCCAGTCACAAATAAAAGACGATTATGAATCTTGGATCCTAACAAACGATCATCATCACTGAAAATGATTGACGACTACTATGCTCTATACACAATAGCTCGTTCTATTTCTTCCTCACAATTTGAAGAGTCTTCTTCACCACTTACTTGATAACATGTAAGAAATGAAAAGATATAATTCTCGGGAACTGGCATTAGGGAGAAAGGTACTTTCACCTCAATAAGCTCAAAGGAACCAAATTGTATGATGAGAATAGTAGAAATAGTTGTTGAGGCCACCATGGCTAAATTGGCAATCGCAACTTCATCGTCAAACGTGATCTTTCCTTGATGGGCTAGATCCATGATTTTATCTTTCAAAACAAAGCATTGTTCTATGTGGTGGCCTATGAGGCAATGATACTTGCAATACTTGGGATCATTTGTTTGGTCAGCCTCTTCAGGATGTTTCATCTCTAGTAGCTCAATTAACTTCAACTCAAGTAAATGATCTAACATCTTGGAGATATCAGAATCAGGGAATGGATATTGCTTTTCTTGCATCTCTTGTAATGTTGGTCTTCTTCTTCTCTTATCTTGAGTGAGTGCAGGCATCTATTCTTTCATCTTAGGCTTAATTGGAACTTTGAGAGGAGTAGTAGTTACAATCAAAGACTGCTTGTTTTTCGGTTTAGGAGGGAATTTGCCCCCTTTGCTAGTATCTTTTCTTTCTCTCCCATTACGAGATTCTTGAACAGGGGGAACTTGGTGACTATTGGAAGCAATGCTAAGCTCCATGTCATGAGCATGTGTTGCTAATTCTTCAAATGTTTTTGGCTTTATTCCTTGAAGAATATAGCTTATAGCCCAATTCATTCCTTGAATGCACATCTCAATTGCAGACGCTTCAGATAATTGATCCTTGCAGTTGAGACTAAGATTTCTCCATCGTTGAATGTAATCAATGACAGCCTCTTCTTTCCATTGCTTTGAATTGGTGAGTTCTATCAAGAGTACTATAGAAATGGTTTAGGAATTCTCGCTCCATTTGATTCCAACTATCAATGAAGCCAGGTGCTAGATCGGTATACAAATCAAACGCATTTCCCTTCAAAGAGCGAACAAATTGCTTGATCATGAGATCCCCATAAGTTCCAGCATTGTTACAAGTTTCCACAAAGTGAGCTACAAGTTGCCTTGGATTGCCTTTACCCTCAAATTGTTAGAACTTCGATGGCTAATAGTTTTGAGGCATCCTCAAGAGGTCTATCCTTTGAGTGTATGGTTTAGCGTAGGCAATGGATGCTTGACTTCCACCCCCAACTTGGTCTTTGATAGCTTCCTTTATTAACTCATTGAGCTGATCAAGAGAGATAGACCCATCTGTAGAGAAATTGAGATCCTTAATTTGTTGAACTTTCGAGTTTGTCATTATGGGTTTGTTTTTACCTAGACCTTTCATCTTCACGATTCAGTCCAGATGTATTCCCCATCTTATCCATTAGGACAGTTATTTGTGCGTCTCTCAATGCTTCCCTTTCTTTCATAGACTTCATTAATTCCTCTAAAGTCTGAGCTATAGTCGAGACTTGTTCCTTCAGAGATGTTGTGTTAGTCATCATGACTGGCATGGCAAATGAGCTAACAGAGCAAGGAGGATCCCTAAGCTTTGAAGTATGAATATTTTCTGAAAATGAGAACTCAGAGCCATCGGGTGACTTGTTTTCTTCTTCAGCTATTGGAACTTCTTGGATTGATTTCGAAGTTTGAGAAGTTGTTCATGACTTCTAAGCTTTAGAAGTGTTGAGAACAAGTGAGGGTTGGGGTATGGATGTTGTTTGAACATAAACCTCTACAAGAGCTTTTGTTATTCCCCTTGTCATAAGTCCAGCATAGGAAGCGTCAAAACTTGATGAAGAGTTTGAATCCATTGTAGGATCAACTTCACTTGTTCCAAAAAGAGGGTTGTTGATTTGAATCTTCTTTGAAGCCATAAGACTTCAAAAGATATGACAAATTGATGAAGAAGAGATGAGAGGTAGAGATAGTTCCACCGGGCGTGCCAAAAATTTGTAAACACAAAATTTCTCAATTGCAGAAAATCAAACAATTGAAAAGAAATATGGTTTGCAAATACAAATTTGTATTGATGAATAATGAGTACAATCTTTATTTTAATTCTTTTACAAAAGAATATCCTCTGATTCTATTTTCTTTGAACTTGACTCAAACAAGAGATCTTCTTGACTTTGGTTGGAAGATGGATTGAACGGTCTTCACAACAAATATCTAGCTTTGAGCATATTAGAGATTTATTGTTCTTCAAGTCTTCAAATGTGAACACTAGGGCTGAAGTTCTTCTAGGCTTTAGAGGCTTGATCTGTTGAGTTTCAAAGATTTGGGTTTGTTGAGGTTTATGGAAGCTTTTTAGCTTAATTCCAATAGAACTTCAAAGAACTCGAACAAGAGATCTTCTTGACTTTGGCTTGTTAGAGATTTGTTGTTCTTCAAATTCTTCAAGCCCTTTGAATGTTCTTCAAATTCTTCAAAGATGCTTCAAGTTCTTCAAAAATTCTTGAGACAAAATTTCTCCAGAGCTTGGACCCCTTGAAAATTTGGTGTTTAAAATGAGAGGAGATGTCCTCTATTTATAGTGATTTTAGAGGATAAGCTCCACTTTGAATTGATAGACTTGAAAGTATGTAGTAGACTTTTGATCTGCCCAAATTCTTCTTAGAGATAATTCTCTATTTATCTATTTTGATAAATATCATATTTTGATAAAGATAATAATCAATAAAAATAAATAATTATCTCTATTTAATTTATTTTAATAAATATAATTATTTATCAATTTTGAATAGGAAATTTATCTTTATCTTGTGGGCCCAATGACACGGGCAAATTTCAATATGTCAATGTAATATCAATTTGGACTACACATGTCATCATTTGATTTAATTAATTTAATGACATTAATTTAGAATTTTCCACTAAACTTTGATGTGGCATTTTATAATTTGCTTAAAATTGTGCCTCTTATAGCTATATCTATTTTTTGGAGAGAAAACCCCATTGTTCACACTCCAACAGATTCTCTAAATGCAAAACTTTTTCAAATATTTTTTGAAGTATCTAGAAAAGCACTATAGAAACTCCAAATGAATTTTTCTACTTAAAAAATTCATACATCTCAATAAATAAATAAAAACAATTCTTTCTCTCTCCTCTCATAGCTACAAACACAACGGCTTTAAACACAACAATCTTTCTCTCAAACATCTCTAAACTCAAGCATAACCAGATTATCAGAATACAAACTCAAAAATAAAATATTAAAATAAAGCAAATCATAACAATAAAAGCAAAAAAAAAAAACAAAAAACAAAAAAAAAAACAAAAAACAAAAAACAAAAAACAAAAGACATAAGTCATCTGACCCATCTGGACTGCATTGGGGACAAAGATGAGCGACAGCACAGTGACCCATCTCTCTTGTTCTTTCTCTCTATACCTCTTTTCTTTCTTTTCTTATCGCAGAGAGAGCTAGTGAATGTTCTGGAATCAAGTAAAGAGAGAGAGAGAGAGAGAGAGAGAGAGAGAGAGAGAGAGAGAGAGAGAGAGAGAGAGAGAAAAGAATGAGAGCTCGCTGGAATGTTCTTGAATGAGGGAGAAAAAGAAAATAAAAGAATGGGGGGATAGAGATAGTGGACACATGTGTGGAGGAGAAAAACAAGAAAAAAGAAAAAGAAAAAAAAGAAATGATACGTATGGATGAAAGTGAAATGGAAGAAAGGAAAATTAATATAAAAAATAAAAAATCCTAATTGAGAAATGCTACAACACTATTTTCACAATAAATTTTAAGTAACAAATTGTTATTAGTTAATATTGATGAGTAAAAAAATAATTTCAGTAGTTGGTTCAAATTATAACTGGTAACAAATTTCTACATAAATTTTGTTGTGAAAATATTGCGAAAAATATTGTGGATATAACACTTCTCATGGAAAAATATAGTTGTTAAAAAAAATAATAAATATATAATGAAAGAGAAAATAATATTTAAATGAAATAGAGAAATGATAGAAAATCTGTTGAAAGATGTATTTTAAAAAATAAATAAATAAAAATTAAATGTTATTATTCATTGTCTAAACATAATAGAAATATGAAGAAGCTATTGGAGATGCCTGAGGCTTTTCACAAATTTGTTTCTCTAGCTAACCTGGTTATTTGTGTGTACGGTTTGTATTGACAATTAACCTTTGGTCCATCAATCCTACTTGCTAGTCTTATCTACTCTTCTGCTTGGCTCCTATTGTACATGCCTTTTTCCCCATCCTTTTTCTTTTTAACTTTTGCCCCGTACCATCTCTTTTTTCCTTTTTCCCCATTCTTTTTCTTTTTAACTTCTGGCTGTACTCTATATATATATATTCATGGAGTGTAACTCATTTAAAGCACCTAGGAGCTAGAAAGAGTGAGAGAGATGGCAAAAGATGATAATCTTCCACTGTTTGAAACAAAGTCAGCAAAGGGACGAATCCTTTTCCAAATCTATTCCCTTTTAATTTTCGTGGGAACATGCTTCATCTTCGCATATAGACTGAGCCACATACCAGCAAAAGGAGAACCAGGAAGATGGGCATGGATGGGATTGTTTTTCTCAGAGCTTTGGTTTTGTTTTTATTGGTTTCTCACTACGGTTGTCAGATGGAACCCCATCTATCGTAACACTTTCAAAGATCGCCTCTCTCACAGGTATATCTCTCTGTTTCACATGCCTAGCTAGCTTAGATATATTGCATGCAAACTTGATTTTCTATGTATGCGTTTGTCTATTACATGCTTTTCTTGCTGAGTGTGATTGTACATAATAAACAGATATGAACAGGCTTTGCCGGGCATAGACATATTTGTTTGCACAGCAGACCCTGTGATAGAACCACCAGTTATGGTGATAAACACAGTGCTATCAGTCATGGCTTATGACTATCCAGCTGAGAAGCTAAGCGTTTATCTATCAGATGATGGTGGTTCAGATTTAACGTTCTATGCTATGCTGGAGGCCTCACGTTTCTCAAAGATTTGGCTGCCATTTTGCAAGAAGTTCAAAGTAGAACCAAGATCGCCGGAGGCTTATTTCCGTACAGCTGTTGAGCCACTTGGGGAGCCTGTCTTGGCCAAGTAGTGGTCAACTGTCAAGGTAAATCTATCGCTATCATTCTCTCCTCATCATTTGCAAAACACCATTTATTGTTGGATGGAATAATATGACCCTCATCATTTAAATTAGAAAAGGAAAAAAGGACTACACTTCACGGTTATTAATGTTTTATTATTTCTTAGATCACAAATATATATATATATTATGAGAAATACTTCTTTTTTACTTTTTTACAATGTAAATTTATATTGTAAAGACAGAAAAAAGTAGTAATATTGTATACTTTTGCAAAATTTTTACAATAATTATCACTTTTTGCAGAGAAGTATAAAATTTGCCACCTTTTTTGTTTTGACAGTGTAAACTTATGATAAACGTACAATGTAAATATATAAAGGTCCTACATTTATATACTTTAATAGTTGTTAAGAGTTTTACAATTTAACAAGTAGTTTGTTTTAGTATTTTCAACAAAAACATTTATAGTTTAAATTCATTCGCCTCAACTTAAAAATAAAAATAAAACCTCACTAGTTAGGCCAACATGACCAAGAAGAATTAAAGTGAATAACCGTTAAATATATATATATATATATAGTGAAATTTATTACTAGTAGACGGGTGAAATACCATGCATAGAAGCAAGGATATGTAGCTTGAGCAATACGTTGTAAATACTAGTAGGTTGTGTTCAGGAACTTGGATTTGGATTTTAAATTAATAGATTTGAAATCAAGGGATTTTAAATCCATTGATTTTAGGTGTTATTTGAAATCCAAGCATTTTAAAAGTTTAAAATTCTTTGTGGATTTATAAAATCCAAATCCTTGACCTTTTTTGAACTTCCCAAAAAAGTTATCTAGATTTTAATCACCTAAATCCAAATCCAAATACCCAAATCATATCATCCAAACATACCAGTAAAGAATTTTGTTGCTGCAGCCTCCCGGGCATATGTCTCTCTTTTCTCTTTTTCTTCTTTTAATTCAATTTTAATTTTGTAAGTATTATGCTCTCTTCATCTAGAAAAGGTATCTTATTAGTTGGGCATATAAGACTCATGTGAAACTAACATGTAGGTCTTACAACGCCTACATGTCAATTTCACATGAGTCTGTGGAGCCCACATGTCAGCTTCACATAAATATTATACGTTAGATATATACAAGAATTTTTTCTCTTAAGGTATATTTGTTTGGAGGTGAAATAGAGTAGATGGAAAACTTTGGAGAGAAAATAATAAGGAAAACTTTTTTGAATTGTGTTTGGTTGGGTAGAGAGAAAAGAAAATAAATGGTAGAGGTTAGGTGTTTTCTCTCCAGACCCACAAAAAAGTTTTTTCTTCAAAATGGAAAAAAAAAAAAAAACAAGAGAGAAAATGTTTGAACAAAAAACTCCCCTCGGCTAACATGTTAGGTATTGTTCATAGTCTTTTTTTTTTTCCTGCTTTCTTTTCCGTTTTGTCATTTTTTTTACACGTTTTGTCTTCTTTTCTTTTTTTTTTTTTTAACTGTGAGCTGTTTCTTTTCCTTTTCTTTTTTTTTTTTTAATTTCCTTCTTTAGTTTTTTTTGTCTTTTTTTCTTTTTTAAACTCCTTTATTTTTTTTTTTTTTTGTCGTTTTACTTTTTCTTTTTTAAAAAAAAAAAAAAAACTTTCTTCTTTAGCTTTTTTTTTTCCCTTCTCTGTGCACTTTTGGTGCTTTTATTTTTTTGTTCATCTGTATTTTTTTTTTCCTCTTTGTTATTTTTTATTTATTAGGAGCATAAAAATAAATTTATACCAACTATATTTTCTATTCTTTCAGTTTTTTACTTTCAAACCAAATACCATGAGGGAAAACTAAAAACTTTTCTATCTTCTCCCAATTTTCTATACTACCACTTTTCATCCTTCTAACGAACAGACCCTTAATTAATAATTGTTAAGTTAGTGAAGAGTGTAGACAAACATCCGGGGAAAAGTATTTGTAGGGCGCATGGAGTGTAATATTCTTTGTTTGCGCTATAATTTGGCATCTGATTATTGATTCCAATGATTGAGATAAAAAAAATGCCCCATTAGCTCCGTCAAAATCAAACTTTGCGTCAAAATCAAACTTTGCGAATTTTATCTGTACAAGCACAGCCACACACACACGTACAAAAGTTGTCTTCCGTGTTCAAAAATCTGATCATTTCATCTCATGTTCTGTCTATGTTATCACTAGTTAACAAGAAACGTCAGCCCAAAAAAAGCTAACAAGAAACGACATCATTCAATGGACCCTCCAAAATTAACACAGTCCAAATCCTCAAGACAGTTGTCAGTGTGCATTGATTTTTTGGTGTTGGCCTTTGCAACTTGCCTGTCCTGAAACGAATCAAATAGATGAGTTTAAATTTGACAAGGAGCTGGTGTAAAACCATTAGTTTACTCCTCCAATACCATGATGCCACATCAGCATTTTATAAATTATTGAATAGAGCCTCCCACACACAATATTTCCTCCCTATCACAGAAAATCAAATCCTATTGAGTTAAAAACTCTTGCTTCTACCATGGAAGAACCACCACCTTCAACCCCAAAATCTGGAAAAAGAGATGACCACTAAACTCATCCCTCCAATTCCATTAATACAAAAAAAAAAAAAAAAAAAAAAAAACAAACAAAATCCCTTTTTCAAACAAACCATATCTTAAAGTTTTTCTACCCAAAATATCGCCTATGTTGCTAGACGGTGGTCCGTGATGCTGGTGAAGCTGCTATTACTCCTTTTGATACTACAACTACTTCTATTTTTGCCAAAACCTTTCTTTAGTGATTTTAGAGCTTGCCCATAAGAACATCTCCATCTATCTAAGAGCTTGAACAAATAAATGAACCTTGCACGCAATCTCTGAACTGAAAATCTTTTGGAGTTTAGCTTGAAACCTCTGCTTCCATTACATCTCATTCTCCTGTGGTCCTACCGTTGTCAACCTTCCATCGTAGTAGGCTAGGAGCTTTGGTTTTTTAATTGAATGGGATTTGATTTTTTTTAATAGGAAGGAAGTATTGTGTGTGGGAGGTTCTATTCATTTATTTGTGTAATGCTATGAAATACTAATGTGGTACCATGCTATTGGAGGGTGTAAACTAAGGGTTTTACACCTAATCCTTATAGAATTTAAACTCCAAATAGAAATAGGTAAATTCCATTAACAAGGATTGGGCTACTACAAATAAACATGTCAAAACGGGAGGTTCAGGTCGAGTCGGGTTCAAATCAGGTCAATTGGGTTACGGGTCAAACGGGTCACAGGTCAAAAACGGGTCATTTTAAGCAAGTTAAGAATCGGGTTCATGTCAAGTCGGGTCGGGTCGGGTCGGGTCGGGTCGGGTCGGGTCGGTTGACCCGTATTTTTCGCATGAATTTTTTAAAAAAAAAAATTTATAAAGAAAACAACATGTATTTGCCATTTGGAAAGTTATGCAACAAATTACTTAATGTAAAATACATTATTTTGAATTCACCACTTATATCAAGAATGAACTCAGTTAAACTTATTAATATTTATTCAATAATTTAAAATTATACAAATCCTAACATTGCTATCTAAAACAAAATAACACAAAGATAATTTAAACAAATATACAAGTTTTATTTCTACACAATATCAATATTCCAAAATATAAAACAAAATCTATGTTTTTAACTCTACTGTAACTAGATTATTTTGGCATGTACTTTACTATTTGATATCTAAAAATCTTTACTCATTGCAGAATGTTCAACTATTTATCTTTCAATTAATTTGCATGCAATTATGTAAATGTATCAATTGTTTCCTTAAAGTTCACAATAAACAATTAAACCAATATTGTCTTAGTTTTACTATTTTTTTTTTTACCAAAAAAAAAAAAAAAAAAAAGGTTTTAAAAACATGGTTTTGGTACGGGTCGGGTCGCGGGTCGGGTCGGATTGCCCTGCAAAAAACACGAGTCTGGTCATGGGTCAACCTGTTTTTGCTTCAAGTCAAAAAAATTGGGTTCGAGTCGAGTTTTTTCAAGTCATGTCAGGTCGGATTAGAAAATTTTGACCCGTTTTGCCATGTCTAAATACAAATCACTGAATGAAGTCTAAAATATTTCAAAATTGATCTTTTTTTTTTTTCCAAAAGTCAACTTAACCCTTAAAAGAGTTGAGAAAAATGATCAACTGGCTTAATAGTATTTAGGGATTTTTTTTTTTTTTTTTTTTTGAGAACTCATACTTTTACCATTATAAAATGGATATCCCTTGCAATATGTGAGTAGATTGCAAGTTCATATAAAATATAATTCATGTACAATACTTATTCATTATATTATATTTGATAATTAGTTATATCACATGTCATTAAAAAGAAGAAATATGAATTATTGTGATTAATATAATTCATTTATGAACATGTTTTTGAATGAATTCACAAATATTTAATTACTTTGACTAACTTATTTGCACAAAGTTTTCTATATTTTACTTTTGTGTTTAATTTTCTAGTTTTTTTTTTTTTCAATTATTATTAAAATTACTAAATTTGAACATGTGTCATATTTCAAATAAATTATTTTTTGATATAAATCTTAAATAATAACCATATACTTTCCAAGAAGAACCTAAATTTAAATTCCCCCCTCCCCACTTTTTGTGTGAAAAAGAAACCATATCAATTGCCTTTTATATTAATAATTAGAAAAATGAACATGTATCTCAAAAACACATAACTAAAAAATTAATATTAAAGAAAACACTATTATTTTTTGCTGAATAGAAAAAATCTAAAAATAATATTAAAAAAAAGGGGGAAATTTTTGTTGATATGGAAGGAAAAATTTAGAGTATCTCTTATTTTCTTGCTAAGTAGTTGTCCAAAATTTTTTATAATTAAAAATATAAAACTAAAGAAATAAAATTATTTATCTTTGAATACAAATAAATAATTTATTAAACTATTTTCTTAGTTAAAAGTTTAATGAATTAATTCATTAAAACCTTTACTTGATGGAAGAAATTAAATGAATAATACCTAGGGATAGAGCCAAAACTTTGAGTAAGGGAGTGGTTTTACTATTGGCTGTATGTTGTAGTTTCAACCTCTGATTTCGCTACAATTTAGCTACTGAGATTTTCTTTTTCTTTTTATTTTTGTAAGAACAAAATTATTTTTGTTTAAAATTTTTTAAAGGGCAACGTTGTTTATTTTGGATAAAATTGGTTAATTGACCCTTTTTTTTTTTTTTTTTTAGTTTTACTATTGGTAATTTTTGTTGTTGAGATTTTTTTTTTTTTTTTTGGCTCATATATTTTGTTTTAGATTTTAGATCTATAAAATTTTTTATAGTTACTAAAATGAGGAAAATGCTGGAGTTACAAGCCTTTTTATAAATTACTGATATGATAAATAGTTACGGGTAAGTAAAAAAATAATGTGAGTGGTGGGCTCATTATGCAAACAAATAAGAATTTACTACCAAAACAATTTGTAAAATGTTGTAAAAAAGTTTGTGACATAGCATTATGCTTAAAAGAATCAATGATATTATTTAAGAGAAACAAAATACAATTTTATAGAACAATTTGCTAAAATTATTATACATACATATAATATTTTTTTTTTTTAATAAAAAATTTGGGGGGTGGGGGTGGGGGTGGGGGGGTGGTCATTGCCCCCCTTAGTCCAATGATAGCTCCGTCCCTAATAATACCTATATCCCTTTCAAAGAAGATTGATATATGGAATTAATCAAAAAATGAGGTGGATTGTCAAATGAAAGAATTATAAAAAAAATATGCTATATGATGTAACCTTATGTTTTCACTCATGATGTTCTTACTTTTATATATATACACACACACACGATTGTAAATCCATCTCAAAGCATACGAAAGAATCTCAAAAAATGAAATCATTTATCTACTTTACTTAATTTCCATAATATCCCCAATTATAACCCACCATTAATTATAAACCCATCAAAAGGCTTCTAGGAATGTTGTTAGATTTACTTTGTATCTTTTTGATACGTGACATTTGCAAAGTCGTCTATTTATTTTGTATCTATTTTACGATTAGGTTGGAAATTAGTAGACAAATATCTCGTAATTTTCCTCTTTACTTTATTTTTCAATTCACATCACACGTGATAAAGAATAAAATCATGCTTCATGTTGTATGTAGATGTTATATGAAGACATGAAGAAACGGATTGAAAACACCACAAAACTAGGTCGAATATCCAAAGAAATAAGCAAAGAACACAAGGGATTCAATGAGTGGATATTGGTTGCAAGCCGACGTGACCATCAAACAATTCTTCAAGTATATACTATATATTCTCTTTTTCTCATGAGCTGAATATACTTAATTGAATAATTAAATTTTATTCGATTTCATGGCTTAGTTAATTAATAATAACTAATTTATAGATACTTATTGATGGGAGAGATTCGGAGAATGTGGACATTGAAGGACAACCTTTGCCTACTTTGGTATACTTGGCACGTGAAAAGAGACCCCAGTACCACCACCATTTTAAGGCAGGAGCCATGAATGCATTGGTAAGCCATACATCATATCCACATGCAAAATGCTTCCCCAAACTAGTTCTATTTTTTGTAGTCTCAACTCTTAGTAGCCATAAAATCCATATGTTATTAGTTTGTAAGTATTTTGTACTCATAATCATTTTTCATAATCAAAAATATTAGATAAGGGTGTCATCGAGGATAAGCAATAGTCCAATAATTCTTAACGTGGATTGCGATATGTACTCAAACAATTCAAAGTCAGTGAGAGATGCATTATGCTTTTTTATGGATGAAGAAAAGGGAAATGAAGTTGGCTTCATACAGTTTCCACAAGCATTCGAGAACCTAACAAAAAATGATATTTACAGTAATTCCTTGAATGTAATAATGAAGGTAAGCATAAAAAAATTACTTATAGTTTTTCCAATATGTTGAATTGAAAATGTGTACCCTATATTAGAGAAGACATTTTAACAAAATTTATATATGTGCTATACATTGCAATAAAGCTGGAGATGCCAGGATTTGATGGGAATGGAGGGCCTTGCTATATTGGTACTGGGTGCTTCCACAGAAGGGAGACTCTTTCTGGGAAAAAGTATAAGAAGAATTATAAGGCAGATTGGAAGAGATGGAGCAATAGAAGTGTAGAGGAGAGTACAAGTGTACTAGAAGAGACAAGCAAAGTCCTTGCAAGTTGTAGCTATGAGGAGAACACTCAGTGGGGAAAAGAGGTTTGTGTGTGTACATTTCATTTGAACCTCCTATATTCTTATTTGTGATGTGTGTGCACAATTCATTTGAAACTCCTATACATTTATTTGTAGACAGGTTTGAAGTATGATTGTGCAGTGGAAGATGTATTAACAGGATTAACCATGCAATGTCGAGGTTGGAGGTCCATATATTTCAATCCAGAAAGGGAGGGCTTTCTTGGTGTTGCTCCCACAACACTACTACAGTCACTTGTACAACAAAAGAGATGGTCTGAAGGTGATTTTCAAATATTTGCCTCTAGGAATTGTCCCTTTGTGCTTGGATATAAAAAGATTCCCTTAAAACTTCAACTTTCGTACTGTATCTATTTGCTATGGGCTCCAACCAGCTTGGCTACACTATACTATGCTACTGTGCCATCTCTATGCTTACTTAAAGGCATATCCTTGTTTCCACAGGTAACAGACTTTTATTTTTTAATTAAATTGAAGTTGTGTATTATTATTGCTAAACTATCTTCTAAAAATAGAATCATCTTGCACTAATAGATTTCAGATTCATGGGTTCTCGCATTTGCATTTGTCATCTTTCTCCACCGTGCATACAGCCTTGGAGAATGTATTTGGTTTGGGGGCACATTCAAAGGTTGGTGGAACGATCAAAGGATGTGGGTGTATAAAAGAACAACTTCCTACTTCTTTGGCTTGTTGGACTATATCCTAAATCGATTGGGGTTTGCAAAGTCAGCCTTTGTCATCACAACAAAGGCGGTTGATGATGATATGTCACAAAGATATGAGCAAGAGGTCATGGAGTTTGGTACTTCGTCTCCAATGTTTACCATTTTAGCGACACTTGCATTGCTAAACGCCTTTTGTTTCTTTGGAGGATTGAAGAAGGTGATTGCAGATTTGGAAACTTTGGTTTGGGAGCGATTTGCATTACAGATTCTTCTATGTGGTCTATTAGTTTTAATCAACCTTCCTGTTTACCAAGGACTTTTCTTCAGGAAAGACATCGCTAGTCTGCCTAACTCAGTTTCATACCAATCAACTATCTTTGCTCTATTGGTTTGTGCAATAGCCCTATATTAATTCCTATGTTTGTACCACACAAAACTTCTATTTGATATTTATTGTTGTTATGCACTTGTTGAGCCACATCAGTGTAGCATTTTAGTCCACTTTTATACAATTAATAAAAATAACAAGTTTGGATTGAGTGTGCATATTCTAAATCTGAAATTATTTAAAAATATAAATTCAAACTTAATTATGGCATTAAAAATTCAACACGGAGAACTAAGTAATGAATTTGGCTAGAGTTGGAAGTCTTGCCAGCTTTAGGGTATATTTTTTTGAAGGGATTTTAGGGAGAATGAAAAATTGAGGAGTGAAAAGTAGAGAGAAAGTATTTTTAGTATGTGTTTGGTTGGGAGAGATGGACAAGCACCATCCGGTGCTTGTTAACGTTTCCTTTTTTGTGTTTCATTTTTTAAAAAAAAAGTTATCAGAAAAATTGCCAAAAGAAATAACAAAAAATTGCCAAAAACTGAAAAATTGCCCAAAGCTAAAAAAGTTACCCCGAAAGTTATCCAAGAATGTGTTGTTAACGGACACCTTACGGTGCCCGTTAACACAACCCAAAAAGAAAATAGTGGGGCCTGGATGTTTTTTCGTTGGCCCAACCAAAATGTTTTCTCCTCAAAATGGGGTGAAAACTGAGATAAAAATTATGTGTATAAAGAAGACAAAAATGCCCATTTGTAGGTGCACATGAGTTTTCGTTTATTTGCCAATTTGACTTCTTCTTCTTTTTTTTTTTCCTTCGATTTTTGTCTATCTATCCATTGTACTATCTTTTTTTTGTGGTTATCAACAACAACAAAAAAAATAAAAAAATAAAAATTTCTTTTTGTTTTTCATTTTTTTTCCCTTTATTCATTTTTTTTTCTTCTTATTCCTTTCTTTTTTTTTTTTTTTTGTTTTTTGTGTCTTTTCCTGTACTTCTCTTTTCTTTTTCTTTTTTTCTCCTTCAATTTTTGTCTATCAGTCCGTTGTACTATCGTTTTTTTTTTTTTTTTTTTTTGTGGTTATAAAAAAAAAAAAAAAAAAAACTTTCTTTTTGTTTTGCGTTTTTTTTTTCCTTTATTCTTTTCTTCTTCTTCTTTTTTTCCCCTTGTACTTCTCTTCTTCTTTTTTTGGTGCTCATCTTCCTTTGGCATGTGTTCCTTGTAAAAAAAAAATTTGAAGTGTTCGTACACAATTTTTAAAAAAATGTTATTTTTTTTATTTAATGTGGACATAATTGTAAATTTATATCAATTTTATTTTTCGTCATCTTCTCTAAATTTATATCAAATTTATGTGTGTAGCTCCAACAGATTCTCTAAATGCAAAACTTTTCCAAATATTTTTTGAAGTATCTAGAGAAGTACTGTAGCAACTCCAAATGAATTTTTCTACTTAAAAAATTCATACAACTCAATAAATAAATTAAAAAAATTCTTTCTCTCTCCTCTCATAGCTACAAACACAACGGCTACAAACACAACAATCTTTCTCTCAAACATCTCTAAACTCAAGCATAACCAAATTATCATAATACAAACTCAAAAACACAATTTTAAAATAAAGCAAATCATAACAATAAAAATAAATAAATAAATAAAAATAAAATAAAAAAACAGAAGACATAAGAGATCTGACCCATCTAGACTGCATTGGGGATGAAGATGAGCGATGGCACAATGACCCATCTCTCTTGTTCTTTCTCTCTATACCTCTTTTCTTTCTTTTCTTCTCGCAGAGAGAGCTAGTGAATGTTTTGGAATCAAGTAAAAAAAAAAAAAAAAAAAGAGAATGAGAGCTCGCTGGAATGTTCTTGAATGAGGGAGAAAAAGAAAATAAAAGAAGGGGGGGATAGAGATAGTGGACACGGGTGTCGAGGAGAAAAACAAGAAAAAAAAAATGAAACGTATGGATGAAAGTGAAATAGAAGAAAGGAAAATTAATATAAAAAATAAAAAATCCTAATTGAGAAATGCTACAACAATATTTTCACAATAAATTTTAAGTAACAGATTGTTATTAGTTAATATTGATGAGTAAAAAAATAATTTCAGGGGTTGATTCAAATTAGAACTAGTAACAAATTTCCACAAAAATTTTGTTGTGAAAATATTGCGAAAAATATTGTAGATATGACACTTCTCATTAAAAAATATGATTGTTCAAAAAAGAATAAATAATGAAAGATGAAATAATATTTAAATGAAATAAATAAATAATAGAGAATTTGTTGAAAAATATATTTTAAAAAATAAGTAGATAAAAGTTAAATGTTATTATTCACTATTTAGACAGCATAAAAATATGGGGAAGTTGTTGAAGATGCTAAGCCTTTCCACAAATTTGTTTCTCTAGCTAACCTGGTTATTTGTGTGTACGGTTTGTATTGACAATTAACCTTTGGTCAATCAATCCTACTCGCTAGTCTTATCTATTCTTCTGCTTGGCTCCTATTATACATGCCTTTTTTCCCATCCTTTTCCTTTTTAACTTTTGCCTGTACCATCTCTTTTTTCCTTTTTTCCCATTCTTTTTCTTTTTAACTTCTGGCTGTGCTCTATAAATATATTCATGCAGCGTAACTCATTTAAAGCACCATAGGAGCTAGAAAGAGTGAGAGAGATGGCGAAAGATGATAATCTTCCTCTGTTTGAAACAAAGTCAGCAAAGGGACGAATCCTTTTCCAAATCTATTCCCTTTCAATTTTCGTGGGAACATGCTTCATCTTCGCATATAGACTGAGCCACATACCAGCAAAAGGAGAACCAGGAAGATGGGCATGGATGGGATTGTTTTTCTCAGAGCTTTGGTTTTGTTTTTATTGGTTTGTCACTGCGGTTGTCAGATGGAACCCCATCTATCGTAACACTTTCAAAGATCGCCTCTCTCACAGGTATATCTCTCTGTTTCACATGCCTAGCTAGCTTAGATATATTGCATGCAAACTTAATTTTCTATGTATGCGTCTGTCTATTGCATGCTTTTCTTGCTGAGTGTGATTGTATATAATAAACATATGTGAAAAGGCTTTGCCGGGCATAGACATATTTGTTTGCACATCAGACCCTGTGATAGAACCACCAGTTATGGTGATAAACACAGTGCTATCAGTCATGGCTTATGACTATCCAGCTGAGAAGCTAAGCGTTTATCTATCAGATGATGGTGGTTCAGATTTAACGTTCTATGCTATGCTGGAGGCCTCACGTTTCTCAAAGATTTGGCTGCCATTTTGCAAGAAGTTCAAAGTAGAACCAAGATCGCCGGAGGCTTATTTCCGTACAGCTGTTGAGCCACTTGGGGAGCCTGTCTTGGCCAAGGAGTGGTCAACTGTCAAGGTAAATCTGTCGCTATCATTCTCTCCTCATCGTTTGCAAAACAGCATTCATTGTTGGATGGAATAATATGACCCTCATCGTTTAAATTAAAAAAAGAAAAAAGGACAACACTTCACGGTTATTAATGTTTTATTATTTCTTAGATCACAAATATATATATATATATATATATATTATATGAGAAATACTTCTTTTTTTACTTTTTTTTACAATGTAAATTTATATTGTAAAGACAGAAAAAAGTAGTAATATTGTATACTTTTGCAAAAATTTTACAATATTTATCACTTTTTGCAAAAAAATATAAAATTTGCTACCTTTTTTGTATTGACAGTGTAAATTTAAGTTAAACGTACGTTTATATACTTTAATTGTTGTTAAGAGTTTTACAATTTAACAAATAGTTTTTTTTAGTATTTTCAATGGAAACATTTATAGTTTAAATTCATTCGCCTTATAAATAAAACTAGCTAGGCCAACATGACCAAGAGGAATTAAAGTGAATAACTGTTAAAATATATATATATATATATATAGTGAAATTTATTACTAGTAGACGGGTGAAATACCATGCATAGAAGCAAGGATATGCAGCTCGAGCAATATGCTGTAAATACTAGTAGGTTGTGTTTAGGAACTTGGACTTGGATTTTAAATTAATAGATTTGAAATCAAAGGATTTTAAATCCATTGATTTTAATAGTTATTTCAAATCCAAGCATTTTAAAGGTTTAAAATTCTTTGTGGATTTATCAAATCCAAATCCTTGACCTTTTTTGAACTTCCCAAAAAAGTTATCTAGATTTTAATCACCTAAATCCAAATCCAAATACCCAAATATATCATCCAAACATACCAGTAAAGAATTTTGTTGCTGCAACCTCCCGGGCATATGTCTCTCTTTTTTCTTTTTCTTCTTTTAATTCAATTTTAATTTTGTAAGTATTATGCTCTCTTCATCTAGAAAAGTTATCTTATTAGTTTGGCATATAAGACTCATGTGAAACTAACATGCGGGTCTTACAATGCCTACATGTCAATTTCACATGAATCTGTGGAGCTCACATGTCAGCTTCACATAAATATTATACGTCAGATACATACAAGATTTTTTTTCTCTTAAGGTATGTTTGTTTGGAAGTGAAATATGATAAATGGAAAACTTTGGAGAGAAAATAGTAAGAAAAACTTTTTAGGAGTATGTTTGGTTGGGTGAAGAGAAAGGAAAATAAATGATAGAGCCCAAATGTTTTCTCAGGTCCACCAAAAAGTTTTCTCTCCAAAATGGACAGAAAACAAGAGAGAAAATGTTTGGACAAAAAACTCCCCTCGGCTAACATGTTAGGTATTGTTCATAGTCTTTTTTTTTTTTTTTTTTTTCCTGCTTTCTTTTACGTTTTGTCATTTTTTTTACACCTTTTGTCTTCTTCTTTTTTTACCTGTGAGCTGTTTCTTTTCCTTTCCTTTTCTTTTTTTTTTTTTTTTAATTTCCTTCTTTAGTTTTTTTTTTTTTTCTCTTTTTAATCTTCTTTAGTTTTTTTTTTTTTTTTTCTTTTGTCGTTTTCCTTTAAAAAAAAAAACTTCCTTCTTTAGCTTTTTTTTGCCCTTCTCTGTACACTTTTGGTGCTTTTATTTTTTTTGTTCATCTGTATTTTTTTTTCTTATTTGTTATTTTTTTTATTAGAGGCATTAAAGTAAATTTATACAAACTACATTTTCTATCATTTTACATTTTTACTTTTAAACCAAACACCATGAGGGAAAAATTAAAAACTTTTCTATCATCTTCCAATTTTTTATCCTCCAACTTTTTCATCATTCCAACTAAATGGACTATTAATTAATGATTGTTTAAGTTGGTGAGGAGTGTAGACAAACATCCGGGGAAAAGTATTTGTAGGGCACATGGAGTGTAATATTCTTTGTTTGCTGTATAATTTGGCATCTGATTATTGATTCCAGTGATTGAGATCGAAAATGCCCCATTAGCTCCGTCAAAATCAAACTTTGCGTACTTTATCTGTACAAGCACAGCCACACACACACACACGTACAAAAGTTGTCTTCCGTGTTCAAAAAATCTGATCATTTCATCTCATGTTCTGTCTATTTTCTTGGTCCGTTTTGGAAAAAAGTTACAAAAACAGTGTCACTAGTTAATCAGAAAAGTCGTCCAAAAAAAAGTTAACAAGAAACGACATCATTCAATGGACCCTCCAAAATTAACACAGTCCAAATCCTCAAGACAGTTGTCAGTGTGCATTGATTTTTTGGTGTTGGCCTTTGCAATTGGCCTGTCCTCAAACAAGTCAAATAGATGAGTTTAAATTGGACAAGGACCTGGTGTAAAACCCTTAGTTTACTCCTCTAATACTACGGTGCCATATTGGCATTTTACAAATTATTGAATAGAGCCTCTCACACACAATATTTCCTCCCTATTACAGAAAATCAAATCCTATTGAATTAAAAACTCTTGCTTCTACCATGGAAGAACCACCACCTTCAACCCCAAAATCTGGAAAAAGAGACGACCACTAAACTCATCCCTCCAATTCCATTAATACAAAAAAAAAAAAAAAAAAAAAAAAAAAAAAAAAAAAAAAAAATCTCTTTATCAAACAAACCATATCTTAAAGTTTTTCTACCCAACATATCGCCTATATTGCTAGACAGTGGTCCGTGATGCTGGTGAAGCTACTATTACTCCTTTTGATGCTACAACTACTTCTATTTCTGCCAAAACCTTTCTTTAGTGATTTTAGAGCTTGCCCATAAGAACATCTCCATCTATCTAAGAGATTGAACAAATAAATGAACCTTGCACGTAATCTCTGAACTGAAAATCTTTTGGAGTTTAGCTTGAAACCTCTGCTTCCATTACATCTCATTCTCCTGCGGTCCTACCGTTGTCAACCTTCCATCGTAGTAGGCTAGGAGCTTTGTTTTTTTAATTGAATGGGATTTTATTTTTTGTAATAGGAAGGAAGTATTGTGTGTGGGAGGTTCTATTCATTTATTTGTGCAATGCTGTGAAATACTGATGTGGTACCATGCTATTGGAGGGTGTAAACTAAGTGTTTTACACCTAACCCTTATAGAATTTAAACTCCAAATAGAAATAGGTAAATTCCATTAACAAGGATTGGGCTAATACAAATCACTGAATGAAGTCTAAAATATTTCAAAATTGATCTTCTTTTTTTTCTTTTTCTTTTTCCAAAAGTCAACTTAACCCTTAAAAGTGTTAAGAAAAATGATCAACTGACTTAATAGTATTTAGGGAATTAATATTTTTTTTTTTTTTTGAGAACTCATACTTTTACCATTATAAAATGGATATCTCTTCCAATATGTGAGTAGATTGCAAGTTCATATAAAATATAATTCATGTACAATACTTATTCATTATATTATATTTGATAATTAGTTATATCACATGTCATTAAAAAGAAGAATTATGAATTATTGTGATTAATATAATTCATTTATGAACATGTTTTTGAATGAATTCACAAATATTTAATTACTTTGACTAACTTATTTGCACAAAGTTTTCTATATTTTACTTTTCTGTTTTTCTATTTTTTTTTTTCAATTATTATTAAAATTACTAAATTTGAACATGTGTGTCATATTTCAAATAAATTAATTATTGATATAAATCTTAAATAATAACCATATACTTTCCAAGAAGAACCTAAATTTAAATCCCCCCTCCCCACTTTTTGTGTGAAAAGGAAAACATATCAATTGCCTTTTATATTAATAATGAGTAAAATGAACATGTATCTCAAAAACACATAACTAAAAATTAATATTAAAGAAAACACTATTATTTTTTGCTGAAAAAAAAACTAAAAATAATATTAAAAAAAAGGGGAAAATTTTTGTTGATATGGAAGGAAAAATTTAGAGTATCTCTTATTTTCTTCCTAAGTAGTTGTCCAAAATTTTTTATAATTAAAAATATAAAACTAAAGAATTAAATTATTTATCTTTGAATGCAAATAAATAATTTATTAAACCATTTTCTTAGTTAAAAGTTTAATGAATTAATTCGTTAAAACCTTTACTTGATGGAAGAAATTAAATGAATAATACCTAGGGATAGAGCCAAAACTTTGAGTTAGGGGGTGGTTTTACTATTGGCTGTATATTGTGGTTTCAACCTTTAACTTTGTTACAATTTAGCTACTGAGATTTTTTTTTTTTTTTTTTTTTGTAAGAACAAAATTATTTTTGTTTCGAATTTTTTAAAGAGCAGGGTTGTTTATTTTGGATAAAATTAGTTAATTGACCCTTTTTTTTTTTTTTAGTTTTACTGTTGGTAATTTTTGTTGTAGAGCTTTTTTTTTTTTTTTTTTGGCTCGTATATTTTGTTTTAGATTCTAGATCTATAAAAAATTTTATTGTTACTAAAATGAGGAAAATGCTGGAGTTACAAGCCTTTTTATAAATTACTGATATAATAAGTGGTTACGGGTAAGTAAAAAAATGATGTGAGTAGTAGCCTCATTATGCAAACAAATAAGAATTTGCTACCAAAACAATTTGTAAAATGTTGTAAAAAAGTTTGTGACATAGCATTACGCTTAAAAGAATCAATGATATTGTTTAAGAGAAACAAAATATAATTTTATAGAGCAATCTGCTAAAATTATTATACATATATATAATAATTTTTTTTTAAATAAAAAATTTGGTGGGGGGGGGGGGGGGGGGGTGGGGATTGCCCCCCTAGTCCA
Organism: Quercus variabilis; assembly: GCA_030445155.1. Taxonomy (NCBI): domain Eukaryota; kingdom Viridiplantae; phylum Streptophyta; class Magnoliopsida; order Fagales; family Fagaceae; genus Quercus; species Quercus variabilis. The sequence goes on from CP129449.1 coordinate 71,652,728, forward strand.
ATGATAGCTCCGTCCCTGATAATACCTATATCCCTTTCAAAGAAGATTGATATATGGAATTAATCAAAAAATGAGGTCGATTGTCAAATGAGAGAATTATTAAAAAAATATATATATGCCATATGATGTAACCTTATGTTTTCACTCATGATGTTCTTACTTTTATATATATATACACACACACACAATTGTAAATCCATCTCAAAGCATACGAAAGAATCTCAAAAAATGAAATCATTTATCTACTTTACTTAATTTCCATAATATCCCCAATTATAACCCACCATTAATTATAAACCCATCAAAAGGCTTCTAGGAAGGTTGTTATATTTACTTTGTATCTTTTTGATATATACGTGACATTTGCAAAGTCGTCTATTTATTTTGTATCTATTTTACGATTAGGTTGGAAATTAGTAGACAAATATCTCGTAATTTTCGTCTTTACTTTATTTTTCAATTCACATCACACGTGATAAAGAATAAAATCATGCTTCATGTTGTACGTAGATCTTATATGAAGACATGAAGAAACGGATTGAAAACACCACAAAACTAGGTCGAATATCCGAAGAAATAAGCAAAGAACACAAGGGATTCGATGAGTGGATATTGGTTGCAAGCCGACGTGACCATCAAACAATTCTTCAAGTATATACTATATATTCTCTTTTTCTCATGACCTGAATACACTTAATTGAATAATTAAATTTATTCGATTTCATGGCTTAGATAGTTAATAATAACTAATTTATAGATACTTATTGATGGGAGAGATTCTGAGGCTATGGACATTCAAGGACAACCTTTGCCTACATTGGTATACTTGGCACGTGAAAAGAGACCCCAATACCACCACCATTTTAAGGCAGGAGCCATGAATGCATTGGTAAGCCATACATCATATCCACATGCAAAATGCTTCTCCAAACTAGTTCTATTTTTTGTAGTCTCAACTCTTAGTAGCCATAAAATCCATATGTTATTAGTTTGTAAGTATTTTGTACTCATAATCATTTTTCATAATCAAAAATATTAGATAAGGGTGTCATCGAGGATAAGCAATAGTCCAATAATTCTTAACGTGGATTGCGATATGTACACAAACAATTCAATGTCAGTGAGAGATGCATTATGCTTTTTTATGGATGAAGAAAAGGGAAATGAAGTTGGCTTCATACAGTTTCCACAAGCATTCGAGAACTTAACAAAAAATGATGTTTACAGTAGTTCCTTGAATGTAACAATGGAGGTAAGCATAAAAAAATTACTTATAGTTTTTCCAATATGTTGAATTGAAAATGTGTACCCTTGATTAGAGAAGACATTTTAACAAAATTTATATATGTGCTATACATTGCAATAAAGCTGGACATGCCAGGATTTGATGGGAATGGAGGGCCTTGCTATATTGGTACTGAGTGCTTCCACAGAAGGGAGACTCTTTCTGGCAAAAAGTATAAGAAGAATTATAAGGCAGATTGGGAGAGATGGAGCAATAGAAGTGTAGAGGAGAGTACAAGTGTACTAGAAGAGACAAGCAAAGTCCTTGCAAGTTGTAGCTATGAGGAGAACACTCAATGGGGAAAAGAGGTTTGTGTGTGTACAATTCATTTGAACCTCCTATATTCTTATTTGTGATGTGTGTGCACAATTCATTTGAAACTCCTATACATTTATTTGTAGACAGGTTTGAAGTATGACTGTGTAGTGGAAGATGTATTAACAGGATTAACCATGCAATGTCGAGGTTGGAGGTCCATGTATTTCAATCCAGAAAGGAAGGGCTTTCTTGGTGTTGTTCCCACAACACTACTACAATCACTTGTACAACACAAGAGATGGTCTGAAGGTGTTTTTCAAATATTTGCCTCTAGGAATTGTCCCTTTGTGCTTGGATATAAAAAGATTCCCTTAAAACTTCAACTTTCATACTGTATCTATTTGCTATGGGCTCCAACCTGCTTGGCTACACTGTACTATGCTACTGTGCCATCTCTATGCTTACTTAGAGGCATATCCTTGTTTCCACAGGTAACAGACTTTTATTTTTTAATTAAATTGAAGTTGTGTATTATTGTTGCTAAACTGTCTTCTAAGAATAGAATCATCTTGCACTAATAGATTTCAGATTCATGGGTTCTCGCATTTGCATTTGTCATCTTTCTCCACCGTGCATACAGCCTTGGAGAATGTATTTGGTTTGGGGGCACATTCAAAGGTTGGTGGAATGATCAAAGGATGTGGGTGTATAAAAGAACAACTTCCTACTTCTTTGGCTTGTTGGACTATATCCTAGATCGACTGGGGTTTGCAAAGTCAGCCTTTGTCATCACAACGAAGGTGGCTGATGATGATATGTCACAGAGATATGAGGAAGAGGTCATGGAGTTTGGTACTTCGTCTCCAATGTTTACCATTTTAGCGACACTTGCATTGCTAAACGCCTTTTGTTTCTTTGGAGGACTGAATAAGGTGATTGCAGATTTGGAAACTTTGGTTTGGGAGCGATTTGCATTACAGATTCTTCTATGTGGTCTATTAGTTTTAATCAACCTTCCTGTTTACCAAGGACTTTTCTTCAGGAAAGACATCGCTAGTCTGCCCAGCTCAGTTTCATACCAATCAACTATCTTTGCTCTATTGGTTTGTGCAATAGCCCTATATTAATTCATATGTTTGTGCCACACAAAACTTCAGTTTGATATTTATTATTGTTATGCTCTTGTTGAGCCACATCAGTGTAACATTTCAGTCCACTTTTATACACTTAAGAATAAAAATTACAAGTTTGGATTGAGTGTGCATATTCTAAATCTGAAATTATTAAAAAATATAAATTCAAACTTAATTATGGCATTAAAAATTCCACACGGAGAACTAAGTAATGAATTTGGCTAGAGTTGGAAGTCTTGCCAGCTTTAGGGTATGTATGTTTGAAGGGATTTTGGGGAGAATGAAAAATTTGAGGAGTGAAAAGTAGAGAGAAAGTATTTTTAGTGTGTGTTTGGTTGGGAGAGATGGCGGAAAAAAAAAATAGTAGGGCCTGGATGTTTTTTCGCTGGCCCAACCAAAATGTTTTCTTCTCAAAATGAGAAGAAAACTAAGATAAAAACTCTGTATAAAAAGACAAAAATGCCCATTTATAGGTGCACATGAGTTTTCATTTATCTGTGTATTTGACTTCTTCTTTTTTTGCTCCTTCGATTTTTGTCTATCTGTCCATTGTACTATCTTTTTTTTTTGTGGTTATCCAAAAAAAAAAAACTTTCTTTTTGTTTTTCATTTTTTCCCTTTATTCTTTTTTTTTTCTTCTTATTCCTTTTTTTTTTTTCCTGTACTTCTCTTTTTTTTTTCCTCCTTCAATTTTTGTCTATCTGTCCGTTTTTCTATTTTTTTTTTTTTTTTTTTTTTTGTGGTTATAAATTAAAAAAAAAAAACTTTCTTTTTGTTTTGCGTTTTTTTTTTCCTTTATTCTTTTTTTCTTCTTCTTCTTTTTTTTTTTTTTCCTTGTACTTCTCTTCTTCTTTTGTTGGTGCTCATCTTCCTTTGGCTTGTGTTCCTTGTTAAAAAATAAAAATAAAACATAAAAAATTTGAAGTGTTCATACACAAATTTTAAAAAAAATGTTATTTTTTTTATTTAATATGGACATAATTGTAAATTTATATAAATTTTATTTTTTATCATCTTATTTTTTTTCTTAACCAATCAAAAAAAATTTATATCCCTCTACTTTTCCATCACTCCAACCAAATATACATGAGAAAAACTAAATATTTTTCATCCTCTCACAATTTTCTATCCTCTCACTTTTCCACTCCTTTAACAAAAAATCTCATTAAATAGTAATGGTAGAGAAGACAATCCAAATTCCTAATAGCTAAAAAATTCAAACTAATATTATAGCTGGGTTAGAAATTCCACTTCATCTCTAATCGACTACAGATGCAGTCAACTAGGGATAACAGTAGAAATGTGTATGTTCCAAGTATTAGTGGTCATGGATCTGTTTTGTACGTTCCAGTATTAATTCTGACCACACCGCCTGTGATTTTCCTCATCTTTTTCTTTTTTCTTTTTTTCTTTTTTTGAGAAACAGCACTGTGGTGCACTAAATTGCACAATACCAACTAAATCAGCATGCTAAGAAGACAATACATCAGAACACCTTCCATCCATATTACACCATTTGTAAAATTCATTGCTAACTTAGTCAAATTGTGTGCAACTCTGTTGCCCTCTCTCTTAGCGTGAGAGGAGGACAATTTTGAAAAACCAGCAGATAAAGTTAAGGAGTCCTGCATCAGTAAACCAAACGGAGCTAAACCAGTGTTCCTTGATTTCAGCGCCGACATCACTACTTGAGAGTCTCTCTCCAGTACGGTATCTGCTATACCCAACTCTCTAGCAAACTCAAGAGCTTTGCTAGCAGCCAGTGCTTCAATCTCTACCGGCCGGAGCTGTTGAGGGACCCGAGTGGCCATGGACGCAATAACGAGACCCTTCCTGTCACGGATGATAACACCCAGACCAGAGCTCTTTTCCTCGGCGAAGATGGCACCATCAAAATTAATTTTCAGCATTTCCTGGACTAGAGGTTTCCACCGTGTTCTTCTCGCCGGTCTACTCGGAGATGGTGCAATTTTCAGCGCTTGAATTCTGCCCAGCTGTCGTGAGCCCACTGCGAAATGAGGTTCAGGGGTCGATGGGCTGACTGAGTCCGTGACTGGTTTCTTTGATGCCAAATGGACCAAACGGTGAATGCGAACAGTGCCGGATTCCTTTGATAATCGAAAATCCAAGCCATGAGCTCACTGAAACTTGAAAAGCATTGTTGGTTCAAATTGGGTCTTCAACCGTTTGAAGGATTAGTAAAGGTTATGTAATTTGGTTGTGTCTTGAAGAGAAAATGGAGCAATATATGGTTCGGTATATCTAGAGTAACTACCATTCCAGGTGGCATCCCATACTGGATTGAAGCACTGTGGGAGGGACTAAGGAAAATGGGGATTGATTTATTGCCATTCATCCAAAGGTTTGAGTTTAGGAACCTCAATACATATCTTTGGAATTGCTTTCCGGGGCTTAAAATCGCAAGTTTTAGTTTACCATATATATGCGTATATAATCTGTATTTAATGTAATCTCTTAATTTATTGCCTTGCAGGCTTGCACCGTGAAAAAGGAATCAAAGTCACGAGGAAGCAGCGTTTTTTGTCCATTTTTGTTGATAGGCCACAATCTGAATGATTCCTTGTGATTAAACCAATTAATTAATGAGCCAAGTTATTAATTAATCAATTTAGCATGCGAATATGTGGAATCACAAACAAATCACCAAATAACTAAATATGCAGCGGAAATTAAATGACACGGTGATTTGTTTACGAATGGGGAAAAACCTCGCAGCAAAAACCCCACCGGGTGATTTTCAGGTCACCACTCTCGAAACTCCACTATTATCAAATTAAGCGGTTACAAGTAAAGGAATCTCAAGTACCTTACCAAACTACAGTTGAACTCTTACCCCAATACCTAATTGGAATTGATCTATAGCGACAGTTCCCGCCTTTGATGCACGGCTCCCAAGCACATGACTAACCAATGCGCGGATCCCAATACGCGACTTCAAAACACCAACTTAAGGAAGAAAGGTTGGCTGTAAAGTTCTTCAGTTCATCCTACATGATAAAGATCAGGAAGATGCTTGGTCACAAAACCCTATGGTGCAAATACACAGCAACTTCTTCAGAGAAGATGAACTAGGTCAAGAACTTCGTCTTTGCTCACAATTTGCTTGAACAGAGATTGCTCAATGATTTTGCAACTTGTGTCACACTTGACGGCTCTTAAAACAATCCTTTTATATATTTAAGGTATGGAGAAAAGAATACCCAAAAGCATATTCACGGATTCCAAGAAAATCAGATGAGAAAATCTGAAATTTTAAATCTCGACAGATAGTAGGTGTCGAGGTAGCTATCAAGCAGGTGTCGAGTTTTAATGAATTTGCACTTCAGCTTACTTTTTTTTAGACAGACTTGATAACTTCAACACTTGACCTTGAAACCTTGTTTCTTGAAGTATTAAAAACACCTAGAACTACCCAATTACAAGTAGAGTGCATTTTGTCAAAGGATTAGCCAATTTACACAAATAAGTGACATATGTTCTTAACAAGTGAAAACACATATATTCTAACAATCTCCCCCTTTGACAATCCGTGACAAAACCACAACAAGCAAATGAACATATGAAAAAAGTCATAAATCACTAAACTCATATTCACTTGTTGAATACAATAAAATCTATCCTAACACAAACTCTTAAAAAACTTTGCAAGAAGAGAGTTTATGGCAAGTAAACTTTGACAACCTGTATTTCTAAAACACTTTAAACAAAACTCATCAAAGCATCTTGTGTGAAACAGAAATAATAAATTGCATACAAATATAATGAACATGTATATAAAGATAGAGAAGAAACAGCACATGAAGAGAGAGGTGAAAGAAACATACATCCACATATATAAAGAAGTATAAGTACAATGTATGTAAAAATGGTCAAAGGACCTCATATACAAGATCAATGTATCTATAAAAAATAGAAAAGAAAAGATACATAAAAACCTCATTACATCCCTCAAGAATATCAACACTCCCCCTATCAAAATGTCCTATACTAACTCTCTCCCTAAGATAACTACTCTCATAACCTAAAACTACTCCCCCTTTTTGTCACGAGTGACAAAAGTTAGAGTGTCATATAGACATCTCATCAGTAGAGCTAGCATCTCCATCATCATCCTTATCATCCTCAAAATCTAAGGCTGCCGGAGTAGGTGGTGAAGGAGTAGCCTTTAGAGCAAAACCACCCATGGTCGCCTGCCGTCATGCAATACAACCAACACGAACATTCACCTGATACAACTCGGCGAAGAGTGTATCAAGGCGAGTGTCCATGCGCTGCAGCTGTGTCATAATGTCTCCTAGAAATACATCGCCCGTAGAGGAAGAAGGAGCAGATGTAGATGGAGCTAATCTGGATGGAGCCAAACGAGAGGGAGGAGTGGAATCCGTCTGTCGCAACCTAAACTACGCCTCACTATGTTTTACGATAACAGCATCTATGACACAAATGTGTGTGAAGTGGTCAAACACAAGAAAGGGAACAGAAAAATGGCGTAAGATCCTCGTGATAGCGGAAGAAAAGATGAGCTTATCACGGGACGCTGAATCAAAATGAACATCTATGATAGAAAGAATAAAGTGAGAAGGAAAATCTATAGTAAGATGCCCAAGAAGAGGTAACAAAAATCGAGCACGAGGCTCTGTGATAGAATTGTAGTGAGAGAGAGGATGGAGTACAAACGTCATCACCATGTTTAGGAATCTAGGACCTTTAGCAAAAGGCCTACATGATGTGTACTAATACTCACCCCAATCAGCAAAGCCCTGACAAAACGCAGAGATGAGCTCATCTTTGGACACAGTCCTCAGACGCTCACAAGAAGGATAGTCAGGAAACTCTATCCTAGGAACCCTAAGCACATCCGCAACTAGCTGCGGTGTGATAGGAATGCGCGTACCTCGAACGCGAGTGAAAAAGAAAGGTACTGAATGATCTATCCTGTGCATGTTGGAGTAAAACTCCTGAATCAGCACGAGAGGACAAGTGACCGGAACGTCACATAGTGACTCCAATCCCCTACTGTAAATGACAGAGGGAAGGTCAGTGTCAGTGAAGTCCACCAGAATGACTTGGCATTCTGAATGAACACTTCGTCGAGAAAAGTTCTCCGTAAATGCCTTGTGGGCATCTCCATCACAGAACCAAAGGTTAAGAGGAGCAGAGTCAGAAGAAAAGGAAGCTCCAGAATGCAAAGAGTTCCGAGTAGGAGTGGATTTACGTTTGGGTGCCATAGACACTACTAACGTAAAAGAATGAGAAAGAGATAGAGAGGGAGACAATCAGAAAAGTCCTAACACAGTTCAAATAGAGCAAATATGATGAACAAAAAGAACGTATACATGGGAAGGCATGAGCATGTGACATGCAAAGCAAAAGGCATCATGGGCTCAACCTAATCCAATCCTACCAGCACACAACATAAAGCACACATGTAAATGCATGTAAACGTCATTCTAATGCACATGGAATGCAATGTATGTCATTTTGAAAGCATTTAAATGAAAACCTGACCCAAAATTTCAAGAAAAACTCATCAATTTTGAAAAACCCCAAAAATTTTCAAAAATCCCAAAAACTAGGTTTCAAAACATGTAATGCATGAAAAGGGAAGGGAAAAATGAACTTACCAAGTGATTAAAACCAAGGGAAGGCCGAAAATGAAGAGGATTTGAAGATTTGAGTGAGAGAAAAGTGGTTGGGAGATGAAAAGCCTTTGGACAGATCGAAAGAGATCGAGGAATAAGTGAAAAAATCACGAAAAGTCCTTTTATAGACACCTCAGTAAATCTCAACAGCTGAGGTGCCGAGAGGTATCGAGGAAGGTGTCGAGGAGGTGTCGAGGATTTTGCCTTCGATAGCTTCAGGTGTCGAGAGGTATCAAGGAATAAGGAACAGTTTCGAAGCACAGAATCTCGATCGATCGATCAGGTATCGAGAAGGTATCGAGAAGACAGGAAATTTCTTGATCGATCCATCAGGTGTCGAAGAGGTGTCGCAATTGCGATAAAAAAAAGGCCTGAGATGCTCGACAGATAACCAGGTATCGAGGAGATGTCGAGGAGGTGTCGAGAGAGGTTGAAAATGCAGTTTTTCGAGAAAAGAAAAACACAGACATGAATGCAATCCATCATACACCTCAACTAAAGATCCACTCAACATATAAAGCTCTCAAAATCATCTCTCAACAAAAATTTAAGCTCATGGATCCTCAAAAACACACACACACACTAAACAAGTCTAACCAATTTTATTTTTAAAAAATAAGTTAAGACAGTTTAGTGAGCATACATTAGCACATGTAAAACCTTTGTGATGGTCAAATCACATTGTACCTGCACATGTATCAAACGTAGCAAAGAATATTGCGTGTTTTGTGTGAAAAACATTACAAGATTGCATATGTGTATACATGTTATGACGATCTGAGATATGAGAAAATAACTTTAACTCACACATAATCATAATTGTTTGATGGGGACTATCACTTTCGAAGTATATCCTATAACTCCCACATCTCCTAGAATACACGCTTGCAACCATATTTAAAGCATTTTTTATCTTTTTGCTTTTTATTTTCTTTGCATATTTTCTTTTATTTTAGCATACCATACATAAGCATATAAAAGAGAGAAAAGAAATACCCAAGATGTTAAGCATTTGACATCGCACTTTTGCTATGCCAAAACATACGAATGTCTCTGACACTACACTTTTGCTATGCCAAAGCATACAAGTGTCTTATTATAATTAGTGAGCAACAGTGGTAAGATGGTTATTTATGCCTTTCTCTTAGGATTTTCTAGTCCTACCCGTCAAAAAGAGTGATATGAGTGTTAAGTTTTAAAAGATAACTTAATCTTACTCATCACAAACAAGAGCTACAAAACTCACTTATTTAGTTATGCATAGAGATGCTCATCTAAGCTACAAAAGATATAAAGTTTAGAATTTTGTTTTAATGGCCATCCAAGGTACACAAGTACCAAAGTACACAAAACACACACTGTTTTTGTATTTTTCTGATTTTTCAATTTTTTTTATTTTTTTTATATTAAAAACAAAAGTAAACAAAACTAAAAGTAAACACACAAAAACATGTTAAACAAAATAAAGCATAAAACTAGACTGACTCAACAAAAATGCAAAACACAAAAGCAATGCAACAAACAAGAAATGTAAGAAGGGAAAAGAAAGTGATGAAATCACTTAAAATCCTTTTTCTTCCACACCTTGGAAGAACCTTTCCTTTGATTGAACTCTTGAACAGACTGTGAGGGAGAAGAATTAAAACCGTTCAAGTTCGAAAGGAACATGAGGGCTTTCAGAAGATCTCCAAGAGGAACAAGAGATGATTGAAACTAATTTTAGCTTCTAGATGCTATTATGCTGTTGCTCTGTTGAGTGGCTAACTACTTATAGCAATTAGGTCGAGTACGACCGGCAGCTCCACAACAATGACAAAGATGCTACTTCTTTTGTTTAGGCTTTTGAGAGTTAGCCTTCTTAGTCCTAGGGTTTTTAGCATCTTTCTTTTCTTGATTAGGGGGTGCTCCTAAGATTGATTTACCCTTGTCTAAGTTCTCACTAGCTAATTCAGTTTTAACATCAGTGTTCTCAATTTCAGTGTTATTAGCAAGAGAAACAAAAATAGTATTACTAGTAGAAGCAATATTAGAGAAAGAAAGACCATACCCTAAGCCTGTTTAATCCGAAGCAGTTTTCTGATTGCTCAGCATCTCATCAAGCTTTACACTTGAAGTCCTCTCCAATTAAGCTCTAACTTGAAACAGCTCAGCTTCAAGCTTCTTAGTCTTCTCAACCAAAAAGTTGTTCTCAAATCTCAGTGTTCCAATAGTTTGATTCGCCTCATCAAACTTTGTGGACAACTCTTCACGAGCAAGTTCTACATCACTGAGCTTCTTGGTGGCTAGCCTATACAATTTCTCATGCTTCTCAGAGAGCTTGTAAAGTTTCTCATAGGCTGAATGGATATCATCTTAATCATCCATTTTCTCAAATTTGGACTCCACCAGTTCTTCTTCTTCATCCACTTCTTCAACAATTCCTTCAGTAGGATTGACTGTGGCAGTGAAGGCATTTACGATTCCGTCATCCTCATAGTCGGAATCATCTTCGAGCTCAGTGTCACTCAAGGTTGCAGCAAGTGCCTTACTCTTCCCAATGCTCTTGAGATATGTTGGGCATTCATGCTTCATGTGACCGAATCCATAACATCCGAAGCACTTTGGTCCAGCCGGAATAGTGTACTGACCGCCATCCTTAGTGTCCTTCTTCCCTTTGTCTTGGTTCTTAAACTGAGAAGAACTGAATTGTCAGCAGTCCTTGTCGAAGTTCCTCCCATTGGCATTCTTCATAAACTTCTTAAACTGCCTTGTAATGTAGGACTTCATCTTAGAATCTTCATCATCGGAAGACTCATCTGTATCACTGCTCTTTGCCTTCAAGGTCATGCTCTTGCCTTTACTAGTTTTGCCAATCCTAGATAGTCCTAGCTCGTAGGTCTGCAAGTTTCCAACCAGCTCAGTCAAAGGAATTTTATCAATATCCTTTGATTCTTCTATTGCCGTAATCTTGGCATAAAATCTCTCAGGTAGAAATCTGAGCACCTTCCTTACAATCTTGGGTTCAGGGATGATTTCTCCAAGATTGAAGGCTGAGTTCACTATGCTCTTTAGCTTGGCACAGAACTCATCAAACGACTCATCCTCCTCCATCTTAATTTCTTCAAAGCTTGTAGTGAGCCTCTGAAGTTTTGAATCTTTGACAGCTTTTGTTCCTTCATAGGTTGTCTAGAGGATGATCCAAGCCTCCTTAGCAGTTTCAGTTGAGGATATCTTCTTGAACTCTTCATTGGTGACTACGTTAAATAGAGCATTTAGCGCTCTGCTGTTGAAGTTAGCCGCCTTGATCTTTGCGTCATCCCAATCGGGTGGTTCTTCTTTTGGCTTGGTCCAGCCAATCTCTACAGCTTGCCACACCTTCTCATCTAAAGACTATAAGAAAGCTCTCATGCGTACTTTTCAGTATGCATAGTTAGTACCATCAAATAAAGGAGGTATAATTAATGACTGTCCTCTGTCCATGACAAGTAGGGGTCAATGGATCAACACAACAAAGATTAAACTTAATCAAAGTGTGCCTGCTCTGATACCACTTGATAAGCCACAATCTGAATGACCCCTTGTGATTAAACCAATTAATTAATTAGCCAAGTTATTAATTAATCAATTTAGCATGGAAATATATGGAAGTACAAACAAATCACTAAATAACTAAATATGCAATGAAAATTAAATGACACAGTGATTTGTTTACAAATGGGGAAAAACCTTGCGACAAAAACCCCACTGAATGATTTTCAAGTCACCACTCCCGAAACTCCACTATTATCAAATCAAGCGGTTACAAGTAAAGGAATCCCAAATACCTTACCAACCTACAGTTGAACCCTTACCCTAATACCCAATTGGACTTAATCTGTAACGACAGTTCCCACCTTTGATGCACGGCTCCCAAGTACATGACTAACCAATGCGCGGATCCCAGTACGCGATTTCAAAACACCAACTTAAGGAAGAAAGGTTGGCTACAAAGTTCTTCAGTTCATCCTACACGATAAAGATCAGGAAGATGCTTGGTCACAAAACCCTATGGTGCAAATACACAGCAACTTCTTCAGAGAAGATGAACTAGGTCAAGAACTTCGTCTTTGCTCACAATTTGCTTGAATAGAGATTACTCAATGATTTTGCAACTTGTGTCACACTTGACGGCTCCTAAAACAATCCTTTTACATGTTTAGGGTTTGAAGAAAAGAAGGCCCAAAAGCATATTCACGGATCCCAAAAAAATCATATCAGAAAATCTGAAATTTTAAATCTCGACAGATAGCAGGTGTCGAGGTAGCTATCAAGCAGGTGTCGAGCTTTAATAAATTTGCACTTCAGCTTGCTTTTTCTTGGACAGACTTGATGACTTCAACACTTGACCTTGAAACCTTATTTCTTGAAGTATTAAAAATACCTAGAATTACCCAATTACAAGTAGAGTGCATTTTGTCAAAGGATTAGCCAATTTACATAAATAAGTGACATATGTTCTTAACAAGTGAAAACACATATGCCCTAACAGTTTTGTTTTCTAATGACTGTTAAAACTAACAAGGTGATCATCACCTCTCCACAATTTTGTTGGCCAGCAAAGTTTGCATTTGTCCTACTCTTATCCACGTTTGCTCATCTCCAACCTCATTCTTTTTGTTAAAATCTTTTTGGTGGTACACTAGTCCTTCATTTTCATACACACAGAGAGAGAGAGAGAGAGAGAGAGAGAGATAATCTTCCTCTTTTTGTAACAATGTCAGCAAAGGGACGCATCCTTTTCCAATTCTATGCACTTTCAATTTTCGTGGGAATATGCTTGATCTTTGTATATAGACTGACCCACATACCAGAAGAAAAAGAAGCTGGGAGATGGGCTTGGATGGTATTGTTTCTCTCAGAGTTTTGGTTTTGTTTTTATTGGTTTTTTAGCAAGTTTCCTTTATATATAAACTGTTCTTTTTACAAGAAGTACTGTACTTGTAAATTTAGAACATCACTGGTTACGAATTATGTAGTCAGCAAGATCTCCTAAAACATGTTATATTTCTTCATATCAATTTGTATTCACCCTCAAAGTAGATGGATTGCAACAAAATTTGGTTCTTAATTGATATAATGCTGACCTAATTCTCTAAGACTTTAATTAGGACTAAGTTGAAAATTCATAATCTAGTCTTATGTTTAGAAAAAGACTAAATTTTAGGATTAATTTGAAAAATCATGATTTAGTCAAGGAACATTACTTAACCAGTTTATGCCTCCATATTCTCGGTCCAAGTTTTTATGACTGAGAGCTATGATTGTTTTTAGTGTTACATTTTTTACATGGAATTAAACAAGTTATTTCTAAATTTTGAGGGGAGTTAATCTAATCACGAAAATCATCGTTATAATCTAATCTCGGTATCTGTCAATATCAATATACCGTTTCAGGTTTATTGCTATTTTATATATTTAATATATACACACACACACACACATACAAATTCTCTATTTACCATAAAACATTATCGAAATTCAGTTTTCTCTTTCTTGACATATTGTACTTTTTCTTGTAATTTTGGCATCAATGTTGTCGAAATTCAGTCTCTCTCCTCATTTTATCAAATAACTTTGAACAATATCCAACAATAAACTCCATTTTTTGCAATTTTTAGCCAAAAACTCCAAAATTCTCTATTTACCATAAAATATTACCTAAATTTAAAATAAATTATTCATAATTTTAAACTTTAGCATCAACTAAAAGAAAAAAAAATACAATTTAAAAAACACAAAGCTTGATTGTCCATTGCATTAAAAAAATAAATAATATAAATAATTAAGTTAAGTGTCAAAACTTGGACAAAATGGCCAAATACTACTTATTTTTGAAATTTTTAGCAAAAAAACATTTTTTTGGAAATAAATAGGAAAGTACCACTTTTCTAGAACTCGAGTTTTAGAACCTCGAGTTCCTCATCAATTATGCCACTGTGGCACTACTTAGCTGGAATTTGTGCGATTAAAAATATTATGTAGTACTTGAGCTTGGTAAACTTGAGTTCCATGCAACAGAATACTCGAGTATGCTAGGCTCGAGTATGTTTTATAAATAAAGTACAGATAAAAAAATTTACACGGTACTCAAGTTTACTAAACTCGAGTACCGTGTAATTTTTTTTTTTTTTTTGGGATAATTGACAAAGAAACATAAAGATAAAAATAAGTTTTTTTTTTTTTATGTTTTTATTTATTTAAACAGAAGTGTTGTAAAATATAGAGATTTTAATTTCAAAATATGAATTTAATTTCTACATTAATTAAAAATTTTCATTGATTTCTCATAAAAATTGTTCATTGTTTTTTGTATAAACTATTTTTACGATTTTGCATAAAATTATTTTCTTTTCAACATTATTTAAGAAATTGTTCACTCTCTTTTCTGCATTAATTATTTTCTGTTTACTATTTAAAAAATTGTTCACTATTTTCTCATAAAACACCTAGTGAAATTGTGTTTTCTAAATTTAAATGTCAAATCTAAATGCTTTTTCATGTTTGAATTTCACAATAATCAAATATATTTTTCTGCATTGATCAAATCTGTTTCTACATTAATAAAATTTACTTTCTGCATATCATATTTACTGTATATTCAAATCTACTTACTGCATTCATAAAATCTATTTTTAGCATTAATTAAAACTGTTCACTATTTTCTCATAAAAATTGTTCACTATTTTCTGCATAAACTATTTCTAGTATTCTGCATAAAATTATTTTATGTTCAGCATTATTTAAAAAATTGTTCACTCTCTTTTCTGTGTAAATTATTCTCTATTTACTATTTTAAAAATTGTTCATTTTTTTCTCATAAAACATCTAGTGAAATCGTGTTTTCTAAATTTAAAAGCCAAATCTGAATACTTTTTCATGTTTAAATTTCACAATAATCGAATTTGTTTTTCATGTTTAAATGAACTCTATTATGGTGGTATTTGTACTTAGTTTTGTAGGTTTGCTGACCATGATGTGCCCGACGCTTCCAAGACTCTTGTACGTGTGTATTAGCATATTAAGGAAACTAGATTTTAAACCTGTGCAAATGCAAGGGAATTACATAAGTACATGTATTTTCGGGTTCTTGGAAAAAATATACATCTATTTTCAACAAAATAGAAATAAAAATAATGTAAATTTTGTAAGAGTCCACAAATAAATTTTTGTACATAGAAATAATTAGAATCCAAGAAAGCAAATATATTCAAATAATTTTAGGTAAATATTTGGAGAAACATTTTGTTTCAAAAGTTGTACTTAAATAAATTTAATTAAATAAGTATATAGCTAATGCAATTGAATTTATAAATTTTAAAAAATAACACTTGGTATGAATTTCAAATTTAAAATGTATATAACACTCAGTATGCTATCCATAAAAATGTGTTGCTTACAAATAGATTTTCTTTTAAGCCTATTCTAAACAACTAAAACTATAACATCCACTATGATGGAGAGAAAAATATTTATAGCAATTGAAAAAAAAAAAAAATCCAGCTAAAGAGAATGGTGTGTTCATCCTTCCTTGGAAGCAAATTTGTGCAGAGTAACCCAATCCAATTCCTTTTAATTTTTTTTTAGAATAACCCAAACATAACCTTTTCTATCCCAAGTTCTTTGCAAGATTTCATCAAACACCTAGTACTCATTTTAATAACTCATCTAGAACCCAATCGCTAATATAGCTCCCCAACCAAAAAATAAAATCTAATTAAAACAAAATTAGCCAACATTTATAGACAAATATAGTTTCTAAAACATGAAATAGCTCAAATTGCGACAAACACATAAATTGCCTAGTGTATTTTAGTAGGAAGAGATGGACTTGCTCAACTAATTTGAAAAGAACAAAACAATATTTTTCAATGGTTTAGTTCTTATGACATTTTGCTGCAGCCTAACAATCAAATTATGGGTTTGCTCTGAATTGAAAGTACTTGCAAACTGCTTAGCAACTTGCCTGAGGAGCTCCAGATCACCAAAGATGGCTTGCTAAACTCTGTTTCAAAAATAACATAAAAAATGCCAACATTAAGATCAAATCAGTACACAACTAATAACAGCCCTAATTTTTTTTAGAATGACCTACAATTATTTGCACAAAGCTACCCTTTATAACAATTCCTAAGCCAACAACATTAGTATTTTGCAGAAAATGAACAGCCCAATATACTTTAAATCATATTGCAGGTAGTGGATTCCATCTACTCATACGCAGCACTAGTAATAAATTAGTTTTGCAATCTAATTGTGATAGCTACTGCTACAGTAGAATGTTATAAGTTATGGGGAAACCGGGACATTTTTTTCTAGTAATAATATATCTCTATTCCCCCCCCCCCCCCTCAAAAAAAACTGCAAATACTACCCTTTAAACAAAATAATGCATATCAAATAAAATCAATCTAAGCCATCATACACAGTTAATAGTGAATAATTTCTTAAATAATGCTGAACAGAAAATAATTTTATGCAAAATCGTAGAAATATTTTATACAAAAAACAGTGAACAATTTTTATGAGAAAACAATGAACAATTTTAATTAATGTAGAAATTAAATTCATATTTTGAAATTAAAATCTCTATATTTTACAATACTTCTATTTAAATAAATAAAAACATAAAAAAGCCACTTATTTTTATCTTTATGTTTATTTGTCGATTATCCCAAAAAAAAAAAAATTTACACGGTACTCGAGTTTGGTAACTCGAGTACCGTGTAAATTTTTTTTATCTGCATTTTATTTAAAAATGTACTCGAGCTTGGTATACTCGAGTAATGTATTGCATGGAACTCGAGTTTAACAAGCTCGAGTACCATATAATTTTTTTTAATCGCAAAAATTCCAGCTCAGCAGTGCCACGATGGCAGAATTGATGAGGAACTCAAGTTTCTAAAACTCGAGTTCTAGAAAAAGTGGTAGTTTCCTATTTATTTCTAAAACAGTATTTTTTTGCTAAAAATTTCAAAAATAAGTGGTATTTGGCCATTTTAGCAGTCAAAACTTGATGGTGCACAGTGAATCCATCTGATGCCTAGAAGAAAAACAAAAAATAAGCTCTGTTGAGATGCATGTCCCAATACATTCACCCTTTTATTACTATAATAAATATTCTATCTTTTGTGTTCTGTATTCTCATTGTTAACTTATGTATTATCACAAAAAAGTCCTATTGAAATAGCCTGTTACCGAACCCATATCCTTTTTGTGACAAGTCACAAGTGTAACGTATGTCTCCCATACATTTAACTCACTGCGAGCGGACATAAAATTGGTTTGTACTTAAACACATACACAATAAAACTAAAGTAATTGATAAGCATCAGAGTGGCATGAATGTCTCAACCCCCTACTGCTGGTTAATTTGTTCCCCATGTCTCGCTTGTTGCTGACTTGTTCCTCTCACAATTACTTGCTCGTATCAGTTCCTTTCCTTCACGCGGGGTCAACTGCAAGTCTAATGTTTGTTTCGAGATTTAGTAAGTACTGTTACTATCTTGAGCAAGGCGATTAGGCAAATTTCTTTGCTGTTTTGTTTGGTTAACTCCGTATTTTAGGCGACATATTGTTAAGAGGGGATAATAAATTTAGTGTAGCCCCATGTGAGAATTAATAATAATTGTGAAATTACTTATGAAAACTATTGTCTATATCATTACTGGTTAAAATTAAATACAATATAGATTATCTTAGCTTGCATGCATTAACTAATAAGAGAAAGTCTAAATACTTAATAAAATGTCATAATATTTTCACAATATCCTTGTTTTCAGTTGTAGGGTATTTCAATATAATATTTATTATTTTACTTTTATTTAATTTTACTTAGACCAAACTATTGCGACAATTTGTTATGTCCATAGGACCTTCCACCAACAAAAGTACAAAACACAAAAAAATAATTTAATTCAATCCACCAAGTTGTTTTAATTTTGAAAACTAGTTTACCACAATTTAATATTTACTAATTTTTTACCTATTAAAATATGGGTAAAACTTCCAATTAAATTCAAAAAGCTTGCATAAGGTTCGGTAATGGGCCATGCCGACCTATTTTTACTTGGCCCATCGACCTAGTAGGTCGGGCTTAGTAGGCTATTGGCCAGCTTATGGGCCTAAAGGGAAAATCCCAACCAATGAGCAATGTTCATTTTGTCTTTAGTGGACTAATCGGTTATCATTGTGCTTATGTTAAGATCTTATTTTATATTTATTTTATTTTGAAAGGAAAAAATTCAAATTTTTAATGAAAAAATCAAATTAGTTTTTTAAGGAGAGAGTCAAGGAATTAAAAGCCTATTTAAATTTGTTTACTATTAAAACTTATTTATTAAGGCTTTAAATAGTTTTTTTTTTCTTTGTCTATCTTTTAATTAAATAATTTTCCAACCTTTTTATTTATTTATTTTTTTTAAATTCAAAGTTACAGGACTACTATCAAAATATATATTAATAGGTATAGTTTAAACCAATTATTTTAACTCTTTTAATATATTGGTGGTGTAGCGACTCAGAAAATAAGAGCCCAAACCCACCTAGAACAATGGTACCTTATCCCTCAAATCAAGCTCAAACAATAAAATTTTTAAGAGAGTGAGTCAAAAACTCAAGTGCAATACAAAAATAGGTCCAAGTCTAAGATTGAAGAATCCAAAGTAATCGATAAGTGCAATTGGAACAATAATTGAGGATAATATCCTCCTCAGGCAAGTCCGAGGATGAATTTCTTGTATATAAGTTTAGTTATGGTTCCTTACAAGGTCATCATGAATTCTCCTCACTGGTTTCTTTTTTACTTAGAAAATGTTCATCCACTTTTTCTGGGGGATTCTTTTCCTTTTATAGCCCCTTTACTTGCATCCCAGCCCTCCACATGTACGTCTCAGGGCACTTCTTATGATACTAGTCTCATCAATACCCTTTTGGAGGTGGTAAAAGGAGTTGTTAGCTGTGAAATCACTGTTCAAGGGTCATTTCAACATTAATGCAGCTGATGAGGTTGGTACAGGCCATTGAATGCGGAGGTGGGAGGTATCTCCTTCAAGAAACTTCCTCTCACCATCCTTGCCCCAGTTGCTATCTCTTCTCTTATCCTTAGGCCTTTAAGGGATATCAGTTGTCCTGAGTCTCATGCTCTCCTTTGGTAGGCATAGTCTTCAGAGATTGCTTATCCATTTTGGCTTGGATCTGGCAAATTAATCCTCAGTAACTCCTCGGTCCTCGGACCCCACACTTGTGGTTATGTGTGGTCGTAAAGTTAAAGGATTCCTTTCTCATGTCTCAATTTCAACCCCCAGAATTATTATTATTATTATTATTATTTATAAATTAATCATGGGTTAGTTGCGCTGGCTATAGTGGGTGGGCATAGATAGAAAAATCAGCACGTGCCCATCTTATTAGGCTAGTGGACTACCCACGAGCCTCAAATGTACCGGGTTAGGCCACCTATTATCCTATGGGCCAGTAGACTATTGGATAAGTACACCCTAAGCTATTTGATGTCCCTTAATCTTGCATTAATCATGAAACGTAATTTTATTATCTTTTTGAAAATTAATTAAATTTAATCCAAACAAACATTTAAGGGTCTATTTGAGATTCACTTATTTTGTTGAAACTAAAAACTTTTTGCTAAAAGTACTGTAAATAAATTTAAAAGTTAACTGAAATAGTGCAGTAAGACCCATAAATAGTACCAAAAAGTACAGTAAAACCCATAAATAATAGCAAAAATAAATTGAATAGTAAAATAAGTTGGCAAAATTAATTTTTACCAAACAGACACTAGCTGATGAACCTAATGAATTGTAATTGTGAGAAAGAACTGTCAACATTTTGACCAAGCTGCCCCATTTCGTGATACACCTTCGTATACATTTTGAATAATAAAAAAATAAAATTTGGGTTAAATTTTTTGATTAAATATTTCTACTTATTCGTTATTTACACTTATAAATTATTAAAAAAACATGCTTTCTTCGTTTGCCGACAAAAATAGTAAAATTAGTGTGTACGGTGTACCCACACTGCCACACGTGAAACAGGCTGACCAATTTTTTTAAAGCATTGTTAGGTCTTCTTTCACATTCGATTACACATCATATTTAATCAATAATCATAGGTTAAATATAGACATTTTGGGGATAAAAAAAATAGACACCTAACGTGAAAGTGTCCTCCCAGAATAGTGTTATGGGTGGCACGGACATATTTAGTTTTGTTATTATTATTATTATAGGATAAGATTATATTAAACTTGGATAAAAGATGACGAAAATAACATATTTTGGCTTGACATTATAGGTAAATATTAAAATAATTAAAATCACCTTATAGAGCAATGCTAAAGAATAAAGATATTATAACTTTTGCTATATAAAGGAATCCAAATTTTGTGTCTCACTCTTCCTACTCTAATGTGTTAGTTATCAAATTAAATGATTAAAACCCACCAATCACATTTATTATTATATGAATTTGTAAAATTTATGTAGTAATATTTGTAATACCTTTAACATTTTTCAACCTTATACAGTATAAACATGTTGTAACTTTAGTATAGGATAAGATTATGTTAAACTTGGATAAAAGATGACGAAAATAACATATTTTGGCTTGACATTATAGGTAAATATTAAAATAATTAAAATCACCTTATAGAGTGATACTAAAGATATTATAACTTTTGCTATATAGAGGAATCCAAATTTTGTTTCTCACTCTCCCTACTCTAATGTGTTAGTTATCAAAACACGATTCAAACATTCATTTACTAGATTATTAAAACCCACCAATCACATTTATTATTAAATGAATTTGTAAAATTTATATAGTAATATTTGTAATACCTTTAACATTTTTCAACCTTATACAATATTAACATGTTGTAACTTTAGTATTTTTCAATGGTTATAATTTAAGGATTTGGAAACAATTAATAATTTATCGTGAGAAGTAAATATTTGGCAACTTCTGACATCTCATTCAAAATTTACTCTAATATTTATTGCAACTCACCAGCCTCTCCACATGTACTTGGTCAGCAAATTTATATTCCGTTGGTCCTACCCTTATCAAGCTTCTACTTAGTTCTAACTTCTGACTATTCATTCTTTAAATATAGGTTTCGAGTTGTTAAACTTAAACTATTGGCACCATATATTACTATATTAGTACATGCAATTCAACTCATTTTAATCATAAGAGAGAGAAAGAGAGATGGGAGACAACAATGGTCTTCCTCTTTTTGCAACAAAGTCAGCAAAGGGGCGCATCCTTTTCCAATTGTATGCAATTCTGATTTTTGTGGGTGTGTGCTTGATCTTTTTATATAGACTGAGCCACATACCAAGAAGAGAAGAAGCTGGAAGATGGGCTTGGATTGGATTGTTTCTCTCAGAACTTTGGTTTTCTTTTTATTGGTTTCTTACTACGTTTGTCCGATTGAACCCTATTTATCGTTACACTTTCAAAGACCGCCTCTCTCTCAGGTACATATGAATATCTCTCTCTTTCACATACATGTGAATATTTTGCTTTACTTGCTCAGTCACAAGTGTGATTGTTTAATCAATAAACAGGTACGAAAAGTTCTTGCCAAGCATAGACATATTTGTATGCACTGCTGACCCCACGATAGAACCACCAGCAATGGTGATTAACACAGTCCTATCAGTCATGGCTTATGACTATCCACCTGAGAAGCTAAGTGTTTATCTATCGGATGATGGTGGTTCAGTTTTGACATTTTATGCTATGCTAGAGGCCTCACGTTTCTCCAAGATTTGGCTTCCATTCTGCAAGAAGTTCAAAGTAGAACCAAGATCGCCAGAGGCTTATTTTCGCACAGCAGTTGAGCCACTTGGGGAGCCTGCCATGGCCAAAGAGTGGACCTCCATTAAGGTATGCACCTTGTTATAACACATTGAATAATTATTAAATTACACTTGAATATGCCTGCAGTGAATACAGAATTATTGTTGGGCCATTATATATAATGGGTGGAGGGGAATAAAACAAAAGAAAACAAAAATAAAAAATGTTGCATGTAGGTCGGTGGGAAAACTAAAACCATGCAATTATATTTATGGTAGAGATATTTTTATATATATTATGGTAGAGATATAAGTGGAAAAAAAAAATGTAACTCAGTCCATAATTACTATAAAAAAAATATAATTCTAATATAATATATTTTTATTTTACTATATCTTAGCTTAATATACTGGGATTACACAATGTGAAGGTTATATATATATATATATAAATAAAGTAAAGGTAACTCTAAAACGGTACACGGATAATAGTTGATATTGGAATATTTAGTTTTCTTAGCCAAATTGAAATAGCTTCAAGTACTATTTTGACTCTCTTGATTTGTTAATACTACTTGGAGTTTCATAATAATTTTCTTTTTATACTATAGCCTTCACTAACTCAGAGTCCTGCCTTCGTCCTTGTTCCTCACTTTCTACCACCAAATGCATTGAGTAATAGCCTGAAAAATCCACATAGCGTTAAATTTTGTGGATCAACATGACCAAGAGAAATTGAACACTCTCTCTCTCTCTCTCTCTCTCTCGCTCAATTGTGTTAGATCTCTAAATGAATCTTATGTTTCACTAGAAGTGTTCCAAAATATATTTTAAGAAAAAAAGGTCATATGACAAGCTGCGGCTGGTAAAGTATAGAGTAAAACTCATTAAGACAATAGTGTAATAATAATGTGTCTGACTTCTTTATAGGAGTTAAATAAGTTCTAAAAAGAAATTTCTTCCATTCATTGTTGGGTATCTTATCCTGTGTAGAGAATCATTGTAGTGCACATATATATAGGATAGAATGGCTTTTCCTTCTGTCCGTAACCACATGGAAATTGACATTTGATTCCACAAAAAGCATGGCTTAGACTACCCGAATGGAGAATTGTGGTCAGCGTGGACAACTTTTAGAAGACAATGTTTATATTATATATCAATGACCATCGTTCTCTACAAGCTTGTCGATGCTTGATTGTTTGTTATCATATTTCTCTATAGCAATTGTCTAAGAGACAATATTATCTAATCATATTTCCCACAGATCCTCATGTTACATTCAATAATATGTGCTTAAAGAACGCAATAAGTTAAAAAATATCACATCAGTATTTGAGGATGCATGGGTAGTTGTCGGCAACTCGATTATTATTATATAAAATCCTTTTCAATTGTCATACATTTTATTTCTTGGATAACTCATGGTAGGTCCTAGACGATGGCTGAGCTTCAGAATATGTATGCGCCTGTCTCTTTGCACAGATGGATTGACGAAATAGATGATTAGATATGATTGAGAATAAAATTTGGCTATTATTACACTTAATTTTTTTTTTTTTAGTAAATGTAAATTTTGATAAATCTACTATTAAATAACATTTTTTTTCTTTATATTCTTCGCACTTGCAAAATTTTCAAAATATCAAAAATTAATAGTTATATCATTAATCAAATGTTTAAATTTCAATTTTTTGTAATTTTAAATTACACATAAAAAATAAGTTTATACTAGTAAATAAGCTGCTCTTGAAGGAGATTACGTGATAATGATTAATGCATTAAAAGAGTCCTCTCCCTAGGTAGCATCTTATGGTCTTCTGATTCGAGACATCAATCTTTTTGCTGAGCATTTTTATTGTATTAATTTTTCTCATGTTTGTAGAGATAGAAAGTTTATAGCTCACAATTTTGCTAAACATGCACGTCATATCACAGTTTCCCTTATGTGGATGGAAGATGTCTCTCCACAAGTTTCAACTATTTATCTTGCCAACTTGGCTTCTGTTTCTTAATAATATTTCCAGGTTTCTTTCTAAATAAAAAAAATAATAATAAAAAAAAAAAAAAAAAAAGATTGCATGAAATTTAATATATGTACTAAGAACATAAAAAACATGGTCAACATATAATTAAATAGTTAAATTTTCAAATATCTAGTCATGATTTTTTTTTTTTTTTTTTTTTTATGTAGTGAGAATTGTAGCTAAACTTGGTACAATCATTAAATATTCCCTCTATTTTAATTCTTAGAATGTATGAAGTTTTTAAAAATTATTCTATTAATTTCTCATATTATTCTTAAATCTTAAATTTGAATATACTTTTCTTGGTTTAGTTAAAGGTTTTTAGGAAGATTATTGCCTTTATTTTGTTTGAATGCAATGTGTTATTTGTAAACTCTAGTCTATTTTGAAAAGAAATGGATTAAAAGATAGAAAAAACTTACCT
Organism: Quercus variabilis; assembly: GCA_030445155.1. Lineage (NCBI taxonomy): Eukaryota > Viridiplantae > Streptophyta > Magnoliopsida > Fagales > Fagaceae > Quercus > Quercus variabilis. The sequence goes on from CP129449.1 coordinate 71,677,359, forward strand.
CCAAACCAGTATAGATCTATTTTCTTTCAATTCACTATGTAATGATTGAAAAGATAATTCATATATAGTTTTTGTTACATGACTTTTGTATAGTTTTAGTCATATAATTCTTTTAATGAGTCATATGACTTATTTAAATAATATATATATATATATATGTGGGGCCCGAGGACCCAGAACCCCCGGCCCACCTTTAGGCAGGCCCAGGGCCCAAGCCAAGGAAGGCGACCTCCCCAGATGGTCGGCTTAAAGGCTTTAGTCCTTCCAAGGCCCGAGCCGAGGACACACCCATCCTCGGCACACCTAGTCTAATCTAGGTAGGGGGCAGACCCAGTGCAGGTGGTCACATCCACACTTAACGATTCTGCCTGGCCCTCTAGGTTCCATTAATGCTGACAAGACCCTTCACTGAAAAACCTTGGAGGCAGCAACCCCCAGTATGGGAAAGAACCTGTCTGATGGGACAAGTCCTGAACCATTAGCCCGGATGGCCAACAGCTGTAAGGCCAGGATCGAGCTAAAGAGGGTATATAAGGTAAAGAACCCCCCTGGTGAGGGGGGGGCCTCCTCGGACCCCAACCGAGGAGCAACCCCAGGCGTAGAGCAAATAGCGAGAAGTGCGAAGAAGACCGGCGAAGGGCCGGCCGGAGCCAAACCCTTTGCCCATTCTCTACAAATTCATTGTCGGGGGCCCACCTCCGAAAAATGAGCCCCTACAATTGGCGCCGTCTGTAGGGAGGGTTAGTGCGCCGGCCGGTGCAACCGGCGATCGTCCTAAGGCAGTTATTACCCAGAAGTTGGTAGCGCAAAGAAAAGAGAAAGAAAAAGAAAAGAAGGAGAGAAGAATGGCGGTGCGAAAAGGAAACTCAACAACAAATAAAAGAAAAATCCTTTATTAATCCAGAAGAGATTACAAGAGATTACAAGTACTACAATTCTCATTATTTCAAAAAAAAAGAGCTACAAATACAATCAGAGGCTCAGACAGGCGTGTTTTACAAAAATTCCTACCAACTAATCCTACAATCAGAGGCTCAGGCGGACCGGTCTTGGAACTGGCCGGGCAAAAGGCTCGCAAAGAATTAATATCAGGAATGAGGGAAGTGTCAACCCGTGCTTTTACCAGCGTCCAGAGAATGGAAGAACTGGACAGTAAAAGCACGGGAAGGGGGGCTAGGGGCTGGCTCACCTTCAAACCAAAGCTTGAACAAAGTGAGGAGCCCCTAGACCCCGGAACACCCTCCCTCATGATACTTCCTCGACCCCCTCCGAACTACACGAGTATTGACCGTCAGAGACGGCAATACCCGGGCACCAGCCATGACGAAAGTTCGCGTGCCCCCTTCGTCGGAGGTGCGCTCTGGGGGAGGACGTTAGGTATTTCAACGACGTCCCCCCTAGCCACCATGCGAGACTCGGCCAGTGTTACGCCTAAACTCTGCCGCGCCGGTAGCCTAGTGGGGACTGCGGCCACAGCGGCACTTAGCTCCAGGTCTCCTAACTGCGGTCACACCCCTGGTGGTGGTGTCAAAGGGGCTCAAGAAGGCGAAAGTGTATACGTCTGTTTGTGGGAGAGAATTCATGGACTAGGGAGAAACGCTCCCCCCAGAACGCCTTTTATGGAGGGCGAAAACCAGCGGGAGTTGAACCGCGCAGAATTCGAAGGGGAAATTATCAAAGGGAATTAATTCCCACCCAGTCCCAAGGGGATTGCCAGCTGCCTGCTGCGTGTTAATTCACGAGGGCATTAATGGAGGCGCGTTACGGACACCGAAGCGTCAAACAGGAAGCGCGGAAGGCCAAGCGACGCCTCGTAAACCAGAAAGATGAGGAACACGAACCAGAGGCAGGGTCAGCCCCACGTGCGAAGTCACAAGCCGACCTGAGGAAAAACAACTCACGGAAAAGACCCGTGGACGTCCCCACACCAAAAACGAAGTCCTCGGATCCGAGGACAAAATCCTATTGGAGGCAACTGTGCAGTAGTGGTACAATGACTCTTGCTCCAGCATCCTGCAAGGGGCTAGGGGGATGGACCCCTACCCGACGTGAGACTGAGTTGCCCAAAGAGGTGAACACTGTGTCCTCACGCTCGGGGCCCACATGGAAACGATGGCAGCAATTGTACCTAGGTCTTGCATGGTCCTCGGACTCAAGCCTACGGGGAGCTGGCCACTCGTACTTAACGCAGCAATTGTACCTAGGTCTTGCATGGTCTACGGACTCAAGCCTATGGGGAGCTAGCCACATGGAAACGATGGCAGCAATTGTACCTAGGTCTTGCATGGTCCTCGGACTCAAGCTTACGGGGAGCTGGCCATTCGTACTTAAGGCAGCAATTGTACCTAGGTCTTGCATGGTCTACGGACTCAAGCCTATGGGGAGCTAGCCACATGGAAACGATGGCAGCAATTGTACCTAGGTCTTGCATGGTCCTCGGACTCAAGCCTACGGGGAGCTGGCCACTCGTACTTAAGGCAGCAATTGTACCTAGGTCTTGCATGGTCTACGGACTCAAGCCTATGGGGAGCTAGCCACATGGAAACGATGGCAGCAATTGTACCTAAGTCTTGCATGGTCCTCGGACTCAAGCCTACGGGGAGCTGGCCACTCGTACTTAAGGCAGCAACTGTACCTAGGTCTTGCATGGTCTACGGACTCAAGCCTATGAGGAGCTAGCCACTTGGAAACGATGGCAGCAATTGTACCTAGGTCTTGCATGGTCCTCGGACTCAAGCCTACGAGGAGCTGGCCACTCGTACTTAAGGCAGCAACTGTATACGGGGAGCTATCTATTTACGACAGAGTCAAGGTACTGCTCGGTCCGAAGATCTATTCCCGTGAAGAAATTAACTACCTAATGAAGAGCCTAAGGGTCGATCCGACCACTCAAGAAAGGACCAGCCAAACCGACGGCCTTCCGGACCATAGGGGCCGAGGTTTGCAAAACCCTCCTCCCCGTCCGAGGATACGTGCAGCAGGGTTTTGAGGGGCTATTGTGGGGCCCGAGGACCCAGAACCCCCGGCCCACCTTTAGGCAGGCCCAGGGCCCAAGCCGAGGAAGGCGACCTCCCCAGATGGTCGGCTTAAAGGCTTTAGTCCTTCCAAGGCCCGAGCCGAGGATACACCCATCCTCGGCACACCTAGTCTAATCTAGGTAGGGGGCAGACCCAGTGCAGGTGGTCACATCCACACTTAACGATTCTGCCTGGCCCTCCAAGTTCCATTAATGCTGACAAGACCCTTCACTGAAAAACCTTGGAGGCAGCAACCCCCAGTATGGGAAAGAACCTGTCTGATGGGACAAGTCCTGAACCATTAGCCCGGATGGCCAACAGCTGTAAGGCCAGGATCGAGCTAAAGAGGGTATATAAGGTAAAGAACCCCCCTGGTGAGGGGGGGGCCTCCTCGGACCCCAGCCGAGGAGCAACCCCAGGCGTAGAGCAAATAGCGAGAAGTGCGAAGAAGACTGGCGAAGGGCCGGCCGGAGCCAAACCCTTTGCCCATTCTCTACAAATTCATTGTCGGGGGCCCACCTCCGAAAAAGGAGCCCCTACAATATATATAATCTTATAAATCGCCACTTACTAGATTGATTAAAAGAGATAATTTCAAACTAGTTTAGAGTTAAACTCTGTTCTAAAAATATTTTATAAAAGAGCTATTAGTGGCATTCATAAATAAGGGTCGTCAAATAGGGATGTTGATATGAAATAGCTGAAAGATTGAGGAAGGTGAAGTGGTATTGCACTCGCAACCAAAAGTAAGAAAAGAAACTACGGCTAAAATACGTGTAGTTTTAATCATAGGTCATTTGAGCACTTAAACTTCGTGGAATTTTCCTTTTTCTTCACAAATGACTTGTAGACTGTAGCACAGCTATCAACTAGTGCCATGCCTGTTTGGCAAATGAAAATGATACAATAAGAAAGCATGTTGAACTGGCCCTAATGGATAGAACTTTGGCACAGAACTTCAGGTGTAGTACATTAGGTTTTTCAATTTAATTAAATCACTCGGTTGTACTGAATTTAATTATCTTTGAAAAAGGTAACACTATTTGCAATTTATTGATCAATGCAACTAAATGTTTGAATTTAATTGAAAATCTAATATATTACACTAAGGTACTGTGCCTAATTTTTACTCGACCCTTATTACTTCAGTCAAACTATAATTACTTCTAATTTGAAAGTTCAAAAAAGCTTACAAACATCTTGTAAATTTTTTCTTTTATTTATTTTCTGGTTCAGATGTGATATAAAATAAAATCGTGTTTCATATCTTGTTGCAGAAATTATATGAAGACATGAAAAAGCAGATTGAAACCACCACAAAGCTAGGTCGAATTTCAGAAGAAATTTATCAAGAACACAAGGGATTCAAGGAGTGGACATGGCTTGCAAGCAAACGTGATCATCAAACTATTCTTCAAGTACTTCCTACATTCTCTCTATCTCATGGAAATGAATACTTCTATATCCAAATCGTATATTTGTATTCAATTACTGGACTTTGATAATAGAGTTGTATCTAATTCATAGATACTTATTGATGGGAGAGACCCCAAAGCCATGGACATTGAAGGACAACCTTTGCCAACTTTAGTATACTTAGCACGTGAAAAGAGACCACAATACCACCATAATTTTAAAGCAGGAGCCATGAATGCACTGGTAAGTCTTGCACCATATCCACACATCAAGCTTCAAAAGTTTCATGTGTTATTTTTTATAATATATTTAAATATCATAATCATCCGTCATTAAAAAAATAGTTGAGGGTGTCATCGAAGATAAGCAACGGTCCTATAATTCTTAATGTGGACTGCGACATGTACTCAAACAATTCAGAGTCTGTGAGAGATGCTCTATGTTTTTTTATGGATGAAGAAGAGGGGCAAAAAGTTGGTTTTGTACAGTTTCCACAAACCTTCGAGAACCTTACAAAAAATGATGTCTACAGTAGTTCCCTTAATGTAATAAATGAGGTGAGCATCAACGAAAAACTTACATTTACTTCAAAACTTATATTGAAGAATATTTTAATGGAATTTCTACCTGTGGTGTACCCAACAATAAAGGCAGAGCTTCCTGGACTTGATGGGAATGGAGGGCCTTGCTATATTGGTAGTGGTTGCTATCACAGAAGAGAGATTCTTTGTGGGCGAAAGTATAGCAAGGAATGTAAGGTAGATTGGAAGAGATCGAAAAATAGAGGGGTAGAAGAGAGCGTTAGTGTACTAGAAGAAACATGCAAAGTTCTTGCTAGTTGTACCTATGAAGAAAACACTCAGTGGGGAAAAGAGGTCTCTCTCTCTCTCTCTCTCTCTCTCTCTCTATATATATATATATATATGTATATGTATGTATGTATATATAGACCTCACATATGCAACTCTCTCTCTCAAACTTCATATAAACCTCACATATACTGATTTGCAGATGGGGTTGAAGTATGGTTGTCCAGTGGAAGACATCGTAACAGGATTAGCTATACAATGTCGAGGTTGGAGATCCATATATTTCAATCCCGAAAGGAAGGGCTTCCTAGGAGTCGCTCCCGCAACACTTCTACAATCACTTGTACAACACAAAAGATGGTCTGAAGGTGATTTTCAGATATTTGCTTCTAGGTATTCTCCGTTTGTGATGGGATATAAAAAAATTCCCCTAAAACTTCAGCTTTCATACTGTTACTTTTTGCTATGGGCTGCAAACTGCTTGGCTACGCTGTACTATGTTGTTGTGCCATCTTTATGCCTGCTTAGAGGCATTTCCTTGTTTCCAGAGGTACAAAACTTTCATTACTTGAATCAAACCTATCTATGACTGTTGCTACATTATATTCTAAGAATACAATCATCTTACACCAACAGATTTCAAACTCATGGGTACTACCATTCGCATTTGTCATCTTTGTCCACCGTGCATACAGCCTTGGAGAATTTGTTTTCTTCGGGGGCACATTACAAGGTTGGTGGAATGATCAAAGAATGTGGCTGTATAAAAGAATGACTTCCTACTTCTTTGGCTTCCTAGACAACATCCTAAGACTATTTGGGTTTTCAAAGTCAGCCTTTGTCATAACAGCAAAGGTGGCTGATGATGATGTGTCACAGAGATACAAGCAAGAGATCATGGAGTTCGGTGCTTCTTCCCCAATGTTCACCATTTTAGCAACACTTGCATTGCTAAACGCATTTTGTTTCATTGGAGGAATGATGAGGGTGATTGCGGATGTGGAAAATTTGGTTTGGGAACGATTTACATTGCAGATTCTTCTATGTGGTATGCTAATTTTTATCAACCTCCCTATTTACCAAGGCCTCTTCCTCAGGAAAGACAATGGTAGTATGCCCACCTCAGTAACATATCAGTCAATAATGTTTGCTATATTGGCTTGTGCATTATCCCTGCATTAAGTTTTATGTTTGTGCCAAGAAAAACCTCTTCCAGCTAAGAAATACTTTGACGGAACTATTTCCAGTTACCAAGGGTTTGCACTATCAAAGGAAACCGTTGTGTCTGTAGTGTCAAGGTTTTTATTGTATCCTATTTATTGATCGCTACGGTTCAGATAAATAATCTCAAGCTGGATAATAAACAAAATTTAGAGTCAGGGTATTTGATAGAATTTGCAATCTTGTTTTGCAATAAACATGCTTAGAGCACATTATCTCCTCTATTTGCTAGTGATGCCTAAGGGCGAAGGCTATTTGTTTACCATGTTACCTATATTTTAAAATATTCTATCAGTTGGACATCATAATAAGTTTTCTTAGTATAAGTTTGGATACAAATGCATCTGCATTTGTGAATGGGCTGCGTTTTTTGTGTGGGTCCCGTGCATTGTTCACGGGACCCGTAAGTACAAATTTCAGCCAATTTTTCTTTAAAATAATTATTTTACTACAGTGTTTTCAGTTTTCAACAATAAGTAGTGTCTAAACAGAATTTAGACAAAGCATTACTTGACAATCTCACATGCTATGCTTTTTTCTTTTCTTTTATTTTTATTTTTTTTTTTATTTTTTTTTACAAGCACTTACATACCATGCTAGAATAGGGATGGTAATGGGGCGGAACGGGGCCGAAAGATGAGGTCTTCGCCCCTGCTCCGCATGGATTTTTCTTACCCCATCCGCACCCCGCCCCGTATGACGTGGAAAATTTCTTGCCCCATCCCCACCCCTTAAGGCCCCGCGAAGTCCCACCCCACCCCGTAAAACGTTATTTCTTGTTAATTTTCCCTACAACTATTACCATTTTTTCACTTCTTAGTAATGGACAAACTATATTTCTCCAACAAAGATAATATAAAATAATGGGAAAGAAAAAAAAAATTAAAACAAATCCCCTAGGCAATGTCGTTAAACAATTAAGCAACGTCGTTAAACAATTAAACTATATTTAGCAAAGTCATTAAACAATTAAATTAGAAATCATAGCACCAACAGCACATACACAAATGAGTATTCATTGGCCTAAAAAACACTAAAACAAATCTCCTTTATAACTTTCTTTTCCTCTTTGATAGGTCTAATTTTTTTCAAAACATCCATTCAATGGAAGATAAGAATAAAGCCGCATTCGTCTCTTTTACCCAATAAATGTTATAAATTACTAAGTAGCATGCATTATTTAATTCCTCCCATTTTGTGACTACTTCATAGAGAACGGGACAAAGTCTCAAACCTGTGCCTCATAACAACCAAATGCCCGCACACACACAATGACACAGACACAAATATTCTGTCTTAGACTCATACCTCATTAATATATATATATATATATATATATATTATGTTCATGATAAAATATAAGTTGAGAAAGACATATGAATCATGAATGAAATCAGTAATTTAATACTATATAAATTTGTTTCTAATAAAAACAAAAGAAAACGTTAAAATTAGTACCTTATTTCCAACTTTGCTAGAGAGAAAAAAGAAGTAGAGAACCACGTTAGGTAAAATAAAATAAGCTGATGATATTTTTATTTAAATAGTAGGGTTTTAAGGTATGAAAAAATTACAATTTAACCCTTATTAATGAGGGGCCGGGCAGGTGTAAAAAGTGTAAACCCATCCCCATCCCACCCTATAGTGTGGGTCTAAAATCTCACCCCATCCCCACCCGACCACCTTTGCGGGGTGGGGAAAACCTGCATGAGGCGAAATGGGTAGGGGCGGGGCAAAATTGCCATCCTATGCTAGGCATCAGGCTATACACTAAATCCACTACATTCAAACACAAGGAGAAATAGACATTAAAGAAACAGAACATAATAAGCCTGAACTTATGAATTCATCCAAAAATAGAACAAACTTTTTCCAATAAATTTTAGAACTGAAAATAGAAAACAACACTTTACTTAAGCATATTTCTTAAAAAGACTTGATACAATACAACACTTTTTTCCACTACTTAAGCATATTTCTTAAAAAGACTAGATACAACACACTTTTACTTTGTTACTCAATAACAAATGTTAAAACAGCTATTGATCTAATAAGGGAAATTATGGGTATATAGTTGATATACTCCATTTTTCCCCTTTCTATCTTTGTACAAGTTATTTATACAATTTATTTTATTTATAAAAATAAATCCCGAAATGAAAATAGAAAAAGGGGGAAAAACTGCATAAATATAGGATAATGTGAGAAAAAATCAGCATCACAGCTTAGAAAGTCCCACCATCGCAGCTGGCCTGCAAGATGCAAAATTCTTTCATGACTTCTAGGAACTTTTAAATTATGGGGAGAGATTGAAACTTTCTTTTCTTCAGAGGAAAAAGTGATAAACAATAATATCAGGTCAATAATTCAATAGGTTTTATTTTGTTCTAATTATTTGTGGTTAGTCATAAGCTATCTCATCAAATATCACCAACGGAAGAGAAGACAACTCTACAATTCCATACCTTTCAAAATTTAGAAACTAGGGATGACAATATAGGATGGTGGTAATAAGAATATCAGGTCAAAATGGGGATGATGAAAGAAGAGTATCCGATCAAAGCAATTTATTGATGATTTCAGAAAAATTATGAGCAGGTATGATTTATACCTCTTTTAATTCTCTTTGATTCATCATTCAGATATCTAATCAAATATCAGTAACAGTAGAGAAGACAATCCCACAAGCTAAAGCTTCTAAAAGTCAGTCGGGACAATAAGCATAACAGGCAGAGGAATGTCTAATTCAAAGGACTAGAAATTCTGAAAGTAATCAATTGAGCATCTGCCGTACCAAATGTAAATGGAAAAACAATGTAAAAATTTCTTACATTCTCTCAAGAACCAGGGCAGATGCTCCTCCTCCTCCGTTGCAGATAGCACCAACTCCATACTTCCCATTCTTTTGTCTCAACACCTGCAACAACTCCTTTTTGAATAAGCTCAAAAAACAAAAAAAAACAAAAAAACAAAAAATGAAGTGGATTAACATTGAGTGCTCCTTGATTTCTACAAAAGATTCCTCATCTCCCAAATGGTTTCAATTGGAGAAGCAAGGCAGAGGAATGCTTTGCGGCCACATTCACCACTATGTGAAGAGAGAGAGAGAGAGAGAGAGCTATGTAATAATATTTGGTCAAACCATTTCTAACTAGGCATACAGAACAAATAAAGATAGCATTCATATATTACCCCTAATAATGTGACCAAAATACGAGCTCCACTGCATCCTAGTGGATGTCCCAAAGATACAGCCCCACCATGTAAATTAACTCTTTCCTGCATTCAAAGTAAAGAGGCAATAACTTTATAATGGTATAGAGTTGATGTAATTTTTACAATGCACTAGAGAATAAAACAGCTATATACAAGTCAATTCTACAAGTTAGAATAAACAACCGAGTTACTGGAAGACTCACAGGACTAAGACCAAGCAGCTTTTGATTGGCAAGTGCCACAACCTGCAGGGAAGAGTTTAGCACACATATCTAGCAAATTAAAGCTCAATGTAACAGAGAACAATAGCACAAATTCTTACAGAAAAGGCTTCATTAATTTCATAGTAATCAATCTGAGAAGCTTCCAAACCAGCATTTGAAATAGCTTTTGGTATTGCAAGGGCTGGAGCTGTTGGGAATAATTCGGGTGCCTACACACACAATCTTGTTTTAGCACTAATTTGCAGTAAGTTTCATCAAAATTAAGCCAAATACCAATAATATTCTTTAGAGTACCTGAGCTGCATCAGCATATCCTTTGATCTTTGCAATTACTTGCAACCCTAGTTGAAGAACCTTCTCCCCACTCACTAGCACTAATGCAGCTGCACCATCACTGTCCATCATAACAGCACCAACCCAGAGTCAAATGATAGGGAATTCACTTCAACACCAATACAAGGAAGTAAACAAATTATACAACAAAAATATTACAGCATTAGAGAGAGATATAGGGAGATACCTTATGCTAGAAGCATTCCCAGCAGTAACAGAACCCCCAGCCTCCTTGAAACTTGGTCTCAGCTTCCTCAGTTTTCCAGCATCAAACTACAATGGTACATATGAAATGGGGGAAAAGGGTTAAATTTGAACAAAAATCAATATGTTAGTAAATAATTGTGCGGGGGAAGGGTAAAAGGTCAATATAAAACAAGGAAATTGTTAAATTACCAATTCTCCCAAAAGCTTAAGTTATTAGGAAATGATAAATTTAATCATTTAACCATAGTTCTAACACTCCACCTCACGTGTAGGCCTAAACTCCCCTTAAAAAGCGGACCCAACACTAGGGATTTCTACTCTAATACCACGTTAGATTACTAATTCTCCCAAAAGCTTAAACTATTAAGAAATGATAAATTTAATCATTTAACCATAGTTCTAATAGAAATGACATAGAGACCTCCAAAAACTTTTGACTCTAGGATTCCAAAAGTAGAGTAAAATAAAATATGACATGAATAAAAGTATCTTATTTCAAAACTAAATTTTCCCTAAATGTCTTTCTTTCCCCTTCACAGCAGCCTGTAGCATTCTAAGTAATACTAAGGCCCTTTTTACTTGGAAAACCAAGGAACCACAACATGAGTAAAAATATGTTATGAACACTAATTTTTATTTTTATTTTTTATTTCAATGGGGAGCTTGGTGGTAATTTAATTAAATTCAGCACCTAAGAGAAAAATAAATAGCTGTGCCTCACTGCCTCCAATAACCTGAGGTGGGACAAGCAATGAAGCCATTATCTCAGCTTCTCTTTACCATTATTTTTTGTGGCACTGATGATACTAAAGTTGCCGATACCTAAACACAAATAGCTTTATCTCTACTAGCTAAATTCCTGTAGTCCAATTAGTGAAATGGCAGCACCTTCAGCTAATGATGACCATTCCAATCCACCAAAAAGGTAGGAGGAACAATTGAGAGGAGCTATCTACAACTTCACATTATATAGCTTAAAGAATGAAAGTTCACATAAATCAACCATTGCCGTTTGTTGTATTCACCTTTCCTAAACCTTCATCCTTGTCAATAATCGTGGAAGGCTTCCCTCTTCCCCCAGAAATTTCAACCTGCATAACAGAATTATCAAGTGATAACGACTTGATACCATAGACTGAGAACTTTCTCCTGCTTGGAATGGAATTAGAAAGCACACCGGAACTATTTCCCATGCAAACACACCAGCATTCTGTGCAGAAATTCCTCGCTCAAAGCTCCTAATAGCATAATTGTCCTGCAAGAAGGGGAAAAAAAAGGATGTAGCAGAAGAGAAACAAATTTATGCAAACTACTTTTAAAGTCAAGTAGAAAACCAGCCAATATAATAATGGGAAATACAACATTAAATAAAACACATTACTGCAATTAGACCATAAACTAGCATCGCAAAAATTTTCTTCCATTGTTTTCTTTTCTTATTTGTAAAATGCTTTTATGCATATCATCAAGACAGATGTTTAAACTTTAAACTCACAAAATATCGATTTGTTGAATCATATATTGATTCAAAAAAAAAAAAAATTCTGGGATATCAAGGTGTCTGCTGTATTCCTTCTATGGAAGCAAGCTGGAATCAAGGGATGACATATTTTTTAAGTTTTCTTTCTCTGAAAGAATCTGGGAAGGGATGCTGAGAGCTAGAGAAGATGCCTTATAAAATAAAGGGAAGATTGGAGACCGGATTATTGAGTTAGCTTGGGCTTTGAAGAAGTTGAAGAGTAAAAATTTTCAGAAAGTCATCTGCAAGTTAGCCAGGCAGGAGTTATTTACCACTTATGGGCCAAAAGAAATGGAAGGGTTCATGATGCATAGGTGTGTTCTGAAGAATAAGTGATTTAAAGAGTTATTTGTTTATGTTAGAGGCAGATTATCTTGGAGTAAATATGTAAAAACACCATCCAAAACAGGATCCTTTGCAGCACTTTCCTTTTTCTGTGCTCGATCAAGATCTGGTTTGTGGTGGTTAGTTAGTTACTGATGCAGTCTTTGTTAGTCTGTTGGCCTGATATTGTTGTATTGTTGGTTTTGCTGCATAAGTAGTGTGTTGCACTGGTGTGTTTCCAAGTAATGAAATTTAAATTGGCCAATTACCACAGTACACTACCTGCTCTTCTCTTGTTATAGCATGTTGATCAGCACATATTTCACCACAAACTCCCATTCCAAAGTCATTGTACACATCCCAAAGTCCATCTTTCACCATTCCATCAACAACAGTGTCATGTCCATATCGAGATCCCTTTCTGTTCATAGGAGTCAGAATGGATAACAAAGATAATTCTGTCTACTTAAAATAGGAACAATTGTATGCAAAGGTAAGGCAACACAAGACGTCAGGTCCATTTGTATGGCAACAGCTACATAAAAGTAGCAAAGAACTAGAAGCATGACCAAACAAGTAAATGAGACAATATGGTTTAGATAAACAAAATATCATGTATAGCTTCTTTTCTTCTCTTTTCTTTTTTTTTCTTTTTTTTTTTTTTTTGGGATAGGTAATCATATCATATATAACTTGAAAGTTCCAAAATGAAAAATTTTTTATGTTTCTTTCTCGGACAAACATCTGACAGAATCACCGAATCTCACTTTCTCCATATTATAATTGAATAAATTAATATTTAATTACCAAGAGGGGCATACCCTCCAAGCTTGTATATCATGTATATCTATATGCTGCAATGAGAAAGATCCTATCATAACACTTTAGAGGTCTCCTCAAGTTTTTTACAAGCATGTACTTCCAAATTCCTAGTATATGAATGAGTAGTACAAAAGCAACATGAAATAAACTAATGAGTAAAGGTTAATGACAAAGAGGCTAACCTTGCTTCAGCTAGATATTTAGGCGCATTAGACATGCTTTCCATTCCACCAGCCACAACAACATCATTTACACCAAACTGGATAGACTGTGCTGCAAGCATTGTTGCTGAGACAATCAAGATAAACAACACATCACCACTCAATGCCATTTCTAAGTTTTCTACTAAAAGTGAAACTACCAGTTTCAATTTAAAGAAGAGTGAACCTTTCATCCCCGAAGAACAAACTTTATTAATAGACGTGCAGATCACAGAATTAGGAATCCCTGCACCCAACGCAGCCTGTCTAGCAGGAGCTTGGCCTAAATTCGCGCTTAGGACATTGCCAAAAAAAACCTCTTGCACAAGTGAAGGATCAACATTTGCCCTCTTAAGAGCACCTACAAATTGATAAATTACAATCACAAGGCACAATATTAACCCCCAATAAAATCGTTCTAATTTGGAATACTATACATAGTTTGAAGAAACAACAATAAAAGAGACATAATAAAAGGATAATTAGTGGTAATTACATTGAATAGCTATAGACCCAAGCTTGGTAGCTGACAACGATGAAAGGGTACCAAGTAATCCACCCATTGGTGTACGTGCAACACCAACAATACAAACATCTGTAGTCCAATAATTAAAAAATAAAATAAATAATAAAAACACTATGGAAGACAACTGCAATGACATGAGAATTACTCCACACACACACACACACACATACAAAAAAGCTTAAATCGTAATAGTAAACCTTTTCTTTGAATTGAAATCATAGCAAATGATTAGCCCGATACCCAAAATAAGTAGTAAAGATTGAAACTTTGATCTCTTATGATCTTGGTATAAGCTTGATAAATTGTGGGTGTGGCTTAATTTCCAGTAATTGAATCATATAAAAACAGAGGAACTGAGATTATTTCAAGAAAGAAAGCAAAACCCAAGAGTTAAACGAACTTGTAAAATGAGAAAATAAATAAATAAAAAAAACCTCGAGGTTTAATGGAGTCTGAGGATGCCGTTGAGAGAGGTGCCATTTTCGGAGGGTCCGAGAAAGAGAGTAGTTGTACTTGGAAATGAGATTTGAGCCAAGAAAGGGTTATGATATTATAGTTGGATTCGGAAAAAAGAAAGCCTAAACGCTAGTCTTTATATTTAGATTTTTTTTTTTTTTTTTTCAGTCCTTATACTTTATTTTTACCCTTTTTAAACTCTAAACTAATTAACACGGTATATTTAAGTCCTCGTTTCATATATATCAAAACAGAGTTCAATCTTTCACCCACATGGCCCCCTCCTCTAACCAAGATTCCACGACACTCGCGCTAACCAACTTGGACCTCCAGCTCTCACTAACACTAATGGGAGTCCTCATCACCTATCCCTCAATCTCATGCCCATGCAACTCTCCCCTCCCCACGACCACCCACTCCCTCTAAACCATCTCAACCAATTGATGAGCTGTCTGTCCATCAAAACTACCAACAACAAGGAAGTGGCCTATGTCTGAATTCCTATCCATCCACGGACATTAGTTGCTTGGAACCAAATAACCAAAACTCCCAGTGTACCACTTCAACTAGACTCACCCACTTATCGCCGTCACAGAAGGAATTTCAGGAGACATTCACGCCAGATTGCTTGGTAAGTGCTTCATGTGAGCTTTCCCCATTATTTTATTGGTTCATATGTAAAAAAAAAAAAAAAAAAAAATCATTATTTTATTAATCTGTCAACCATATCAACTTTCTTCTATTAGTTTGGTAACGAAATAGTGTTTCAGAGACTTAAATATCCCGCGTTAATCGGTTTAGGGACTAAAAATAGTAAAAATAAAATATAAGAACTAAAATAAATAAATAAAAATATAAAGATTAAAAATGCAGTCACGGCAAAAAATAAATACTAAAAGTAGAGGTTACGTTTGTTGGGCAATCTGATAGAGGTGTGCGCGGCTGCTTGTTTCTAACATTGATGGAAAGTATGGAATTCATTCGACATTGGAAAGCGCAATAGGCATCTGTCCACGTGGCAGTGGAGCCCAACTTTGTCTTTCTCTCATTATCCTTATTTGATTTTTTTTTTTTTTCTCCTTTATAATGAATATCATTATCCATATTCCACTCTAGGTTTTTTTAAATTTCTGTGATTGATAATTATATGAGTAATATATTTCTTAAAATATAAGCTTGTTTTCTCTCAAAAAAATATAAGCCTGTTTGATTAGAGATTTCCAACATCGTTGTTCAGTTTTTAGTGTTGTGAAAATGCATGATTGAGTATTACAGAAATATATATCAGTTATTGTTGTTTAAATACTGAAAACTGTTGTTTAAACACTAATACCAAACAGCCTATATTTTAAGTTTGATTTCGAATGCTTTCATTTTATTGTCTTCAAGGTTTTCTTATTGTGTTATCATCAAACAAATAAATAGTAATAAATATTATATTATAACATCTTTTATTCCTTATAATACATACCCTAACTATAACCAAATAAAAAGTATTGCACTTGAGAAGAAGAAGAAAAAAAAAAAAAAAAAAAAAAAAGCCTCCAAGCATGCGCTAGTGTTAATAGAATTAGAATTTCTAGAACATTAATCAAAGTGAATGATTTTTCAACTAATGGCACATAACACTATTCACGTGCTCAAATTTTCATTTTTGTTTGGTAAATTTTTCAGTGATTTCTTTTCAGAATTTCAGTCACATTCCAAAACTTATGCGTTTGTTCAATTATATATCTACAATACTTAACGTACTTATAAATTAAACAAATTTGTATAATATAAAAGTGTTTTAAAGTTTTAATCCCATAATTATCATCCATATTTTGTGCTGCTTCTAATATTTTTATTAAAAAAATAATTAAAAAAAAAAAAAAAACCCTATGAGAGACTAGCATTCTTAGATGTCTTTAAAAAGTAGAGAGAAACCACTGGCACTGTTAAGGAATTCCAAAAGAAAAATAAAATTCATTAATTCAAATCTAACAGAAGACTCAAGGAAAGATAGACAAACATCCCAAACTTCCTAATCTTCATTTTCCTTGTAAGCAAAGACAATTACAAAAAGACTTTGGACAATGAAATGAAAGAAACATATATTTTTCTTTGAGAGAGAGTAAAATACAAAACCCACTCCTGAGTTTGGGCTAATACATGTACTACCAAGATTTTTCAAAACTAGTTAATTTGCGCACTCAAAAGACACTTAACATTGTTTAACATTGTTTGAAAGTTCCCTGTTGCTCTAAATCCCCTGCTTCATTCCAACAGTTTATATTGACTACACAGATCTCGTAGTGACTTTGTTATGATAATTGTATGTGTGAAGAAGTATCAGAGAAGCCAATAGTAGATAAATAGGAGCCAAATATGGAGAAAGATGCAGGAAGACCTGGGAATTTTTCAAACAAAGCTTAGTAGTGGTGCTCCACATTCATGTCAGTCAGGGTGTTCATGCATGTTCACATGAACATCCTAACAAGCAAAAACAAATGTGTAAATACTTGAAAAAAAAAAAGTTATAATCTATTTGGATCATCCTCTATATATATATATATATATATTTTTTTTTTTTTTTTTTTTTGAACACCTTAACTTTAGAATCACAAAAATTTGGATTCAGTAAATATAAGAGTAATCCTATGTTTATAGCATTTTTTATAATAATTTCACAACAAATCCTAAGTGATAAGCTATTATTATTCTAATTTGGACTCAATACTAATATCATTTTTCTATCTACCAATAATGGCTTGTCACATAAAATTTAGAGTGGTCTTTATTAAGCTTAGCAAGCCTACATTTGATATTAGCTATACACCCATAATGAGAGAAGTCTCACGAGTAGGGTCAATACATGCCTATTTAGAAATGTATGTGAAATCTTTTGCGTGCTATCTCAAATAATGTTAGTATCAGAAATATGTAAAATTAACAATAATGAAGTTGTCAAATGAGTAAATAATAATTAATATGTTGATCAATAATATACGGTTTTGTTTGAATATATATTTTTGACTCTACGTATCTTTCCGTCGACATGATCTGAAGAGCACTGAATAAATTATAACATCGAGGGTAGAACTCAGAAAAAAGAGCAAAATAACCACATTAATTAACTACTGAAAATAGAAACACACATGATAAACATCAATACATCTTAGCCACAACCTCAAAGCCTTTGAAGATTTTAAATCTTCCATTGCATTTTACAGCTATTATTAGGTATATCATGATCATAACTTGGCTAGGCTGACACTAATATCCTCATAAAAGATTTTCTTGAAAGAATCCATGTATTGTGTTTGCAAACGAAGTGCTATAATGAGAGATCCATCAGCAGTGGGACTTGGCATAATGAATGATTTACCATCCATGTTTAGCAACCCAGGACCCACGTATATAGGCTTTCCCCATCCAAAATCTGCATCGTAGAATGGTAGACCTATCCAGCTGCCAAGAGAAATGTTAGGATTCCCTAGGAAAGGTCCTTCCGAGAATCCTTGAATGTGAAAGCTAGTCCTTAGCCCACTCACATCCTTCTGACTTGATATAAAATCAAGAGTAGATCTTATATACTCATCATCCATTCTCTCAATGGCTTCCCTTAGTTTCCCAGCAGAATAACTCAATGGCCTGGACAAGAGTTCTTCATAAAGACATATTGGTGTCACAGTAGCTGAAATTGCATTCCCAAAATATCTTTCAGGGAGAGATGGCTTTAACCGATTACGAATGTCAACTCCAAGGCGAGCTCTTGTTGATTGACTATTATGACTATCAACTGCACGTACCTTACATGCACATCTCCACATGTGGCCGGCAATGGCCTCATATCTAGAATAGGGCCTTATTGTTGTTACCCCGACAACGTCTTGATTGGCTCTCTTCTTTAGAACCTCCACTTGCTCCCTTGTAAGTTTTAACAAGGTCGCACTAGTTTCCTTCTTTCTCTCTTCATTCGCATCCGTCCTCCCAATCAAGACCGGTGGCTTTGTGGTATATTCTACGTGATCAAAGCGTGGAGTCTTAACTGGTTCACTTGATCTCAAAACAGTTCGATCAAGAAATGGCATATCAACGTCCTCCAGATCATATCCCCGAGACAACTTTGCCCATGAGTTGATGAAGTGCGTTGCAGATCGTCCATCAACCATGGTATGGGATATTGCCACTCCAACACAAAGGCCACCACAGCGAAATCTTGTCACTTGTACAAGCAACAATGGCCACTCCTCTATTGGAGTAGTATAATCAACCTTTGGGACAAGATCTCGCACTGCACCGGTTGGTGCAAAATCACCAAGTTCATCCAATTCGGCTTCAGAATAAGCTTCCAATAGTTGCACTCCCATGGCATTGCAATCAAGTTCTAGACGGCCACCTTCAATCCAGTGCAGCCGGCCAGCCAACGGGTAGAAGTAAATCAAAGCACGGCTTAGGGAATTTTTCATTGCCTCAAATGAAAATGGGATGGTGGAGTTGTTGGACTTGGCTCTGTAAATGTATATGAGTGGGGCATGAGTCCATTGCGCCACTTGATCAGTCTCAGGGAGCCGTAAAAGGCCACTTGGAGTAGGCTCGCTTGGAACCACTATGGAAATAGACCTGATGCTTGTCATTTTTTTTCCCTTAGTACTTCTTCAGATAAATCTCTCTACGCTCTGACTTCGGTCGTGCTTATAGTGTTTAATATAGGATTTGCTTCAATTGTTTAGTCGAAGGTTAATAGATTAGAAAGAATCATTTACTTCTGTAAAAAAAAAAAAACAAAAAACAAAAAAAGTCATTTGCTTCTTTATGAATAAGATCTTTTTCGTGGATTCTCAACCAAAAAAAACAAAAACTTGTCAGTTATAATAAGGTATAGTCACATGCATATGCAGGGTCACATACAACCATATGGAGAAATGAAATAAATTTCTGTCCATAGACTGCACTCTTTGGTTTGGAGGTCGCTCATCACTCATCACTCAAATCTCCACACTCAA
The DNA here is from genome assembly GCA_030445155.1 of Quercus variabilis. Classification (NCBI taxonomy): domain Eukaryota; kingdom Viridiplantae; phylum Streptophyta; class Magnoliopsida; order Fagales; family Fagaceae; genus Quercus; species Quercus variabilis. Next base: position 71,696,637 of record CP129449.1, read on the forward strand.
TCTACTGACTCAATTCTTATAACTCTAACTCAAATAAACTTGTAACTCTGCCGGGTGGGTAGTTTAGGTGGAATATCTCAATGGATTTTCCAGTTCAAAAACTCTGCTTTATGTCACTCACTAGTCCCGCAAAAAATTTATTGCAGAGCAGGTGTACAGAACGACAATTTTGCCTACCCACGTTGTCTCTCTCTCCTCTTCACACCCTTTAGACATCAAAACAGCGTCCACAACTTCAACACTCTCTGAACTCAGCAGCGTCTCCACTCTCTGACCAACACATTTTATACTTCATAAATTAATGAACTACGTTAAAACACAGATCAGTGTATATATATTTGGTATTAGAAATTACACTTCATAAATTAGACTTCATTTATATTTGTTAGAAAAATAAACTATAAAAGAGCCATTGTTGTACCTTGCAAGGGAGAGAAGCTGAAGGAATGTAGAAGATCGGTGAATATGAAGCAGATCTGAAAAATAAACCAACAACAAAGGGTAAAAAATATTTGTTAGCAATTTCCTTATGTGAAGTAGTAGAGAGAGAGATATGATCAAACTTATAAAATGAGAACAAGCTTCGGCAAAGAAAAAATAATAATATAAAACCTGACCCAGATGCGTGAGGAACAGAGCAATATGAGCAAACTTTTCTCACCTTTCGGTCCAAGAACCGAGCAATATGTGAAAGTGAAGAGAGGAAATGAGAGTCAATGAGATGATTGCATTAAAGCTGAAATTGGAATAGTGTATGTGACTGTTGGCCCCATAAGATTGGACTAGACTTTCGGCTGGGACTCACTTGACTTTATTTAATTACAACTTTACTACCATCACTCATATTTCATGAACTAGAAACAACCAAAATGTGAGAAACCAAGTCATGCACAAATGGTGTGAGTCCTACTAAAAGTGAGTGGTAAGTGATAAAAATTAAGTAATGAATGATGAAAATTAGACAAACTAAATATGGCCTTATAGCACCATAAGTGATTTGGACTTCAGAGGCAGGTGTGACAAATACTTGTCATTTAGCAACTATGTTTTATTGGCTTGAAAATGTCTTCTTTCTCTTTTTTATTTATATTTAATTACCATTCTTGAAATATGGAACGAATTATTATTTTATTTACTTCATTTTTTTTTTTTTTGGAAAGAATTAAAGTCAAGCACCTTTTTTTTTTTTTTACCGTGTATTTTCAAAACTTTTAATTAGAGTCTAATTACTATTTAGGCGAAACTACAATACCAGTCCTTAAGGTTTACCTGATAAGCACTTTTGGTTCTTAAAATTTCAAACGACCGTTATTAGTCTCTGAATTTTTTTTTTTTTTTTTATAAGAAATACTTGACTTCATTAAGACCAAATCAGTGGGTTACATTTTTGTCATGCACATAAGCATGCTCAATTAGGCTAGGACATTCCTCTAGTCATGCAACATAATCCTCAACGTATTATTCGTGTTGAGCTAATAAGTGAGCAAGGATATTTCCTTGAAGTTTAGTGTGAGTAACCTTCCACTGCCTGAAAAACGACATTTGGTTCAACACTTCGGCCAGCACGTTTGATACTAAAGAGGGTGGTGAACCCAGTCCTTGTAAAGCATTACAAACTAACAGTGAGTCACTTTCAAACTCAGCCTCTCTAATGCCAACATCTTTTGCGAACTCAACTCCAGCTTCCAAGGCTTTAGCTTCCGCTTCTATCGCACCTAAAGGACACTTCCATTTCTTGCTCAATGCAGCGATCACCTCCTCAACGCCATCCCTGATTATCACTCTAGCCCCTGCTTGTTTCTTGCTCGAAAAAACCGCGCCATCTAAGTTTACTTTGTAGTAACCTTGGCTTGGAGGTTTCCACGAGACCAGAACTATTGGGTCGGACTAGTGCTCTGTTTTTCCTTCATTTGCAGCTTGGAACTCCTCCACTAGGTGTATGGCATTCCTCAACACTGTTCTACCAACCCTTCCTTTTCCCCCCATCCGTAGGTCGTTTCAATTCTTCCATATACCCCAACAAACCGTGATGAACTACTCCAACTATCCAGGCCGAGACTGTTCACTCCTCTATAAATTCGCAACCACGTCCAAGAAATTCCAATGCGACGAGATATCAAACAGTAAGGCGAATTTACTATTCGTCCAAACTTCTTTAGCATGATCACAGGTCCACAATAAATGGCATATCGTTTCCTCCTCCTTTCCACAAAGGTCACATATACCATTTGTAATGATTCTTCATTTAGCTAAGTTGGACTTTGTAGCTAGGATTCCACGACCTGCCTTCCAAGCAAAGTGTTTTATTTTCTGTGGGGTCTTCATTTGCCATATAGTTTTCCAAATTTTCCTCCTGGCTGACTCATCGGAGCAATCTGCCTTGGTATCAAGTAGCTTCTCTTCTAGCGCTAACGCATAAGCACTTTTAACAGTAAACTTCCCACTTTTATTCTCAACCCATATTAGTCTGTTCTGTGTGCTACTAGGGCTCAAAGGAATTCTTAGAATGGCCTCTCTATCTTCGGGTAGGAACCCACTCTCCAATTTGTCTTTATTCCACTCGTTGGTTACTCTGTCTATGAGGTCAAAAACCAGAGCATTTTTTTATTGTGGCTTTTCTGTTGAGATCACCTTATACGTTGAAGGTCTGGGAACCCACTTGTCATGCCACACCCATATCTTCTCTCCATCCCCTACCTGCCACCTTATACCTCTTTAGACTATACTTTGCACCACCATTAAACTTCGCCATGCATAGGACGGATTCCAACCTAGATTTGCCTCGGCAAAGCTGCACTGTGGGAAGTATTTGGCTTTATAAGCTCGGCTAAACAGGGAATTGGAGTTTGTTTGAAGCCTCCATCCTTGTTTGGCTAAAAGTGCTAAATTAAAACTTCTTAGCTCACGAAATCCCAGGCCTCCTCTATCTTTAGGCTAACATATCATATCCCAATTCGACCAAGCAATTTTCTTCTCGTTCCCAGTCTGTCCCCACCAGAATTGTTTGAACACCCTAGTCAGCTCCTCACACAGATTTTTTGGTAACAGGAAACAACTTATGATATATGAAGGTACGGCTTGAGCTACATATTTAATTAGAACTTCCTTCCTTACTGGCGTTAAGATCTTTTCTTTCCAACCCGAGACCTCAGTCTTTGAAATTTTAAATATGAGTGTTATTAGTCTCTCTGTTAACTTCCGTTAGTTAGTTTGTCTATGTGACTAACGGAACAAAGATGTAACATATTTTAAATGATGTGGCAATCTATTTATTATTAAAAAATTATACATCATATTATAAACATAGAACTGGGTAAACCCAAATAATGTGGGTCTTCAACCCATCAAACTCATTAAAATTGGATCTTTCTCGAAAATCAAAGAACCTGGATTATTTTTTTTCATTTTCCTTCATTTTCTCGAAATCCAAACAGGGTCTAGAAATATGTTCAATTCAAAATCAAATAACTAATATATATTTTAAAGGATTTTGCTACTGCAAAACTCCACCACTGCAATAGCAACACTAAAAGAAGATGTAGATGGCGAGTTCATCAAGGCCTATGCCACTCATCTCAAACACTCTAGTCGGATCTCTCACTATGCATAAACACTTATTTTACATGTAGATACATATATTTGTTGAACCTGAAACTTTGTATTCTTTGGTTTCATTAATTCTTTGGGTGAGAAATGGAAGTGATCATTCTATTAAGTATTTGCCGTTAACCATTTGATCAAATACATATTGAAATTCTTATACCATGAACGTTTAATTTAATGGTCTAAGGATTTTTCAGTGTTCAATTTTGAAATATAGGTATTTTTTTCTTGAGAGATTTCTGCTTGATCGTGTATATATAGATGCAATTATGTAGATACCTCAAGCCTTGGTTACAATCTCTCTCTCTCTCTCTCTCTCTCTCTCTCTCTCTCTCCATAAACATATTCCATGGTTCTATTTGGATTCCAAGAAAAAGGAGGAAAAGATAACGAAATCTAGGAACTTTGAATTTGGAGAAAGACATGTTTTTGATGTGTTGAAGACCCACATTATTTGTGTTTAGCCAGTTCTGATGTGTATAATATAATGTCTAATTTTTTATGCCACATCATTTAAAATATGCCTAATCATTATTCCGTTAGACACATAAGCAAACAAACTAACAAAAGTTAACAAATGAACTAATAGCACTCATATTTAAAACTTCAGGGACCAATAACGCATACTTGAAACTTTAGGGACCAAAAGCGCTCAACAAACAAATTTTAGGGACTAACAATGTAGTTTCGCATACTATTTACGATGAGTGGGCTCTGAGCTCAGAAGATTTTTTCAAATTGCATGTACTGACTTGAATTGGGAAGCACACCCAATTGAACTAGAACATACACTTCGAGACTAAATGCCCAACAACTTGACCAACCTACCTGGGTTAGTCAAGCACATTGGTACTAAAGACAGGGGAGTCAATATCGTACTGTACCAGCTGGTTAACTGGTACTGAAACACCTTTGTTTCGTACCGCTCAAAATACTAGACTATACCAGATATACCTACAAATATTGGACATATCAGGGCCGATACAAAAAATTGAAAAAAAAAAAAAAATATATATATATATATATAAGTTAATGGCAAATAACTCATGATCTCTGCCGTTGTCACTACATTTCCGATCGTCACTCCCACGTCGCCAATCATCTGCCCCGCTTGTTTTGTTCATCTCCTTCTTCTTCTTCGTCATCTTCAACTTTGAGATTTAACCATCTGCCTTCCCTTTCATTTCTTTTTATTTTGGGCTTTTTACGTTTTTGTGGCTATTGTTTTGTGTTCCACGACAACTCACGTGAAGTTACTACGCTGTAATAGTAATAACTTTTGAATTTCAAATTTCAACTGCACCACTTTAGTTTTAGAATCTTATGCAAGCCATCTGTTCACAAAGAGATTTTTTTTTTTTTTGTTTTTTTTTTTTTTGCTAAATACAAAATGATTTAGTATGTATTTGAATATCGCTTATTTTGCTAAAAATTGAAAATATTGTAGTAAAATAATTTTTAAATGTGTGAATATTACCGTGTGACTCATTTTTAACTAAAATTTTGTTGAAAAAAGAGGTTTGTGGGTCTCATAAACAATGCATGAGACCCACTAAAAGAGCTGAAATGCACTTCTCCAAAAAAAAAAAAAAAAAAAAAAAAAAAAAAAAAGAGCAAACACAGACGCGCATCTCAGAAACGCAATCCAAACGGAGCTTTAGTGTATTATTATTGTTATTGTTATCAAATAGATCAGATTCTTAGCTTTATTAGTATTAATGCATGATATCTGAGCAATAGGAAGGACTATTATGCGTGCTTATAACTTGAAGGACTTTTATATTAATTTTGACTAATATGAATGTATATATATAAATATAAAATAGCCATAATTCTGAAACGATTCACCAGTATTAACCAATACCAAAATATTTTGTTTCTCAGGCCAAACCAAAACGGCTTTCAAAACAAAATTGACTATAGGACCGTTTGGAAACAGTTTATTTAGCTGAAATTGAAAGTTAGCTGAATAGTACAATGAAACCCATAAATGGTACCCATGCAATAAGATCCATGAATGGTATCAAAAAGAAGCAAAAAACTAAATAAGTTGAAAGAAATAAGCTTATCCCAAACTCATCCTATGTTTATCAATTTATGACTATGACTCAACCTACCACTCCATAATCAAGATAAGTTAAGCATGCGGTTTTTGGTCAAGTAGCTAGCCAGCGGCTTAGCCTTAGCCTTAGCCTTAGCCTTAGCCAATAGCCAATCCTTAGCTTTTAATTTAGGGATGACAATGGAGTGGGGTAGGACAAGGTCGAATCATAGTTGTCTCGTCCCCTCCTCATCTACCTTTCGAGTGGGGAAAACTCACATGAGACTGGCAATTTATAAAAATGTCATGTGATTAAAATTACACACGATGATCTTTTAAATAGCTATTGTACAGTCTGTTTTACCATTATAGATGGTGAAGGTCAACTGATTAAAACACCGAGGAAATCTTGCTTCTTCAATCCTGCGCGTGAAGGGTGACCCAGAGATTTGATTCAAGGCCTTGCTCATAGCATCGTTCCCTACGCCTCCACGTGATGGGCTTCGAGGTTGCCTCTTGCGATGATGTTCTTCTTCGTAGGAAAAGGATTCACGGATTGGTGTCCAAGATCTCTACTTGTAAGTGACATCCTGCTCGTCATCGAAATTTTCATCAGAATGCGAAGAAATCTGTTTCCTCTTTGCATGGCGCAACTCCCTCTTCAGCCTATCAATTTCTAGTTGCATATCTTGGTTCTTCTTTGCATGAGACATGTGACTTCCCCAGCGCGGCTGGCTTCGATCAGTATGCGTAGTATGCACACTACCTTCACGATCTTGTCTCTGCTCCAGATTGAGAAAAGGGTCTACGTGTTGGGATGCCCTAGATTCTGCTGGTTGTTGCCCTAGTTCAGCCATTATCAACTGTTGCTTCCACTTTCACTTAAGCTCTTCCCACAGACGACACTAATTGTAGGGTCTGTTTTTGTAGCCCAAGCTCAGTGAACCCATAACAATGAATTTGTAGAAAGTGGGTGAAAAATGTAGGCTGATTATGAACTAGACAATAGTTAACTATGGTGTTAAAGAAGGAACTAACATAAAAACACACTTCAAAGCTTTTCAATTTGATGTCCGAGGAGGAATATTATTGAATGAAAGTTGAATACAATTCCTAGAGCTATAGTGATCTTCTTCCCCCCCCCCCCCCCCCAACAACTATATAATGGATTGGAGGAAGATAGTTCTAAATCAATTTGGAGCTAAACTTTTTCCTTTAAATAATAGATATAGATGGTTTTATGAGTTAACACATAATGTGATAGAAGAGCTTTTTCCAAATTGATTTGGAGGAAAACATTGTCCTTACAAATCACTTGCCTGGATGGATTAGATTAGGATGAGTTTGAGGGTTTTTTAACCCAACCCAACCCATTACATGTGTAAAAATCAACCTAATTTAACTCACATGGATTAGGTTGGGTCAATGGATTGAACTTACATGCTTCATGCTTAGAAAAAAAAAATTGAGTTTTTAACAAATATTTGAACTTTTTCAATAAATTATTGCATTTCACATAATATGCCTAAATTCTATTCCAAATCTTCAAATCATCATGTCTAATTCTCCAAATACCAAAATAAATCAAACTAAAATAAGAGTAATTATATATATATATATATATATATGTTCAAGTTACACCTAGTGTAACCTCACAAGAGTTACACATTTTTTTTAACGTAGATAGCCATTAGATCTAATGGTCAATAACATTCTATGCCTTGTAATTAATATTCTAAATATTGCATTAATGAGTTACCAAAAAACCTCCATTTTATTTTATTCTTTAAAATTGAATGCCTTCTCTCTCCAATCCTAAAGCACACACATTCTCTCTCTAATCTCATCTCCTTCTCCATGGCTTCACCCTTTCCACCACAACACACATGATATCTCATATATTCATCTCTGATAATAAAGAAAAGAAATTAAGCACGAGCCAAATCACTCCATTTGTATTGTGTTTAAAGGACAACCCAGTTTTTCTCCCTCTCCTCGCCCTTTTTTTTATTTATTTATTTTTTATATTTTGCTTAGGCCCCTATGAATGTGGATCTAGCAAATTTCAATTGGGGATGTGAATATGAAATCTTAACCTTCCACCACTTATGACATTATAACCACAAATTTTTGAAATGGAACATGACTAGTAGTTTGGTACAACCACTAACATTATGAGATTTTAATGAAAGCTTCCATAGTTCCACCGCAACATTGGATATCAACAATTCTGATCAAATTAAGTGTTTATTTTAAAGGATTTGGAGGTAAGAACATTTAAGAGAAAAGTTGTCAATTTGATGGCTTACAAACTCAAAAATTGCAATAGCCATATCATTAGCACTTTTTTTTTCCTTCTTTTTACTAGAATTTCTTTGTCATCCCAATGACTAAAGTGAAAAACACCAAAACATATTGTGCAAACTTCAAATACTGCCTCAACATTTGTTTTTTTATAACTGAATAAACTGCTTAATTTTCAAGAAAGCCTATAACAGCTATTCGTTGATGAAGATATGAGATATCATGTATCTATTGTGGAAAGGATTAAGGGGTGAAGCCATGGGAGAAGGAGATGAGTTTAGAGAGAGAAGATGTGCACTTGGTGATTAGAGAGAGAAGGTATTTAATTTTAAAGAATAAGTAATAAATATTTACCTACTCATAACAACCAATAGCAATATGTTACTTTAGATTTTTTATGAAAATATTGTAAAAATGTTGTATACATAGCATTTCTCATATTCTAATGAAGCAAAACAGATTAGAATGACTTTTGAGATACAAGTAAAATCCAATCAATTCTCTATTATTACTTTAAAATCACTAATAAATCCTGTTGACCAGATATTGTTTTGTCAAATGCATTTCTTAGCCTGCCGAAGTTTTTCAATTATTAGTATAGAGTAAACAAATCTCACAATTGTTGATGTGGCCAAGTGTGGCAACTTATTAATGGATAATGATAATGTGCCAACTCAAAAGTTGTGAAATTTGTCATGCATTACTCGAACTTTTGCATGGCACTAAAAAGAACTTAAATAGTTAATACAGGGCTATTGCACAACCCAATAGAGCAAACATAATTGACGAATATGCTAGTGAGGAGGTGGGCAAGCTGCCATTGTCTCTCCTGAGGAAGAGACCTTGGTAAACAGGCAGGTAGATTAAAACCAGCAGACCACATAAAAGAATCTGCAATAATGTAAATGATTCTGAAACCGAAGTTTGCACATCCGTAATCACCCTCTTCATTCCTCCAACAATAAAGAATGTGTTTAGCAATGCAAGTGTTCCTAAAATGATTAAATGTCAAACTTTGGAGAAGTACCAAACTCCATGATCTCTTGCTCCATGATTCGAAAAAAGATTACTAAATTCGATGTTTTGTTTGTTTGGCAACCACTGAGGTTTGCACGGCTGCTTGTTTCTAACATTCATGATGGAAATATGGAACTCATTCGACATTGGAAAGTGCAATACACATCTGTCCACATGGCCGTAGGGCCCAACTTTCTCTGTAATTATCATACTTACTAGTAAGTTGTCCGTACAATGCACAAATAGTTTTATGATATTTTATGCAAGAAGATTTTAGATAATGCTATGCACATATTATAAAGAAAAATTAAACTAAATCAGAGTAAAAAAACATATACATTTTGAAACATTAAAAATTAGTATTGTAGTTTAACTACATATTTTTAGCCTTTTTAAGGTAAGAATTTTTTTTTTTTTTTTTTCAAATCATGAAACCAAAAATAAACGCAAAAGAGTAACAGCACTATAAAAATTAACTGATTTGTGTTATGCTCACATATTTCATACCATGAAATGAAAGTATGCCTTAACTCTCTAACCGTCTTTCACTTATCAATAGTGCAACATTAAGATATGGTGTGGGCAAGTGTGTATGCATGTGTCTTATAGATGATTTAAAATTAAACCATGGTAAAATATGGTTTTACATTGCGCACCAAATATTATCTCTACTTATACTCAAAACAAAAACTATCCACCCAAATTACATAAACCTAAATCAGATTTAAGCCCCTAATTTTTTTTAAAAACAAAAAAATAAAAAAAAATACCCGTAAGGGGTTTTAGCATCTTGATGGTGGTGGGAGAATAGTATAACGAAGGTAGTAACCTCTCAGATTCCTCTCTCTCTCTCTCTTTCAAATGTTTTGTTAGTCTCGGGTCTTTTATTTTGATAATATATAGTAAAATAGTGTGTTTTATTTAACAATCCAAAACATTTTTGTATCTCTTTGTCTCTCTCTAAGACCTTATCTAGTTAGTTATTATTATTAGTCCTTACTTTTTCTTTTTCTTTTTCTTTTTCTTTTTTGCTTATTTTAAAATACTAAAACAATTGGTATGCGCTAAAAGACTTGAAGAATAAAGAAAGGTGTAGTGTAAGTTTAAGCAATTAATGAGATATTAATGAGATAACAGTAAAATAAGTTAATATGAATTTTTAAGTAACAATAAAAAAAAATGTAATAAAAGAAGTAAAAAAATATTAAATACAAAATTAGAGCACCACTTGGTAAGACATCATGCACTCCGACAAGAGGTCTCTGCTTTTATATATATATATATTGATGTGATTTTTTTTATAGTGAATTCATTATCCATATCATACCTAGGTATTTTTGAATTTTTGTAATTGATAAATGCATTAAACCTTAATTGTAATGAATGAAAAGTACTCCCTCAAAAAAAAAAAGAATAATGAATGAAAAGTATGGGGCTTTAGAGAGAGAGAGAGAGAGAGAGAGAGAGAGAGAGAGAGAGAGAGAGAGAGAGAGAGAGAGAGAGAGAGAGAGAGAGAGAGAGAGAGAGAGAGAGAGAGAGAGAGAGAGAGAGAGAGAGAGCCTCTAAGCACACGCTAATGTTAATAGAACTAGTGGTAGTCTCATGCATATCTATAGTTAATGAATATGATTGATTTCATATCACAAACTTAATAAAAAAATTTCAAATTAACTTTTTTTTTTTTTGGGGTTAAAAATTAACATAGAAATTTTTAAGGCTTATATGACATAAAAATTTATAGTAATTATAATTTTACTAAAAAAAAAAGGTTATTTATTATATTGTTAACATAGCATCAATCATATTAATTGTCATATCAGTTTGTAAAACTCTTCATATTAAAATTAACAACAAAATTTTATCTATTATTGAAAAAATTAAACCAAAAGCATGTATATAGTGGGATAAGTTTTAAGGAATTCAGTCCATTTCTCATATCCTCAAGCTTAAGTGGAAAATAGCAAAGGATTCTTGATTGCTATCAATTTTATATATTGGTTCTTAATTGCTGTAGTTGCTTTCAAAGAAAAGGGATTGTTTGATTTATCAAAAGTAAGTAAGTTTTATATATTTGTATCAGTGGATCACTATTGAGATCGCTATTGAGAAGTGTCAGCCAAATATAACTAGAAACACACAATAGAGATATTATACAATGCGAATTTCATTAATGCAAATAAGTTATCGTCCATGATAACAACATTTGAAATTTGTACAATAGCGGCGACTAGTTGAGCTCGATCTTGTTCAAAGCCATGTTGTACACCTTAAAAAACTGCTGCTTTTAGTCTCCTCTTCAATTCTTTCCTGCATGCAAAAAATAAAATAAAAAATCAACCCTACCTTAATTAACATCATAATCTATTTATATATCCAACTCTTTTGCCATAAATTTTGTAGAGTACTAAAATATACCTCATGAGTTGCCTATCAAGAGATGAAGCTGATAAAAGCCCTCTATTCTCTTCAGCCCTCCTTAGAAGGTATGGTATAACTATCTCCACAGGGCCAAATGGCATATACTTACTAACTTGAAATCCTGCATTTCTCAAACCAAAGGAAAGTGGTTCTGACATTCCGTATAATTGTGCGAATTCTAGCTTTTGGCTTACCCTTCCAATACCTAAATCAAGTGCTTTTGCCACTGCTAGTTTCCCTATTTATCATCAAAACCTTAAATTAGATTTAATGTGCCAAACAAAAAGAACATTATATTACAAATTCTTAAAAATTAGAAGTGAAAATTTTTTACCTGATTCCACGTTATGAGTTGCAAGAACAAGTGCACCAGGACCGTTGGCAATCTTATCAATCATAAAAGAAGCACATTCATTATAGCATGCATGCGTTTCTTGTATGCTATTGTGAATAGGAGATTCAAAACCTAAGGAAGAAGCTAGTTTTCTTTCACTTGACATATAAGCTCCCCTGACCAGTTTGAAACCCATTGGGATTCCTATGTTGTCTGCAGCCTTTGATGCCAGTAACAATCTTTCTTTTGCATCTTTCAAGTAAGCTTGAATTGTCCCGTACATGACTATGTTATCATATTTGTTGTACATGATCGCCGAAGAGTATGTCAAATAATCAATGGCTGGTTGAACTGACGTATGTTCGGCATCAATTGTCAAAGGGACATTGGCATCTAGACACTTTTGGCATATTTTAAGTAATCTCTGGTGCCCCAGTTGAAGATCATGTTCTTCTTCTAATGTTAATGGTTCTGGCCTTTTGCGGGTGTGATACGTAGGGCTAATATCAGAGAAAATGGGGAGGGTATCTAGCTTCCACGGTAGATTGAAAGAAGAGTCTTTGTATTGCCATCTCAACAAGTCACTAACCCGTTCAAGTAGCTTCATGGGACAAATAGCAGATAGTTTCACAATTATAAAACTCACCTGTTGAATGGGAAGAAAAAAAAAACAGTCAATTATTCGTATTAAACTTCACAAGAAAGTGACAAAGAAAGTAATGAAAAACACAAATCCCACTAGCCTTTTGACAAGTCATCAATGAAAGTTTCTGTAACATCCAAACCCAATGATTGCCTTAGTGCATCAAAGTAAAGCCTTTTAGAGACAAGTTCATAAATGTTTACAGTTTGAATTGAAAAGTAGTAAAATTTAAAAATATGGGCTTCAAAATATCCTATGTATGTACAAAATTCAATCTTCAGATAGACTTCTAGTAGTAATCATAGATATGTCCACACTTTGCTTACTTTTCAACACATTCATCTTTAACAAAAGATGGAAACATTACAATCCATATATACCCTAGTTCACTATTGTCAGATCATATTTGCAATTATTATAGACTTTATTGCTAAGTAGACTAACAATTGCGGTTAATCTTTGTCACTGTCACTGCATCACAAGTTGAAAACTGGTAGCACAGGTCCACGACTAAAGATTGGCTTTTTCCAGACATAGAAGTACTTGGGGCACATATATTCATGACAAACATGTCCCAACCTCATCTCATATCATGTATCCTAAACTTACATGCTTATTCGGTTTTATCTACTTGTGTTACGTCCTTCTCTTTGTACAAGAGTGGATTACAATTTCTCCTTACCTAACCAAATTATAAATTCCAAAAACAAATTATGGTTAACGGGAAAAAAGAAAAGTAAGATCTTTGATATTTCAATCTCTGCCATCTTTCTCTTTACATACTAATCAAAGTAATATCTCAAGCAGCGAAACAATTCCACGAAAAAAAGGTATTATATCAATTATTAAAAAAATTAGAAAATTCTTTCAGATTATCTCACGCATATACAATTCACATACACATCATCAATCTCGTGTTAATTGTGGACTCATTATTAAAAATACAAACACAGGTTGTGAAAATATAAATATTGTGTAAAAAAAGCGTATGTACATCAACGTGTGTGAATCAATAATTTCCCATAAAAATAACCAAGAGGAATAGCTTACAGAAGATGGTGGAAGAGACTTGGCTATCTCAACGGTGTCAAGGAAGGCTTCCAAGTTTCGATCACAGGACTGATTGTCACTGGCATATTCCACAGCATAAACCAGCATGGCTCTAAGTCCAGCGCCACCACTGTTCAGGCTCCGCACGGTGTTTTCAGTGGCCAAAGCGTTCTCTCCTGCACAAAAATTTTCGTAAAACGTGTGCTTCACAAAAGCCAACACGATATCTCTGAAAACCTCCATGTCCATGAGCTTGGAGTTCATGACCCACATTCCCAAATCCACAATGGGCTCCATTGACGCCAAGTGCAGGTTAGCTGTGGCTCGTAGGAGCTTTGTGGTTGATACAGATGAGAATAGCTTCTCAGCATCGTGGAGGTTGATGTAGGAGGAGTTGTTTGTGTTTGTGTTTGTGTTTGCGGATAATGCAGCAATTTGGTTTTGGAGAATGGATTCGGGCTTCTCTGTGAGGTTGATGGAGATGGAAGAAGAGGCTGAGGGTGAAGCGGAAGCGGCGGTGTTGAGAGGCCTAGTGGAGAAGTAGCGGTGAGAGAGGCTTTTTAGGAGTTTCTTTTGAGACAAAGCACGGCTTGCCATCAAATTCCACAGTTCTCTCTTTTCTGGTTTGTTTTTTTTACGCTACCAAGAATAGGAAGGAATGTAAATTTGAAGGAATCAAGAGAATCTCCACTGTGTCTATGCCTTTGAATGGGACTTGGGAGAGTGCGGTTATATAGAGAATTACATGGTAATTGGTAAACTAGTCAATAGGAACACTTTTAACTTCTTTCACTACTTTCCTAGATGGGTGGTGCAACATTATTCTTATTTCATCTTTGTGGTTATTATTAAGCTTATTAATCAGTCAAAGATGCTAATTAGTCAAAGATAAAAATAAAATAAAATAAAATAAAATAAAATAAAAAATTACTTCATCTTGTGTGTGTGTGTGTGTGTGTGTGAGGTGGGACCAGTGTGTAGGAGATATGATATGATTCAATTGAATAGTAGTTATTTTTATGGTTCATAGTTAATTTGATGCTCTAACCTAGTGGGGTTGGCAAGTGGTTGGGCATTTGGTCTCAAAGTGACTATTTTAAGTTTGATTATGAGCTCCCTAATTCAAGTCCGGGCACCAGCACTTTGAAAAAACTTCCTAAGCCAGCGATTTAACCCGCTATGAGTCCACCCGTACATCGCGAATAGTGATTAATCTCTGGTTGAAAGTTTTGAGAAAACATTGTGGGAAACAAAAAAAAAAAAAAAATAGTTTGATGCTTTCTCTTTTTCAAAAAAATAATTCACTTTTCCATTTTAGAAGATCTAAAAATGATTGTTAGAAGGAAAAAAAAATGTTATTTTTGCATAGAAACTATAGTGGCAAGGTATTTTAGTTTAGTGCAAGTGAGTAATTTTATTTTAATTTTTTTTAACCTTGTAGGAAACTCTAGAATTAGATTTTGGGGGGAGTTATTAGTATCAATGTATCGTGAGGGTTGGGTACCGAATAATAATATTTGCTTGCTTATGGAGTAGTAATTAGATGGAATCAGTGAAGTATGAAGTGGCAAATGTGGGACCACAAAAAATTGTCAAAAGATTGAAAATCAAGGGTGGAACTTGATAGATTTATGGGGTTATTGACCAGGTAACACAGGAGAATGGTGAACATGTTGGAATTAAATTAAAGGGTCGGATACACACCACAGGCTTCATGCGAGCGTGACCTTGTCTCCAGGCTATCTTAAAGAGTGGATCAGTGGAAGATTATGTGGCTCCACACAATCTTAGATGCTAATCATTCTCGCTTAATAAAGTATGCCTAAAAGTGTGAGGTACTAGAATTATTTCTAAATAAAACAGTTGGACAGAATCTGAATCTCACACTTATTCTACTAACTGAAAATAGGAATCTAACAATCCTAGTAGTTAGGAGGAATCTGTGTGTATGCTCCACCAAGACAGCAACCAGCAAGTGAGGCTTTGGTTGGGACCAGTTGGAAGTGTGGTTATATGGGGAATTAATCAAGGTAAACAGTAAACTTAAAGGGTGAACATGGTAAATTAGTCGAGGTTGAAGGTTACTTGTGTGCCCATTTGGTTAGAGCTTTTTGGATCAAAATCACGTTGACTGTTTGAAAACATGACTATATATAGGATACTTGGTAAAATTTTGAAATCTATAATTTTTAGCCTTGTAAGTATGAAAAGGTGCATTTTTTGCATTTTATTTTTTGAGCAACAATTATAAATCTTCACTTTTTTAAAAAATCAAAAAGCAAAAAGCTTAATAAAACTCACCTTTGGCCACGTGTCAAGATGGGATTGTCCATACAATAGTCTAACTCGTTAGAAGTGAGAACTACCTAGCAACCATTTTCGGGTCTTTATAAATTAAAATACAACAGAAGTGAGTATTTGTTGTTGTTTTCCTCGACTTTAAATAAATAAATAAATAATCCAACCTTTGTTTTTAGATCAAACCTTTCAAAACCTTACTGAATTCATCTATGCTAGAAAATTGGATAGACATTGAGTCTCAAGAAATTGCTTTAATATCTTGACAAATTAATCTAATATGTCATGGATAACTATTATTTTGTAAAACTGTGAAGAGATCGAGTTTCATTGTCAAATTCCACTATATGGTGTTCGACCAATGAGGCGTGTTAGAAAACTAGAAGCATACTTCTCGTGTATCTTGAATTTTGAATCTTATTATGTCATCAATGAATCTTTTTTTTTTTTTCATTTTTTTCTTTTTTTTTTTTTGTTATTCAGCTAAATTTGAAAGCTAAACTAAAATTATGATGATATATATTAATATTAAATGGAAGCAAAAAATTAAGATCCTATTTAAGAAATAAGCACTTCACCACAAAAGGGAATCGGTAAAAAAATTCCTGCAAGACTATAAATAAATAACCGAATTTAGTTTTCTTTTTTTTTTCAGTTAGGTTCGAATTTTTTATTTTTTCAGTTGGATCTAGGTTTCAGAAAATATAAAACCAAACCAAACCAAAACCAACTTATATGTATTAAATTATTAATATCGGCAAAGTATTTCAAGTTTGTACTTGTAGTTTAGCCATCATATAGGATCTCACTACTCATCTACATAATGATACCATTTTTCTTGCGTCCACATGGAACTCCCTAATAGTCCAGACACAATGCAACCATTACGGCCCGACCTAGTCCAACTTACTTAAACAACCTAAAAGCTTGGCCCGGTCTTAGGGTGTATCTCACGCATTATACTACGTGGTTTTAGACTTTGAATAAAAGCTAACCCTTCCTCTCTTCTCCCCAGTTTCTCTTCACGTCTCCATCGTTCCTCTCTCTCACAATAGCCTTTCTCCAACTCCCTTATCTTGGAGCATGTAGAATATAGAGTATAAGTTGGCATATTGTAGTATCTATCTTAATCCACGTTGATGTTTGTGTAGCTCAATAAAGAAAAAAAAAAAAAAGATCTTAGTTCAAACTTTACAAACAAATTATTCAAGTTCCTACAAGGTATAAGGTGCACACGTCATTAGTTTCTTTCAATATTTTAATAATTTTTCTGACAAAAAATTGTAATATTTAATATTTTATTTTATAAAAAAAATAAATATAATTTAGTGATTTGATCATACTATATTGTTTAAAATTTTAAAAATTGTAAAATATAATGATTGATATATAGGCATGTTTCACGTCTATACATTTTGATAAAATAAAATGATATTCTTCAAAAACAATATACATTTTGATTGTGTCATTAATTTTTTTTTTTTTTTCTCTCTCTTTTGTTGGAATTTGTTTCAACTGTAAATTTGAGCAAGAATATAATATTTCAAATTAATTTTTTCTCATATAAATCTTAGAAAAATAATAACAAAATTTCTTCATACTTAAATAATTAATGAATCACATAAAATAAGTAATATAACAAAATAAATGTATTTACCCTAAAAATAATCTTTTTAACTACATAAAGTAAATAATAAAATTTTGGTTTTATATATATTACATGTCACTTAAAGAAGATAGGAAATTTAAATGGTTAAGATTAATTTTAGTAAATTCATAAATTTTAAAAATAAAAATAAAAAAAATTAAAAAAAAAAACCTTTTGTGTCAATTGTTGTCAAAGCAACAAAACATGTGAAGAATGTTATATTCTAAATCTATTTTTATTATTAGGGTTAATTACAGTACTCCCCTCCCTTTAGGTTTGGGGGAACGACACTCCACCCCAAACCTGAAGAGAAAAAACTCCCCTCTCTTGAAATTTAAAGAAATTAACACTTCCCCCCATTGGTTTATATTAGTGATGAAATATTCCAAATTTTTATAATAATTGTTTTACAAAATTTTAACCATAATTAGTAAAAACAAATTGATAAATTTATAATAAAAATACAAAATTTATCAAATATCAAAACACTTACAACAGAAAATCTCTTTATGATCCATTGAAAAAAGAAAAAAATAATAATAATAAGCAAAATTCAAACTTAATATTTTAAATTACACTGTAGTTAAAATTTTTAAAAAATGAATTTTAATTATGAATTAAGATAATTTTGAAAACCTAACCTTAAGCAAAAGATAGGTTAGTACACAACATTTTTAATATTAATTTAATAAATTTTGGCTAATAGGATGTCAAGAGAGGAAAGTGTTTTTTTCCCTTCAAATTTAGGGTGGAGTGTCATTTTTTAACATAAATAATTAATGCACAACTATAAATAATTAATATATTTTTACTTCATTGGATAATTCAATGAACTAATTAATACTTTGATATAAATGCAAACTTTGTTAAAAAGGAAGCCTAAATAAAAAATAAAAAATAAATCTCAAAGAAAAAAGGTATCACATGAGAGAACCTCACTCCACATATCAATCTATGCACCTTTATCATCACTACTATATAATGGCATTTCAGAATATATATATATATGTTAGGAACCCAGTGATTCCTAATGGAGATGGATAGGAATTATAAGGAAATTGACTTAATTCGAGGTAGTTACCCTCCATAAAGAAAGAAAGAGAATAAGAGAGAGAGAGAGATACACTAATGCACTTAAGCAATGAGTTGGTTTATTCTTCAATTATGGAAATGTGATACAAGTAGATATTTATATAATCATAAAACTTTTCTATTGGCCCACATGGCCTTAACCTAGTAGTCTTATTATTCTCCATGTGCATTAATAATTCCAACATGTGTTAAATGTGATTTAACATGTTTGAAATTGTAACTAACCAACCAACTAACTAAATACAACATCACAACAATTATTATCTATATGCTTATAGCATTCCTAACACTTCCTTCCCCTTGAAAACACCTTGCCCACAAGATGTTGTTGTAATCTTCATGAGGGGTGATTGGCCACTACACCAATACCAATACCTCAAGACATTTTGACCATTGAACACACCAACAACACCAAAGCAATTAATCACTGCTCAAAATTTGAGTGAACAGGTTTCATTTCAAATTAGACCAACAAATGGACACTCCCAGCAGGACCTTGGCCCTTGATTTGTTGAATGATTGAAGTCATGCACAACAATCCCAACAAGGAAGTTTGCTAGTACACCATCACATATGGGAGTGTGTCCCTCTAGGCCAATAAGACCGAATTCTATCATCCTTTGTTGTCCACACACCACAGTATACAGCATCTTCTTTTTTTGCGTAGACCATAGCCAAAACACCAAGGAACTTGGAACATTCTATACATTTCCACGTAGCCAATATTTCCTTGTCCTTTGAAACAAATTCACTCCATTTATTAATTACAAAAGCCAACTTCTCAAAATCTTCATACCCACACATCATTCTCAAGGCCAAGGGATGTTCAAATGAATGGTTAGTGAATGGGAAATACATATCAATCCAAAGCATTTCCATTGTACCAACTATATCTCAAGGTTCAGAATTTCTCACCTTTGGACAAATCTCCTTCCCATATAGACCACAAGCACCCGGTGTGATTTTGATCTCTAAGTGATCCACGTTGACGAAAAATGTTGGAGTTATACCAAAATGATAACCCATGAAGGAACAATTATTCAATTTTCTTCACTAAACGCAATTGATTTACTATTCTCAAGAACCACTGTTTGTTCTTTGAGCTTCTCAAGACTTTTGCTTAATGAACAACAAAGATTATCACATGGATCTTCAAAATCATGGGCAAGTTCGGTTGATTCAGGAAGCTTTAACTTGTTGCTTGTACCTTCAAGAAGTTGTACCTCTTCTTCAAACATATTCTCAAGATCCTCCTGCACTCTTGAAAGTTCTTCCTTCATGGCCATGTTAGATTCAACCAAGTCCTTGACCTTCTCTAAAATGGCATTGTGAGATTCGTACAAAGCCTTGAAATCCTCTGAAACTTTGTTCACCATTTGCCGTAATTCTTTCCGAAATTCTCTTCTGTCAAATTCATCCGTCTCAAGATCTACGGCTCTGATACCACTTGTTAGGAACCTCATAATTCCTAACGGGGATAGATAGGAATTATAGGGAAATTGACTTAATTCGAGGTAGTCACCCTCCATAAAAAAAAAAGAAAAGAGATAAAGAGTGAGAGATGCACTAATGCACTTAAGCAATGAGTTAGTTTATTCTTCAATCATGGAAATGTGATTACAATGAGATATTTATAGAATCATAAAACTATTCTATTGGCCCACATGGCCTTATCCTAATAGTCCTATTATTTCCTATGTACATTAATAATTCCAACATGTGTTAAATGTGATTAACATGGTTGAAATTGTAACCAACTAACTAAATGCAACATTACAATAATTACTATCTATATGCTTATAGCATTCCTAACAAAATACAATTATTATATATGCCAGAGGTCTGGCATATATGTGTGTGTGTCTATATATATATTGATGGGACTGAGGAACTCGCCTTCCTTGGACGATCTCATCAAATATACTCGTCCACCTTGGCAGGAAACCGACGAATATAGGATAACCATAAATAATAGTATTTTATGCCGCAAACAATTACTAATCAGTGGGCAAATCGTTGTAGCCTCATCAAAACCCATATTCATGAGCCTTGAGGCATTACAAAAAAGCACTAAAGCCACAATTAAGGCCCAACGGCTAGGAACCATGAAACCATATATATACACATTGATTAGAGACAAACCAGGTACAGATATTCACCCAAAAAAAATATTCTCGCATTGATGTTCTGATATCTAGAACTTTCTCATTATTCTCATACACTAACTTTAGCATCAAAAGCGTTGTGGTAGGCACCACACCGGTGGCCACCTCCAGAGAGTCTTTGTTCTACATTTACAGGGATAGTGACGCGGATTCTACTCCACCTAGACAAGCTTACGAAGCTAACGATTCACACTTCATCAGTTTGGCACTGTTTGTAGGGATCAACATTTTCGCACTTAGGTTCAAAAGCATAGTTTCCAATCAATTCCTAAATTCAGATGGAATCTAACCAAGATCCTGCAGCATTAGCCCTACAAATCCAGGCACTTACAGCTAGCGTGGAAGAACTTACCAAATAGAACTAGGAGATGAGGCTGCAACTTCAACAGGAGGAAAATCGGTCCAGGGCCAACCAGGAAGACAAGGGAGATAGTCAAAGAAGGAGTGACCGTTGAAAGCGCCACTCCAAACAGACCTAGCTCAAATCTTCTTCGAGAGATGAAGAAGGAGATGGAAAAACTTAGGAATGATATTAAAGGGAAAACAAATCAAAACCTGGATAGAATGGTACCAAGATGACGAATTCACCCTTTATGGCAGCAGTTCTGGAATGCCCCGTACCGTCAAAGTTTCGCCTGCCTCAGCTTGAGCTGTTTGATGGACTCAAGGACCCCCTGGACCACCTCAACACTTTCAAGACAACACTAGGTCTCCAACAACCCCCTGACGAAATATTGTGTCGCTCTTTCCCCACCATTCTCAAAGGAGTTGCAAGGGAATGGTTCATAAAGTTATCAACACCGTCCATCGATAGACGAAGTTGATGACAATGTGTAGTTTACAACCTTTAAACCTAGATTGAAGTCCAGGGAGTTTGTGGTCTCACTCGTGAAAAATCCTCCAAAAACGATGGCGGAAATGCTCTTGAAGGCACAAAAGTACATGAATGCTGAAGACATCTTAGCTGCGACAAAAGACAAAGGGAAAACTAGCGAGAAAGGAAGAAAAGAAGACGACCGTAGAGGACAAAAATGGGAGCGCTCAGATCGTCAGACTAACAATGAAGGGTAAAAAAAAAAGATGAAAAAGCTCATCAGACGATAAAAATCATTCCTTTAGTTATGCCTATTGACAAAATTTTGGCACAGATTAAAAATGAGCACTACCTCAAATGGCCTAGCCCATTACATTCGTTGCCCAACATGCGTGATAAGAAGAAGTATTGCCGTTTCTACAAGGACCACGACCATTACACAAAGGATTGCAGAAACTTGAAAGAGCAGATAGAGGAGCTCATACGAAAAGGGAAATTGCAAAGATTTATGAAGAAAGGGGAGCCTAGCAGATCCAAGGATGAGGACAAGGACAAGTGTGAAGCTTCACCAAGGGACAAGGACCATATGTCCCAACGTCCACCAAGCGTGATCGAGGAGATAAAGACAATCACAAGCGGGCCGTCCATAACAGGGTCATTCAAATCCCTCAAGAAGTCATACCAAAGGGAGGTAAACAGCGTCCACAGGATACCCCCGATGAAACAAAGACGAACAGACAGGGACATGTTTTTCTCTGAAGAAAATGCCAGAAGGATGAAGTAACCTTATGATGAACCCTTGGTCATAATATTAACGATAAAAGGGTTCAATACCCAAAGAATCCTCGTGGATAATGGTAGCTCTGCGGACATCATCTACCTCTCTGCTTTCCAGCAGTTAAAGCTAGATCCAGGAAAGCTGTGCCCATTTGAGTCTCCCCTTGTCAGCTTCAGTGGAGACAAAGTGTATCCTAAAGGTATAGTGACACTGACGTTCACAGTAGGAACTTACTCGATGCAATTGACTCGTCAATTGGACTTCTTGGTAGTAGACTTTCCCTCATCTTATAATGTGATTATTGGGAGGCCCACACTCAATCGCTGGAAGGTAGTTACGTCCACCTAATGCCTGAAAGTAAAATTCCCAACAAAAAACGTGTAAGCAAGGTAAAAGGAGATCAAGTGCTGGCCAGAGAATGTTATCAAGCCGTATTAGCTGCAAAAGAAAATCATACATGGATGATTAAGGAAAAGGAAGAAGATAAAGTAAAACCTCTGGAAATAGTGGAGTTGGTTAAAGGAGAATCAGCAAGAACAACCAAAATAAGGATGACATTGAGCCCCAAGATAAGGACAAGACTCGTCTAGTTCCTTAAAGAGAACCTGGACGTCTTCGCATGGAATCATAAGAAGAAGCTCGAGAAGAAGCCCTTCCAGTAGAGACGATGGGTCTTCGCTCCAGAATGGAATCAAGCAATTACAGACGAGGTTAATAAGCTATTATCAGCAAGCTTTATTCGAGAGGTCTACTACCCAGATTGGCTCGCGAATGTCGTCCTAGTGAAGAAAGCAAATAGAAAATGGAGAATGTGCATAGACTTCACGGACCTCAACAAAACCTATCCAAAGGACAGTTTCCCTCTACCAAGAATAGATCAATTGGTTGATTCTACGACTGGGCATAAGCTACTGACATTAATGGATGCATTCTCAAGGTACAATCAAATAAAGATGGCTAAAGAAGACCCAAAAAAAAAAAAAACTGCTTTCATCACGAGCCAAGGGCTCTACTGCTATAAGGTAATGCCCTTCAGGCTAAAAAATACAGGAGCAACCTACCAAAGATTAGTGAACAAAATGTTTAGCAAGCAAATCTGGAGAAACATGGAAGTATATGTGGATGACATGCTCGTCAAGAGTAAAGAAGATCTTTCTCATCTAGACGATCTCAAAGAGACATTCACCACACTCAGGTAATACCAAATGAAGTTGAACCCTAGTAAATGTGCCTTTGGAGTAGCCTCGAAGAAGTTCTTGGGGTTCATGGTGTCCCAAAAGAGGATAGAAGCAAACCTAGAGAATGTGCGAGCCATACTCGACATGACGTCGCCAAAAACCGTCAAAGAAGTTCAGAAGCTCACAGGAAGGATAGCGATGCTCAATAGGTTCGTCTCTAAAGCGACAGACAAATGCTTACCATTCTTCAAGACATTGAAGTAAGCTTTTTCTTGGACTGACGAGTGTGAGGTAGCTTTTCAAGAACTCAAGCTCTACCTGAGCAATCCACCCCTCCTAAGTTCGTCCAGAAAGGGAGAAAACTTATATCTGTATCTGGCAGTATCAGCCACAGCTGTGAGTGCATCCCTGATTCGAGAAGAGGACAGGAAACAACTCCCAGTCTACTACGTTAGCCAAGTTTTCCAAGGGACAGAAGCCAAGTACCCAAGGATTGAGAAGATCGCATTCACATTAATAGTAGCTTTGCATAAACTGCGACCTTATTTTCAGGTAAACCCCATCTTGGTAATGATGGACCAACCTATTAAGAAGTCCATGAACAAGCCCAAGGCAGCAAGGAGAATGGTCTAGTAGGCAATCTGTTAAGGACATATTTTATGTAATTGGCTAATCCTTTGACAAAACACACTTTTCTTGTAATTTGGTAGATCTAGGATAGGTTTAGTGCTTCAAAAAATAAGAGTTCAAGTCTAGTATTGAAGCCATGCAAATCTGTCCAATAAACAAGTGAAGAAGTGTTGATTCATTAAAACTCGATAGCTGCTCGACAGATAGATATCTATCAAGGTTTAATGAGGCTCGACAGATACTATCTATCGAGGTAACTATCGAGAATAACAAAAATCAGTTTTTTAGATCTGATTTTCGACCCGTACTTATGTATTTGTGTATGGTTTCTTTTCTCACAACCCTAGACATATATAAAGCTTATTTTAAAGGCCGTCACATAAGAGAATACAAGAAGAACACATGCAAAAGGTGATTGATGCCTTATTCTCTCTGAAAGAAGCTACTGCATCTTTGCGCCTTAGAGTTTTGTAACCAAGTGCTTCTTGATCTTCATTGTTGATGAAGTAAAGAACTTTGCAGCCAACATCTTCTTCAAGTTGGTGTATTAGTCACGTATTGGGAGACGTGCATCTTTGGTTAGTCACATATTGGGATCCGTGCAAAAAGGATGGCGTTCATATATTAAAGAGTTCAGAGGTTCTGAAACAGTAAAAGGTTTCTACTGTAAGTTCATCTACAAATATTGTAGAGTCTAGAGACAAAGGTTTTGTATTAGATTTGAAACTTCTCTTTACTGTAGTGGATTGCTTTTCGGGAAGGTTTCCCCCAAGTTTTTTACTGTGAAACTAGTTTGTTTCATTGGTTTTATTGGGTCATCATATTTTGTCTTATTTATCTTTTTTGCTGCATGATTTTGACATGATATTGATGTTTGTTTATTTTAACAAGTTTTATTCATAATAAATCTAATTAACAACTTGGATTTAAATTTTGTTAATTCTATTAACCGGGGTCTAAATTTCCCAACACAATCGAGCTTAGCCAGTTCGACATCGAATAACACCCAAGGACAGCTATTAAAGTGCAAGCATTGGAGGACTTCATCGTCGAGTTCACCATCCCAGATGAGGACAGCCTCCCCAACGAAGCAAAGCAATGGACGATACAAACTGATGGTTCGTCAGCCCAAAAGAAAGGAGGAATAAGGGTCATCATCATCACCTCAGAAGGAGAAATGCTCAAGTACAGGGTTCAACTAAAGTTCCGGGCCACCAATAATGAAGCTAAGTATAAAGGAATACTGATGGGGCTAAGGGTCAAGAAGGCATTAGGAGCTGAAAACATTCTCCTCCAGAGTGATTCTAAACTGGTGGTAAGGCAAATAAAAGAGGAATATGAAGCAAAGGAGGAGAGAATGCAAAAATATCATAGGCTGACGAAGCATTTAACACAGGAGTTTGAC
The DNA here is from genome assembly GCA_030445155.1 of Quercus variabilis. Taxonomy (NCBI): domain Eukaryota; kingdom Viridiplantae; phylum Streptophyta; class Magnoliopsida; order Fagales; family Fagaceae; genus Quercus; species Quercus variabilis. Next base: position 71,722,055 of record CP129449.1, read on the forward strand.
AGGGTGGAATTCATACAGATCCCCAAAAGCCAGAACATGATAGCAAATGAGATCGCAAAGCAAGCTTTGTCAAGAGAAAGACCAACGAGCATGGGCTTAAAGATGGAAGTCCAGAAGCACCTTAACATTGAATAAGTCTCTACCTTCACAATCTAGAGCATAAGCAACTGGATGACCTCGATCCTATCCTTCCTCAGAGACGGACATCTTCCACAGGACGTCGAGGAGGCTAGGAAGGTCAGGAAGAGAACAGCCAGGTTCACGATCCTGAATGACACTCTATACAAGAAAGGCCTCTCTATGCCGTACTTGAAGTGCGTCATGAAGGGGTTTGCAAAGACCATGTAGGCCTTAAATCCTTAGTAAGCAAAGTTATCAGAACAAGTTACTTCTAGCCTACCTTGCAGGTAGACGCGAGGGAGCTCATCCAGAAATACGACATATGATAGAGGTTTGGAAATGTTCAACACCTTCCAGCAGAGAAACTGACAACGATAACCTCCCCATGGCCATTTGCACAATAGGGAATTGACATCGTCGGCCCTTTGCCCCGAGGTAAGAGGCAGGTAAAGTTTCTACTAGTCACTATTGACAACTTTACAAAATGGGTTGAAGCAAAGACATTATCAACCATCACTGAAGCAAAAATCTAGAGCTTCGTATAGAAGAGCATAATTTGCAAATTCAGGATTCCATGGACAATGTGTCAAACAATGGGCGGCAGTTCAACAGTCAAGGCTTCAGGGATTTTTACTCAAGCCTAGGGATCAAGAACCAATACTCATCTCCAGGACACCCACAAGTGAATAGACAGGGGGAAGTGACTAATCGAACACTACTCAAGATCATCAAAGCCAGGTTGAACGACGCTAAAGGAGCCTGGCCGAAGGAGTTACCCAGTGTCTTGTGGGCTTATAGGACTACGGCAAGAACCCCGACAGGAGAAACCCCCTTTAGACTCACTTATGGCACCGAGGCAGTAATCCCAATCGAGGTGGGAGTAACCAGCATCAGGCGAGAGACGTTCCAGGAAGAAAGCAATGACGATCAACTAAAAGTCAACTTGGACTGCTTAGACGAAGTCAGAGACAGAGTTTCTAACAGAATGATGAAGTATTAGCAGAAGATGGTCGAGCAATTCAACAAGAGAGTGAAGCTCAGAAGACTCGACATAGGGGACCTTGTCCTGCACAAAGTCACCCCAGTAACCAAAAACCCAGCCCAAGGGAAACTTGGCCCAACCTGGGAAGGACCCTTCCAGGTCATCCATTACTCCAAACAAGGCACTTATCACCTGGAGACCTTGGACGGGCAGAAACTACCATGACCATGGAATATTAAGCACTTGAAAAAGTACCACCAATAGATGTAACAGATAATTGTATTCCTTTTTGAAAGCAATAAAAGAACTATTCAGCTAATGACCTAACACAAGCAAACCTAGCCACTTAAAAGCCAAAAAATGGCTAAGTAACAAGATTCTGCCTAGACAGATGTAAAGTACTGACGAAGTCACAAATGACAAGATCTCTTAAATGAGTGTAAGTCACAAAAAATGGCTTAGTAATAAGATTCCGCCTAAACGGATGTAAGTTACTGACAAAGCCACAAATGACAAGATCCCTTGAATGGGTGTAAGTTACAAAAAATTGGCTACGTAACAAGATTCTGCCTAAACGGATGTGAGTTATTGACGAAGCCAAAAATGACAAGATCCTTTAAATGGGTGTAAGTCAACCATAAAATTAGCTAAGTAATAAAATTCTGCCTAGACATATGTAAGTTACTGATGAGACAATATTCCTTCAATGAATGCAAGCGTCAACGAAAATTTTAACTAAGTAACAACAATGCAAGCTACTGACAAAGAAGAAACAACCAAAGAAACAAAGCAGACAAAGACAAGAATGAAAACATGTAAGTATAATTAAAAGCATTGTGTCATCATTATAATTAAAAGCCTGTAAACACTAGGCAAAATTGTTCTCAAATTAGAATGAAAATATTGTTCTCAAAATAGAATTAAAAAGCCCAAAACACACTGGGCACCTAAAAAAAGAAAAAGAGATACAAAGAAAAACAGGTTCAGGCATCAATAGCAGCTTCGCCACTAGCAGGAGCCCTCTCAGAAGCATCACCCTCAAGAGCCATGGATTGGAAGGCTTTATCAGCTGCCATCTCTTTATCCACCTCTTCCAGATCCAAATTCTCTAAATCCACTCCGATGGGATGCTTGACAAAGTACCGCCTCAGGAACTCAAAACCTTTATAATACCAACTGAAGAGCACTGTGTTGTACTCCTCAATCTGCTAGAAAACCTCAAAGGCCTTGGCAGCAATGGTCTTAAGTTTCTCCTTGGCAACCAGAAGTTGCTCATATTTTTCCAGGGTTAGCTGCCGCTCAACTCTGAGGTCATCACTCAAGGTCTTAGCCTTTTCCTTAATGGTGTTGGCCTTATCCATGGCAATAATTAGGTCTTTCTTCAACTTGGAGTTCTTCGCCTCCAAGGCCTCCATCCTGGACATCACAAATGCGACCTTTGCTTCTTGAGTAAGGTACTCTGAGGTGATATGAAGACTCTCCCCTAGCACCTGAAAAGAAAATTGAAACCTTCATGACGATTAAAAAAAAAAGGCTGAAATTTCACAAGTACTTTACCTGAACAAGTTTGTGGATATGATGAGGCACAATCTCGTTGGAAGGCACACCCAAAAAAACCTTCAAGTCCTTAAAAGTGACAACTTCATGTGCCCTTTCCACCACAAGTCCAGCATCATCCCAAACACTGGACGGAACCTCTTAGAGATAGAAGTAGTGATCTCTTCAACTGAAGTGGCCGGAGAAGCTGTCCTCGTCATCTCAGTACCGGAGACAGCTGGAGTGACAAGGGGGCCCTTCCCTATAACACACTGTCCTCTTCCCAAGATTGGATAGTGGCTCGTTTTTCTTGGATCTCATTTTCGCATACATATCCTGATTAAACTTAGTCGTCATCCTTGCAAAAAAGGAACACTTGTTAAAATAAATAAGAGAGAGAGAGAGAGAGAGAGATAGAAGCAATGATGAACTAAATGGAATACTTACTTTTCTTCTCTTCTCTCTCAATGGTGCACAAGACGTAAGCGGAGGGCTCCGAGCCAAGGCAATACAAAGCCAAAGTACAAGGATCGACCAAATCATCGAAATCGTTAATTGACTTTGCATATTCAATGGCAGCCTCAACGCATTGCATATACCTGCTCTTAAGCTTAGGCCGTCTCTTAACTGCACAAGGAACAAAAGAATTAGCAACAACAGAATTAACGAGAATGAATGAAGAACAAAGTGCTGAAAGAAATAACGACGCACCTAGACTCGGGGTTCTCCATCGACGGAGCAACCTAGGGAGATCACCCCATACCTCGCCAGAAGGAGTCTCCCATTCATCCCCGGACACAAAAAAGAAGTGGGACTTCTAGTATCTGAATAACGAGGGCAAGTCCCTAACGATCCTAGTCCTCCTCTCCCAAGGCACCAGTTCGTAGTACCCATGCTCTTTAGACTCCTTTAAATGATATAAATAAACCAACTCATCCACTTTAATCATATCCCTTTCAGTAGTAGCCAGTCATATCTCCATACAGCTGACCACTATTCTCCACGAATTGGGGATAAGTTACCAAGGAGCAATGTCAAAGCGACCTAAGAGCTCCATGATGAATGGGTGGACAGGGAACCTAAGCCCGCACAGAAAAGCAACTTCGTAGAAGCATACCTCCTTGAGCGAGAAGTGGCAAGCTCGTTCCTCCCCTTGAGGAAGACAGACCCTAACCCTCTCAGGGAATTGAAATCTCTCGCTAAACCTAAAAAGCATCTCGTCATCTAGACTGCACGCCTCCCTGAGGGCATGGAAAGTCTTAACCTCCCAAGGAACAAAGACCATGCCTGCCTCTACCTCCATAGGATTGTCACTAGACGACAACTCGATCTCAAGCTCACTTGATCTCACCTCAGACATTGCCCCCCGCTCACTCAATAAACCTTCGAACCAATCAATTGATTGACAAAGCAAAGGGAACAAATCACCCAACACTGCGCCTAAACTACTACCCTCAGAGACAAAGTTTGCAACCAAAGGGAGAAAAGCACGGGAAGTACCCAAAGAAGCCCCCAAACGTGCAAAAAAGAAAGAAATTGAGGGGCAAGCTACCCTAACCTCAGAGCTATTGACCATGAAAACTAGAAAACAGAGGAACAAAGATGAATCCTAAAAAACCAAAAAAAAAAAAAAAAAACAAACAAACACAAACAAAAAGAGAAAGAAAAATCAAAGATTGAGCATAATCTATATCTATGCCATAAAAAAGGAAGGTGAGAAGAAAGGCATACCTCAAAAGGAAGCATAGAGAACTCAACCACAGAATACACTAGCTCGAAGAAAATCGCAAAAAAAGGTTGGGGAAGAAGCTTAGAGCAATAATTGGAAGTTGGGGAAAGTGAATGGAAAAGTGAAAAGAATGGAAGTTTAAAAACCAAGGCACAAAAACTGAAATTCAACGAGAAACCCAAGAGTCACACAATTGGAGCATTTACTCCACTGGTCAGAACATGCCATGTGGCCATGATGTGTGAGACAGCGCCACCATGCATTAAATGTGGAGTGAAATCCCAAGCGCCATGTCAATCGAAAAAAAAAAAAAAAAAAAAACCTTCATCTTCTGATGGTCGTCATGACACACTATGACAACCACAAAACCCGAGGGGCAGCTGATAGGACTAACGAACTCACCTTCCTTAGACAATCTCATCAAATATACTCGTCCACCTTGGCAGGACACGAAGGAACACAGGATAACCATAAATAAGAGCATTCAATGCCGCGGACAGTTACTAATCAGTGGGCAGACCGTTGGAGCCTCATCAAAACTCATATTTATAAGCCCTGAGGCATTACAAAAAAGCACTAAAGCCACAATTAAGGCCCAACAACTAAGAACCATGAAATCATATATATACACACTAATCAAAGACAAATCAGGTACAAATATTCACCCAAAAAAAAAAAAAAATTTCTCGCATTGATATTCTAATATCTAGAACTTTCTCATTATTCTCATACACTAACTTTAGCATCGGAAGCATTGTGATAGACAGTAGACACCACAACAGTAGCCACCTCCGGAGAGTCTTTGTTCTACATTTGCAGGGATCATGACGCGGATTCTGCTCCACCTGGACAAGCTTACAAAGCTAACGATTCACGCTTCATCATATATATATATGCCAGAGCTCCAACACCATAATTGTCATACCAAATGTGGTCTGCACTCATCAGCCTATGAACCTTGTCAAGTCATCAGCCTATACACCGCTATCATCACTACTGTCTAATGGCATTTCAGACTATAGAAATTCTGCATTGTTATTTTTGGCATACTTTGATCTTCCACATTAATTTTTGCCATCGGGGACCGTGATTCAACAAACCTACACAATTCTTGTTCATTGGATTTGTATGGCAAATAAAAACACTCAAGACTGTATGATGTTTCCAATGCATGATTTCAGAGCCTTCTTCAAGAACCTAAAAGAGAGTCACTTACCCTGGTGAGCTAGACGGTTTATAAGGTATAGGAGTTCCCTGGAACACTGATAGTAGACCATCATTACAAGTTACTTGTCTAGACCCAGAAGAATTGTTAAATGCTAAACCATAATAACGTAAAAGGGAGACAAAATTCATTAGCAGCATAGACAGATGGGAGTAGTGAAGAAATGGAGAAAGGATAGGCAATTGGGAACAATAGAAGGGGATTGGTTAAGGGAACAAGAGCAATAGTGATCTGGTGGCAGCAAATGGAGCAACAGGAGGCATGTCCTGTGGCTAATGTGTGTTACTGAATTGCTGAAAATTGAGCACTTTAGTATAAAACATGGCAACCAGGAGGGGAAGTAGAATAGATGAAAACATGAATGTCGAATTCACTAAAATTAGCAATTGCGTCATATGAGAGACATTTCAAGCCATTATCCATAAAGCCAACTTAGCAACACTAGCCACAGAGAAATATAAGAAAATTATTTGTGATGTTTACAGAGATGCATGTCACAAAACCAAAAGCTACAAGCATCTTCGACCTTCTAGACTTTTAGTGATGCCTTTACAGAGATGCATGCCGCAATACCAAAAGCTAAAAGCATTCTGAACCTTTAATGTTCATATCAAGTTCTCAGAAAGACTATACATTCTATCTCCTAACAGAATACAAGGTACCTTGTAACAGAAGGTTCTGCAAAAGCTGGCCAGAAATCAATACAACAAAATAAGCCCAAAGAAAACCATACTCTTGGTAACATAATTAATCAAAGAACATGTCTGAAGGTGAGGTTAATACGAGTTGTGTCTACTTTTGCACGCTTAGGCACTGAGTGGATCCAATCCCGTTGAGTGTTGCCTCTCATCACCAACAGTGATCCATGCTTAAGTTTGAAAGTGTACTGATCAGCATGGCAGCTCTTCTTCAATCGCTTGCTTGCAGGTTCTTCATCACGCCTTTTTGACACTAGAACCAAAGGACAGTTGTAAACATAAAACTATAAGTTCAATAGAAAATTATTACAAGATTAGTATAATGCAAAAAAATGAATTAACTGCGGCCAGGTCTGTACTTCAGAGGAACAAGTAAACTTGATACAAACATTCGGCTATCATCAAGTTTGTAAGAAATATACAATACAAACGGTAGTATATATTCTTGCTTAAAATAAATAAAACCAACAGTTAGTTGATGCAACAATATATAAGAGCATCCATGAACTGCATAGTCCAGACCCTCCAGAAGAAGGAAATGAACACATAGAAAACACTTGCAAGAAGTGAAAAGACACTTAATCATACCATTTGATGTCTTGCACGGTTTCTTCTTCAAGAAGAAATCACGATCACATCCAAAGGATACTGAAGCAATCTCTGGAGTCAATCCATAAAGCTTCTCACCATCAGAATGCCAACCAACATAGTCATTACCACCTTTATACCTATTTAAGAGTAAGCTATTGAAGCAACTCCCAGGAAGAGCTTTATGTACCTTCACAAATTAGTGAAGGCATCAGCTTCCAATACAAATACAACTGTATTGCACTAATAAAGATATCTTGTAGTACTGATTATAAGAAAATTTATACCAAATTATTCTTACCGCATCCAAGATATCCTTAAGTGGAGGATAATCATCCCAAGAATAGGCATGTGGCTTATATCCACTGTAAATCAACTCTGGCAATCCTGGACTTGCAACATAACATGTGTCTCTAGCCTACAGAAACAAATATAACATAAGAACCCAAAATTGAGCAAAGACGTCCAAGTATATCAAGAACCCACAATTGAGGAAGAAGAAGAAGCATTGCTTCGTACCTCACATCATACATGATCAATTCAGTAAGTCCTACTAAGTATAATTAAATCAAATTATTCAGCCAAGAAATGTGCCTCCCATTATGGCATTACATATAAAACCAGAAAATTCATCCTTATAAGAAGATCAGCCCACTCTGTACCACTAGGATGTCACATAACAATTTGAGGCACAACTCCAAACAAAAACATCCTTGAATTCACAACAATGGCGTACACATTACAAGCCATACATTCCACAAGCTCCAACAACTTTAATTGAACCACTTACTAAGTATGGTAAACATGTTCTAAAACTTCAAAACGTGTACTTTAATCAAATTACCCATTAAGTTATTTAAACAAGTCACATCACACACCTAAGGATTATTGAAACTCTTGCTCCTATTGGACTGTTTGTATATACATGCATTAGGATCTTGATTCATGGAACTTCCATTTCAAGAAATAAAGATACAAAGATCAAAACAATACTTTCGGCATCCTTTCCAAATCTAATAAATGTTGATTGGTATATTTTATTCTAGTTCTATAAATGTTGCAATCGGATCTATTCACTAAATAGATCGATTCAACATTGTTATATTCGATTTGAATCAAATTTCAAATCAACTTATATCAGTTGACTGCCTCCAATTCCATTATGCAGCACAAGATTAAAGATTTCCAGACCCTTTTTTTTTTTCAAACATTGCCACATAGTGGGTTGTACAAATTTTCCTCCAAACCATTTGGTACAAAGTTATGTCCATCACAAAAAAATCTCCCTCTTCCTCCTTACAAAGAAAATTGTTAACTTTTCTTGATTATAATTTTTTACATAAAAGGTTAGAACTTAATTGATTAAGTTGACCTTATTAGTTATCACCAACATGCCTGCATTACCAATTACAAATTTTCACAACCTAAAAATAAAATTTTTGTGTGGGTGTGTTAAATTTTTCATTCCAATCACTTAGATGGGACATGTGAAAAAAATTAAATAAATAAAATAGAATTGGGAGTACCTGAAGACAAGAGCGACCAAAGACACGAACGGTGGGTCTGGTCCAAGGAATGTGATTGTTAAGAAAATGGAACCATTTCCAGGATTGGTCGTAGGTGAAGAACCTTTGTATGTACAGGACTTCGCTTCCATTCCTTAAATCCACTATCTCTCTCTTTATTATGTTTTCATTGTTGGCGTTGTTCGGATCGGTGTCTGAGTCTGACACCGCTTTCAACTTCAAACTCATCGACTCAAAGGACCAGAGACCAGACACTAGTTACGCGCCAATACCAGGTTTTTTATGCTTTTACGAATGAAAAAATTGGAGAGCACAACCCAAGTCAATAAGTTATATAGAGTCACGGCAAAAAATAAATAAATAAACAAAAATTTAACTGCAAATTACAAAAATTGTAGGAGGTGGCGTGCTTATAATAACCTATCAATTCAACTCACTATTGCATTACTCGATGGAAGGCGACTTTTTAAGTACCAAAGACTGTTCGTTTTAGTTAATAGGATGATTTATTTTAGTATTATTTAATATTGATATACTATTTTGACTTTATTACTATTTTATATAAGAGTTATGTTAATGTGTATCTTTAAAGTACACATTAATTTTTATTTTTGAAAAAAAATTTGAAGATTGAAAAAATTGTCAAAATAGTAAAATTTTTTATATAATATATATTATATATTAAAAACTATCAAATTTTAAACTCATATTTCACTAATTATATGTCAAATCTCAAACTTAAAATATCACTCCCAATAATAATATTGATAATAAACATTTTTTAAGTCATTGATGGACATTTCTTTATATTGAAAGCTAAAAGGTTGCAATTCAAAATAAATAAATAACTAAAATAATCAATTGATGTGATGCGATTAAAATTAATGCATCATGTAACGTGGGGCTCAAAACTGAAAAAGAAGTAAAGACTATGCCATGCAGCCCATCTTTCATTAAAGAAAATACATTTCCAAAGCTAGTCACGTGTAAAAGGGGTTCGAAAATTTCAAAAAAGATACCGTAGAAAGAAAGAAAAATCACGTAGCAATGTTCATTGTTCAGCAAAAAAGAGAAGAAATCAGAGCAGTGGAGGGATCCATATCCAGTGCAATGCCTAAAATCTCAGCCATAGATTTAATCTAATGGCTTAAATATTTGACACCTCACCAAATAACAGAAAGACTATTTTGCCCTTAAAAATTTTCACCCGCCTACTGTTTCAGTTTCAGCCCTAACATTTCATAAACTCAAATTTTTTTTCTCCCTGTGTCTCCCCTGCGCAGCTGCCTCTCCTTCAATCCACTGTCACAGCAGCCCGGTATCAGCCGCTATGGCATTCTCCTCGTCTCACTCTCTCTCTCTCTCTCTCATCTGGGTTTCTCTGCTTTCGCCTTCTTCAAGCCCAGCCGTGGCCGAGCTTCTGCTTCCACTCACATCTGTCGCCGTTGGCCGTGCCTCTCATCGGCGTCACAACCACTGGTGGCCACGGGTCCAGCTCTCTTATTCTATATTTTCTTTCTCTTTTATTTTTTTTTCAATTTTTATTTGCCTTTTAGACAAGACCGAAACCCCTTTGACACTCATTTTGTTTCATTTTTTATATTAGTTTGATGAACAACATTTTGTTTCAGTTTTGATTAGCTTGATGAATGGGTTTTCTTGATTGGATTTCTGGAATTAGCAATAACTGTTATTATTGGCATTTTTAAAGCTGGTTTTTGGGTGGGCATTGAAGATGTTTGTTGAAATGCTTCATAGAGTTTTAGTTTATCTCTCTGTATTCTGCCTTTTTTTTTTTTTTGAATTTTTATGCGCTAAAACTGTGATGCTACGTGTATGGAAATTAGATTTTTTTTTTTTTTAATTAGCTTGATTAATGGGTTTTCTTGTTGAGTGTAAAGCTTGATGGTTTTGCTTGAGTTTGAAAATTGTGGCTTTGCAATATGGCCGAATCTGTTGTGATTGAATGAAAATGGGTTTTCTTGTAATTGTTGTGTGTATGGGTCTATTGGCTTTGGCATTTTGGAAATGTTGATACTAAATCTATGAATTTTTCTTCTAATCCTTATTTCTTTGCCTAAGAGTATCATTTCTTATTCTTTAGTTTCTTTCACTGAAACAGAACTATGCTCTAATGTGTTTGTGTTGAAGAATATTTTTTTCCACCTGAGGTTGCACACTTAAGCTTATGAATAGTGCAATGGTTTTAACTCCCTTTCCTTTTTCTTGTTTTGTATTAAAATAAAATTTCGAAGAATCCTTAGCTGCTAGTGCTTAACTTCAAGATGCATTCTATTTGTTGTTGACGGATTCCCAATAGCTGCTTCCAGAGCAGAGCCTGCGAAGCTACCAAGCCTACAAAAGCTAGCTGGCATAAGCAAAGCAACTAAGAAGCCCATAATAGGGTCCCTCGTAAGGCAAAGCTATGCATGTTTATATAGTCCACTGGAACGAACTCACAAATCAATGGGATAATTTTCTTATAGCAACTAGAACTCTACTCAAAGAAAAGGAGTAGCCGGCTGGCTGAGTTAACTTATTTTGTAAGATGCTCCAAATTGGGAGATATTCTACTTTTTCTTACGCTTATAGTTATTATTTGTTTGGTAGATATTTGTCAATGATTGGTTGAGAAAAATGAATGATATGTTTCATGAACATTCACTAATGTTAAATGTTATCATTGAGAAAGTGTTTTATATTTTATGTTGGACTTTTAGGAGCATGTAGATGTATGTGTGTGTGTGTGGGGTGCTGATGTGGGGTGTGTCTGCTGCTGATGAGGCATGTGTGTGCAGCTGATGAGGTGTGCACATGCCAGTGCAGCCTGAGTGTATAATGAGCCTATGCTTTAGATAATGTTGTATTCGATTAGCTTGCATTGTATACTTGTATTTTAGTATAGATATACTTGTAATACTTGTATTGGTGATATGTTTACATCGGCCTAGTGTGGCATTAGAGTTAGTTGCTATAGTTAGTTAGTTGGATGGAATGGGCTGGCAAGGTGGTTACAATTGAGCAAGGTCACAATGCTTAAGATTTTTGAAGCAGTTGATCTTGAAGCATGCAAGACTCTTTTTTTGGTTATTATGTGGGAATTAGGTAATATGATAGTGGAAAAAAATTGTCTATGTATTGTGTCATTACGGCCTTGTAATTGAAGAATATAATTTAATACAATTTAGTTTATTTTTTGGATGAAGCTTCTTTTTTTTTTCTTTTTTTTCTAGCTTACTTCCATCTTGGATCCATTGAATTTAAAATATGCTAAGCATCCTTGAGTAACTTCTAGTTAGACATTAATTATATATACAAGTGATTAATATTTTTAAATGCAATGACATGTACTAAGCTATTGTTCATTTTTTGAATGCAAGTGATTAAGGTTGCTAATGGTTGTATAGTCTAGTTTTCAACTTTTCGTAAGGTTGCTAATAGTGGGTCAACTATGTCATATAGCTTTTGTTGAAGAGAAAAGATCCTTATGAAAATTATATAAAGTTGGCCATTGATAACGAACTATGTTATGCATCAAAAGACTGACCTTCTGTGAAAACATGCGAGTTTTTAAGTCAAAATTTCAGTTGTTTATTGAAACTTTGATGACACATGAAATTAATAAAATAACAATGCAAAGACACTAGAAGTGTCTATTTGGGGTGCATTTTATATTCTTAATGAATTGGATTGATCCCATTTGTATTCCATTTCTCTACTAGAAGGCTAAGTTACATGCCTTATAAATGGTGTCATTGCAAAAATAGGAGCCAGAATGGTAGAAAACATTGTAAGTCTTGTCATTCTACAAAATCTCAGTAATGAGCATGTGCATGCAATGGAAACCAATCTACTTTGAAAATTATGAGAACACAATGAGCTTATTACTGCACCATGTTACTGCACCGATCGTGCAGTAGTTTCTTTCCATCATATATTAAAAAATGCTTATATAGAAGGCACAACCAAAGCGCATAAAAGCTAATAATTTCTTCGCAAAGACAAGCTAATAATTATGGTTGTCATACCACCTAGTAATAACAAAAGGAAAAAACCATTTATGCTTGTAGTAAGGCCATCAAATTCACTTGTTATAAACAACAAAAATTCATTGAAATTTTTATCCACAGCCAAAGGAACAAAACCCAAAACAAAAAGGCTTTATAACTTAGCTAAATTAGCGTCACAATATAAATATGTGATTTCAGTGTTTCAAGAAAGCCAAAATAGCTACATCTCGATTATGATCCCAACTAAAATAGATATGAGTCATGAACAAAACCTCACTCCACATACGTTACGACCCCTACAAATCTTGTAATATTCATTCTCTCCCCAGTTTTCTCCACAAGAGTTCTTTAAGATCCAAAATGGCTTTTCCTTGAACCGGATAGGAGCATAACCAGCAGAACCATGACTAGAAGCACCCCATAATCCAATTGCTTCCCACAGATGTATGGGCATGAAACTTTTCCAATGTAAGTCTGCATGAATACTGCATTGATGCCAACTGCACAATACATAGCAAGAGTCATTATTTATTTCCCATCCATCAATGATTTACTCTACCATTCTTAACCCCATTGTTCAAATAAAACTGGTAGATTAACAATGAAAACAGTTTACACAGCCTATCATAATTTCAACATCAGTGCACACAACCAAAGAAGAAAACAAATAAAATTGAAATGAAAACAATTTACTATGTTTTGAAGAAGGTTAATTGGTAATTACTTGCAAGAGGGCCATTCTTCACCAAATTTGCGGCAATTTGTTCTTCGTCAATCGAAACAACACTGAAGTTAGAAACAGAAGCAACAATTTTGCCCTTGTCAAATTTGCAGGTGCCACGAACGGTCCCAAGGTAAGGATAATCCTTCTCTTTCTCAAGTCCACCAGCCTTGAGGGTGTACTCAAAGGCAGAAGTCATCAGCCCACCATTACAGCCTGAGTCGCATGCACCATATTCCTCAGGACCACACTGCAAAAAAATTACAGGGGTGATCTAAGACAAGACCATGCTGATAATAAGATCATCTGAAGCAATCAATGTGACACAAGAAAGATGCTTAAAAATAGTCATATTTTGGTTTTTCTCTCATGCTAGCTAGGATGTCAAACTTAAGAATAGTTATGGATATACAAGATCATGGGTTAAGTTTTTTAGTCTTTACAAGACATGCTAGTCATCTGTGACACGATGAACTACATGCCCAAACCTTAATTTTTGTTTTGTTTGTTTTCCAAGTTTGATGACTTCCATTTCTGTGCTGGTTGTAGAGGCTGCCTTACTCTGTTATGAGATTAACTGTTTGTATGCTTTTTCATTGCTGGATGAAATTGGAGAAAGAACCGCATGCTTTAGAGATCGCATGATATCTTCATTAAAAATTAGAAGCATTTTCAAATATAAAAAGCACAAGAATTGAGTCTGAAGCACATTTACCATCAACAACGAGTGAAAATTTGAAACTTGGCTTATATATATTATACATACATCAAGTAGCAATTTTTATGGGAAACTTAAAACTTCAGATTAAATATGGTTTGTCTGGTTATAGAACCAATTCAAACAACTTATCTATTAAAAATAAAAAAGAACCAATTCAGACATGCTCTTAAAATCACACTCCTCGTTAACATCATGATAGAGAGAACACAAATATTATGACCAAATTCCTCTATTTTATTGCAATTTATATCTTTATCTGACCACACAACAAATTGCAGACCAAAGAAGAAGAAAAATATTCAATATTAGTGTGTTGATTGTGTTCTAAATCCATACTACCAAAACTACATACCAATTTTCGAAAATTGAGGCCCTAGAACAAGAGTGTTTAACAATTTCTCTAAAACAAGAGAGAACTCACCTATCAAAAAAAGAGAACTCACCTCCTTGCGAAGTCCAATGTAGGAAGCAGTGATTTTAGTGATTTCTGATGAGAAAAAGGCTAGTATCGTCAGAATTGGAGATTTGGGCTAGTGGCTATACCGTGAAGAGAGAGTTTCATCAACTTCTCTACACCCAATTCTCTCCAAACCCCAACCTTGCTCTCTGATCTGGCTCTAAAAAGCGCTCTACGAGGCGTGGGGGTTTTGGCTTCAAATGGTGAGTTGATGTTTTCTCTTCGATTTTGCTGATGGGTCTGAGTTGGGTATACTGGCAATGATGAGGCTGAGGGAAGCGTGGAGGGTGAGAGAGTGGTGAAGGCGAGAAAGACTCCGGTTGAAGTGGGAGAGAAAGAGAGAGGAGAGTGTTTTAGAGCATCCACAGCAGTGGATCTATAATTTTAGGTATTTAGCAACATCAAAAGTTACTTTATCTATTTTACCTATACACATGCTGCAGCAGTGGATCTATTTTAGCTTTCATCATAATAAAATAATATAAACATCACAATAAAATAATATTACCACTACAATAAAATAATATAACCCAATACCAAAAAAAAAATCCACAACACCAACCACAACCATCTCTACCATCAGCCACAGCCACAGCCCCCACCGCCACCACCGCCGCCGCCGCCACCAACAGAAAAAAAAAAGAAAAAAAAGAAAAAGGGACTACCAACCCAAAATAAACAGAGACACATTCCAAAATCACTCAAAACCAACAAATAAACTCAAATCAGATCAACTCAAAACTAATGATTCAAACCCAGCCCACACCGATTCAACAACCCATAGCCACCACCGATTCAACAACCCAGCCAACACCCAAACAACCACCACCGATTCAAACCCACCACCACACAAATCCACTGCACAACCCGTCCACCACTACACAAACCCACTGCACAAACCCAATGCTGATCCGAAGAAAAGAGAAAGGGAAGACGAGAGAATGAGAGAAAGAAAGAAGAGAAAAGGAAGCAGAGATAAACTGAAAGTGAGGAAGAGATCAGAGGTTGAGGCGTGTATGATTGAAGGCGGCGTGGGTGAGCTTCGATGAGCTTCAGACCGGAGTTGAGAGACCGGAGTTTCAGAGAACAAAGGAGTTTCAGAGACCGGAGTTTCGATGAGCTTCAGACCGGAGAGAGTGAGCTTGAGAGAGAGAGAGTTTCAGAGATGAAATGAGAGTGAATGAGAGATAGAGAGAGAGAGGCACGGTGTGGAAAGAAAGAATAAAAAAAGGAGCTGGCAGAATAAAATAATATTTTTTTTTTTAGCTTTGAGCTACAGTGCACATCTATTTATAGATGTGCACTGTAGCAATTCATGTATAATTTATAGCTATAGCTCCACTGCTGTAAGCTATTTTTTGTGATTTTGGAGCTAAATTTTAGCATTATAGCATTATACCTCCACTGCTGTGAGTGCTCTTACTGAACAATGAAGCTAAAATGAAAAGAAAAGTGAGCACACGAATTGCCAACATGGATTGGTGAGGTGTCACAGGCTTAAGCCATTAGATTAAATCTATGGCTGATAATAGATGATATTGCATGGGATATGAATCCAGCAGTGGAGAAGGACAACTGACAAAAAAAGAGAGAGAGAGAGAGAGAGAGAGAGAGAAGAGGAAGAAGAAGATCTAATCGGCAATGTCAATGTGGTAGCAACTTGTTGCACTAGGGTTTGTTCAAATAATGCATTTCTTCTATTTTTCCTTTTAGTTTTTGTACCGGCCGAATTTCTCTTTTCTGACCGAAAGATCCGATATACTTTGGTTCGTCCGGTATTGTCCAATATAGGCCGGTATCTTGAGCGATACATTTTGAAGGTGTTTCGATACCGGTTCATTGACCGGTACGAAGAATTTTGGCCGTACCGGCTGGTACAATAAGGTATCGACTTCCTTGTTCCTAATTGGTGAAGCCAATAAGTTTAGGGTCATGCCAAAATTAACTACAAATTACCACCAAAAAAGAAAAAATGTATGAGGTGGCAAAGTTATTAATGTGGATAATAAATTAATACTAATAATATAGTGTCTATGATTTGCTCATAAGAGAATTAATAATAACCTATCTATCAACTCAAAGATTATAAAATTTGTTGTGAAAATTGTTACATTAGTAGCACTATCATTTGTTGATTTGATTTTTTTTTTTTTTTCACATCATCAATAATTTTCATAATTAATAGGAGTACTTAGGAGATGATTTAATGTTGGTATAATTTTTGTAACTATATGGTTAGACAAGGTTATGATTATTAAAAAAAAATGGTTAGATAGGGTTACTTAATTTAGGTTACTTTTTTTTTAAGGTGGTCAATGCAATTTTTATAACTATATTTTTTTTATATACAAGATAGAATTCTACTCTAGTCTAATCTAAGTGTATATATATATATGAAGCTCCCTCCTGGAAACTTGAACCCCGACCCTTGCCCCCCACACCCCACAAGCACTTATACTTGTGGAGTGACCATCTTAATTTAGGTTAGGCAAAAATGAATGCTCTATCTCATTAATTTACTTGGCAATTAAAATTTAATGATGGGATTTGAGGGATACCCCTTCAATTCTGATGGACGAACTTATAGGACAAGGACACATTTAAACGATGTGTTATCACACTTGGGTCAATCCCAAGCATATTTGATTCTAATACCTCTTGTGGTTCAAATCCCACCAACCCCTCTCCCTCTATTTACCTAAATAATGCTAATTTTTGACGTCTTTTTATGTTTTTCATTTTTTTTCTTAAAAGAAAAAATGACTTCATAAATCATGTCTACAATCGATTGCTCCTAAAAGTTGCTAAAGTGAACAATGCTAGGTATATAAAAAGAGTCTGTAACTTTTGCCACAATTTGTCACTGGTAAGCTGTAAGTGGTGAAAGTATAGACCCACTATTTTACTCACAGACGATTCACAAGTGGCAAAAATTTTGAACTTTTTTGTGGCACTAGCATTTTCAGCTGCTAAATGTTGACTAAGGAATGCAAAAACTCCAAGCGTGTGTTCACAAAGTGGCATTAACTACCAGCTATCATGGACTTGTTTTTATATCAAGCCCGTCCATTCAATTGCTTGTTAAATTCTTAAATTGCAAGTCATGTTTATATATATATATATGATAATTAGATAGTTTATAACAATAGAGGATGATGGATTTAAACTCTAGGAATCTCTATTGAAAACACCAAGAAATGTTAGTTTAACTACAAGACTCTTGGCAAAGATATATATTATATAAATAACTTTATATTATATTATATTTTATATATATATATATATAATTAAAATGCAAAGACCACTGATAAAATTCATATCAAACCCCTGCAAACACTTGGCCTCCTATTTCAACATGCTTGAAAACATATAGAAAAAAGCAAATTACACAAGCAAGGTTCCACTTGAGCCAACTCACAATTATACTAATTCTACACTGAGAATGCCTTTAACATCTCTAAAGGGGTTACATGAGACTGGACTAAACTACACACATTGGACCTCATCCCCCCATTGTTAGAAATCTAAGCCTATGCAAAACATAGATTCTCCACTACTTCGAGGGAGTTTCAAGAGGATCAATGAACTTTATCTTTAGTTCGATCTCCCCAGACTCAACTCCACCAAGCCTTAACCAAACGCTCTGTACAACTTCACCATTTACACAACAGATAGAGCTCTCTCCAACAAGACAGTTGTCACCATCTGGGACTACCTTCCTTAATGTTGTCTCTCCAGAAGAAACCCCTAGAATCTTTCTCAACCTAGCGGCAGACACTATTGGCTGAAGGCTGAGGTGAGCATTCCCCATCTTGTCATCTGCCTTGAAACGATCTTTATCGAACACTTCCTACAGAAAATGCACTTTGGTCACATTCCAAAATCCAGAAGTATCATTAGCTTCACTAAGATTACTTTAGGAGCTAAATTATCAAACGACAACTATACAGCAAGATTTCCCATTTTAAGAGAAGATATGAGAATAAAATAGTATTTACAAAAATATGATGGGACAGATAAACAGGCCAAAACCAATAAATGAAAACCTTCTTTGTTTTGTAAGTAACAAACAAAAGAAAAAAAGAGGCTGAGAACACAATGATCTTCTTAATGATAAAAATAACAGAATATTCCAATCTTTAAAAGGTTGGAGATAAGTCAAAACAAAAAGTAAGAAAGCAATGCAAAATACTACAACAGAACCTTTCAGCCTTCTGAAATTCTCAAAACCCTTTGTCCCCAAATTGTCCAATAATTTTCAGACAAACAAGAAGCACAATACCAAGAATCCAAAAAATGAAGGAAAAGACGAAAAGTCAGCAAACAGCAGCTGATTTAGACGATAGTCTACATACCATGGTCAAATGAGTGCCAGACTATTCTTGCAAATAACGAATATTAGGGGTTATCTACCTACTTCCAGAAGATTACCAAAAGATTACAAGAATCAAATTTGCACCAACATAGGAAACCAAAATACTGAAGGTAGAAAAATGAATCAATTAAATACTGAGCAGGGCATATTAAAACAGAAAAGAAGACAAAATTTTAAAAGGTGTTGAATTTCCATCCAGCAAACCCCACTCTTTAAGGTTTTGATATGCAAAGCTCAATTATGTACTCTCACTACAGAACAAAGAATGTTGACTTTCATCTTATATTGCAAACAGCTGTTAGTTACGTGAAGGATATTATATGGTATAAACCCATCACTTAATAGTTACAAAAAGGTTTCAATCATCTCAAGGAGAGGAGTTTGAAAAAGGCTTTTTGAATTCACAAGTTGAATGTAGGAGTTGAAGAAAACTAAGAGACACACAATCAGGAACAACAAGAAATGATAATTCAAAGCAAGGATAAGCAAGAAGTTAGGCAAATTTGACAATTCAAATTACAGAATGAAACAAAACAATCTGCTGAACACAGAATAAACCGTGTTTTTCACCTTTACTAAACACAATTGGGGATCATAGAGCATTTTAGGTATGCATGCCACTGAACCAATTTGCAACTTGACAAAGGCAAGATTGAAGGGAAAAAATGTGCATATTTAAGAAACTAATAAATTCAAAATTTTAGGAACTTACAAAATTTAAAACTCCAACAGGTTCTGTGAGGGAGAAACTTAGTTCTTCATTCCAAACAGGATTAAGGCAACTATAGATTACCTTGGTCTTTGCAGTCTGATACAGATAACACAAATAAGTTAATTTAAAAACATACGAGAGTCAAACAACAGAATGCAATATGAAGTCATTAACAAGCCCAGTGCCCTAAGCATTCAAATAGGTGCCTAAAAGAAGTTATCAAGAGATATTCTATGATTCTTTCAAAAAATTTCAAACAAGAGAAATTTTTTAGCTATTGACAACAGAATACTTGGGGAAAAAAAATTATCGAAACAAACTAAGTAAAAAATCCTGGCAGATAAATATAAGTCCAATCTTGGTTTATAAATAATTTACAACAACTCTGCTTGCTTAATTGTTTTTATTCGAACCATTAACTCAACCTATTAGATCTATCAATTCAATAGCTTCATCTCTCGTACATTGATTAAGGAAACATACACGAGCTTTGAAATCATATGGTGTATACATTGCATAATAACTGACAGCAAAGAATGTGTATCATCACTGATAATGAATCAAGTGAAAAGATAATATACTACCAAATATCAATAAACAAGCTTAGAGATCAGCAAAGTAATTTCCGATAAGAGTAAAGTTAGAAATGCAAGTGCTATCAGATGAATATGATTGAATTCATTACAGCTCAGATTTTCACGCTGCACATATACAAGAGCCTAGAATCACCTGATTGCCTAACTTGACTATCACATAAGGATCGCTACTCTTGAAATCCCGGATTACCAATCTTTTTCCTTGCACAACCATCACTTTTAGCTGCCCAAGCGGCTCCCCCATAATTGGCTTCTAAGGATTTGTCAACTTCACAAACACGCCCAACCACTGCAAAGCACTGAACCAAAATGAGTTTCAACTCTAAAATACAATAATCATACATCATATACTACATACATACACAGGCAATTTTATACTTAACGAATTAAATAACTCAAGAGGGACTCAAAATACGGCTTCAACTCTAAAATACCATTATCTATACAAATCCCAACAAAACCATTTAGCTCCCGCACATACATACATACATTCATACGTATACATCTATACAATGCATACATATACTGCAGAAAGAAAGGACCTTGTGAGATCTTACATGAGGAAGAGATAGCTTTAGATTAGAGAGAGGCTGTGAGATCTTTGTGAAAACGAAAAGAAATGAACAAACTTTGCATTAAAGTTAACAAATTTAGAAAGTGACAAACCCCCCCAAGCATGTTCTATTCATCTAGTACGCGCTTCAAAGCAAAATCCAAAGAAAAACAAAACCCAGAAAACGAAAAAAAGAAAAAACCACAAGTAACTACCGTCAAACAGAACCCATATAAAATCACTAAAACTAAAACTATAGAGCAAACTGAAATAACTACCAGCAAGTATGTGCATCTCTAAAAGCAAATAAATAAACAGAAACCCAACAAAGAAAAGCAGAAGTAGCTAAAACAGACTTACCAAAAAAGACAAAGATTTAGGGGCTCTCAGGAGAGCTTTGGTTGCTGATCTGTTTGTTGGTTACTTCTTTTTTCTTTTTCTTTTTCTTTTTTTTTTTTTTTTGCAGTTTTTTGAGGCTCACACAGCCAGATTAGTACATAGTTTATAACACCGGCAACTACAGGTCGTTGAGATCTTTAAGGCTTTTTTAGCTATTGGGTTTGCGGGCTTTTGCTTCCGCGTGTATCTATGTTATATACTGTAACGGAGGAATTGGCAGATGTCAGTCTGCGAGTACATTGACGAGACTAGGTCTTTACTCGTTTCTAAAGTGAAGCAGTAGTACTAATAATCCGGTCCTTGGCTCCTTGATGACTCTGACCGATCTGCTTTTCTGTTGAAACAATAATTTGTCAACAAAAATTTTTAAAAAAATTATTAAAAAAAATCCAATTTCTTTGGATTCTTTTTTTTTTCTCTATCACTATCACTCACTCATGACTCATATATAATAATAATTAATTTAATTAGTCTAATTCAGCCAAATAAAAAATTAGTTAATAGTCTAACATATAACTTTATATAATTCATCATTTAGCTTGGTGTTTAGGATGGGTGTTTTGCTATCCCCCAAAGATCAAATGCAAATTTCTGATTTCATCAATGAAAACTTTTTATTAAAAATAATAATAATTAATTATACGGTAGGTGAAACAAAAAATGGTAATGGGAGACGGATGCTTCTGTCAAAGATTTTATGCTTTAAAGTTTTCTACTCCTTGTAATTTGTTATTATTCAGAGGTAAAGATTTCAATTCAAAACAGATGAGACATCACTGCCCGGTCAAAGCCTTTTGATGTATATGTCTAAAGACAACAAGTATGCGCTTATATCAAGGAGCTATTGATGGTGATGTGATTGTGATAATCAAATATGGCCCTTGAAACGTAAGTTCGATAAAGAAAGAAACTAAACAAATAGAAAAGATTATACTTTTTAAATTTTAATTGCAGTGGAAGCCCATTCAGCAAAGAGATTGTAGTAGAAGCCTAACATTTGATGAATATTGATGTAGTCCAAGGGCAAAGAGATTTGATTCTTAGACACGGTCAACCCAAGTTGCCTTTGACCCTCTCCGCTTGACCTTGACGGGAAATTTGGGCTGCGAGAAGGCTCTTCTTTAGGGTCTAACCAATATATATTTGAAATTACCACGTGTAATAATAAGTCGGGACAAAATTTATCATGTTTTTTTTTCACAATTACTAAGGTTGAATGTTTTGATTGATGCTAATAAAAAGTGATAAGTGATTGTCAAAGTAACGTTGCTCCAATCACAACTTGCTACATCTCAACAATTGTGGTTAAAGAAAACAGAGAAGTGAGGAATACAAATTACAGAAAAAACTGTAGACAGAGTAGCAGTCAGATTATAACTTGTAAAGGTTTTGTTAGGAATCAAACATGAATATACTAACATACATCTATCCCCACGTATAAACTGTACATGTGGCCCATCAATTTATCAATCAGAGAGATCAAAAAAGATGCGCACCACACCTCATGGTAAAATTATGTGCCAAACCTACTACCACCTAGCCACTAACACGGTCATCTGTTGGATCATCACCCCCACTTTCTAACACTGCACTGGTTACCTAAACGTGGGAATTTCTACTGTTATTTTACATTCTACACATGGCTGCCCGCCCGGCAAACTACTCTGTACGCTTATTAGTCTTGTTTACATAATTGAATGGCATTCATCTTCTTTCACTCTTGGCGCCTATAACTAGACAGAAAGCACTGACATTGAACCTGCCACAGCACCACAGCTTAGTGAAGTATTGTACGTCACCGCTACTACAGCTACTTACCCTACCGTCTTGAGCCACTTTTCCTTTTCCCTGCTCGCCGCTTCCACTTCATCTGCATTTAATAAGAGTCGAACTTTTATAATGCAAGCTAACATAACTTAATACATATCTATACTAAATGCAAAGGGTGGAGATAAGTACAAGAGGCTCATCATCAGAAATTTCAGCATCAGGGGCATCAGAAGGATCTAATGACCCTCTTCTAGGCTTCTTCTGTTCTGTGGGACTGCTTTCATTGGTTTCTTGATTCCCTTCTGAATCGGATTTGTCTTCTTCATTAGATACCTCTTTCAAGGTGCTGCTTGATTCATCTGCTTCTTTATCTTCTGAATGAGATTTCTCTTCAGGACCATTTTGACTATCTTCTGGGACAGTCTCAATATCTTCAGCACTTATCCCTTCAGAATCGGGATTTTCTTCTCCATCAGGTTCGTCTGCAAGATCTGGGCTCTTCTCCGTGTCTTCCGACTGTTTTGTTTTTAAAACTGGCTTCACTTCCTTCTCAGGTTCCTCACTATCTGTTAGGTTCTCATCCATTTCAGCTTGTTCCCCTTCTGAATCATCTGGAAAGAAAAACAAATGAATTAAATACTAAGAAACATATATATTATCATCTACATGATGACTGTGCAAGTTTATACATCAGTAATGAAAACAAAGAACTAGAAATGAAAGAATTCAGTGATGTGACCACTCTCTCTCTCACTTATATTTAAAGGCAAAACACCTCACAACTACATATATAAGGAAAGCATTGGCCCCCATAGACAGTGTGATATATATCATCAGATAAGATGAGTTGAATTTGAAGGTAAACTTGGTATGCCATGTTTTAGAGTTCAATTACCATTCTGCAACACAAGCGCAACACTATACCCGACAATCTCCATGGCCAGCACCTGTGATGTTTGTCTACCAAAACACAAGTAAAAAGCGACCATCTTTCATTCAAAGAACATATGCCTGTGGCCAATTATGTAAATAAATATTGAACTTGTACATATTTTTGTTTCATAAGATGACAACATTTTACACAATCCTGTAATGGTCAGCATTCCACATCTAAATGAATGGTTAAATGGCTTTTAAAATATTAGAATTGATACATGTATGATACTGGGATAATATTCATTCAAATGCCACCACCACCAGCACCAACAAAAGCCACCTTTTAACTCCCTAGCACATTGCATTGCAAAAATAAAGCAAACATAATTGGACATTCTTTTACAAGCAGTGAATACACAACTCACAACATGGGATTGACCCATGATATCACCCGCCACTCCTGTATGCAGAGAGGATGCCAATTGGTCCAAAGTCCAACGACTATTGGCACATATTAATAACCTATAGAAATAGATGAGAGACTTCACCTGAGTTCATTTCATCTGCTTTGGATGATGTAGTGGGTTCAGGATTTGGCATGTCAAAATTCCCTTTGTCTTCAGCTTCACCCAAGTCACTTTTTAATACACCCTTCCGTCCATGCTTCGGATTTCTTTTTGGAGTTCTTTTTCCTTTAACACTAGAAAATAATGATTACTTAATTAATTCCTACCTAAGAAGTAAACTGAAACTAAAAAATTGCACCTGAAATGCTTATTTTAACTCACTTCTTAATTGATTCCTTATTCCGATGAGAACCACCTGAATTTTTATTTTTCTTCCCAGGTGACCTATAAAACAATGAAAGAGATGAATAAAAGAAGATGGAATACCAGTGCAGAACCATGTAATGAAGATGATAGAGATACACAGATATTGCTGTAAAGCCAAACAGTACAAATTCTCATTTCGAAAAATATGAGTTGACCATTGGAGTACGAGGATACCTACATATGGTATCAGAAAGGCAGTACTTACACTTCTTTTGAAGGGGTGCCCTTTGATGAATTTAACTTCTGTTTCTGGTGAAAGAAAAGGGTCAGAAATAAGTCACAACTCATTGCTCTGCTAAAAACAAATAATGGAATTTCTTCAGCTAGAGGAAGAATGCTAATGAAAATCTTAAACCTTTGAAGACTTGCGACCATGGTCAACAAGCTCCCAGCGCTCCTTTTCTAAACGGAGAACTTCCACATCCCCATCTTCGTATAATACCTTCCATATGAAATTTATGAAACTTATGTGATAGATATCATGTAAAATAATTAAGACTAAAAGGTATTATTTGGTAGAAATTAAGTGTGAAAAGATTGTCAACTAATCCCAAGAAAGTAACTGAGAGGGAGAGAACAAGGTGCCGCTTACCACATGCTTTCCTTTTAGAGGATCATAAGACTTAACCGTGCCTTGATAAAATCTGGGAATTTTGGCAACAAGACATCAGGGAGAATATTTGAGCTAAAATTAAAAGGACAAAAGTTTGTCCCTTGAGAAGAATAAGACACAGAATGGAAAATAAAAATACTGTTTTCAGCAAGCAAGTAGGGCCTTTACAAACAATGGCACAGGGTGGATATGTTAAAAGGATTTCTGAAATCTCAATCTCATAGCAAGTATGATTGATCATGTGTGTTTGTGACAAAAAATGTATGGCCTCAAGCTTTCTTTTGCTTTCCTTGCACTGCCTAATATAGATGGAAAGAGGACTCACTTCTTATCCATAGGCCACCAAACTTTTATTCTGCAACCACTCAGATCTTCGATATCTAGTCCACCAGCCTTTGATGTGCACTGTAGAGGAAAAGAACATCAGGTCATATAATGACATGTTCTAAGGGAAGTAATTGATTCTGTATACAGAGTACACCATGAAACCTCAATACAAGAAAAAAACAAAGGGGTCAATGAGCTCTAACTCAAATGGCACCTCCTCCTGTGAGAATAAGATGGAGGATTATATGCGTGTGTGTTGTTGTTGTGGGTGGTGGTGGTTTGCGCCCGCGGCCGGGGGGGGGGGGGGGGAGGGGGGGACAGACATGAGCGCAAAAGACTGTTCAATATAGTTTGGTATATCATAGCACTTTTTAAAATGCTAAAAATAGGAGATATAAATTAGCTGCCAAGACATATTAAGAGAATATATAATCAGAGATCATTTAATTACTGTCCTAGCTCTGATGTGTCCTTTGTATCATTCTGCTACACAATCACGATCACTATTATGACTGGAAAATACTTTAAATTTTGCAATCACACCTTTTCAGCAACTGGGATTAGTACAAAACTAAGTAAAGAGCACCAATAGAAACATTTAACTTATAAACCTCATTATATTTGCATGCTAAAAGGTTCTAGGAA
The DNA here is from genome assembly GCA_030445155.1 of Quercus variabilis. NCBI lineage: Eukaryota > Viridiplantae > Streptophyta > Magnoliopsida > Fagales > Fagaceae > Quercus > Quercus variabilis. Next base: position 71,748,067 of record CP129449.1, read on the forward strand.
GGCATCACTCCTTTTTGGAGTTGCCGGAAGTACAAATAAAAGCAGACTCATATATAGCAAGATGTGCATTAAAAGAACAACACTATAATATTGATCAGAAAGAATGTGGAAATATTGACCTTCGCCAATCCTGCAATGCTTCTCCTCTTCCGCTTCCTGCTAGACCCCATTGGAGACTTGACATTACTATTTATGTTAATTTTATCAGTCTCTGTCAGCACATTAGGCTTCTGCAAAGAGAAGTAAGAAAAGAAGTAAATATCTTCAATTTTTGACCACCAGGAGAATTTTAGGTCTAAGTAACTCTTAAAGCACATTGACAAGTAGCAGAGCTCACCTCCACATCATGGTCATTGGCTTCTCCCACTTCATTTTCCTCATCATTATGACCCCAGTCAGACAACTTGCCCTTTTGTTTTGATGAGGAGCTTTTGTTCTTTTGAATGGAAGATACCAACAACTCTGTCTCAGCACCTTCAACCTTTTTCTTCTGCGTAGATATTTTGTCCTTTACATCAGAGCCAGTGTCTTGATCCATTTCAATGGATTGAAGTGAGGAAAGTCTGCCTCTATCTAATTCATCCCTAGAAACTCTTGAACGGGCCTTTGAAGTACTTGTTGGTGATCTGAAAGCACCGTGAGCTGGTGATGATCTCCGGCGTTTTGGTACTTGAACAGATGCTGCATCACTAGCGATTCTTTTTTTACCTTTTTCATGCTTAGGATCAACTTTTGCTTTCTTACTTGGAAAATGTTCGTGACCATTGCTTGATTCAAACTTAGTGGACATCCCCAAGTTATCAATATTAATTTCCCTCACCATTTTCAAGATATCAACGTCATTTTCAGCCTTTTTTGCTTCAGCTGGTGAAGACTTGTTCTTTTTCACCTGTTTAGCCTTGCCCCCCTTAGATTTTAAGTGTTTTAACATTTTCCCTATGGGCATTTCATTTCCATCTACTTCGCCATGTTTTTCTTCATCCTGAGCTCCTTCAGAAAAAACCTGCTATTATAAAAGCGGCACTATTTTAGTAAAGACGCATAAAATATCACCTAACATTACCATGTAGCTGAAAGCTATTGATCAAGAGAACTTACCTTCTCATCAGTTTCTAACTTAAGTGATTCAAAGTGAGTCAAGATGTTCTCATCGGCCAACCATGTTTGCCCCACATTGGCCTGTTGAATAGAGGAAAGGGAATTAATGGACAAGATATAAAAACAAAAAATATAAGCACAAATTAATGTAGCAAACTCCAAGAAGGGTCAAAATTGGGGTGATAAACATCAGTCCAAGTCATAACACATCTGTAGGTACTAATTCTTTTTCCTCAAATTATCCTCATCATTTTGTTTATAGTAATGAAAACTAAAACAATCAAAGCTTTCCTGCAAAATGAAGACCAAGTCCATAAACTAAGCAAAGCTACATCTACAACCGACTTCAACTATGACATGCCATATCCACCCACCCACAAATACACACACAAAGATCTGCCATCACTGCCTAATTGAAGTGATAAGAATTCGCACACAATGGAGCATCACACAAAAACTCACTGAACAGAATCATCAACTAATATAGATTACAGATTCAAGTAGCAAAGTAGTTGTAAGTCAAAATTGCCACATAAACCACCTTCTTAAATAATTATGATTACAAAATTACATATCAATAAATAAATTTAAATTAAAAATAAGTAATTAGGTAAGGTGTTGCATGAGCATCCCAACAATATTATATATAGTTTAGTAAACAATATAGTGAAGAATCAGCAAGTTTTTCTTCTTCAGTTGTTCAACCCAATACATGATACAATAAACCAATGCAAATGAATTCTTTGCAAGAACTTACCACAGAGTCATCCCCTTCTTGCTTTTCAAACGATTTATACACCATAGAGGGCAAAGGGATTGATGCAGTAAACCCTTGTAAGTCATCCTCCTTCACGGCTAAACGCTTGGTGATTGACAACCCAAGGTCACAAATAGCATGCGAGTTCTGACAATTTCAAATGATGATAAAGATAAGATAGGAGTTATGCATCTATTTATCCAAAAAAATAAAAGATGGGAGTTAATGCATCTTTTTTCATTGTTCTAAAATCGCTTGCTTTGGTTTTGATGAATTATACTCTAAGAGCCTGTTTGGCATCTACTTCAGCTTTTAGCTTTTAGTTTTTATGTACAGCTTTTTAAAACCTCAAGTTTTTCCCCACATTTTCTCATATTTTCAAATTTTTTTCAAGGTACAAGTATACTTTAGCACATTTTCAGCAAAAAAAATTCAGCAAAAAGCTAGATAAGCTGTTCCCAAATAGACACTAACAATAACTGAAACAGCCAAGAATATGAGATAAGAACCTTTGATTTTGCTGCATCAACCACATCCTCAGAGCACTTGATACTATGAAAGATAGAGTTAATAACAGAAATAATTTCTTTCTCCTTTTCCTTGTTCGTACTAGCTTCTGACTTGGCATCTTCATCTCTATGCACCAGCATAGAAATAATTAAGTGCAATTGCCTGAAAAACATACAGTGTAAAGGTCAGCAAGAATGAGCAACACAACATATACCAGATACAACATGATTATTTCAAGCTACAGTTAACATCCTTAAATTCAGAATACTTCACCCTGATTTGCATTGAAACAATCAGTCATGTTTCAAAGCTATGCTGCACACATATATCCATTGATGAAAAAGGAAGAATCACTGACACAAAAGTAGAGACGCATAAGAAAAAACCGTAGATAGTGTTTGCTCAAGGAAATTACTAAACAGAGTACATAAAGTCTTTCGAAAATGCACATATTAAGTATACAAAAAATCTCCACATAATTTTGTAGCATATAAATTAACAGACTTTTTTCAAAATAAGTTTTGGCCAAGGACACTTGAACCAGTGACTTCCTCTTTTATGAGACTTGGTCCCTAATCAATTGCGCTACCCTTTGGGATCTCATAAATTAGCAAACATGTTACAATGCCTTGGGTTTAGTTTTCTTCTTTCTGCTGCTCTAAAAAATTATAGCACCCATTACATACAAAACTTCCTCATATGAAACAGTATTCAGAAATTCATCTAAGAAAATATAAATTGTGAAATAGCCAAATAAACTCTAGCTAAAATTGGCACCCCCCCCCCCCCCCCCCCCCCCAAAAAATAAAAATAGGCAGTGCATGAGGTTGTAGGTTCAAAACCCACTAGGGGGGTAAAGAACGTAGTCCCAGTGCACAAGGATCCAGATTTTGTGAGTGTGTAACTTATTAAATATGGGCGTATATACCTGTATATTAGTTCAAATGCTTTGACATCCTTACATTCATCAATATTGGGACATGAATGATGAGCAAGAGCATGAACCAGGAATGGGAGAATGTATTCAGGATAATTTGTCAAGGAATTTCCATCAGATTGCACAGAGTGTTGTCGAGCCTTTGCTTGATGATACATTTGAATAATGTCAGCAAGGTTCTGTTTATCCTAAATAGCAAACAAAACACAAGATTCACCCAACCATATCTCATAATCATAAATATAACCATTATGGCATACATAATATGGACTTGACTAGAACATGGAAACTAACATGAATCAATCAAGTTTAGCGTAGTTACCTCTTCAAACTCCAGCGGCTTGGATCCAATTAAGAATGCGCAAGCATATTTTGCATCCAAATGTCGATCCTTTATATACTGATGGACTTTGCTCAGGAATAGTTTTTTAGCTTGAGGGAAACTAATCTACAAGATCAGTAGCAAGCAAAAGAAAGGCAATACTTTCAGATCTATGTGAAAACTTGACATCTTAAGTTTTCTGTTATTGAAAAAACAAAATAACAACAAAAGCATATATATTAAAACAAGCATTAAAGGAAAGGAGTCCACCTCTGATGTCCTCAAGGTTAAGTAGAAGATATCAACAGGAATCTTCTCATCCCAATGCTTTGACAGACGAAGAATCCCCTTTGCAGAAGCAAGCCTCAAATGGGCCTTATCAACTGAGCTGTATGATGCCAAAAACTTGTATGTATAATTTCAAGTTTTATCGAACAAGCTAAACATTTAAAGTAAATGATAACACAAAAATCAACTGAGTATTTGATTATAGTGATGTTTGAAAATGATCCCAAGTGGCAGATATTACCTTGATTCTACGTCTTTTGATATCTCTCCCAAAGAAAGTATGTTTCTGAGGATATCCAGAAGACCATTGATGCCAGGACGAACATGAGCATCTTTAACAGGCAAATAGCTTTTAACCAAAGTCTTGATGCCAAAAATCTGCCACACCCCAAAAAATAAAAATAAAAAATGGTAAACCAATCATTAAGTTACTGTATTACTGAAAATATCAGAAGATAACAATCCTGGACATACTGTCAAGGCAATACTATCAAAGCATTTTTTTTTATAGATAATACTATCAAAGAATTTTTATCAATGCTGCTTTTATTATCACAAAACAAATAAAAGAATAGAAATACAATTCCCCCCAAAATAACCAACCTTTAACAAACAAAGTTCACTTCGGTCATCCCAAGATGTTTTTGAATCATCTCCTGCTTTCTGAAACAGTAAACCATTAATATACATCAAATGTCAGTGAAGCGCACATAAATGAAAACTAAAAATGATTAAAGTCAAAATAGTAAATAATTGCACAAGTCCAGTGGATCTTGGAAGCCATACATTACTGCACTTCAGAATCTTGTTTATTATGAAATCTTCAATTTCACTCTCTCTGGTTTCAAAAACTGGCATTGCAGTCTGTGCTATACACCCTAGAGATTGTAGTACAGCAGGCAAATGTGTCTTCTCCTCCAACATATCCACAAGCCTCTGCAAATTGAGGAAGAACTCAGCTTTCGCAAATATTATATCAGACATTGAAATTGCTAGGGGCTAGGGAGATCTACCAGTTATGTATGAGAAAGTATCAATTGCCTAATAAAAAACTAATTGCACCAGTGTTTCCACAGCCAAATAAGAAACAAACCTTATATAAAACAGAAAGTGACTTAAGTCCATCATCCTTTGTTATGGCAGCCAAGGCATGTACAGCATACTTGGCCTGTCTTCGACTCCCTTCTAAACATAGCCTCTCCAATATAAGGTCTATGGAACTGCAAGTAATCAATAGTGAGATAATAAACATAATACTAACATTAATATATGAGGGACTTGGCATCACAAGTCAAAAAATTCAAGAGTTGCACCTCAATGAATCAGCCAGGGAATCTGCCAGTTGTTCTCGGATGGTACCACCAGCCCTTGCTAGAACATGCAAGACACCTTCTTTTATTATTTCATCATCATCTTTAAGAAAATTTAATAATTCCCCTTCAGAACCACTGAGCAGCAATGGACAGAAGCGTGCAAGGATCTGAAATTGTGAAGAAAAGAACTAAAATTAAGTAACTCTTAAAGAATCTCTGTACAGGAATAAATGTAGGAATGACATGCTTCTACCACTAGTATATTCATGCATGATTGAGTATATTGTGTATTCCCAGCGGATTTTTGTGTGGCTGCCTCCAAAAGTATTTCTTTGACATGCTCCTTGTTGAAAAGTAAATAAGAACACTTCACAGAGAGATTGCTCAAAAAGTCATAGAGTCGATGTTTCTCACCAAGTATCCTAAGCAAATCATCCTACAAGGAAGGAAAATATCATATGAAAACCAGCACATAAAAAATTAGAACATGCAGTATCCCACTGCTATTAATAAAGAAATATAAAGGTGCATTATGTTCACAAGATTGAAATTATTCCTTGCATAGAATTTGAATTTGAAGATCCTGAAATAAGTATTTAAAGTTCAAACTTTAAATGATCATCAGAATTCCAATTCTTCTTAAAATTGAACACAAATCTGATTCTGGAACTATACAACTGACAAGTTTACAATGGATGTGCAGGTGTTGAGGATGTGATTCTGATAGAGGCAACCAAAATGGCACCTTGAGTGGCAGAATGGTAGAACTATATTGCTGAAGCTCGAGCTAATATTAGTGGTAGTGTTCACAGTTTTCTGAGGTAATTGTGGGGTCTCTGCCTACAAAAGTGATGGCAATGGTGCTGATGAATGTAAATATGAAACCTTTGGGCCTTGGGTGGTGATAAGGGTTTCCAAGTATGCATAACATTGGTATTAAGAAAATTGTTAAAGACAGCACAGGTTTTTACAATTACTATAGTGTCTGTAGGGGAAGTAATATGCAGGTGGTGGTGATGAAGGGTCAATAAGATTATGACAAGCTAATGTAGGTGATCATGGTAGAAAGAGCAGCATACCTTATTAAGTGTTAAAAAAATATTATTAAAAAACTACTCTCAAAGTTTATATTCACAGAATTTGCAATATACGTCTAAATTCACATTTGTGAATCCCAATGCATTATGGATTTTCACTCTCATATTTTAGGTGATATATCAAGTTCAATCAAAACCCAAACTTTAGAGTTGAAACAAAGGAACCCCAAATCAATGACTTACCTATTTCCTTCCAACATGTGACCTGAACAAAACCAATTCTAAAATTAAATGGCATTAATCAGTAAATTCCTACCCGAAAAGTGTAAGCTTGATGGAAATTAGTGTTTGGATCAACAAGATTTGTCAAAATCTTCCAGATATTAGCATCTTTCAATTGATCAAGAATCAGAAAATTCTCTTCAGCCTTTGTAGGGTCAGCAAACGAGCGAGACATAATTCGGAAGCAGAAAATCACTTTTTTTTGGATCTCAGGAGCATCACCATCCTGTGTTTGAATGGAAATCAATCTCTTTGATTTTGATAATTCTCATAATAGTTCAATATGTGTAACTTTCAACATCTGCAAACCTGATTCATTTGCCTAAGAGATAGATATCTCTGCATCTCTTGTTGTAACCTGCAGCCCCGCAACAAATCCCCCAAAATCAAACCACAAATCATCACATATCAAAACTGAAAGATTGGGAGATTCATAAAAATCCAAAAGTCAAATGGAATTGCCTGGTGCTAAAACACCAAACGGTTATAAGCATACCTTTGCTTCTGCTCCAGTACCCTCTCAAGGGCCTTCACCTCAACTTTATCAAATCCTGAGAAAACTCTTACCCAATGCTTAACTATATCTTTGACCGAGGACTCAATTGGGAACAAGGACCCACACAGAATAGATTCAATTGTATCTGATCTGCATAGTTAAAGTAATTAAGAACATGAACACTCAGCAAAAAGAACCAAAATTTTCAAAATCAAAGTGCAGTATTATTACTGGAGTTGGGCCAAACTAAATGCAACCAAATAACAGACTCCAATGAATATCAGCTGCATCGGTTTTAGTACAAATTCCTATATTCATCTGGAGAAGTTTAGTTTATTGTCAGCATGTAACAAATATCATGCTAGACTTTTCTCTGGAATTAGCTATAATTGTTAGAGACCCATGAAATGATATTATTGTTTTAAGTTTTCCTGCTTCCATTAGACTTTTAAAACAGCAGGGTTTTTTTTTTAAAAATAAAAGCAAATTATGCAAGCCATTGCCAACTCAAGTTTTTTTTTTTTTTACATTGTTGAACAGCTCAACTCATATATAACTAGTTAAGTTTCTTAACAGGTCAGCTATACAACCCATCATCTTTGAATAATAAAAAAGGTATGAGGCTGCCATGCAGTGCTTCATTCAAATCATCTGTAAAAATGGAAAACCTAATGCCTTTCGCTTTGCTTGAAGTCAAATACCATGAAAAGGCATAAGCCAAAAAATAATTAAATCTTGTGCAGCATGGATTAAAATTTTTACCGGAAATCTTTGTCATAAAAACATCTTAAAATCTTCCCAGGAATCCAGTCAAAATCATCAGACATAACTGAGCCATCAGAGCATTTCAAGCAATACACCCTGTATATCTCAGCCAATCTCTCCATGGTATATTTTTTAACAAGGAGCTGGAAATTCAGAGCAGAACGAATATTAGATCAGAATCACCAGCTGGTTAATGAAACAAATAAGCACAAACAGAGAGAAAGGGAATCATATGTACAGATTTGTCCCGAACGCGCTCAGCTACAAGTTTTACTGTTTCAAGAGGGACAGCATTTAGAGCCTGACATGCCACATCGCAGATTACAGCAACAACTTGTTTTCGTACATTTTCGTCAAAGTCCAACAGCCGGTCACAAAGTGCATCTATAAAATGTTGACAAATATCAATAGCAGTAGATGTTACATCAATGGTATTTGTCTGGTACATTACATTAGTAAATGTTACAGAAATTTATATTTGTATATCAATTTCATTTGCTCACCAATTATTTGAGCAGCTTCAGCTCTTAACGGATTAGAGAGCAGACAGCTCTTGACATGTTCAAGAACACACATTCGAACCTCAACAACTCTGTCAGTCAACCTCTTCAAAAACTCTGAAAAGATAGGCTGAAAGGCTTCAGGGATAGCAGTGCCTGGCAGAGAAAATAGGTCTCCAACGAACCCCACTGCTTTTAACCGAGTATCTAGCTGATCAGTCTGCAGATGAAGAAACCGAGAAGCCTTTTATCATCATTAAACACCATTCAAAAGGGGAAGCAAAAAAAATAAGAAGTCACTGAAACAGTAATTACCAGTAGCTCTCCTGTCAGGTAAGGGGCTACTCCTAATAGGATCTGAGGAGCACAGCGATATATATCAAAAATAACTTCATGGTGGTCAATTTGGCTATTCAGCGACCTATTATCTCCTGAAATTGATGATACAAGGAACTGTTTTATGCCAGCTTCAAGTTTTCCTGCACAGTGCTCTATGACATTCATCGCAAGCCTCCTTGCAGCCATAGTAATATCCTGGAATTCAAGTTTTATAAAGTCAGTTCCCTTGTAAAGAAGTATAAGATAAACTTAATGTTATTGCAGCTAAATACATGTTACTTTTACTCAAAAAACGTTTTAATCAATTGCAGATGCCAGCATAAAGAAAATATACTCACACTTCTATTACGACCCAGTATAGACAATATGACAAACAAAAGATCCTCCCTGACATCCTCACTCTCCTCTAAGAGTACAACCATAATTGTTTGCATTGATGACAGAACACTTTCTGAATGATCATCACTGCATAAATGACAAAATTTAGAATAGCAGTTATAAATTCTGCAAACCAAAAAATAATCCTTCCTTCAGTCAACAAATTGAAAGGAAATAATAAGAAGTAGGGAAAAGCTAACAGACAGTGCACAAATACCCACTACAATTCTATGCAGAACATGTTAGCCAGCTATTGCATAAAAACTTTAACTCATAAGAGAGCTCATAATAAAATTTCAGGTTCAACTTTTAGCAAATTACTGACAAATAACCTCTTTTTTTGGCTACAGATAAGCAGGACTGATGCCTTAAATAGAACCCAGTCGCACCAACGTGGGGCGAGCTGGAGATGCCATCCCAACTAAAGGTCGGGTGGTTACTGACAAATGACTAATTCAAAGCAGTGATAATTCAGTGTTTTAGTCTATCAATGAGCTCCCAGTCAAAACGCTATCATTTAATTCATAAGAACAATTTATTGACTATATTAGTACATGAACATACATCATGCCAAGTCTAGTAGAGAGAATGAAATATAGCTCTTTTCTGGGCCTTGTCATGACTTAACAGAGTTTCACATCTCCCATTCCAACTGTGATTGAGTTATAAAGTTTCTAGGTTACTTTTCATTATTTGGGACCAAAAATGAAGATCAAAATTGCAAACTACACAACCATTATTGATAATGCCCAACATTTGCACCAATCTGCAGATTTTATTTCGGGAATAAAGCTTAAAATAGATAATAAAGATGAAGTGACAGAATAAAAGCTTACAGCCTCAAAATAATAGGAACAGAAATTACTGCATATTTGTAAAACTGACTTTCAGAAATAAGGATTGTAATACTATCAATATAAGCACATTCATCAAAACTAATTCGAAATTTATAAAATTGACAAAATCAAACCTGGCAACAGCAAAAAATGTACTGAACATTTCATTCACCAGATCATCACATTCAAGATCCAACATCACAACACATGACCTATATTTTGCAAGAGTCTCCAAAATGACCACTCTCCTACCAAATGATGGACCACTAGTATCGCTTAACCCACTAAAAGTGCTCACAATCAAACGAAAGATATCCTGCAAACAGATCCAACAACAACCAGGTTTGAGTACAAGTACACAGAAAAATAAAATAAAAAAGTTTATTTGGAAATGCACAACCAACTTTGTTAAAACAGTATCCCTGACAAAAGATATGCACCTTTAGAACATCATCACTGTAAGGAGCTTCAGGTGCAGTAATGCGGGTTATCTCACAAATACATGTTGCCACTAGAAGCTTGACATCCCTATCTTGATGCCTCAGCAATTCAGGCTTGACGATTGCATTAAGAAAAGGCTGCATTGACTCCATGATTGAAGCCGATGGTGATTGATCCAACTCAGAGAGACATGTTGCAGCTTGCTGCAGGTTGATAGGAAAAATTGCATAATATTACTAACAAGAAATTTAACTTTTAAACATAATTTTACAGGCTTCAGCATCTAACAGCATCAATTGAATATTGGATAATGATTACGTTTTTTAAAGGTTTTCTTAAATAAAATAAATACTTGTAAAGTGCTTCAGTACTAACAGTTCAACATTAAAAATTTAAAATTAAAAAAATCTATTGACAACATTGATAATAATATAGTGCAGGTAATAATGATAAAGCGAAGGTGATTGCTTCTAAGAGGCACAAATAGGAACAAAAGAATTAAATAAAAAAGGGTAAGCATGTGGAAAAGAGGCAATCTTGATATATGTGGTTTACGTGCAACTAGTAGGTCTTAGTTCAACATGTCAGATCAACAGAAGTTCAGACAGCTTTCAGACACTAATTTAGTTAATTATAAGATTCAGCTGTTCAAGTTAAAAAATAAGAACTTTAATTCTGCGTATGAGTATGAAACATCTTGTGATCATCTGATAATTATCCATGGTTAAAGACAGGATGTAATTCTGCATATTTCGCACTTGCTAATCTGAATTTTTTACATCATCACTTTTGCTCTTAGCTATCACATCTTGTCTGTCAATATAATGATCTCAATTGGGAAATTCAAACCAGTAGCATTTTCCTTTTTATTATGGAACTCTATTATATCACCAACATTCTGCTATTGGAAAACAACGAATTCCTCAATCAGAAAAGATATGGTTAAGATCACAGATTATTTAGCTTTTAAATCCAACAAATAAATCTAGAAAACACACACACACACACACACAAAACAAACAAACTGAAAAATTGATATTGCAATCGAGACTAAGAACCAATGAGATCAGTAGGACATCCAAGAACCAATGGAAAACCCAAATTTAAAGCAAAAAAAAAAAGACCAACAAAACTACAGTCTCAGGTACCAACACACCAAGTCTTCTATAAAAAACCCAATTTTTTGTGTAAAACTGAAATAGCTCATTCAATAGATTTTTTTTTGAAGATCCTCCTAGGTGCACTCCAATACTTCTAAATCAAAGCTGACAGCTCTAAGTAATATCAGTTCATAAACAAGTGCATTGTACAGCATGACTACAATAAAGCCCCGCATAACAAGAGTAGATTGTGCCAAGCAAGAACTGTGGAAACAGCTCAAACTAGCATACTCAATCAAACAAGTTCTAGTATCAAATACCACTTAGTCATTTAACTTGCAGCTCAGTACAGTTCAGAACACAAACTGACTACCATTATCTGTCCACATAAACCCCAGCCAACTCAAGCAATCCAATAAAGTAAAAATCAAAGCATAACTACCACAAAATGTCACTAATCTATTCCCAAATTAATTGATATTAGAGAAACAGTAACCCACTGGCCCTGCTCCTACTTCAACCAGAAATACTGAAAATCCAATAAAAAAATTACAACTTTCTAACCCCGAACAAAAGCTGGAGTTTTTTTATGCCTTACCCAGAAGAAAACAAAAAACTTTCATTCAGCCTACCCCAGTACAACTATTATCCTTCCGGGCTACTTTGAGTTGAGCACCTCAGCCCTTGGAAACCAAAACAATGTATCACATAACACTCACAGTTCTCTATTTTTCTTTTGTTTTTTTCTTGACACTACCCAATTAAACTAAAAACGCAAAATTTTACACCACAGAATTCAAAAAAAGGAAACAATTCATCTACGAGATTGAAAACTAAGAGTGAATTAAGCCCTAATTTAACCAAATTATCCTCAAAATTTGACCAAAGCAATGAATTTCTTGACATTTCCAATTCTAAAATTCCCATACCACTCCGTTTAAGCTAAACATCTAAAAAAAAAATTTAAATCTCAAATTAATTGCCAAATTAGCACTAACCATAACTAATTCCCACACTTCAGCTTAAGCTAATTCAGGTTTTTTTTTTTTCCTTAAAAGAGAAAAAAAAAAAAAAGTCCGCATGAGAGTCAAATTTGTAACTTTCTTTTGTCTTCATCTTTCCTTAAGCTGTCTCAGCAACTAAACAGAGCCAAACTTTCACAAAACAAAAACATTTCCTGACACTATCAACTCTAAAACTCACAAACCACTCCACTTAACCTAAACATATAAAAACAAATTCAAAATCTCAAATTGTAGCCAAATTAGCCCTAACCATAACTTATTCCCTCACTTGAGCTGGCTAATTCAGTTTTTTATTTCACATGAGAATCAAATTTGAAAATTTCTTTCCTTAAGCTTTCTTGGCAACCAACCAGGCACCAAAGCAACAAATTTCTAGACACTACCAGCTCTAAAACTCACAATCCACTCCGATTAACCTAAACATACAAAAACAAATTCAAAGCCTCAAATTCATCACCAAATTAGCCTAACCATAATTAGTTCCCTCACCTGAGCTAGCTAATTCAGTTTTTTTTTTTCACATGAGAGTCAAATTTGTAACTTTCTTTCCTTCAGCTTTCTCGGCAACTAAACAGTTACCAGAGCAACGAATTCCTCGACCCTACCAGCTCTAAAACTCAAAACCACTTGGTTTAACCTAAACATACAAAAACAAATTCAAAACCTCAAATTGTGGCCAAATTAGCCCAAACCAAAACTAACTCCCTCTCTTAAGCAGGATAATTCAGTTTTTAGTTTCACATGAGTCAAATTTGAAACTTTCTTTCCTTAAGCTTTCTCAGCAACCAAACAGCCACCAAAGCAACAAATTCCCGACCCTACCACCTCTAAAACTCACAAACCACTCTTTTTTACCTAAACATACAAAAACAAATTCAAAATCTCAAATTTTCGCCAAACTAGCCCTAACCAAAACTAACTCCCTCACTCGAGCTAGCTAATTCCACAAAAGAGTCAAATTTGAAACTTTCTTTCCTAAAGCTTTCTCGGCAACCAAACAGTCACCAAAGCAACAAATTCCCCGACACTACCAACTTTAAACCTCACAAACCACTCCGTTTAACCTAAACACACAAAATCAAATTCAAAACCTCAAATTGTCGCCAAATTAGCCCTAACCAAAACTAACTCCCTCACTCGAGCTAGCTAATTCCACAAAAGAGTCAAATTTGAAACTTTCTTTCCTTAAGCTTTCTCGGCCACCAAACAGTCACCAAAGCAACAAATTCCCCGACACTACCAGCACTAAACCTCACAAACCACACCGTCTAACCTAAACACACAAAAACAAATTCAAGACCTCAAATTGTCGCCAAATTAGCCCTAACCAAAACTAATCCCCTCACTCAAGCTGGCTAATTCCAGAAGCTTTTTCTCGGGAACCAAACAGAGAGCGCAAACCGAAAAAACTGAAAAAAAAAAAAAAAAAAAAAAGTTTGAAAAAAAAAAAAAAAAAAGGCAAAAGAGGAATGTAGGTAAAAGGACCTTCAAGAGCTTGACGAGAGAGTCTTTGGTAGAAGGAGGAGTCTCGAGCTTGGATCCGACCTCCTTCAGCTGAAGCTGAAGCTTCTGAGCCATTCCTTCCTTCTTTCAAAACGGCGTCGTGTATTTTTTTCTCAAAGCTCTTCTTCGTCTTCGAGCTCTTCTCTCATCAGCCTCTCTCTCAACAACAATATTGAAAATCCAAAGGGTTTTCGGGTTTTCTCTCTCTCTCTATCTCTCTTTCTTTTTTTTTCTTTCTTTCTCTCTCTCCCTCTCTCTATCTAAAGCTTATTTTTTAATGGGTTTTGTCCGAACAAGTGAGCGAAATAAACTCTTGAAATGAAGCCGAAGAAAGTGTGTGTGTTTTTTTTCTTTGCCCGAATTGCTGACTTCACAAAGCTGTGCCTATTATGTTATATGTAAGAGATGTCTTTCTCCCGATAGATGCTATGGCCTTTTTTGTTGTAGTTTATAAATAAATGACACTAGTTAATAAAATATATTTAAATTAAGTGAAAGTAAAATTTTGTTTTGTAAAAAAAAAAAAAAATTTATGATGCATCCAAGAATGGTTATTGTTGTACTTATGAGACTTTAATGAGCTAATAAACCCAAGTTTAAGTTCCTTTATAGATAATAAATACAAGAAATTTGCATAACTAATTAGGTTGATAATATCCACTTTATGATAATTATGTAGAGGAATGTTCCAGTTACAAATTATTTTACAATATTTTTACAAACTGTTAATATGGCCAACTTCTTATTGGTTTTCATCTAGATCCGCCATTAGTATCACTTTTTCATTTACCAATAATCACTTATCACATCAATAGTTTGTAAAATTTTTTGTAAAAAAATTTGTATCTTTAACATTACTCAATTATGTATGCCTAAAACATTTGAATAAAATCATTAATGACTTATAGGTCAAATGATTTTTTTTTGGTATTTTTAATGGTAACATTTAGGTTTGTACCCTTTTTTCCTGCTTAAAATGTATTAATAAAACACTTAGAGAAAATATATGTTTCATTACATTGCTCTAATTGGCTCTTTGTCTTCGAGCTCAATAACCACTTCTCTCATTAGCATCAGCAATATTGAAAAACCAAAGGGGTTTTTTCATGTTCTCTCTTTTTCTTTTCTTTTTTCTTTTTTCTCTCTCTCTGAAGCTTATTTCTGATCTATTGGGGCAGTTTTGTTTAAATAAGTAAGTGAAATAAACTCTTAAATGTAACCAAAGTTTTTTTTCTTACAAATTGCTAACTTCACAAATTGTGCCTATTGTGTAATTGATATCTATCTACCGATTGATGCTATGGGCTTTTTAAATGATTTGTTTCTTTATGGTGATGCTTGTGTAGGTTGGATAACTTTTAGGGAAAAGCTAACTAATGTATTAAAACTATTGGTTTAAGAAATATTTTTAAAAATTTGTTATGAAACCAAAAAAAAAAAAAAATTTACTTTTTTTTTTTTATTTTTCATGTAAGTGGTATCAAAATTTTTTTAAAATGATCTATTAACAAATGCTCTAATCGCACCCATTAATTGGCTTATAATTTTTTTATGACGCACCCAAAAACTATTGTATTTATGAGACTTTTTTTTTTTCTTTTGATACCGTATTTATGAGACTCTAATGAGCTAGTAAAGTCAAATTAAAGTTCCATTGTAGATAATAAATACAACAAATTTGCGATTAAGTCAATAATGTCTACTTTATGATAATTTATGTGTGACTAACACATTTGAGTAAAATCATTAATGACTCTAAATCAAGTGATTTTTTTTTTTTTAGTATTTTCAATGAAAACGGGTTTTAATCATTTTATCTCACTTAAAATGTATTAAAAAAAACGTAGAGAAAAAAATCTATTTCATTACAATGCTCTAATTGACTTTGGTCCACGCTTTGCACGTTTCCTCATGTTTGTCACTTTACAAATGTCTCATCCCAAATTTGCCACTTGTCATGTTGCTAGTAAGATAGAATTTTTTAAATTTTGTGACCAACATATTATGCTATGAAATTTCCCTAGTTCATTAAGCCCTAGTGCCCTACAGAGTATATACAACTATTTTAAATCACATATTATTTTTGCCTAACTCATTTTTTTTAAGTAAAATAAAGGGAAAATTACACTTTACCCACTTGTGGTTTGCTCGAAAAACACTTTACCTACCTGTGGTTTAAAAATTAATATTTTACCCACCTGAGGTTAGCTCCATTTGTTTCTAGTTACCCACCTTTGTTAAAAATAAGGGTAAATTTGTAAATTTTTTATGTCTCTCTCCTCTCTAAACATAAAAAACTAAAAAAATTAAAGGAAAAGAAGATCTAAAAGCTAAGCTTTGTAAAAATTAAATCCTAACTTTTAAATCTTCTTTTCATGTATCAACTTTTAGATCTATTTTAACACTGTGTACCATAAAATGTTATAATTGGGTTCCCCTCATAACCTTCCTCCCACATGCAATGGTACCCAAGCCTGTTTTTTGAATCCTCACAATGGCTATTCTCTCTACATACTTTGTTTTGAGCAACTTCACAGTTCTCGTAACCAAAATAGCCCAATCAAGAACCATTGAATGGGAAATATTTTTTTTGTAGACTTGTAAGATAATCTGAGGAGAAATTAAATTGGTCTTTTCGGATAGCAAAGGCAAAGCTACATGGATTATTGAAAGCTAGACGTGTTTGTGGCCATTAAAGCTCTTTGCTTCTACAATAATATTTTTCAAACCTCCTACAATATCTATCTACAACACCCAATCCCAGAGCAATTTCCATCAACTACATCACTTTTTCTTTGACATTCAGTCAGGCAGCTGGAGCTCTTTTAATTTTTAGGTTAGAAGATCTAAAAGTTGATACATGAAAATAATATATAAAAGTTAGGTTTAATTTTTACAAAACCTAACTTTTAGATCTTTTTTCCCTTGATTCTTTTAGTTTTTTAATGTTTTGAAATGAGTGAGACATAAAAGAGTAACAAAATTACAAATTTACCCTTGTTTTTAACAGAGGTGGGTAACTGGAGACAAACAAAGCTAACTTCAGGTGGGTAAAGTGTCAATTTTTAAATCATAGATAGGCAAAGTGTTTTTTGGACAAACCACAGGAGGGTAAAATGTAATTTCTCCTAAAATAAACCAATGAATTAACTATATCAAACAAAGACATGCCTCATATTTAAGACATATCTCATATTTAATCTATATAATGAGATAATGAGTTAGCACTAAATCATAGATCATTAAAAGAAAGAGGAACTAATTTAACTCATAAGAAAAGAAAAGGGAGGATGTTGGAATTAGTGCAAAACGGCATAACATGTTTATCATATATAGTCCTATAATCCTATTCCTAAAGTCGATGCACAGATACTTCTGACTTCTGACTTCACTTCAGGCTCATGACTCATTTTCTTAACGTTGGAACATCAAAATAACCTTACGTTTCAGTTATGGAATTTACTTTTTCTGATGCCCTTTTCTCAAAAACAAATCCCATCAAAAAAAAAAAAAACAAAACAAAAACAAAAAACAAATCAAAACAAGCAAACTTTTTCTAATGCCCTGATTTTATCTATTAGCTTGTAACTTCATGCGTATACATAAATATATTTAAAAAATATACATTAAAATGTATAGTATAATAATTTTACATATACAATTTAAATATTATTGATAGTTGTTCTTATATTTTTTTTTAACTTTTTAAAAAGTTTATTAAGAATATTATTGGTAGAAAATGGAAATTGTTCATTTTTAAATAGTTTTATGTTCATTAATTCTAGACTCTTTGGTTTTTGTATATGGTACAAAATTGGACTTTAATTGTAGAATCTGTTTAGATTTTCTCTAGACTTTACCTATTAAAATATATATAAATTTTTTGTGCCAAATGAATTTTATTAGTTATAAAAAAAAAAGGCTCATAAATATAAAATCATTCAAACTCTCTCTTTCTCTAATTTTATATATAGTATTAGATATATGATTATGTTTTGTATGATTTGTTTATATTGGACTCGTCGTTTTCTACTCTAAAGTAACTCATTTAGCATAAAAATTAAAAAAATTTCGATTAGATGGAACACATGTTGTAAAATTATACTCTAATTGAAATACAATATTTACACTAAACTAACTAACTTGGTTTAAAATTTTAAAAAATTTTATTAGATGAGACACGTGGAGCAAAATTTGACTCTAATTGAATTTCAATTTAAAATCTAATTGGATTTTCTCTCAGCTTTACTTATTAATATATATATATTGTGGGGCCCGAGGGCCCAGAATCCTCGGCCCACCTTTAGGCAGGCCCAGGGCCCAAGCCGAGGAAGGCGATCTCCCCAGATGGTCGGTCTAAAGGCTTTAGTCATTCCAAGGTCCGAGCCGAGGATACACCTATCCTCGGCGCACCTAGCCTAATCTAGTTAGGGGGCAGACTTACTGCAGGTGGTCACATCCACACTTAACGATTCTGCCAGGCCCCCCAGGTTCCATCAATGCTGACAAGACCCTTCACTGAAAAACCTTGGAGGCAGCAACCCCCAGCATGGGAAAGAGCCTGTCTGATGGGACAAGTCCTGAACCACTAGCCCGGATGGCCAACAGCTGTAAGGCCAGGATCGAGCTAAAAGTGGGTATATAAGGTAAAGAACCCCCCCTGGTGAAGGGGGGCCTCCTCGGACCCCAGCCGAGGAGCAACCCCAGACGGAGAGCAAATAGAAGAAAAGTTCTAGGAAGACCGGCAAAGGGCCGGCCGGAGCCAAACCCTTTGCCCCACTCTCTACAAATTCATTGTCAGGGGCCCACCTCCGAAAAAGGAGCCCCTACAATTGGCGCCGTCTGTGGGGAGGGTTAGTGTGCCGACCGGTGCGACCGGCGATCGTTCTCAGGCAGTTACTACTCAGAAGTTGGCGATGCAAAAAGAAGAGAAACCAAAAGAAAAGAAGAAGAGAAGAATGACAGTGCGAAAAGAAAACTCAACAACAAGTAAAAGAAAAGTCCTTTATTAATTCAGAAGAGATTACAAGAGATTACAACTACAATTCTCATTATTTCATAAAAGAAAAAACTACAAGTACAATCAGAGGCTCAGACAGGCATGTTTTACAAGAACTCCTACCAACTAATCCTACAATCGGAGGCTCAGGCGGACCGGTCTCGGGACTGGCTGGGCAAGAGACTCGCAAAGAATTGCTGTCAGGAATGAAGGAAGTGTCAAGCCGTGCTTTTACCAGCGCCCAGAGAATGGGAGAACTGGACAGTAAAAGCACGGGAAGGGGGGCTAGGGGCTGGCTCACCTTCAAACCAAAGCTTGAACAAAGTGAGGAGCCCCTAGACCCCGGGACACCCTCCCTCGTGATGCTTCCTCGACCCCCTCCGAACTACACGAGCATTGACCGTCGGAGACGGCAATACTCGGGCACTGGCCATGACGAGAGTTCGCGTGCCCCCTTCGTCGGAGGTGCGCTCTGGGGGAAGACGTTAGGTATTTCAACGACGTCCCCCCTGGCCACCATGCGAGATTCGGCCAGTGTAACGCCTAAACTCTGCCGCACCGGCAGCCCAGTGGGGACTGCGGCCACGGCGGCACTTAGCTCCAGATCTACTAACTGCGGTCACAACCCTGGTGGCGGTATCAAAGGGACTCAAAAGGGCGAAAGTGTATATGTCTGTTTGTGGGGGAGAATTCATTGAATGAGGAAAAACGCTCCCCCCGGAACGCCTTTTATGGAGGGCGAAAACCAGCGGGGGCTGAACCGCGCGGAATTCGAAGGGGAATTGTCAAGGGAAATTAATTCCCACCCAGTTCCAAGGGGATTGCCAGCTGCCTGCGGCGTGTTGATTCACGAGGGCATTAATGGAGGCGCGTTACGGACACCGAAGCGTCAAACAGGAAGCGCGGAAGGCCAAGCGACGCCTCGTAAACCAGAAAGATGAGGAGCACGAACCAGAGGCAGGATCAGCCCCACGTGCGAAGTCACAAGCCGACCTGAGGAAAAACAGCTCACGGAAAAGGCCCGAGGACGACCCCCTACCAAAAAAGAAGTCCTCGGATCCGAGGACGAAATCCTACTGGAAGCAACTGTGCAGTCGTGGTACAATAACTCTTGCTCCGGCATCCTGCAAGGGGCTAGGGGGATGGACCCCTACCCGACGTGAGACTGAGTTGCCCAGAGAGGTGAACACTGTGTCCTCACGCTCGGGGCCCACGTGGAAACGATGGCGGCAATTGTACCTAGGTCTTGCATGGTCCTCGGACTCAAGCCTACGGGGAGCTGACCACTCGTACTTAAGGCAGCAACTGTACCTAGGTCTTGCATGGTCTACGGACTCAAGCCTATGGGGAGCTAGCCAATGGAAACGATGGCGGCAATTGTACCTAGGTCTTGCATGGTCCTCGGACTCAAGCCTACGGGGAGCTGACCACTCGTACTTAAGGCAGCAACTGTACCTAGGTCTTGCATGGTCTACGGACTCAAGCCTATGGGGAGCTAGCCAATGGAAACGATGGCGGCAATTGTACCTAGGTCTTGCATGGTCCTCGGACTCAAGCCTACGGGGAGCTGACCACTCGTACTTAAGGCAGCAACTGTACCTAGGTCTTGCATGGTCTACGGACTCAAGCCTATGGGGAGCTAGCCAATGGAAACGATGGCGGCAATTGTACCTAGGTCTTGCATGGTCCTCGGACTCAAGCCTACGGGGAGCTGGCCACTCGTACTTAAAGGCAGCAATTGTACCTAGGTCTTGCATGGTTTACGGACTCAAGCCTATGGGGAGCTAGCCACATGGAAACGATGGCAGCAATTGTACCTAGGTCTTGCATGGTCCTCGGACTCAAGCCTACAGGGAGCTGGCCACTCGTACTTAAAGGCAGCAATTGTACCTAGGTCTTGCATGGTCTACGGACTCAAGCCTATGGGGAGCTAGCCACATGGAAACGATGGCAGCAATTGTACCTAGGTCTTGCATGGTCCTCGGACTCAAGCCTACGGGGAGCTGGCCACTCGTACTTAAAGGCAGCAATTGTACCTAGGTCTTGCATGGTCTACGGACTCAAGCCTATGGGGAGCTAGCCACATGGAAACGATGGCAGCAATTGTACCTAGGTCTTGCATGGCAGCAATTGTACCTAGGTCTTGCATGGTCTACGGACTCAAGCCTATGGGGAGCTAGCCACATGGAAACGATGGCAGCAATTGTACCTAGGTCTTGCATGGCAGCAATTGTACCTAGGTCTTGCATGGTCTACGGACTCAAGCCTATGGGGAGCTAGCCACATGGAAACGATGGCAGCAATTGTACCTAGGTCTTGCATGGTCCTCGGACTCAAGCCTACGGGGAGCTGGCCATTCGTACTTAAAGGCAGCAATTGTACCTAGGTCTTGCATGGTCTACGGACTCAAGCCTATGGGGAGCTAGCCACATGGAAACGATGGCAGCAATTGTACCTAGGTCTTGCATGGTCCTCGGACTCAAGCCTACGGGGAGCTGGCCACTCGTACTTAAAGGCAGCAATTGTACCTAGGTCTTGCATGGTCTACGGACTCAAGCCTATGGGGAGCTAGCCACATGGAAACGATGGCAGCAATTGTACCTAGGTCTTGCATGGTCCTCGGACTCAAGCCTACGGGGAGCTGGCCACTCGTACTTAAAGGCAGCAATTGTACCTAGGTCTTGCATGGTCTACGGACTCAAGCCTATGGGGAGCTAGCCACATAGAAACGATGGCAGCAATTGTACCTAGGTCTTGCATGGTCCTCGGACTCAAGCCTACGGGGAGCTGGCCACTCGTACTTCAAGGCAGCAATTGTACCTAGGTCTTGCATGGTCCTCGGACTCAAGCCTACGGGGAGCTGGCCACTCGTACTTAAGGCAGCGACTGTATACGAGGAGCTATCTATTTTACGACAGAGTCAAGATACTGCTCAGTCCGAGGATCCATTCCCGTGAAGAAATTAACTATCTAATGAAGGGCCTAATGGTCAATCCGACCACTCAAGAAAGGACCAGCCAAACCGACGGCCTTCCGGACCATAGGGGTCGAGGTTTGCAAAACCCTCCTCCCCGTCCGAGGACACGTGCAGCAGGGTTTTGAGGGGCTATTGTGGGGCCCGAGGGCCCAGAATCCCCGGCCCACCTTTAGGCAGGCCTAGGGCCCAAGGCGAGGAAGGCGATCTCCCCAGATGGTCGGCCTAAAGGCTTTAGTCCTTCCAAGGTCCGAGCCGAGGATACACCTATCTTCGGCGCACCTAGCCTAATCTAGTTAGGGGGCAGACTTACTGCAGGTGGTCACATCCACACTTAACGATTCTGCCAGGCCCCCCAGGTTCCATCAATGCTGACAAGACCCTTCACTGAAAAACCTTGGAGGCAGCAACCCCCAGCATGGGAAAGAACCTGTCTGATGGGACAAGTCCTGAACCATTAGCCCGGATGGCCAACAGCTGTAAGGCCAGGATCGAGCTAAAAGTGGGTATATAAGGTAAAGAACCCCCCTGGTGAAGGGGGGGCCTCCTCGGACCCCAGCCGAGGAGCAACCCCAGACGGAGAGCAAATAGACGAAAAGTTCTAGGAAGACCGGCAAAGGGCCGGCCGGAGCCAAACCCTTTGCCCCACTCTCTACAAATTCATTGTCGGGGGCCCACCTCCGAAAAAGGAGCCCCTACACAACCAAATTGAGATTTTATTGAGATGTTATTAGGTGTGGTAGGATGTATTGAATTTTACGTAAAATACTTATATGGCAATTTCAATTTCTTATTGGATGGTGTAAAACATGGGTTTACACCATATCCTTACCAAATTTAGACTCTTAAAGTTTAGAGACAAAAAACAAACTTGTGGTAAAGTTTAGGGACCAAAATAATATTTTAACCTTTATTTATTTATAATACTATGTTTTTATTTTATTTTATGTTTGTAGTGATGAAAGTGATAAGATCAGTAACGAATGCATAACAAGTCTTGGGTAGGAAAAGTAACAATTTTTAAACCATGAGTATATCCAAACCACGAGTAGATAAAGTATAGTTAATCTCATACTTGTGCCTCAATAACTTCTTATTGTCCTTCTCAGAAGAAAAAAAAAAAAAAAAAAAAAAAACCTTCTTATTGCCATTGTAAATGTTGCCAAATAATATTCGTTTCTAAAATAAAAATATTTGAAAAAAATAGTAATGTTTGAAAGTTATTTAACATGATAATTGTATTCGTATATCATTTATTATAGAGATCAGCTCAACACAGAAGTTCCACCTCTATGCTAGACACCATGTCCATGTTGGCGAACGATTACATAAAACTCACCTTTAAGAAATATCAGTTTGTGTTTTGAGTGGAACTCGTCTTTTAGGAAAGACGGCTACACTTGGACTCGCCTATCTAGTCAGTCGCGAGTTTACAAGAAATGCTGGGGTGTTTGGTAGGGGTATTTAAATAATAGTTTTCATTGTTTAAACAACAGAAGATATATTTCTACAACACTTTTTTACCTATATTTATTTCTAAAAAACTTAAACAACATTATTAGAATAATATTACCAATCGGGCCATTTTCTTAAATAATTTTTACAACATTGCAAATTCAGAAAATAATTTTTTTAAAATGTATTATTTAACAAAAATGTCCGCAAATTTGGGTTAAATTGCCATGAAACTGGAGGAGGAGGCTGATTTGTTTGGGACATCAGTATGGCTAATTTTATAATTTCACTCTGTAAAAGTAAAATGGAATATTTTAATTTTTAGGGTCACACTCATATGGCATGCACCCGACTGATGGGTGCATTTGTTGTCTCTAGTGAATAAATTGAGGGTACTTTCGATGAAAAGGGAATCACAATTCATGTTGTCATTGAAAGACAAATTTCATATTTTAAGGCTTTTTTGTCAAATAACTTTCAACAATTGTTAATTTCACACACACACACAACAAAAAAAAAAAATATATATATATATATATATTAATGGTGAATTGGTACTTTTCAAGCAAAAAGCAAAAATGGCCCACATTTCATAATACATTTTATGAAAAATATATTACATTTTTTGGTTATCGAGAATGTAAGGTCAAGATTTGTAGCCTAAACTCAAAACAATAAATTTGTAGAGAGTGGGTGAAAGAACTGGGTTATTTGTGAATTTAGCAATTGTTAATTATAATCACTGGGAATGAACCAACATAATAACACACTAAAAAGCTAAATAAAATGATGTCCGAAGAGGAATATTATTGATTGAACAATTAACACAGTTCTTAGAGATACAGTAAAATCTTTCTTCCTCTCTTATTACCTTTTTTCCCCATCCCTTATTATTAGAGGCCTCTTCCCTTTATATAGCATCCTTCCCAATCATTTCCATCGAATACTCGTTCTTCATCTACGTATCCACTTAAGTATATGTCATGTCAAGTATCTGCCTTAGCTTTCCGTGAGTGGTGGTAGCTGAGATTACACTGTTCAGGAGTCTTCTCCACATAAATGCGGTCAAGAAAGTTGCTGCAGTGCATTAAACATGGTGGTAGCAGCTTTTTCTTTTAGATATTTCTCCGTTCTTATCATCTCTAGGCATGCCCTAAGCTTATCCTCCTCATTGAAGTCGTTAGGAAAATCACTCGAACTTTCCAGATACATGCTTGATCGAGACTTCTTGTATCCGAGGAGAATGACTTCTTCGGATTACTAGTGATCTCTTTGGACTACATTGCTCGTACATTTTCAATAATATTTCTTCCACACGGATTCCTTCTCAACCACCTTCTTCTCTTCGAACACACAGTAATTTTCAAGTAGGGCCCTAGGCCCAATATATAAAGTTGGGCTTACCTCCCCCCCCCCCCCCCTCCCCACAACAGAGAATACTTTTAACTTTAGCAAGTCAATTTTCAAACTTGTGCACACAGCGCTACAGTGACGGAACCAAAGCTTGTTCAAGCGGGCCCAAATAAATATATAAATAATTTTTAAATCCACAAAATAACACTTATACATTGTTCATAAAAAAATAACACAGACACTTACCATATGTATGTTTGACATAAAGTGTGTATTTACCATGATTGGTCATACCATTCCAAAAAAAAAATGATTAACCGTATATATTATTTTCTTAAATATAAGAAAATTTCATCAAGTTAATTATGTAATTCGTGACAAGTATTTTATATCATTAAAAAGTCTTGAAAATCATCCATTTAAATGATAGAAGATGTCAATTGAGTTATAAAACTTTTGACAAATATGAAATGAATCGAATTATTAAATAAAATTTACTCAAATTTTTATTAGAAAAATGGAGGGCAATGAGAGGAATTAGAAAAGTCAGGGAGCATTGGCCCCACGTCCACCTCTATCATGTAAAATCTGTTTGGATACTGTTTATTGTTGAAAACTGAAAACTTATTGCTGAAAACATTGTAACAAAATAATTTTTAAATAATAAATAGTGCCTGTGGGTCCTATGAATAGTTTTTAAATGATGAATAATTTGTATTTTTTCGTATAGCTGGGTCCCATGAACAATACCTAGGATCGAGTTGCTGAACGCAAATGCTAGACGTGATGAGTTTGGATACCGCTTATTATTGAAAACTGAAAACTTATTGCTGAAAATACTATAGCAAAATAATTTTTAAATGATAAATAGTGCCCTTGGGTCCCATGAACAGTTTTTAAATGATGAATAATTTGTATTTTTTCGTACAGCTGGGTCCCGTGAACAATGCACAGAACCTAGCTGCTAAACGCAAGCACCAAACGTGATGAGTTTGGAACGCAATCCAAACTCACACGAAGTATGAAAAATTAAGATAGATTACAATATAAACAATACAATTTTAGAATTTGTAGAAGAACAAGATTAAGGTACAGTACTTTAAGTACTGTTCATTAGGTTCTCATTTTAAGAGTTAGTCATGTGACTATTTAACTAAAAAATACACTTTCATCTCATGTGAAAAAATCTACCTGACAGAATTTTAAAAGGAGAACCTAAAAATCAACACTTAAGTGTTGTATCTAAGTCTTGCCCTTTGTAGAATATGTGTAAAAAAATTATAATTTTTTTATGATGAAAAAAAAAATTATAATTAAGACATAGTATTTGTTATAGGGAAACTAATATGTCTTAGTGTATAAATTATTATAAAATAAATAAATCATAATTCATACGGGTATAGATAAAATAAATAAATTATATATATAATTTTATTTAGGAAGTTTCAACTTATGACGTCTGCTCCTAATGATAACTCTTGTAGGGGCTCCTTTTTCGGAGGTGGGCCCCCGACAATGAATTTGTAGAGAGTGGGGCAAAGGGTTTGGCTCCGGCCGGCCCTTTGCCGGTCTTCCTAGAACTTTTCGTCTATTTGCTCTCCGTCTGGGATTGCTCCTCGGCTGGGGTCCGAGGAGGCCCCCCTTCACCAGGGGGGTTCTTTACCTTATATACCCACTTTAGCTCGATCCTGGCCTTACAGCTGTTGGCCATCCGGGCTAATGGTTCAGGACTTGTCCCATCAGACAGGTTCTTTCCCATGCTGGGGGTTGCTGCCTCCAAGGTTTTTCAGTGAAGGGTCTTGTCAGCATTGATGGAACCTGGGGGGCCTGGCAGAATCGTTAAGTGTGGATGTGACCACCTGCAGTAAGTCTGCCCCCTAACTAGATTAGGCTAGGTGCGCCGAGGATAGGTGTATCCTCGGCTCGGGCCTTGGAAGGACTAAAGCCTTTAGGCCGACCATCTGGGGAGATCGCCTTCCTCGGCTTGGGCCCTGGGCCTGCCTAAAGGTGGGCCGGGGATTCTGGGCCATCGGGCCCCACAATAGCCCCTCAAAACCCTGCTGCACGTGTCCTCGGACGGGGAGGAGGGTTTTGCAAACCTCGGCCCCTATGGTCCGGAAGGCCGTCGGTTTGGCTGGTCCTTTCTTGAGTGGTCGGATCGACCATTAGGCCCTTCATTAGGTAGTTAATTTCTTCACGGGAATGGATCCTCGGACCGAGCAGTATCTTGACTCTGTCGTAAAATAGATAGCTCCTCGTATACAGTCGCTGCCTTAAGTACGAGTGGCCAGCTCCCCGTAGGCTTGAGTCCGAGGACCATGCAAGACCTAGGCACAGTTGCTGCCTTTAAGTACGAGTGGCCAGCTCCCCGTAGGCTTGAATCCGAGGACCATGCAAGACCTAGGTACAATTGCTGCCATCGTTTCCATGCGGCTAGCTCCCCATAGGCTTGAGTCCGTAGACCATGCAAGACCTAGGTACAATTGCTGCCTTTAAGTACGAGTGGCCAGCTCCCCGTAGGCTTGAGTCCGAGGACCATGCAAGACCTAGGTACAATTGCTGCCATCGTTTCCATGTGGCTAGCTCCCCATAGGCTTGAGTCCGTAGACCATGCAAGACCTAGGTACAATTGCTGTCTTTAAGTACGAGTGGCCAGCTCCCCGTAGGCTTGAGTCCGAGGACCATGCAAGACCTAGGTACAATTGCTGCCATCGTTTCCATGCGGCTAGCTCCCCATAGGTTGAGTCCGTAGACCATGCAAGACCTAGGTACAATTGCTGCCTTTAAGTACGAGTGGCCAGCTCCCCGTAGGCTTGAGTCCGAGGACCATGCAAGACCTAGGTACAATTGCTGCCATCGTTTCCATGTGGCTAGCTCCCCATAGGCTTGAGTCCGTAGACCATGCAAGACCTAGGTACAATTGCTGCCTTTAAGTACGAGTGGCCAGCTCCCCGTAGGCTTGAGTCCGAGGACCATGCAAGACCTAGGTACAATTGCTGCCATCGTTTCCATGTGGCTAGCTCCCCATAGGCTTGAGTCCGTAGACCATGCAAGACCTAGGTACAATTGCTGCCTTTAAGTACGAGTGGCCAGCTGCCCGTAGGCTTGAGTCCGAGGACCATGCAAGACCTAGGTACAATTGCTGCCATCGTTTCCATGTGGCTAGCTCCCCATAGGCTTGAGTCCGTAGACCATGCAAGACCTAGGTACAATTGCTGCCTTTAAGTACGAGTGGCCAGCTCCCCGTAGGCTTGAGTCCGAGGACCATGCAAGACCTAGGTACAATTGCTGCCATCGTTTCCATGTGGCTAGCTCCCCATAGGCTTGAGTCCGTAGACCATGCAAGACCTAGGTACAATTGCTGCCTTTAAGTACGAGTGGCCAGCTCCCCATAGGCTTGAGTCCGAGAACCATGCAAGACCTAGGTACAATTGCCGCCATCGTTTCCATTGGCTAGCTCCCCATAGGCTTGAGTCCGTAGACCATGCAAGACCTAGGTACAGTTGCTGCCTTAAGTACGAGTGGTCAGCTCCCCGTAGGCTTGAGTCCGAGGACCATGCAAGACCTAGGTACAATTGCTGCCTTTAAGTACGAGTGGCCAGCTCCCCGTAGGCTTGAGTCCGAGGACCATGCAAGACCTAGGTACAATTGCTGCCATCGTTTCCATGTAGCTAGCTCCCCATAGGCTTGAGTCCGTAGACCATGCAAGACCTAGGTACAATTGCTGCCTTTAAGTACGAGTGGCCAGCTGCCCGTAGGCTTGAGTCCGAGGACCATGCAAGACCTAGGTACAATTGCTGCCATCGTTTCCATGTGGCTAGCTCCCCATAGGCTTGAGTCCGTAGACCATGCAAGACCTAGGTACAATTGCTGCCTTTAAGTACGAGTGGCCAGCTCCCTGTAGGCTTGAGTCCGAGGACCATGCAAGACCTAGGTACAATTGCTGCCATCGTTTCCATGTGGGCCCCGAGCGTGAGGACACAGTGTTCACCTCTCTAGGCAACTCAGTCTCACGTCGGGTAGGGGTCCATCCCCCTAGCCCCTTGCAGGATGCCGGAGCAAGAGCTGTTGTACCACGACTGCACAGTTGCCTCCAATGGGATTTTGTCCTCGGATCCGAGGACTTTGTTTTTGGTAGGGGGTTGTCCTCGGGTCTTTTCCGTGAGCTGTTTTTCCTCAGGTCGGCTTGTGACTTCGCACGTGGGGCTGATCCTGCCTCTGGTTCGTGCTCCTCATCTTTCTGGTTTACGAGGCGTCGCTTGGCCTTCCGCGCTTCCTGTTTGACCCTTCGGTGTCCGTAACGCGCCTCCATTAATGCCCTCGTGAATCAACACGCAGCAGGCAGCTGGCAATCCCCTTGGAACTGGGTGGGAATTAATTTCCCTTGACAATTCTCCTTCGAATTCCGCGCGGTTCAGCCCCCGCTGGTTTTCGCCCTCCATAAAAGGCGTTCTGGGGGGAGCGTTTCTCCTCATTCAATGAATTCTCCCCCACAAACAGACATATACACTTTCGCCCTTTTGAGTCCCTCTGATACCGCCACCAGGGTTGTGACCGCAGTTAGTAGTTCTGGAGCTAAGTGCCGCCGTGGCCGCAGTCCCCGCTGGGCTGCCGGCGCGGCAGAGTTTAGGCGTAACACTGGCCGAATCTCGCATGGTGGCCAGGGGGGATGTCGTTGAAATACCTAACGTCTTCCCCCAGAGCGCACCTCCGACGAAGGGGGCACGCGAACTCTCGTCATGGCCGGTGCCCGAGTATTGCCGTCTCCGACGGTCAATGCTCGTGTAGTTCGGAGGGGGTCGAGGAAGCATCACGAGGGAGGGTGTCCCGGGGTCTAGGGGCTCCTCACTTTGTTCAAGCTTTGGTTTGAAGGTGAGCCAGCCCCTAGCCCCCCTTCCCGTGCTTTTACTGTCCAGTTCTCCCATTCTCTGGGCGCTGGTAAAAGCACGGCTTGACACTTCCTTCATTCCTGACAGCAATTCTTTGCGAGTCTCTTGCCCAGCCAGTCCCGAGACCGGTCCGCCTGAGCCTCCGATTGTAGGATTAGTTGGTAGGAGTTCTTGTAAAACATGCCTGTCTGAGCCTCTGATTGTATTTGTAGTTTTTTCTTTTATGAAATAATGAGAATTGTAGTTGTAATCTCTTGTAATCCCTTCTGAATTAATAAAGGACTTTTCTTTTACTTGTTGTTGAGTTTTCTTTTCGCACTGCCATTCTTCTCTTCTTCTTTTCTTTTGCTTTCTCTTTTTTTTGCATCGCCAACTTCTGAGTAGTAACTGCCTTAGAACGATCGCCGGTCGCACTGGCCGGCACACTAACCCTTCCCACAGACGGCGCCAATTGTAGGGGCTCCTTTTTCGGAGGTGGGCCCCCGACAATGAATTTGTAGAGAGTGGGGCAAAGGGTTTGGCTCCGGCCGGCCCTTTGCCGGTCTTCCTAGAACTTTTCGTCTATTTGCTCTCCGTCTGGGGTTGCTCCTCGGCTGGGGTCCGAGGAGGCCCCCCTTCACCAGGGGGGTTCTTTACCTTATATACCCACTTTAGCTCGATCTTGGCCTTACAGCTGTTGGCCATCCGGGCTAATGGTTCAGGACTTGTCCCATCAGATAGGTTCTTTCCCATGCTGGGGGTTGCTGCCTCCAAGGTTTTTCAGTGAAGGGTCTTGTCAGCATTGATGGAACCTGGGGGGCCTGGCAGAATCATTAAGTGTGGATGTGACCACCTGCAGTAAGTCTGCCCCCTAACTAGATTAGGCTAGGTGCGCCGAGGATAGGTGTATCCTCAGCTCGGGCCTTGGAAGGACTAAAGCCTTTAGGCCGACCATCTGGGGAGATCGCCTTCCTTGGCTTGGGCCCTGGGCCTGCCTAAAGGTGGGCCGGGGATTCTGGGCCCTCGGGCCCCACAACTCTTTATTATCAAATTAAGACACAAAATCGGTTTTTTGGTGAAGGCGGGGATTGAATCCCAAATTTCTTATTTAACCATTAGAGACTTTACTAGTTGGGCTAACTAGAACCTATAATTATATGTAGATTTAAATATATATCAATATATATACACATACACTAGTCTCATGACACGCGCTTTGAGCGTGCGATGAAGTTTTTTTTTTTAATGTCATAATTTTCCTTTTTAAAAAGAAAATAAATTTGGATAAGTTTTTTTTTGAAAACATGGATTAGTAGGAGAGTGTCTTATTTTGTAGGCATTTTAAGTAGAATTAGAGATATATTTTTACCGGGTTGTCCTCAAATTTTTTTCTTATTAAATATAAGGTTTATGAGTATATTTTTGAACCACAAATTCAATCCAAAGGGAGAAATCCTTTTATAAATAGTACTGATATATACACGCTTAAATTTGGGGCGAAGTGGGGTGAGTAAAACCTGTCCTTGTCCAGTCACTTTTTCGGAGCTAGTAAAGTCCATGTGAAATGGAGCAGGACATGGCAAGTTAGGCGGGGACATTTTTGCCATTTTAATTTATAAAAATTTCTCCTAGTATTTTCTCATTCCTTGGAAATGTGAATACCTATTTATTTTCAAAGGAATATTTCCACAAGTGTGAGAATTGAGATTATTTGGAAATGCTTATGAATTCTTTTAGAACTTCCAAGAATCTTAAAAGATTGCTCATACAAAAATTCAGAGCATATTTCCTGATTAAAACTTGATTTAATTATATCCACTATTGTTCATTCTCTCATTTACTACTATGATCGCATTCAAATTTATTAGTTACTTCCAATCTTCACAAATGAAAGTTTTTCTAGCACCATTCAAAGCAAACAACACAATATTGTACTTTCTATGATACAAGCCACTCAACACTACCATTATTCACCTTCTTAAATTCATCCAATTGCATTATATTCTTTTTTTTTTTTTAGGTAAATTCCCTTCTTATAATTTTTCATTTTCCAATTGTAATTGTTACAAGATATTTTTATTTTTGATCCAACACCACCAAACCATTAACCCTATACAAGCTCTACATGTATAACAAACTAAGACATGATCATGTAATAAGGGAACGAGAAAGTATAAATGACACGCGCAACACAAGATTTAGCCAAAATAGATACTTGAAAGAAAGCATATTATTAGTTACACTTATATATTTAACAAACCCAACAAATCATTTTTTTTAACTGTTTTGAAATTGTGTCAAACTTTCCTTTCCACAGGTACGGCTATCTTATTATCAAACTGAATCTAATTTTGTATGATATAATTTTAAAATCATGCTTGAAATTAAATCTTAAAATCAACTTTAGAAAATTAAAACATTACACTTTCTGTTAAATTCCTTAAAAAAGTTGAAAGTACAATTTGTACTCTCCCCATAATCACAACAATAAAGACTTAGTCCTAAAATTTTAGAGTCAGTTATGAATTCTCAATAAACCAATTAGGATTAGCATGTGTATTCTTTTTCATCATTCTATTAAATCCAAAGCCATATTTTTTGTTACCTCCTTAATTGATAGATCATTTTTTTCCTCAATATTAAAAATTAAACTTAGCCTAAACTTTCATTTTTTCGACAACTTGAGGCTCTCTTCCAAAAAATGGAGTAATTAACTTGAGGTTCTCCACTGCAATCTGCATACTCCAATAATCTAGCATAATCATATAACTTACACTTGTTTTTTCCGATGCTATATTGAATTTCCCATTGGTTATGCTAATAAGAGGAAAGGATGAGTAGTAATGTAGTATTCGACCATTATGCAGTCATGCAATCACTGTGGCCTTTGCCATTGTCATTTTAACCCTATACTATATGTGCTGCTAGTACAATATCCTTCTTTTTCAGCTTCACTGCATGCTTACTTGAGAAAACTCTTTCTTAAGTTACTTATGGTCTATATCCAAGTCAGGATGTCATACGAACCTTTTGTATATTGGGACTGCTAGATACATTTGAAAGGAGAAATGAAGGGAAGGGTGATTTTTCTTTCATTCTCTTTTCCAATTAGGTTTTTTTGGTCCAGAATGCCAAATTATAGAAGTGGTGGTTAACTAATTAGAGATTGTGCTCTTCTCTCTCTTTCTAGGTGCTGAAGAAAATGGCCACTGAAAATTCTATGATCATGAAATTGCTTGCTCTTGTTACTTTTTATTGAATTACTGTAATTGATATATATACTAAGACAATATCCTACATATGGTTCTTACAATCAATCATGCATAAAATAATCTGATTGTGTACATATGTGGAATCTTGAGAAAAGCGTGAGCTTGTAAACTATCATAATTCAAGCAGATTCAATGTGGTCATATCCTAAAACTCACCAAACCAGAGGTGCAACTATACAACACAAGCATCAGAGCTGCAAAATTACAGACAACAAAGCAGTTCACATGCACAGTAAATGGAACTTTCCACAAACTACATAGGACCCTGTTTTGAACTGAATATCCTAAGTTTCTACCCAACATCCTGCCTGATGGCTCAAACAAATAACATGACTAGATGAGAAAGCAAGTCTTAGCACTAGTGTTGACATGCTTCAAACCATCGAATAAACCACAAATTCTGAAATCCAATCAATAAAAATAAATAAACAAAACTCACAATTACTAATTGCAAACTGAAACATCCAAACCTTATATTCTGAAATTCAAATAATGAAAAAAGTCAAGAAACAGAACTCAAAAGTCAAATTAAGTACTATGCACACTGCGCACCATTTAAGTATCTAATGCAACTAGACTTTTTCAACCAAAAAACAAATTGATTTCATATTACTAGTTGCTTCTCCAACAAGCTAACAGTCAGTCGATCCAGACTTCTTTTGGTGTCTTATCTCTTTAAACATATATTTAAGTTTCTTACATTCTACCAATCCATCCAGAATCTTATCTTCTAAGACTTTAGGTGAGATTTTCTGCTGATCACCACTCTGACTCGAAGAAGAGAATGGTAACTCAGACAACATGTCTTTCTCAAATTGCAGATTATACTTTTCCTCTTCCTCTGCCCCGGAAGCAATAAGATGATAGATGTACACAACTTTTTTCTGCCCAAGCCTATATGCACGACATACTGCTTGCCTTTCCACTGCTGGATTCCATACCACATCCAGTAAAACAACCCTTGAAGCCCCAACCAGATTTATACCTTCAGAACAAGCCCTTGTTGATGCAAATAATACCTTTGCTTCACTAATTGGATCATTGAAAACGTTAATTGAAGATTGCCGCTGCATAATTTCCATCTTTCCATCCATATACAATACCTCATTCCCTTCAATCCAACCAAAGTGAGATTGAAGTTGGTCCATTATTAATGATAATGGCTCAAGATGTTGACTAAAAACCAAAACTTTTTCTTTCAAAGCCATAGAAAGCCGGATGAATTCAATTAAAAATTTTGTTTTGACTCCAACCTCTGCATTCAATCTAAGTCTTTCCAACTTCTTTTGCTTGTTAGAAGGAAACTCTTCTTTACCACACTTGAGCAACAGTGAAGGATGGACAGAGATTAAAGATTTATAATGATCATATTTTAAATGGTTCTTTGTAGTACCATAGTCATTCTTGAGATCTTGCAAGAGACTCTTCTGCAGCTGGGTTGGGTGTAATATAACCAAAGAGTCCCTCAATCCAGGAAGTTTTTCTTGTAGTATGGAACCTTTGTGCACATGCACAAATGGGTCAATCATATCTCTTACCCTCTTCAGCTTCTCTTTTTTCACATTTTCATTAGTGATGTTGGTGAAAGAGCTTGTAAGAGCATTCCATTTACCTTTTTTGCGTGCAAACTTTGGCCTTGCCAGGCAGAGTGAATTATATAGCTCCTCAAAATTATTTTGGAAAGGAGTTCCAGAAAGGATGATGCGCTTCTCTGTTTTGATATTTGACAAAACCTGAAAGATAAGACTGTTGTCATTGCGAGGGATGTGACCTTCATCAAGGACTACAAGACCAGGATCATCAAGAAGTATTTTCCTGAAATTGTAGTCTCGTGCAGTAAGTTCTTCATATAGTGTGTAACTCATCCACAAGATGCTTTTTTCATGTTTCCAAGAATTCATCATTGACTTACGAATATCATCTTTGCCAGACAACTTGGGGTGACTCAGATTGTGAAATGGTATATCAAACTCCCATTTCTTAAACTCATTTTCCCAGGTTTGGAACATGTTACAAGGAGCAATAATGAGTGGTCTGCATGTAGGGTATAGTTTCAAATATGTTTGAAGAAAAGAAATGGTTAAACAAGTTTTTCCTGTCCCAGGAGCATGTGATATAATGCATCCGCTTCCACCAGCATATGTTGTTTGGTTTTTTAACTTTTCAAGATGGATTCCTCCAGCTATATTCTTCCAAATAAACTCAAAACCTTCACATTGGTGTGGATACATATAGGTCTTTAAATTAGGAATGATGTCCCATACAGTGCCTTCAGTAGGAACATCAGGATCACAACCAGAATTGAAAGCAAATCCTGAATCTTGAGACTTCAACTCATCAGAGTGGGAGCGGTTCATTTCACGTGAGTCTCTCCAGCCCAATTTTCTAAGATGAAAATTACTCTGCAATATGCAAAAACAAGTTTAAAGAAAAGAAAAAACAGGTGATAGTTTTTACAAAACTCCTCCATTATCAAATTAATTAGTATGTATTTCTAGAACTGAGAGGTGTAAAAAAGTAGAGATAGGATCTTAAAACAGTAAAATTAAATAAGCAGCTAAACTCAACTAAGCCTTAACCAAAATTTGGTTTGACATAAAATCACCAACCGTTCAGCTAGGTGGAAGAGAGAGATAGAAAGAAAGTATCATAAAAAATGTCGATTGATTTAAATGGGAATAAGACAAAGTTGCATGACTTACAGAAGGTAATGTAATATCCTTAATCTCTTGTGCCACATAACTGCAATATCTACATATAAGTCCGATTTGTTCATCAAGAATTAAGTCATGATCCCCTCTGAATGGACAAAGGGTAGCTCTATCAACTTTATCATTGTCTTCAACCTATTGATCAACATTAAACAATAAAGTTTCACCAAAAACAAGTGCACACACGAAAGTAATAAGTTGCAATGTGAGGCAGATGTGTTAACAATACCTTAAAGAAATTAAAATACATTGAATGCATCCAATCCATTTTGTTCACCAAAAGGCCTTACAATAACAACTCTAAATTTAAAGAAACTTGCAATTTTAGGTTTTATAGTTAATGCTTAATTCACATATTTATAAACATGTCATGCACATATAAGACAGCAAGTAACTGCTCTTCTCTGTGAGTACTTGAAACCAATATGTTCAAAACTGCAAGATTTGAATCAATTATGTACCACTGTCCAAGTTCAAGGATTGAAAACACAAGCAAAATGATATTTAAAAAGACATTAAGCAAAAATATAGGCTAAAATTTGCTCCAAAGATAATAAAAAAATTAATGGATCAATTTGCAATTAATCAATACATGAATTTAATTGCATTCCCCTTCTTTCAATTAGAAACTATTACATGCATAATAAATGCTATAAACATATTTCTTCAAACTCATTGAATTATGTAAAACAATTATTCCAATTTTGATTAAAAAAAAAACCTAATAATTGAAACTCGGCTATTTATTAAGTGTGGTTTAATTATTTTCCATCAAATTTATAAGACATTTGGTTATTAGAATTTAAAACTTGATAGGCAAGTTTTATTCCTAAATATTTCAACAAAACACTACAAACTAGTAGTCTTTGACTTTTGGGCTCCTCAAAGCAACAAAGTTAAGCAAGAGCACAATCAAAATGGGATACTAAATTTACAATTTCAGCAAAACTGAATATTCTTTTACAAATAATACTTGACAATTCCAGTTTCTAAAATATGTAAATTTTCAAAAATTGATCATAAGATAAATTGTAAGGCAAAATAGACAGAAAACAGAAGTCACTGTACGTGGCTCACTCACAGCTTTGAAGCATGAAAAGCTTTAAACCAACATACCTTATCAGGATCATCTGAATCAATTTCAGTCAATCTAAGACAATAATCAAGCTCATCCCAAAGTCTATCCAGTTCTTTCTCCTCTTCCGTTTTCTCTGGTGGCTCTGGCTCTTCTTCGACGCCAAAGGTGAACTTCAAAGGCAGAGTCATCTCAGCAGCCAGTAGATTGCTGTCAGCATCTCTAGAAGGAGCTGACTCTTGAATAGGATTCTCTCCCTTATCATCAATCTTTTCCACTCGCTTTCCTTTGCTTTTGTTTGTCTTTAATATCTTTCCAGTTGAAACCACTTTGAAATCACCAACATCATCACCACCATCATCACTAACATCATCACCTTCATCACTATTATTTTCCTTAGATGCTCCCTCCTCATCAACAATAATTGGACAATTTAAAGTTCCCAACTTCGTTTCCTTCTTATCCCATTTTGAATGAAATTGTGAGCGGGTTCTTTGTGATACACATCTAAGATTTGCATTGTCATCAACAAAATCTAAGTCAATCCACATGTCCAATCCGTCTATCCTCCTTTTCACTCCAAATACAGGTCCTTTTGGTCTACAACTTCCTCTATTCATATCCACATTTTCCCCCTCTTCACACCCACCATCATGAACATCCTTAGCTTCTTCTACCAAATCAGCCACTGCATCCGAATCATCACAAAGAAGTTTGTCACCACTATCAGAATTCAGAGCACAGCTTTCCTTCAAATCTTTCTCATCACTCAAATCATCTTTTTCATTACCATCAATACAAATAAAATTTGTATCACTACTCTCCGCCCCCAATCTCATCTCATTCTCACTAACAAGCCCTTTATAATTTTTCCTATTCCTACCCGCCCAGTATACCCCATCAATCTCCTTCCTTTTCTTCCTCTCGCTTTTCAGAGCTTGACTGTTCCGGGTTCTGATGGATATAGGCAACCAAAGTTCTTGCTTTTGCCTGGTTCTGCTTGCTATGGTGTCCATTACTCGTCCAAGTCCCAATCTTTCTAAAAAACCAATCTTTCTAAAAAAAAGACAGAGAAATAAAAAAACCAGTATACAAAAAAACACACGTATACATATAACAATACAGAAAACATTCTAAAAAAACACGTACCAAATGTAGTCCTAATCTTTCTAAAAAAACAAAGAAATAAATAAATAAGAAAAACCAGTAAAAAAAACACACACACACGTATATAAAGACAAAAAATAGTTAGCATTCAATATTGAATGCGATTTGCTGCACTAACTTATATAGCGAGAGAAAGGAAAGAGAAAAGTGACGAAACTGCTTTTGCTGCAGGTATTTATTGTAGGTAAAGGAGAAGAGGAAAACAATCAGAGTATTTTTCTTAATCTCTATTACGTACGTACGTAGGTTTATCAAATTCTAGTTGTTTAGGATTCAGTCTGTCTCCTAGTTAGCTCTTTTTGGTTTTCTGCTCTACTTCTGATAACCAAGTTTACCGACTTCATAGTTCGTATAAAATAATATTAAAAAAAAATTAATTGAAATGCTTATCATGAAAGATATGCATGGAAGATATATGATTTTTTATTTATTTTTTATTTATTTTTAATGTTAGAGATATATTAGCTCATTAGCATAGCCTAAACTTAATTCTACTTTGTGTGCAATAAGTCTCCTACTTGTACTAGAAGTCTATTAGTCTAGGGTTTAGTCTTATATATACAATATTATGGTTCATTGTAACGCAAAATTTATACTATACTATAATATATTAAAGATGTAGCCCTTTAGAATTTCCTCTATAAACGT
Source organism: Quercus variabilis (assembly GCA_030445155.1). Taxonomy (NCBI): domain Eukaryota; kingdom Viridiplantae; phylum Streptophyta; class Magnoliopsida; order Fagales; family Fagaceae; genus Quercus; species Quercus variabilis. The sequence goes on from CP129449.1 coordinate 71,786,516, forward strand.
AGGCTGTAAGACTAAACCATGTAACCTTCGTGTTCTTGTATTTCTGTTTTATGCTTCTTTAAAAATAATAAGATAGTAATTATTTAGTAATACATATTATATAACATGTTTAAAAGTTACATTAGTTATACTTCCAATCTAATTATATATACTCAGTCATATATATACTTCTTCTAACCTAGACTATTCAGTAATGTTTTAGGGAGTTAGGGACCCTATTTTTTATTTTCGGTGCCCACAGAATGTGACACCTGAGGGTTTATGAAAAATAATGTACAACTTTTACTACATGGAGCTTACAAATTAATATGTTACCAATTACCATAAATATTACCATATTTGTTTGTAAGCTTTATACTAGTAACTTTATGGTGAAATGTTTACAATTTGATGTAAATTTAGGGTTTTGTGTCTATCGCTTTAATTTCAGTTAAGATTTTTATTTGTGCTATATGTTTTGTTGCATTGTAAGCATAGGATTTAGATGAGCAGAACTAATGTCGATGGTAAGTTGCAAAACTAATAACCCAATGAATACCACTTTTTCATAAATACCACAATTTAAAATATTAAAAAAAAAATGTTCTTTCAGTCATTCTACTCTTTTCACCTTATAAAAAATATAGTAACATTGAAAGGCACTATAGCCAATTAGCCATTCTGCTAATTGGTAAGCTTGATTAATTTGAATTACAATGCACTTTTACATGTTTGAAATCTTGAATTTTATCTCAACACAAAAATTTGTTATCTGTTGCCTATATAACAATCTCGAATTCTACCTTAACACCTAAATAACAATTTTATTTTATTTTTATTTTTATTTTTTTGAGAACAGATAGAATTTTATTGATTGTAAGTTTATACAACAAGGTAAAAAAACAAGCCAATTATGCTTGTTTCAGAGAGACAGTAGTGTTAACAATATAAAGAGAGAGAGAATGACTGAATAGTCAGTATAATATTGTGTATCAAACAATGTACAAAAGAGAGCCTTTATATAGGCTAGGTATGTGTGCAGTACAAGTAATAGAAATATAGTACAAGTAAAATACTAGGCTAAACCTAATGGGCTAATCTATACACTAAGCTAAGCCCAATGGGCTAATCTATACACTAACATCCCCCCTCAAACTCGAGGTGGCAAGGAAGAAGCCAACTGGAGTTTGGATATAAGATCTCGAAGACGACCAGGTGGGTGAGACTTAGTGAAGATATCAGCAGGCTGGTCAGCAGATGAGATGGAGAATAACTTGAGATTGCCTTTCTTGAGATGCTGGCGAGTAATGTGGCAGTCGATCTAAATGTGCTTGGTGCGTTCATGGAAGACATCATTATGAGCAATGTAGATAGCACTACGATTGTCACAATAAAGAGGAGTAGCAGTGGGCTGTGGAGCATCCATGTCAGCCAAGAGCCAGCGAAGCCAGACAAGCTCGCAGGTGGTGTCGGCAAGGGCACGATACTCAGCCTCAGTACTTGAACGGGAAACAACATCCTGCTTTTTGCTACGCCATGAGACAAGAGAAGTACCTAATAGGAAACTTGACTGCCTGAATGTGGATAGCCAGGGGGTGGTTGCATGTACACTTCTTCTTGAAGGTCACCATTGAGGAAAGCATTCTTCACATCCATTTGATAAAGAGGCCAACGGCGAACAGCAGCCATAGCAATGAGACATCTGACAGATGTAAGGCGAGCAACAGGAGCAAATGTTTCCTCATAGTCAATGCCATACTCTTGGGTAAAGCCCTTGGCAACTAGGCGAGCCTTGTATCGTTCAACAGATCCATCAGCCTTGGTCTTGATCTTGTAAACCCATCTACAACCTACTACAGACTGACCAGGAGGCAAATCAACCATATCCCAAGTGTGATTTTTATGAAGGGCATCTAGTTCATCATTCATAGCTTGCTGCCAAAGAGGGTCAGTATGGGCCTCACGATAGGTGTGAGGTTCATAGAGGGTGGCAAGGGCAAAAGAGCAGTGATAATCAGAGAGATAAGGGGGAGGAATGCTTACCCGAGTGGAACGACGAAGTTCAGGACTATCAGGAGACTCAGGAGAGGGTGGTGCCACAGGATCCGAGACAGGCAGGTCATATGCCGGAGACAGAACCGGAGATGAGTCGTCTGGAGAGGCAGCCGATGTTGAAGAATCCTCCACAAGTTCAGGATAGAGAGGGAGGAAAAGATCAGTAAAAATGGGAGACTCAGAGGAAGAGGATGTAGAAAACTGCTGAAGACTCGTAAAAGGACGATGTTCCCAAAACTCAACATGACGAGAGACACGAAGACGATGAGAAATAGGATCATAGCAGCGAAACCCCTTTTGAGATACACCATAACCAAGGAAACAACAGAGACGAGCACAAGGTTGGAGCTTTGTTCGTTCATGAGGAGGAAGAGAGACAAAGCAAGCACAACCAAAAACCCGAAGAGAGGAGTAATCAGGGGTTTGACCATAGAGAAGCTCAAATGGTGATTTGTTGTGTGTAGTTGGTGAAGGGATACGATTAATGGTGTATACAGCAGTGAGTGCAGCCTCACCCCAAAAGCGCTCAGGAAGAGAGGCAGAAATGAGAAGGGTGCGGACAACATCAAGAATATGACGATGTTTTCGTTCTGCACGACCATTTTGTTGAGAGGTGTAAGGACAAGACCGCTGAGTAAGTGTACCATGATTGTTTAAAAAGGATAGGAAAGATTTATCATTATATTCTTGAGCATTATCTGATCGAAAAACTTTGACGGTGCGATTGAACTGTGTTTGAATCATTTTATGAAATGTTTGGTAAATAGACACAAGTTCAGACCTATGATGAAGCAGATAAATCCATGTATATCGAGAAAAATCATCCACAAATATGACAAAATATCTAGATCCCCCCTCAGTAGGAACAGGTGCAGGACCCCAAATATCAGAATGTATAAGATCAAAGGGTGCAGAAGAAAATGAGTCACTATTATTAAAGGGTAATTTTGTTTGTTTGCCAAAATGACAGGAAGTACAATCAAATTTTTGAAACTGAACTGAACCTAAATGACCTTGAGAAGCTAACAACTGAAGACGAGATAAGGATGGATGACCAAGACGAGCATGCCATAGATCAGGTGAGGAGGTGGTAGTGGTAGCAGCTGCAGAAACAACTTGTGAAGGAATCTTCAAGTCACGAACCTCAAACATGCGACCAACCTTACGGCCTGTCCCAAGCACTTGACCTGTCCGGGGATCCTGCACATCCACACCATGATTAGTAAAGAGAAGATCTACGCCTAATTCACAAAGTTGACCAACAGAAAGCAAATTGAGGGATAACTTTGGGATATGAAAAGTGTCACTAAGGGATAAACAAGGAGAAGAGATTGTTCCTTTATGACTAACAGGCATAGGAGTTCCATCAGCAGTGTAAATGGTGATAGGATGTTCTAAGGGTGCCTTATCAGAAAATTGGGATTCATCAGGAGTCATATGGTTACAACATGCAGTATCAAAAAACCAAGGTTGTTTACCTGAGGTGACAGAAAGGGCAGTGGAAGTGCGGGATAAAACCTGTTGAACAACTGCCTCAATATCAGCCGTAGTAAGTGAGGAAGTCAAAGATGAACCTGTAGGAACCGATGGATCTGAAGGACATACAGCAGCTGCCCGAGGAAGAGAAGCTTTATTATGCTCTTGCACAAATTTCTGCAGTTTGCGACAAACTAAGATGTCATGGCCTTTAGCACGGCAAAACTCACAACGAGTACCTTTGGAAGACTGAGAGGTGGGACGCCCAGAGTTTATCCGTGGAGGAGCAGTGAATGCAGCAATGGGAGGCTGTGGAGATGGTGTAGCCAATACATGATCAGATGATGACATGTGATAAGCAGGCCGACGGTTTTCCTCAGAGATGAGCTCCTTCACTGCAGCATCAAGAGAAGGAGTAGGAAATCGGCTAAGCAGAGAAGCCCTAGTAGGCTCAAAATCCTCACGCAAACCCATCATGAAGTGCATAAATTTACGGCGATCTCGATATTTGGCAAAGAGCTCAATGTCCTTAGAACACACTAGTGGAGGATCTGCAGCAGAGAGTTGTTCCCACATAGTAGAAGTCTGAGAATAAAAATCAGAAATGGACTGACCTGTCTCTTGTCGCATTTGATAAAGTTTTGATTCAATGTGGAACTCTAAGCTTGAATCATTAGTACAATTATAGCGATCGGCCAAAAACTTCCAAGCAGCCTCAGCAGTCTCAAGACGAGGAAGAAGATTATGAATGGAGGGAATAGAGGTATTAATAAACCAAGACAAGATCTTACTTTGAATACTCTCCCATTCCTCTAGGCGATCTTCATAATCATCTGTTGTAACAGTAGCCGTGGAAGACTCTTCAGCGGCTATGACTTTGGACTTAGGGTTTGGTACTGGCTTAGGAATTGAACCAGTCACATATCTCCACAGTTTACGACCCTTGAGAAAAACAGTCATATTCTGAGACCATGCATGATAGCTAGTAGGACCATCCAACATAATGGTGATCGGACGTATGATGTCGCGTTCATTTTGTTGAGCCATAATGAAGAAAATGACCCAAAAAATGAGATTTAGAGACCTCAAATGCAGAAACGGAGCCCAAAATCGGAATCTACACGAAAAACTGAGCAAGACAGGTCCTGTTGAAAAATTTTGACCACGGTCAAAGTCAACGGTCAAAGTCAATGGTCAAAGTCAAAGTCAACGGTCAACGGCTGACGTGGATGCTGACGTGGGACGATGACGTGTGATGACGTCACCCTAGGGCTGACGTAGCAGTCCGAGAACGGAGCAGGGCGCGTGGAGGCGCGTGAGGCGCGTGGAGGGCGCGTGGAAGGTAGCGGCGACGCGTGGCGGCGCGTGGAGGCGCGTGGCAGCGCGTGCTCGAGAGGCAGAAACTTTTGGCCGCGCGTGGGGGCGCGTGGAGTACTGTTTCTGGCAGATTTTTGTTGGGTTTTGCTCGGGACTGTCAGATCTGTCAATGTATGCCTTTAATTTGGCGGTTTGATCAACAAATTGACAAAATCCGAGTGTTCTAGGGTTGTGGGCGTGACGGCGGTGACTCGCTTCTGGCAGTGACTACCGGATGAAGGCGAGGGCAGCGGAAGAACGCCGGAGATGTCCACAGGAACCCAAAAATCAGAGGAAAGGCTCTGATACCATGTTAACAATATAAAGAGAGAGAGAATGACTGAATAGTCAGTATAATATTGTGTATCAAACAATGTACAAAAGAGAGCCTTTATATAGGCTAGGTATGTGTGCAGTACAAGTAATAGAAGTATAGTACAAGTAAAATACTAGGCTAAACCTAATGGGCTAATCTATACACTAAGCTAAGCCCAATGGGCTAATCTATACACTAACAAGTAGCAACCTCATAAAACATAAGAAACAAAAACAGAGATGCACATTTCAAACTGCTTCTTGAGTTGCAGAGACCCGCTTGTAAGTTTCGTATGCGGCCATCGCTCCTTCCAAAATCACCTTTGGATGTGTTTGGAGTTTCTCAAAGTAGAGCTTATTTCTTGCACTCCAAATTGACCACGACAGCACTGCCCATTGCTCAAGTTCCATCTAATTAACAAAACCTTAACACCTAAAAATTTGTTATTGGACTACTTCACGATGAGTTTAGACAACCAAATGTAGATTAGTTAACAATATGTAAGTAAGAAATTATAATTATTTTAATTTTTTGAGAAATGTAAGCTACAAGATTTACATAACTCACAACAAATCTTAGGTGATAGATTATTGTGGGAGGGGTAAGATCTGAGCACAAAATAGAGCCTGTGGACCCAGTCTGAGGAGAGGGAAGGACCCACCCGCATGTCAGTCTTGGTCTGACACGTAGATGGGAATCCAAGGAGGAAAGGTGAAGAGGCCGATCCCTCCCCCGAGGCAAGGGCGGCTCTATGTTGTAGTCAGGGGGTTCAAATGAACCCCCTGACCCAAATTTTATATATATATATATATATATAATATTTTTATTAAAATTCGTTTTGAACCCCTGACAATACAAATTTGCACACCCTCATCTTCAAATCTGGCCTTTTTTATTTAAAGCCCAGCTTAAATTCTGAAAAAAAAAAAAAAAAAAAAAAAAAAAAAAAAAAAAAAAGGTCCAATAGAAAATTTCAGTCTTTAATTTCAGAAATACAAAACCCATAAATAAAATTTTGAAAAATCATAAAAATAAGGTCAAATAAAATCTAGTAGTTGCCGTTGCGTAGCCTCAAAAACTCCCACTATCCTTCTTTACTCTCCAAACCCAAAGGAAAAAGGCTACCTATGCTTCACACACAAAATCTACCACTACTTAGCCCCACAATCTGTCATTGCTGCCGCTTGATATGCCGCCTGGATCTGGTTTTGACAATCTATGTTCTTAATCGCCACCTCCATATCTCTCTCTCTCACTATGAGTGTGTTTTTGCTTTGTCTTTATCTTTATTCATGTGTCCTCTTCGAAGCTCCACCTCTTACTCACATGTTTGATGTCTTGCCATATGGTGTATTTGGGTTATAGTGTTTTGTATTTTTAATTGAATTTTGAGCCATATTTGTGTTTGATTGTGTAGTCACTGTTACTGTAGTTTCTATGAATCTATGTGTAGTTATAATTGAGTTTGTCTTTTGCACTTTTACTATTTGACTGAATTTGTGATTTGTGGGTAGTTGTTGGTTATGTGGGTTGGTCAATACATTAACACTAAAAGACAATAAAAAATATAAAATATTTAAAGAATTATAAACTTATAAATTAAAAAATTGCAAAAAAAAAAACCAATTAACAACAATAATTAATATGTTTATTACATTAGAAAAAAAATATGTCAAATTATCTAATAGTTTATTTTTTATTCTTTTGCTAGAACTATGGACAAATTTGTAATAAGTAAACTTCGTAGGCCATAAGATTCATCTCTTACTTAAGATTTATCTTCTACTCAAGTTTCTTATTGACCCCCCTGGACAAAAATACTGGAGCCGCCCCTGCCCCGAGGAGCCCGAAGAGCGAGTGTTTCTTGGGAAGCGTTGAGCAGGCTAATTGCACCAAAAGACAAAAAAGTCCTAAATAAGAAGGTAGATACGTGCAAACAGAGAAGAAAGGAAATGTCCAAATAAAGTACTCATGACCTTCGCATTCAATGCATGCACCAACTCAATTGGTCCCATTAATGGTGGAATGACTTTGAACAGTACCCTCACAGCTTTTAACACCTTCAGCAGGAAATTATTGTGTACTCACAGAGTATTATAAATGCGTACTCCCTCCTCTCACATGATAGTGAGTCCCATTAATTAAATTCATGGTGGGACCCACCATTCATGTGAGATGGGGAATATGCATTTATGATACTTCGAGAGTACTAATAATTTTCCAGATTTAGCAGAGCTCTGATGGGACAAGTATCCAAAGAAGAATCAGTAACTGTACAAATGGAGGGTTGGGATGTAATTCAGCTGGATATATAAAGAGAGGAAACCCCTCTATGGTGGGGGATGAAAAAAAAAGAAAAAGGAATACTGATATTGTACAGCACTATCCTGTGATTAAGACTTGAACAATATATGAACAACAGCTCTTCGGCCAAGCCCGAGGAAGTGTTAATTCCAAAAATTTATTCTTCTCTCTCGAATTATCTAACTTTTTCCCATCCATTAAGATTAAATCATATTAGTACATTAAAGTTGACATTGGAAGCCCATCCTCTAACAAATTAATTGTATTGGGCCATCTAGCCTAAATCTACTATTCTAAGTGGGCTTAGCTTGTTGGACCCACTTACAATTGTTATTGGCTAACTACTATTAGTGGATAAAAAAGTAATTTCAGTAGTGAATTCAAATTTGAACTAATAACAATTTACCACCTATGATTTTTTTGAAAATACACTTCTCCAATTCATTAGCTATGTTAGAATTTAAACATGAATTTTCATTGAGTTAAAAGGTAAAATTCAACTCACCATAAGTAGAATTTATTATCAAAGACAAACAATATATTTTAAAAAATAAACCATTACCTATACCAATCCAAACTTTTTTTAATAATCCAAACTAATTTATTAGGCATTATTCATTCGCTATGTAAGAATTTATTCATGAATTTTAAATGAAAATTTATAATTATGATAGTCATTATTAGGAATTTATTATGATTGTATTTGTATATGGATTATATATTCTAAAATTAAAATAAAATATGATATGCCAAGATTTTAATGGAGATTTAAAATATAAAATGAAATTTAAATTCAGTTAATATATATATATATATATATATATTGTAGGGTCCCATTTCTAAACAAAGTGAATGCAACCAATTAAAATTAGGCACATGTAATACCAAAGAGCCATGCATGGTGACACATGTTTAGTACATTAAGCCCACACAATTCCTTGAACATTTACAACCACAGGGTTCTCTATAAAAGGGGAGAGGCCATTTGGAAAAGAAGATGCTCTCTCATTCTTTTTAATTCTCTTCGAGTTCTCTCATTATTTTTAATTCTCTTCGAGTTTTGAACCTTTGAGGGATTATCTCCCTTTTGCTAAGAAGACCTTCCGGAACACTTTCTCAGGCCCTCTCAAGTACTCTCTCTGACTTGGTTGAGGTGCATCAGGCTGAGGACTCGCTTTGTTTGATGAAAGTCTCATCTCTGCCACCAATCTCATCTCATTCTCACTAACAAGCCCTTTATATTTCTTCCTATTCCTACCAGCCCCATCAACCCCATTAGTCTCCTTCCTTTTCTTCCTCTTATCCTCCCCAACCACAAGAAACTCATTTTTTAGAACTTGCCTGTTACGGGTTCTGGTGGATATAGGCAACCAAAGTGATTGTCTTTGCTTGGTTCTGCTTGCTATGGTGTCCATTAGTCCCAATCTTTCTGAAAAAACACAAAGAAATAAAAACCATTACCAAAAAAAAAAAAAAAAAAAAAAACGTATATAGATAGCAAGATATACAATAACAATATAGAAAACATTAAAAAAAAGAAGTACTAAAAGTTAGAGATTGCTTCAGAGACAAAAATAATTAGCATTCAATATTGAACACTGGTTAAGTTGCTGCACTATTTCAGAGACAAAAATAGTTAGCATTCAATATTGAACACTGGTTGAAAAAACGATCAGAATATTTCTCTTAATCTTTATTACATGTGTAGGTTTATCAAATTCTAGTTGTATCAGGATTCCAGTCAGTTGCAACTTGCTGCTAGCAAGCTCTTTTTGGTTTTCTACTCTACTTCTGATAATTATTAGTTATTTCTCCAACCAAATAAAAGTCATTCAGTCCAAAATCTTTTTGGTATCTAATCTCTTAAACATATGATTAAGTTCCTTATGTTAAATCCATCTAAAATCTTATCTTCTAAAACAGATTTTATGCTAATCACCCTACATATCCTTCTTAACTTGTCAATTATACTTTTCCTCTTCTACTGATCATAGATGTACATGCGTATCTTCAAAATCTTGTGTACAATATTGAGAACCAAGTTTAAACTTTAAAGAAAATAAAAAAACAAATACTAGATAGTTTATACAAACGTACTCTATTATCAAATTAATTAGTACTATTTTAGTTCTCGCACATGGGGTGAGGTGCATTTTGTTGTTAGTTTTCTCCAATATTTCAATAATTTTCCTTGTAAAAGATCTTAATATTTAGTGCTCTATTTTATAGACATAGAAAGACCATAAGAGTGGTGTAGAGATTTGATCTTACTATATTTGTTTACAATTTGAAATTTGCATGATATAATTACTAATATAAATAGGCATGTTTCATACCTACTCAAGAATGCAAATATTGTTTTGATGGTATGTTATTAAATTTATTTATTTTTCTTTTGTTAGACTTTGTTTTAACTATTGCAAAAACAGCTAATTTGAGCAAAAATACCATATTTCAAATCAATTTTTTCGCATATAAATCTTAACGACATCAAAATTTCGTTATATTTAAATAATTAAGGCATCACTTAAAATAAAAAATCTAATAAAATGAATGTATTTATTCTATTAGTAATCTTTTTAATTAAGTGAATTCATTTTTATATATATCATAGTATAAATTATAGATTATAGATTATTATAGATGATATATTATGGCATGATGTGTTAATTTTTTTTTAATAAAAAAATCAAAATATAAACTTTTGATGTATGATGTCAAGAGCCTTGTAACTCAACTGGTTGACACCTATTTTCAAATGAAAACATCCAGTGTTCATATAAATTTTAAATTTCTTGATAGTTTTGTTTAGGAGTGGCAAAATCTAACACGACCTATGAACATTACACGACATGACACGAAGTTGACAAATAATAGGTTGAGGCTTAACGAATTTATATCATATTTGGGTTGATATGACTGACTTATTTAATAAACATGTCGTTTTCGAATGTTAATTATTATTATTATTTTTTAAAACCATTGTACACACAAAATACATGCAATGAAACTCTTTTTTTTTTTTTTTTAATAATACTTCAATAGTTTTTTGAGTTGAAATAATTGGATAGTTATAATGCAATGAAGTTAGTCTACTTCATAATGAAAGTAAAAATCTTTGTTGGGGGAGGGAGAGAATTAGGAATGGCAACGGGTCGGGTTTAGGCCTGGTATTTTGATTCCCGGACCCGACCCGCGGGCCCTCCCTCATTACCCGGATCTGGCCTGTTTAATAAATAAGTCTTCTTTTTAGCCCCAAACTTGGCCTGTCAGGTCTCCGTAGGCCCTGTCCAGCCCCTTCTGGGCCTAATCCATAGCCCAATTTAACCCAATCTTATTTAAAAAAAAAAAAAAAAAAAAAATCAAACACAAACGGTAACACAAATCAATCAACATTGTTATCAGTTTTGCTAAAATGAGATTTTTAGACAGAAAATAAATAATAAATAAACATAAAAAATAGAAGAAACAAAACTCCATTTATCATTTATGGACCGATCATCACAAAACTCCGATCATCACAAAACTCCTTGTAGGGACTAGGTTTGAGCACTTCTACTGTTGAGTGAGTGGACTCAAGCCTAGCTAGCCTAATACAATGAATTTGTAGAGAGCGGGTTCAAGAGCTAGGCCCTAGCAAGCGAACAACGCCCCATGCAGTGTTTTCCACCACCGAATGCCGGCGAACCGAAACCATCCTCAAGAATCTGTCCTTGGCTCGGTTCGAGGAGCATCTTAGCCGTCCCCTTTCCCCTGGGGCTCCCCCCTCAATCTATTTCTCCTCCTTTATATAGTCCTCCTCCAACGATCCCTTTCCTCCACTTGTTGATCATCCATGCCTTCCCCTGACAACCCATCCCATCAGCCACCTTACCAGAACTCCTAGTGAGTTGCAGCAACCGAGGAAACACTGCTCAGGGATCATTTCCCATTAATGCTACCTGAACATCAATCGTGCACATTTAATGTGGAGGTGACAGTCCATCTTGGACGCGCTCCTCCACCATGCTTCCGTGGTCAACATGTTATGCTTGTTCCTTCTCTTTAGATGTTCGGGAAGGCTGCTTTTGGTGGCTCGTTACTTCCTCCTCCCATGGTCTCGGTAGGTTTCCTAGGCAACTTGGACTTTCAAACTTCATCCTTGGGCGTTCCTTCCTCCTTGGCATGGGCCTTGGGTCGGGTATTGGGCCGGGGTTGCCAAATTCTCAAGCCTCACAATAGCCCCTCAAAATCCTGCTATCCATATCCTCGGACGGGAATGAGGATTTTGATATCCTCAGGCCTTCATCAGGGCTTGCCCAATCTTGGCCTATGTCAACGTTGGAGTCTTTTCGCCTGCCCAATGCATGTTTCTGGCGCCTTGATATACGGCGCACGCCCACATTAAATTCTAGCGGCTCCATACTCCCCACGTTCAACGGTGTGATGGTAATCAGTCGGTGGGGATCTTCCGTCTTTATGGGTGAGAAACTCCACCTAGTTGTTTTTAATTGAGGATATAAGTACTCATTTGAATCGATTTTCCTCCTTACTTTTGCATTCAAGAACTCTAGCGCACATACTTTGAATCCGGTCAAACCGCCAACCCAATCGGCGTCCTTCTCCAGCATAAAAAGCCTGTCCGAGGAGCTTTTCCTCATTTCTGTAAGTCTTCTTCTCTCTCTTTCTAGCTCAAATTTTCTCTCTAAGTCCTTTCTTTACTTCACCCTTTCTTGAGTTTCTTAGCCGTTGTTAGGGATGGGTAGATTCAAGAAGTTAGTTGAGTTTGAAGAGGCGATGGAGAAATTCATCGTCGATTATAGGATACCCAACAACGTGGGCCTGAGATACTGTGAGGAAGGGGAATGGTATATTAGGAGGAAAGATGGTGAAGTTGTGATTCCCATAATCACCTTCTTAGAAGGGGATATGAGAATCCCTATGGGGCCAGTGACGCGCAACTACCTTAGGCATTTTCGGTTAACTCCCACCCAGTGTGCTGTCAATGTGTTTAGGATACTAGGGTGTGTAGATGCCTTGAATGAGAAGATGGGGTTGAGGTTAACCCATCATGATGTAAACTGGTGCTATAACCTCTAACACTTGAAGGGTAAGTCTTACTATATGAAGACGAGGGACGATAGGGTTCGGCTTATTCAGTGCCTCCCTGAGTCCAGCAAGGGGTTAAATCTGGACTTTCTTATTATGTCAGGAGAGTGGTACGATGGCCTCCATTGCCCGACAGTAGAGGGAGAGCCAGGTAGAGTGCTCGGAGTAGAGGAAGGTTGATAAGTCATGTTTTCATAATTTGCACCGTTTGGTTGCTGATTAGCACATACTTTTCTTTTATAGATCCATACGCCTTTGAATGACATTTCCATTTGGTCAACAACGAAGACTTGCAATCCGTTCTCAGGGCAGATATCTTCGTGAATGAGGCTGACGATCAAGTTAGGGTTGTTCACAAGATCCTTAGGTATAATCCAACCTAGAAGTCGTTCCCGACCCCGAAGCACGTGATCAGGGCTTATGATCCTCGACTTCGCCAAATTACCGTGGTGGAGCATGGGTTCTCATTTTCTGAAGGATCTTCCATCCCAGAGGGTGTTCCGTTAGTAGATTCTTCCTCGTCCCATCAAGCTGTGGAGGTCGAGGGAGAAAGTTTGGAAAGAAAGAGAGAAGTAGTTGATCTAGGTTCGTTCGAGAACGAATTTGGTATATTCGACCAAGCCTATCATTCCGAGGATCCCTCCGGTGACTTAGGCGACCCCCGCTTATCTGAAGCAGATCTTCTGTCTCTAAGGGCTGGAACTCAAGCCGAGATGGGTTTCAAAAGGCAACCCCAAACTAGCTTGTTTGATTTGCTTGAGGGCCAGTCGGGGAAGGACACACTGGGGAGGTCACATTCCAAGCCTCCTTCTCCTCTACCTAAGCTTCCCCCTCCCCCATCGAAGTCTTTGCCTGCGCAAACTAGGTCATTTTCCACTCTGTCAATCTCAGACCCTCGGCCAGAGCCCACCGACCCGAAGAGGAAGAGGCCTTCCAAAGGCAAAGACCCAGTGGATGGAGGGAGATCTCATTCTTCCTAAGAGGAAGATGAAGCCTGCCGACCTTCCAAGCAGTTGAGGATTGTCAGTCAGGACAAGGAAAAAGAGGTCCTTTAGCAGTTCGAGCCCCAAGCTTGGCTGCCCGTCGCCATGCTTCATGGGAAGCCTTAGATGGACGACACCACCCTCAGGGATTTTCGAGGGGGCAAGGGGGCTCGCGTAGCCGATACTTTGGAGGGGTCCCTACTTCTCCCCAATGACATGGCTGAGCCAGGAGGTATGAAGAGGCAAGAGGTTGCTCGCAACCTCAAGAGGTACTTGGGCATGGTAAGACTTTTGGTACTTGTTCCTTCGTTTGAGTTTTATTCCTCAGTATCCAACTTACGGTGTACTTGTTTTGGTTGGCAGGCTATCCAAGCCACCTTCAGGTTGGAAGAGGAGGCTGACAACCAGGACAAAGCTTTGGGTCAAGAGCGTGACAAATGCCTAGATGCCGTGAATTCCTTCAAGAAATTTGAGACTGATCTTAAGAAGGCAAGGGAGAACTTGGAGGAGATGACGAAGGCCAGAAATAGCGTGGCATCTGACCTAGCCGGTGTTATGAAATAGGCCGAAGACCAGACAGGGCGCCTGCGGGATGTCGAGGGTCAGTTGTAGGTCACTAAAGAGTATATTGCCGACCTCAAGCAGAAGTTGGCTGAGGTAGTAGGGGCCCGAGGTGCCGCCGAGTATGCCAGGGACGAGGCCTTGAGGGTTACAGAAGAAGCTGTGTTTGCGAGGACAGATGCTGAGCGCTCCAAAGAGTAAGCGGAGGAAGAAGCCTTTGCCGAGGGGGTAGCTAAGACCAAGGCTGCCCTTAAGGCTCAAGTCCCTGAGGTATGCAAACGCTACTGCTCCCAAACTTGGAGTGAGGCCCTCAACCAAGCGAGGGTCGAGGCCTCGTCTGAGCTTAGGAGGGCTGAGAAGGTGTATTACCCCTCTGCAATTCACGAGGCTACCTCCGTCACCTCTAAAGCGGGCTCAGCCTTACGAGCGACGGATGAAGGCCAGGCCAGTGTTGCCGATGATCCACTATCAACCGACAAGCCCACTGAGGAGACTAGGTACCAAGGGGCGTTAGGGGACGAGGAAACTGGTAACCCAGCAGCGCCTCATGACGTGGTGAAGCTTCCCGCTGACCCCCAGGTCACCCCTGCCAACAAGGAGTGCTTCGAAGTTGCACATCCGAGCTAGAATTTCGAGGTGCCAGATGAAGCTTCTTAGCTAACCCCTAAGGACAAGCTTTCTACCGAGTTAAAGAGATGAGCAATTTCGTTGGGCCACCATACTATGTTGACTTGCGCCACCTTTGTCTTCGTTCCTCTTTGTCTTGGTTTATCACTGTATATTTTGTTTTAGTTTAAAACACTGTAATGTTACCTTTTAAGCTGAATGCATGGATCTTCTTTTTCTTTTTACTTGGCGTCTATTGTCATTGCGATGAGTTTGGCTACTTATATAACCTGTGCTTTGACTATAAGCTTCACAATCTCTGAAACTCAGCACATTTTTTGTTCTAAACTGGCAACCGAAAAACGTAAAGCCCCTAGCGATGGTTCCCACTTGGATTTTGATTGATAATTGAACCACCTTAACACCACGACCTATTTTTGCCAGATTGAATGTTGAGGGAACGACTCCACGATATTGGTTCCACATCACATGAATGAGATACTGTAAACAGTAAAAAATGCTTAGAAAAGCCATTAGTTGCTGATTGTGCTAAGGGGTTAGGTTCAATGTGCCTCAGAATGCTTTAAGTGATGCTCATAGGCTTGTGTTTGTTTATTCCTTTGCCAAACGTAGCCAGTCTCTCCAGGGACCTGAGTCCGAGGACCATGCGAAACCTTGGCTCTGTCTGACACTTAGGTTCCTCTGTGAGTAACTAGCCTCCCCTTAGGTTTGAGTTCGATGGCCATGCAAAACCTTGGCTCAGCCTAAGGCTTATGTTCTTCTGTAAGTAACTAGTTTTTCCATAGGTTTGGGTCCGAGGACCATGCAAGACCTTGGTTCAGCCTAGTACCCAGGTATTTTTGTAGTGATTAGTTTTCCCATAAGCTTGAATCCGAGGACCATGCAAGACCTTGGTTCAATCTAATGCTTATGTTCTTTTGTAAATAACTAGTTTTCTCATAGGTTTGAGTCTGATGACCATGCAAAACCTTGGTTCAGTCTAGTACCCAGGTATTTTTGGAGTGGTTAATTTTTCCATAGGCTTGAGTCCGAGGACCATCCAAGACCTTGGTTCAGTTTAAATCTTATGTTCTTCTGCAAGTAACTAGCTTTCTCATAGGTTTGAGTCCGAAGACCATGCAAGACCTTGGTTCAATCTAGTACTCAGGTATTTTTAGAGTGGTTATTTTTCCCATAGGCTTGAGTCCGAGGACCATGCAAGACCTTGGTTCAGTTTAACGCTTATGTTCTTTTGTAAGTAACTAGTTTTCCCATAGGTTTGAGTCCGAGGACCATGCAAGACCTTGGTTCAGTCTAGTACCTAGGTATTTTTGGAGTGGTTAGTTTTCCCATAGGCTTGAGTCCAAGGACCATGCAAGACCTTGGTTCAGTCTAATGCTTATGTTCTTCTGTAAGTAACTAGTTTTTCCGTAGATTTAAGTCCGAGGACCATGCAAGACCTTGGTTTAGTCTAGTACCCAGGTACTTTTGGAGTTGTTAGTTTTCCCATAAGCTTGAGTTTGAGGACCATGCAAGACCTTGGTTCAATCTAATGCTTATGTTCTTCTACCGAGAGTGAAGGAATTGGTCCTCAGTGTTGGGAAGTTTACTTTTAGTGTGACGATGACCTCGGCCTCACTTTACCGGAAATGGGTTACTTCTCAGACTGGGCCCTTGGTCCCACGCTGCCCTGGATGGGGGCTGCTCGGATTTCTATCCTCATGCGTGGTAGTAGCCCCTCGTTCGCTCTAATTCTTTGCCCTCTTTGATTACGAGGCGTCTTTTGACTGTTCGAGTTGTGCGCCTAACGCTTCGGTGTGCGAGGCACGCCCTTATTAATATTCTCGTGGATTAATGCAGATCCAGCGGTTGGCGGCCTCTTTGGAATTCGGTCAGGATTGATGTCGCTGATAATTATTCCTTCGAATCTTGTGTGGACCAATTCCCACCAACCTTCGCCCTTTATATAAGTTCTTTTGGGGGAATCGTCCTTCCATACTTCACAAACCCTTTAGTTGAACAGGAAACATGATCCTCCAACCTTCTAAGCCCCTTCGATAACCTCGCCAAGATTGTGATTAGGGCTTGAAGGAATGAGACGGCCTTGGATGAGGGCGAGGGCACCTAAGCCAAAGGTGTTCTTGCCCTTAAAACGAGCAAAAAAGGGGGGCTGCCTCCCTCAACCGAGAGCCATAGCGGGTGTAGCTCGTGTCAGGCTTCCAGTGCGGTAGGGCTTGGGCGTTATCCTGATGGTAGTGTGGCTGGCCGTTAGGAGGGAGGTCCATGAAGAACATAATGCTTTTCTCTAGTATGCGTCCATGCCTGCCCTCCAAGCCGGTAATGACCTACGCCCAGCTCACCCGTCGATGGAGGCTCGCAAGATTACGTCACGTTTAGTTCCCGAGTGTTGCTGCCTCCAATGTTTAACTATTATGAGGCTGGAGGAGTATCAAGGGAACATCATGGGGTGGGGAGCATCAGGCGCTTTTGCATCTGCTCCTCTCTTCTTGCCGGTACCACCCATACCGGCCCAGAGGTTGTTGGTAGCCTTAAAACAAGCCTGCCTCAGCCTTTCTTCCTAGGGTTAGCTTTTGAACAGGCTCGTCTGGACCTCTATTTGTAGAGTTAGCTTTAAAACAAGCCTATCTGAGCTTCTGTTTGTATAATGTATATATTCTTTTATTTAATAAAAAGGGTTGCAATGTTTATTCACTCTTCCTTTTCTCTGAATCTTTTATTTTTCTACAATAATCGTCTCTTGAGCAAATGTGTCGTTGTTCGTTTGTTTTGTTTGTTTGTTTGTTTAAATGGGATTTGGGATCGGTGTCGTTGGCGGTGACGAAAAACTGCCTACCTTCTGTAAACTAGTAGCCTAGGAACGATTGTCTATTGCGCTTGCTAGTGCACAAATTCTTCCCACAGACGGCGCCAATTGTAGGGACTAGGTTTGAGCACTTCTATTGTTCAGTGAGTGGACTCAATCCCAGCTAACTCAATACAATGAATTTGTAGAGAGCGGGTTCAAGAGTTAGGCCTTAGCAAGCGGACAATGCCCCATGCAGTGTTTTCCACCACCGAACGCCGACGAACCGAAACCATCCTCAAGAATCTGTCCTCGGCCCGATCCGAGGAGCTTCTTAGCCGTCCCCTTTCCTCTGGGGCTCCCCCCTCAATCTGTTTCTCCTCCTTTATATAGTTCTCTTCCAACGATCCCTTTTCTCCACTTGTTGATCATTCATGCCTTCCCCTAACAACCCGTCTCATCAGCCACCTTACTAGAACTCCCAGTGAGTTGCAGCAACCAAGGAAACACTGCTCAGGGGTCATTTCCTATTAATGCTACCTGAACATCAGTCATGCGCATTTAATGTGGAGGTGATAGTCCATCTTGGACGCGCTCCTCCACCATGCTTCCGTGGCCAACACGATGTGCCTGTTCCTTCTCTTTAGATGTTCGGGAAGGCTGCTTTTGGTGGCCCGTTACTTCCTCCTCCCATGGTCTCGGTTTACTGAGGACAGAGTCGTCCTCAGCAGGGTTCCTGGGCAATTTGGACTTTCAAACTTCGTCCTCGGGTATTCCTTCCTCCTTAGCATGGGCCTTGGGCCGGGTACAAAGTGGGCCGGGGTTGCCAAATTCTCAGGCCCCACACTCCTCTATTATCAAATTAATTAGTACTATTTTAGTTCTCGAATGAGGTGAGGTGCATTTTGTTGTTAGTTTCCTCCAATATTTTAATAATTTTCCTTGTAAAATATCTTAATATTTAGTTCTCTATTTTATTAACATTGAAAGACAATAAGAGTGGTGTAGAGATTTGATCTTACTATATGTGTTTACAATTTGAAATTTGCATGATATAATTACTGAAATAAATATGCATGTTTCATACCCACTCAAAAATGCAAATATCATTTTGATGGTGTGTTATTAAATTTATTTATTTTTCTTTTGCTAGACTTTGTTTCAACTATTGCAAAAATAACTAATTTGAGCAAAAATACCATATTTCAAATCAATTTTTTATTCTATAAATCTTAACAAAATAACAAAATTTTGTTATATTTAAATAATTAAGGCATCGCTTAAAATAAAAAATATAACAAATGAATGTATTTATTCTATTAGTAATTTTTTTAATTAAGTGAATTCATTTTTATATATATCACAGTATAAATTATAGATTATAGATTATTATAGATGATATATTATGGCATGATGTGTTAATTGTTTTTTAAAATCGAAATACAAGCTTTTGATACATGATGTCAAAAGCCTTGTAACTTAACTGGTTGATACCTTATGGTATTTTCAAATGAAGACATTTAGTGTTCAAATAAATTTAAATTTTTGATAGTTTTGTTTAGGGGTAGCTAAATTTGACACGACCTATGAATATTACACGACATGGCACGAAGCTAGCAGGTAATAGGTTTAGGCTTAACGAGTTTGTATCATATTCGGGTCGATATAACTGACTTATTTAATAAACATGTCAATTTCAAATGTTAATTAATATTTTTTTTAAACCATTGTACACTCAAAATACATGCAATGAAACTTTTTTTTTTTAATAAATAATTTAATAATTTTTTGAGTTGAAATAATTCGTTAGTTACAATACAATGAAGTTAGTCTACTTCATAATGAAAGTAAAAATCTTTATTGTATCTTTAACAGGATTGAGTTTGTAGGCCCAAAGGCTAATTGGGAGAGCCTGATAAATAGAGGCCTAACCAATTTGAGTAGAGCAGGCTCGACCCTTGAAGGCACACCAAGGAGGAAAGAGATAAAGGCACAATCATCTAACGGTTGACCACTCTCGACGAATCTCTGAGGATCACCTTATCCTTTGTTGCATGTCAAGAACCCCCCCCCCCCCCCCCCTTCACGATGGCAATGAGAAGGCAGACAAAGGATTGTGTGAGTTCAATAGTGAACAAATCTGAAGGCCTAAAGAAAAAAAAAACGTTTGAAGTAAGCAATCATCTCCTCCACATTAAATATGATTCATCCGCTAGCAAAGCTGTATTTATTATTGAATGACTATCAGAACAGTGCCAAACGCCCCATTTTCCACATAGTTTTACCTCAAAAAAATGTGGAGGGAAGTAAGGAATGAGACAGGTATCTACCTTACGCCATATACACCCTATAGGTGGATGGTAAATGATGAATAGATTCTATTATGAATAGGGGCAAACTCCCTATGAATAAGGGCCCGAAAATTTTGAGTAAAAAATGTTAATTGTAATATCAAGCGAGAGGGAAAAGTTGTATTGATCATATTCATATCCATCCTCGGGACTTCCAAGGATATATTTTTTAACCAAATATTACTCTTTTTCATCATTTCTATTGTGTATTTTGTCTCAATCCATTGAGCTTTCTTTTACTGGTTAAACTCTTGACCCATACTTACTAAATTAATTCTAACGGTTATTTAAGTAATTCTTCCTAAAAGGTATTTTTTTTGACCCACACATTTATTTATTGAAAAATTATATGGTAGCTCTCTATTATATATTTTTAAGTGATTTAAGCTCTATTATTTCTTATAATTGATTATATAAATAAGGACAAAGTTTAGTTACAAAATTGATTACAATTTTAGACTACAATTTTACTCCATAAAATAAAAATTAATATAAGTAATTAGTTTAGCAATTAGTTTATTTTTCAAACAGAAAAAATTTGTAGTAATAAAGGAATTTATTTTCCTTAAAAATATTTAAACATTAATATAAATAAACGAGAACAATAGTACTGAATCCAAATTTGGTCTTAAGAAAAGGGAGGAAAAAAAAAAAAAAAAGCGCTCATGAGGACGACGTCGTTCCACTCTTTTCCTTGTCATTCGATTTCCCAAAGAAATGTTAGTGCCCTAACCCCAAACACACTCGCGCCCAAATACAGAGAAAATAGAACAACACTGATTAGAGCAACAATGGAGGCCACGCAAAATGACGAAAATGCCCTCTCACAACCACAACCACAATCTCAACCGCAAACTCTCTCGAAGAACGCTCAGAAGAAGCTGCTGAAGCAGCAGAGGTACGAAGCGAAGAAGGCGGAGAAGAAAGCGCAAGAGAAGCGGCAGAAGAAGGAAGACGCGGAGCGGAAGAGGAAGGAGTGGGAGGAGACTCTGGCGAGCGTCACGGAGGAGGAGCGAGCGAAGCTGATAGAGTCGCGGCGGAGCCTGAGGAAAGAGAGGATGGAGAAGCGGTCGGAGGAGAAGGAGAAGAAGATGGAGAGGCTGAACAAAGCGATGCAGTGCGGACACAAGATCGTCGTCGACCTCGACTTCGCTCACCTCATGACTCCCTCTGAGATTCAAAGCCTCGTTCAACAGGTCCTTCCCTCTCTATCTCTATCTCTATCTCTAATACGCCGTCGTTTTTAGCAGTAGGTTTTATAATACGCTGTCGTTTCGTTTTTCGCTGTGGTTATTCATGAGAAGACGTAATGCTAAAGTTATTACCAATTGTAAAAAGTTTACAAATTGCTTTTTTTGTTTCGTGTTTAAAAAAAAAATGAATACATTAGCTTTGTAACTTTGTACTGCTTATTATGTAGTAAAAATTATATTTGTAATTTTGTAGTATGAGTGGTGCATTTGGTTAGTTTCCAAGGCTTATGGGTTGTTGTTTTATTAATCGTAATGTTCTGGATTTGTTACCTAGGCTAGATATGAATTTTTCATGTGATTTTCTAGCTCAGAACAAGTTCTTTTAATTGCTGTTTATCGCATTCACTATCGTTATGGTAAATGATATTTGAAGTTACTTATATTTGTGTGTGTGTGTTTTTTTTTGGGTTCGTCATTGAAATTTAGTGCAGGTTTGATTTCTATCGTTCAAATTTAAAAAGGTGCAATTTTTATTAAAAAAAAAAAAATAGAACCCATCAATTTTTCTAACATAATGAAAGGTATGTTAGTGATGGGTCTGTGTGAAACTTTGAAAGTAATATGCCATGCCACTTCTAGTTTTCTCACATAAACAATTCCTTTGATGTAGATAAATGAAAGGACAAAGATTACATCTTTTAAATTTTGTAAGGATGAAAATTGCAACTTTTTATGGAACTGAAATTTAGTTTTGGTTGAATCTTTGTTCAAATTAATAATCTTACCTGAGGGTCTGTAATTGTTGAGGCCCAACCATATCTCTGGATGTCTTACATTTGTTGATATCATGGAGCGGAGGGTTACACCTTTTGTAATTGAATCCTTGCAACTTAGAATTGATATTTGTACTGGTCTCATTGTCAGTCTCTGGTCATAAATCAGTGCATCCTTCTGTAATGTTATTGGTCCTATTAATGGGTGATTTATTTTGTTGGGGAACAGTTCAATATTATAATGGTTTGCTTGGTAATATATGGAAGAACTTTATTATTGATGAAACCTGCAGATTATGTATTGTTATGCGGTGAATGGGAGATGTATTAGCCCTTGTCATCTCTGGTTGACTGGATGCGAGGGAGAAATGGGAAGCCAATTGAAAAGACTCCCAGGGTTTGATAATTGGATAATTGAGAAAGAAAATCGACCATATATTGAAGCATTGCAAGAGCAAAAGGAAAATCTGGTATATCTCACAGCAGATGCAGAAACTGTTCTGGAGGAACTTGATCCGAAGAAAATATATATTGTTGGTGGATTAGTGGATCGTAATAGGTGGAAAGGGATTACCATGAAGAAAGCAAAAGAGCAAGGAATCCAAACGGCAAAGCTCCCAATTGGGAATTACTTGAAGATGTCAAGTTCCCAGGTATAGTTGGTCTCAATACTTGCCTTTTATTTCTCTTGGAATGTTGACTACCATAGCACTAGTGCTTGTTATAATAGAAATATAATTTGTCAGGATTAAGTTTCAGCTGGAGCTGCGCCTAATAATAAGTGGAGTTGTTTCTCAATCTGTGAACTGGCATATTGTCAGCAAACATTCGTATCCTATTCTGGTTTCTATGGGAGAGTATATTCGTCATTTGAGAAGAACTCTCTGTCTCAATTATGGTCCTTAGCTATGAAATTAGGAAGTATGCATTGGCAAGTTCCCTATTTGAGTATATGTTCATCCAAAACTGCATATTTGGTTCTTATAGTAGTTATTCAAATACCCTCTCTCTCTCTCTCTCGTGGAGTGTGTAAAGTCTGATGCTTTGAGTTATGAACATGATGAAAGTAATGTATGAGTGATGATCAACATCATGTGATTAAAATCTCGTTACGTTCTTTCTGATTCTTGTTTCTGAATATGTTTAATATTTATATTTTGTTTTATCAAACTATTAAACTTATTAAAAAAAGGAGTAATTCAAATTATGATGCATCATTTAGCTATAGTGACCTATGTCTGAACCTTACAAATAAACCGGGGTTTATCTTGTTCTTTCAAATTTATTTGTAGTAGAACTTATGAAATATTGCCATTACATAATGTTTGGCTACAACCTGTTGGTCAATTTTCATGTTGCCTCTAGCAAGTTAGTGATTCTTTTCCTTCTCTCCAATCTCAACACTTTACATCTTCTTTATTTGAGTGCAGGTCCTTACTGTGAACCAAGTGATAGAGATACTCCTCAAGTTTATTGAAACAAAGGATTGGAAAGTTTCTTTCTTTCAAGTAATTCCTCAAAGGAAAAGACCTGAAGCTGATCCAGAAGGATGTCAAGAAGTAGCAGGGGAAGAAAATGAAGGGAAAGATGATCAGTTGGATAGCAAAAAGAAGTGTATTGAAGTCCCTTCTCAGAGGAAAAGACCTGAAGCTGATCCAGAAGGATGTCAAGAAGTAGAAGGGGAAGAAAATGAAGGGAAAGATGATCAGTTGGATAGAAAAAAGAAGTGTATTGAAGCCCCTTCCCATGGATAGGACTTGAATGGGTACAAATTCCCATTAATGTGTTGCATTTGTAAAAGGGGAAAGAAAAATTTTGCCACATAATTGATTTTTCAACCAAAGCTTCACATTTTGCATGCACATACCATATCTTTTGCACTTTTACTGTAATCACGAGTGCTAGAAGCTGTAGACAGTAGCTTGTCGGTTTTAGTTGCCTTTGTTTGAATGTGCATGCACACCAATGCTGTTTTGTTGTACCGTCCTTGTGCAAGAAAACAACTAATCATGTGCATCAAGCACTGGAAGTTTGAGGCCCTTATATCATTCTTAATGATATTGGCTTATTGCTGCTCCTGCTTAAACCAGAGATCTCTATGCCTCCACCCTATTAGTCTATTACACTAACATCTCCTAGGCTAATGCCTTTTATCATCCCAGTGTGAAGGCGTGCTAGATGGCTATGTGGAGCCTCCCCTATTTCAAATAGCTTTCTGCATTTCAACTTACTCGTTTTCTCTTAAGTTAAGCCAAACTGCCCACTCATGAGATTGGTTGTGTAATTTTAGCTGGCATTCGGGATATCAACCTATCGATGAAAAGCAATAATGTTAGCTTATCATAGCTGATTCACTAACTGGTGCTTCTTGTAGAATTTGAGTGTTGTTAAGGAAAAAAGAAAAAAGAAAAAAAAAAAAAAAAAGACGAGGAATCTTGTTTGGATGTTGGACTTCGTCAGATGATAATTGTGGAGTTATCCAAATGGCCAAAAAGTTCAAATTTCAATTATAGCACACTCTGAAGTTTGTACAACAATTACCAACAGCGTACAAGATGTGAGAGAGAAGGTACAGTTGTAGTCATTGCATTGGGTGAGAATCTAAAAGTATTAAATAGTAATTGTCTCCAGGACCACCAACAACGTGGCTTCCATAGCATAGTGGTAGTGCGTTCGCTTCGTAAGCGAAAGGTCGCGAGTTCGATCCTCGCTGGGAGCTCACCGTTTCTATTTTACCGTAACTTTCCTTTACTCGATTGTCGTTTTTTCGTAGGCCCTTCAATAGAAGTCGTCTACTGATACCATTTGTCGTTTTAGGCAACGTTTTCTGTATGTGTCAATTTCACCGATTCTATCCTTGCTGGTGCTGCCATTTCCATTTCAGAATTCTAGTCAATTTGTTTATCACAAAATACCATTTCAGAATTCTAGTCATTTATTTATCATGAAAAAAACCCAATTGGCTTTGTTACCTCGAAAATTTAGTTTATTCCAATCCATTAATTCTTGTTAGGTTGGCATTTTTCCTTTCCTTCCATATTCATACATTTTTTTTAAGAGAGCTTTAACTTATGACATCTGCTGTTGATAATAACTTTTTATCATTAAACTAAAATACCAATTATTTTTTGTGTAGGCGGGAATTGAATTTCAGATTTTTTATTCAACTATCAAAGATTTTACCAATTGAGTTTACTAAAACCCACTTATTCATACATCTATAATGACTTTAGACATAATTTTTTCCCCGTTCTTTAAAAAACACATGGATATTATTATATTTTATTTTTCTTAGAAATTAAGCACCTGAAAATTGCAAACTAAAATTAAGCAATACCTCAATATAGAAACCATGTTATTCACTTTTATTCCACTGCATGATAGATTCAAAGTTTCAAACCCCCAAATGACTCTACGTTAGTGCGTTACATAATCATAATTATTAGCATACCATAGCATACATATATATATGCATCGATCCACACACACACACACACATATATATATAAAACTTTGTGTGATCTTATCTCACTTATACTGCCCAAGTGGTTCACCACTGGCCACAGCAGCCTGAGTCGAAGGTCCAGCCACATTTCCATTAGGCGCATCCTTCAAGTTCCACCCACCCATTGCAGCACCAAAAAACCCATGGTGATGCCCCATATGAAAAGCTGGTGCAAATGCAGCAACCCCAACTGCCCCAAAATCAACACTGCCACCGCTACCCCTTTTCCCTAGCGGTTCACCTCGAATGGAGCCACGGTCACCTTCCATCTCGCGGTAGCGGTGGAGGTACAATGTGAGTGGCTCAATGTAGTCATCGAACCCGAGCTTGCTCATGGCCCAAAGCACATCCTCAGCGGTGATAGTCTTGCGTTGCTCGCGCTGGCAGCGCTCGTTGGCTTCCCCAGTGATGAAGCTGATGTACTCGGACACGCATTCTTGGATGGTCTCTTTGGCATCATCAGAGATCTTGGCGTGTGGAGGGAGAATCTTGCGCATGATCCTTATCACGTTCGCGATTGGCATGAACCTGTCTTGTTCTCTCACCGTGCATTCGTTGTCCTCGGTGGTGATTGTGGCGGTGGTTGAGTGGTTGTTGGTGGTGTGGTTCATCTCTGCTAGCTGCCTCATGTTGATGTTTGTTAGCTTCAGGCCTGGGACAATGTTAGAAAAGCAACAATATAGCTTATGTTACAACTGTTGGAAATATTTTTTTTTAGTAAATAGACAAGTTTTGAGAAATTAGCCCGTTGTTCTAGTAACGTTATTTGTATTTTTTAAAAATATTTGTAAGTGAAAAAATGTATAAAAATATGTGTAATATTGTTTAAACATTAAAAACTATCATTCAAAATATATTACCATACAGCTCCTCATATTTTTTCACCAGCTTGAGAAATTTATATATTTAAAGCATAGAAGAAGTGCGAGAAGAATATTAAAACTATTATCAATTTTATTAGAAAAATACTATGACATCACGTATTTTTAGAGGGTGACCAAGTGGCCCTTTTACTATTCTCCACATAAGCATATATGAAAGAACAACAAATCTAATATCTAATTGGACTCTGCAAATAATAATAATAATAATAATATTATTATTATTATTTATGTTTTTAATAAATAAAAATAATAATAAAAATAACAAACAAATCTAATATCTAACAAACTACATTATTCATGTTTTTTTGTATTCATCTATCATAACTTAAAACGCACCTCGAGAGCTTTTGTAGGTCTTCTGAGCAAACGAGTTAAGAGCATCTTAACTCTGCTAGCTTAGCTCCTAACTAAATCTAAAATTTATAAGAATAATACAAAAATTTATGAGATAACTAGTTTATAATAACAATTAACGATACTATATTTTAAGAAAATGTTATATTTACAATATTTTCATAATAAATCTTAAATGGTAGATTATTATTAGTTATTATTAGTGGAAAAAAAATAAATTAAGTTGTAAATTCAAATTAAAACTAATAATAATTTATAATTTACGATCTGTTGTAAAAATTAATACTATGAACGCAACATTTCTCATGTTTTAAAGTAATTTTTATCTATCACAACTTAATATGTTAATAAGTTGGAAAAAAAAGAAGAAGAAATTTTTTGTGTCTTTTAATTTTGAGTCAAGTCTAAACTATCTCCAAATGAAACATAATTGATTAATTGGAGACCCAAGAGTAAAAAGAGTATGAGGGTTGATATTAATTGCTATGTGAAAATCTTAAATTTATTGCTAATTTTATTAAAAAATTTACAAACTGACATGAAAATAAATATAATTGTATTATTTTAAAAAAAATATATATTTCAAATTTGAAATTTGAAATATTTTGCAATGGGTAACACGTTTGTTTATAAAAAGTATGCAGAAAAGTTATAATAACCCTTGCGTATTCATTGAATTGCAGTAGGTGGAGACTAAAGTGGGGGTCCCACTTATGCTTGCTTATGCATGAAAGACACATGGTCTTGTGGGGTCCTAGATTGCATGCATGATACATGCCACTTGTACAACAAACCCTATTTCAAAGTTTCATCAGCCGTTTCCTTTCCACCAACATCTTATAGTCCACAACACTCAGATGAGATCATATAACTAAAGCTGACTTAAAAAGAGGAACAAAGAAAAAGATTATTACGATGACATTGTTTATTGCATACTACCTAAATACTAAGTTACGTCTGTATACAGTATATAGTGTGTGTAAAGAATTGTGTGCAATATATTTGCCCCTATTATTATTGAAGTGTAAGGTATCAAAGCAACAGATCAATCAAATAATAATATCTTTGTTGCAGATGATCAGGTATATTTAGCCCACTGTAAGTGAATAGATAGTCGGAACATCCTGCAGAATTTAATAATGGACAGAGAGACAGAGAGAGAGAGAGAGAGAGAAATAAACAGTTTAATTATCTGCGTATTACTATAGAGAACTAAAACTTTCCCAAAAGCAAAAAAGAGTTACACAAGCAAATATAGTTGCATGAATTGAAAGATCAATAGAGAAACCCGTTGAAGTGAAAATAGCTAGAAAAATTATGCTAAAATATCAAAGAATTAAAGAGCTTGAGGGTTATTAAGCTTGAAGGTCCTTGCTTTAGGGTCTGTTTAGATTAAGTTAGAGGGAGGGAGAGTGAAATGGGAGAAGAGTAGAGTTGACCTAAATTTGGCCAATTCTATTCTACTTTCCCTCCTTCTCCCTCAATTCAAATGGACTGTTAGGAGTTTGTGTTCAAATCGTGGTGCCAAGAATTTCTCACATGAAAAGGTCGATCTGGGTCTGAAAGCTTAAACTGCAGCTAACCTATTACTTTACTAGCTAGCTAAGAGGGGCTAAGCTTGATGATACATTCCATTGTATTCATCAAAAATGATTTAATTAAAATATTAAAAGAAGAAGAAGAAGAAGAAGGAAAGGAAGAAAGAAAAATACATTTGCATGCAAGAGAAGATGAACATTAAGATAATTGCTTTCATGAAAGAATAAAAAGTAAGATCTTCGAGAAAGAGAAGGTCAAAAAAGATCCCAAATAACAGAAAATGTAAGCATATTATAAAATGTACACAACACAAACACACACACACACACACACACACACACACATATATATATAATGTACAACACATACATATAGCTATAGCAAGAATATATATATAAGAAAAATAAAAATTACAGTGACAAGTAGTTGTGTTCGTGTAAATATTGAGTTTACCAGAGTTTGTGTTGGGGATCTTGCGGTAGCCATGGAAGCCTCCACGTTCCATTTCTGATATCCCCACTAAAGCTAGCTCTCTCTCTCTCTGTGAAATTTTATGATCAATCCGTGGTAGCTAGTGGCGTGAGTGTGAAGTTGAAGCTAAATAAAGCACTTGGCAGGTGTCAAGTTATATAGTGCCAAATTAAGTATATACAACGTGGCAGAGGCGACGTGAACGAGGAACCCCCTTGTAACCGGTCGCGTTAACAAGACAGCACTCAGTAGATGCGGGTTGATATGACCGGCACTCGCAGGTTGCTCCCTCATCCTCAACCTACACTTGCACAACCCCTCAAGTCAGTCACGTGAGTGAGGCTCACATGCATGGAAGTAGGCATTTCAACTTGGACCACCCCATCTTATGGGGCCGTGGGCTCATGTCATAAGTGGGGACTCGAAATTCTAGAAAAAAGTATTTGAATAATTGAAAAAGCTGTTTTAGTTAACAAAGTCTAAAATTTTAAAAAATTTAAAGCGAAACTTAGGGATAGTATTTAAATACTATTTTTAAGTTTTTTTTTTTTTTTTTTTTAAATTTTGTTATGTATATTTTTTTATAAAATAAAAATATATTTTTTAATTAAGTAATTACATGACTGAATTTTAAGAGAAAAATTTAAAAAATAGTACCTAAGATACTGTACCTAAGTTTTATCCTCCTCAGTGTATATTCTCTCTCATAATTGGTGGGTTTTATTAAAAAGTGAGATCCATCAATATTTTAGTCAACAAAGTCTAAAATTCAGAGAAATATACCCTGCATCGGGTATGTGTTTCCTCTCTTTTAGCTGGTGAGTTCTATTGAGGAGTGAGACCCACCAACTATGAGAGAGGAGTAGCGTATTCTCGATGCAAGTTATACATTCTCCTAAAATTCACCCACATATCAGGTCATGTATAATTCTGTAAAAATACATACTTATTACAGTAATCGTGTAAATTTATATTAATATTATTTATTTTATATTTAATTATTTATTAAATTATGCCATTTAAAGGGGTTATTTTACATTTAGTTATTTCAATTCAGATATTTAAAGGGTTTATTTTTTATTTATAAATCTTTTCTAATATAGTCATTTTTCATTCACTTCACATTATTAAATTTACCAAAATGACGTTGTTTTGAAAATAAGATTCGTTAAAATTAATAGTGAGATTGAATGAAATTAGATAGAATAACTAGATAAAAAATAGACTAAAATTAAATGAAGGAAGTGGAAAAATAAAAACCTAAGTATTTAGAATTAAAAATAGGTCAATGTTAGATAGTGTGGTTTGTAAAATGTATCCAAAATGCTTTTATTTTTTAATTCTAATCTAATCTAAAAGAGTAATGATGAGACAAAAACTTTTACTTTTGTTAAGGTGATAAGTTTTGATTGGAAGTTATTTTTACATGGCTCTATTATTGACATAATTTTTTTTCTTGATAAAATTGACACCAATTTTATTATGTTTTGTTAAAAAAAATATAATAATCATTGATGGTGAACTGAAGATTGAATAAACTCCAATTCGTCTATGAGTGTCATCCAAGTCAAGAAAATAGGAATGGTCATCCCTCGTAGGACGGTCGTCCATGGGCATGAGGGTAGTCCATCAGGAAAGCCCCTAGACGACCCCTAACACTTGGGAAATTTCCAGAAATATTTGCCTACAAAAGACTAGTGAATCGAATCACATGTTACCATTTTGAAACATGAGCGAGATCCTAATTTGTCACTATAACTTCCTACTAAATACTTAACCTCCAATGACAGTTATAGAAGATAAGAATGAACATTCCAACTTTTATAGCGGTTTATAGAAGTTAAGTCTGACCCTTTTAACTTTTGCAAATATTGGGGAAGTTACGAGACAAGTAACCACTCCAAAACACACTATATAAATACTCATCCACATCTAATGGAGGTAAGTTCTCACGACTCCCAAAAATTGGAATTCTAACATTCCAGAGGAAAACACTAACTTAAGTATCGGAAGGTTCTTGACTGGTTCAACCCAGTCACCTTTGATCATGTCTTTTTCTTTTTTGGCCTTTCAAGCAATCACTAGTCCATTGAAGCTTGAAGCATTCAACCTATTGATTTTCTTTACATCATCAATCATAACAAGTCATTTTTTAGCTCTAAAATTTTTTGTGACACTAGAAATTATTGAAGACTAAAATTCACTTTATACCCTCCATATAAGTTTAGGTCACTTCTAAATCGATTTCTCAACTTTCAAACTTACAATTTACACTATATAAAATTACAATGAAGTCAATGCACCTCTTTCTTTAAGGTTTGTCTCATTTTCTTTGTTAACCTGACTAAAAGCAACTCTCTTTTTTTTTTGGTCTAAGAAAATATTGCTTTTGTGTGGATTAATGGTTGTCGGGGGCAAAAAAGTTTTCCTTCCAACAAATAAGTTCTATGATGGGTCGGGGGGTCTAAACCGAAACTCAACGATGGGCTTGATGCACGGCCCAAAGGCTATAGGTGAAAATCCAAGAAATCCACTATATTTTATGCCTTTGGCTTAGATTGGAACTGACAAGAGTGGCCCATAAACAATCCCTACAGCAGACACGTTAACTAGATTAAGAAGCACACAGTCAAACATGGCCTAGTAGTAAAACGTTTCTACAGGAGATAGCCCAACGGTAAAGTGTTTTTGTAGAAAATGGCCTAGTGGTAAAGTGTTTTTGTAGAAAATGGCCCAGCGGTAAAGTGTTTCTGTAGAAAACGACCTAGAAGTAAAGTAATACAAACAGAATAAACTTTAATCTGTTAACTACTTCACAAATCAAGGGAAATGTCTATGTTTTTAGACTCATCGTCCGTTAGTTCTAGAGAAGAGTCTTCTAATATGACAATATGAGGGAAAAATTCTATAGTGACAGTTACATCATAACCATTAATAGTAAATGAATAAATAAATGTCATAGGTTCCATAATAACAAATAATGGAGAAAACTTAGCGTGAGATGAAGGGAGAGAGAGAGAGAGATCCCAGCTAGCGCAGCAAGATCATTATGGTGCCATGGCATGCTCATGAGTATAGTATATGTAGTGAGTAGAGATAGTCATTTGTGAGTAGTATGAGTAATGAGTGAGAAGTATAAGCAATGAGTAAGAGTATATAGCAAAGTTGATGGAGCTTTCTGCTAGGGTAAGTAAGCGTTTTATGAGTAGAACTATGAGAAATGTTTATGAGCTAAGAGCTGGGGAACTTAATTCCCAGGCTTGAGACTAAGAACTCAGTGATTTTTCAGAGTTAAGAAAAGACTCTTTGCAGAGAGCTTAAGGAAAAATCTTGGTGTGTAGCTTAATGAGTTGGTTGTGTATTGGTTGTAAGTTGGTTGTAGCATTAATGGATAGTTCCATTTATACCTGAGTTTCTAAGGGGTGATTAGCAAAATAATCTTTGCTAAATCTTTCCCTTCTTTCAGAAAATCCTTAGGAAATCGTTCTTAGGATTTTTAGCTAAGAGTAGTAAGCTCAACTTTAGAAGGTTGTTGCTGTTTTGGGCAGTAACAGCTGGGTTTCTGGCTTAGCATTGAATGCTAATTAGCCTTGGCTGATGGGATTAGAGCATGCTTGAGGTTAATGATCTTGGTTATGCTGCAACTAGAATTAGAGTTCCCCAGGGCAGATTAGACCACCTCAAGCCAGGTGTCAACCTTAGAGCCCTCGTTGGGAACTTCGCTGGGATCCCCTTGGTGCCCTCCAAATCACATTTCCCTAAGTTTCTCCATTTGAGGTTCATGTGCTTGGTTCATAAACCAGAGAATACGTATTTTTAGTATGAAAATGAGTTGGTTTCATCTTGTTTCAGGAGCTTTGAAGGCCTTGTTATGGCAGCTTTGAGTTTTTGACTAAAATGAGTTGGAGAAGAAAGAAGTGACAGCTGGCTGAAGCTTTTCAGCTTTCTGTCACATCCCTTAGTTTTATGTCACTTGAGAAATGATGAGACTTCAGCTTGTGGAGAAAGGATCCATCCCCTGGTAGACACGTGTCTGTTTTTTGCTCTGATTGGACACTTTGGTACCTGATGGGAAGGGGCTCTAGTTGTTTGTGCTGAGATTTGGTTGATCACTTCACGTAAGCTTTCAGCTTGTTGGATTCTGTGTGTAGGCTGGCCTGTTCTAGCTGGGCTTTGTAAACAAATTTGCTTGGGCTTGATTAACCCTACAAAATGAGTGATTTTGCCATGGGTAATATTCATGGGCTTTGTAATTTTAGTTGATTATGGAAATAAAGGACATAATTCCCATAAATCTTGTGAAATCAATATTTTTTGAGAGATGAGTGATTTATATTTCCCATAAGTTAGGGACTTAGTATATGTAAAGCATGTGTTGAAATAATACTTGATTGTGCCAAAACAATATTGGGCTTTTGGAAATAGTTGTCAAAATAATATTTGGGTTTTATGAAATAATGCCAAACAATTATTTGGGCTTTGTAAGGTGCCAAATAAATATTTGGGCTTTGTAAAATAGTGCCAAATAAATATTTTCCGTGAAGCAACGGACTTAGTAGAAGTGCCGCATCGTAGAGGGCTTTATAAATGGTGCTGCATCATAGCGGGCTTTGAATTTGCCTCATCATCGTGGGACATTGAATTAGTCACATCGTAGTGAGACTGTGAATTAGTCACATCGTAGTGAGACTGTGAATTAGCCACATCATAGTAGGACTTTGAACGGAGATGGTGTAATTTTGCGGCTCAATTTTGGTAGCGATGTGGTGAATATTTTGTGTGAAAATCCAAGATGGATAATATGTAAGATATAATGGTTAATATTTGTGAGAGAGCCAAGGCAATTTATGGGCTTGTGTATGGAGTATTTATGAAGGCCCAATAGTATAGGGAATATTTGGGTAATATATGTGGAAATATTTATGTGGGCTTAAAATAATGTGTGGGCTCATGTGGGTATTTTCTGAGTGGGCTAATAAAAATCAAGGCCAAAAAATTTGTACCTCAACAATGATGAGATTCTAACAAATTTTGACATAAGGGCACATTTTATATTATTGTAATTGTAATAGTTGACCGTTTAAATTGTAAAAGTTGATGCATCAATTTAGAAATGACCTTAAACTCAGAGAGAGAGAGAGAGAGTTATATATATATATATATATTTATATTTTACAAGTATAGTTTTTTTTTTTCCTTCTTCGAGTCAGGTTATTCATATGAACACTGTGTACTCAACATAAAGCCACCCAGGAATCTAACAAACGCATTATAAAATCCTCATTATTTTGCCTCTTTTTTTATTTATTTTTTATTAATCATGTTTAGAAAAATCTATCTTTTAAAGGGACATTATTAAATGCGCCCTTATCCTATCCCTAAAATTGGAAAAACTTTTCAAAAACTTACCAAAATAAATCTAATGGAAATGGTTTTTTTTTTTTTTTTTTTTTTTTAATGAAGAAAAAGCTAGGAAAGTCATTGATATTTTGTGGATAATTTTTTTTTTCTTCTAAAGAGATGATATTTTAAGACACTTTAAAAAAGTGGAATCAAATAACCAATAAAATGGACCGAATAAATTAACAATATTTTCTATTAGTACAATGCATCATCCTTTAAATTAAAAAAAAAAAAAAAAAAAAAAAACCCTAGAACGGGCCTTTGATTTATTTATTTTATATAGCAATATTATTCATGTCTTTTATCAAATATCTATATATATATATATATATATTATTCATGTCTTGTTAGCGTCAAACCTTTGTTGTTTTGATACATGTTCCGAACCCCATGGAATTAGCATATCTGTCCCATATGATATAATCTCAATTCAAAAGTGAAACTTTGGCCGAAACGTCATGTTGTTGGTACAATTTCAAAAACTTAGCATATATGCAAACTAAGCCAACCGTTGTGACCCCCTGCCAAGCAACACCATGCAAACTATTTATATATACATATTCATACGCCCAAAGATTGCCTAAATCGATCTGCATGTGACTCCCCCGCACATTTTTACACAACCCATTTTGCTAATCTTATTGACATTAACCGTTCTAATATTCAAGGTTTTGTGAGGGACTGAACAAGAGGTTTTAATCAATATGGAAGAGTTTGGTTGGGGCATTGGTTCGATTGTGGCGATGTTGGTGGTGGCCGCGGTGATTTTCTTTTTCCCATTGGTGATGGGTCCATTGCATCCGCCTTCTGCTTCTGTACTCCTTATCATCCCCGTCGTGTTGGTCGCGGTTTTCATTTTCCTTCGTCAAGCCTCTAAGTGATGCATATGTCTTTTTTATTTTTGTTCTTTTTAATTAGTGTGTTTGTGGTTAATTAATTAATTAATTTTGTGATACACATTTTCGGTTTTTTGGTTGATGAGAAGAGTGTGTAATGTAACATTTGGAATAGATTGTGTCCTTTTATTATGAAATGTACTTGAAGCCCTTTATATATAATCATAATTAAATTCTTTCTTTTGAATATTAACTACTTTTTCTAATGTTCTGTTTCTTTTTTTTTTTCTTAAATTTATTCTTTCATTTGAATATTTTTGTTAATATTAACTGTTTTCTAATGTTCTGTTTATCTGATTCTTTGTTTGATTATGGCTTATTGGAGTATTGTAAATTATTGAAATAAATAATCGTAGTGGACTTACGATGTTAAATCTACAACGCAAAATGGAAAGGTCCGTGGGGATTTTAGATGCATCTGGTGGTTTAATTCAATAATATGATACTTGCGGTCTTTAATTATTGGACAGTGAAATTTTACATGTTTGTTAGATTTACATGAATGAATACTTTTATGTACAAATTGTGAAAAACTGAATGCAAATCAATTTCAATGAGCATTCAAGACTTGTGAATTATAATAAGACATGGTGTACTTTGAGTTGCTCTTTTTATTTGGTGAGAAAAATTTGAGTCACTCTATTAAATCTATATCTTTTGAGTCTTATTTAAAATTTTCAAGTCGTATGTTTGTCTATATATATAGAAATTTTTATCATAATACTATAAATGTTTACTATGCGAAGATTTTGTAGTATTACATTGTTAATGTACTTTTCAGTATGAGGTGTGAAAATTGCTTTCAATGATTTGTAATCATAGAGATCTTGAAAAGTTGTTTAAAGAAAGAATTTTTCTCAGGACAGGGAAAATAATTTAAATGCATAACTAAGTTGAAAGCTTCATTAATTAGGGATCAATTATATCGTTTTTATTTATTATTTTTTAAATAATCCTGCCTCAGAAAAATATTATTTGATAAACCTTAGAAAAGGTTTTCTGTACATCTATTAGTATATTGCAAACATGTTACCCAAAGAATTTGTAGAGGCAAAAATAAATGTGTTTGTATAATGTATATACAATTTATTTTTCGCCTTATAAAAGAGGTTATTGTAGTGTCTTGCTCAAGGTGGTTTGATGTATTTGGGGGCCTAAAATAGAAAATTGAATTGAGGTATTTATATTTAATGACTTAAAAAAAAAAAAAAACTAACTATTACTTGAACTCTATTATCTTATTTTAGATGCAAATTACTAATTAAACATGAACCATATATAATTTTTTTAAACAAAATTTAGACAAAATTTTTCACATTTGTCGATGTGGTAGATTGATAGTAGTAAGTAAAAAAGTGATGCTAATGGTAGGACTTAGATAAGAACTAGTAAAAGTTTGTTAACTCAATATTTGTTGTTAAAAATTGTTGTGAATTTTTTTGGTATATTACTCTTTTTTTAGAAGTATTATATTTATAAAATTTTCACAACAAATATTAGGTGTTAAATTGTTACCGGTTCTAATTTGAACCTACTACTGAAATTACTTTTTTTTTTCTCACAAATAACAATCAGCCAGTAACAAATTACTACTTAGAATTTGTTATGAAAATGTTGTGAAAAATGTTTTGGACATAACATTTCTCTCTTTTTATTTTCTTGCTTTTCATTTGATAAAAAAATGTTATTTTATTTATTGGCTATTATTAATTTGAGTTTGATTAATACTATTACAATAAAAGAAATAACTCTATTGGTTAAAATTTGAGTCTTTTTTTACTTGAAGCCTTATATGACTGTCTCATTTGCCTATACTATAAAGCCAGCCCTATTCTTGCTAGAATACCTTGCCAAAGTTTTGTAAAGTTGATTGTGTCGACTTAATAACAGAAAATGTCGACACAGTCTTTTATTTGGTAAAACTACACCTTCAATTTAGCACACTGTTCATAAAAATTTCTTCTTCTTCTTCTTCCTTTTTATAAATTAAAAAAAAAAAAATTCAAATCACAAATTTTAGTAATTACAATGTGAACGACAATGGTGATTTTTGTTCAATGTTTTTTCATGTAAAACTCATGATATTGTTCTAAATCTAACCATTACACCGATTGTTTGGCACACGTCTTATTATAAAAAGCTATGTAATCTCTGATAATGTTTATAATGCGCGGCGCATGTATGTCATCTTAAACAAGCAACTGACTTTTAATCGAATGCGCTTGTAAAATGTTAATACCATTGGTCAAAACACTTGATAAATGCAAAAAAACATAAAAGTCACTAAACATATTTTGGTGTGCTGTCGTTAGGTCAACTAATAAAAGATGGTAGATTTGGATCTATCATATATCAAAAAGAAACCAGTGGATATTCATGATAATCACGACTTAAAGTATCTACTACCCATTAATTAACAGTATGTCGTAAAAGAATTATTATTATTTTTATTAATATTAAATTATAAATAATAAATTAAACACAGTAGACTAGTGATAAGAGTATTTGCATTGGATTGGGCAATTTTGAGCCAAATTTAACTTTAAAAAGTCATTTTTTCTGTTTTGTCTAGTCCATTTCATATTTATACTAGCATTAAACTATCTATCTTTTTTATTAGTCTATTTAAATAGGGCAAAACTTAAGTACTATTCCTTAGATTTCTATTTTAAAATTCTGCTATGTAGATTTTTCCTCATAAGATGAAAATATATTTTTTAGTTAAGTAATTACATAGCTCAATTTTAAGTGAGAAATCTAAGAAACAATATCCAAAATATTGTACCTCAGTTTTGTCCATATAAATATTATTTATCATTTATATTTTATTCACACGCAAAAAAATTGGATAACATATATCTTTCGCATGATTTGATAGCCAAGACCAAGATCGATCACTCAATGGCCAAGATATGAGTATGACACCCCACGACCAACTCGACCCATTCATGCCCAACTGGACACCCAACAATGAACTTGCTCCCACCAGAGTTAGGATTAGTCACTTACAACCAAGATCAATAACTCAATGGCTAAGATTGGCCATTTCACAATAGATCAATCTAAAGGAATTGATGGGTAGTCCAATGTGAATGCTGAAAGAAGAAGGAAATAACGTACACCAACAAGGCCATAAAAGAGGCTATCAAAGTACAAGTACTAAACTCTTCTTTAAAAAAAAAAAAAACACGTGTTTTAATTCAAAATAACTTTTGAAACTTTGAATTCTTATAAGCCTGCCTCATTACATATAGCACAACAGAAGGAAACTTCAGGGAGTAACCTCAACTTCCAAGTTCTCCTGAATTTAGTGTCTATTTTTGCCCGCGCACTAAATGCAAAATTCATGCACTTGGAACATATTTTTGCTCATACATTGCATGTACCAATCAATCTTAAAATAGAATTGCAAACTGAATTTTATTAATACATTTTACTTAATTTGACTTTCCGATTTCTCAAAATTTTTTTTGACTTTCCGCGTCATCAATATATTTAATGAAAACCCAATGCGCTCTCAATCACGTTCTACCCTCATTCTTCTGAGAATAAGGATGAGCAGTGACGGTGAAAATAAAAGTTGTGCTTCGCTCTTCATGGGGTTGCTCCTGATATCGTCGTTGCTTATGTTCCCACACTACATGAAGCCTGAGCCACCTCTTGTACTGTTATTGTTATTTTCAGCCATCCCCATCTTCATCTTTGTCTATTTCCTCGTTTTAGCTGTGTTTAAATGGTGATGCCGAGTTGCAATTCAAGCTTTCTTATGTTGAATGTAGCTCTAGAGACCTCAGCTGATCTTCTGCTCCTGCAGGACCGGGCCCAACGGGTAGAGTATTATTATGATCACGCTCAGGTGAACTTAGGTCGTCCTCCTTTATCCATTTTTTTTCAATCAGAAAAAGAAAAAAAAGAAAAAAAAAAGAGAAGACTTCAGCTGATCAACTTGAAGTCCATGTACAAAACGGACCAACTTCCCCTTCTACTTATTCTTTGGTAGCAGAAATTACTCAAGCGATTTGGAATACCAAATACAGAGGCTTTATTTTTGGGCATCTGGTGGGTTCCCATGTCATTAGTTCAACTACATGTCTCCATGATTCCATTGATTGTTTTGCACATTTGAGGATTGTTGTGTACTTTTCATGAGCCCAATGGAAAGAGCAGCCTTGTGGCTAACTACTTAAAAAATTGTACACTAGTTTATGTTGGAATTGCCAGCGGCAGTTGTGAGAAAAAAATTTTGTACATTTTTTTGATAATCAAGAAAACATTTAGATTTATAGGGGTGTGCAAAAAATTGAGAAACTGAAAAAAAAAAAAGGGGCCAAAATTTCGGTTCGGTTTTGGTGCGGTTTGGTATCGGTTTTCATTTTATAAAAACTGAAAATTTCAGTTTTGGCGTCCCACGTAAATATACTGGCTTGACTGAAATTGAATCGAAATATATTAAATATTAATTTGTACAAATTATATCAAGAAAGTTCCTGGTATCTTAGTAGCAAGAACACGCATATTCTCACAACTAAACCCACATTTGACCCATAGACAGTAGTCGTTCTCCCCTCTCCCTCTCCAGTCATTCTATTTCTCCCCATCTCTCTCTTTCTATCATGCCTTTGTTTCTCTCTCTATCTCCATCACGCCACCGTTTCTCTCTCTCTCTCTCTCCATCATGCCACTGTTTCTCTCTCTATCACACTGTTTCAGTACGCTTTTTCGCCGTTCTCTTTTTTATTTTATTTTATTTTTTGTTTGCTACTTTGCTTGGTGCTTGGTGTTTGGGTGGTGAGAAAATGTGAGAAGGCAAAGGGAAATATATATTTTCTTATTTTGGTATGTTCTTTGAATATATAAATGATTTTTAGTCTTTTTTTTTGGGCTTGGTGCTTGGTGTTTGGGTACTGAGAAAATGTGAGAAAGCAAAGGGAAATAGGATTTTTTTTTTTTTTTTCCTAAGAAATTGGAAGCCACCAAAAGCCAGCCAAACCGAACTGATTGAAATCCAGTCAGTTCGGTGTTCCTCCCTTACAGTTTGGTGTCAGTACCAAATTTGGTAAAACTGAAAATTTCAGCCCAGTGGAAAAATTACACTTCAAACCGACCAAACTGCACCAATTACACTCCTAATTTAGAACATCTTCATATAGTACCTAATCTAACTCATGAAAAGCAAAAATAGAATCAAGAATCAAGCCCTCACATAATATCAACGAGAACTCTTGAGCGGCAATTCTTGCAGATAAAACTGCACACTTGGTATAGGCACCAAATTCAGCAGCCACCAAACCCAAATAAATCTGAAGATGATTTCGACAAATTTGAATAACACTTTGAGCAAGCATGCCAAATCATATTGTCAATTGCCTCCAAAACCAAGAATGATAAATATGTACTATGGGCGTAGGATAAGAGAAGACACGAGGAAGCATAAAATGGAACACCAACTTCGGAACAGCACTTGGTTTCAGCCTAACTGCATCCCTTCATCTGTTTCAGTTGGACAAGAAACAGCATAAAACACTGCCCTTATACAGCCAAATTAAAAACAATATCATAGGCATATATCTAAAAGTTCAATGCTAATACATACAAGAAAGCTCCACCGAAAACATTGACAAAAAAGGGTACCAAGGCCCATAATATTTAGCTCTCAGCTGCTTCTTCAAAGTCTAAATAAAAAGCTTTTCCAACATTTACTACTCCTTTTCAGTTTTCACTCTTGGCCTCATTCTCAGTGTTTGCATTTTTAACATTATTTCCTGGATTAATGAGTCCATTTCCATACAGGATGTTCAAGTCATGAAAATATTGGCATGCCTTACCATTTGCAGCATGCTTCTTCCCACTTTCCATTGACCTTCTGAAGTACTTGTTCATGTTATCCCATTTCTCTTTACACTTCTTTGCAGATCGGTTGTAGCCCATATTGTACAACTCAACAGATATCTCCTCCCATATAGATCCTCTGGAGCCTGTTGGGCGAAACTTATGTTCCAAAGTAGTTCGTAGTGTTATCAGTGCTTGTACTTCAGCTTCTAGCCATTTTTTATTATTTGGATCGCACTTGACCTCATTCTGCATGCCAATTTCACCTCCATCTTCTTCCTTGCATCGGGTAATTAATGGTTGGGGAACTTGAATTTCATCACCCAAAATATTCTGTATCAAGGAAACGAAGGCTAGGCTACGAGACATCTCTTGGGCTCTTACCTCCTCTTCCCTTTTCATTCTTTCCATCTCCTGCTGCCTCCAAGCTTCTTCTCTGATTCTTCTCTCCTGCTCCCTCTTTTCTATTACCTCCATCAACTCCTTATGCATCCGTTCTTGCCTCTCCATTACTTTAGCTACCAAACTTTCCAGAAAACCCTTAAGCTTTTCACTTTGTTTTCTCTTTCTCTTCCGGTTTATAGATTCATTGATGTTTGCCGATGTAAAATCATCATCATCGTCATCCTCATCTGAAGAAGAGCTGACAGCAGAAAGAAATCCATTAAATTGGTTAAACATGTCATACAAGTTTCAATGTCCTAATATCCAAAGACTATGACTTGAAACACAAAAAAATCAGCCACCTATAGTTGATGGGATGATGTTACTTCAAATAAAACACTTCAATAAAGCTATTGAATAGTGCATAAACAAACCAAAAGGGCCCAATTACAAAATCCAAGTGTGTCCCTTCTGACCCTACACATACCAACAACAAAAAAAGTAGTTAACACTTTTAATCTACATCACCTGCCCATGCCCTTATCAGTTATCACACCACAAGAACCCTTCTCAACCCCAAACCTAATTCCACCAGCCATTATTATCCCAAAAAGTCCCATCACTACCAACATCCAAGATCCCCCATTACAACAAAATTGCAAACTCATCATGCACATACATTATTATAGTTCACTACAACCCAAAAAACAAAAAAACTAATACAAACTCATACAACCATTGTCATTTCAAACACAACCACACATACCCATCAAACAATTTCATCTTAAATTTTCATCACATTTCTACTGCACCAAGTCCAACATTCCCCACCTCATAGTGTGAAAGAAAAACCATAAAATTCAGCTTATTTTCACCGTATGTAAAAAAATTTTAACAGTCTAAATTTTTATTTGGGTGCAAAACTTAACTTTTTCCAACAGACAATACCAAAGGGACCCTCTCAAAAATTGTAAATTCAAATTGAATAGTGAAAACCAACAACAACAAAAAAAAACTCATTTTTTATAACAAAAGAAAGCTTTTTTTTAAGAGAAAAATTATATAAAAAGCATCAAAAGCTCACCTAGATTCTGCTTCAAGTTCATCAAAAACCCGAACCTCATCATTCGGACCCCAGCAACAAGTACCCGCCCCGACCCGCTTCGGAGTCTCAAAACACTCGCCATCGCCGTCGCCCGCCAATCTATTAACAGCAAAAACCTCCTTGCCGGCGGCCAGAAACCCCGCGTCCTCCTCTTCCGCCGAGCAAGTCGCTAGGGTTCCGGCGAGCGTCGGTTCCGGAAACTCGAAACTCTCCGGCGGAGACCGCCTGATCGGGCGAAGCTTCTGCGGCGGAAGGCTATGGCGTTGAGGGATCAACTCCACGGGAGAAAAGTTAATCGCAGGCGGCGGATTGGCGTAAATCAGTTCGGCGGTGTCCGGAAATGGCGCCACGTGGCCATGGAAAGGCTCCCCCGGACACGGAATTTCACCGTCGCCGGTGAAACCCTCCATTAGAGTAGAAAGAAAAAAGCGTTTAAAAGTAAAAGGTAAAAAAATAAACGAATGAAATTTATGCGGCGGTGAAGTGAGGGTTCGTTTCTTTCTTTTTTTTTTTTTTTTTTTTTTTTCTTTTTTTCTTTTCTTTTTTAAGATTGGTGAAATGGGTTTAGTTTAGTAAATAAGAGTAAAAACTTACAAGACTACAAGAGAGTATGAAAAGTCCCAAATAGGTTTTTTATTCTTTGCACATATTTACCTTCCTGTCCTCCTAGCTGACGTGTCACTTTGTCAATATTCTATTGATGTTTCAAGTGCTTCGATAGTGCATTTTCTTACTATCATTGATGTTGCAAAGGAGTTTAAAGATGTTGCAGCTTATGTTCAGGATGAACATGCTGGGATTTTCTGTACAACTGCGTGGTTGATTTGGTGGAGTCGAAATGATCTCTAGTTGATGGGGGGTGAGCAAATAAAGGGCCATGGATTTGATGGTTAAGGCTTGTGAATATGGGAATTTAAGGAGTTGTAGACTATTCAAAATAAAATAATTTTTTTTATTAAAAAATAAAAATAATAAAATTGGCACCAACCTTGGAATCCTTTCTCCAATCATTTCCAATTTTCCATGGGGCGTGAATTTGGTGGTTGCGAAGATTGATTGTCAATTGGGGATACGGATGACTTTCACCAATGCGACTATTCTAATGGGGAAGCCGATGACGATGAGATGTCACTTGTCAGTTTGCTGATTAGGCATTTCCATGGGTGAGTCATGAGTGAGTTTGCCAATTGTGTTTGCTGATCAAGGGTAGAGGGTTCTGGTGGGATATGTGGATTTAGGCCATGCTTAATGCTAGTACAGGGCTGGAT
Organism: Quercus variabilis; assembly: GCA_030445155.1. Lineage (NCBI taxonomy): Eukaryota > Viridiplantae > Streptophyta > Magnoliopsida > Fagales > Fagaceae > Quercus > Quercus variabilis. The sequence goes on from CP129449.1 coordinate 71,829,998, forward strand.
TTTGTTGACAACATGACATTTTTGGTGAATTGCTTTTCTTTTAATTTTTTTTTAAATATATATATTTTTTATAATTTTATTGTATTGAATTTGTGATTCAATTATGATGTTATGGTGTTTGTCGCAACATTGATTTTGTTTCATGGTGATTTAGGCTTGAAAATTGGCATTTCTTTTCTTTGGTCAATCAAGTGTTTATCAAAATGTCTATACCCATATGTAAGCAAAATAATTTTAGTTCTTAAAAGTTTTTATAACATCAATTTTTTAAAAATTGTTTTTGATTCATATCATACCAATAACATTATTTATTTGAAAACAACAGCTATTTTTTTTTTTTTTTTTTGGGTTTTGTTTTGAATCTTCAATACAAGTTTTTTATGCTTTTAAAAACAATTTTGAAATTGCAAATTAAAGGTGTGTGTGGATTGTGTTGGAGGGGTTTTTCAATCCAATCCAAGCTTGTTGGGTTGAGAAATCTCCCACCTATCACTTGCGTATAAGGACAGAGCTAGAACTTAGAGTTAAGGGGAGCGACTTTGTTGCTAGTTGTGTATAGTGACTTTGGTCTCTAACTTTGCTATGGCTTAGCTACTAATAGTTTTTTTTCCTTTGATGTATGCGCTATTGGGTAAGAAAAAAAATATTTTGTTTAAAATTTTTTACAAGGTCAAGTTATTTGTTTAGGTAAAATTGGTTGATTAGGGTTAATTTTTTTTTTTTTTTTTACTATTGGTAATCTTTGTTGTTGGACTAATTTTTTGGGCTTGTATATGTTGATGCTCATTTTGGAATTCCAATAGCAGGAAGAATCCCTACAATAGGGGCAACAAAGAGTTAGTGGATTGATAAAAAAAACTATTAAGCCCGAATAGCAGGAATAATGGATCATAGACCCATAAAGAAAATAAATAGGCTTTGAGGAAAGCAAATAGGCCTAGAGGAGCCTAGAGAAAGAAGTAATAAACCCATGGGAATTATGTGATGTAGAAGAGTAAGAATGGGCCACAATAGGCCCAAAGTAATAAAGTAAAAAAGTAAGAGGTTAATGGAAAGCCCATGAGCCCTAAGGATGAAGGACAAGGTAATTGGGTTAGGGAAGTTCAAAAGAGTTAGTAAAAACCCATGAGAATGCAGAATTAGAAAATGGGCCAAGGATGCCCAAGGAGAAAGCAAATGGGCCAAGGGAGCCCACAAGCATTGTAATGGGCCAAGAAAGCCCAAAGTAGCATGAGTATAAATCCAAAGACCATACTGGGTCATTGTAACCAATTGAGAGAAGAACATGCAACAGGCCTAAAAGAGGCCTAGCAAGCACAGGTCAACTAACACCACGTGTCAAATAACACCACGGCAGGAATAACATAGTGGTATGGTAGGAATGGCAGCAAGATTATGGAAATAGTAAATAATGGGCTAAAGAGAGGAAAACCCACAATCAAGCAAGACCCAGCCCTTGAAAGGAGCAAGCCAATAAAGAATGGAAAAATTAGAAAACAGTTCATGCTATAAGAGGTCAAGGATGAGCGGCAGAATACACAGATGAACCTTCAGACCATGGCAAACGCATGAGCAGTAGACAAGCTTTTAATGTACACAGAAGTGGAGCATGCGCAAGGCCCAGACATTACCAACCTGTACCTAGCCAATGCAAGGGTGGTGGGTCATGGGTCAGAGGTAAGAGAGAGTATGGTCTGGCAATAGAGAGAAGGGAAAGCCTATTTTGGGGTTCCCACTTAGATTCTTTTGAGGGAGATGTCCTGTTGGGATAACATACTACTCAAAAGAAGGAAGGATGAGTTAGAACTACTAGGTACATGTTATGAGAGATAGCAAGAGAGAATACCCACACTGTGGTGGATAAGAATGCCACAGTAAACAAGTAAACAAAACAGTCTTCTTTGTTTGGTAATGGAGAGTGGCACAGCCAGCACAGGTAAGTGGTAGTAGCTAGGCAACTGACAAACTAGTGGGTGGTCGGGAAGGACACCCTAATCCTGACAAAAGTAGTTAAAGGCTAAAATGGTAAAAACCAGTTATGACTGGCAGTATATAAATGGTCCTTACTGTGCACGGTAACATCATCGCAACAGTAGTAACCACTAAGAGAGAATCACAACACCACCATCACACTACACGAGTAAGCACTAAGAAAGAAAGAAAAGTAGGGGAAAGAATTAAAGTAGTAAAAACAGAGTGAAAGAAGTAAAGGATCAAGAAAAGAAAGAGAGAGTGTAGAGTGGTAGACATGCACCAATAGGCTAAGTCCTTCTCTCCCTCTAAAAGGCCTGCCCTCTGTTAAGGATAAAAGATTTGTTTGGGCATAAACCATTTAGGCCCGTTCCCTCAAAGTGGATAATTTTTACAGAAGGATTCTCTTGTGAGGTTGTCCACGTTGAGACAATAGTTCCTTCCTTGGTCTTAGTCTTGTAGCATAACTGAACAAGGTAGACTAATCTTTTTTCTAACAGTAAGTGTGTCGTCTTTATTATTGCCCCATTGTATCTGCCTGCCATAACCCTGTTGTAACAGCCACGCCTGCCATGGGTATGTGATCAAAGTTTCAACAAAAAGTGGCATAGTTTGTGCACAAGCCAAATCAAGGTAAGTTGCAATTAGACCGGTCCTAACTCTCTTATCTAGAACACTTGGGCCTCAGTGTAGCAAGAGACAGCCTAGCCCAACATCTCAAAAAGGCCTACCACATTTAAATTGGTGACTCCGCTAGAGAGTTAGGAAACAGATAGGGACAGAAGACAGAAGCCCTTGCAAGCAAATGTCCCTAAAATCCAAAACAAAACGAAATATGAGTGTTGTGCCCTCGCAGGCAAAGTCTAGGCCATCAATGCCTCACCAACAGCAGCCTAACCAAGTGGAAGTTATCAATAGAATGGGGGCTGAACCCTAACTGCAACTAAGGATCCCCACTGACAATGCTAACATTTTCATTAAGGTGTTACAATCGTTACAACACTCGCAGCAGCAAATGATGGAAAAAATTCGTCAACTGAAAACAGACAAGACAAAGGAGGAAGGGAGCTAGCATGACCTGGAGCATGCGGCAAACAAAGAGGAGACACCAATTGAAGGCGCTTTGAATGCGGAATAACGTTTCATCACTATGGCTAAAGTAACAGCTCTCTTAGAGCAGGAGAGGGCTAAAGCACCCAATGAGAGATTCTATACATGAAGACCGCCCTACCCATTAAGGATACTCAACAAACCATACTTAGAGAGGTATGAACCCCGAGTATTTGCGTAGTACGATGGCAGGAAAGGAAGTGTTGTCGAGCACGTAAGTAAGTTTATTATGCGGTAGATGAGGACTTATGTCTTCGGGAATTTTCTAAATCATTATGTAACTGTGCATATACTTGGTACATCGGTTTAAAGTCAGGATCAATTCTAACTTGGGATGACATGGTGAATGTATTTTGCATTAAATACTTTCATGGAGAGGAAATAGTAACGCTTGCGACCTTGAAAGCAACCAAGCAAAGAAATGGTGAGGATTTAATGGAATACATAAAAAATTCAAGGACATAGCACTTGACTATTATGATCATTATGAAGAAAAGACATTGGTAGAAATGTGTATGACAAATATGATCAGGGAGCATAGAGCCATCTTGGAAAACTTGGAAATCTCTTAATTTGCATAGTTGTTACAGAAGGCCAGGAAGACTGGTTAGTCAATGAGGCCAAATTCTGACAAAAGAAATGCTTTACAGGTTGTGGCAGTATCCACTGGTGAAAGAAAAAGGAAGGTTGACGGAAAGGAGTATGATACCCCTCCACCACTACCATGCACCCTAAAGCAGCTAGATGGGCTCCTAGACAAATGGATAGCAGACGGAGTCTTTAAGCCTAATTAAGTTTCCAAAGAGCCCACAAAGGAAGAGCAGAGGGACCTACGCTTTCATCGCCTGCACAACTACGTGCAACATCTTATCGCAGAATGTTGGGCGTTTTGCAAATTGGTACACCACAAAATCAAGGAAGGGACTTTAGAGCTGTCCCAGCTAGAAGTTCAAAGAAACCCACTCCCAAACCATAAAGGGAAGGGTGTAGTAGTAGTTGTGATTTGTGTAGATCCAGGGGAGGATGAAGAAGAGAGCCCAGTTCTGCCTGCCACAGCAATTACCACCTTGTAGAAGAGTTCCAAGTTCAAGAATTTGTTCAATTAATTGGGGCTCATAGTGAAAGAGCAAACGATAGCTACAGAAACCTTAGTGAGCATTGCCTCTAGGGAAGGAATAGAATGTCTAACAGCTGAAGTCGCAGGTGATAGAGCTCTCCTACAGGAGTCAAGTGAGATCACTTTTAGTGATGAGGATATGGAAATGGGGTACTCAGATCACAGGAGGCTCCTTTACTTGGCAGCATTTATAAATTAGATTCCCATCAAGAGAGCCTTGGTGGATACGGGCACTTTCATAAATCTTATCCCATTAAGCACTCTCCAAGTAGCAGGAATTTTGGAGAGGAAGATTCAGGGATACCCAATGGAAATGACAGTATTTGGGGGAAGAGGCGAGTACACCACAGGCCACATTCATCTATTGCTGAAAGTGGGTCCAATAGCCTGTTTAGCCCGTTTTCATGTGGTAAAAACGGAAGTCTCGTATCACATGCTTCTGGGAAGACCATGGTTACATAAGCACCGATTAGTCTTATCTACCTATCATTAGTGTGTGAAGGGAAAGTTGAATGGCAGAATGATACGCATAACAGCAAATCCATCGCCATTTGAGCAAGCAAAAGCTCATCTAGTAGAAACCGACCAATGGGCATCATCTAGGGAAAGCTCAATATCGAAACCATGAGGTACCTTTGTACCTAGGTAGAAGGACATCCAAAGTGATTCGGAACATGATCTGAGGAAGCTGCTATCGCAGAAGAAGAAAAGGAAGGAAGCACCCATAGTGGAGTCAGATGACACACCACAATGTATCAAGGTTCAAGGCCCTAATAGCAAGATTGTATACAAATTATGAAGGTGCACGGGGCCTACATGTGATATGCAAGGAGGCCCTAAATAAGAATGGCAGCATAAAAGCTTGGTGTGCTGCATCGCGCAAGAAGGTTCGGAGGAAGGAATTAATGAGGAAAAAGAGGAGGAAATTGCGACGAAAAAGGATCTATAGGTTATGGCAGAAGAAAAATTGGAAGAAATTAACTTGGGGTCAACCCAGAAGAACTAAGACCTATTTCAATTAGTTCAAGACTATCAGAAAAGGAGAAATCATAATTATATTGTTGCTGAAAGAGTTCAAAGATGTCTTTGCATGGGATTACAGCGAAATGCCAAGATTGGATCCTAGGTTAGTGGTGTACACATTGAATGTGGACTCCAAGGCCTTTTTCACACTGAAATAGAGGAACGGATAGTCAAGGAGGTACAAAAATTGCTGGCCGCAAGCTTCATTAAGCCTATCCAACACTCGTGATGGTTATCCAACACTCGTCATGGTTATCCAACCGAATGCCAGTGAAGAAGAAGAATGAGCAAATAAGGTGTTGTGTAGACTTCAAAAATCTCAACAGAGTCTACCTAAAGGATGAATTCTCGTTGCCAAACATGGATTTGTTGATAGATTCTGTGGCAAGGAACGCCATGTTTTCGTTCATGGACGGATTCAGCGGGTATAATCAGATTAGAATGGTGCTAAGAGATGTAGAGAAAATTACTTTCACAACACCCATAGGCAACTTCTACTATATTGTAATGCCTTTTAGGTTGAAAAATGCAAGCGCAACTTACAACGGACAATGATGGCTATATTCCACGACATGATGCATTGAGAATTGGAGGACTACGTAGATGACATAGTCGTGAAGTCAAAGAAGTGAGAAGAGCATGTCCAAATATTGAGAAGAGTATTTGAAAGATGTGGAGCTTTCAAACTAAGGATGAATCCCTTTAAGTGTGCATTTGGGTGTCCTCTAGGAAATTCCTAGGTTTCTTGGTTCACAACAAAGGGATAGATGTGGACCCGGCCAAAGCTATGACCATAGCGATCATGAAACCGCCGGCTATGGTGAAAGAATTGAAGAGTTTCTTGGGAAAAGTCTCATACATTTGGAGATTCATCCCTAGTTTAGCATCAATTACTTTGGCCTTCGCTAGATTGGTCAAGAAGGGGCAAAGCTCTAGGTGGGGAGAAGCACAACAGACAACCTTCAAAAGGCTACAACAGATTATGATAAAACTCCCTACTGTGCAAGCCCCAATCCACAAAAAGCCATTATTGCTCTACTTAGTCACCAATTCGTATGCTATAGGCGCATTATTTGTCCAAGAGGATGGAGGTAGCGTGGAGCAACCAGTTTATTACATCAGACGTGCCCTGAAGGATGCAGAGACTCACTACCCAAGAGTAGAAAGAGCATGCTTGGCCATAGTATATGCTTCACAAAGGTAACGCCATTATTTCCTAGCCTATAAGGTATGGCTGATGACTAAGTCCTATGTAGTCAAAGCCTTATTGCGGTAGCCAGTTCTTTCCAAAAGGATATCCCATTGGTTACTTCAGTTGTCACAGTACGACCTAAAAGCGGGAACACCCATAGCAGCGAAGAGCCAGACTATAGTAGACTTATTGAGACAATTTGTAGAGAAGAAGAATTCCCATTGGACAATGAGGTCCCAGGGGAGGTAGTCATGGTAGAAGAAGTCTAGGAGCAATGGGTGATGAAGTTTGATGGGTCTTCTACCACCTAATTAGGAGGAGTGTGAGTAGTTTTGTATCATGAAGAAGACAAAGCTGTGGTGCTTTTATTCAAACTGGCAAGCCACAACCCTTGAAATGAGGATCAAGCATTTAAAAGTGATGGATGATTCGAACCTAGTGGTTAGGCCAAGGGAAGCTTCTCCTTAAAGGAACCCAGCTTAGCCCCATACAGAACGATGGCCTAGAAGATTAAAGAAAAGTTTTCAACATTTGAGATAAAGCACACCTCGAGGAATGAGAACCGGTATGCGGATGCACTAGCCGCGTTAGGCTCGTAAATAATTTTTAAAGGAGATAGCATTAGGATAGAAGTCAGTAAGAGGAAGGAGTCTATTGTCAAGATGTTAAAGGAAAGGTTCCAAGAGGAATAGTGTGAAAAAGATTGGAGGATTCCTATAAAGGAAGCTTTGATGAAGGAAGAAGACACGGCAGAATTGAAGGTACTAAAAGACTATGCCTTGGTAAAAGGAGAATTGTACCGCAGGATGCTAGGTAAGCTCCTGTCAAGATGCATGGGCAGGAAGAGGCCCGAAGAAAATTAAAGGAAGTACATGATAAGACCTGCGGATTTTGCGGAAAAGTCAATCTTTACCGTAGACTCCAAAGGGCTGGTTTTTATTAGCCAAGTATGGGTAAGGACGCAGATCAAATCTAAACCCAATGTGAGGCCTGCCAGCTTACAGCAGACATAGAGGAAAGTTACGATGTATTTGTCAACAAGGACTGGAGGAGTCCATTCATACAGTACCTAACAGAAGGTATCTTGCCACAAAAGTACAATGAAAGATACAAGTTTAAGAGGTTGGCGACACGATATTTTTTACATGACAGAGTCCTTTTTAAGAAAGGATATGATGGGGACCCATTATGATATTTAGGTCTCAAGGAAGCAAGTGAGATGATAAAGGAAGTACACGCATGACAGTGTAGGGAACACTAGGAGAAAAAAAGTTGTATAGGTGCTTGCTACAAATGGGTTACTATTGGCCCACCATGAAGAGAGACACAGCAGAATTTGTGAAAAAATGCCATAGTTGCCAAGTACAAGCCAACCTAATTCACACTCATCCGCAAAACCTATACAACATGGTCACCCCATGGCCCTTTCACACTTAGGGGCTTGATTTGGTGGGACCAGTTAATCCACCATCATGCGGATACATATGGATCATAGTGGCTACGGAGTATTTCACCAAATGCGCAGAGGCAATGCCACTCCATAAAGCTACAAGAGGAGTAGTAGCAAACTTCATTAAGGAGAACATAATTTTCAGGTTTGGAGTACCCCATAGGATTATCAATGATAATGGCACACCCTTTCTCAACAGTGATGTAAGGAAGATGTTGAAGTTCTACCAAGTTAAGTACCATTGGTCATCGCTTTATTATCCTCAAGGGAATAGGTAGGCAAAGGCGAAAAACAAGACCCTCATAAAGATCATTAGCAAAATGAGCCAAGAATATACGGGAGGATGGGCACTGCAACTGCTAGACGCTCTTTAGGATTACAGAAATTCACCAAAGTCAGCCATAGGGTTTTCACTCTTTTCTTTTGTCTATAGAACAGAGGTAATGAGCCCGGCAGAAGTGATGACTCCCTCTTTAAGCATTACGTAGATGCAGAAGAAAGAAAAGGAGAAGGGAGTCTTTACAGCAGAAAGATGTGAGGATCTAGAAGGGCTTGACAAAAAGAGGGAAGAGGCCCAAGAGCGCAGTCGTAGATATAGACAAAGGATGACTGAAGCCTATGGCAAAATGACTAAAGAAAGAGTGTTTACAGAAGGACAACTCGTGTTAAATGTAGCAGACCACGTCAAGCAAGGTCTAGTAGGACCATCTAAGTTTTCATCAAAATGAAAGGGACCTTTTGTGATAAGAGAAGTACATGCAAGTGGGTATTGTTAGGTTCTAAAGATTTAGAAATTTATGTATTTTGAACTCTAAGTTATATTATTGGCAAATCATGATCAAAACAGGTTATTTAGTCTTGTTTAGACTTGCTCAAAGTTGTATCTTTTATATAAAGTTGGAACAAAGTGATGCAGGAATAATAGTGCTTCTCGGCTTGGTTCGATCGATTGAAGTTTAGGCTCAATCAATCGAAATTCAGGTCAGATGCGTTTTCTGCAGAATTCCAACTCAGCCCTAACTCCTAAAATGTTTAGGTTTTTATGTTTTTGCCCTAAGTATATAAGGCGAACCCTAGCCACGTTTTGGAGGTTGCTCATATTGCTGTTTTGTGTAAATCTCTTATGAGATCTAGAGGAGCTTTCCTTTACACAAAACTTAGGGTTTTCAAGGAGGAGATGTTATCTACACCTTGATGATCAACTTAGTTGCTGCCATTGAAGTTTTAAAAAAAACAAGCGTGGGTGCTTGTACTTGCTGGAGAATCCAAGAAAGAAGGAGTCCGTAGATTCGGAGCTTGTACGTGGTCGTGTCAATAAGTTCTACTGGTGGGTAGCAATAAGAAGTCGAGCGTGGGGGCTTGTAAGTCTTATTGTATGAATTTCGATTCTTTCAAGACAGTGGATTCAAGTTTACCTTAAGGATAGCTAAGTCAAATCCTCCTCAGGTTTTTACTGTGTGGTTTCCTAGGTCATCATATCATTGTGTTATTTACTTTTCTGCTGCTTTATACTTGATATGATTGTTTGATTATGATAACCTAGATTTGAATAATTTGACTAAATTAATCACTTGGCTAATTAACTAGGTTAATCTGGTTGGGTTAAGGGGTCTAAAAACTGTTCAGGTATTATCATTTGACCCAGATGGATAGCAAAGATCTGATGGATCCCATTGATGGCAAGTGGCTAAAACGTTATTATGCTTAAAAGAAAAAGTTATGTAGTTATCCCTTTTGTTTAATAAGTTCTATGTTTCCTTTTCCTTCAAGTGATTATGTCGCAAGACAAGATTGTAACATGCTTTTATTAGTATGTAATGAAAAAATATGAAGCATTATAAAAGCATATCATAGTCATAGTCATAGGAAAAGCAGTAATAGAGTGTAGCATCATAGTTACAAACCCAAACTATGGTAGTCATATCAGACTTGCCAGATAAGTACTATAGAAAACATAAAGTGTACTAGATAGAGGAATAAGGGGGAAAAAAAAAAAACAATGGGGAAACTACATAATCAACAAAGCTCGGAAATAAGAGGCTGATCTCCAAAGTGACCAGATCCACCAATGCTAGAAAGAAGGCGCTTACGACAACCCTCCAAGTCCGCCACTTCCTTCCTCAAAGCCTCAATGTGTGTATCAATGACATCAACAGCAGGTTAAACCTTTTTCATGAAGAAGGCCCGGGCAATCTCATGAAGGTGGTTAAAAATGAACTCCACAGCAAAGCCCACGCTAATAAGCTCCTGTATCATAGCCCTCCACTGTAGGATCCTTTCGGCCAAAATAGTGTTAACAGAGTTGTGCTCGATGTCATTTATCAAACTCCCCAACAACTTCAAAAAGTGCTCCTTAGCAAAACGGCCAAGATGGAATCCTTGCATGAAGTCACCATAACTGCTGTAGATTGCCTCCAAGTGAGAAGCATAATTCTCGGGAACTTTGAAATCATGGATGTCAACATAGGGATGCCTAAAACCCCAGAAGTTAGCGGGATCGAGGTCATTAACCATAGGCTGATCAAAACGAGTAACGAAGTCTGCGGCCTCACTTACAGGGTTTGAAACTGTGGTAGAACTACTGCCCACCTTAAATTGAGAAGGAGTAGTGAGAACCGGACCTGATAAGAAACATGCAACACAGTGTGAGAAACCATGAAGTAAGAAAGATGAACTCATAATGAAGAAATGAAGAAAGGGACAAAAGGAAGAAAACATACTGGGACCTGTGAGAATGGGGGTTGTGGGGATGGCAGGAACTGGTGTTAGTACTGTAGGAACGGCGGAAACTGGTACTGTAGGAACGGCGGAAACTGATGTTGAAGGTATAGCAGAAACTGATGTTAAAGGCATAGCAGAAACAGGTGTTGTAGGTGCTGTAGGAGGAGTGACTGTAGGCATTTCTGTGCCTGCTGCAACCTCTAGCTCCTCAAAAGTCTCTATGATAGGAAGAATAGATATACAAAATGAATGGAGATTGCATCAGGAGGTTATGCAGATGCATATAAAAGGAAGAAGAAGGCAATGATAAAGAGTGAAGAGAAAAACTTAACAAATATGAGAGATACATACCTATAGCCTTGGCCTTATGCTCATCACCTTCCTCCTCATCAAAATCAGAGATCCTCTTCTTCACGATGGGTTCGTCATTGGAATCGTCAACTGCAGGATCCTCTCGGCGGAAATAGTGTCAATAAAGTTGTGTTTAATGTCGTTCATCAAACTCCCCAACAACTTCAAAAAGTGCTCCCTAGTAGAATGGCCAAGACGGAATCCCTGCATGAAGTCACCACAACTACTATAGATTGCCTCCAAGTGAGAAGCACAATCCTTAAAAACTTTGAAATCATGGAAGTTAACATAGGGAGGCTCAGAACCCCAGAAGTCTGCGGGATCGAGGTCATTAACCTTAGGCTGATCAAAACGAGTAAAGAAGGCTGTGGCCTCACTCACAGGGTCTGAAACTGCGGTAGAACTACTGCCCACCTCAAATTGAGAAGGGGCAATGAGAACTAGACTTGATAAGGAACATGCAACGCAGTGTGAGAAACCATGAAGTTAGAATGATGAACTTATAATGAAGAAATGAAGAAAAGGACAAGAGGAAGAAAACATACCGAGACCTGTGAGAATGGGGGTTGTGGGGATGGCAGGAACTGGTGCTGGTATTATAGGAACGGCAAAAACTGGTACTGTGGGAATGATAGAAACTGATGTTGAAGGTATAGCAGAAATTGATGCTGAAGGCATAGTAGAAACTAGTGCAGCAGGTGCCATAAGAGAAGTGACTGTAGGCATTTCTATGCCTGCTGCAATCTTTGGCTCCTCAAAAGTCTCTATGATTAGAAGAATAGACATACAAAATGAATGGAGATTGCATCAGGAGGTTATGTAGATGCATATAAAAGGAAGAAGAAGACAATGATGAAGAGTGAAGAGAAAAACTTAACAAATATGAGAGATACATACCTATAGCCTTGGCCTTATGCTCATCACCCTCATCCTTATCACAATTAGAGATCCTCTTCTTCACTGTGGGTTCGTCATTGGAATCCTCAACCGTAGGATCCTCTCAGAAGAAATAGTGCCAACAAAGTTTTGCTTGATATCGCTCATCAAACTCCTCAACAACTTCAAAAAGTGCTCCCTAGTAGAACGACCAAGATGGAATTCCTACATGAAGTCACCACGACTGCTATAGATTGCCTCAAAGTGAGAAGCATAATCCTCAAGAACTTTGAAATCATGGAAGTCAACATAGGGAGGCCCAGAACCCCAGAAGTCCACAAGATCAAGGTCATTAACCACAGGTTGATCAAAAAGAGTGAACAAGGTTGTGACCTCACTCACAGGGACTGGATCTATGGCAGAACTGCTACCCACCTCAAACTGAGAAGGGGTAGTGAGAACCGGACCTAATAAGGAATATGCAATGCGGTGTGAGAAACCATGAAGTAAGAAGGATGAACTTATAATGAAGAAATGAAGAAAGGGATGAGAGGAAGAAAACGTATTGGGACCCGTGAGAATAGGGGTTGTGGGGATGGTAGGAATTAGTGCTGGTACTGTAGGAACGGTGGAAATTGGTATTGTAGGAACGACGAAAACTGATGCTGAAGGTAAAGCAGAAACTAATGTTGAAGGCATAGTAGAAACAAGTGCTGCAGGTACGACAAGAGGAGTGACTGTAGGTATTGCTATGCCTGCTGCAACCTCTGGCTCCTTAAAAGTCTCTGTGATTAGAAGAATAGACATACAAAATGAATGGAGATTACATCAGGAGGTTACGCAAATGCATATAAAAGGAAGAAGAAGGAAATGATAAAGAGTGAAGAGAAAAACTTAACAAATATGAGAGATACATACCCATAGCCTTGGTCTCATGCTCATCACCCTCCTTCTTATCAGAATCAGAGATCCTTTTCTTTATGGTGGGTTTGTCATTGGAATCCTTAAGAACCTTCTCAGATCCCTTAGAGGACAAATCTGCATCAGGCCTACGTGTGTCAGAGCTAGGGATGGAAGAAGGGGTAACCGCTAAAGAGGAGTCGTCCGTTACGACCTAAGATAAAGCTGCGAAAGGATTGCTGGTAGAGATAACAAGAAGTGTGGCAAGAGAGGCAACTTCAGTTTGGGAAGTAGCCGAAGGAGTAGCTCCCTTTTGGGGAGTAAGAGTTTCGGCAGGAATAGGGGCAGGCTCACTAACCCTCTTAGTATGAGTACCTTCATCTACAATTATTGGCTTGGTGGAAAGGATAGGAGTCTCAGCAGGAACTTTCTGTGTAGCAATAGAAGCAACAGTAGCCATGGCCTCAACCATCACATCAGCCCTATCAAAGCAACCTTCCATTGGTGCGCCCATGGCAGCAGAAATCTCCTTAACCGTTGGGTGATATGTAAAGATAGGCTCGGGCTCAGCCTGAGGAACACGAAAAAGAAGTTGAAGAAGAGAGGAATGCATAATCATTGATGATGCAAAAAGAAGAGGAGAGAGAAAGATGGGGCAACCAATGACACGTGGCAAGGGAAATATATGTAGAAGAGAAAAAGAAAAAAAAAAAAAAAAGGAAAGGAGGGTGACATACCTCAAACTCAGACTCATCAAACAATATAGGACAGGTAGCAGGTGTATCCTCCTTGTGCTTAAACTGCAAAAGAAAAGAGAAGACAAGAAAAAGGATATAAGTATATAGGGTTAGCCGCAAAAAAGCCCTATACAAAAATAACGAAGATGAAGTAAAATTAGAGATAACGTACTTTCCTCTCGGTAGTGGTGGATGCAGGAGGAGGGGATGTCTTCCTCTTGCTGTCTCGGGTCTTGCTAGAAGGAAGAGCATCAACAAATGGCTGCAGAGCAGTAGGCCTAGACTTGCCTACAGTAGGGCATTTGTTGGAATGGGCACGAGGGGAAGGGGGAGGATAGCTCTCTAAAACTATGTTACCTACGGGAGGAAGGTCACCCTTAAAAGGCACAATGTCTGAATAGGTCTCAGAAGAGTCATCACCCTTCTTAGCAGACTTAGACTTGGCAGAACTCTTCTTCACAGGCACAAAGATGTTTGTCACCTTTACTCTCTTCTCCCAACCTGTGGGATAGTAACAAGTATATCAGAACCACCCTCTCTCCTTTTCAACCCACTCAAATATAGCAAACCAACTCTACTTCTTAGCATACGCCACCACAGACTTAGTGGAAAGGAGCAACCGAGGGGAAATAACTGCATTAAGGCTATTAGGAGGAATGAGAGAAAACCCATGGTTGCCCAACAATTCCTGCTTAAACGAGATCATCATGGCCTGCCAGTACAAATACCCTCCCTCTATGAACTTGGAATAGTGACTACATTGAAACGCCTACTCCAAAACTTAAAGGCAATGTGCCATAGAAATGGCCAAATAGAAGTAGGGGACTCCATGATGCTAGAAAAGTCATTAGGAATATCCTAATCCAGCCTTAATTGCCTCCTCACCCTATCAACATAATAGTGCACAAATCTAACACCCTCGTAAGCCAAATAAAGCAACCACCCAGCATTAGTGGTCGCCAAGTAAGTGATACCCCTCTCATCAAAGCCTGTTAATAGGGTAATGGTCCTAGCAGTGTCAACAAAAGGACCTATAGCAGAATCAATACATGTATAACTTGTACCTAAGTTTCTATATGCTCTTCAAGAAAACCTAACTCCCTTATCAAAGAACTTAACGACAGGATGCCCAATTGGCTTCAAACTAACCCGATGAATAGCAAATGGAAAATCAGACTCAAACCGACCACAAAAATCAGTGATAACTCTCGGACATGACTGGTATCTCTCCTTAACAAAGCGGACAGGTCTACACTTTGCCAAGTGCCTGGCATAACGCTCATATAACAGATGTTGTAGAATGGTACTATGAATATAGGAAGTAACTATATGACAGGAACCCACTTGATTCTCATCACTCCGTAGGATATCCAATTGAACCTATAGATGTCCCAAGAACATGGGTGCCAATGGCAGACTCACCCCAGTAAATATCTTAATAACTAACCGAAAATATAGAGGCCTTATAGCATAATAAGGGTAAGAGCTAAAAATGAACTTACAGAGCCAAAATGTGACGAGGGCCACATGGCGAGCAATGACGGAGGTCTTAGAGAAAGACCCAACCCAATGTGAGAACTTTGCGTTGCCAATAATCCCTTTCCTCAACTCGGCCTCCATGGCCTCTTCTTCTAGAGAGAGCTTCAAGGCACCAAGGTCAACATCACCAAGAATAGGCAAAAGCAACTAGTTTGCCATGTCTTCCGAGGTCATGGTGATCTCACCGCAAGAAAGAAAGAAAGTATGAGTAGCAGTGCACCACCGACGGACCAAATGGTGCAGATTAAACAAGTCTCTGTAATTAGACAAGCAGCATGATGAGACAATTGGCCTTTAACACACCAGCCCACTATAGTTCCTCCATAAAACCCTTGTCGAATAGCTTGTTATCCACCCATTCCTTCCAACCCAAAGTAGTACCCAATCTAAATTCGAAGAGAATGGGCACGGGAGCGAAGTGCCTTGGCAGATAACAAGATCTAGAATCGAAGAAGCCAACGGAGCCCAAGATATATTTGTGTTGCGACAGCAAAGGGCAAGCCACACACGGCCTGGCGGCAGCGACGTATACTCACAAGGAACTTTCAAAAAATGGGTATGGGTATCATACCACAAGTCTATGGGAGGAGCGCACTCACTATCGGGATCGTGTCATGCCTCATCCTCATTGAAACGGTCTGATTTGGAATGGGCAACCTCTTTGCCTACATCTCGCATGGCAGGATCATCATAGACAACCTTTTTTCCCTTACGGCAGGAAGAACCTTGGCTTTTTGCTGGCATCATGATGGAGTGGTTAATCAGAGTAGATGGGTGATAGTGTTTGAGAGACAAGACACGATGAAGGAAGAGAAAGGGAGAAAGTGTTTGGAATACGAAGGGAATCTCTCTTAAGTACCAACGTCATTAACACCAACACGAAAGGATGTGATGGGTCAACCATCAGACAAGGGATGGAATTAATGAAGCGGAAGTTGTGTTTTAGAATAATTGCTAAACTAGGAAATTCGAAGATACAACACTGTTCATGGCAAAAAGAAAAAAAATGATAAGTTGGGGCCTATTGTTCGAAAAGCCCTCAAAGGGAAAGAAGAAGGAAAGACAAAAAGAACAGGAAAGTCTTTTGTTCACATATGAATTGCAGAAGCATTTCATATGCTCAGGGGGCTAAATGTTGATGCTTATTTTGCAAGCCCAATAGCAGGAAGAAGCCTAACAATATAGGCAGAAAAAAGTTAGTGGATTGATAAATAAAAAAAACCATTAAACCCGAATGGTAGGAACAATTGATCATAGGATCATAAAGTAAATAAATGGGCCTTGAGGAGCTAGGGAAAGAAGTAGTAAAGCTATAGGCATTATGTGATGTAGAAAAGTAAGAATGGACCACAACAGGCCTAAAGTAATGAAGTAAGAAAGTAAGGGGTTGATGGAAAGCCCATAAGCCCTAAGGATGAAGGATAAGGTAATTAGGTCAGGGAAGCCCAAAAGAGTTTGTAAAAGCCCATGGGAATGCATAATTAGAAAATGAGACAAGGATGCCTAAGGAAAGCAAATGGGTCGAGGATACCCAAGGAGAAAGAAAAGGGCTAAAGGAGCCCACAAGTAATGTAATGGTCAAGAAAGCCCAAAGTAGTATGAGTATAAATCCAATGACCATACTGGGTCATTGTAACCAATTGAGAGAAGAACATGTAATAGGCTCAAAAGAGGCCTAGCAAGCACGGGTCAAATAACACAACGGCAGGAATAGTAGAGTGGTGTGGTAGGAATGGTAGCAAGATTACGGAAAGAGCAAAGAATGGGCTAAAGAGAGGAAAACCCATAATCAAGCAAGACCCAGCCCTTGAAAGGAGTAAGCCAATAAAGAATGGAAAAATCAAAAAACAGTTCACGCCATAAGAGGTCAAGGATAAGCAGCAGAATGCATAGATGAACCTCCAGACCATGGCAAATGCATGAGCAGTAGACAAGCTTTTGATGTACACGGAAGTGGAGCACGCACAAGGCCCAGACACTATCAACCTGTACCCAGCCAATACAGGAGTGGTAGGTCATGGGTTAGAGGTAAGAGAGAGTATGGTTTGGCAGTGGGGAGAAGAGAAAGCATATTCTGGGGTTCCCGCTCAGATTCTTTTAAGAGAGATGTTTTGTTGGGATGACATACCACCCAAAAGATGGAAGGATGAATTGGAACCATTAGGTGCATGCCATGAGAGATAGCAAGAGAGAATACACACACTGTGGCGGATAAGAATGTCACAGTGAACAAGGCCCAGACACTATCAACCTGTACCCAGCCAATACAGGAGTGGTAGGTCATGGGTTAGAGGTAAGAGAGAGTATGGTTTGGCAGTGGGGAGAAGAGAAAGCATATTCTGGGGTTCCCGCTCAGATTCTTTTAAGAGAGATGTTTTGTTGGGATGACATACCACCCAAAAGATGGAAGGATGAATTGGAACCATTAGGTGCATGCCATGAGAGATAGCAAGAGAGAATACACACACTGTGGTGGATAAGAATGTCACAGTGAACAAGCAAACAAAATAGTCATCTTTGTCTAGTAATGGGGAGTGACACAGCCAGCACAGGTAAGTGGTGGTGGTTGGGCAACTGACAAGCCAATGGATAATCGAGAAGGACACCCTAATCTAGACAAAAATAGTTAAAGGTTAAAATGGTAAAAACTAGTCATGGCAGGCAGCATATAAAGGGTCCTTGCCGTGTATGATAACATTATCGCAACAGTAGTAACCACTAAGACAGAATCACAACACCACCATCACACTACACAAGTAAGCACTAAGAAAGAAAGAAAAGAAGGGGAAATAATTAAAGTAGCAAAAACAAAGTGAAAGAAGCAGAGGATCAGGAAGAGAAAGAAAGAGTGTAGAGTGGCAGACATACGCCAATAGGCTAATTCCTTCTCTCCCTCTAAAACCCTACCCTTTGCTAAGGATAAATGATTTGTTTGGATATAAACCATTCAAGCCTGTTCCCTCAAAGTGGATAATTTCTACAGCAAGATTCTCCAAAGAGGTTGTCCACGTTAAGGCAATGGTTCCCTTCTTGGTCTTAGTCCTTTAGCACAACTGAACACGGCAGACTAATCTTTTTTTTTTTTGCTTTGATCTCATTATTATTTCTTTTCTTGTCTTTGCAATTTTACTTATGATACAAATCTTGTTGTTGTGTTGTCCTTTTCATTAAGAATCCCTTATTTGTCTTGCTTGGTAGTAAGCACATCCCTTTCATTATTGTTTTATTACATTTATCTACTGTAACCTTTTTTGCAATAGTATCGTTTTGTCTAATAGCAAGTGTGTCGTCTTTAATATTGCCCCATTGTATCTGCCTGCCATAACCTTGTTGCAACAGCCACGCCTACCATGAGCATATGATCAAAGTTTTAGCAAAAAAGGGCATTGTTTGTGCACAAGTCGGACTAAGATGAGTTGCTAATGGACTGGTCCTAACTCTCCCACCTAGAACACTTGGGCCTCAGCGCAACAAGAGACAGCCCAGCCCAACATCTCAAAAATGCCCACCATAGTATATTTTGTTTTAGATTTTAGATCTATAATTTTTTTTTAATGGTCTTTAAAATAAGAAAAATGCTAGAACTACAAACTTTTTTACAAACCATGTAATGAATGATTATTGGTAAGTAAAAAAATAATGTAAGTAGTGGACCCATATGCAAACTAATAAGAATTTGCTACCTTAATAGTTTGTATAAATATTGTAGAAAAATTTGTGACTATATAATAATATGTTTGGACAAAAGTGTAATTTTATAAAACAAAATAACTAAAAGTAATACCAATATATATAATAATATTTATAAAATAAAAAAAAAAAATTTAGGGGGCAAGTCCAACCATTCCTCTATCCATGCTTGCGTAGAAAACCTACCTAACCCAATTGGTATATATGTTAGGTTGAGTTGGATTAAATTGAATTTATGATTCAATTATGATGTTATAGAGTTTGTTGTAACATTGATTTTGTTTTGTTGGTAATTTGGGCATGTAATCTCTCAATTTTTTTTTCTTTGGTCAATCTGAGTGTTTATCAAAATGTCCATACCCATCTATCTGTAAGCAAAATAATTTTGGTCATCAAAAGGTTTTTTTTTTTTTTTTTACTTCTATTTAAAAAAAAAATCTTTTTTTTTTTTTTTAATTTATATCATACAAAACAAATTTTTTATTTGAATCTTAAAACATGCTTTTTATGCTTTTAAAAACAATTTTGAAAACAAAAATTAGAGGTGGGGGTCTTTCAATCCAACTTGAACTTATTGGGTTGGGAAATTCCCAACCCATTACTTGTGTAGAAAGTAGAAACCAACCCAATTGTAGGGTTAACATGGGTTGAATTGGCTTAGGTAGGGAAATTCCCAACCCATACCCATTACTTGTGTAGAAAGTAGAAACCAAACCAATTGTAGGGTTAACATGGGTTGAATTGGGTTAGGTAGGGAAATTCCCAACCCATTACTTGTGTAGAAAATATAAACCAACCCAATTGTAGGGTTAGACATGGGTTGAATTGGGTTAGTTTTTTCAGAGAGGAAAAGAACACAAAATGTGAAGTCATGGTCAAGACTTACTTAGAGACCATGAGAAAGAATCTGTATTTTTTTTTATTTTTTATACCTGTTTGAATTTTTTTTAGAGAATTTTAACCTATGATGTCCGCTTCTGATGATACTCTTTATCATCAGACCAAGATACCAATTAATTTTTGGTGTAGGCGAGAATTGAAACACAGATCTTTTATTCAACCATCTGAGACTTTATCAATTAAGTTAACTAAAACCTACGATACTAGTTGAATTGGTTTAGTGAGATGTGCTTGTATGTCTTATGTTTTAAAATTAAACTTTCCTTAATCATATAATTATTTTTAAATAAAATTATTACAATTTACACAATATTTCTAAATTATACTGTAATTTTTCAAATTCAATAAATCAAAAATAAACTTGGTGACTCAACCCACCAGCTCAAGAATAATGCTAATGCCATAACAAAATCCACATCTTTTGCTACAATTTGTTGGATTTTTTGAGAAAATTACTATAAAACTTAGACTATATTATTAGTTAAGTAACGTTTCAAACTAATTTGATTTCTAACAAATTGAGTTTTTTGGACTTGATTTTGCTTTGCGAAATTACACTGAAATCGAGTCCTCTGGACTTGATTTGTCTAGAAACCAAATTAGTTTGAAACGTTGCCTAACTAATAATATAATATGAGTTTTATAGTTATTTTCTCAAAAAATTCCAATTTGTTCAAGTAAAGAGTTGTGAGTTTACGTGGAGAGAAAGTATCTCATGCGCCCAGCACATATAAGAGTTCTACCTTTGTATGGTCCATAATTTCACTATTCACAATTTGTCAAATTATGACAAAAGTTGTGGGCTTCATTGTGTTAGTGTTAATTCCCAACTCAAGCGTCAGACTGGGTCGAATTGAACCGGTTGCTCACGCTGAAGAGACCAGATCCATGCATGTTTCTCACGCGGTTACATTGTCTAGAGTCTTCGACAAGTAACAACCTGAGAATGAGAAAGCATGACTTAACTCTAAATTATATATATTTTTGCAACTTTTTATTTTATAATAATTTACGCTGTTTCTTTTTCTTGTTTAATTTATACTTTTGTTTCGATAATAATATAAAAAATCACCATCATTCTCTTTACTTTAAATTGTACCTTTCATTTTTTCAACTATATGGTCAAAGGTTTAATTTATTTCATTTTTTTCTTTTACAAATTATTGAAATTAAAAGGTCCACAAGCCTGTTTGGTATATAATTCCAAATAATAGTTTTTAATATTTAAACACTCAATGTGTTTGGTAAGAGTGTTTTTAGAGATGTTTGAATTAAGTTGCTCATTTTAAGTTATTTAAATGCAGAATTTAGAAAGATTTTCTTGCTAATTTTTAATTTTCAAACAAGATGATAAATGACACTTTTGTATACGTTGAAAACCATAAAATCCCCTTGATTAGACAACATATAAAACTTCATTTCCCAATTCTAATAATGGGCCCACTTGTCAACTTATTTTTTTAAAAACAAAACACATATTAAACACACAATTATTATTTTTTCACACGCTAAAATATTTTATTCAAAATATGGTACAACACATTTTTTTTTGCTTTATGAATACCATGAAAACGTGTTTTCAGCCCACATTTTAAACCACAAATTTTCACATTATTTTAAACAATGGTACTAAAAATCTCCTACTAAACGGCCAGATTCCCCCTGAATCTAATAGGTGCAACTGTGTGTCGAAACGAAATTATGAATTACGTTGTTTAAGTCAAACGGTCTTTAGGCTCTTAGCGAAGAATCAAAGTCACAGTCAGTCATTCCCAGCCCCTGAACCCACGGTGTACCTTTCACGGTTAAAAGGAAAATGCAATGATAATTTCACCTTCTTATTTCTCTCCCATTTTGAAGGGTATAAAAATGATCAGAATCAGATGGCTTTCCAACCATTGCGGATACCTTCTCTTACTGTCTACAACCCCAAATCGCTCTTATTTTGCAAACCCCATTTCTTTTTTACCTTCAAAAGGTACATAACAAAAATGCTTTACTACAAAATTTTTAAGATTTTTTTTTTTTTTGGTGGGGTTGTGATAAAGTTTTGTTTTTTTTTGTGTTGTGGGTATTTTTAACCATTATTATTAAGGCTTGTGTTACTACTAACGTTGTTAATTTTGTCATGTGGGATATTGGGAAAGTTTTGTGTTTTGTGTTGTGCTAATAAGGTTGTTAATTTTTGTGGGATATTTGTGAAGTTTGTTTTTGTTGGTGTTGTAGATATTAAGGTTAGAGGAGCAGGTTGTTTGAGCGTGAGAGCAGCCATGTCAGCATCTGGGAAAGCTTCATCACAAGCCGTTGAGCGAGTTGTTGTTGGCAATGAAGAAGGGCGACGAGGAGTTGAGATATTAAGGTCGGTTAATGATGGATATGAAGGTGTCATTGTGGAGCTGGTTGAGCCTATGGACGCTGCTGTGTATGGTTCCTCACTAAGGGCTTCCATTTCTCATTGGAGGCAACAGGTATTCAATCATTGTTCTTATCAACTTCTAACTAAATATTTGTTTTGTTTTCATAGTTGAAAGATCAGGCTTCATGGTTGTGTAACTTGTGTTGTTCTGTAATTGTTCATTATGGGTTATGAACTGATCTTGGTGTGATGTGGTCTGGTTATTACAAGATGGGTATGGTAATCATGGGTATAAGGTGTTTGTATATATGATTCTGGCTGATTGTGTTTTGTCGTTACTAGGTGGGTTTATTTATTTATTTATTTTTTGGTGCTTTCTAGTATCCAAGAGTGTGCATTTCCTACTTGAGCTAATTGTAAGGAAGCTTGATTTGAATGTATTTGTCAATTTGAGCATGTTTGGTAAACTGGAACCTGTACATGCTTCTTCTTGTTCTTTTACTTGTTCTCTCTCTAAGGAGAATTCGAGTATTCCATTTGACTGGGAATCACACCCTTATATATGCTCGTTTATCTTTTGCTTACCTGTTTACATTGGTTAATGTACAAAGTTCTGTGTCTCAAAAAACAGAAGTACAAAGTTGTGCTTATTTTATATTGTTTTAAATAAACGCCTGCAGGGTAAGAGGGGAGTTTGGATCAAGTTACCTATTGAACTAGTCAATCTTATTGAAGCTACTGTTCAGGTGATTTTTTTTTTTTTTTTTTTGGGGTTCAATTTTGTTTTATTGACTCAACAGGAAGCTCATGTTTAAGAAAAAAAAATTGAGGTCTGGCTGGTTATATATTGCCCATTGACCTTATCCTCTGTTATATGCTTGTGCAGCAAGGATTTTGGTACCATCATGCAGAGCCAAAGTACTTGATGCTTGTATATTGGATTCCTGAAGTTGAACATACTCTTCCTTCAAATGCCACACACCGAGTGGGTATTGGTGCATTTGTCATGAATGAGAAAAGAGAGGTATTTCCCTGCAATGTATCATTAGAACGCCATCCTCTCTTTATAACTGGTTTTGCCTTGTTGTTTGATATAATCCTCATAATCTAATTAATAGCCATCTTTATGCTCGATCTCTCCAATGCTTGCCAGCATTCTATGATAGCCACCCCCTCCCCTACCCTGAAAAAAAAATGTTCGGGAAAACTTCCATAGGAAAGTGAATCCTGCTATGCCCTTAGCTATGCTTTGGTATTGGGAGACAATGTGCATTTAAAACGTCTATGCAAAGTTGCAAACATACTTCAAATTCATACTGCTGCTTCTTCTATCCAAATTTTTGGTTCACACCTGTCCTTCCTAGAGTGTGTTCTAGATCTTGTCAAATTGAACTTCATGATATAGGCTTGTGTCACTGAAACTGTCAGGACTCAGGAGATCCTTTGCTATGATTTTAGTTATTTTACATAGCTTATACTTATTCATCCAACTGTTCAGGATGTTTTTCTTTTACTTTGTTATACCTATGGCAGGAATGAAGGGACCGTAGTTATTCTAACCATTCAGATTTATCCTCTTTTTTTGTGTCATCTATTCTAAATCCAATCATTTATTACTGAACCTTTTCATCTGACAAATTTAAGTGCTACTCTCTCTCTCTCTCTCTCTCTCTCTCCTCCATGATACTATTATTTCTTGACAGTAGTTTTCACATTTTAGCAAGCACTTATGCTTCTTGCTTCTGAAGTAATGCAACAGACCTGCGTTCATTATATTGCGTACTCAAATTGAGAGAATTACATTCTATGACTCTGGAGTCATGTATTATAGTTCTTTTTTTCAAAAAAATTTTTTAGGTGTTAGTGGTCCAAGAAAACAGTGGAGTTCTCCGGGGAACAGGTGTCTGGAAGTTCCCTACGGGAGTTATTGAAGAGGTAAGTGCATAAAGCTGAGCTCCTCATGTTATTTATAAATTGTAGAACCATGTATTGTGTATATTCTCCGCTTATTGAACTTTATCATCTCCAAGGGGGAAGACATCTTCGATGCTGCAGTAAGAGAGGTTAAAGAAGAGACAGGAGTAAGTGAGAATTGCATGAATTTGATATTCAATTCATTCCTAGTTATTACAATATCAGTTGCTTAAGCCTTGTGAATACTAGTTTATTGGTATAATTTTATTTCTAATGTTTCTGGGATTTCTGCTGCTTCAGGTGGACTCCAAATTTGTGGAAGTACTAGCATTTAGGTATGAAATTTGCTTAAAATCAGATAATTTTGTGTTTGTTCATTTTATTTATTTTTGGTCATTTTTTGGTACTAGCATTTATTTATTTTTGGTCATTTTTTGTTCATTAATTAATAACTCTTTGACATGATTTACAGACAAAGCCACCAGGCATTCTTTCAGAAGTCGGATTTATTTTTTGTGTGCATGCTGCAACCTCTTTCTTTTGACATCCAGAAACAGGATTCAGAGATAGCAGCAGCTCAGGTAATTTTTAATCAAAGTAGAAGATAAGAAAAAAATATTTTTCACTCAACATGTGTATGGAAGCATCCATTCTCAAAGAAAGGAAATGCTTTCCCCACCCCCCCCCCCCCGGCGCGCGCGTGCGCGCAATCGTAGTATAATACCATGTTATTATGGCATCAACTAATATGCCCACCGCTTAACTTTGATAAAGATTTTTCTGTACTACACATCAAAAGATAATGTACCTGAAGCCTGAAACTAATATAATATATCAAATATTTTCAATTTTAGTGTTGTGTAAATTTAACAAAGAAAAGAGTTAAATTCAAAACCTAGCAGCATCTGCTCTAACTGACAAACACTACTCACACGTTTTGCCTGCAGTGGATGCCAATCACGGAGTACGCAGCACAACCATTTGTCCAAAACCATGAATTCACAAAGTATCTTATTGAAATATGCCTGGCGAAGATTGATGGGGTGTATCCTGGGCTTTCTCCAGTGCCAACTGCAACTCCCATGCCAAGAACATCAAGTTCTTCTGATAATAAAAAGGCCTATTTGTACTTGAGTAGATCAGGCCTCAATAGGGACTAAGATGTTTGTCAGCCCCTGGAATTTTTCTCTTACAAGGATTTAATTCTATAATTCTATTTCTAGAAGTCTACATGTATTATTTATTCATTATGTGAATGATGCTCCTCTACATGAGGGGAAGCCAAACATTAAAACAAATAATTTGTTGCTTATCATCTTTCTTTCAAAATTGTGAAAAGATGATAGCTTCAAGCTCAATTTTGGTTGTTATACAATATAGAAGTGATGATAATAAAGTTGCATTGGATTTTGTAGTTGTTTCAAAGTTGATTTCTTATTCCATCAATGGACAGTAGAATTAACAAATATTGAAGGAGAAACTGTCATTGTTGAGGGGCTTTGTTATATACATTTCATTGCAATCCTACTAAGAATAGCCATTAAGTTGCCTGCAATTATAAACCAAATCTCGATATGCTATTTGAATAAAAGAAATGAAATCTGGAACCCCAATTCAATATTGGGTTCAAGTAGCAGCTAGAGCATGAATACTCTGGGCAAGATTTTTCCTTTTGGAGTTGGCTATACCTATATGTAAAATATCTTTGGTATACATTGAAGTAACTTTGCTTTGTCAACTGAATCTAGTAGGCTGGTTTCTGATAAGAATACCGTGGCTAGTTATGCATCACTAGGCGGATGAACTTAAGCTTAGCCACACGAATGATCCTAACTCTATATTCTCCGTAGTCACTGGTCGTTCTCAACCATTAATGAGACCCCAAAAGTTGTTTACTACACATGCATCCATGTCAAGTTGTCAACGATCTCACTTGGCTTATTAAAATGTAGCAGTAGCTTATTTTGAATGAGATATTTTTGTAAAAATGAAAATGCTATTACAACTTTTGACAAGCTAATGAATTTGAAAAATAACATTGCTATATCTCACAACTTTTTTCTTTATTTGTTAAAGCGGTAATTAAGTTGTGATTGGTATAATATTGTTTTCATGGCATTTCATTCCTGTTATTGTACACCAATTATACTTTATTATCTCAACAATGGTGAAATAAGTCCTGAATTTTTTTTTTTTTTTTTGTTTTTTTTTTTTGTCGCTTTGATTTGTAGTTTGAAAAATCTCCTACTTGAGAAACTTTATCAATTACCTGTGGCATACGATTAAAACCACCGACTCGTGATGTAGACAAGGCCAGGCCATGAAACACCTAAAGGCTAAAGCTAAAAGCTGTCAACACATCATTATCACCTCCCTTTTCCCTCAAGGACAGTGCAAACTGTATCTGCCTCCTGCTAGCTGCTGCACTCTTGCCATGTAGAAAGGAGTAAAGAGTGTCAATTGAAAAGCATCCAATGATATACAACCATGTATCCCTAGTATTTTCTGTTACCTTTTGTTACTGATAATTGCACACGTACCCGAGGAAAAATCCTGTTAAACCCTTGTTATTGCAAACTCTATACACGCTTTTTTTTAATTGTGTTTTCAAAAAACGATTTCAATTGGAGTATATATAGTGTGCAATAACAAGTGTGTGATAATCATTATTCTGCATCTGATTAGTCTTGAACTCACAACAGGGCCGGCTGAATCATATAAGTAGTTGATGCAATTGCCTAAGGCCCCCACTTGTTAAAAAAAAATATATATATATATATATATATATAAATATATATATATATATATATATATTTTTAAATATATATTTATCTATATATTTTAATTACAAAAAAAAATATTTTAGATACTTTTATTGGTTAATAAAATGCATTAAAAAAACCACATTATATCTTAAAATGCAAAATACTGCACCATAACAGTGCATACAACTTGATAGAATAAGACTACACAGTGCAACTAGCACTGTGCAGTCTTGTCCACAAGCCCTAACACATTACAAGGCCTAAGCTAAGTTGGCCCCCACACAACTCCATACTAATTAATAAGTTATCACATTTTTTTTTATAATGCAAATTTATCAATTATTATAAATTATCACACCAATTAATTATTTGATGTATATTATATCAACTCATTTGTATTATAGTGATACTAATTTATTAAACCATGTAATAAATTAATTTTTATTTGTATAAATTTAGACTTTAAAGTTAAAAAAAAAAATCCACTTAAAATTTTCGCCTAAAACCTTTAAAATTGTTGAGCCGGCCCGACCCACAAACTTACTCTATATTTGCGGTTACTTGGATTGGAGGTGTGGTTTTATCTAGAGCTTCGTTAGCAACATATTCTCACACACACACATATAATAATGGGGAAAAGATCTGTTAGTGGTAAGAGCAACTGCAAATGTGGGCGTTTTATTTTGATAAAGCCTAGCACCAAACCTTAACTCTTGATTGCAGGCTTGGCCTCGCAGGACGAGTAGCTAGCTAGCTAGATAGCCATTAAAGACACCGTGTGTAACTACTAACTAACACTGTTTCTTTTTTTGTAGCTATTAAAAAAATTTAACAAAACCAGTGGGTAGGGGAAGGCTAAGAATTAAGCTAGCTAGCTATCATGGACTTTTGGAGCGCTAATGAATGTTGTTCTTGTTTTTAATTCAAATTCCTCATCCATTATGATAGAGTTTGAGCCAAAAGATTTTTTGAACCTTTGGGTTGCTATAAGGAGTAACGACTATGTATTTGCCATAGTTTTATGATAGATATCATATATATGTTGAAAGTTTGTAATTCTCTTCTCAAAAAAAAAAAAAAAAAGTTTGTAACTCTGGACGTTAATATTCAAAGAAGTACCACACTGCCCCCTTGATTCTCTGCAAAAGACCCGACCTCCTAAGACTAAACAACAAAGCCAATTGGAGCATTGACGGCAATGTTCTTTTATATGCTAATCATTTTTATCAATTATACATTGAACTCTGACTAGGGGTTATATATGGACAAACCTGTTTCGTACATTTTGCCAACCACTCAAAAAGTTGACAATTGGGCATTTTATTTTGAAATGAAAAGGCAGAAATGATTGCAATTCTCCCTAATTTATTGGTCTGGAACAAAGAGATCATCTTCATACTCGAAATAAAAAGAATACGTTTCAAAGTTAAGATTTTCAACGGTGTACATGATATATATGAAGTCATTTAAATTTTTGAATGATGTAACATTAATTGCACTTTTAGATTTTCAATAAGTCTAATGACACAACAAATTTTACAATATTTTTTATAATTATTAATTTGATAAATTGTAATTAATGTACAATAAAATTTATGTTAATAGTCCAATGAAAGTGATATCACATTAATCACAATTTCTCATCTCAATAGCTTGTAAAAAAAGTTGTAAATATTTATTGTGTTTATAGTATTATTATTAGAGTTTTAATATCAAAGCTTTGTCATGAAAGTGATATATTTCAAATGGAGGCAGTCTTTTTCTAAAAAAAAATAAATAGAGGAGAGGTAAAGGAGGAGGACTACCCCCCCCCCCCCCCATCTACCTTAGTATAGGGTAATTAGGATTAAACTGATACAAATATATAGAGACAATTATTTTTTTGGTAACTACATATATGGAGACAATTATTCATAGAGAAAAAGTAGTGAAAACTATTAAGTTGGAACTAGCCAAATTCAAATGGAAATAGAGATGCTTCGTCGATCTCTTTTCCTATGAGGGGTAATCGCTAGATACATAAACAAAGCAGTTGACATGTATAGTAGCAAAATAGGATCTACATTACTCACTCAAACAACTAAATATAACCGGTCCTTCTATCCATTTCTTGTGTACTGATCACCGACGCCATAAATAGGCTTTGTTATGAAAGTTTTTGCTGAACTGCATATCTGTATTCTCAAGCCAAAAGGTGTTATACTATATATATATATATATATATATATATATTCTACCTTAAATTTGAATTTTGAAAATAATAAACAAAACCTCTCTCTCTCTCTCTCTCTCTATATATATATATATATATATTCATTTATATGAATTATGAACTAAACTATCACATGCTTATCTAAAAAGGAAAATTACTTTGCTAGGAATTATATATAGCAAAGAAAACTATTAAAATTTACCACAAATATAATTAATTAATATGATATGGAGTCATTGCAATTTACAATGCACAATGGGAAGATCTAACAAGAGTGACAATATCCTAGTGTTAATGTGGGTAGGCATTTTATCTATCTTTTCTTCCCCCAAAAACTCCTGCATTAGCTTCACACAAGCAATCTCCTAATTAAAAGCACAGTGAGAAAACAAAACAAATTATATAGAAAAAAAGAAAAGAAGCATACCATCATAATCATCCACAATCCACACTATATAGCAAATAGAATCAACAACACCATTCCATTATACAAACCAAAAAAACAACAAAATCATATCCTTCAAACACTTATGATCTGTTTGGATCGAGGAAGAGGAAAGAAGAATAAAATAGATTTATGATAAAATTAGATTATTTTTAATCAACTCTATTCAACTCTCTTTCACTTCCCCTCCCATCCAAATAGGCCATTAACAAAAACCTACCTTGGCCTTCCAGAAGAGGCTCCACTAGCACTACCAGATCCATACATATGGCCCTGATGATAATTGTTCTGATGATAGTTATGCTGCTGCTGATGATGATTATGGCCCATCATCATCATAGTTGACTGTACCCCACCATACAATATCCCACCCCCAGAATTCCCACTATTCCCAACCACAGTAGTACTACCATCTCCAATACCATCTCTACTATCTCCAAGTCTTCCTCCCATGGCAGCTGTACTTCTCTCTCCTTCCATTTCTCTAAACTTCTGCAGATAAATCTTCAAAGGCTCAACATACTCTTCAAACCCAAGTGTAGTCATGGCCCACAGAAGATCATCGCCGTTGATTGTCTTCCTCTTCTCTCTCTGACACTTATCAGAAGCCTCCCCAGTGATGAAGCTGATGAACTCAGACACACACTCTTGTACAGTCTCTTTAGCTTCCTTTGAGATCTTTGCGTTGGCTGGTAACGCTTTCTTCATGATCCTACTCACGTTTGCTATTGGCAAAAACCTGTCTTGCTCTCTCGGTGACAAGTTTGTGTTGTTTTGCCCTCCAGAATCATTGTCTGAGTCAGCCATATATGAACACTTTCACACACACCCAACTAGCTAGTAGTGGTTAGCCCAGAATATATATATATATATATATATCAAACAAATACAAACTTCTTGAGGTTGATTCTATGTATACACAAAACTAAAAAGTTGGGTCTAAATGTCACCAAAAAAAGAAAAGAAAGAAAGAGAGAAACTGTACTGCATGAATAGAATATATATGTGTGACTGAGTGTTTAGAATTATGGTTTGGTTTAGGGTTTTAGTGAGAAAGCTGAACTGGGAATGTTGAATATAGGTGGATTTTTTTAAGGGTGGGCTGTAGTGGGTTTGCGACTTTGTAGGTATAGGGGGGATATTTTAAGTTTAATTATGGTATTAATGTAGGATTAAATATTAAATCCAATGTGACAGGTGGGATGGTATTGGACCGTTCATTTTTATGATAAGATTATAACACGTGGACATGGGATGTGCCGTTGGATGGAGATGGAGGAGATGAGAGATCTGGTTCTGTTTGAGATTTTAGCACGTGATCCAGGCCTTTGGTTTGGTTTGGTTGGCTCAGCTTGGCTCTGGCCTCTACCTAGACTAGCTTTTAAGCCAAAGCTGGTTGCATGGGAAAAAAGAGAAAAAGAAAAATAGAATACAATTACTAATGGTGCAATTGCAAATCATAATTGTTAATCATTCCCTAATCAATTAATTATTTTAAAAAGGTACGTAAGAGTTCATTTATATTGGACGAAAAATGAGGTATAAAGTTTTATAATGACAAGTTACCATGATTAGTTTTATTAACTTAATAGTTAGGTGAAGTTTGTGATATTTATGCAATGATTTAGTGAAATAAAAGCACTTATTTATGGAAAAGAATACTTATTGAATTTCTTAGCTTCACTAATGGTAAATATATTGTTTTTTTACGGAACAAGTTATACTGGTGATTTCGTTGCTCAGCTTATAGAATCCAAAATTATATGATATCTATCATTTACAAAACTCCCCAAATAAAAAATAATAATAGACTAACGTTCCTTAAGTTTAATAACACTATCTTGTGCCAAAAGTCTTGTAGCTGAATTGACATCTCTCCATGTAGTACTTGGGAGTCTTGGGGAGAAAGGATTTGAGCTGCGGAGTTAGCAGCATGTTGTAATTATTTCAAAAAAAAAAAAAAAAACACTATCTGTAATTAGTAACAATACTTTTTGGAAGCAAAAACACTGTCTTATAAGTTATAATTGTGTCTAATGACACTTATTCTTCCCTGCATATGAGGTGATAAGATTGTGAGTTCGAATCACAATGAGTGCATAAATATATGAGGTGATAACTAAGATTGAGTTCAAAAACTGGAATGCATATCCTTTGCACTCCACTTAGCCAAAATATTATAGGTAACAGTATGAGAGAAAGGACTAACCTATAAAATGCGTATTGGAGGTTCTCATTTATTTTTGAGCTTTGTCTATAAGAGTCCTTCTATTAAAGAGAAATTTTGGGATTTCACTTCTTCTAGAAGAGGTGGATTGGAACTATATTGGAGCAATGCATATTATTATTATTATTATTTTCCTTAAAAAAAGAAAAAGAAAAAGTGAGTTTTTGGTATGGATTTATTGACTTACACTGATACGCTCGATGATGATAATATGTAATACTACATATACTATCGAGATATTAATAACATTATCATTGTGGACACAATATATTCATTGAAATGTCACTATCTAAATAACTCAACTTTTACCAAGTATCATGTAAAATAATACAAACCTACCATGAACCCGCAACCACATATGACGTATTGTGAAGGCTCAACCTTCTCAAGCCAGTGTTGTTGGCAAGCTGCCATGTTATCCAGTGAG
The DNA here is from genome assembly GCA_030445155.1 of Quercus variabilis. Lineage (NCBI taxonomy): Eukaryota > Viridiplantae > Streptophyta > Magnoliopsida > Fagales > Fagaceae > Quercus > Quercus variabilis. The sequence goes on from CP129449.1 coordinate 71,861,921, forward strand.
CTTATTTCGTCATCCTTACAAATTGATGATGTCTAATTGGTTAATTCATTGTGGGACCTTCTGTCAAATCCTAGACTTAGGATCAAATATTCGATGGAAAATAACCAATAAGATCATCCAATGGCCGGAAGAGTCTAGGACTTTTTTACTTAATTGTCCACTTTGGGCGGTTCTGATCTTAAGCAATAAGCAATGAATTTGTGGGGTCCTCCCCTTGATGTTAAAACATGCTACGTGGGCTCATTGATGATTAGGATTGGGGCCACTTCATCACTTTGCTTAATTAAGGGTGCACCACCTCATTAATTCATAATTTAATGGTTTTTACAATGATTCTATTGGCACTGTTCCGATGTTGGAAGCATGCAGGGTTTCCACTTCACAAAGTGGTGTGTTTTATCTGCAACAACCAACAGTGATTCAGTTTAGCAAAAGATATAAAGAACTAATTATTTGTCAAAAAGTTCATTATTTCATTACTTTGTGTCAAAATTTACAAAAGAATATTTAAATATTTATTTATTTATTTATTATATTGTTGACTATTAGCCTTGGTACTATATGTTAAATATCCTAAAATATACATGGAAGATGAAGCATAAAATAAAGTAATACAAAAACACAAAGAGTTAACGTAGTTCAATCTGATGGCTTACGTCCGCGGAAGAAACACTAACCACATACCAACTATGATTAACAAATTTCTAGTACAAATAAGAGACTTAACTTACTCAAAAAGTAGGATTAGACTTAGACTTATACTGTTGAGTTAATATATCTCTAACGAAAAATGATATAAAGGATATACATTATCACGTTAGTTTATGAATATTTTTTTAACAAAATTGATAGTAATTTAAACATTTTTTTCCCATGCTTTTAAGGTGATGTTTCAGTACAAGACAAGTGGCCAATGTCTAAAATTCTTTTCCTATATTTTAGGCCTTCCCAATATGCATTCTGTTTGTTAAAAGTATTTGTTAGATGACAAAGAAAGAAGAAACTAAAAGGGCTAAAGTTATAGAGGCAGGGTTCTAAGATAATCTAGATTATTAGAGATAACAAAAAGAAGCAATAGGTTGGAATCTTATTATTATGAGACTTAATGCTTGTGGTAAAGCAAATTTATAGTAAAGAAAAAGGCTTAATTATAGTACCATATATAAAATAATAAATAAGTAAGCAGGCCAAATCATATATGACAAAGGGAGTTCTTAAGTTGGTAGAGCCCCTTACTGACATTGCTTGAAGCATCATTGGGTGTGGTGGGTCGCACCACTTTCTATTTGACTGGAGATCACCCCGTAGCACCATATGGTGGTCACTGCACTGGTCATTACCGACTCACCTTTTCTAACCTTTATATACAATAATTAATATTGGCATAGCCCCACGTTTGGGCCTGTAACTCAACTGGATGTATTATTTAGTAGGACATAGAGCAACAAAGTTGTTCTTTTTTGTTTTTTGGTCTTCCCCTTCTTTGGAGTTTGGATAAGGTATAAACTATCGTATAGAACATAGAACCCCTAATCCAAACAATCCACAGATAGGTGCATGGATGTATATGAGTCGGTTTGAGAGTATTTCACAATTCAAACCCAACCCAATCCATCATAGTTGGATTGAGAAAAAAAAAAAAACCCAACCCAATTCACATGAATTAAGTTGGAGTTGGACTCATGAATTAGATAGTTTAAATTTTTTTTTTTTTTTTAAAATTAAGTATTATTTTAGAAAAACCGATTTATAAGATTATCAACCTAAAGAATAGTAGATTTATAATTTTATTAATGTTTGTTAATCAAACTTGAGTATTGCATCAAACCAACATAAACTATTTTATTAGTGCATTAAACCAATATAAACAACAATAGATTTATAATATTTTAACTATATATTAAATATATGTGGGTTGGGTCAAGTAAGCAGATTTGTGAATTTCTTGACTTGTACTTGAATCAAAATTGTTGTAAACAAATTTTTTTTTTTTTTTTTTTTGGCAATTCAACCCAACTTACTGTAAAAAAAAAATTTTGGCAACCCAACCCAATCCCTTGAGTTAGATTGAATTGGATTGGTTTTAGCAAAATGGTGGGTCAGCTGCACTCCCCAAAGTACCCTTCTATGCTACTTTCAATGTGTTTGGGATATCAGCGTATAATATAAACAAAAGGGATTTGACATGAGTTATTAGCGAATTGATTTTGATAAGTAGTTATTAGCCAATTTGAAAAAATTGTTATCATGTAGGACTGTGTATAATATGTCTAATTGTATACGATGATAACAAGAAAAAAATAAAAAAGTCTATGGCAAAACCTATTATCGAATTTGATGTAGACACTATTTATTTAATAAAAAAAAAATTCGAAAACTTTGGAGTTATTGTTTATGAGCTTGAATTGCCAACCATTATTACAAATTAAGGCTGCAATCGTGTGTAACCCCGTTACTAGCATAAGTAAAAGTACCATATTATAGAATTTTTTTAAAATTGTATTGTAGATTTCCCCTTAAATATGGGTGCTATAAGAAAAAAATTTCTCAAAATAAAGTGGTTTGAACAAGTAGGATAACACATTTCTCAGTTATTAAACCCTATGAATTTGGCTAAGAATTTTATAGCCTAACTAGCACTTCTTGGTACTCTCAGTAAAGGTATTCAAAATTCAAATCCCCACACACCTAATTATTAATGTATTAAAAAAAAAAAAACCTATGAATTTGTGAATCCCATCTTCTTCTCTTGGTATCAAATATAATATTTTATGACAAGTGGAAATGGATTGAGGTACATCCAAAATTAGAAGAAAAAAAAAGCTAAATATTTTATTTTAATTTTCTCATTGGTACTTATTTAATTTTTTTATTATTAACTTTCAGATTTGTCTTAGAGCATATGATGGAACTCATTCTAGTAACTATGTAGGTTGATGACCAACCTAGATATTGGAAAGAAATGGTAACCTTTCTACTAATTTGGTAGGAGTGTGTGATCCAGATCTAAAATTTGTTAATGTATTTTCTGGGTGGGAGAGTTTTGCATTTGATTAACAAGTTCTTTGAAATGCTTTAGGTGGGAGTAGTTGTTATATTGTTCCAGGATGAAACTTAGGTTTTAGGTACTATTCCTTAGGTTCTCCTCTTAAGATTTAGCCATGTAGTTACTTAACTAAATAATACATTTCTATCATATGAGAAAAAAATTTACATAGCAGAATCTTAAAAGGGAAACCTAAAGAACAATACCTAAATACTATACCTAAATCTTGTTCATTGTTCCAAATGGTAATATATAAACAATACATTGTTCCAAATAGTAATATATAAACAATACATATATGACTATATGAGTTGATTAACTTATGCTCTACTGTTATATAGATTGGTATTTTGTTACTTTTTATTATACATGAGTACTACCTTGGGCATGCACGATATCCTAATGGCCCAGGCCTTTTAGATCCTAATTGAGGAACTATATACCACCCTTTTTTTTTTGATAAGCAGGAACTATATACCACCTAAATGATTGGACCTAAAAAATCTAGATAATTACATACAGCTATTTATCTTCGTCATTTTGGATTGTTAAAAAAGCAGTGGAGTATTATTGCACACACCATCTTTTTTCAGCATCAAAACAAAAATTAGATTATCTATGCATCTTTTAAACTTCATCATTTCATTTAAGTCCATCAATTTCTTGATCCTGCTTTAAAATGGAAGAAAACAGGATCAACATGGAAGAAAGCATAATTAATTCTCAAGATATGATTACATGCGTCCAAGTTACTACTAAATGGTTAACATTTCGTGATATTTTAGCAATGAATATGTTTTATGATTATCAGACACAAAAAGGTCTTGTGAATCCTCCGCAGTTCTTTGTAGACTAGTTTATAATTATTAGAACTTTTAATTAGTTTTGAGATTTTTGTATAATTTTTCTTTTTATGTTGGATATATCACTATATCAAAATTTATGGTGTTGATGCTTATTTCACAAGGAGATCCAAGGGGGGCTACCATGGGCATGCAGCATGCTTAAATGAGGTTATTTGGGCATGCTGGGATGCCCAAAAGAGGTTATTTAGATAGACCAGCATTCCTAAAAGAGGTTATTTGAGCATGCCATGGGCTTGGCAGGGTGCATGCAAGGCTGCCATGGGCATGCCAGCATGCCCAAAGGAGATTATTTGGGCATGCCTGAATGCATGCCACATCGCCTTTTCCCACTCCTGGCCAAATTGGCTTGTGCCTTTTTCCAAATTATGTTCCTAAATTTATTCTATGATTTTAGAGAGGGTTTCCAACGATTGGATAGGCATTCTGAAAATTTTCCTAATTTTTATGATTTTTCCAAACTTTCAGCTTCCAAAAATCATTAACAAAATTGTTGAATTTGGCCTTGAAAATTTTCTTACTTCAAGGTTGGATTTTACTTAGCATGTGTGCAAAAAACTAGATCAAGATTCAAAGATTTTCCCTAAAAAAGGCCATTATGTTTCCTTAACAAATCAATGTTTCCTAGTGCAAGGCAGGATTCGCTCCTAAGCACACTTTAAGGGGAAAAGAGTAGGAGATGTCTGAAGAGGTTATTTGGCATTGGCAGCAACATGCCCCCCCAGGTGTTGCCATGGCCTTCGAGGGGTCCCAAGGGCATGCCACGGCCTTGGTAGCCTGCCCATGGCCATGGCCTCGATTGCATGCACGCGTGTGTGCCATGGCCTAGGCAGTGTGTACGCAAGCTTGCCACAGCCTAGGTTGTGTGCCCACACTGGACTACCATGGTGTTGATGTTTATTTCACAAGGCACATAAAATAGATTTAATTTCATATTGCTACGCTGTTGTTGTTATCTTGTATTATATTTATCATTGTTGCCTTCTTGTAATTGCAACTTATTATTGATTTATTTTTGCTTAAACCAAATATGAGATTCAATAAAATAGAACCTCATAACTCAAGCCTCATTTAATGGTTGTGGGCCCACACGGGGCTGCCATGGTGTTGATGTTTATTTCACAAGGAACATAAAATGGATTCAAATTCATGTTGCAACGCTGTTATTGTTGTTATCTTGTATTATATTTATCATTGTTGCCTTCTTGTAATTGAAACTTTTTATTTATTTATTTATTTTTGCCTCAAACATTAACCAAATATGGGATTCAATAAAGTAGAAATTGAGACCTCAAGCCTCTTTTAAAAGAATAGGGAGCTATAAATGTCTTTCTAATCTTATCTTCTTCATCTTTATCTTTTTAGAATAAAGGGTTTCTCCATGTTCAAGAACTTGAAGCTTCCATCTTCTATGCTTTTGGATCGGACATGGAGCCCCATGCTTGTTTATGTGACATTTGTGTATTTATTGTTTGTTTTATCTATGTTCATATTGTTTAGCATGTTATATATTATGTCTATGCTATGTTAAGCCTTCTATGCTTACACACCATTTTCCACCATGGATGAAGCTTGAAGATTTACGTAATAATATGTTGAAGCCTAAAGTTTCTGTGGGGCCAACTATTTAAGGAGGTATTGGTAAGTTTGTAGGAATTGGGCCTACAGCCCAGTGGCCCAATCCAAGGATGGCAACTCGTCTGAGGATGATTAAATAAGGGCATGGTGGGAATAATAAAAGAAAAGGGTGTGAAGATTGTACAAGAAAGTCCAAAATGCGTCCGAGGAAAGGTTCATCTCGGAATGATAGTTCGAGGTCGATGCAACTATCTTGTTATCCTGGATAGTCCACAAGTTTGTATTGTAATTGAGAAACGGATGTGGGATAAGGGAGGCAACAAATATCTTCTAACACTGCTACTTTCACATTAAATGCTTCCTAGCTAACTCTCTAGTCGCATTAATGTGAAGGTGATGTCTGAACAGTGATCAAACAGCCTTATGACTGCTAATTAGAGACTCTGGGGGTTGTTAGATGGGACAGAAAGGAGTTCCCAAGATAGAATCTACACGTGTACGGTGAAAATGGGGTGAGGAACGTGGTATATAATATGAAAGGGGATGACATTAAGCGGGACTTTTTGGCTGCATAATGATCAGGGTTTTTTCTATCGAATAGAACTAGTTCTTTCGCCCACTTTTTAAAAAATATATTGTTTGGGCTTGTTGGACCACATCTCCTTCTTATTTTGAGGGCCATTCCAAATTGAGTCCTTACAGTTTCCATTATTTATTTATTTATTAAAACTCTCTTTTGCAGTCAAAAGCTTCTAGCTTTATGTTTCATTTAGAGTCTTGAATATCAAAGAGACATTTTTATGGTTAGAAGTTTTGAACTTCATGAAAGTTTAAGCCTTTTTCCATTAAATTTTCCCCTCAAGCCTCATAAGACTATCATTGTAATAGGGAGCTATTAGGAGTAGAACCTGAGATCTCAAGCCTCATTTAAGAACCAAGGCCAAGGCAGACATTATAAACAACACACCACTTAGGCTCTTTGTGAACAACTGTGAAGTATTATTATATTGATTTTAGATTTACATAATTTATAGTTTTTCAACTTTTTATATTGACCACCTCTCTCTTAATTTATTAAAAATTAATAAATTTATTTACTTTAATAAATTTGCTTGTGATTTAAGTACAATGTCTTTGCATGGGAATTTACTAAAATAAGTAAAAGTATTTGTTTTTATTTAATCAAAATAATTTCTACTTGAAAGATTATTATAACATATTTTTTCATGCTTTTTTATGTTGTACTATTTTCTATTAACATTATAATATCATGAAAACTTATTTGAGAGTTTGTTCCAATTTTTATTAGATAAGTTTAGTCAATTTTGCTAATATTTACAAATTTAATATACATTTATTTGTATTTTACTTAATTACTAAATTTATTATGACATCATCACAGTTTGACTCGATCGAATTTTGGTCCGACCTTAAATAGCTTGAACTTCTCTCTCTTTTTCAGTTCTTTGAATGGTCCAATTTTGAAAACCATGCATTATCCTAATTCAAGATCTTATACTAGGATCTACATAATCCAAATTCTACTTGTAGGGTAAGTAAAGTAACCTCAAGGTTAATTTGTGGTTTATTCTGCTATATAAACTTTAATAAATTTATTGTAACACACAATTCAAGCCATTAAAGTTAAGAGCTTTCATTTCAGATGTAGGTTGTTAGGTTAAATCCTATCATTTCTATGTGCTTTTGCTTTCTCTTTCCCTCTCTCTCTCATTCTTAATCTTAATATTAATTCTAATTTGGTATAAAAACTTTGTCTCACCTCTTCTAATAGATATTTTTTTGTGGAAAAAAAAACTCTCCTTTTTGACTTTTGAAAGCAAGAAATGAAATTAAGAACCAGAAATTGCATTTGATGTGGTATTTTCAAAATTAATGTTGAATAATTCTTAGAGAAAGGAGCGTTTTCAAGAATTTTTAATTTTTTTTTCTACATTTTAAAAACATGGGCCCATTGTCCATTGAAAACAACATGAAAATAAATGATGAACTTAGGAAATTTGATTTCATTTTCACTAACAAATGCCATACAAACTTCCAAAATTACTTAACTTAGATGTTAGCTAGTTTTGTCTGTTTGTATAATCGAATACTTCTGAACAACACCCAGATGTCAAGTTAAAATTATTTTATACTAGAAACAGTTTCATGAAGTTTCTTAACTTTTACCATAATGCAAGAGAACTCTTTTATCTTAAAATATTTATGTTTTGAAAGGTGGATAAAGGATGAATTGTGAATGAGAACTTATTAGTTATTGATGAAGTTACAAAAAAGCTCAATGGCTAAACTCGTCCATATAGCTCGTCCACACGAAAGGGACTTCATTTATTGTAAGTTTGTCTATTCGTCTGTCCAGATGGACGAGCTCGTCCGAGGATTTACTCGTCCATCAAACTAGTAAGATGGACGAGTGTCCTGGAAATCTCCCTTGCACTCCATTTTTTTATTAGATTATAACCATTCCTTCTTTGAAAACGGGTATAATCAATAGAACCCAAATGAAGTAACTTCCAAAGCAGTTATAGGAGTTACCTCAGAATCTTCCAAACTACACAACGCTTGGAGAAATAACTGCCTCAAAAAAAACTATATAAAGGCTCTTTTATAGAAACGTGAAAGGTAATTCAGAAATTTTCTATAAAAGAATTCTTTCCCTTCCTGAAAATTACAAACTCACTGACTTCACCATCAGAGGATTTTTGGCCGGCCTCCACCGGTCTCCTCTGACTTATTGTTTGTTATTTTCAGGATTTGGCTTGTAGATCGTTACGCCCGGAAATTTTAGCCCACTAATTTATTGGATTCATCAGTTATTATTCCCTATTTGTTAGAATGTTGTTCTACTCGACTAGATTTTTTTGTTCCTTAGCTTGATTAGTCATGCTTTATCCACCTGCATGGGTGCAACGTGTAACTAAAATGCTAGATTTAGATCATTGTGAAGTAAGAAAGAAAACTAGGAAAGACCAAAAATCCATAGATGACAAGTTTGTAGAACATTGCGCTTTTGCAGATAGGGATAGTTGGGGCAGGCTTGAAAATGCAGAGAGAGAGAGAACTTGTGCTTCTCCGCCAAGGTTACAACTTCAAAGACGTGGCTGTGCTTAAAGCTTGGTAAACGAATTTGTTTTGCTTACACAAACTCTTTATTTTTATTTTTTAAAAAGTATAAGATAAGAGTAGGCTACCAACCTTACATTTAACTTCCTTTCCAACTTCCAACTTCCAAATCTCAATTTTGCCTTCTGGACCAAGTGAACTCAATGACCAATCTATCCCTCTTACTCATATTAATTTTCAGAATTGTCATCATCATGTGTTTTGGGTGTTAACTATTTTGCTAAATGACCAAAAACACCATTAGCCCCTTGTAAGTGTAAATTCATTTAAGATATCATGCATTATAAATTGTAAAATGCATTTCCAACCTACTTAATTAATTGAAATCCAATATTCTTCAAATTGTCATGGTTTTTAATTTCCATGAAATTTTTTTATCATAAACATCATCAATATATCAAAGTATTACTCAACTAAAAAAGTTGTCAATTGCTTAGAGACAATGGGTAGAAAGATTTTCAAATGGATCTTAGTTAAGATGATTGAAAAAGAGAAAATTTCAAGTGGCCCTCGCCCATTTTTATAGGCAATTGTAGCTAGAGTTGTTATTTTTCACTCTTCAAGGAATTAATGCAAGTATGTTGTACAATTTCGTGACATTTTTTTGGGATCATAGTTATAGCCAATATGAAAGAATAATTGCAAGTCATTAATCAATTGAATTTCAGTACTAATCCTTTCTGCATAGCACAAACTCTTATGTTCGGACATGCAAGCTTCACATATTGATTGGATAAAACATTGTATATCGATCATCCATTATCGATAAATTGGCTATTATTGGATTATCAGCAATAATTTTCATTGTAGCTCTCTGAAGCAATCTATTCACCCAAGTGTCAAAATTAATTCGAAGGTAAAGCAGTCATAACATAGACTTGAAATTTTTGCGGAATTTTACCGAACACTCACCAATCAAATTTCACTAATCCTCGCTATTTGTCAATAGACCAATAATCTAAACTTCCTTGTTTCTAGACATGCAAACGTAACATACAGATTGGCCAAAACATTGTATATCTATTACCCCTAAGTCAATGAATTGGTAATAATTTTTTCATTGTCAATCACCAATTGATGATTGAATCAAGTATATATGGAACTAATTTGTATATTAAAGGAGCAAATAGATACGAATATACGAGTCTAATTTTTGGCTGAATTCCATAAAATACAATAAAATAAAAGAAAAGGAAGTAAAACAGTTAATTAACAAATTATTTTTAAAAGCACACAAAGGTAATTTTACATGAGTGTGAAAAGGAGGAAATCTTGACCTTCAAATGTCAGCAAAAAAGTCTATGGTTGTAATATATGTTGCTTACAAGGGTATAATAATAACACAAAACCTTATATAAACCAAAGGTGTGGATTGGAGCCTCATCTATTCGTACACAATTCTAACGTACATATTACATGTATTTAGAAACAAACACAAAGAAGATGAGCAACTTTTGCGGCTCCCACAATATTGTGATCTTCACAATTTGCTTCATGATCTTCACGATCACTGCAACTTCAATGGCCACCGACATCGAGGAAGACCCAATATTCGAACTGAATAGCCAAGAAGAAATGGTGCATTTGGCTGGATATGGAGAAGAGAAGCTCTCCACCGTGCTAGTCGCTGGTTCGGTTCATTGTCAGGCTTGCCTGCATGGTCATGAAGCTCAACTTACTGAATGGCCCATATCAGGTTAGTAAAAGATCATTATATTGCATGCTATGTTTGAGTTATAATTTGATCACAATCTTCTTCTTCTTCTTCTTCTTCTACTTCTCCTCCTTCCTTTTAATACTTTCAATTATAAATGGCATGCTTTAGTGCTTTGTGAAGTTATATTTATCACAACTGTTTGTATTGTTCGAAGGTCACTTAATGGAAAATTAGGCTAATGAGCAAAACTTCTTGGAAGCTTTGATAATTAATGCACTACTAGCTAGTTAATTTTGACCCTCTAGTATAATTCCTTCAGTTCATGTTTTTCATGGTTGTCCACATATCATATTACAACGATTTCCTGTTGCTTTTTATATATTGGTTAGAGAATGCAAATTTTACATATTTTCCTAGTATTTTATGTTAGGATAAGAGGATGTAGGAGTATGAAATAGAGCAAGTACATGAAAAATGTTTTAAGGTTTAGTTTACTGAGTTTTGAGTGCTTGTTGTACTGAATCGTTATTGCTTCCAAAATATTAATAATGATAGTAATAATTTAAAGTGTTCCTTAAGGTCACATGCCAGCCCGACCAAAACCCAGTAGGTTGCTAGTTTCATATTTTAGTAAAGACTTGTGCCCAAGTAATTTTCTCCGCCAGATTCTGCAGAGAACAGTTCTTTAAAGCGTTTAACGTTGAATCTTCATATGCATGGATTGGTTTATAAGTAATTATAATTAACATTTATTGTTGTAATTTGCAGTGTCTTTCTTTTCTTTTCTTTTCTTACTTCTTCTCTCTTTTTCTTTTTCTTTCTCTTTATTTTTCTTTTTCTTTTTCTTTTTCTTTATTTCTTTTTCTTTTTCTTGTTTTTTTTTTTTCTTTTTCTTTATTTCTTTTTTAAAATTCGATAGCTATAGAACAATATTGAGAATGAGAATTTGAAGTTTGATATATCCCTCTTCCCTCTCTTTCTTTTTTTTCTAAAGAAGCGAAAAAAACGTGTACATAAAAACGGAGATCCCACATCAATAGCAAAATCTCTCAATAAATATTGACACATAAAATAATTCTGATTTAAATGAAAAGCAGAAACATTATTTTGAGTTTATGATTTCTCGATATGTATAGAATTATGCTGAAAACAACCACCTCCCTCTCCCAAAGAATATAAAAAATAAAATGAAGAAGCCACATTCGTAGGGGCCTCTCTCAATAAATTTTCAAAAAATAAAGAATAGCACCCATCCAAAATGAAAAGCATAAACATAATTTGCATGTATGATTTTTTGTCAAGGATTAATTACTCTGAAAACAATCATTCAATTTGTAGGAGTTGAAAAGGATGTATTAGTTGAATTTAATATAAGATTATTATAAAATTAAAGTTGAGCATATATATTGGGTCCCAGTATACTATGACCAATGAAAGAGATTTATAAATGAAGGTCCCAATATTTAACTTTACCCTCTGTACACAAATATTTAACTTTGTCCTCTATGCACAAAGATGATGTGTATTGTCAAGAACCTTGTAACTTAATAATTTTGTAAGATTTATAAATGAAAGGTCCCAATATTTAACTTTGCCCTCTGTACACAAATATTTAACTTTGTCCTTTGTGCACAAAGATGATGTGTATTGCCAAAAACCTTGTAATTTAATAATTTTGTAAGATTTACAAATGAGAAGAACTAGGTTTAAATCTCCCTTCCTTCACTTGTCATAAGCCCCCCACACACACACAAGGACAAGGTGCATTCTTCAATGCATCATTATTATGGGTGCACACATCATTATAATCATCATTATCACCATCATGTGGTTTAAAATCTGCAGGTGCTTTGGTCGGTGTTAACTGCCATAACAGTGGAAAGAAGAGCAGATCAAGATGGGTACAAGCTAGAACAGATGAATTTGGAGATTTCACTTTTGATCTTCCTTCCCAACTTCATTCAATTCCCAACTTGGAACAAAAATGTTCTGTTAAAGTTCTGAAAATACCAAAGAACTCACCCTGTCAACCAACTTACGTCAAGAAACAAAAGGGACTAAAACTATTATCACTTGGGAATGGCATCCGTACTTACAGTGCCGGAACGATTAGATTCATGGATTTGACTTCTAGACCTTTGCAAGCATGCATGAAGAAGAATGGTAACAAAGAGATGCAATGATAGATATCTAATTGATAAGCAGATAGGGATCAGAACCAGGGCTCATTATTTTGTATGGCGCTTTAGTCACAGCATTGAGTTAACAAGAGTTTCATCCCTCTCTATCGGTTGGATAAGATGCACAGGTATAGAGGAAAACAATAACATATGTAGCATGTGTGTACAGTTTGTTCTCATAAAGCAAGCTATGAGCTGATAAATACCATGTGGATGATACTATTAGAGTTCTTCCACAAAAGAAATAGAAATAATCGAGTTGTAGAATCAATAAGAGAATTACTTGAGAATAAAGTGTTTCTAGATTTTCTGCAATCATTACATTTCTAAAGAAACATCAATGGAAACCAACCAAAGAAATTTTGCACCCAAGACTTATTAATGGGAAGAAAACATGGCAGATGCACCCACCAGTAAAACCTTGAATGCATTACAAATTTAAAAACCAATCAGGACTCCTCCACAACAACCTTTTGCTCAGCTCCAGAAACAATGTACTTTGCAACATCAGCACAGCAAGTTAGCTTATCAGCTTTCTCGTCAGGGATATCAAGGGAGAATTCTTGCTCAAAAGCCATTACGAGCTCTACCCTGTCTAAACTGTCCAGGCTTAAGTCTTTCTGAAAATCCGCTGTTTCAGTAACCTGTTTCAAGTGTCAAGTGAAAATAACATATTCCCTCTAACTGTTAGCCCTTTTAAAAATAAATCTATGTCAAACATAGAACATTATTGAACAAGCTCGGTTCTGTATATACCAAAGTAAACAATAGACACAGCATAAAAAGTGGTTTATTGTTTAAAAACATTTTTAAGATGGACAAATAATACAGTCTATAGTAATATAGGATACCATTCATTACCTTAGAGGCATCAATTTTATCAAATTTCTTAACCAGTCCAATCACTCGATCCATTATTTGATCAGGACAAGTTACTGTTGATGAGCACATCTGGCGGCTTAGTCGCTTGAGCACATTCTGTTTCTCAGCTAACAACCAACTTTCAGCTGATCCACTCACCCTAACATGCCTCAAGACGGAAATTCTTATGCTTTGCATGTTCAGGAGAGCTGAAAAAGCCAAATGAATAAACTCATATAACGCTATATCAAGTAAAGGCACACAGATTGAATTGGATAAAGGATATAGGTACCTGAATAATAATTGTTTATCACCAAGACGGAGGTCAATAAAGGAATTAGGAAATCTAAACCAGTTAGGAAGGTTCTCAACATCTAAATTATGCATATCAGTTTTAAGGAATGAGTTTAGTTTGTCTTAACTCAGACTCATGCAAAAACCACAATGTTCTGGATTCAAGATTAGACCAAATATGTAACATAGACTCAAATGCAGCTACTAAGGTCCAGCATGTGAAACTACTTGTCTACTTCATCATTACAAAATACAAGAAATATTCTCTGAAATGGAAAATACCAAGAACTAAAGAAGAATTTTGACTTCTAGTAGTTTTTATGCAACTGTTTCGTGACTGGGACCGCAAACTGTATCGTATGCCACCGAGGAAACTTCTAGGAAAAGTCCTAGTTTAAAAGTGAAGACAAACAGAACAATCATGTGAAACTTGCAAAGTAAAGCCTAGTCTATGCTCAAGAAACTTGTATAATACGGCTTACTAGTAGAAAACCTTGCATTTTACAAGCTGATCAATGATGCCACGCATGACGTATGCAAACTATTTGACACTATCCCAAGTTTCTATTCCAATGAAGGCAAAGTAGAAATTGTGAAAAATCACTTAGTTCTAGATTTCTTTTATCAAACAGTTGATGGTTCCTAAACCCTTTTTCCTTTTTATTTTATTATTATTATTTTTTTAAATATAAGTAAGATTTGTTATATTGCAAAAAGACTAACATGGAGTAGCCTAAAGATTACACAAAACTAGAATTATGCATAAAGGGATGACCCTATAAATCCAGGGATGGAACTAGTGCTAATGTATCCCCATGCTCTAGACCAATAGAATAAAGAACCACAAATAAAGCTACCAAAGGGGTCCTCGTTGTTTACTTGTCCTCACACAAACATTATTTTGCTCCCACCAAATTGTCTACATCAAACACAATGGGACTAAATTCCAAATGTCCGATAAATGCTTACCAAACCAAATTCCTAAATCCTGACGGGCCTAATTTGTTGATTGCTATCTTCTCACTCTTTTAGCAAATAGTACAAACACTTGGTGCGCATAGGACATTAGAGCCTAAATTTGAATTCACGGACACAATTTGTGTGGGAGTGGGTGAAAATTTTGATATAGGTTTAGGACCATAAGCCAAAGATTAAAGCAAACTACCAATAAAATTTGTCAAATATTTTGAAGAAACAACCAACTTTTGCTGTCAAAAAAGCTTAATTCAATATACAAATTTAGGAACTCAAAACAAACTACAAAGCTACCATATTTGACAGAAAACCAAGATGGGTTTTCCAATATTAAGCAAATGAAGTCACACGAGCTATCTACACTACGATTTCAAAAAGCCATTAGACATTACATAAAGAGAAATATTGAAGTTGATAGAAAACTAGTGCTAGTTAGTAGTTACTACCAGGTAGCATTATTGGGTAACATGGGTGTGTCAGAATGAGGAACGCAAAGGAACAAACATAAGGAAGCAAAGCAAGAAGTGATCGAACACTCACGAGTCACGAGAATTGGAGCTGTGCTTGGATCGTTTTCGTTTGGTCGATAAAAATGGTCCTTAGTGCTGTTTAGGTGTTTGCTTTATTGTCGCAAAGAAGTCAAAATCAAATTTAAGACACCTGTCGGCTTTCCTCGTCGTCCAAGTCCCTTCATGGGTGAATTTTAAGGTTGGCAGCCTAGGCCCAACTATCATTAGGTACCTACCCAGTCCATATCAAAACTCATGTCACCAAATTTTTTGACAATTTTAATTGGTTGGTAATTTTATTTTTAAAAAATTGGTCGGTAATTTTTTATTTTTTATTTTTTTATACAGATAGTATTTTCTTTTAAATACAAAATAGAATTTCGATTTTAACATAATCTAAGTATATATATGTGTGAAGTTCTTTCTTAGAGACTTGAATTTTGACATTTACTCTTTACACCCTACAAGCACTTATATTTATGGAATGACCAATTATTAAAGACCGATAGTTTTTTTTTTTATCACACACCCTTGATACAATTGTCACTTTATTAGTATAAATACATGTAAAGTGTGAGAACTTTTTGGATAGCATTTGGTTGGAAAAAAGAGAAGAAAAAGATATGATGGGGCTGAGTGTTTTCTCATTGGGCCACCAAAAAGTTTTCTCCCTAAAATGGGAGAAAACTAGTGGAGAAAAAATGAAGTACCTACTGGGACAAAAATGCCTGTGAAAGCGCATAGGGGTTTTGTCCATGTCTAGATGCTTTTTTTTCCTTCGTCCACTTGCTCTCCTTTTTTTTTTTTCTTTTTTTTTTCTCGTCCACTTGCACATACACAATTTTTTTGCTAAAAAAATCTTTTACTTTTTTTTTTTTTTATCACATACACATTTTTTTTTTTTTTGCTAAAAAAATGTGTTACTTTTTTGTTTTATTTAATGGGGGACATAATTGAAAATTTAAACCAACTTCACTCTTTCATCCTTTTATTTTTCTTTTCAACCAAATAAAAAAGTTTTCTATCTCTCAAATTTTCCAGCTTCCCATCCAAACACAAATAGGAGAAAACTAAATTTTTTCCTCTACTCCCACTTTTCTATCCTCTCTCAATTTTTTATCCTCTCACTTTTCTACTTCTCCAACCAAAAAGACTCTTAGATTATTCTAGAGTACAATTTCTATCTTGTATCATCAACTAAAGAAAAAAAAAAAGATAAATAACCTTAGTTTTTCAACTGTATAGCAAAATACTCATGTTTTGGAAATGTCGAGTTCAGCCTAGAATTCAACATAAACAATGTTGAGTTCTATGCATATTTTGCCACAAAATTCTTTTTTTGAAGATTTTTCATAGACACTTAAAAATATGCATAGAACTTGACATCAGCAATATCAAGTTCCAAAATAATAGTATTTTACTGTATAGTTTGAAAAAGTGACTACTTGACTACGTAATTAATAGATTAATGCTACAACCATTTTTCCCCTACAAACTATGTATATTATAAGCTTAAATGATTTATTGTAGGGTCCTGTTAATAGATGCCCATAGACTATTTGTTAATGAACCATTTTAGAAATGTTTTAATATCGCTCTTATAAGAAACATAAAAAGGCTATAAAAAAAAAAATCAATTACTTTTTTTCCCCCACAAAATTTTCTAAAAATACTTCCTAACCTAATGCCCTTACAACATCCATTAACTTTTTCCTTCATTGTAATAAACTTAAGCAGCATAAGTATGTATTTGTTAAGAAATTTTCTTTGTGGATGTATTAGAGCCATCTTTTGGCCTTTAATAGATACGCACTCCGAACATCACCAATGACAGTTACAAGATTGTTAAACCTCTGTTTAACATCATCAATCTTGTCAAATCTTGAAACAAACCTCACAAGATTAGTCAAGTGACTTGAATCTAAGTCAAACATTGTTTTAAAAAGTAGCCAATGCAACAACAAAAAGTCATAGTTCTAAAATTTTTAAGGTTACTAAGTATGAACATGACGAGTTCTTATTGCATTACTCTCTTTTTTTAAATGAAAATTCAAACATATCTATCTCAATCTTGTGGTAATTTCCTCTTCAAATCACATCAAGATGAACTTGGAAGGAGTAGGGATTCGGATTATGGTGGGGTCATAAAAGCTGGCAATGGTGCTGTCATGTGGAATTGAACAGGTCTCCTCTAAGAATCAAAGATGCAACCTTTGCAAAAGAAGAAACTCTCCAACGCGGCCATTGTTTTGTCCAAACTATTGATTCTTTTTCAAGTCATCATATCTTCATAATAACAATTCAATAGATTAGTTAGGATACTCCCTATTAATTTCTTAATTTACTTGTCATTTGTTACTGCTTTTGTTAATATTATTTTTTGTCTTCTATTACCTTTTTTTTTTTTTTGGTTCCGTTAATTTGAATAAACTCACCATTTCTCATTTGTTCATTAATTGCTCTCCTCTTACCATGATCAAACCATTTTAACGGATTTTCCTCCTCTTTTAATCAACAAAGGATGTATTTTTATAACAAAATAGATATCAATTGACAACAATTTGAACAATGTTTATGCAAGTTTCTAAACAAGATGATAATAGATGAGTTATTATCAATCCATATAGCTTAAACCAATTCTTCAGAACAACTGTGTTTATAGGATGATTTGATTATCTAATATATTTACACATGTATGCACGCGATCATGGGTCAAAATGTGTTGGCAATTTTTTTTTTTCTTCAACTCCTATACATAAAAAAAAAAATAACGGTAAAACTTGTTACATATACCATTTTGCACGCATGCTCATACACACAAGTGAATTTAAACTGAAATTATGAGTTGATGAATACATGATTTTAAATTTTCAATTGCCTGTGTGGCTATGTCACTGTGTGTAAGGACATGCATGCAAAATGGTGTATGTAATTAATACTGTCCAAAAAAAAATATAAAATATTAATAATTATATTTGCGTAAAACAAATGGTACACAACATTTCTAACCATAAAAAGGAGAAATTAGATAAATTGAAAACCTTAAAGTTAATTGATGAGTTACTTATAGTCCGTCACTCTCATTAGAAAATGGTTCTCGTTGAATGATATGATACTCCATCCATTTCCAACCTATATAATAAGCTTTGGGTTTAAATAAAAATATATGTCTTACTTGCATTTGGAATGCGTTATAACACAGTTGAAAATCGGTACTCAAACAAATCGTTTACTAATTCTTCTCAAAAAAAAAAAAAAAAAAAATCGTTTACTAATTATAATATTGGTATGGATTTAATTTTTACAAATCTCTCTTCACAATTCGAATGCTAAAGTACTTTTAAAGTAATTTGATGAGTTTCATCTATTAAAAAAAACTCCAAAATCCATCCATATCAAAGGCAACTTAAGTCTAGCTAGTTCAATGTTGCCAATACAAAATAAGAAAGTAAACAATACTAGTAACAATTTGGAATATAAAAATAAATAAATAAATAAATAACGCACAAAAGTTGTTTTTATTTGTTTTGTTCCTTTGGTCAAATCAATATCCGTAAAAATACTATTCATACCTTTAAATTTGAGGATCTTTGTTTTTTTAATCTCTGAGTTATGAAAATCTCAAGTTTTACAATATCATCAATATATTTTTTCTCCGTTAATATATGTTAGAATATTTTTGTTAACCCACCATTTTTTTTTTTAAAACATAAAAATAACGTCATTTTTAGGCTAATTGACATTGAAAATATGATGGATCATACTAAAATAGGTATATTATATAATTGGTGAGAGCAAGGTTGTTAAATCGAGATCCTACATAAGATCGTCGGAAATAAGTGGAATCGTGGATCATAAGATTCTACATATTTTCGAATTTAAAGTAAAAAAAATATATATTGATAATGACTTTGTATGTTGAATAATCATATAAATTGTGAATTTATATTTAAAAAAACAAAGATTTGCATTATATGATGCAATTTGCATGCCATATATTGCTACGTCTATACTAAGAAAACATATATATTTAAATTTTGATCAATGTATCTAAAAAGTTCAATAAATGTTTAATTTGCAGCCAAATACCAAAATATTTATCAACGCATATGGAAATATTTTCCAAGTTCTAAGTTTAAAATCCAAAATAAGTTATCAAATGGAAATTAGCTAACTAAATATGAAATCCAAAAGCAAAATGAATATTAATGTGAAGTGAACATTTAATTATTCTCATTTTGGGGTTCCTATAGTCATCATCCTAATCATCATCATCCAATTCATCATCTATGTAGATATTGTATATTTGTATACTAGAGTTGTAAAAAAGATTAAGATACAACTTCATACTCAACTATTCAAGTTATACCACTTATGAACAGTTATAGAGCATGCTCAAAAAAATCAATCAATTAATATATAAATACAAGCATACTAATAAAATTATATATAAGAAATTTTTTTTAGTAATATTAGAACACAAATTAGTATATTGATCAAACAAATTTAACTACATTATAGCTTAAAAGGTAGCAAAGCAAATATAAAATTTTCATTTAGAAATGATGAAGCATTGGTTTAGGTTAACATAATTATATAAAATAATTATAATAAAAAAAAATCATACCATCACAACATAGAAAAATAAAAACTCTTAAAATTTCATCAAAACCAAAAATTTAGCCCATTAAAAAAAAAAAAAACCAAAAATTGATATTTTGGTAGAATCGGTAGGATTCTATACGATCTTGCAATCCAACAAGATCTTATTTACGATCTCACAATTTTTACGATCCTAGTGCAATTCTAAATGTTTTGATGATGTGGGATTGGAAAATCGTGCGATCTTATGATCTAGATCATGATTTTGACAACCATGAGCGAAGAGTAAAA
Organism: Quercus variabilis; assembly: GCA_030445155.1. NCBI lineage: Eukaryota > Viridiplantae > Streptophyta > Magnoliopsida > Fagales > Fagaceae > Quercus > Quercus variabilis. Next base: position 71,881,918 of record CP129449.1, read on the forward strand.
ATTGTGAGTCTTCAAAGTCTAGAAATGTCAAGAGCATTGGAATTTGGAAGTTTGAACTCAAGTGACAGCTTCGGGGTTTAGACATTTTTAACAAAATTGCTTAGGGTTCTAGAAAAAGGTTTCCTTCAAACTCCTTTTATATCTTTTTATTAAATGTGAATTTTGAAAATCTATTCATTAGATTGTGATGGTGTACCAAAAGAATACCAACTGTGCTTCGTCCAAGGGAGTCGTCCAGGATCTCCAGTCAACTAAATAACCAGAAAATCTCTGGTTCGTCCAGTATGATCGTCCGTGACTTTTAGCCAATTGAATGAACCCTGGGCGTTCAGCATGGAAGGGTCGTCCATATGCAGAGCTCATGGACGATCAGTCAACATCAATTTGTATGCAAAGAGTCGTCCATGGGCAAGTCACATGGACGACCATGCAACACTTAGCAAAATCTGGAGCAGTTAATCAACCCGTGTTCATCGCCAGTGATTTCTCCCAAGTGTGTAACTTCCATCAACGGTTACTACTTCTATAGCCGTTGGGGAAGTTACCCCTATAGTTCCGGATTTCCGCAAGTCTTGGGGAAGTTATAAAAACAAGTAACTGCCTCAAGGTTCCCTATATAAGGACCGGTCTGAATTAGACAAAGGTAGGAAAAATCTGAGATTTTACTCCCAAAAAGTTGGAACTTCATTTCCTTGTTGAGAAGACTAACTTTATCATCGGAGTGTATTTGACCGGTCCACCCCGGTCACTTCCTTCAGTGTTTCTTCTTTTCAGGCCTTCGCTACCGCCGTAGCCGACCGAAGCCGAAGTGTTCAACCAACTGATTTCACCCATCATCAGATTGTATGTTCTTATATATTCTTCATGCTTGTAAAATTTCAAGAATATCAATTAAAGATCAATAACTATGTCATTTTTTACTTGTTTAAATTTTAAGTTTTTGTGGTAAATAATTATACATAAAAAATAAATTTATTGATCGAATAGTAAATAACATCATTTGAATGAAAATTGACATGCGTGTGAAGAATATAAACAATATTAAATCTAACTGTTAGATTTTCAAAATATACATCTAATAATATAAAATATAGGAGAAGTTTAAAATATTTATTTCTAAATTAATTTAGAGAGAAATTTTGTCTAAGGTTCAAATCATCTCACTCTCAATTATTTTTTTAATTATAAAAAAGTCTTGAGACTAATTTAGAAGGGGGCCCTAAACTTAGAGGAAAAGTAAAATCTAATTTTTAATAAACAATTGAATATACCTTAGGAGCAACCAAAAAAAAGGGCGAATTGAGGACACTAGTTCTAGTCATGTCTGCAATCAAATTCATAGAAGTCATGTCATGAAATGAAATAATTTACAGAGGTGGGAAAAACAATAAAAACGAAATTTTTTTATAAAAAAAGAAAAAGAAAAATCATTGGTTTACTGTCTTTTTCACTTTCACTCGTGAGTGCAATTTACGCAAATCTAGAATATAATAATACAATTTTAATAATGCTATATATTTAAGAAATAGTTAACAATGATGGTGAATGTGACGTTTTTTAAAAAGCTCCACCTCAAATTCAATGGCGTTACATTCTGAGTCGTTGAAATGACACATTTTTTTTATTAAAAAAAAGAAAAAGAAAAAAGAAAAAACACCTTTCTTTTTCTTTTTTTTGAGAATGAAAAACAAAAAACGCTTGGATTAAAAAATAAAAAATAAAATAAAGCAGTAAATAATGAAAAGCAAAGGGAAGGACTTTGTCAAAATGATGACGTGACGACCATCCCCCACTAACCAAAACATCATATTCATTGGGCCACCATTCGATCTTCCAAACTCATCGGAGATTATAATTAAATTAGCAGTATTTTTTATTTATTTTGTATACATAAAAAAATAAATAAAAAAAAATTTAACTTTTTTTTTTTTGATACGATAAAAAAATAAAAAATTTTTACTTTGCCTTTCACTTTCTCATTTTGCGCTTCTCTTGGGTGCTTCTTAAAAGCCTCATTTTGCGATATATGTAAGTCTTTTAACATTTTGGAGAATCTCCAAAATGGGGTTCTCTATGATGAGTTGGTCTTGAATTTTCATATTGTTTTGAGGGTAAAAGTAGAATTGTGGTGTTGTGGGGGGAATCATATTGGAGATTCTGCAAGTGGGTTTTTCTTTCTTTTCCATTTTTTTTTTTTTTTTTTTTTTTTGGTGGGTTGGGTTTGTTGTGGGGGGGTTGGGGTTGGGGGTGGTGGAAGGTGATAATAAAAAATGGGGAATGTGAATGGAAGAGAAGATGGGGATGGAAGCCCATCTGGGGCTGAGGAAGAAGGTGTGGAAGGTGGTGATGGTGTTGGTATTGGTATTGATGGTGGTTTGGATGAAGGCATGGCTGCACCAAGTGTAGCCCTTGGTGTTTCTCCTCCTGACTTGATGGGTCAGTCACCTCCTCATAGTCCTAGGGCCACCCAGTCACCTTTGATGTTCACTCCTCAAGTGAGTTCCTTTTCTCTTTGTCTCTTTCTCTTTTTAATTTCTGTTGGCCTTTTTTTTTTTTTTTTTTTTTCTTCTTCAAGTGTTGTGAATTTTAGGCAGGAAGATTTGGATTTGATATCAGTTATTTCCAATTGCAGCTTTTTTCCTTTTTTACTTATTGGGTTTTGTGAATATTGGGCAAGTTCATAGCTTTTGATTGTAATAACATTGTGTTTGGGGCTGGGATATTGATGTGGCAAAAGGAAATTTGATCAATTGGTTAAAAATGGTGTTGAGAAGGGTTTTATACGTGGATTAATTTCCAGAAAGTGAAATTTTATTTGTTTGAGATCTTTTGGAGATAACCCCAAATTATTATTTTTCCCTGCTGCTTAATGTTCTGTCTGGAGTCTCCGTACACTCACTACTTGTTTGATGCAAAGTCCAAAAGGAAATACTGGTGTTTCAAAACTCAACAGCCTTTAATTACACATTTTCCCCATATCTTCTGCTTTGTTTGACAGACAAAAAGTTCATTGCTTTTGCCTCCTGCAATGTGTTTTTATGATTAGGTTGTACTTTTGGTCTTTGAAATCGAGGGTGGATGTTGAAATATAATCATCTGTTATGAGCCATACAGTCTTAGGTGCAAAAATAGCACCAATTGCCCAGTTGTGATTATTTATTATGTGGAAATTGACTTGCTGATTCGATCCAGCTTAGTAGAAAGGATCTTATTTTCATTACCAACTTTTGACTAAAGCATGACTTTATATCCCCTTTGTTTTGGTGGGTTTTGTGTGCATTTATTTGTTTGTTTGTTTATTTTGGAGAGGAAGTCTTGGCTGTAGACGCAGTGCTTGTAGAAGTATTGGAGGATAACAACTTCTAAACCTGCTACGTTGTTAGATTCTATGCTTGAGATTTATTTGAGTTTCCTTGGGAAACATCTTGAATACCATTGAATCACTATTTGGTAAATTCATTTCTATTGTATATATAACCTGCTCTACCCTGAAATATGTTGCTATTAACTGCACATGTATGTGGCCTGTTTTTATTTGGATGTGTGCGACAGGGCTTAGCTTGGGAAAAAGGTTGCTTATGTTTGTTTATTCAGTAAGCAAGCCAAGCAAAAGCCATGTTTAGGCTTGACAATTAAACAAGACAAGTTCAAATATAATACCGTTTTTGTAAATTAGGTCATGAGTATAGAGCATATATATTATTGTATGTTCATATGTATGCATGTGAAAAAATATACTTACATGGGCATGAGATTGCATTGTGTAAGTTTGTAGATAAGTTCATAAGATATCAAATGATTATTTCTAATTTATTAATAATATAAACAATCTGTTTTTTAGTAAATATATATATATATATATATATATATATAATTTTTAACATTACAAGGTTGGTAGTTGTAATTTTTATAAATTTATAAATGAGAATCGCTCTCTAATCAACTCAAATATTTATATTTTCGATTGGTAAATTATACTCAGTCTCAAATAATATAATTGCAACTATAATTTAGTTATTATTTATTAGCATAGATTTGTGAAAGGGGTAAAAAAAAAAAAATTTAATCATGGTGTTTGCTGTCAATGGGGAAAGAATAAATAAATTAAGTAGTTTGTGAACAAGTTCCAGGTTGTTCTACAAGAAACTTTTTCATGCTAGATAATGTAATCTAGCTTGGTGATAAGATCAAGGTCGGTTTGCTTTTGAAATAAAATGAAATGAACCAATTTTATCTTTTAATACTAGGTTTGGCTTATTTACAATCCTAGCTGTTTGATGTTCCTATACATATTCCATCCAAGTGAATTTTTGCATATTTTACATTTTTATTCTTTCCAGGTCCCGGTGGTTCCACTACAAAGACCAGATGAGATGTATGCTTCGAGCCAATCATGGACACCAACTGCTTCAGGGTATGAAGACATGTGCACTGAGCAAGGAATTCCTACAATGATTACATGGAGCTATGATGGAAATGAAGTAGCTGTGGAGGGATCGTGGGATGATTGGAGGACAAGGTTCCAGAAATTTGGTGCCTTTTTTTTTTTACATTTTCATTTTCTAAATTGCAGTTGTGCTTAATTTGCAGTCTAAACTCCTAATATCCCTTGTACCTTGTTGATCAGACTGCCCCTACAGAGATCAGGAAAAGACTTCACCATCATGAAAGTTCTACCATCTGGTGTTTACCAGTACAGGTTTATTGTTGATGGACATTGGAGGTATGCTCCTGAGTTGCCCTGCATCCAAGACGAGGCAGGCAATGCTTACCATGTTTTGGACTTGCAGGTTAATATCTTCTCCACTTTTCTGGTTTATGCCAGTGTACCAGATGAATGTGTGAATTATAGTGTAGATAACTTGTGTAATAGTTAATCTCAATGAATTTATAAAAAAAAAAAATCTTGATGAGAAAGCTGAAGCTGGATGCATGAGTTTTGATATGTCCTAAAGATACAACGTAGGGATTGTATATGAACTAAAATCTTTGGTACGAACTAATTCTTGTTTTAGCAATTCAACATTGTTGTATTGTACATTGTAGAACTTGTAATGTTTTCTTTCTAATTATCTTTTTTCCCGCTAAAATGCTTTAATCTTGCCTAATATCACACAATGACACAAAAAACTACCTTCTACTTCATTTTCCTCTCTCTTGCTCTTTCTGGGATCTGAAAGGATGATAAAGTTTGGTTTTTCTGTTGAATTCAATGAACTGATATTAACCTCTGGTGCTCCATAATCCATATGAAAATACAAAACCTGTAATTGTCTGTAATTGATTGGCTGTGGGAATTTCTTTCTGTGTGTATTCTTATAAGTTATATTACTATTACCTGTTTGGTGCATGGATGCAAGATTAGCTTGGACTATCAATGTTTGGAGTAGTGAGAGAATAACCTGTGGTGTGGGCCTAGCAAAGTGATTTGCACAAAAATTTGCTTCTCTCAGTCAATTATTTAACCAATACTGGTCAAAATGCCTCTTTAGAAATTTATTGTCAGATATGGTAGCTCTGTTAGGATAATTGTTATCCTGGTTGTTTGTCTGCATCTAGATTGTGGCAACTTCTGATTCAGTCTCAATTTCCTTTTTTTTGATTTGGATTCAGTCTCAATTTCAACTCTTGATGCCTCTAATTGTTTAATGTTTTCTTCTCAAATGTTTGGTTTGATTTTGATTGTGTTTTTCTCTAAGAGTGTGTTTCTCTCCTGGCAGTTATTCTTCTAATTATCTTGCTTATATTTATTTTAGTAATGCAATACTGCTGATGTCATTCAAAAAAAAAAAATGTTTTCCATTTATTACAACAGAATATATTAATGTTTTTTGTTCTTTTTTGTGCATCCGTGTTTGCTGTGATTTGATCATTTGACTATGATGGCTTTTTGTTCTTTTTTGTACATGCATGTAGTCATCATACATCTTTCGCTTAGGTCATCTTTATCTTAGTATGTGGTTTTCATTTAGGAGTTTTCCAGACATACACTTAATTTTCCATTAGTCAAAATATGTTGGAAAGGCTCGGCTGCTTTAGGGGTTTTGATTTTATAATTGAGACTGAGTAGTTTTTGTTTATTGTTGTAATGTGCAGGACTATGTTCCCGAAGACATTGAAAGCATTTCCAGTTTTGAACCTCCTCAGTCCCCAGAGTCAACTTATAACAATATGCCACTTGGATCAGAAGATTTTGCGAAGGAGCCACCATTGGTCCCACCACACTTACAAATGACTTTACTTAATGTGCCTTCATCCCACATGGAAATTCCACCTCCTTTATCAAGACCTCAACATGTTGTGCTTAATCATCTTTACATGCAAAAAGGGAAGAGTGGCCCTTCAGTTGTAGCACTTGGTACAACTCATAGGTTTATAGCCAAGTATGTGACAGTGGTGCTCTACAAGTCCTTGCAGAGGTAAACATACACATCCATGTCAACATTGTAATCTTAACACTCTTATGTAGTAATATATGTTGAGAGGTAATGTTATTCCGACAGAGCTTACTCAGGAAGGAGCCTCAAATGAGATTTAACTGTTGTATTTCACATAATAGAATTACTTGATGACCATTGATCTGAAAATTTATTGCTTGTTCTTTCTGTTTGCAATGTTCAGCTGCTCTTTCGCTTGATTCTTTGATGAAACTTTGGATTCTTAATGGTAATTGTTAATGAATTATATAGGTTTCCTGCAGTTGAGAAGTGAAAGCCTGAATTGAAGTATATACTGAAGTTTTTTCCCCTTTTGGCATTGTTAACTAAAATTTGCTCTCATAATTTGGTTCTTCTGCTCCTTACGTTTATAAGGTCTTCATTCTTTTATCCCTCCTTAAAAGGTATAAATGGTGACTCTTGAGGCTGGATTTATCACATTTTTGTTAATGGGGTTGGACTGGGCCTTCAATTTTTTTAAGCCTTTTTTTTTGCACAGCAATTTCCCATATTGTAAAAGACAAGTACAAGCCCAAAAGTATAAAATTTATTTAGGGTGAGCGGCAAAATGACTTTTCTTTTTTGATGAACTGAAAAAAATTTATTCCAACAGCAGCAAAAAAATTAAACATCTACAACAGAACTAGCCTCTTCCATGATAATATTAACAAAACAAGGAGGGCAATTACAAAGATCAAAATAGCCAGTAGCTTTAGATCTTAAACACCATTTTGCCAAAGAGTGGACTGTCCTATTACCATCTCTAGGGTACCAACAAAAGGATGGATTTGGGATAGATTCAGCCAATTTTAATGGCCTTCTCTAAAACATTTTTGACCCTCCAGTGAATATTCAGCCTATTACAACGAATAGCTTGAATGCACCCGTGAGTCTTCTTCAAAAACAACCTCAACAGATGCTCTATATCTATTTTTTGGAGCAAAAACACCACTGTTCACACTCCGACAGATTCTCCATCTCCATTTTTTAGATTAGATTTGCTATAGTGCTTCTCTACAAATAGAGAATATTGTAGCTTTTACTATTCATACTTCAAATGTTTTTTTCTATTATAATAATTAAGTATTGAATAAAAAAATTTTGGAAGATGTGTAGTTAAAAAAAGAATAAAGAATGAATGAAGAAATAATATTTAAATGAAATGGAGAAAAAGGTAGAAAATCTGTTGGAAAATGTATTTGAAAAAATAGATAGGTAAAAACTAAATATCACTGTTTATTATCCAAATAGTACAAAAATTTAGTTAATTTGCTGGAGATGCTCTTACATGAGAGTGCCGCTGCTAATGACACTGCCCATTTTAGAGCTTCTGCTTCTGCATGAAGAGGAATGCTGGTGTTTACCTTTTTTGAGCAGACAATTAACAGTGTTCCTATCTAGTCTCTAACAACCATTGCTACTGCAGCATAGACCAACCCCACGGCTGCATTCACATTGAATTTTATAGCTCCTGCCTCTGGCCTAACCCATGATATTGACCTTCTAGGCTGTTGCTATAGCCTTGGAGGGAATATTGTTGGATTAGCATCAGGTGCAATACCTCAATTTTCTTCACAATTTTTTTAACTTTTTTAACTTTTTAACTTTAACTTTTTTACTCTTTTTCTAATATATTTTATTTAATGGCTGAGATTGAAAGTTGCTTTTTCAACTTTCAATCTCAGCCTTTGATAAGCTATTGCACTAGGTGCAATACCCTAGGTATTGCACCTGATGTGAATCCGATATTGTTGATGAGTGCTCTGACATTGTTCTAGCCAGCATAGATTTGATAGATTTAAAACACAGCTCCACTCCCTCAAAAACTTTCTTGTTCCTAGCTTGACAAAATTTTCACATTGAATAGCTCCAAAAAGTAGATTCTAAGCATCCACAGTAGTGAAGTTAAAAATTTAGCCATTTAGTTCTACCAAAAGTTACTTTATCTATTTTACCTTCACATATACTGCAGCAATGGATCTATTTTAGTTTTCAACACAATAAAATGATATAACCACTACAATAAAATAATATATCTCGTTACTCAAAAAACATCCACAGCACTAACTACAACCACCTCTACTATCAGCCATAGCCACAACTATCACCACCACCACCAGTCCACAGTAGGAAAAAAGAAAACGAAAAAAAGAAAACTCAAATCTCCAATATTTTTCCTCAACCCAGACCAAACAAAATCACCAATCACAAACAAAATAAAAAAAAAAAATCACAAATCACAAATAAGCACAACGTTGGCAAGCTGGGTTGGCAGAAAGGGTGGGTTGGCGAGCTCCATGGGTTTCCTAGTTAGGTACCCAATATCCACAAGCAAGCACAACCACAAGCAAGTACTTCGATCCGCGGTGTAGATCTGAGGCGGATGGCAGCGTGGGTTTGAGGCTGATCGGTGGCTTGGGACTGCTGGTAGGTTGGTGACGTCGAGTTTTAGTGGCGGCGACATTGATGATGAGTCGGGTCGGTAGCGGTAAACAGAGTGAGCTTGAGAGACTGGAGTTGAGAGAGTGAGCTTGAGAGAGATGAGCTTCAAAGATGAGATGAGAGTGAATGAGAGAGAGAGAGAGGCATGATGTGATAAAAGAATGAAAAAAAAAAAATGGAGCAAGTGGTATTATTTTAATCATCGGGCAAAATAAAATAAAATATTTTTTTTGTTTAGCTCTTATGAACAGTACAGATGTGCACTGTAGCAATGGAGCTAAAAAAAATAAATTTAGTTCCATTGCTGGAACATGATTTTGATGTTTGAGGAACTAAAATATAGCAATATACCAATATAGCACCACTGTTGTGAGTGGTGTGAGGATTCAAAAGTAGGCATATGAATTGGTCTGGGCTTTGGAAAATAAATTCATCAATTTTAATTCGCCATTGGCTTCCATACCACAAAGCTCTAGAAAGACGACATGAGGTAAACAGATGAACCGTTGATTCCACTTCCTCATTGCATATGGGGCAAAATGACTTTTCTGCTCATGTATAAAATCTATAATCTGTAAATGTAAGACTAAACTTTAAATAGGTTTAAAGCATTTAATTGACAGCCAAATTGCACATTATCATCAGTGCCCTGCTTCTTCTTCTTTTTTTTTCCAACCACCTAGGTCGATGCCTTCGGTGATCGCTGTTGGTGGCTGGTTTTGATCGGTTAATTCAGTTTTTATGGCTTTTGTGTACACTCTACTTGCCTGTACCAGCTCATTCATGCCAAACAGAACACACCTTGTGGTCAATAAGACCTGCGGTACATTGCCAATAATCTGATCACTGTACTGCGTAGTGCGTACCAATTTGTTTATGCTCTATTTGATGCTCGCCAACACAAATTATGAATTCAAAACCACATTCTTTTTTAAGGCCATGCTGAATTAAGATAGTAATCAGTAAGGTAATTTTTAAAAAAAGAAAAAGAAAGAAAGGAATATAATAGAGAAGTAGGTGTGTTATGGCTAGAGCCTAGGAATGAATAATAGTCATTACTAAAAGTCTTATAGCTTAACTACGCCTCTTAGTATTTTCAAATCGAATATAATAATTAAAAAAAAAAAAAAAAGAATAATTGCTATATCCGATTGGCTGTTCATAAGGCCATTTTTTGACAGAATTTGCCAAGCCCATCTTTCCCAAGACTTATTCCTTGGAAAAGCAAGCACTACATGCTTTCTGTAATACAGTCTTCAACTCAAACTACCAGCCCCTAGAAAAAGGTCCCATGGTTTTAAATTTTAGAGGTAGAAAGAGAAGTTCTATTTAGGAATTCGATTCCCAGCCACTAAATTATCATCTAGGCTTCTCATTCCAAATGTCTAAAACGAACACCAGCTAACAGAACTGATATTAGATTCCACCTTAAAGAGTGAGCACAAGAGATAGAAGTTGCTCTCATTAATTGCAACCTGTGGATTGCTTTTTCTTATTTGATTCTGGCAATGGCTTTTCCTGTTGCTTTTCTTGGTCCTCATAGCTACTAGTATATGAATGAAGAATTACCAAAAAGTAAATGCAAAAGCAATCTAGAATCTAACAAGAGGCTCCGAGGAAAGTAGCACGGAGATATTGCAAATGCAAACATCTTAATTAAGGATGTGAAACTATCAAACTACTGACAACAACATTTCAAGGGAAAATCAATTCCTACTATCAGGCACAAAGGGGAAAACCCTCATTCACCTCCCCTTGAGATAACAAGCATGTACAAAAATGCAAAGCAATTGGTTATTCAATGTAATCTATACGTCCAGCTTTTAACATATAAAATTGGCTCCTCTTTTCAAACTACACCATTCCCACCTTGTCTTCGGATCTTCAAACATGCAGGACTATTTAAAAAACTGGACATCCTTCAACGACAATGCCTGGTGCAGTTGGGCATGATGCCAAAGGACAATGGTCAGGTTCGGTACCCCACCATTTCAAATTTTTGCCTTCGTTTTGCAAAGCGAAGAACAATAGGACACCCATGAAAGCTGTCCCAGCATCCAATGCAGCGGATAGAACATAGTTATATTTCTGCCACCACACTTTATGGTATTTGAACACGAAGTAGTTAAAGATGGTTCCTGTGATAAGCCAGCTTGCTATATTGGTGGGAGTTGCTGGTGGCATTCCAGCGAAACCATAAGATATAACTGGTATGTTTATCAATGGAATCCATTTCTTGTCTGGATAGATTTTGCTGAGTACCCAAACAGGAACTGGCAAGAAAGCTCCAATGAGGTACAACCACACCAAGTTACGGTACATCCCCCCAGGTCCAAAGAGCCGCTTTGGTCCAATCAGACCCCATATCACAGAAGCATCAAAGGTCACTCGGAATTTAGGGCAGGTCCAAGGGCTTTCAGGATGAAGTGCTTCAACGTCGCAGATGTTCTCAATGCTCTCCAGCATCCACCATGCAACTGCAAGGTTCACTACAGCAGAAACTAGAGTTCCCACCAGCTGGAAAAAGAAAAAGGGTAGGTCAGGAACTAACATTCTAAGAACAAAATTCAAATTTCTTATATGAACATATTTCTGAGCTGCAGAACCTGAGCTGTGTACATGCACCGAGGTGGAATTTTCATGTAGTGCCCAAGTTTGAGGTCAGACAAGAAGGAGAGAGCATGGACAGTGCTGATTCTTCCATAAATCTTGAAAATCAAGTTTGCTATGGGCTTTCCAGGCAGTACATAACCGATCATGAACTGTGCTATTATGTCATATCCAGGTTGCTGCATGGTAGTTGCAAAAACATTGAGATGTCAACATTATGAAGTCTACAATTTAGTCCTTACAGCTATAAATCCAAATTAGATTCTTGGATTTTAAACATAAAAAGACAAGAAGAAAACCAACAAACCAGAATAAAAAATTTATACCTGGTTGGTTGTTGCTTGAATGATCCCAATTGGGAGAGTAACAATAAAAGCCAAGGCAAAGGCAAAGAGCATCCCCCACCATGGAAGCTGCACGTCTTCTTTCCACACAAAACATAGTAATAGAGAAACAGCAATGCTCCCTATTAACAAAACAAGGAACCACCATTCAGGCACTTGTTTGTAACTTTTCATTAATTTTGCATGGATGTCCAACTTTGCATTCTTAATTGCTGATCTGCTCTGCTTCCAAATATCACTAGACAACAGAAACCAGTTGTAATTTAGTCAAAAAGGATAATAATCATAAAGCAGCTAATTACACTTGAAGACCGTTATTGAATTTGTGAATTATATGGGGGGAAAATGACATTTTCATCCAGTTCTTTCCTGTGAATTGTACTTATTCCAAGCATTTGGAGAGAAACATGAAGGAAAATAGGGAGTTAGATTCCACAATTCTTAAAACTAGTTTTCACAAGCCATCAGTTTGGGGAGAATTACAAAAACAGGACAAAGCTTAGTATTCATAATTGTTAAAAACTGATTTAGAATATCCTTCTTTTATCTTCTGCTTTAAAAAGTAGACTGGTTGGAGCATCCTGTACTTCTTTAATCGTACCATACCTTAGTAAAAAGCTCATCAGATACGAACAAGTATAGCACTTGATAAAGTTTCCTATACTTTAATGTTTAATAATGATGCCCTAATCTCAGTTGATTAAATGATAACTACCAGAAATGATGGTAATATCTAATAAAGTGTACTTGCTGTACATGACTCCAAGTTTGAATGCAGCCTACCTGCCATGAAAGAGTGCCACATGAGTGAGGGTTGCTGTAAACCTTGCAAATCCTGATCCAATAGATAGGGCAAATAGAGGACTAAGATAGAGCTTCCCATAACTATCATAAGCAGCAATATTAAGATCGTATTGCGGAGTCAAGATCTTAGTGGTATCATATTTTGACCCATTGTGAGCGAAGAGCTGATTAGAAAATATGGGGAATTTCCGAGCATCAAAGGTGTCAAACTTCCAGTAACACAAAGGGACAATTATGTAGATGAACATAATAAATCCAACCCCAACATTGAGAATGGAAGAGAAGGGTGCCACAAGTGGGCTGCCATGATAAGCAGATATCCCTGCCCAATCAATAGTGAAGGCACCAACTCCAAGTCCATGGTAACCAGACCCAATTTGCTGAGCTGTGATACTATGTGGCCATGCCCAGCAGACCCACGAAAAGAATGTCAAGATTGGAAATAAATATCCTGGGAGTGCATAATAGGCAAAGCTTGCTGCCATGGCAATGTAGAAAAATCGCATCCGGGTCATGCCACTATTTTTAGGCTCCCTTTCATGTAGTGCTCTGTAACAACAAAGTAAATGATTCGATGAATGTCAAACTGATGGAAATAAATAACAGCTAATCAAAAAATATAATTCAGATTCTCTAAGTTATGCTGATACATAAGTTCTCTTAACCTGGATTACTTTTTGCTTTGTTCACATTAAAATTCTCCGTTACTACCAATAACAATTAGTAAGTAGTTCATCATTCAACTTGACCCAATTTTTATAATTGGTATTCTTTGTATCATTGAAGCGAATATTACACCAACCGGGCAAAATAGCCCAGGAAACAAATTCTCAACCAGTGCCCCATATCTATGTTATATGCAAATCTTATTCAACTTATAAATTGAAAACATTATAATTGTTCCAGTTAAAAGTCCATGACAGAATAAGCTGACGCTCTGCCACCAAAGCACTTGTTTTACCTCATTTGGTTATTCTCTTATGCTCTTTATGTTGCTTTCACTTACCACAAATTAAAGTATCACCTCTATTAAGTCAAACAACTAAACTCATGTCAGCTAAGTGGAGATTTCTGTTGTGTTCAATCTAAACTATCAAAAAATATATGGTCCTCTCAAAACTAAGTCGCCGTTTGCTTTGTCTCAGCCTTTCTTACTAAACTATCAATAAATCAAGGGACCAAAAAAAAATGGTAGGCAGAGAAAAACAGACCTAAACAGAGAAACTTGAGCAAGATTTGCAGGCCACCACATCTCAACAGGATCAACAAGGTATCTCCTAAGCATTCCAGCCCATCCATATCCCAAAATCTGCACACCAAAAAATTAAATAAATTAACCAAACACACATAAAATATCTTTAAAATTACACTTTTCAGAACTGACAAGTAATGGTAAAAAAAATTATTTTCAGAATTATTATTATTTTTTTAGATAGGTATCTTCAGAAATTCTGACCAGTTACAATTACTGAACCTTGGTTCTTGAAATCATCATCCAAATCCCACCCCCCAAGAAAAAGCAATTAAGAAAAAGACCCTTTATTACTAAATTAAGCCCCCCATCTTCCACCTTTCATTAATGATAATACTAAACAAGGAAATTGAAATAGTAAAACATATTAAAAATCCCACAAACCCAAAATAAATAAAGAATTCAAGAAAGATTAAAAAAACAAAAACAAAAAGGAAAAAAAAAATACCTGAGTGGACAAAACGATGAGGAGGCTACAAAGGAAGCTCACGCCTTGCTTATAATAAGCCCTCATGACAGTAATAGCACCAATCGAGTAAGCATCACCACCACCATAAGAGATACCACAGTTGGCAAAGATGGTGATGATCACGTGCTCCTTCATGTTGAAAGGACCAGGATTCAAACTAAATCTCCACCCAAAAAGGCTGTACTCGTTCCTTGGAAGCGTGGCGGCCATGAACTTCCCAATGGGCAAAACAGCAATTTGCATAAGAATGGCTGAGATAGCCAGCGGCTGTGTACGGTAGGTGAAGAAAGTGTTGAGGAAGATGAGCAGAGTGCATGAAGTTATGCCCAAGAACCATGCCCTGAAAGTCATCACAGGGATTGATGGGTCATCAGTCTCTGGCACAACCAGTGCCACTTCCTCAATGGGACACCTTTCCTCTGAAGCCCCATTAGCACCACCAAAGTTTGATTTCTCTGTGTCTGTTTGGTACTCACTTTGATTCTTGGATGCCATTGATAATATCTAGCTAGAGCTTTTGAAACAAACAAAGATAAGAGATAAATATAATAGTGAGCTACAGAATACTAACAGTGGCTAATAAAGACTCAGTTTTTGTTTCTGTGCCACACTCTTATCTGAAAGAAAGAAAAAAATGTGGGGGCTGTACTTATGGACTGAGAGAAAGAGAGACTAATATATATGTTACATAATAATGTCTGAAACAAACAAGGTTCAGTTTTTCTTGTTTTTGTTTTGTTTTTTTGGGTTTCAAAGTGTCAAAGATAGGTGGAGGTTATATAAGAGGGTGTTGTGTGAGCAGTTTGGTGGGTACTGTAATTTATTGTGTGACCACAATACCCTTCACTGTGAGTTTGTTTTACGAAATGGGTACGTGACTTTGATTCTGTGGTAGATTTTTGCCTTTCTGGCTGCAGTGCTGACTGCTGACTTAACCATTGACCTCATTCCCATATAGGAGAATATATAATAAATAATAAATAAAAGTTAACTATATTTTAATGAGAAATACTTTTTTTCCTCGTAAAAATTATTAAAGTAACCCGTGGTAGTTTCAGAATTTTTATTTAGGGGGTTAATAATAGTGGAGCTAGGAATTTATTTTCAGGAGGGCCGTGAGTAAAAAATAAAACAAATATTTTTTTTTTGTATATATAATTTTTACGTTATATATGACACAACTATATTGTATAACAATATTAAAAATTATTAACATTTGAAAGATCATTAAGGTAACAATCATTGGATGTGTAAATGAATAGAATTAAATAACTAATTATACATTTTTATCAAATTAATATATAATTTATATTTAGAAGTTATATCAATTGAATAAAAAAATATTAAATAAATAAAAATAGTAACACACTTAAGAGTAGGGCCAAAACCTGAAAGTAAGTGTGAAACTAAAAAAAATAATACTCCAGTAATAAAATTTTGCTTTTGAAGTGTATGGTTTTTTAAATGTGCATGCAATCATTTTCTTGGAATTGGAGTATATATTAAAAGATTTCTTGGACTTGGAAATGTATAGAGCACTTATCAAAATACTTGATCGGACATAGAGAAAAACTAAGAAAACTTAAATACAAATCAAACATAGAGAAAAACTAAGGATTATGTTCAAACTTATTTCAATTGAGTTTAAAAAATAATTATAATTAGGGTGTTCAAATTTTTATTGTAGGAATATATATATATATATATATATTTTTTTGGATCAGGTTAGGGGGTTCATTTGAACCCACTGGGTTGGTCTTGGAGCCACCCTTGAAAGTAACTACTCCATTTATTTCTAGTCAAACTTAATGTAAATATAGTTTTTTTCCTAGTATTTATTGATATCATTAAACAAGAGTTATTTTTTAACTTTTTTTTATCTAACTTGGCATGAGGTAGAATTATTTTGAAATGTGTTATGTTAACAATATTTTTACAATAAATCATAGGTGGTTAGTTGTTATTGGTTCAAATTTAAACCTAATACTAAGATTACTTTTTTGCCATAACAATAACAACTAGTAACAATCTGCCACTTAAGATTTGTTATAAAAATGTTGTAAAAATATTGTGGATATATCATTTCTTAATTATTTTTTTTAATTTTTTTTAAATAACTTTAATTCACATGAAATTAATAAGGAAAACAACGTAATCTCATGCAAAGCTAAATCATAGAAGTTAAAAGAAGATTTTACAACTCATTTTAAGGTTTCTATGAAACATATAAAAATAAAATATTTTTCTATAAAATATTTTTTGAAAAGTAAGTCATTTTATTTAAAACAATCACAGCTGGCCAACCCTTATCAAAAGTCTTAAAAGTATGTAAAAGAAGATGATTTTATTTTATAACCTCAAACTCACTAAAATTGTATTTATGTAAATGAATTTTCACGTGTATTTTTTTTTCTTTGTAGACTATTTTCTTTTGGGTTAAATTATAAAGACTAATTTTTTCGAAGACTAAATTTCTTGCATTTATGTCAAGTATTTTTAATTATATTAACCTTAATAATTTACATCTCCTAATTCCATTTAATGACATGCTATATTTATAATTTGTTTTAATGACTTGGTATGTATATGTGTGTGTGTGTGGAGTGGAAAAACTATAAACATATATAAACATATTGATTACATGCATAAGATAATTAAAATTTAAATGAACACATGAAAACCTAGTAAAATTAGTGGAACACTCTATGTATGAAAGAGAATTTTTGTACGGTGATTGTTGTTGATTTAAGCATTCTAATAGCTTCTTAAAGTAATCATAGATGGTATCCTTTCACATCTTAGTTATTACATGAGATAATGATTGTATCATCCAACCATAACATAGTAAGATGTAATTGTTTTGGTATGCTGTCAAATTCTAATAAACATATAAGAGATGTGGATGCATGTATAATATGCGCATAAACATAATTTGAGGGTTGTTTTTTCTTTTCTTTGCTTTGTTCTTTTAGTTTTATAAATAACAATGTTACATGGCACAAAAATTTTCACAATATTATGTATCTATTATTAACATCACCATTTTACTTATTTATAGACTTTTTATTTTATAAATTATGCAGGAAAAAAGTTATTTTATTTAGTGGAAAAATCTTTTATGCAAAAGACTGAAATAACATTAAATGGCTTTAAAAGATGTTATAAATGATTAATAACTATTCTGCAACAACTGTAAATTACAGAATACAGAAATATCAAATATTGACCTTTTCTTACTAAAAAAATACGAGTTCACGAGTCCACGATGGACGTGGTTTGGAAAATTCAGAAGTCATTTGATTTTAATGGTAATTAACCAATCGAGTTGTCTTCCGCTAAAAAAAAAAATCAATCGAGTTGTCATGTCACGACTTACGAGACTCACCGTGAATAGTCTTGTTATCCGATGCAACATGTAAAACAGGAGTAAAAAATTTTAAAATATTTTTTCATCTAATTTCTTTGAAATGCACAACAAAAATATCACAACAATTTAAAAATATTATTAAATCCGCAATCTCCAATTTAAATTAAAATTCTATATTAATTTGAGAATATTGAAAGACATTCCTAGCATTACTCAATTTCTTCACAAATATGCAACTGCAATCTCCAATTAAATTATTTTCTATATTAATTTAAAAATATTAGAGCAAATTAAATACCAAAAAAAAAAAAAATTACTAGTAACTAGAGTAGTTCATATCCTAATTAAGCATGCCAGATATATTAGAGATTTATCGGTGTGAGTGAAAAATATTCCACCCACATCTATATGATGTATTCTTTGTTGGTCTGGCTAATTTTTTTTTTAATAAAAGAAGTAGTCTCTATTCTTAGAAAAAAAAAATTAAGTAGTCTCTATTCTTAGAAAAAAAAATACAAAAAAAATTAACATGGTTTGTTGGTTACTAATGCAAATTGCTAAAACATAATTTTTTTTTTAATCTACATCCGTTAACTATTCTGAATGTACCTGGGATATATTTACATTTTTTTTTCTTTTGAAAACAATAAATCATGCTTTCATTAAATAGGTAATGTAATATTATATTTGTCCCGGGATATAAACTCCAACCATGATTATGGCTCTTCTAACCAAATTTCCAAATCTACAAACACATGTAAATGGGATATTTCCAATTTGTTCCTATCCATATCCGTTATTCATTATTTTAAAACAAACACATCTTCCTTCAATAAATTATAACCTTCAAGTCTTACATATATTGCCATCTAATTGATTTTAACCTAAGCTAATAACAATATGACAAGTTAATGCCGTCATATGCAATAACACGAAAGGGAAAAAAAAAAAAAATACCAATTGACAGTTTTTGTCATTATCATTTTAAACAATATCTAGAGATTAAACAAAGGTTGCATGAAAGCTTACCGTTTGTTTTGGTTTGAGTCACAAACTTGATATAATGGAAAGAATATAATGCGGTAGCTCTGCACAAAGTTAGGCCACAACTTTTTTCCTCGTTACTCTTTTTTTTGGCCAAATAAAAAAGAGTCTTCAGTATAGATTCATTCACACCCGACTTGTACCATTGGGGTCTTGATTATGATTAAGAAACGATCTAATGCGGAAGAAAATAATTTAATCCAGTCAAAGTGGCATGGAGAATATATGTGGTTGTGATTATATTTATATACATGAGATAACGAAGCATTAATTAGAGTTGGGAAATTTGGCTGCTTCACTTAAGCCTGTGTAATCACGTGCTAAGATGAGTCTGACACACTTTGTCTCGTTTAGGACTAACACAGAAAGTGTAGGTCCACGACCTTGACACATCTCTTCTTATACAACTCTCCTACGTGGCATGCCACCTCATTAATGGGCCCACCAACTCAAAAGCAAACCACACCCCGCAACTTTCTCGTCTGGGTCTCCCTTCAACTTTCTCATTGTGTCTCACTCTCTCTCTGTTTCGTCTCGTGCTCTATAGATAAAAAAATGTGCCACGTGCTCATTAGTAACCTGAAAAAATGAAAGAGTAAAAACCATTAGTCCATCCCAATCCAACTATTACTGCCGTGGAGAGAATGAGAGAGTTGACGGAAAATTTCAAATAACATAGAGATCACACAAAATGTCATGTGGCGCGTTATGACTTATGAGTAATATAAAAAAAAAAAAAATTTGTGGACCAATATAAATTTTTATGTGTAATATGTGACAAGTCATGACAAAAATTATGTAATTTGTTATGATTGTATTGGAGTAAATGAAACGGTGAAGATGTGGGAAAGGAACGAAACTCTGTTTTGGTTAAGGTGATGTTGAATGATGGATTATGGGTTGTCAGATCTGTATTCAGGGAATGTGAGTAACACTTGTTGCGTGGTGGGTCCTTAAAGGTTTTGATTCCCCACGAATAATACCAAAACCAAGCCGCAATTCTGGATCTATGGTTCATATCATTCTTCACATCTCTTATTTCTTTATTTCTTTCTTTCTTTCTTTTTTATTTTATTTTTTTGTTGGTTGTTCTTGTTGATAATCTTCGATTTATTCAATTATTTGAAAGAGAAAAGGAATGAAAAATATAAATAAAAAGAAAATAGTTGTAAGCTATCTCTACTCTGTATTGCTAGAAATAGATAAATTTGCTGGCTATGGAGTTTGGACTCATTGATGGTGAGTTAGAAACGGAATTTGTTATCATATTGCAATTTTGTATCATGCATTTGATATGTTAGTAACTTTTTTTTTTTTTTTTTTTTTTTTTTTTAAATTAGTAGTAGGTAGGTGAGTGTTTGCTGCAACACAATGAATATGTCCTGATTTGCATAGTAAAATTTTCTCATTCTAGTTAGAATGTTGTTGTTGAGGTTGTTATTTAAGGGGAATTGCAGCACTGTGTACCGTACAATTGCACTTGTGGTCAATTGCTACAAAAGAACCTTGAAATCCTCTTAAATGGTTTATTATATAATGAAAGTAAAATAGGAATAAAAATATGACAAAAAAATAATAATAATAATAACAGCAGCAACTGGTCAAAGAGAAGCAGCCTATAGCCCATACATATGTCATATGTGATATCACTGGCAGTCAAGGAAGTGGAAATTTTTTTTTTTAAAATCCTATAAATGAAAAGATTGTAAGCATATTTGGCAATATTTTTATTGTCACAATTTTTCTGAGAAAACAAACAAAAAGAGAAAAAAGATGACAACGATATCACATCCAATAACAGAAGAGAACGAAGAGATATTTTTTCATTATTTTTTATTATTGCTCTCATAGCCTAGTCAGTCATTTTACTAATCTAATTAGGCATAGATTAGGCAATAATCTATGACTCTCAAGTGGAAAGAGGCTCCAACATTTTGGAAAAAAAAAGTTTACATTAAATTAGTTTTTATTTTAAACTATATCCTTTTTTTTTTTTTTTTTGAGCTAAGAAGATAGTAAACTATATCTTTTAAATGAATTTATATTAGTTAAAACAATTTTTTTAATCCAATTATAAACAATGAACTATTTTTGGGTTTTCAAAAAAAAAAAAAAAACTATTTTTGGGGAATTATTAGTGGCAAAAGTGTAGTCCTAGATTTTCTTGAACCAAAATGACACGTGGTTTCTCAATAGGACTTGTGAAAAGTCCCACGTAGGACAAGGTGGGCACCCACATTAGCTCGAGTAAGCTGACGGAACAGACAACGCAGTCATTTGAATTGAACAGAACTTTAGTATCTACGTACTGTCGCCGTTAAATTTGGGACACACGGCATCCACGTAGGACTAAAAGCTCGTGTGCAACTCATGTTCTCCACATAAAAGACAAAGGTCATTGAGATCCCACGTGGCAAAGACATCTTACAATACTATAATATTATTTCAGCATTGACTATGACCCCCACAATTTTTTGACAACAGGCCTTTACGACAACACGCACGCCAACTCTAAAATTGCTGGCGGCAATGACCCCCACATTTTGAAGAAGATATATACCATACTATCATAAATAACACGTACCTTTCTTTACTATGCGACACATTGCAAAATGAAATAGAATAATAATTAGTACTAGGACAAATTATTAGGTACTTTCAGAGTATTATAAATGCGTAATTTTTCTTTTACATGAATGATAAGTCTTACTAATTAAACATGAATGGTAGATCCTACTATGAATTTAATTAGTAGGATCTATCATTTATGTGAGAAGAAAAAATACATATTTACGGTACTTCAAGAGTACATAATAGTTTTCCACTAACACTAGTACAGTAGTACGTAAGGATGAGAATTTATTGAGCAGTGACCAAACTTTGACAATCATCATGGGTGACATACACGCAATGTACTAATTGGGCGATAATGCTTAGCTCCAAACAAATTTTCGGTATTTTGGACTCTAACTACTAATAAGAAGATAAGACTTGTTCTTAACATGTGCAATGTACATAATTCATTTAACCTAATTAATTGAATGATATGCATTGCACATTATAAAACATATGTCATTTTTTTTAAGTATAATTAGAGCCCAGATTTCTAAATATGTTTGTTGAAAAAAGGTAAACCTTTGCATGCTCTCTGGGTTTTTTTGGACCATGGTGATCAATATCGTAATAGAAGCTATATATATTATTCACACAAAAATTCCCATTTTTATATAATATATATAAGCAAAAATTGAGAGAAAGTTCAATTAAGAATACAAATTGGATTTTAATTGTACTCTAATTTCATGCCAAGTATCATTCTACTTGTCTAATTATTTTATGTCAACTGTCTTTATGTATTGAATATTCTTCAATTTCATACCAAGTGTCCACCACAAAAAATCTTACTTTTGTTGGCAGATTTTTTTATTGGGGGAATCTAATTATTCTTTAATTATATGTTAATTATATTTACATACTTATTCATATATCTATATATATATATATATAAAGGCTCCAATTGAATTTATTACACATACTATAAATACGTACCATCTATTACTCATTATTAGATAGTTATATAAGAAATTTAGGGTTTGACTATTATCTACACTAAAAACCAATTGATGTCTTATTCTGATAACAAAAAACAAATATTAAGAGAGGAGAAATTACCTCTTAAAAAAAAATGTAGTTGTATATAAATTACACTCCTGGATATTGCCAATAGCAAACATCTTGGTCTCCTCCAGAAACTCCTTGGTACAAGATCAAATTTGACGCTGCAACATTTGCTGAAGACAACAAAGCTAGCCTGGGGGTTTTCATCCGAAACAGTGAAGGTCTTGTAATGGCTTCGCTAACGTAGCAACTGCCTCTGCCATCATCAATGATCGAGGTTGAGGTATTAGCAGCAAGAAGAGCGCTTGAGCTTGCACTGGAAATTGGTTTTGACAACATAATACTTGAAGGCAACTTGGAGATTCTGTTTAAAGTACTAAAGAATGGTGGTAGAAGCTTAGCAAAATATGGACATCTTACACGAGACATCCTATTTCTTAGCTCGCATTTTCAGCTTTTAATTTATCCCGTGTACGTTGGCATTGTAATAAGCTGGCTCATTCCTTAGTGAGGAAAGCAAAACTCCTCCCTTATACGTCTGTCTAGATGGAAGATGTACCACCAAACTTTTTATCTGTATTTCAAGTTAATCTCAATAGCCTACCTTAATAAAATGCATTTACTTGTTTCTCAAAAAAAAAAAAAAAAAAAAAGAATATTGCAGTGCTAATAAACTAGTTATTATAATGTTTATGCAGTGATGCACAAGCATAGTTTCTCCACAATTCTCATCACTCCCAGTCCCAGATCACTTCTCCACTTTCTCCTCTCCTTGATTCCTCATCTATATTTCGCATCCGATTCAAACTATCATATTTCTGTGCACGGACAAGATCTGGTTCTTCATTTGTGTGGCTGTGACTTCTTCTTAGTTTTTAATTTATTAGTTTTTCTTAACTACCAATGTGATTATGATCTCATATTGTCGTTCGGAATATTGGATTAGTACTAGCAATTTGCTGATTTTATACCTCATGTTTGACATTTTATTCTTTAATCAATTTTTTTTAACAAATAATATAAAATAGGTGAATTATTTTTTTGGATAAAAATAAAATAGGTTATTGGAATTTTATAACTATTGCAGACATCAAATGCATCTTAAACAAATACTTTTTGTAATATACTGCGTTTAAGGAGAATATATGTACAATCATGTTACCAAAATCTAATGATGATGCACAAAATATTTCTCCATGAGGACCACCAATTATTTATTTTTATTTTATATTCAATTTGGAAACTCAAATTTTGTATATTTTATGTTGATTAAGTCTATATTATTTCTTTTTAAATATTAATCATTCGTTTTTTTTTTTTTTTTTGCACTAAAACTCTCAATTATTAGCATATTAATAAACAAACACACATTACTATCTTACCAATCATGCTCTTGTTTTTTTTTTTTTTAAACAAAATAAAAAAGGATGCAGAAACAATTTATATATATTTATATATATAAAGGATTAAAAAGGGTAAAATGGTGATTTACCACTTCTATTTTCTCCCACTCTCGTTTTCTTTTTAATTAATTTTTACCTATATTTAGCAAATGAATGATGGTAGGCTTGAATAGAAAAATTAAATACCATCCACATGATGTTTCACAAAAGGTAAAAAACCACAGCTCTTCTATTTTTTTTAAGTACTGTCTCTCCTTTTTTTAACCAAACAATAACATTACCTGAATTTCTAATCAATCCAGAAACAGATGAATTTGCATTGAGGAAGTCCACTATATGGATTTGCTATCATTGAAAGCAAGAAGAAATTGAGTGAAAGAAAATGTACTTTTCCTTTACTTATTTTTTCCATGCAGTGGGGTCTAGCTAAGTAGACTATTGGCAAGAACTGGAGATGGTGATTGGTGAACACACTATAAAGGAAATGGAGGGCTATAAGCCGATGATTTTTTCATAGTGGAGGGTCCCTTGAATGAACTCCTAGGGTTGACCCTACTTTTTTACACAGGAGAACACACTTCAAACCTGCATGTGCTTCCAGTCAGATTGTTATAGAACTTTCTCTTTCTCTGTGCATGTATGTGCAAATTAAGCTAGATGGTACAAATTGAAGTCCCCAATATTAGACCCATCTTTCATCTTCTAGATTCACTGACACTTTATTAGAGTATCATATCCGTGTCATATTTGTATTGTAATGGTATCCAATTTACCGTATCATGTTATAATTTTTCAAAAATTACTTTTGTTGCTGATCATATCCATATTCGTACCCATACTTATATCCGTGTCCGTGCATTTTAGTTGATCTTAGTCTTTACACTTGGAAAGAGGTATATAATTTGGTTGCCCATAATATGGGTCCCCTGCTCAGAAGTCTCCCAAACAAGATGAGATAGAACTAGACTATGGAGGAGAGAGATTTACATCAAACACTTTTGGACACATCGATAGCACAATCTTTAAGCCATGGGATGAGATGAGAAGGGCATGAGTTTTGTGTTGTTTCCATGTAGGAATATTTATGGGTCAATTGGGAATGGGAGTGTGGGACTCACAAGGGCTCAAAAAGCCAAAAGAGAAATAAGATTATGAGAAACGTATCATTATCTCAAAGAAGAACGACAAAAAGAAAGCCAGAGACCCCCATTTTTATTCTTATTTTTAACTCGAAAGTCGAAACACTTTAGTTCCATCTTTTTTTTCCCTGTCGTTTTGATATTGGATTGGAATATAAGGCCACAATGATTTTGATGAGTTTTATCAATATTTTGCTATTAAATGACAATTTTTTTTTTGCAAGATAACAACAACTATTTTCAAAACAAGGAAGAGAGAAAATGGACTGTAATTTTTCTTCTTCTTCTCTATTCTATCCATTCTAAACTTTTTTAATTACATGAATATCTATTCCAAATATAAATATAAATATAAATTATACTTGTCCATCATGTGCATCCAGCAAGTAAATGACGATAAAGAATACAAGTCTAAAATACACATAGAAACTTAATTACTGCATGAGTATAAATTACCAAAAAAAAAAAAAAAAAGCACTAACTTTTAACATATAATCCATTTGGTTTTTGATGATTCTGACAGTTTGATTCTTTGTCTGCCATAGGTCTCATTTGCAAATTGATGTTGAGAGCATTAGCATTAAAGCTTTCAATGGTACATCCACTCAAATATATACTTTCAGTTTTTAAATAACATTACACATATTTTTATACACTTTTTCACCTATACGTATTTTTACACACGTTTTCAAACATATGTTTTCAGTTTTTAAATGCATATACCAAACACCTCCTAAAAATGCTATTTTTTAGCATCTCATTCCACTGTAGCTCAAATCTTATAAATATAATAATATTTTAATACTACTTTAATTCAAATATCTTTTCTCTCTCACTATTCCTCTTTTTTTCCTCACCAACCCTCTCTCACTATCTTTTCTTCTCTCTCTCTCACACTATCTTTAATTAATGAAGTGGTAAAAGATATAAAACCTTTGATGTTTGATGTATTGTAAAGTGAGTTGTTAAAATAAATAAAATAGATTTTGAGATGCTAAATGCTAAATTTTTTGAGATGCTTGATGAAAATGCTCTAAATAACTAAAAAGAAGATACCCTTCAGGTTGTCAAATCCATATCATATTTATTGAATAACACAAAATTTATCACCACCTAACAACCATTTAATAAATAAAGTCTACTATTGTATATTATAATATTAAATGAATAAAGTCTATTTTCGTTTCCTCTATTAAAAAAAAAACCATTTAATAAACATTATGTTTTTTTTAGGGTTAATTTAACTATCACACGATGGACCGAACGATTATAAAAGAGCGAGTATTAATTATGGGCCAAGGGGTAATTAAAAATTACATTAGCAAATGAGAATCTAGTATAAAAGAGCAAGTGGGTATTAGTTATGTTTCAAGGGGTAATTAATTATTATATTGGCAAATGAGAATCTAATATGTCATGTGACAAGCTAAGCATGGATCATGACTGCAAATAAAATTTCTCTTTATCTTTATCTTCTTTTTTATTTTTTGGGGGGGTGAAAACTAACTTTTCTTTTGGATGGGGCACGATGGACTAGGACTAAACGATTATAAAAGCATGTGAGTATTAATTTATAATTCTGTATGGATCAAGGAGTTTTTTTTTTTTTCTTTTGAGAAGCAAGAGAGAGGGGTTGAAACTCTTAAAAAAAAAAAAAAAATCAAGGAGTAATTATATTTCATAAAAAAAGAGTAATTATATTGGCAAATGAAGATCTAGTACGTGAAGTCACAAGCTGTTACCATGGAATTGATGCATTATGCATATGCATGTTGGGGCAAATACTTTTATACATACCACTTTTGGTTGATTTATATCATAACCTATTATCGTAAGATAATACACACTAGCTAACAGTCCGCCCGGTGCTACATCATAGGCACATTGAGAATGTAAATAATTGTAACCATATACATATAAAATGACAGCAATGGAATGCCAATCCCCAGGCTTTATTTGTAAAGTCTAAACCTTAGTAGTTGAAGCCCAAAGATCTATGAACTAATTCATGTTTGGCTAGCCAAGCGGACAAACGACCTTACATCTTTTTTATTTCTCTCACATTTTGATGTACAAGATGGAAATTGCTACATGAATGTGATGGGTCGCCAAAGGCCTTATAACTGAATTGACACATTTTTATATGCAAAGTACTTAGAGGACTGAGAGAAAAAGGTTCAAATTGTGGGTTAGCAGCATATTGTAAATTTGTAATTATCTCTAAAAAAAGAAAAAAAAGAAAAGAAAAGAAAAAGAATGTGATGGGCCGACTATGACTCAAGGCACGTGAGTAAATTAAGGGTATTTTGATTTCTTGGTAAAATGGTCAAACAGTAATTATTTATGATGAGAAATTGTACTTGAGGGTCCCTCTCATATTAGTGCTTAACGAATCTAAAGGCCAGCTACATACTTATGTAAACATTAGATAATGACTTTTGTCACCCATGAGAAAGTATCACTGTCTTAGAAAAAAAATCAAAACACATACCATCAAAAAAAAAAAAAAAAATCAAAACACATAATTTCCCCTAAATCACTTTGTGGAAAATTCTTCCAATTAATGATATTATTGATTTAGAAGAAATTTTTTTTTGCAAAAAAAAAAATTATGCTCTCTTTAATCAACTTGTTCACAAAGGAGTATCATGCTATCATTTTCTTGCCATGGCCCATCAATTATCTTTTTCTCCACAACTTATTTGAGATTCTAAGAGAGAGATAATTAACAAGTATGGGTTTAGAGTGTTTGTGTACATAAAATGAGAATAAAAGAGATAGAAGAGGACAAATTTTTGTCCATGGGGGGAACTCATAATACAATAAAAACTTTGATGGTTCACACTTCACACTTCACACACAAGCTGGCACAAGCCAAAGAGTAGTAGGACAAGGAATTATAAAGTCCTGAAAGATGTAGGACATCTCATCTACTCATATCAAACAAAGGGAAAGTGGGCCTTATTGCCTCACGGGTCGCTCTCTATGCCATTTGCTTGGTGAGGAGTAACATTACGTAGATTAAATAATTTGAAGCCCTTTATATTATATGTTCATTTTCCTTTAGTTTAGCTTCAATTATTAACAACTTGCCAGAAAACATACGCAACACACTTGTGAAGTTGTGTTAAAAAATGAGGAGTTTTGGGGGGGTGGTGGTTGGGCTGCTGACAGTAGGGGGTGGTGGTGTGGAGGTTGGGTTAAGTTTTGGGTAAGGTGTAAAATTTTATGATTGCAAATAAAAGAGTAGAACATTTTACGCCAGTGTGTCTTTATTTTACGGCTAACCGGGTTAAACGGAAATTATCTGCAAATTGACTAACAATTTCAGTCATCCTAAACAAAAGCAACCCAAGAAATAAGTAATGGAAAACTTTTTGACAATAGGCAACACCTATGAGTACATCTTTTGAAGTGGATTTTAGGATATATCCTGATAAATTTCATCCTGTTACCCTTTTTTTGGTAAACTCATCCTCTTACCTTTTCATTCTCAATATAATAAACAAAAATGAGAGGGGTTCTTTTGAATGGTAAAGTTCACTTCTATTTATATCAAATAAAAGATGAAATATCTGTCGAGTTTTGTAGTTTGTCAGCATGCCCTAGTAGGGGAATCAAAATTTAAATTTCCATTCTTCATTGTATAATGGCTATAATCAATTATCCAAAAAATTTTAGAGGAAAGAGAAGAATAAATATCCATCCCAAGCAAGTTTCACATGGATACTTTTATCATACAAGCGTAGACTAATTAACATGCTTGTGTACTGTAGAGACTATGCCACTATAACATACTTTTGCTTGCATTTTCTATCAAAGAAAATGATTACTCCTTCATCTTACCATAGATGAAACTTTTGAAAAAAATAACAATCTTCTTGAAATGACTAAGGTGGATGTAAGTAGGGGTGTGCAGTGAATTTGCCAATTTGTCAAAATTGACTTGACCCAACTCAACCCACCGGGTTGAGTTAGTTTTTAAGGGTTGGTGGGTTGAGTTGGGTTTTGAATTTTTTTTTTTTTTTTTTTTACAATGGGTCGGGTTGGGTTCGGGTCATGAGATTTAAAAATCCGCCTAACCTGACCTGACCTGACCCACCTATATTTAATATATTTTTAAATTTTAGAAAATATATTAAAAATATATATTATATAATTTTATTATTTACTTTTTTGCCCCTCTTCCTAAATAAAACCTAAATCCTAAGTTCTTCTCATATAATTTGTGTTATGCTCACAATTATTTGGTTATAAATTTGCTCTTATTTGTGGTGGTGGTGTTCTAATGCTCAATTTAATAATAATAATAATAATAATAATAATAATAATAATAATAATAATAATCCAACTCATGGGTCCAACCTGACCCAACTCGATTCATGTAGGTTGGGTTGGGTTGGGTTGGACCCCTATGATGGGTTGGGTTAAGTTATGTTGGATATTTTTTAACCTACCATAGTTGGTTGGGTTGAAAAAACTCCTCAACCTGATCCAACCCAATTCATGTACACCCCTAAATGTAAGTATAAGATAGCTAAAGTCATACACAGCTTTCCTAAAAATATTTTTATTAGAATTTTTTTTTTTTGGTACATTAAAAATGTATGTCATTTTGCAAACTTCATTTAACAATACAAAATCAGTAAGCAGTAAGTTGGCCTAGTCTATTGTAAGATAGACGAAGTGCTATATTTTTATTGGCCTTTGATGAAGGAAATTATTTCTGATTCATGAATAGTTTAAAGTTTAATTAAACTAATAAAATGCTTTTTGCAATGATGTGTGGAATTGCAAATAAAATCTTTCTAGATGCTTCTGCTAGGTATGTATGACCTGCCATTTGAGCAAAAAAAATCGGGTAAAAGAGGTTTCCCATGGCAATTAGAATTTTATGTAGGAAAAGAACCACGAGGGTTCTTTATAATTATAAGGTAACAAGGTAAAGCCCAAATAGACGGTCTAAAACAAACCACCTGTCCATGCTCAAAAGCCCGTTGAAGATTAAAGTTGTGTTTAGGCCTATGTAATACACCCCCTTCCAATAATTTTTACTATTATTTTTTGGTGGTGGAGGGGGTGAGAAAAATTATAGTGTTTTTGATAGTTAGGTAGGACCATATCAAAAAAATCATAGCCATTTCCAAATTGAAGCACATTTTTATTTTTGGTCGATAGGTGTGGGAATCTATCATGGACCAAAGATGGGATTTGGCTCTTGTCTCTGTGATTTTAATGAGTAGTTCTCATTATATGAGGAAATGCTTATACTTGGCCGCAATTAGAATATTGTAGTTCTCATTAAATGAAATAAGCATGGCAACATTAGAAAGTGGGGGTGTTGACTTTGCAAATGGAAAAAGAAGTGTCAATTCTGCCTTTTGAAAACATTTGAATAAGATTGAATCCACTATTAGAAACACCAAAAATGGGACATTACATCAATACATAAGTTGATTTTTACAAATATCACCTTTGAATTTTGATGAGTATCAATTTGATCATTATAACTTCACAAGTACTACACCTTATATGTTAGTATTTTATGTTAAAACTAACAAATTTAGTCACATAATGAATACATGATATTAATGTCATTTCAAAATTATTGATGATATGGGAAAAAAATTAAGTGTTTATCATGTGATTATACAAAAGATTTAATTTGTTATAAAACTAAAGTTCGGAGTTTTTTGTTCAAATCGAAAGTCCATGTACCAACTCACATTACATCAAAGTTCAAACTTCGAAGGGCTATATTTGTTTTTTTGAAAATGGAAATCATATTTTGAACCATTATTCAGCCAATCACTTTGTGGAAAACCATTCAAAGACTCTCTTAATTAACTTTGCATCATAGCTGAATGATAGATTTATGCAGTATGATAGATAATTTGATATTTGAGAGATTCGATGTTGTAGCTATCACTTTGCATAGCATAATGATGATGTTAATTGAGGTGTCTATGCCCCCACTAAATGGTGGGAAAAGCGACTTCAAAGGGGCACGGGGTATGTGTATCATTATGCAGAAGATGAACTAAAGGCCCAACTTGGAACCGCCCAAATCAATTCCATTGTCAATACTGTTCATTACTGACTAGTAGTGATGGAACACAATTTGATAAATAATAAATTTGTGTAAATCTCTTGCAACACCAATTAATGATGATACATCATTGGCTTAGGTTTGACTTGGGCCATTTTGGAAGGCCTTTTCATTGCTTTATGCTCTGTAATGGCTACATCTCATTTGCAAATGAAAAAGAAGAAGAAGAGGAGCAAATCTATAAGAAGGTATATGGATGGATTGAAATTATGTTTTATATGGGTGGCATGAGAAAGCCGATAGCAATGTTTTTATTTACACTAAGCCAGCACTTTCAAGAAAAAAGGGAAAATAAATAAATGAGTGGCATGGAAAAAACTCTTTTTTAGATAAATCAAGCCAACATTTAGTTCGCTTTTCACATGTAATGTTCAAAGTTTGTAAAGGCTGTTCACACAAGAAAATATCTTCTTCTTTTTTCAATATATTTGTCTGGATTAAATTACCTGACCACTTCTCGGCCTCTCATGATTCATGAGATTTCGGTCTCAAGTCTTTTGTTTCATACTAATCTGATAGTCATAGATGTGAACCCCTTGTTTAAAGCAGGATGGAAGTCCTAATTAACCCAAACTTGAATGTGATTGTTGGGCCTTACGTTACTTGAAGGTTCGGAATCTTGGAAGGGTCCCCTATAGAAAGGCAATCCAAGTAGTCACGACACAAAGTGAGAGAGAGCCATAACATTCAGCATAAAAAGTATACCTTTACTATTCTTTACTTTTCACTTACAGCCGTAAGTGGTACCACCACCCCACCACACCACCACACTCTCAACGAATGGACCAAACCAGTCTGCTTCATCTTTGTTTCTGCTTAGCTTGAACTTAAGCTATCATTCTCATACAGCTTCAAAGTTTGATCCACTAATGGCCATGTGGTCCAACACAGCCAGCTTACAATTGACCCATTTGTCTTAAACCTGCAATTGAATACCTTTACCTTTGCAGGCCACACGCCATTTGTCTTCTTCAACTTTGTGAATGCCATAATGTCCACCACACCATGCTGTGCTAAAAATACTTCATATTGGGAGTTTTTAAGTTACAATGTAATTTTCCACACGCATTTCAGTTTCAAAGGAGTCCTATAAGGGAGCCCAAACCACTAGCAAATGCATGTAAAGCGCAAAAGTCAGTGTTGTACCTTGGATTCCTAAATTGATAAATTCAATTGGATGGCTGCATTGATCAATGCATTGTAAACAGTACAACATTTTTCAAGGATAATGAGATTTAATCATTTACTATTATGGTGTCTAGTTAGCTGGAGCTGATGAATTCTGTAGGCTCCGGTATTTATTGGTTCTGAACAGCCCCAGAAGACACAAAGGGGGCATCACGCATGCAAAGAGATGATAGCATCATTTTCTTTTAGACGTTTGATTCTTGGAATTGGAGTGACAGAGGAATCTCATGGCCGTGCATCATTTCATTGATCTTTGCTCGTCACTCGATCTTGACTACAGTGATATGGACCATAGGCATCTTGGATGAGTGGTTCAAATGGTGTGGCATCCATAGAAGGTACAAAACCTGTCCCATTCTTAAAAATGATAAGGCTTCTTCCATTCCATGAGCCATTGTCCACTCCTTTTAAACCTTCAAATTTGTCAATATTTTGTTTGAGTACCTGCACTTTTTTGTCTCTCTCCTTTTGGCTTGATGAGTACCTGCACTATAAGCACCATAAGTGGAAATGCAAATTGTTCCCTCCAATCAAATATCTTTCAAATTCATGTTAATATTTTAGGATCACAAACTTGGGCCCTTTTTTCTTCTAGTCCATATTGGCTGCACCATCTCAAAATCCTGATAAATTTTACTATACCAAAACCACGATCCTTTATGCTTACTATGCACTGAACCAAGCAGAAAATACTTTTCTGTAACCAATGCTAGGCAGCCTACAAAGCTGATAAAGAACAGGTCCAGTGTTGTGAGAGGTTTCTGAGGAATGGGTTTATCTGCTCATGCCCAAGAATATCAAATACCCATGAGTGCTTTGAAAAATGATGGACAAGTTAGTCAAACAGTGCTTTTATTTGGTCAAGCTGATCAATGTGCAAATTCATAAGAACAAGATATATTTCTGCCCAAGCCATGCCTGATAGGAACCATTAGGTAAAGGGTCCAAACCCAATTATGCATGTATGTGCATCAATATGATGTCAGAACAGTTGTACCTCAGAATAATAATATGTGGACAAGCTACATCAAGTACTCTTTGGTAGCTTCTCATCCATAGTATCTAGCTGAACTAGTGGACAATAAATTTCAATGTGCATATTACGCAAAAACCTTATATTATTTTTTTTAGGAATGGTTTCAAATTAAACTCTGTAATTAAGATTGTTACAAATTGGATGCTATAGTTCCTTAGTTTTAAATCAAACCCTAAACTTTTATACCTTATTTGATAAGTATTGATATATCGTCTTGCTACTCTTGTCGGCAAAGTCATCAACACACCCTCTTCATAAGATGGTGGACGATCTGTGATCCCCAGCTATGTCCCAAGAGTCAGGCCATGCAATCTATAGAGCAAAAATGTGAAAGTTAAGTCTCCACCAACCTAGATAATTCGGAATGGGTGCATATTCCGATATGTTAGCCCATTTACCCCGCGTCATGTTTCAATTAATTAAGCAAAATGGATATATTTTTAGGATGATGGTTAAATCATAAAAAGTATATAAAGAACTAGCATTAGGTCCAACTCTTCCAGTAGGCTAATTAGGCCATTGCCTAAGGCTTCCAAGTGGAAGGGGCCCCAAAATTTTGAAAAAGAAGGGGTAGTAGAAAATAAAATAAAAAATTTAGTTTAAGATAAAACTCTAAAACATCTTATACTTCATTGTGACCAAAGAACAAAAAAACTAGAACATCCTTGTAAACATTGGTACCCAAAAATATTCTTTGGCCTAAAAAAAATAATTATCCCAAAAAAATCATCATTAACCTCTAGACAAATAAAAAATAAACTGGATAAGATGCAAATCTGGTCTAAAAAGTTACCCACAAAAGAATCTCAAATCAAAATAGATGATCAAAAATCTCAAATCCTTATAATTTACTCATACATTTTCTCTCTCTCAGCTCTTGCTCTCTGCCTCTCTCTCTCTCTGCTAGATGATGATAGTTTGCAAAAATATTGTCTTAAACTTGAATCTTTTCTCAAACATGATGTTTATTATGATTTATGATATTGATGGTTTAGATTTATTTTCAGAGTTAAAAGTTTCAAAAGAAATTTTACAAATAAAAGAATATACTCCAATTGACATCTTGAATTATATGAAAACGTTAGATTCATTTTCAAATACATGCATTACTAATAAAATTTTAATAATTCCTGTTACAGTGAAAGAAGTTTTCAAAATTAAAATAAATAAAATCATATCTAAGATCGACAATGTCTCAAGAAAGATTAAATGGATTAACTATACTATCAATTGAAAATGAGATGTTAGAGAACTTGAATACAAACATTTAATTAGTCAATTTGCATCTCAAAAGGCAAGCAAAAAAAAAAAAAATTAAAAAAAATTAAAAAAAATACTAATTTAATTAATACATAAATATAAAAAAGACCTCATTTTAGTTCTCGTCTAAGGCCCTAAAATGTCTAAGGCCAGCCCTGACTAGCATCCATCCTCACAAGGTATAAGAGATAACCCTAGAATTTTCATTGCTATTTACTCTTTTGGGTGTTTGTGAGTTATGTTTAAGCATCAGAGGAGTTTAGGCTGACACAACATTGGTGCTCTCTAGATAAGTGATTTTTGTGTATAGGTCTTCCAAACCTCCGATTTTGGATGAGTGCTCCATTGATTTTTTTTTTGTACATCATTAGTATCAATTTAAGCTCCCAATCAAACTTAATCAAATCCAAAAAAAATTTAAGATTTAAATTGATACGATTTTTAAAACTCCAATTGAATCCATAGAGAAACTATAAGATTTAATTGATAGTCTTAAACTTTAGTGTTTAATTTAAAATATAAAATTAAATTTGAAACCATTCTTAAATATTGGGGAAATTATACTTTACCAAACTAAACTACCTTATATTAAACTTTGCATCCTAAAATTTTCAAAATGCACATTTTGCACCCTAAACTATGACTTTTGTTACATTTTGTAGTTTGTATCCTAACGTTAAGTTTTTTGTTAACTTGGATGGACATTCAAAATTTAAGGTGCAAAGTGTAACCAGGAGCATAGTTTAGGGTGGTAAAAAGTAATTTATCTTTTATTTTTAAAGTATTGAGAAGATGGGTAATTAGGTCTTTTTCATGTGGTGCCATATTTTTCCATCCAAGTTAATAGAAAACTTAATGTCATGGTGCAAAATGTAACAAGGGTTATAGTTTAGGATGCAAAATGTGCATTCAAAAATTTTAGGTTGCAAAGTGTAATCAATAGTATAGTTTAGCGTGGTAAAGTGTAATTTTTCATAAAATATTTATACTAGGAGTACTATTTAAAAGTCTTCCCTAGTTTGGATTCCTATTTTTGGATGCCTAAAATACTCTCAAATTCATTTAGGAAGCTAAATAATAGGATTAGACATGTCAAATTACTAATTTAAAAGAGAAATAATATGTCCACAATATTTTTACAACAAATTTTAAGTGGTAGATTGTTACTAACTGTTATTGTTGGGTTAAAAAAGTAATCTTAGTATTAAATTCAAATTTGAACCAATAACGACTAACTACCTATGATTTGTTGTGAAAATAGTATGAAAAAGTTGTGGACGTAACATTTTTTAATTTAAAAACTCCAAAATTTTAGATAAGTTTAAAAAACAGTTTTTTTTTTTTTTGCCATCCACATTTCTTTGTTAATTCAAATTTCAAAATAAAGCAAAAATTTTTCTTAAAAAATAGATTTTTTTAATCTCTATTAATATTTAATTAAGGAGCTTTCCTTTTTTGGATTCATATTTTTTTATGCCTAAAATATCCTCAACATATAGAAAATTATGACATTAAACTCACCATAAAAAAAAAAAAAAAAACTCATCACACGCGCTTCATATGATTTACAATTTTTTATTTTATTTTATTTTATTTATTTTGCATGAAAGAATTGAATGAGTTAAACAGTTGCAGAGTTCACATAAAATTTAATTACAGATACGTGAAGTGAATTAAGCCCACCATGTCCCAATACTCTACAGTTTAGCAAAAAGACGGACAATTGTCATAACATGTTCCTGCTGTTGAGCTCTCCATTACATGCCAAGGAATCAACACACCAACACGCTGGTTTCTTGATAAATATTTCCGGTCATGGTTGTGCCACAAGGGATCTGCAATCCAAAAAACTTACTAATTAAAACACAGACCATATCAAACTTTAACCAATTAACGGCTAGTAAATGCTAAAGGCCATAGCATATGGCCCAAAGCTTTACTTGCTTAGATTGAGAACTCAAAGGGATTCCAAGATAATAAGAGCTATGGCTAGACTATGGGCCTATGGCTGAGCTTGAGAGAACAAATAGGGTTAGACTTTAGAGGGAGAGAGAGCTAGGTTTGAGAGAAAAAGAGAGTGGGGTTACGGTCTAGAGAGGAGAATTGTTAGGAATTGTGATCTTGTGGTGGCAAATACACTGACGGTCTAGAGAGGAGAATTGTTAGGAATTTTGCTGTTATTTTATGTTTAGTTAGTAAGAAAATAGAGGAAATACTGAAAATTTTGAATGAAGTGGATATTCTAGCAATATTTGTGTCTATGTCTTGATTTGGATTTGAGTTTTCATTTTGAATTTTTTGGATCTGTGCTTGAATTTGTGCTATTGTGTTGTTGATATTGTGCTTATGTTTAAATGAGTTTGTGTTCTTAAGCTTGTTTTTTTTGTGTTTCTGAGCTTGTGCTTTTGTGTTCTTTGAATGGATTTGGGTTGGTTTTGTTTAATGAGAGGAGATTTATGGGTTTGTGTTTTTGTATTTTGGAACACGTTGTATTTGTATTGTGAGTATGTTGTGTTTGATTTTGAATTTTATAGGTATGTTTGTATTGTGAGTATGTTGTATTTAATTTTGAATATTTTGGATTTGTGTTTGATTTTGAATTTCTTGAGTTTGTGTTTAATTTTGAATTTTTTGAGTTTCTGTTTGATTTTGATTTAGCTGAGGAAAAAAAAAAACCCCAAGAATTAAAAAAAAAAAAAAAAAAAAAAAAAAAAAACAATAGTGGCATTGAATAAAACACGGCTATAGGTTGAGACCTGTAGCCACGGTTGAGCCACGTTTTAAAAACGCAACTATAGCCCTCATTTTTTGTAGTAAGCAGATGAGAGAGGGGAGTAATGAATGATTGTACAATTTTTTTATTTTTTGTTTTATGTTAATTTATTTGTAGAATTGAATTGATTGTATGTGATAGTCTCTATACTATTATCTGGAAAAATCTAACTGGCAAACTACTATTGTAGTAAAGATCCAGATTGAATTTATTCTCAACTTATTGTTCAGAGTATAAAATAGTTACAATTCTTAGGATCTTTTTATTTCTAATCAAGGAGTCCCATGAATTTCATTGTCTAAAATACTATCAATGAAATAAACACAACTATCTGTGCCAAATTCTTAGATACAAAAACTTAGGCCAACATTGCTCAGTACAGCCAGTTTTTAGAGATGACCATAGTCCACAGGTACATACTTCAAACCTCAAGACGCATAATATTTATATGGGATGCGGAGGTCGGCATAGCCCCCTTGAATTCTGTTCTTGCCAATGCCTTATTACCATATCTAAGTACATATTAGAAAATTGCGTAGGGCAGTCTAAACTACGTCAAGGTACATACATGTAGCAGCATTAATCACATAACAGAGCAAGCATTAGGATTCTCATCACTGAACATCTGAGGGGGATATGGATATGCATATGCATACTCCGAGGGATACTTGGATGGCCAATATTCACTTTTCTTGATATCACTCTTCTTGTCATCGTCTCCCTTGCCTTCTTCACCATCTTTCTTTTCTTCTTCTTTCTCTTCCTTCTTCTCTTCTTCTTTCTTCTCTTCTTCCTTCTTTTCTTCATCTTTCACTATTGAAGCCTGCTTCTTGGTTCTCTTGTACACATAATCAACCAGCATTGTTGGTTCCACCACTCCCTTTACTACTACCTGATCATTAGCTAGGTCTGCTGACACTGATTCAACGCCTGCAGTACACTCCAACTTCTCAAAGTGCATCCAATAGGGACTTCAATACAGTTGCTACCATATATAGTGTGTGTTCAACTTTTTTCCTTTCTTGTTCTTTTTGGTGCTCTATGGCTACTACAATGGTTAATATTGAACTATTGGGAATATTCATGAATCATGATTATAAATCAACAAATTATATTCAAGCTGTTCGACGTGACTTTCGCTGTTATGATCAATCATTACTAATACCTAAGGAAATCCTCGTAAGTTTCTTTTCATTTATACTTGATTAGCATAGCATCATCTTTTACAAGTGTTTGTACCAATATAGATTTTATTTTATATTCTTACATTCCCGGAGTCTTATTTGTTAGAAAGCACTAAGAGCATTCACAACAAACTCATCAAAGCTCTCAAAATGCTAAAAAGTTATTTTTTAGCAATACAAACAATAAAATGCATCTACATCAATGGTGCTCAAGAAAAAGTTGACCCATGTAATCGGGTGATGGTTAAAACTGGAGTAAACCTTGGAAGTTTGGTTGTCAAAACGAGAGAATTATGCTCAAGCAAAAGTTGACCCATGTAATCTACCATTTATTTCTACATGGCATCTAAGTTTAGGCATATAAATTACTCTTTTTTTTTTTAGAAGAACACATATAAAATACTTGAGTGACTGTGGTTATCCACCCATTCAGATTTTCTTTTTTTCTTTTTGAGAAAGACAGATTTTCGTTTTTTTGAGAAGACATCCTGTCAGATTTGATTGGCTTTTAAAGTCCTAACCTAATAACAAAAAGGAATATTAAATCTACTACTAATATAGTTTCAAAATTTTTAAAAATTATATGATAATGAATGTGATTGGTATTACATCAACAATATAATAAATGAAAAATACTAAAATTAGTTACTACTAATTTACATCAACAATTTACAGATAACAATAAATGTGATTAATATCACTTCAATAACATAATAAATATCCTAGATACCTTTTTTTTTTTTTTTTTTTAATTGATGACATGAATGTTTTTTTTTTAGAGAGTTTTAACTTATGTCATTCGCTCCTGATGATAACTCATTAAACCAAGATATCAATTAGTTTTTGGTATAGGTAGGGATTGAACCCCAGATTTTTTATATAACTATCAGAGATTTTACTAGTTGAGCTAACTGAAATTCACTAATGACATGAAAGTTGAAACATTGGTTTGTAAGTTTTATATAATGAAATTTGTAATGTCCTTGATTACTTTTTCTTGTTGTGCTCAAAATAACACATAATGTTATAAAATTTGAATGATTTTATATAATCCATTTCGTGTATAAAAACCGAGATATATTCACACGTGTGTGGAGTGTGGACTCTGGATTGGGTTGGTATAGTTGGATACAAAAAGATTAACCGAAAGGAATCGAACAAATTTTACCCAAATTAAAGTAAAAGAAGTGATTGACAATTGACATGCAATACGAATAGACTTGATTGCATGCATCACTGTTAAAGAAAAGAATCTTCTTCGGGGGAGAATTATCTTTTGATAAGAGCAAGAGCAATTAGTAAGTGATGCGGTGCGTTTCACTCGAACAACATCATTGTATAATCAACTTCTTTTTTTCATATTCATTATTATTCAGTCCACTAAAGAAACAAAACTAGCCAGGCTAATCCAAATATGATGTTAGTCTTGAAACTGATAGATGATAATCATCATCAAGGAATTGCGGATTTTGAGTATTCGCGTGGACTTTTCAAAAAATTTCCTCTGTATTTTTAAGAAAAAATTTACTTTTATCTATTTTAGTTAATTGCGTTTGAAAACACTCATATTTGATTCTCTATTCTATTTTCTCTTTTATTAATTTAAATATTATTTATTCTTTTTTTTTTTTCACTTTTCAAAATACAAAATGCTTTTTTTTTTTTTTTTTTTTTTATCAATTACTGAGACAGTAAATATATATAATTAAAAAAAAAAACGTGTTTAAAGAAGCAAAATAGTAAAATGTTATTTTAGAGGATATATAAGGAAGCCAATGTGGAGGTGTTTTTTTGGGATTCACCCTCTAAATTGATCTCTTATTGTATTTAGGGAGATTAATGTAAATGCCCTTAAACACTTTTGAAACAGAGAAACGAGGTGAGCCCCTAGCTTTTTAAATCCTCCTCCACCCTTATATACTTAAAAAAAAAAGTTTATGTAAATTTTATCTAATGGCCCGCTGATGTTGTGTATTTTTTCTTTTCCTTTTTTTTTTTAAAATAGCATTTTATGTAAATGACTACTACATTATTCTCTTTTTCTTATGTAAATGATCAGTTGATTACATCATTTTCTTGCACTTGTTACTTTTATAAGATAGGTAACTAGCTCTTTTTTATTTCATCCAAATTTGAGGTTTACATGTTTAGCTACCAAAAAATCATATGTTCAAGTGTGGATTTGTTATTTTTTGAAGTTAGCCTCATGACACTTCTATTTATATCAGTTTTCTAAATGTGTAATATTAGTAAAAATATGAGTGAGATGTTTGAAACTCTTGGTCTAAGATGGTTTTCAACAAAATCATGGATTAAGCATGAAACTAATAAAAGAATTAAAAAGGCAAAAAAGTAACCAAAAGAATGACCTACCAAAACTCATTAGGAACCAAGGGGCATCCAATTTTCCTTTTCCTTGTTGTGTGCTAGCGTTCTTAAAAAATTCTATATTTTAAAAGAAAATGAGAGTATATAGATTTTGGTGAAGTTTTAAATGGTTGTAAGTTGTAACTGTTTGTTAGTGGATAAACTTTTTGATTGGTCTGATGAATAAGTTTTAGTTGAATATAACAGCTTGATAGTGGGTTTGGATGAGGATCATTATTTAAATTGAAATTGATACATGGGATGTTTAGATTTCTAGACGAGGGATTTTTTAAATTTGTAATTTTACTTATCTAACCTGATTATTTAAACTTTCCAAACAGATAAATTTGGGGGTATTTTGGGACATGAAAAATTTAGAATCCACGGTTTGAAAGCTAGCTTAAAAAATAGATACTAATTAAATAGTAGTATAAATAAATATGGGCCTAGATTAGGTCTAGTGCTTCTAGTGCACTGAACCCAGTTAGATTGTGACATGTGTTCAAAAATGGACACATGTCACCATCTCAACGGGTCCAGTGCTATTGGATACTGGACCCAAACTGCTCCCAATAAATATATAGATATAGATAAATGACTAAACCATTATTATTTTTCTCTTATTATTAGTTCATTAAACCAAAACATATTCAAGATACATATTCTTAATAATAGATAGTAAATCTTTTTAATTGAAATTTTATTTTTCAAAAAGAAAACTTTTTTGTTGTTGTATTTTTTGTATTTTTCTATTTGAAGAATTGGAGAAATGGACACTATGTTTTTATTATTATATTTTAGAAGAAATGAAAATTAAGAATATGTGGTTCAAAGTTAGAGATTCTATTGCATTTGTTATCTATGAAAAATAATGTCTTAAATTATTATTATTATTATTATATTTAATTGTACAGGTTTAGACATGTAAAGTGACATTTTTAATTTAAATTATTTAACATTGATTATTACTCTAGAAACTCTAAATCTCAGTTTTCAAATATTTACTTCTGTCATGGCCTCCTATCATTATAAATTGAAGGCCCGCAAATTACCTTGGCCACCTAAACTACAAAAAGGAACCAAAAACTGCAAATGGCCTTAGGCCCAATGGATCAATCACTTTTTTTTTTCCCTGAATAGATCAGTTCCAAATATATATATATATATATATATATCTAAAACAGATTTCTACTAATATAATCTAAATGAATGTATGTGAAGCTCATTTTCGAAGATTTGAACATGGATTCTTACCTCTTACATTCTATAAACACTTTTACTTGTAGAGTAACCATCGCACTAATGGTTCACAATATTATATCAGTCTCATTTTAAAGGCAAGGGATATTGTTCTTCGCATTTTTACCATTTAACCTGTTCACTTAATTTTGTATTTGAGAAACCAGATAGGAAAAGGGTGGTGACTTTCCCTTTTTAATGGAATCAAAAGGCAATTTTTGTGAGCATGCATACTCTGGATTTGGGGATAATCTTTAGTGTAGTGTTAGACGATTAGGCGGTGACATCATGATCTAGTAACTTTAGTCTTTAGATAAATAAGGAATGATACTGATTAATGACAAATGCACGTACCTTTCATCTTTCTGATTCGCCTCTGTAAAGCTTGAGCGCATGCTTCGCAATGCATTCGAACTTTTAGTACAACTGTTATAACAGCAGGAGGCTGACAAAGGAGATTCAGTCATTTGGTCAAATACAATTATTTCTAAACAATTAGTCTAATTTTTTTTTTCTATAAATCTTTTCGCATTGTAGTGTCACTAATAAACTTACGTAGAAGTGATGTTAACCTAATTACTGCTTGTCATTTTAGCAATTACAAAATATAATATTAGTATATTACTAGGAGGCTAAGATTACTTTAGGGTTATGTTAAAAGGGTGTAGTCCTTAAACCAATGTTATTAAGAGTTAAAGCATCTGTTAATTTTTCCCATTACTTAATTAAAAAACCCTAATAAGTATAGTAATAAAAAAAGAGTGGGTAGTAGATGTTCAGTGTCTTAACAATGATAAGATGTTTGTCTAATGATTCATAAGGCTTATTAGTTCTTCATATTTATGGGTTCAATCAAGTCTGATAACTTTTGATCATCCCAAAATCCATCTTGTATTTAATCAATGGATGGGAGGAGTAAATATTTCTTTTAAAAATATTAGGAAGGATGAACTAATTAAGTTACAAAATTTTTAATTAATTAAAATATTTTACTAATTCTAAAAAAAGCTTGTCATGTCAAGCAAGTACATAGTACTTTATTTCTTTGATTTTTGGGGTAGCATTTTAATGAACATTTAATGCTTGGTCCAACCACTCTTGTTTGAACTACACTTCGTATTGTGGGGGTGGGCACTGGGCGGCAAGTAAACTGAAGATCCCAAAATAGGGTTAGGAGGTAACTTTCAAAGGACAAGAGTACGACAATTATAAGCTTTGCCGACAGGACATGCTCGACCGGCCTATTAAGAGAGCTCATATTTTTCTAATTTTAAATACGTTAAACACCAGCAAAAAGGACTAATATAATAACACAAAAGCCAAAAGGTTTAGTTAATATATGCTCTAGAGGCAAACATTTAACTATCCATAATAAGAAATTTTTTATTACATTGAAAAAATTGTCAAATTAATTAGTTATTTTTTTTTTATAATTTTTTTAAAAAATAGTTTACTAATATATACCTTTAAGGCATACATTAAAAAAATCTTAACGAAAATATGAAATTCAAAGTTTTCTTTGTCAATGTCGTATATGTTGATTTTCATTGTGGGTAAATAAAAGAAAAACTAGAAAAAAAATGATGCTATCTCTTTTTACCTTTACAATAGATTTTACCTTTACAATAGATTCCACCGTAAATTTACTAAAGGTACTCTACTATAAATGTGTAAGAGTAGAAAACAATTTTCTCCGCTAAACTAGGCACGAGTGAAAGGGGGGTGAAAAACCCGTGAAGGTTGCAGTCCAGTACATTTAACTTTTGGTATTTGTGGGTTGTGGTTTTGGCCTAACTAGCCCGTGACAGTCTCATTGGCTCTCTCATTGTAAAATGTGCCTAGCTACTTAAGTG
This sequence comes from Quercus variabilis, assembly GCA_030445155.1. NCBI lineage: Eukaryota > Viridiplantae > Streptophyta > Magnoliopsida > Fagales > Fagaceae > Quercus > Quercus variabilis. Next base: position 71,925,856 of record CP129449.1, read on the forward strand.
GGGTCAATGTTTTCTGGCCTTGGGAGAGCGAAAGAGAAGTAGTGGGGTTAACCTTTGCTGCCCATTTTGTTTTGTTACTTTCACGTGTCAGCGTGAAAACAGTGGCTACAACCATGCAAGTGGGTTTGTGGGGTGGAGTCCTATGTCGATAGGAAACTTTACATGCCTTCATTTCATTATCAACTCAATTTTTGAGACTGTTAGACTGGACTGGTGAGTACATAGAAATGCAGATGGCAAGGTAAGTAGAGGAGAGAAATTTGAAATCAATGGAAAAAAGGGAGGAAAAGGAAATGGGAAGAAGTGATGATGCCAATGATAGATCATTTGAAAATACGAGAGGAGAGGGAACGAGATTTTAACATGCTATAAATTTTATTCAAAAATTATGATAACTCCTAAAATAGAATGAGGCAAATTATCTTATATGGAACATGTTTTCATTCTCATGAGCAACATAGAATAATTACTTTCCTTTTAACAAACACACAAAAAAGAAAGAAAGATAGAAAAAAAAAAAGATTTTGTTTAAAGTTTAAATAGATTTGTGAAACTTATTTTGGTACTCGATCACATTAGAAATCATTTAGCTAGGACCATAAAAATAAAATTAGATACTTGTACCATCATTTCTTTCTCTTTTTACTTTTTACTTTTTACCACCCTTTCTCCTTCTCTCTCTATCATTTGCATTTTTTTATTTCTACCAACAAACAGTCTTATATGATAATCTATAAATATATGATACCTTGGCTTGATGGTTGTTTTCTATCAAAATATTAATAAATTTTTAAGATGATGTTAAATTGAAGGGTCTTATCAAAGTCCATGAATGATTATTCATTGATTGAGCTGTCTAATCCAAAAAATTGGAGGGTATCATATATATATATATATATATATATAGTAGGTTCACAAGTTTTTTTTTTAATATCTATTTTATTTTAAGTTAGAATTCAATCTCCTATTCATTGGTAATAAGAGCACCTCTAGTAAATTCATCAAATTTTTGTACTATTTGGAGAATGAACAGTGATTTTTACTTTTATCTACTTACTTTTTCAAATACACTTTTCAACATATTCTCTGTCTCATTTAAATATTATTTTTTATTTATTCTTTATTCTTTTTTTAACAACTACACATCTTCTAACATTTTTTTATTCAACACCTAATTATTATAATTAAAAAAAAAAAAGCATTTGAAGAATGAACAGTAGCCCATCAAGTCTGATGGGCTACTTTTCATGAGCAAAAAAAAAATTCCAGATATACCGAACCGGTTAGAGCATGAATAGTGCATAAATTCTCTAAATTTTAGCCAAAAAAATCCGAATACAGCATCTGTTGGAGATGCTCTGATAGACTTTATCACCATACTTGTACCTTATATCTTGATATACTTTATACTTAGTACTACATGGTACACAATTATTATTATTATTATTATATGGTACACACTTATTTTTATTATGTACCCTATCTAACTAATCTTAACTATTGGTATGATTGAAAAAAATAAAATAAAATAAATCTGTAAAATTCTCTGCTAGAGTGCCAGTATGGTTAATTTATTAAAACAGCAAATTACTTGTGTGAACACTGTGTCCATCTAAGAATTTACCTCTTCTTTCTTCTCTTCCTTCTGTTCCTTGTTTTCTTCTTTATTCTCCTCGGGCGGTTTTGGCAAAGGTGAAATTATCTCCACCTTCCTTCCACTTTTCTTTTGTAGCCTTTCGCATACCTTTATTGGGTCTGCTGCTTTACCTTTCACCACCACTTTGCTGGTCTTGCTATCTGTGGATACCTCCTCCACTCCTGTAACAAAAGTTACATAATTATTAACATTGTTAACTTTTGCAGTACTCTTTTTCTATGGTGGTAAAAATAGGGGGAAAAAAAAAGGTACACATAAATTATGTTCTCTCTAATTAAAAAACGTGTTAAACATTTCTAAAATTATGATATATTTTCCAATCTCAGTTAAATACCAATTCTTGTTGGCTAATGAACAATGTTATATATACCTTCTAAAAGGTTTTATAAAGTAATGATTAAGAGTTTAGAGCAAAAACAAAAGTGTAATAATGATTAAGAATATGCTTAATGGATCTCATGTTACTGGTCTTTACTTAAAAACAAAAAAAGATAAAAGTAATGGCTTGCTAGAAACAAGGCCTCTCCCTAGTCCCTACATGCAATTCCAAATTAGATAGGTGAAAAATTCAAAATGGCTTTAGAATAAAATGAGTATAAGGAAGTGACCTTCAAATCCTTTCAAGGCTTTTGCCATTTTCCTAGCACAGGCTTCACAATGCATATCAACCTTGAGTACAATCTCTGGTGGTTCTTCCTTCTTTTCTTCCGTTTTCTCTTCTTCCTTCTTTTCTTCTTTGCTTTCCTCTTTCTTTTCCTCTTCCTTGTTCTCCTATAGTACCATAAAGAAAATATCATGAATATATACAAATATCAGAAACTTGAGCTTTTAAATATCTCTCCCATAACATATATAAAATTATAAAAATAACCTACATATATAAACAAAAAATACATGGAACCAAGCTACAAACAAAATCATTTTGACAGTGAAGAAGATCAAACGAAGAAATTAACTAGTCCTTGTTCAAACAAACAATGATAGAAAGAAAGAAAAAAATGTACACACAAAAAATATATAAAAACAATTTCTGTGTGATAATAAAAGAACTTACTTCACCCATATCTGTGATGCTTTTCAAACTCTGAAAGTTTTCTTCTTTGAGATAGTCTAACGAGAAAGCTAGCAGTATGTTATGGTAGCAATGGAGGCCTTTCAAGCTTCTCTTTCTCTCGCTGTCTCGGTGTCCCTCTCTCACTTTCTATGTGTGGTGGTGTGTGGGGGAGAAAGAACATTTAAGTAACATGGGGATTCTGCAAATCTGAGGTGGAATTGTTAATGCAGCGTAGACATTACGTCCTTAGCTGACTCAGCTTCTCATAAAATTGCCCTTCATTTCCTTTCAAATGACTTTGCATGTCGTTCTAGTCACACATTAAAAGAGTAGGACAACTAGGTCAAGTAGTTCCTATGTAAAATGTATAGTGTACTCCAATATTTTTTGTCAGGTTATTTTTCTCTTTTTTCTTTTTCCTTTTTGATGAATTCATCATATTCTTGATCTGATACATATCTCATCTACTGTATAATATAGATAAATGTTAAGGAGATAACTTTCAAGGATTCTTTATGTAATTAGTTGGTTTCGTGTTGGATTTAAAAGAATAGTAAGATATTCAAAAAGTTTTGAACATTCAAGTTAACATAACAAATATATATATATATATATATTGTAGGAATTCATTTTGGATTAGACCCAGAAAAAAGATGAGAATCTAGCTTAACAAGCCCAAACAATACATTTTTAGAGAGTGGGATGAAGAATTGGGCTATAACAAACAAGCAACTCTACAAATACGAATTCCAACCCTTTGGGAGCCGAGGCATCCAGGCAACTCCTTAAGGTTGCTCCTCAGGACTCATTCGAGGAGCTTCCTTCCTTTTTCCCTCTCTTTTCGTTTCTCCTTTCTTTGTTCTGTTGAGTTCTTCTTATATAGCCCTTTCTCCTTCTTCTCTTTCTTCCATTTGTTGGACATCCATGCGCCTTCTTTCTGACCGTCCATCCTATCAGCTGTACTATCAGTACTCAAGTGATTTACAGTAACCAAGGTTATCCAGTTCAGGAGTCACATCTCCATTAACGTGATCAGGGGTTAGGTGAGCGCATTTATTGTGGAGGTGACCACCATTCCTAAACTCGTCTCCCCCCCCACCACTTGGGGTTAGTCTCGGTCTGCTGAGGACAGGGATATCCTCGGCGGGGGTTCTAAGAGCTTGAGCCTTCATACATTGTCTTCATACAACACTTCTTCCTCGGCATGGGCCTTGAGCCAGATATAAAGTGGGCCGAGGTTATCAGGCCCATAGGCCCCACATATATATATGCTAAAGACAACTTTTTCCATGATTAGTTAAAATGATAAAATTTTATTTATTTTTATATAAATACAAATCATTTTGTCCCATTTTGAGTGTTTCACGCCATAATTATTAAAACCTAATTAGGCATTAACTTGATCTACAAGTCAAGTTACTAAGTCATTAGTTCGTCCCTTACCAGTTGAACCTCATTGTTAAATAAATAATATATAAGTATTTAAATAAGTTTGAGAAATCAAAAACATAAATATGTAAATTGAACCCAAAAAAAAAAAAAAAAAAAAAAGCATGTCTAAATTATTAATGAAAATTAACTTGCCACCTAAATAATCCAATATCAAGATTTCACTAATAACAACACTAGAAACATAAAATAAAATGATGTCATAGAATCACATCCAATTATTTATTAAATAAAATCATATTACATGTCTTCCATTTTTTTGAAAAAAAAAAAAAAAATCTGAAACTCTGAATCATATTCTATGCACATTGCACATCTCAGTAGTTGGTCCAATCTCATTGATTATGATATGAGGTAAAAAAAAAAAAAAAAAAAAAATTGAAGTTCTATCTTCATTTAAAAACTCCAATGCATGAACCTCATTATAAGATCTTTTATTTTCAATACACTCCTCATTCATAAATTCATATTAGTTACCAGTATCTCCATTATCATTGTCATCATCTTCAACCAACTCTTGAAAGTTTAACTTATTATCTTATACAATTTTTTTTTTGGAACAATTATCTACACACATTGAACTTCTTGTATAAGGCCACAAATGAAATAAAAAGAAAAGTACATGTACTAGCACAAGTAAATTTTGCAATTAACATAACAAACAAACGATTATCATTTTGGTTTTTTTGATTCATACAAGCTGCTAATTCATGTTGGAGTATCTCCAATTCCTCTACTGTCAAACTTTGTGGCTCATCCTATAATACCCAATTAATATTCTTATTTATTTAATTAAAAAAAAATCAAAGTTAATAGGATCGGAATTAATACTTAGTAGAGTGGGTTTCACTCTATGCTCCATAAACAACAACTCATCGCATATCATTTTTTTCTTTTCTTATAAAATAACCAAAGTTTAAAACCAAAAAAAAAAAAATATATATATATATATATATATATAACACATGAAATTCTCCGGTTTGTAAAGTAAAAAGTGAAATACTAAATATGGAATAGGACTTTTGTTCCTTTTATATCGATTTATTATTAACATCACTTTTATTATGTATCAATCACAATATATAAATAATTATGTAAGAAAAATGTATGACAAATTTTATGTTGCTAGACTTGTAGGGGACAAATCTAGCAGCTCGGCCCAACTTGGATGAGATTAGGCTAGGATGGAAGCCCAATACAACTAATTTGTAGAGGTGGATGGTCGAGGTCAACCCTTTAAGCTCTTGTAGCCATGATTTGCTAATTAGAGAAAGAAAATTGGCAAGAATGACAGTTTTAGTAAAGAATTATAGCAAGGAAAGAGAAACTCTTATTTAAGTTCTTCCTCGTACTAGCTAAGGAGCATAGTTCTTTAGGAATACACTTCTCGGTTTTACAATAATCACTTTCTCTCTCTATCTCTCTATTTCTTTTTTGTTCACTTTTTCTAATCGCCCCTCAAGGAGGACTCATTTCTATATATAGTTGTTTGGCTTGCATCCCAACCTTCCACTTGGATGGCCGTCGATCCTCCTTCAGATACTTGTCCCATCACTACCTTGCTTGTGGCGATAAAGTAGGCTACAAGTTGTGAGGGCATTGTTCAAGGGCTATTCTGCCATTAATGTGATAGGCTAAGTTGGTAAAGTGTATTGAATGTGGAGATGGTGGATGCTTTATCTAGACACTTCCTCTTGCTCTTACTTGCACGTTACTATAATCTTTCTTTGCCTCCAAGCTTATGGCCTTGGTGGTTGATCTCCAATCTCTCGAGAAGTATTTGTTCCTCGGACAGGTGGTCCTTCTTGGTTTCCCTGACTTGACTATCTTGATTGGTTTGGGCCAGAATTGGTGAATAGTTCAGCCCAGTTGCACCTCGAATGTATCTCACTTGATGATTCCTTCTCCTCAAGCTCCCTCCTCCCACAAGACTTATTATGAATATGAATCTTTTGTATCCTTTTTTTTTCCCACTTTATATTCCACTAATTATGGTATATCATGTGGTTATTTATTTATTTATTTTACATTTTAAACTTTTGTTATTTTATAAGGAATATTAAACAAACTCATGAGAAGTTGTGATTAGTGAAACACAAAAAATTGTACACAGGATTTGCATTCACTTATTATATAAATAATTTTATGAAACACTTATTATATAGTATATCCTTTTTCTAATATTATCCCATCACAGAAATAGTTTAACTTTAAGTTGGTTTGGAGGAATATTCTTTTAAAGGCATTTATTTATTTATTTAGAAACCACAACATAGCAATTGATAAAACTATCAATGTGTACTTTTAGTCATATAACATATTTAGTAAGTAATGTGACTTGTCTAAATATGCGGTTGATTATGGTGATCCTCAAGTCGATTAACAAGAAAAATTTTTCATCCAATGCCACATAATGGGTGGGAGATCCTAACATTGGATGTCCTTTTTTTTCTTCTTCATCTAATGAAATCCTAACATTTTGGATGTCATCATCATCATCTACCATAAAGTCCAAATTGTAACAAAAATTGTGCTACACATCAATAGTAGTTCATCACTTCATGAATTAAATCATCTCCCTAGGCTTAAATCTGACCACTGCCCCATTTTACTTTTTACTAGCCCTTTGGAGCGAAAATCCCCCAAACCCTTCCGTTTTGAGCAGATGTGGCTCACGGACCCCTCTTTTTCGACCCTAGTGGAGAGTAGTTGGCACACTTCAAAAAATTTACCGTCTACGTCCTCCTCTTTATCTAGGTTCCCTCGCCATCTAGAATTTTTAATGAAAAATATTAGTGTTTGGAATAAGACCTAGTTTGGAAATATATTTTAGCGGAAAAACCGTCTATTAGCAAGGCTTCGAGGCCTCCAGACGGCTATGGCTAGGAACCATTTGTTTTCTTCTATTCCCTTGAAGAACAACTCACCTAAGAATACAACACCATCCTTCACCAGGAATATTTGTTTTGGCAGCTTAAGTCACGCATCATGTGGTTAAACTATGGTGATGCGAACACCAACTATTTCCATCTTCACACTATTCAACGCCGTAGCCAGTCCCGCGTGTATACTTTAAAGGATGACACAGGGCTTTGGTTTACTAGTGACCCTTTGCTGCATTAGATAAATGATGTCTTTCATAAGCTTTTTCATGCTACTTCAGCTCATATGCGTCCCTCTTCTAGTTGTGAGAGACAGTGTTCTCAACCCAGCCCTTTTTTAGAAAATGCCCAGTTTCTGACCCAAATTACCCAACTCGAGGAATTTTTAAGAATCTTATTGATCTCCCTCCATTAAAAGCGTTGAGCCTGGATGGCTATCATGCTCTCTTCTTTCAAACAAATTGGTCCAATCTTAGCACAAGTGTTATTCAGGTGATTCAAGAGATCTTTGAACAACTCATTATCCTGCCTTCATGGGGTCTAACAAATTTAGTCCTTATCCCAAAAATTGCCCATCCTAAGAGGATCACTCAATTTCGTCCAATTAGTCTTTGTAACACTCTTTATAATTTGGTCTCTCGGATTATAGTGCAACTTCTCAAACCTTACATGGCTGATATTATCAACCCTTGCTAGGCGGGGTTTGTGCTAGGGCATAGGACGAGTGATAATATAATCCTTGTCCAAGAGGTTATTAGGACTTTAATTAAGCGTCGTGGTGGAACAGGGTACATTGTGTTAAAATTGGACCTTGAAAAGGCTTATGATCGGTTAGAATAGGACTTCATTCGGGAATTGCTGGAATTCTTCCAGCTCCCTTCCAACCTCATCACCCTTATCATGAATATGGTTTCCTCTACTCGCTTTCGCATTCTTTGGAATGGAAGTCCCCTTCCTAAAATTGTGCCAACTAGGGAAGTTCAGCAAGGGGACCCACTTTCCCTCTATCTTTTTATCATGTGTTTAGAACGTTTGTCTATTCGACTGGAAGAGGCTATCCGCGATAAACTTATTCATCCTATGGCTTTTAGGGGTAGGGTCCGCCTTTCTCATTTGTTCTTCGTTGATGATATCTTTCTTTTCACTGAAGCCACGAGTAAAGACTGCAGACATTTAAATACAATCTTGCAAAACTTTTGTGCCTCTTCGGGGCAGATTATAAGTGCCTCCAAATCCCGTATTTGGTTTTCCCCTCGTATCCCCAGACGCTTAAAAGATCAGGTGATTGGCATATTTGGTATACCAACCACTGACTGCATTGGCACATATCTTGGAACCCCTATTTTCACTACACGTCATACAACTAGCTCCTATCAATTTCTTGTTGACAAAATCCAGAAACATATTAAAGGTTGGCAAGCCAAATATCTAACAATGGTTGGCCATGCCACCCTTATTAAAGCAACAGTGACAACCATCCCTATTTATGCTATGTAAACCACGCTCTTCCCCTAAAAGATTAGTCACCAAATTAACAAATTGAGCTGCGAATTCTTATAGGGGACACCACTTCTCGGTGTGGTTGCCACACCGTCAACTAGGAAACTGTTACCTTACCAAAGGACGTGGGGGGATTAGGCATACCCTCAACCCGCCATCGGAATCGAGCGATTCTCATGAACCAGGCTTGGCAATTATATACTAATCCCAATGTGCTCTAGGCTCAGGTTATTAAAGTCAAATATTTCCCTCACACCACACTATTTACTAGCACCAGGTGAACGAGAGGGACTCATATTTGGCACTTGCTCTCACTCGATATTCAATTGCTTCTTGAAGGTATGCATTGGATTGTCGGAGATGGGAATACTATTTGGATTTGGAAGGACCAGTGGTTGCCTTAGGGCACACTATGTAGCTACATTGAAGGCCCTATCCATATCCAGGATGAGGATCAACGAGTTAGCTCTTTGCAAACCCATCTCACTTGGAATTTCAAAGCATTAAACTTCCTTCTCCCCTCTTCACTTCAAAACCTTATTCAGGGTATCCCTATTGCCCATTTCACGCGGCTCTTAGACTCACTTAAGTGGCCCCATAATAATGGCACGTGTTCCATGAAATCTGCCTTCAAATTTCTCTTCCATAAGCAAAATGTCTCATTCAACGCTCAGGGTTGGAAATGGATTTGGGCTTTAACCTGTCCTAAAAAGATTCAAGTGTTCATTTGGAAAGCCATGCATGACCGGCTGCCCACTCGCACTTTCCTTACCATTGGCCGCCCTCATCTAGATGCTCATTGTCCTAGGTGTCATCACCCAGAAACAACCATCCACATCTTACGAGATTGTCCTTGGGCAAAAGAGGTGTGGAGTCAATCCTCGAGAATCTTGCCCATGTCTTTCTTTCAATTGTCTTTGCAAGATTGGCTCCAAAGTAATGCAACTACAGAAAAGAATATACTGCCTCTTCAACTCCCTTGGCGTGTTTATTTTCCATTTCTCTGTTGGGATTTATGGCTGGCTAGAAATGAGAGGATCTTCAAGGGCCAATCCCGATCCCAACACAGTCTTATATACTCCTTCGTCCAGGTTTCAACGGAATTTCATTTCTTAGCAGGCTCTACTAGCTGGCCCTAAGTTAGGACTCCACAAATTATATATTGGATGCTGCCTCCTGCACCTTTTATTAAACTAAACACTAATGGTAGTGTCGTTCCTAATCCGGGGTTAGCTAGTGTTGGGGGCCTTTTGCGAAACCATTCGGGTGAATGGATAGTTGGATTTTCCCTTCACTTGGGACTAGCATCAAATAATATGGCTGAGTTGGCTGCTGTCCAACAGGGTTTGGCGCTCGCGTGGGATATTGGATTTAAATTCATATAGCTTAAACTTGACTCTAGTACTGTGCTAACTTGGTTAATTGCTCATAATGCTGCTTGTCCTCCTAATATGTTACCTTTAATTTGTGATTGCAAGAACCTCTTAGACCAGGACTAGGTGGTTCGGGTGCTTCACGTGTATCGTGAAGCTAATGCATGTGCAGATGCTTTAGCAAAGCGGGGAACTCACCAATAACACCTTTTGTCTATATATAGTTCATGTCCCAATTTTGTATATGTATGTTATGTAAGGGATTTGGCAGGCCTTGGAGCAACTAAACTATGTGCTCAATAACACATTGTTGTTGATGTTTAGACCTTTATTATAAATAAGATCCCCGTTTTTATCAAAAAAGAAAAAAGAAAAAGAAAAAAAAAAAAGGCATATTATATTAATTAAATGAATTGGCATACATTACGAGGTGATTCAGGTGGTCACCTAGAAAAGGGCTGACAGAAAGTCCAAAAAGATTTTGATAAGGTTAGCTTTTACCTTATTTTTTACATGATTTTGATAAGGTTAACTTTTACATGATTAGTCTTATTGAGACAAGGTGATCTAATCCTGGTTTGGTCGAAATCAAATTGTTCTGTCTAAATGATTACGTGTACTTCTTAAATGTATACATAAAAGTTTATCTTAAACAATTATTTGTCTTTCTGCCAACGATATTAAAAAATAAATAATAATAATAATAAAGAGAGATATAACCAATATGGCAATATGTACCAATACAAAATAATGGTCACCTGAAAATTTAACATCAACATTTGTGATATTTTATTTTTCATTTGAATTGAATTCTTTATTTAGAAGTATTATTTACACAACATTTTCAAAGCAGTTTTATAATAAATTATAGATAGTAAGTTATTATTAGTTATAATTTGAATTTATAACTTAAATTACTTTTTTACCTATATAAAACAATCAATAATAACCTATCACTTAAAATTTATTATGAAATTGTTGTGAAAATGTTGCGATCATATTGTATACATGAGTATTGAACTTTTGACTACGACTAATGTTTTAAAGCATAGTGTAAATTGTAACCAAATGATTTTTCATATGTAGACAAAAAATTGTTCGTGGCTGAAAATTAATACCATTGTTTTTTTATATATGTATGGAATATAACCGTTATTAAAGGTGTGGCTCACGGTTTTGGATTCCAAGCCCAACACACACGAAAACCCAACGTATGGTCGGCCTGGAAAAGCTAATCGCTCAGTATCTTGAAAAGGAAAAGGTGGAATCGGACCATTGACTGGATGACACGTGTGAAGATAAGCGTTATCGTCATCTACCTAGTCTCCAATGAAATGAAAATTGTATGAGAAAAAAAGTGAGGTCGTAAAAAAGGTTGATTGTTTTCATGTCCTTACGTAAACAAGTTGAGGACCATCTCCAAGAATCCCATAAAGTCAAAGGAATTGGCCTTTAATTATATTATTATTATTTTTTTCTATGATAATAAAGCATGGCAAATGATAACGATATTGATTTAGAAGCATTTTATTGAGAGAATGATAAAATAATAAATGTTATAAACTGTTTTTTATATTTTTTTTATGAAAGTGATGTCAAAATTATCCTGTTATAATTTATTAACAATTGTTTTAAGGACATTTATTAACATGACCCATAAAGAAAAAAAAAAAAAGAATCCTCCTATCCTCTCTTTGATCATTCTCACACTAGGGTGTTAACTAAACCGTATGACTACATCCAAACTAATCAAAATTACCCGCAAAATGGAGTAATTGCACCACCCCAACATATATATTATATTAAATACATATTAATAATTTAATATTATACAAAATAAGTGGCTAGTTCAACATTAGTTCATTCCAAGTTCACATTAAAAACGACTTTGGTTTTGGCTAAATACAAAATCAAAAATTTAAAATTAACCTCATTCACTTCTCCATTTCACCCTCTCACTCTTCTTTACTGATACCCTTTCACTTTTAGTCGGCATGACTAGCATGTATATGGTACACTGTTTTGGAGTTTATGGTTGTTTCTCATTAAGCATTTTCGTGTTACAAGTTATATTTATTTAACAGTTATAATTGCATTCTAAAAAAAAAACAGTTATAATTGTGTATAGTTTACTGTCACAAATTATTCTTTTGTTTTATATATATTTGTTGTATTATTAGTTCACTATCAATCTGTACTGAAATATATATATAAAATAAGGAAGTACATATTTTGCTTAAGAGAACAAATTACATTTTTTTTAATAGGAATATGACAAAAAAATAACAAAAAAAAGATGTTTTAAATGAAGAGTAAGGGGGATTTAAAAAAAAAAAAAAATAGAAGAAGAAGAATAAGGGGAACTTTCATTAAAAAAAAAAAGAACAAGTGGAATTTAGCATAGAGAAATGTAGAATGTAGATACTATGTATTGTCTGTATATAATTACAAAAAGGAAAGAGGACGAGCGCACGCATCCCGCTGAACTTTACCAAAAAGATCAAAAGCTGATTCTGAAATCGTGAAAGCAAAAGCCATGAGTCCATGACAGATTGATAAATTCCACAAGACAACATACTATCTCAATTATGGTCCCCCGAAGGTAGAGAATGGTGGGAGTGGGATTGTCCAATAAGGAAAAATGAAAATGAAAGTGTGATATATGACTCTTCATATTGTGAATGGACTCCCCTCTCTAGCTACCATCCCATCCCATGGACTTTAAGATGGGGAGGCTCATCTAGGCCTACCAACCATACCTATCTGGAAAGTTTTACTGATTTTTGAGTGCTTGCTTTTAGGATTGGGTTCAATTTGTAAGAGTCTAGGTTGTAATCCATCCAATTGAGTTGATCTTAGGAATCAATGATTATATTAGCTCTGGTACTATGTTAAATATGCTAGAATAGATGCGGAAACTTAAGTCGAAGGAAGAAACCCTAAAGGGCTACATCTTTATTATATAAGAGTGTAGTACAAATCCTGTATTATAATGAACCTAACCTGAGTATATATTCAGCAAACTAAACCCTATACTAACAATATAGTAACTATATATAATAAAGTTTTAGTATAAATAGGAGACTTGACTTACACACAAAATTAGATTGGGCTTGGGCCTATACTATTGAACTAATATATATCTAACAATTTAGAAGCAATTCAGATTATAACCATTTTGTCTAGAAATGTTACCATTGTAATTCAAGAAGATTAAAAGAAAAAACAGAATAAGAAATGGCCGACATAACATATATAAGAAATTAACAGTGAATCAACCACACCGCGGGTGTATATCCATGGCACATATAACATTGTCTGTACAGGAACAAGTTCATCAATAAAAAATCTAGATTAATAAGACATAAGGCAGAAAAGAAAAGATCAATTGAAAGCTTCAATTATCTACACCTTAAATGCTCGTTCCATGCATATGCAAAGATCTTTTAATTTTCCAATTGGATCATGTTTGTCAAAGGGGTAACACATAATTCTTTCGATCCAACACTCAGGTTTTTAATGGGGAGTCTAGCCCAGAACTCTTACCAAATGGACTTTGACTACTATTCTACTAATGAGGCTGCCCAAAATCATTCATTCGCATAGCCACATAAACAGACCACAAGCATAGTAAAGGGTTGATTCTAGCAAGGCCTGGATTGATTCATTTAGTAGCTTGTGTCATACTATCGTTTGGGATATGATTACAAAGGCTAAAGAAATGGGTGGCTTAAACATAAAAAAAAAAAAAAAAAAAAAAAAAAAACCGAGAGCCATGAATACTGTATGCTTATAAATCAAGCTTGAGACTTTAAATGAATCCAGATTCATTATGGGGAAAAGTTTTGAAAAGCAAATATTTTCCACACACCTCCCTCAAGGACAGTGGCGGAGCCAGAAATTTAGGTCAGGGGGGGCAAGATTAAAAGACAAGATTGGAAGTAAAAAATTAATCTAAAAAAATTAATCGGTATTAATAACAAAATAAGTAAATAACTATATGATTACGTAATTGTTATACAGAATCTAACATAAAATGTAAACTTAAATTTATTTTTTCACATCTAGCTTATTTTACTCAATTGCCCTTGGCAATTTTTTATATTTTGAAACCGCTGCATGATTTATTCACACTCAATAGTCTTGAATATATCTTTCTCAATATATGTGACTAAGCAATCATTCATCACTGATCTCCTATTCGATTGCGTAATTGATTTTTAATTATGTTCATTACTGAAAAAGCTCTTTCAACAGTAGCTATTGTAACTGGTAAGATCAATGCCAAAGTCACTAATGAGTAAACCAATGGATATGAAACATTCTTTTTTATTTCTACCATCTTTTTAGCAAGCTATCCAATTCTTTTAACTGCTGAAAACTCTTCAGTGGACTGTATGTCGTGAATGTATGTATCAAGTTGGCTATTCAAGAAAAAAACTTGACACATAAAAAAATTCTACAAGTGGCTTTGTCTAGTCCATCAAGTTTACTAAGTGTGATTCATTAATTTTATATACAGAATTGTACTAGGAGTAGAAGTCTATTACTACTAGAAAAGTTGAAAAGGTAATGTGAAATCACTTAATTGGGAACTTTTTTTTTTCTTTTCTTTTTTTTTTTTTTTTTTTTTTTTTTTTTTTTTTTTTTTTTGTAGGGGGGGGGTGGGGGGGTCAAAACATTTGAAAGTTCAGGGGGGCAGGTGCCCCCCCTCGCCCCCCCCTCCCTCCGCCCCTGCTCAAGGATAGTCATATAACCCAGTCAGCTTCTCATATTAGGCGAGCTATTCATTTTGGTAGTTGCAATCTATTTAAAAATATGTATTGGATTTTTGGAGGTGGAATAAATATAAACATCTGGCATGATATTTGGTTTCCCGAGGGCCCTTTAAAAAAATTATTGGAAGATCCTTTGCAATTTGGGGAAGAAAACAGTAATGTTGCCAGTCTTAGGCAAAGCCCAAACTGAAATTTTAATAGTTTATCAATGCCCATACTGGAACAAATCAAGTTTACTATTCTAGGTATTCTGGTTCCACTTTTTCAAAATACTCATGATAAATTAGTTTAGTTAGAAAATAATGGTTTTTGTTCAGTCAGATCTGCTTTTCAATCCACTTGTTATCCAAAATCAGAATCTAATCAAGCCAATCAATGGAAATGGATTTGGTAGATTCCATGTCCCAAAAAAATTCAATATTTCATTTGGAAAGCCCATCAAAACCGTCTTCCTACTCGCAAATTTCTATCTCAACATCAACATGGGATTAGCCCCTTTTGCCTTAGATGTAATGAAGTTGAGTCCACAATTCACATATTATGAGGCTGCCCTTGGGCTATTCAATACTGGAATTCATTTCTTGGGCTCAGACCCTTAAAATTTTTCTAAGAACCCTTGCAAATTGGCTTAAGAAAAAATCTACCCTTCACATTCTTGGTTATGAAAAACAGCTCCTTGGAGGCTCTTGTTTGTTTTATCTGTTTGGCAATTATGGTTGTCGAGAAATGGGAGGATTTTTAAAGTTCTTGTTACTCTGTTCCACATCTAATTCACAAAACCACTCATTTAGCTATTGAATTCTTTTACTCTACATATCTTTTAAAACATCAAAAAATTTATATTACAAAAAACATCTTTTGGCAACCTGCCTTAGAGTCTTTTATCACTTTAAACACAAATTGGAGTTCTTTTGGTAATCTAGGTAGAGCTGGTGAAGGGGGTTTCGTGATTTTAATGGGTTTTGTTAAAAGGTTTTTCTATCCATCTAGGAACAACTACCAATAACATGGCAGAATTAGAAGCTATTCATTTTGGTTTAAATCTGGCTTGAAATTTGGGGTTTAAACATATTATACAAACAGATTCTACCTTGGTTATGCAATGGCTAACACATGATGGTGCTTCTGTGCCACAACTTTATGTTTTAATTAATGATTGTAGGTCTTTTATCATTCGCAAGTGGATCGTCCTTCCTGCTCACATATACTAGGAGGCTAATGGAGTGGCTAATGAACTAGCTAAAAAGGGAAACTTGCAAATGGATAGAATTTTTGTATATGAGTCTTGCCCGAGTTTTGTGTATAAAAAGTATCTCAGGGATGTTTGTCAAATGGGCAGTCTTAGAAAATGCTATGTAATAAACTATGTACACTCCTAAACTGTCTATTTGAATAAATAAAACTTCCCCTTTGTAAAAAAAAATAGTTACCAAAATTGAAACTCACAAGTGAGTTATCCGAAAAAAAAAAATTGAAACTCACAAGTAATACACCTATATATTTAGTGAAAAAAAGAAGAAGAAAGTAACACACATATTAATATATTTTGATGAGTACACTAAAAAATCTATAGTTGAATCTACTAAAGAGGCAAGTTTGTTCAAATAAGAAATTTATGTGGTGAAATAGCAGCAATACAACAGTAAAAATTGAACAAGGATGTTTTAACAGATCACATCTATGCTGATCCATGTTGATAACATTATAGAAAAATAAGAAAGGAAAAAAAAGAAAAGCATGCAATTGAAATGCCAGGCCTGGCTCAATTATGTTTAAACTAGTCAATGAAGCCAAGCAGAGGGTAAAGCCAAAGGTTACATATTAAAAATAAAAAGAGAAACACCCAAGTCTAAGGCCTTGTCTGTGACAAGACGTTAAAGCTGAACCCCAAAAAAAAAAAAAATCCTTGCAGCTAAACGACACGCAGTTTGGAAAGTATTTTATCAACAATGTGTCGTTTTATATTGAAGGATTTATGACTTGTAGTTGCCACTTTGTAGCTGATCCGACTATAGTCTTGATCAATAATCTTGGTTAATTAAGTTAGATGGTTATTAATTTCGTATGTGTCCAATGTGTTGGATATGTAGCCACTAATGCTGGGTTAATCCAACGTTTTTGTAAAAGCTGAACCTGTTGGATAATACATATCGTGCTTGTACTATGTAGCTTAGTGTAAATATTAGAAGTTGTATGACATAATCTTGACATGTGCTTTGTGGAAAAAGTTTTGGAGAGAAACCTTTTAAACTCCACCGATATCTTTTTAATGAATGTGAATTTTAAAAATCTAACAGTTGGTTTGTATGTTCTTATTATATCCTCTATACTTGCAAAATTTAAAAAAATACAAAATCAATAATTATGTCATTAATCAAATATTTAAATTTTAAGTTTTCGTGATCTAAAATTATATATAAAAAATAAGTTTAATCATTGAATAGTAAATAATATTCTATTTAAAAGAAATTTGACATGTGTGTATAAGAATATAAAATTTATGTAATCTAGCGGTTAGATTTTCAAAATTTACTTCAAATAAAAAGAAATACAAGGATTTTAAAGAGCTTTTTTTTTTTCTTTTTTTTTTTTTAAACTAGTTTGGAGAGAAACTTTGTCCATGCCTTATTATAAGTACATTATTATTTATTTTAGAATATTTTAAACTATATAATAATATTTGATTAAAAAAGAACTTAGACTTACACGATATGCATTTCTTCATACAATTACTTAAAATAACTTTTGTAGTTCTAGTTTTACTAACTTTTTTATTATTAAATTTTAATTATATTATTGAACTATTTTATTTAATTTACATATAATTATTTATTAAGATGTGCATCTTATGGCATAATACTAATAGAAGGAATAATTTATGACAACCGACAAATGGTAACAGTCCAAACTCTAAATATTTATATTCTAGAATCTTGACTCCAAGTCTCCAACTTTCCAACTAGAACATATCAACACATGCATATGTGATTCTTTATATCAAGTTGACCAAATAAAAATAAATAAATCAAAGATCCAAATGAGGAATCCTTAAGTTTCAGTACAAAGAGGAGCAGTTTCTAAAAAAATTTGAAAAAAAAGAAAAGAAAAGAAAAAGAAAAAGAAAAAAACAAAGAGGAGCACTAGCATCAAGTGTACTAAGTGCTAAATTTTTAGTATTTAATATGCAAAACACTAAAAAACAAGCTATATAAGATATCTCAAATGCTAAAAATTTTTAGCATTTGTGTTCGTACCATTTTACTAGTAGAATAGTGAAAACCCAAATTGTAAAAATAAAAAGCTTATTTTATTCACCGCCTCTCTCTCTCTCTCTCTCTCTCTGATCAAACCAACCTCCAACCTCTTGCCACTCCCGCTCGCCATCTTGTTCAGACCTCTCTCTTCTCTCCCTCTCTCAAGCAATAGCTTCATGGGTCTATTTTGTGGGTTGGTTGGGTTGGAGCTTGACGTGGCTTGATTTGGATAGTAATAACCACATAGAAGGCAAATTTCGTTTTTTTGATTTGGTTTTAGTTGTTGGGATCAGGTTGGTCTTTTGAATTGGGTCTTGCTGTGGTGGTGGGTAGGAGTTGCGGTAGCAGTGGTGATTTTGGGTGTTATAGTTGGTTTTTTTTTTTTATTTTGGGGGGGGGGGGGGGGGTTGAGTTGTGGCTAGGTTTGGGATGATTTTAGGCGATGGTTTTTGGTTTCAGGGTTTTATGGTGTTGATGTGGGTTTGGTTTTGGGTGTTATGTGGTGTTCTAATGTGGTGGTCTTTGTGTCTATGGTGGTCATGGAGGGTTGTGAGGGTGATGGATGGTGGTGTTGGGTTTTGATTTGTTTTTGTTTTTGTTTTTGTTTTTAGTTTTGTTAATTTTTTAATATAGCTGAGATGTTTTTAAGAATATTTTAATGTATTGTAATATTAAAATAGAAGATATGAAGTAGAGTGTATTGAAAATGTTATCCTAAAAGTGTATTAAAAAATATGGATCTTAGCTGATGTTCAAGCTCTAAGGGTGCACGAACATAATAATTGCAGTTGACAATACTATGAACAGTGTCATATAGGTTATTATTAATTTCCTTGATAAGGTAGGAAAATTGGAAGGTTAGGTAGGTCATGGCAGCACATGCAATGATAGATTGGAGAATTAACAATTACAATTAAAATAACGACAAGTTCTTTAATCCTTATGATAGACCATGAAATTCAATTAAAAACTCCACGTGTGTACATTTCATTGGGCTAGACGTACAATATATGACATTTTACATCTTATTAAGGTGTGGTTTGGCATAATAAATACGTACTCTTTGTGTTCACTAACTCTCGTGGCCTCTTCATACTTGAACTTGATTTTTCAATCAAGCAGTGCTAGCCCCTTCGGTACTTTTGGTTGAGTTTGAGATCTCAATTCAAAGCTAATGAGCTATGGTGGAGGAAAAGGTTTGTCAATTTTATAATTGAGAACTTAAATAAATAAATTCATCATCTCTTAATAGTTTAAACTTTTAGAAGATTCGTTAATATAACATAGTATCAAAACAAGAGATCCTGAATTAATTTAATCTCCTATGTCCACCTTACCTCCCATTTATTCATACGTGAAGGGCGAATGTTACATTAAATGAATAAATTTTGCATTTCATTCTTTCCCTTCCCATTCATTTTTCATGTCACAACCACGATACTGTCTTTCTGATACTTCTGTCGGCAAAATCTCCAAGTTTCTCTCTTTTGCTCATAATTGTTCTTTGGCTTTTTATATTTTTGGCTTAAAAATGATAAACATATATACAAAATTTCTTTACTTTTTATAGAGGACAACATTGATGGTGATCAAGGTCGACCTTGAATGTAGTCGCTGCTACAAGAAGATCAAGAAAGTGCTTTGTAAAATCCCACGTGAGTCTCTCTTTCTCAAGTTCAATTGAGTGTATATATGAATGTACAAGTTTGTGTTTTTATGTGGCTAAAGAAAAAAAACAAAAACAAAAACAAAAACTGAGTTATATATTATGTGTCGGTAATTTTTGCGAACAAAAGAAATACGAGACCAGGTATACAACGAGAAGGAAAACTTGGTGGTAATCAAAGTGGTATGTTGCTCTGCTGAAAAGATAAAGCAAAAGCTAATTTACAAGGGTGGTGATACCATTAAGAACATTGAGATCAGAGAGATTGAGAAGTCCAAGCCAACTAAGGAGAACCCAAAACTGGTTTCAAAGCCTCTACTTGGACCGGTTGGATTTGGGACCTGTTGTTGTACGGAATGTGTTCAGGGTCGTAGTGAGGGGCCATGCCATTGTGGCCAATGTAGGCCACCCCGATGTGACTGTGGCAGCTGCCATGGAAGGCCAAATTGTGAAAGTTTTAGTCGTGGGTGTAGAAGGAGTTGTAATGTGAATCAAAATCAATTTGATCACTTCAGTCCTGAACCTTCCCCTTTATGCACCATCATGTAATTGGAATTTGCATGCATGGTGATTGATGATGATGATCATGTAGTTGCCTACTTGCAAGAAAAAAAATAAAAAATATTTGTTCTAGTTGCCTAGGTCACATGGTCCAGCTGAGTTTGTATTTTCTTTTGTTGGTTTCTAGGATTTACCAAAAAAAGAAAAGAAAAAAAGAAACAAAAGAAGATTAATAAGGATGTATGTATGGGTTTGATTAATCAATGTCGTTGGGGACAAAATGGTTGTTCATTTTAATGTTACTTTTTTTTTTTGATAAGAAGAGTGAAACTTTTATTAAATCATTGGAAAGACATTACATCTTGGATAAGAGCTTGTTCTATAACACAAGGAATCTCTTCAATCCAAACTAAAACATTATCAATGCTCTTGGCATATTTAGCTAACAAATGGGCTGGCTTATTCCCTTGACGGCCTACATGTGTGAAGGCTATGTGCTGGAAGTCATCTGCTGCATCTTGTATACCCATAACAACTGCATCCACTGATGAAGGAGGTGGGGCCAACGCGTTCAATGCATGCTGCACAATTAAGGAGTCTCCTTCAATCACCACATCCCTTATACCCAAGTCTTTTGCGAACTGAGTGCCCATTTCAAAAGCCTTGGCTTCAGCTTCTAAAGGTCCAAACGGTGCTTCTATTTTCTGACACAAAGCTGCCTTGACTTTCCCTTCCATATCCCTTATGACCACCCCTATGCCCACAGCTTTTAGTTCAGCAAAAACAGCCCCATCAACATTTGCTTTGAGCGTTTGCCCCTGAGGTGGAACCCATCGGATCTGTGGAGTGTTGAAGTTTCTTACAACCTCCTCCTCTGTATTTGCAGCATGGAATTCTTCTAAGTACTGAGTTGCCCCTCGCACCAGCTCCAAACCTGTTTTCCGTTTCCCTCCTTGGCGAATGTCATTCCTATTACTCCATAAGGCCCATGCATAAGTCACCACTTTTGCTACCTTTTCCGGTGTACTCTCCACCTCCATTAATAAACACCACAACATATCTTTGAAGGAGCAAGACTGTTCAGGTGTAAAAGGCAATACCAGTTTAGAACATTCCTATACTTCATGGGCTCGTTTGCACTTCCAAAATAGATGGTTGGAATTTTCGGCCTCCAAATGGCATTCCTCACATTTATCATCTTGCAACACCTTCCTTCTCACCAAGTTGACCTTTGTGGGAATTACATCTCGACACGCCCGCCAAGTGAAGTGCCGTATTTTATGTGGCACCTGAATCTTCCATAGCTTAGTCCAAAACTTTCTATTCCCACCATCATCCGAACTAGAGCTAAAGTTGTTGGGCCTCCCCATTTCTCTAGCCACCCAATATGCACTACGCACATTAAACACACCGTTAGGACTGCATACCCATATCTGCCTATCAGGTGGAGAATGGCTGCTTAAGGGGATCTTCTTTATCTCCTCTGCTTCGTGGGTCAAAAACAGAGCATCAATAGCCTCTGTTTTCCAGCAAGCCTTTTCACGGTCAATTAAGTCACTCACCTTTGTCTCCGCATGGAAGAACAATCTTGGAGATGTCACTTGATATGTAGTAGGCGTGGGCAACCACTTGTCTCCCCAGACCCTTACCTTCTCTCCATTTCCAATCCGCCACCGTAAGCCATGCTTCACAATAGCCTGTGCTGCCATTATGCTTCGCCATGTAAAAGATGGACTACTACCCAAAGTTGCTTGAGAGAACTCACAATTTGGAAAGTATTTAGCCTTCAGAACTAAATAAACCAGAGAATTTTTCTTCTGTTGCAGCCGCCACCCCTGTTTAGCTAACATTGCTAAATTAAATTCCTTTAGGCTCTTGAATCCCATACCTCCACATGTTTTAGGGGCACACAACTTCTCCCAGCTCACCCAAGCCATTTTCTTCTCCTCTTGCCGTTGACCCCACCAAAAATAACGAATCATTCTTGTCAAGTCCTCACACAGGGAATTCGGTAACTTGAAACAACTCATTGAATACGTCGAAATTGCTTGTGCCACTGCCTTGATTAGAATTTCCTTCCCAGCCTTCGATAATAGTTTTTCTTTCCATCCTGTTAGTTTCTTCCTCAGCTTCTCTTTTATGTCATTGAAGGTGCTTTTTTTTTGTTTTTACCCACTAGTGAAGGCAAACCTAGGTACTTCTCATGCTGCTTGATCACTTGTGCCCCAAAACTATTCTTAATCTCTTCTTGTATCATCCGTGGAGTATTAGTGCTAAAAAATAGTGAGGTCTTAGCTCTATTCAATTGTTGGCCTGATGCATCCTCATAGACTTGTAGGATCTTTCTCAACTCACTACACTCAGCAATGGATGCTTTACAAAAAATCAAACTGTCATCTGCAAAAAACAAATGAGATAATCTAGGGCCACCACGACTAACTGCTATACCTCCCATCTTTCCCTCCTCCACTGATTTTCTTATTAATGCAGAAAGGCCTTCTGCACATAATAGAAAAAGATATGGAGACAATGGATCTCCTTGTCTAATCCCCCCGGGTAGGAATAATACAACCCCTTGGCTTACCGTTGATCTTGATGGAATAGTTAACTGTAGTGACACATCTCATGATAAGCTCCCTCCATTTATTCTCAAACCCAAGCTTCTGCATTATCTTCTCCAAGAAAGCCCATTCAACCCTATCATAAGCCTTACTCATATCTAGTTTTAATGCCATCTCCCCCATCTTACCATTTTTCTTCCTACTGATATGGTGCATGGCCTCAAAAGCTACCAAAACATTATCAGTGATTAACCTTCCGTGCACAAAAGCACTTTGGGTATCACTAATAATAGTTGGTAAAATCTTTTTTAACCTATTTGCAATAGCTTTTGAGGCAATCTTATAGACTACATTACACAAGCTAATTGGTCTGTATTCTGTGATATTCTTTGGCTCTTTACATTTTGGAATAAGTACTATGTGGGTTTCATTAAATTTAGGAGGAGAAATACCTGAGTTGAGAAAATCTAGGACTGTTGCTGTCACCTCACCACCAACCTTTGACCAGAAATGTTGAAAAAATAGTGGTGGCATTCCATCCGGACCTGGGGCTTTTTGTGGGTACATCTGTTTGAGTGCCAGTTTCACTTCAGCAGCTGAGAAATCCCTTGTGAGGCTATGGTTCATGACTGGAGTTACCTTTTGTGTGACTACCTCCAAAATTTCTGTGCAGTTTGTGGGGTTGTTGGATTTAAAGAGGTTGTTGTAATAATCAACCACAATATCTTCTATTTTAGCTTCATCCTCCTGCCATCTTCCATCAACATCCAGTAGGCCAATAATCAGGTTTTTTTTCAATCTTGCTGAAGCTTTTTCATGAAAAAATCTCGTGTTTCTATCACCTGATTGTAACCAATTAATCCTGGATCTCTGCTTCCACATCTCATCCTCCTTTTCAAGCCAACAATTCAACTTAATTCGTGTGGTCTTCAAAGCAGTACTAAATTTCGGAGTGAAAGGCTGTTTCTCCAACCATTCTAATTTCTTTTGTAACTCAGCAATCATTCGGCCTACATGGCCAAATTCATGTTTATTCCAGGCATCAAGCTTTTCACGGCACCTATCCAGACAATTCTTCAAAGTGAAATCTGTACCCATTAACTTTCCTTCATCCCAAGCTTCATTGACCACCTTTTCGCACCTTGAATCTTTTAACCACATAGATTCAAATCTAAAGACTCTTCCCACCTTTCTTTTGGGAGATCTTCTTTCAAAATGCAAAGACAATGGAGAGTGATCTGATGCTGAGGAGGTTAGATGGAATAATTTGGCTAATGGAAATAAATTCAACCATGCCAACGTTGCTAGTGCCCTATCCAATCTCTCCCTAATCTGCATTCCATCCTCCCTTTGATATAACCAAGTGAATCTTGGACCAACAAATTCCACCTCTTTAAGCCTACACCAATTTATAGTATCCACAAAATTCCCCAACTGTTGCCGTGGCCTGCAGCTTCCCCCTTCTTTTTCCTCTCCCCTTGTGATCTCATTAAAGTCTCCAATTATGAGCCAAGGCAAATCTGATGTCCCACACAAGTGTTTCATTTTTTGCCAAGATTCCCCTCTTTTAGAAGTATCAGGGTCACCGTAGAATCCAGTTAGATGCCACCAACCCACATGACCTCCCCCATGGACCCATGCATCAATGTGGGAAAAAGAATATGTCTGAATATCTAATCTCACTTCCTCCCTCCAAAACATTGCTAGTCCTCCACTTTTACCTTGACTGGGAACAATAAAACCATGCTTAAATTTACACCACTCCTTTACTTTCCTCATCCACTCTAAATCTGACTTCGTCTCCATAAGGAAGACAATTGTGAGAGCTTCTCTATTAATGACCTTCTGTAAGGCCCGAACTGTCCGAAGGTTCCCAAGCCCTCGGCAGTTCCAACTTAGGAGACTCATTGTTCCCGGCGGGACTGCATTGCAGCCTCCGCCGATATACTTTGATTAACCATATTCACTAGTACACCATCCTCCTCCACTCTGTATTTTTTAACAGACACTGAAGCTTCTTCCACCTTTTCTGTCAGCTGACTACTCTTTCTTTTCGGGCCTTCCACTACTACTTCAGACTTTGAAACTGAGTTGGGCCGTGGAATTCTAGCCCAAGTTGACTTTTTTGGACCCACATCCTGTGCATGAGAGTCCTTAGTACGTGCAACACTTGCATGGGACTGTTTGGTTTTACCACGACTCTTTTCTCCACCTTTGTTGCTTCCTACTCTCCCACCAACCTTGTTTTTCTCACCAGCTGTCCAACCCACTTGAAACTCACACTCCGAATCAGCCTCTCCATATTTTCCTGATCCCATCTTATCCTTCCTCCACTCGCCATCTAAATGCATAGTATTAGCCACTACCACCGGTACATCCAATAGCATTATCTCTTCATTCTTCTCTAACCCTTTATCCAAAACTGAATTCAAGTTTGAATTACCTGAATATGCGTTTAGTGACTCATCAATATCCCTGATAATCTCCTCGAAATCCGGGGTAGCACGTGCTGCTCTGTGACTGCCACTGTCCGGCACCTCCGCAACTCCTCCTTGCCCCACCACATGTCCTTCCATCATCATTTGACTTGTTCCGTTACCAGACACCGTTGGAGGCCGCTGCGGCCTCTCATTTTGAGTGCTACCATTTGGGTTCTGAACCTTATGCTTTGAAACCTCATATCCCTATACTTCCACCACCGTTTTCTTCGAATAGTTAAATTGCGCTGCTCTAATCCATGGCCCAAACTGCCTGTCCTCCACTGCCAGTGTGCCGTTGCTTTGTAACCAGAGTGTGCAATCCTTATCATCATGAGAAAGCTGCCCACACCAGTAGCAAATGTTAGGTAACCTCTCATATTTAAACGACACCCACCCCTCCGAGTCTGAACTCCATGATACACGTCTGCCTCTGCACAAAGCTTTAGTAATATCAACCGCCACATGAACTCTCATAAAATTCCCTCTTCTCATCTCCAAACTATCTTTTGGAATGGACACAGCCCCCAGTGATTCCCCAATACTAATAGCAACCTCCTTTGACATGTAAGAGAAGGGGAGATCGTGAATTTGAACCCAGAAGGAGGTTGATTTAAACTGTAGGTTCTGTATTGGCGTGGATCCATCATATCTTTCCAGCACCACCAGGTGCCTATCAAAGGTCCATGGCTCTCCCATGAGGACCTTGACAACATCCACTTCAAATTCGAAATCAAATAGCACCTTGTTATTGCCTGCATCATTCACCTCGAAACTACCTCTTGCTCTCCAAAGAGGTCGAAAAGTGCGAGCCACTGCTTCCAGGTTGACATTCCGATGAGTCATAAACTTCGCTGCTAAAACATGTTCCCCTGCTTTCTTCTTCGCCGTGAGGTCCACCTTATTTCCTTCATCCACTGACAATGACAGTTTCTTCCAACGTTGAGCAAGGTCTTCCATCTTCACGTACACACAGTAAACTACTCCACCAACACACTAGAGCCCTAATAGTAAGCTAAGTTACTATAGGGGACGTACTGCTTCCCTAAGGAAGGACCACCTATGCTACAGTAATGAGAGAGTAATCTACTCGCTTACTGAGAACTATTTGAGAGCAATGTTAAGATGTCTACACACAGTAAACTAAGATTTAAATTCATTTTAATGTTACTTGAGTTGTAATGATTTTTAAAATAATGAAAAACTGCTATTATTAATCATTCACCCTCTACTTAATTCCTACTTTTGACTCGTTTTAACTAATTTTAATGAGTTCTTCAATGTTCATAGTATTTATAGTGAAGATGCTAAAAAAAAAAAAAATAAGTTTTAGTAACTCAAAAGTTTTATTTTAACATCCCATTTTGTAATTCACTCAATATCAAAGGTTGTATTTTTTCCCGTTTTATTGATTTATTTTTTATTCTTACTCTCTCATCTTTCTCTATTATCTCATTTTCCATCTCTCTCTCTTCTATGCTACCACCATCACCATTAATTAAAATAATAATAATAATAATCCACAAACAAGATTCAAACAACCCACAACCCCATTGCTAGCCACCACCACCACTGGGAAAAATAACATAAAACTTCAACCACAAATAATAACCCAACTACCCACAACCCACTGCTAGCAACCACCACCACTAATGGGGAAAAAACACATAAAACCTCAAACCACGGCCCGATCCCAACCCAAACCCATGGATCATTGAACCCACTACTACCACCACCAACTCTAGCAACAAAAAGACTCATCATCGACAAAAGATAAAAGACTGAAGAGAAGGTGTAAGAGTGCTCAGAGAGGCGAGAGTGAAGACTAAGAGAGAGGTGAGAGTGAAGACTAAGTGTTGGTTTGGATTTAGCGTTTCCGCGTTTCCAAACTCACGTTTGTGTTTTTTTTTTTTTTTTGGGACACGCGTCTGGCACTGTTCATTGTCCATGAACAGTGATTTTAGGCTTGTGAACAGTGTCAAATGCGTGAACAGCTGTAGTTGTTGACCAAGTCAACAGTGAACAGTGTACTGTGCACTGTTCACAGGTCCCACAAACTTCACTTTTCAGCAATTTTTTCATTAAAAATGAGTTTCAGGGTATTATTCACACATTTAAAAATTATTTTGTTACAATGTTTTCAGTTTTCAATTTTCAGTTTCAGCAAAATAAGTTCTATCTAAATGGACCCTAAAAGAGAGAAGTAAGATGAAAGAAAGAAAAAATAGAAAATATATAATAATGAAAGAGCAGAGGGAAACTAAATAAAATTTGTTTTTAATACAACTTTGTTACTATAGTAAATTGTTAAAGATGATAGTTTAATAAAGCAAGTTGCCAAACTTTTTTAGCTTGACAACCATTGATAATGCGTGTATTTTGGTCGTTAAGTGGTAAAAATAGCTTTTTGGAGGCTTTACCTCCTCCATTGTGACTCTGAGGGTCATAGATGGTTGCAGGGGCTAGCTCTAGGCATTAGGCCAACTAAGGCCCCCTTACACTATGTTTGGATGGGTGGATTTTAGGGAGGATTGAAAAATTTGAAGAAAAAATATGAGAGAAAATGAGAAATGGTGTTGTTTGGTAAGGAGGGAGGGAGAGGAAAATTTTTGGTGGGGCCCAGGCATTTTCCACCTGGGCCCACCTAAAACTTGTCTCTCCAAAATGGAGAGAAAATGGTGTTGGAGGAGTTTTATGAGTAAATGACAAAATTGCCCTTGCACTAATTTTGTCCTATTGCTTTTTTTTTTTTTTTTTTTTTTTTTTTTTTTTTTTAAATTAGACATGATTTTTTTTCCTGGACATAATTTTTATTTTTTAATAAATTTGGGTGATTGTTTTTTTTTCTTTTTTAATTGCTTGTCATTTTTATTTTATTTTAATTATACATCATTTTTTAACAAGAGTATATAAGTAAATTTATATAAACTCACTTTTTCCACCTCTCCATTTTTTCACTCCCAACCAAACAAAAAGAAGAGAAATTAAAATCTTTTCTATCCTCTCACTTTTTTATCGTCTCACCATTTTCTATTCTCCCACTTTTTCACCCCGCCAACCAAACACACCTTTAGTAGTGGAAGGCCCTAAATGTGAGGGTAAAAAATGATTTCTAAGAAGATTAAAAAATTTTAAGAGAATCCCCTTTTTGTTTTTTTTTTTTTTTTTTTTTTTTTTTTTTTTAAAGATATGAAAAAGATATATTAATTTCACATTTTTCCTCCACTTTTAAGAAGACCCCAAAAATTGAATAATAGTAAAGATAATACAAATTTAAATAGATAGCTTTTACAAGTAAATGTGTCACCAATCAAAAGAAGTAATTCAAATAGAAAAATGTTTGAAATACTATAAATTTGACTACATAACATTTACAAATTGATGTGGCTATACTGAATATAATTGATGGACTACAACAATCTAATAAATGCATATTTGAATTCGTTTTTGTGATTGATGATATATTTTTGTAAGCTCTATATTGTAAAATGGGTCATGCTAATTACTTTTTAAGAAAGTTTTAATACCATTTTTATGGAAAATAAAAAAAGTTGTCAAAATATTATTATTTTTTCCATAAATTTTTTTTTAAATGAATTATTAATCAGTGCTCTAAAAGCACTAGTTAGTATTTCTCTTTATTTTTTTAATAAAACTTATGATGATATTATTTTAAGTGACAAAAAAAAAAAAAAAAAAACCATTTAAAGCTATAGCCTTAAGCCTCCAAAACCTTAACCTTTAATTGTCTTGTGTGTCATCACCAGCGTTGTTGTCTGTAGCTCTATTAGTGGTGTCATTGGTGATTCTCTGCCCAAAACCTTAACCTTTTTTTATATAGCTAATTTTGTAAAACCCCAATTGTTTATTGTTCATTATTCATTTATATTGCTTTGAATATTGTCATAGTTTTGAAACTTGAACTGTTCAAAGAGCTAGAAAATAGAGAAGTTTAAGGTTTTTTAGGTAAGAGGTTCAACTGAGGTTGAACTATGACAAAATAAAAATTTTAAATTCACTAAAACATCAACTAAATATAATAATTAGTGTATTTAGGACACAACAACCTAACCTGCCTAAATAGTTAATTAGTGTGTCAAATAGAATTTGGCGTGTGGCTCAGTTTGAGTCCCTACAAATGCATTTTATCAAAGTTTTTTTTTTTTTACTTATTCTCTGATTATACTAGAATTGAATTTATTAGAATTTTATTTGTTATTGCATCTATTTACAAACTTGTTGTACATCAAATGAATGTTAAAACTACTTTTCTAAGTGGTAATTTAGAAGAAGAAATTTATTTGCATATATACATGGAACAACCGGAGGATTATGTTGTTCTTGGACAAGAACACAAAGTTTGTAAATTAGTTAAATCTTTATCTGGTTTATAATAAGCACCTAAACAATGGCATTAGAAATTTGATAATGTTATGCTTACACATGGATATGTTATTAATGGAGTGGATAAATGCATATATAGCAAGTTTAATAATGAAGGTGTCATTATACGTTTATACATTGATGACTTGCTTATATTTGGTACTAGCCTTGAAATTGTGCTTAATGCTAAATGTTTTATTGCCTCTAACTTTGATATGGGTGAGGCAAATGTAATGTTGGGTATTAAGATCCTTAGGGATAATGATTGCATTACACTATCACAATCTCATTAAGTAGAGAAAATTCTTAAAAATTTTAAACTCTTTGATATGTTACCTATGTCTACTCTATTTGACTCAAACGTGCACTTGATTAAAAACTGCAGTGATAGTTTTCCACAAGAAAAATATGCACAAATTATTGGTAGTTTAATGTTTTTGATAAATTGAACTTGCCTTGATATTGCATATGTCGTTGGTAGATTGACTAGGTATATTCATAATCCTAGTATGGAGCATTGAGATGAAATATCTAGATTTTTGAGATATTTAGAGGGTACTTGTGATTTTAGTTTTTCATATTGTGATTTTCCTAATATGGGTCTATTTGGAATCTGTTTATTTTGTTAAAAATGAAAACTTTTTGTTGAAAGTACTATAAATAAAGATAAAACTTAACTGGAATAGTATAGTGGTATCCATGAATAGTAGCAAAATTAAGCTAAATAGTAAAATAAGTTGGCAAAAATAATTTTTGCCAAACGAACATTATATTAGAAGAATATTGTATTGCTAATTAGATATCTGATACAGATAGGTAAAGCCCGCTAGTGGATATGTATTTACACTAACTGGAGGGGTTTTCTCTTGGAAGTCATCCAAGTAGACTTGTATTGCGAGATCCACCATGTAATCAAAGTTAATAACCTTGGAGAAGGTTGGATCTAAAGCATGGCTTAGAAGCTTATTAATTGATATATTATTGTATACTAATTATCTATTGCCTCTGTATGCATGTACTGTGATTTCTAGGCTGCATTAGCACGTGCTAAGAATAAAATCTATAATAGGAAAAGTTAACATATCTGATTGATACATAATATTGTGAGGCAACTTATTAATAATGGTGTAATGTCCTAGATTAGCCAATATGGTTGCTCATTCTCTAGCAAAATGGTCTGTCATTTATTTATTTATTTATTTTTATTTATTATTTTTTTTGATCTTGGCTGCTGTCCCCAGTTTTTGCCCCTGTTGTGTGGGATGAAGCTGGCAGCTAGTTGTAATTTTGGCTCTTCATCTTTGTTAATAGAGAGTTTTCATTCATCACCAAAAAAAAAAAAAAAAAAATTGTTTCAGTACAAAGATAACTACGAAATGCATTTTGGGTTGACTATGGGCTTGGGCAGGTCTGCATTCCACCTAGGCCAGCTCCATCTCTTAGGCGATTTTTGAAGCCCGGCCTTCAAACTTGATGGCAATATTTGGCCCTAGGCCCAGTCCAACCGCTTTTTGCATAAAATGTTTTTGTGCATTAACTTCCTTGTACGTTTCATATTTCCATATTTTCCGCAGATACATTTTAGCTTAACTAGTTAGGGCAACACGTGCCAGTCATGAAAAAAGAGAGTAGTGATTAGGATTGATTTTTAAAATACATAGAGATTTACATTAATAAAAAAAGACATTAATTTTAAGAATTTTGATAATTATGTCATAAAAAATTAATCTTATTCGTATAAGACCGTGATGGATCTCAATTCAATATTTTATTATTTTATTTTAATCTATAACTTACACCTCAATAGTTGTGAATATATTGTAATAACAACAATATATCACAACATTTTTAGTTACGCTAGATTTAGGTATGATATTTTATTATTTTATTTTATTTTGATCCATAAGGAATTAATACATGCGTCACAATATTTTCACAATATCTCTATGTATATATTATACTTAATTACAATGTAAATTTATATTGTAGACACAAAAAAATTGACAAATTTTGTACACATTTACAAAATTTGTACAATATTTACCAATTTTTGTGCAAATGTGTATAATATTAATCACTTTTGTGTATTTACAATGTAAACTTGCATTGCAAGTACAAAGTAAACATATAAAGATCTCAAAAAAAACAAAGAAAAAACAAAAAACAAAAACAAAAACAAAGTTCAAACCAACTGGCATACTGGAAGGGGAAAAAAAGAAGAAAAAGAAAGAAAAGAAAACAAAAAGTGCACCTCACTAATTGAATAAACCAAAAAAACACTATTCATGAGCCTTTGGCTCTTTTTATAAAGTTAATAGATATGTCAGCTTACATAAATATTTAAAAAGGAAAAAAAAAAAAAAACACAAACTGATGAGTGAAAAAAAAAAGAAAAAACTTTAGGCACTGTAGAAATTAATGTTAAAATATTGTGGACTTAGCATTTTTTTATTTGACCTATAAAAAACTAAGATCTCAACAATTGTGAAAATATTGTGATAACAATAAGTGTTGTAACATTTTCTCAAAACATTTATTTTTAGTTGTGATTGGTCACAGTCTCATATTTTATTATTTTATTTCAACTTGTAAGAAATTGACACATCAATAATTGTGAAAATATTGTGAAATTTGTTGTGTCAGTATAACAATATATATATATATATATATATATATATAACAACTTACATAAATATTTAAAAGAAAAAAAAAAACACAAACCGATTACTGAAAAATAAAAATAAAAATTAGGCACTATATCTATCGTGCCAGTTAAATAAATCAAAAGCATTGCACAATAAGTGTTGTAACATTTTTTTCAAAAAATTTATTTTTAGTTGTGGTTAGTCATAGTTTCATATTTTATGATTTTATTTTGACTTGTAAGAAATTGACACGTCACTAATTATAAAATTTATTGTGTTAGTATAACCATATATATACTAGCTTACATAAATATCTAAAGAAAAACAAAACATAAATTGACTACTAAAAAAAAAAAAACTTTAGGCATTGTAGCAATAGTGCTACTTGGTACTGTATCAGAATTTGTTGTGTTAGTATAACAATATATATATTAGCTTACACAAATATTTTAAATAAAAAAACACACACACACACACACACACACACACAAACCAATTATTGAAAAAAAAAAAAAAAAACGAACTTTAGTACAGTGCCTCTTGGTACTATAGCTACTATTCAAAACATGAAAAGAAAAAAAAAAAAAGAAGCTCATGAAACCAAATTCACTATAGCGAGCACTGTAGTGGCATAGCTGCTTTTTATATAATTAACAGAAATGTGAAAGTTTATATATGAAAATCCAAGTCCCCTAAATTATTTCTTGAATATTAGATTTTAAAAAGTCAACTTTGATCTAGGGCAAGTAAGGCCACTAATGGTCAAACCCGAGTATGGTATTTTCAATTTGTTTTTTGATAATTACATTTTTTTATTAAAAAAAAAAGGTTAAAAATTGGGGAATGACATTTTAAACTGTATATTTTAATGATCGTTTGAAATTAGATCCTAAAATTTTAAATTAAACATTGAAATTTAAGACGGCTACAAATTACATATTATAATTGTGATAAATCATATAAATTCAAACTTTGGACATTTAAAAATTTGATTTTTACTAGTGGGTTCAAATTGATATAATTTTAAAAGTATATGATTCAATTTTAATTTAATGAAAGTGTAGTGTTTAATTTGAAATCTACCTTAAAGTATAGGGTTGAAAAATGTAATATACCTTTTTTCAAAATGCCTTCCATTCTCATTCGTGTCTTTTTTTTTTTTTTTTCTTTTTCTTTTTTCAAATTGGATAGAATTTTTTTTAAGAAAAAATATGATAGAATTTAAATACGTGACATCATTCTATGGTGATTTTTTTTTTTTTAATTATCATATAAATATAAAGATTTTAATTTTTTGTTTACAGTAGCAAGATTTAAATTCAATTCTCTTATTTAGAAACAAAAAACTTTGTTAGTTCATGAATTAGCTGAAATTCATTATTCTCATTCATGTGGTGATGATCAATCTACTAAAGCCTATGTTTATTGTATATTTGGAGAATTGTACATAGATATCTAATTAGAGAAGTTACTAAAATCTTAGATAAATGATATGTGGTCTTCAACTTTTATTACTTTTCCAATAAATAAATAATGAGATAACAAGACAAAAAATGCAATAATATGCAATAAGATATACAATACAACCTATTTCAATATCACTTATATGAAAATAAAATAAAAATATACTAACGTCATATTTAGATTGGATTTCAAGTTGCAAAGGCCTGCAATCATATTTTATTTTTCCAGAAGAAAAACAATTTTGGACCATTCTGACTACTTGCACAATTGCACAACATAAATTCCAATGATGTGCTTTGTTCTGTGAAGCAAGATTCAAATGATGGCTGGATGGCTACTCCACCTGGGTATTTCAAGGTGAATGTGGATGGCGTGTTGCCTTTAGATGGCAGAGGCATCATTATGGACAAGGCTCTGCCTTCGTGTTACCCAGCAGAGTGGGCCGAGCTCTTTGCTTTGGAGCATGGAGTCGTTTTGGCTCAAGAGTTGGCCATTTCCAACGTTATTTTTGAATCAGATGCTGCACTGGTGATTCAAGCTATTTCGCAGGATCATTATGGAGGCGAAGCTGGCCATTTAATTTAGGAGATTCAGAGAGCAAAGTCTTCTTTTGCTAGCTGCACATTCAAACGCGTGAAAAGGGCTTATAATGGGGCTGCTTATGAGCTCGCCCAGTTTGCAAAATGGAATAATGCTAGTCATGTATGGAAAGATGATTTCCCGTTATTTTTAGATTTCCTGCTTCAGTCAGGCTCCGGCTGATGGGTGTTTTGTTTTAGCTCTGTTGTATTTCTTCCGTTGAGTTAATGATATCTCATTTCCCTCTCAAAAAAAAAAAAAAAAAAAAAAAAAAAAAAAGAGTAGGTGAAGCTGGCAATTGTACAACAAAAAATAAAAAACCTAGTGATTGTACAACCTGAACCGGAACCTTACGACCAACTCTTGTAACGAGACTTGAGAGCGGCCCAAATTTAGAGCATTTGTATAAGTTTGTGCAAAAATTATTATAGCATAAGAATCTACCCCTTCTTTTTTTTTTTTTTTTTTTTTTTTTTTTTTTTTTTTTTTTTTTTTTTTAAGATTAGTTATTTACATTACATTTCATTAAAATATCAATTTTTTTTTAATTATTTCTCTATCTATATACACAATAGCCATCATCTATTATCTTCTTTCATCATCAAAATATGTAAAGAAATAATAAAATACTAAATGCAAATAAATAATATCAGTGTAAATTTACACAGTTATTGTAGCAACTAAGTATTTTTATAAAACTTTGCATAACTTGATGTTAATAAATATTGAGTTTGGTTGGAGAAATGTGGTACTTTTTCTATTATACAAGTACTATGTGAGTACTATTAAGCAACACTCTTACATTAATTGGGGACATGTGTAGGGTTCCTATTAAAGCACTAGCATCCAGTATGCTAAATGTGAAAATTTTAGCATTTAGCACACCAAATACCAAATAAGAAGCCACATGAGATGTCTCAAATGCTAATTTTTTTAGCATTTGTGACTGTGTGTCTATGCCATTCTACTAGTAGAACGATACGGACCCAAATTGTAAAAATAAAAAAAGCTTACTCTCTCTCTCTCAAACCAACCTTCAACCTCTCACCATCTTGCTCATCACTGTCTCACCTGTCCGCTCATTGTCTCACTCATACCCCTCTCTTCTTTCTCTCTTGAGCAGCAGCTTCGTGGGTTGGTTGAGTTGGAGCTTAGCTTGGCTTGGCGTGGATGGTGATGGCCACGAAGGAGGGAGGGTTGGCTTTTCTGATTTGATTTTGGCTATTAAGATTGAATAAGTTTTTTTATTTGGGTCTTGTGTTGGTAGGGGGTGGGAGTTGCAGCTGGGTGATGGTTGTTAGTTGTGGCAGTGGTGGTGTTATGGCTAGGTTAGATATGATTTTGGGTGTTGGTTTTTGAGTTTAGGATGGGTTTTGTGGTGTTGATGTGGTGGGTTTGGTTCTAGGTGTTATGTGGTAGTCTTGGTGTCCCTGGTGGCGGTGGAGGGTTGTTGGGGGGGGGGGGGGGGGAGGGGGTAATGGATGGTGGTGTTGTGTTTTATTTTGTTTTTGGTTTTGGTTTTAGTTTTCTTAATTTTTTTAATGTACTTGAGGGGTTTTTTAGATTATTTTAATGTGTTGTAATCTAAAATGTAGTGTGTATTTTAAATAATTCATCAAGTATATTTTTGGTGTATTAAAGTCTGTGTGTGTGTGTGTGTATATATCTTCTTTAGTATACCTTATTCTTTTTTTTATTTTTATTTTTTATTTTTATGCTAAGAGCATCAACACCTGCTCTCTACAAAATATCCTATTTTACCATCTCAACTGCTACTTTATCTATTATACCATACTAGTATGTAACCCCGTGCTACCGCACGGGACTAGTTAATTGTAATGATGTTATTGGCCAATTTTTTTGTTTTAGTTTTTTTGGGTTTATCACACAGATCATCGGATGATAGAATTAAATAAAACAATGAAAAATATATATTGTATTTTATTATTTAAGTAATGCTATTGGTCTTTTTTTTTTTTTTTGGTTTATCATATGTAGGATAGCATTAGATAAAGCAATGAATAAAAAAAGAGAATATTGCATTTTATTATTTAAGTGATACTACAGTGAAGAAAAAAGAGAATATTGCATTTTATTATTTAAAATATATAAAGGGACATTAATGGAACTTTCTTCAAAAGTTTGTAATAAAATTGGACATGAATAGCGTATTGGAATCAAAAGTGTGTTGCAATTCATAGTTTTTAGTAGAGATGCCATCAGATAGCACTTTTTCCCTATAGACATGTCTAATACGCTGTCCTTGAGTTTATTTTGAGTACATTTCAAGGCGAAGTCAATATTGTTGTCTCTTTTAACACTTCAGAGTTTATTTTGGAATGGGCTATCCAAGTAAAAAAAAAAAAAACCTGAAAACGTGCTACAGTGCAAAACGTGAAACGTAAAATTGGATCCAAACCCCACCTTAATCACGGATGGTGGAAGAAAAAAATTTAAAATATATTCTTTTATTATAATATCTTTCGAAAATAACAAACGCTGATAATAACCAAGAGATTTATTTATTTTTTAAAATTAAAAAAAAAATCAAAATATCAAGAATTATGCAATAGTCAACCTATGGCAGTTGACTATTTCTAAAAGTTTTAGTAAAGTTTTAATCAGAGTTAAATAATAATAATAAATAATAAATAAATTCCTTTTATAATAATATATCTTTCAACAATCACAAAAGTCGATCACAGCCCATGATTCAATTTCAACAGGAAAAAAAAAAAACAATAAATAAATAAATAAAATTAAGGGAAAAAAAATGGCGATGCAAAGAAGAAGTGCATGCCTCTAAAAAAATGGTGATCAATTTATACATATATATTCCCACGAAAACAACTAAATCATATCAATTAAAACGAAAAAAAAAAAAACACACACACACACACACACACACACAATAGAAAGGAACCCAAATTAGCCAAAAACGGAAGATGTGAAAGACATTGTGACTACCGATTACTGAAACCATCAGACTGAAGTATATATAAAAAGCCAACCCACAAAGAAAGAGAGAGGCATACCAGAGCCATGGGAGAAGAGGGTCGTTGCCAGGGTAGGATTTGATATCTAAGATCAAGGAGCTGAAGAGATCAATGTTGTTGTCGTTGTTGGCTTTGGCAGAAGGGGAGGTGAACCTGTAAAACAGGCGTGTCTGATATATAAAGAAGAGCAAAAGGTTTTATTAGCCAAAAAAAAAAAAGCAAAACATTTAAATGTAAAATGCAGATTTCTAGAAGGGGGGCTGTATATTGAAGGATTTTGGGTTTTGAGAAGGGGAGGTGAACCTAAATATACATGAGTGTGAAGAGCAAATGTTTTATTCACCCAAAAAAAAAAAAAAAACAAAACAAAAAAGAGCACAGCGTTAAAACCCAAAAGGCTAAAATATTAATATTCAATTATTTACTATTGTAAGGCATGCAGTATTAACTAAATAGGGGGAACAACAAAGAAAAGCAATTCATTACTTTAAAAAGTCCAACCTAACGTAAATTAGAATAAAACAATAACTTTTTGCACATGAAACATAAGATATTAGTGAGTATTTTGACATGACCTCCATTGAATTGCTCTGAGAGTAGGTGATAAAGAAAAACTTCATGAGACATATTCTTTGAAGATGCACGGGCACCTTGTGAGACTATTGGTGTGGTCATTTTAGTTGAGTAGATAGGATTGGTTATTTGAAGGTTCATTATTATTGGACTCTTTGGTTTTTGTATTCAATAATTTATTTTGCACAAAAATTAAAAAAATTGATAGACATGTCTAATTGGAATCTAATTAGATTTGATCAACTATTCGGTTTTTGTACCTAATAATTCAATTGAAACAATAATTAAAAATTAAATGAGACACGTGGCAAAAAATTAGACTTCAATTGAAATCCAATTTATAATCTAATTGGATTTTGTTAGAGTTCTAAGTGGTGTGTACATGTGGCACATAATTAGAGTTCTAATTTGGAATTGCCATTTCACACTCTCTCTGCTTCACCTATTATTATATATATAGATGTGTGCACCCAAAATTGAAACCAGTTGGGCTGGACCTCACTTGGGCTTACAACTTACTTGTATAGTGGGCTTGGATTTCCTACAGTGGGTCATTCTAAACACCAAGGCTCAAGGGAATCGTTTTCCTCTCCTCGGGGGTCTGAGCCACATCCTCACTCTATATTCGCTCTGTTTACACTCTTCCTTCCCTCAATTCTCCAACCCCTGTCTTTTTAAAACTTCTTGTATTTATAGTTCACAGAGTAGTGGAGAGGTCATAATTATTCGCCAGTAAGTGCTACCGGCAGTCCAGTATTATCGACCGTAAGTGCGTGGTTAGTTGGGCATGCGAAGCGGTGAGGGTGGCGTTGGAACTTGGTTCCCACCTCCACGATAATTCTCGGCAGCAGTGCCTCTCCGAGGCACGGTCGGGTAGGTATAGGGCGGGGTGTCCCGTGAGCCGTATGTTTATCATTGCTCGGTAAGGGATTTGCCGAGAAACGACGAAAAGGCCAAGCTCGGGCCCAAAGCATGCGCGGCTCGAGGGTGGGCCGTTAGGTAAGAGGAGACCGGCCTCATGGGCCATATGCCCAGGCCAGGGCCCAAGGTCCATTATGGACCGTGGTGCGGGGGCCGTACAATAGCCCCCCCTTGATTCGCTCCCCATTCCCGGGGGTGAATCAAGGATCACGAGGGCAAAACGCCCGTTTGGGAAGTCGAAGGGCCAATGCATGGCCATTGATGGGCGCATTAATGCGCGTCTCAAAAGACGCGTTTGGAGTTGATTGACGGCCTATCCGCCATCATTGCCTAACGGTTCGTGAACCGAGGCGTCGCGCGTGTCAGTTGAAGCGGCGGTCCGCGTGGTTTCCTTCCAGTGGATCATTAAATGCTTCTCATTCCACTCCCCACGCCTATAAATAATCCCTTTAGTCACTGACTCTCACTTTCGCATTCCTTACCTTTCAGTATCATACTCTGCCGAGCATCCCTCTTTCGTGGTTCATCTACTGGCCCAGAACACACCTCCTCCTTAGAGACCACAGTAAGTTCCTTTCCCTCTTCTTGCTTTTCTAGTTCAGCCATTTCAGTCTATTCTTTGATAGTCGTAGCATTTCTTTTTTCCCTTTTATTAAAAACATTCGTCTTGGAAAAAAAAACATGAGTTACTCTTACCTCCTTTCCTCCGAGCACGCTTTGGCTAGATTTAGGGAAGCATATAATGTTCCTAGTGACGTAGATATTGCCTACTGCAATATGGGTGATATTGACATCCAGAGGCGCCTGGCGAAAACACGGTGTTCTTTCCCTTGATGGCCATTCTGGAGGGTGGGGTTAGGTTCCCGGTTGACCCTCTAATTCTTAGTACCCTTAGATTTTACGGCCTTTGTCCCGACCAACTCCCTCCCAACTTTTACAGGGTAGTGAGTTGTGTGAGTAGGCTGAACCAGTTGTACGGGTTGCAGCTAAATCACTATGACATTAATCAGATGTACAGTCTGTGCGGCAATATCGAGTCTGACTATTATATAAAGACTAGGGATGTGAGGGTACGGCTTATTTCATGCCTACCAGATTCAAATCGAAACTCGGCTAAAGATTTCGTTCAGGTGAGCGGCAATTGGTTTGCCGAGGAGATCCCCTGTGCGTTTTCGCCGCGCGATGTTGGTCGGTGACTAACCTTTATTTACTTTGGTTTATTTTGGTTTTGGCCCGGCTATGTAATTGTTTACCCTTATTTCCTTTGTGCAGAGGGCAAAAGGTTCAAGCCGGATATCAGAGTGGTGCACGTTCTGGACCTGAACTTCGTGCTCAGGTCGGAAATCTTCGTACACACGGACGGACAGCTCCGGGCGTCCCACCTCATCCTCGGTGTCAATCCCGTCTACTCAACTTGGTAGGCGTTCAGCCAAGCTTTGCTAGTTGACAGCCCTCTCCTTTCATATATCGATGTCCGGCACGCCAATTTCTTTCCCCCCAGGCTAACTGTAGGCGAGGCACGTGATCTTGGACCCCGGTACATTTGTTCAGACGAGCGCCAGCCTATCCGTGACGAATCTGCCGAGCGCGTATCTGCCGAGCGTAAGAGACGCGCCCACGAGCAAATCCAGCAAGAAGCTCCCGCTCAGCCGGAGAGAACTGTAGAACCCGAGGCTCCTGTTCGGGAAGGGGAGGGAGCAGTCGCAGATCCAACTGACTCTTCTGAGACAGGATTCGACCAGGGCGACGCCATGGTGGCTAGGAGGAAGATGATGATCGACCGCTTTGTCCCGAGCGCCCGGCCGGCTGTTCAGCAACAACAAACTCCCGGCCAAGATGTTTCGCCTCCTGCTGTCCCGTCCACCCGAGTTCGAAAGAGGCCGCGCACAATCGATCAGACCTAGACGGGCCCGGGCAACGTGCCCCCCCGACCTTCTGCCGGTATTGTCATCCGGGAACCGGTAGCGCAAACCGGGATAGACCTGGCGTCTACTTCCCGGGCTCCGGCAGCATGGCGACCCTCCTTCCAACTCGGCGGCGAGCCTCTTCCATCGATGGCCAGTGCCCGAGTATGGGACAAAGGTTATGGTGGCCGGGTGGCGCAGAGTCTGGTGCGCGGCATCCTCTTGCCCGAGGACTTGAACGCTTTTACGAAATCCACGGATGAGTCTTTGGGGAGGCGTTTGCAGTGGCACACCATAGCGGTAACTGTCTCATTTTTCTTTATGATTCTTGGTCTCCCATTTGCTTATGTACGTGCAATTTCCATTTTACCTTACAAAGTGAATATTCTGTGGTCAGGCTGCGCAAATATTGTACATTGTGGACGGGAGGATGAGGGAGCTGGCCGAGGATGTTGAGCGGGAGAAGGCTCTTAAGGATGTCGCCGAGGCCACGGCGAAGGAAAAGTCGAAAATTGCCGAGGAGGCAGAGAACAAAATTGCTACAGCCGTAAAGGCCCAGGCTCTTGCCGAAACGAAATGTGAGGAGCTGGAGCTGCAATTGGGCGGCACCGAGCTAAAATTGGCAGAGGCTCAGAGCTTGAACACCATGCTGGAAGGGCATTTGGCAGATTCGAAGGCGGCGCTGGAGGCTTGTGAAAACAAGTGGTATAATGAGGGGTTCGCGGATGCCGAGAACTCGGCGGAACCGGTCATTCGCCAGGCCCACAGGCTTGGATACGAGGAGGGTTGGTTCGCCGCTCTCCAGGCCTTGGGCGTTCCCGAGGATTCTCCGTTGAGGGATCGAAGCAAGATCCCTTTCCCAAGCATCCCCCACACCGAGAATCCCGCACCCCTGGTTATTGACGAAGAAGAGACCTCCAGCATGAGGGAACTGGTGAACGCCATTGACTTTCATGCAGTGCCAACCGACATGGAGGGGACTAGCCACCCCCGTGTTGGGGATCGAACCGGGGAGGATGTCCAGCCGCCAACTCCTCATGCCGACCAACGCTCTCAAGAGGACGCATCCTCCGCCCATGCTGTGGATATCTAAAGTTGTAATCCTGCCCTTCTTTATTTTTACTTTTACGTATTTTTCTTTCTTTTTTGAGAACTTTAATGAGCGGAATTGCCTATGTCGCCGGGTTGTGGTGACAGGATAATTTGTTTATGTTAATTTAAGTTTTACGCTTTTATATGAATGCTTTATCGTGTTGCCCTTTCGCATTGACCGAGTAACGAACTCTTGCTAGTTGCCTCTTTGTTGTGATGTATCCGAACATGGTAGGGTTTCCACCCGTTCGGGTTTAGGGTTCGAACCGAGGGTTAGGTTTATGTCTTTAGAAAGAACAAAAAGGTTGTCTCCACCTGCTCGGTGATAGGGATCGAACCGGGGGTCAGGCTTCTGTCCTAGAGCCCTTAAGGTTTCCACCTGCTCGGTGATGGGGATCGAACCGTGGGTCAGGTTTCTGTCCTTAGAATAAAAAAGTTAAGGTTTCCACCTGCTCGGTGATAAGGATCGAACCGAGGGTCAGGTTTCTTGTCCTTAGAATAAAAAAAGTTAAGGTTTCCACCTGCTCGGTGATAGGGATCGAACCGAGGGTCAGGCTTTTGTCCTTAGAATAAAAAAAGTTGAGGTTTCCACCTGCTCGGTGATAGGGATCGAACCGAGGGTCAGACTTTTGTCCTTAGAATAAAAAGGTTAAGGTTTCCACCTGCTCGGTGATGGGGATCGAACCGAGGGTCAGGTTTCTGTCCTTAGAATAAAAAGGTTAAGGTTTCCACCTGCTCGGTGATAGGGATCGAACCAAGGGTCAGGCTTCTGTCCTAGAACCCTTAAGGTTTCCGCCTGCTCAGCGACAGGGTCGAACCGAGGGTCAGGCTTCTGTCTTTAGAATAAAAAGGTTAAGGTTTCCACCTGCTCGGTGATAGGGATCGAACCGAGGGTCAGGCTTCTGTCCTTAGAATAAAAAGGTTAAGGTTTCCACCTGCTCGGTGATGGGGATTGAACCGAGGGTCAGGTTTCTGTCCTAGAACCCTTAAGGTTTCTGCCTGCTTGGCGATAGGGTCGAACCGAGGGTCAGGCTTCTGTCCTTAGAATAAAAAAGTTTAGGTTTCCACCTGCTCGGTGATAGGGATCGAACCGAGGGTCAGGCTTCTGTCCTTAAAATAAAAAGGTTAAGGTTTCCACCTGCTCGGTGATAGGGATCGAACCGAGGGTCAGGCTTCTGTCCTAGAACCCTTAAGGTTTCCGCCTGCTCGGCGACAGGGTCGAATCGAGGGTCAGGCTTAGAAAGATTCGGAACAGCTTGAAAAACATCAGTACTATATCTACAAAACATACATAACCGGTTGCGGTTAATTTGTGTCCGGAATATCGCCCATCAATGATAGTACTTCTTGAGATTATGGACGTTCCACGGTCGGGGCAGCTGTCTCTGGTCTAGGTCTTCCAAGAAGTAAGCCCCGGTGCCGGCCACGGCCGTGACCCTGTATGGTCCCTCCCACGTTTGCGCCAGTTTCCCGGCTCTAGTGTCCCGCATGTTGCCCACGGCTCTTCTGAGAACCAAATCCCCGGCGACAAACTCCCTCGTTCTTACACCTCGGTTGTATCTCTGGGTGAGCTTCTGCTGGTATTCCGCAAGCCGTATTGTCACCATTTCGCGGTACTCTTCCACCTTATCCAAATATCCTACCATCATTTCGTTGTTTTGGGCGTGATCGAACCCCGTTACTCGTGCACTGCATAGATTCACCTCGGTAGGGATCACGGCTTCAGCCCCGTAAGTGAGAGAGAAAGGAGTCTCCCCGGTAGACCGCCTAGGTGTGGTGTGGTACGCCCACAAGACTTTTG
The DNA here is from genome assembly GCA_030445155.1 of Quercus variabilis. Classification (NCBI taxonomy): domain Eukaryota; kingdom Viridiplantae; phylum Streptophyta; class Magnoliopsida; order Fagales; family Fagaceae; genus Quercus; species Quercus variabilis. The sequence continues at coordinate 71,969,366 of CP129449.1, forward strand.
GGAGTTCCTCGGCCCAGTTTCCTTTCGCGCCCTCCAGCCTTTTCTTCAACCCACTCACAATCACCTTATTCACGGCTTCAGCCTGACCGTTGCCCTGTGGATAAGCAGGAGTTGAGTACCTGTTTTTGATACCGAGGCCACTGCAAAAATCCCGGAATGCCTGGCTGTCAAACTGAAGCCCGTTGTCCGATATGATAGTGTTCGGCACCCCGAACCTGGTGATGATATTTTTCCATACGAATTTCTTTACTTCCACATCTCGTATGTTGGCCAAAGCTTCCGCCTCCGCCCATTTGGTAAAATAATCGACGGCCACCAAAACGAACTTTCGGCTGGCAGTTGCCCAAAGGAACGGGTCGATGATGTCTAGCCCCCATTGTGAAAAGGCCAAGGACTGCTGATCGGGTTCAGGTGGCCCGCGGGCTTATGGATTATAGGGGCGTGCTTTTGGCACTGCTCGCACTTAAGCACATACTCGGCGGCGTCCTTCTGCATCTGAGGCCACCAAAACCCCTGAGTCATTGCTTGGTGCGCCAATGAATGTCCCCCGACATGGCCGCCGCATACCCCAGAGTGGAGCTCAGCCAAAAGCTCGCCCACCTTCTCCGGGCGTAAGCACAAGAGGTACGGCCCTCCGAAGGACCTTCGATACAAAGTCCGGTTTTCTGCTAACCAATACCGAGGAGCCGTCCTACGGATCCTGATGCCCTCCTTTTCGTCACTAGGCAATCGGTCGTCGACCAGAAACTCGACAATGGGGTCGATCCAACACGGGGATGGGGTTGCGATTGCCGTGGCATTGATTCCTGTAGTTCCCGAGTCGCTAATTACCCTGACGCTAGGCTCCGAAATAAGCTCGACTTTGATTTGCCGTGGTATTTCTTCGGTCATTGACGACGCCAGCGTGGCCAGGGAGTCAGCATGCCTGTTCTGTGTTCGGGCTATGTGGAAAACCCTCACCGTGTTGAAGCGGGCCATAACTAGCCTTGCTTGTTCTAGGTATGCTTTCATCCGGGGATCTCGGGCTTCAAAGCTGCCCTGGACCTGATTCACCACCAGACGCGAATCCGAATATAGCTCAATCTCCCGAGCACCCAGGCTCGAAGCTACCCTCAGTCCGGCCAGGAATGCCTCGTACTCTGCCTCGTTGTTGGATGCCCTGAAACCCAATCTAAACGAGTGTTCCAGTCGTATTCCTTCCGGGGTGATCATAACAACTCCTGAACCGGCGCCCGTGGAGCTTGACGCGCCGTCCACGAATACCTTCCACGGTCGAACCTCCAGTTGGCAAACCATTTCCACCTTCTCTCGGGGCGAAAACTCCGCGATAAAATCCCCAAGGACTTGGCCCTTCACCGAGCTTCGAGGTCTGTATCGTATGTCGAAGGAACCGAGTCGAGTCCCCCATTTGGCTATACGGCCCGTGAAATCCGACCTCTTCAATAACGACTGTAATGGGTGCTCGGTCAGGACGTGTACGGTGTGAGCCTGAAAATAGTGCGGCAACTTCCTGGTGGCGTGTATCAGGGCTAATACGAGCTTCTCCAAAGGCAAGTATCTCGTCTCGGCGTCGACAAGAGTTTTGCTAATGTAGTATACGGGTTGCTGGATCCCTTTGTCCCTTAGTAGAACAGCACTCGCGGCGTGCTCGGATACCGCCAGATACATGAACAAATCCTCACCCGGCTCTGGTGCCGCAAGCACGGGCGCCCGCGCCAAATAAATCTTCAGATCCACAAAGGCCTCCTCGCACTCCTTAGTCCACCGAAATCCGGTCCATTTCTTCAGCAGTTGGTAGAATGGTCGGCAGCGATCTGCGAATTTTGAGATGAACCGGTTAAGGGCTGCCAGCATCCCGGTTAGTATTTGTACTTCCTTCGGGTTGCTCGGTGGCTTCAGTCTTCTCACTGCTTCTATTTGGTCGGGGTTGATCTCAATTCCCCGCGTACTGATCAGGTATCCCAAGAACTTCCCGGCCCCGACGCCAAACGCGCACTTCTCCGCATTAAGGTGCAACTTGTACCGTCGAAGAACCTCGAAAACCGCCTGGAGGTCCCCCATATGCAGGGCTTCCTGTTTGCTCTTAACCACCATGTCGTTAATGTACACCTCGACCGTGCGCCCTATCTTGTCTCGGAACATTCTTGTCATCATTCGTTGGTAGGTGGTCCCGGCGTTCTTCAGTCCGAAGGGCATCCTCGTGTAGTGGTAATTTGCCTCCGGGGAGATGAACGCCGTTTTTTCTTGATCCTCGGGCGCCAGGGCGATTTGGTGATACCCTTGGAAGGCGTCCAGAAAACTCATCCTCGGGTGCCCACACGTGGCGTCCACCAGCTGATCGATCTTAGGCACGGGAAAGGGGTCTTTTGGGCAGGCTCTGTTCAGATCGGTGAAATCGACGCAGACCCTCCACTTGCCGTTCTTCTTCTTCACTACCACGGTGTTCGCCAACCAATCCGGGAAGAAGATCTCCCGAATCACACCTGCCTCTTTCAATCTTTGAACTTCCACTTTTACTGCCTCGAAGTGCTCCCAGGAAGATCTCCTCGGCCTCTGCCTTTTAGGGGCGAATGAGGGGTTAACTCCAAGTTTATGCATGATGAATTCGGGGTCCACCCCGGGCACTTCGTATGGACTCCAAGCAAATACGTCCACATTCCGTATTAGGAGTAGCAACATCTCCACTTTTTCCTGGTCCTCCATGCTCTCCCCTATTTGGAAGTACCTGTCCGTATCCGGCAACACCTTTACCTTGAGCATGCTCTCGGCGTAAGTGACCTCCTCTCGCGGGCTTAGTAATTGCTATAAGGGCGTCCCCGACGAAGAGCATTTGGTGTCGGCCTGATCCTTCCGGCTGGTTTGCTCCTTCCAATCGACCATGGCGATCAAACATTGCCTAGCCGCCTGCTGACTACCTTGTATCACTGTGACACCATAATCAGTATGAAACTTTACCTTCATGTGCAGAGTTGACGGGACAGCCCCCATTGCATGTATCCATGGCCTCCCCAAAATTGCCGTGTAGGGGGAGTATGAGGCAACCACGAAGAAGCTTACCATTACCTCCTTGCCCCCCATGTTCACGGGCAGGGAGACTTGCCCCTCGGGAGCCACCATTTTCCCATCGAACCCAACCAGGGGGGTGTTGTACTTCGACAGATTCTCATCCTTCAGCCCAAGCCCCCTGAATAGGTCCGGGTACATAACATCCGCTCCGCTTCCCTGGTCTATCATTATTCTCTTCACAACGAAGCCGCCAATCCTCGCCGTGACTATCAACGCGTCGTCGTGCGGCTGAATGGTTCCTTCCAAATCACTGTCGCCGAAAGCGATTGGTTCTCGGGTAGGTCTGATCTTCTTTGCGGGAGGCGGCACGCCCGTACCCCCCTCTACCGATATCACTGCCAACACCTCCTTCCCCTTCGCCGTTGAACTGCCCCTCGGGGTGACGTGAATAACATCAATTATCCCAAGGGGAAGCGGAAGGGGATTCCTTCTGTGTGGGGCGCCATGCCCTGTTTCTCGGTCGCCGGCATCCGTCACAAAATCCTTGAGGTGACCTGCCTTAGCCAACTGCCTGAGATGGTCCATTAACACTCGGCACTGCTCGGTAGTATGCCCCCGGTCTTTGTGGTAGGTGCAGTACAGGTTCTGATTTCTCCTAGAGGGGTCGCCAGCCATCTGGTTCGGCCACCTGAAGTATGGCTCGTGCTTGATCTTATCCACAATTTTATGCATGGGCTCCTTGAACGTCATGTTCACCTCCCCCACTGGCGCTATTGGCTCTTGAATCCTCAAATTTCCCCGTGCCCTCTGTTGAAAACTGCTCTGCCGAGGACGATCCGTCACTGGTGCCTTGCCTTTGCTCTGTATTCTATCATCTTCCAACCGCTTGTACTCCTCAATGCGCCTCATCAGCTGCCTCATATCCTCGGGAGGTTTCTTAGTTAATGATTCCCTCAACCCTGACTCGTCAGGCAATCCCAATCTGAAAGTGCTCGCCGCGATCTTCTCGTTCCCCCCTCCAATCTCGTTGTAGAGCTCCCAGTATCGGCTGGCATAATCACGGAGGGTTTCTCCCGCCCTCATCTTTATAGACAGCAGCGCGTCCACCGGTTGCCGTTCCCGGCTGCACGTCACGAAACGGGAACCGAACTCCTGTATTAGCTCGGCGAAACTATGAATGGAGCCCTTGCGCAACCCGTTGAACCACCTTAAGGTCGTGGGACCCAGGCTGGAGGGAAAAACCTTGCACATCAGAGCGTCATTGCGGGTATGCAGAGACATCATCTGGATGTAGTGGCTGACATGCTCTACAGGGTCTGTTTTCCCATCATACGAATTGAACGGCGGGCGTGTAAATCTGTCCGGCATCGGTGCTCGCTCAATATCCGCTGAGAATGGGGACCGAGCCGCCCTGCGCAATGCGCGGCTCATAGCATCCATGGCCGCATTCCTTGGCCGTCCCTCTGGAGAACCCGAGCCCCGATTCCCGTATTCCCGCGACCGAGATCGATTTCGCCGTCGGTGAGAGTCCGCTGAAGGGGAGCGGTCTCGGCGGCGACGGGACTCCCTCAAGTGCGAGCGTTCCCTGCAAAGGCGGGATCCCGATTGATTCGATCCCACCCCACGTCTCTCTTCCTCGGCATCAGGCCTTCTCCCCTAGTCTTCTTGACCGGCCCGGCGGCGCTCGTTTCGTGCTTCCAACTCCAGTTCTTGTACTAACCTCCGCAGCCGCTCAAGCTCTTCATCCCTGGCATCGGGCTGCCTGTGCCGGGAAGCGCGGGAGGCAGTTCCCCCCGTTTGGTACGACCCTTCTCCGAGACCGGATCGCTCTTCCAGTTGCTCGTGAACCGGATCCTCGCGTCTTTTCAGCCTTTGCTCCCTCCAGGTGAAGCCCCGGGAAGACCCTGCCGAGCCGCTCTCGGCGTCACCTCCAGACATCTTCCTGCAAACGAATCTCGGCGGAACCACTGCTTAGTAGGATTCCCCACAGACGGCGCCAATTGTGTGCACCCAAAATTGAAACCAGTTGGGCTGGACCTCACTTGGGCTTACAACTTACTTGTATAGTGGGCTTGGATTTCCTACAGTGGGTCATTCTAAACACCAAGGCTCAAGGGAATCGTTTTCCTCTCCTCGGGGGTCTGAGCCACTTCCTCACTCTATATTCGCTCTGTTTACACTCTTCCTTCCCTCAATTCTCCAACCCCTGTCTTTTTAAAACTTCTTGTATTTATAGTTCACAGAGTAGTGGAGAGGTCATAATTATTCGCCAGTAAGTGCTACCGGCGGTCCAGTATTATCGACTGTAAGTGCGTGGTTAGTTGGGCATGCGAAGCGGTGAGGGTGGCGTTGGAACTTGGTTCCCACCTCCACGATAATTCTCGGCAGCAGTGCCTCTCTGAGGCACGGTCAGGTAGGTATAGGGCAGGGTGTCCCGTGAGCCGTATGTTTATCATTGCTCGGTAAGGGATTTGCCGAGAAACGACGAAAAGGCCAAGCTCGGGCCCAAAGCATGCGCGGCTCAGGGGTGGGCCGTTAGGTAGGAGGAGACCGGCCTCATGGGCCATATGCCCAGGCCAGGGCCCAAGGTCCATTATGGACCATGGTGCGGGGGCCGTACACCATATATACCATTTTACAACACATCCAACATCTCAACTTTTATTTTTCTACACAATACATTAAAATAATATATCTACACAATAAAATATATAACTCAAAACCATCTCTCTCCTTTCTCCAATTTCTGTCTCTCTGCGTCTCCCTCTCCCTCTCTCTCCCTCTCTCTCACCACCATGAATAAACCCAAAACCCAACACAACCACCCTTCAAACCAAACCACCCCACCACCTGCCAATCATCAACAACACCACCACCCGCCATCATCATCATCAACAATACAACCACCACCCCACTATTGCTACACCACCCAAATCAACCCAGCAAATTACCCACATATGACATAACCCATTACCACCACCATTGCCAATCCAAACAAAACACAACCCACTGCCACCAAGCCAAACACCTACAACATTGAGACCAAAACCCATCACCAAATGCAAAATCACAACCCTTACCACATGAGACTAAAACCCATCCAAGAATTAAACTCATAGAAAAAAAAATTATAACAGAAACCCACTGTAATCTCCACTGTAAACCCACTACCACTAAGCCAAACACTTACCACACAGGATCAAAACCCATCCAAGAATCAAACCCATAGGAAAAAAATAATACAATCGATTAAACCACTGCTAACCCACTACGAAGCCACATAATCTTCACCCACAAACACAACAAATACCCAAAATCAGTAACGCTAGTAAGGGAGTGAAGAATCGTTCTAGATTCGAGAATGATGCAATCGTCGAGTAATGGTGAGTGACTCTGGCTTGGCTTGGTGATGGTGGGTTCGGCCATGGTGGCTTTGAAAAGAGGAGAGAGAGTTTTGGGGTTGGAGAGAACAACCAAGCCACCATTGTGAGTGGTGGTCATGACAGAGAGAGCAATGATCCAGCCTGTTTGGTGATGGTGGTCTGACCATGGTGGCTTTGAAGAGAGCAGAGAGCAGAATAAGAGAGAAGGACGAGTGTAATACCCCAATTTTTGTTTTTATGATTATCACCATACATTGTCATTATTATTATAGAGTTGGGGTACAATATGTGTGTGCACAATAAGATGGGAGTAGAAAATTTTGTGGTGCTTTAAAATAGGTGCGAAAATTAAAGTTTTAATGCATACAATTTATTGCAGCAATTAAAATAATAAATAAATAAATAAAAGATGAAAATGTTCTATGGGATTCTTGGAGACTAAAGAGATAAGTTCTAGTGGGTTTTACTCCAGCCCACCACCCTACTAAAGCCCACATCTCTGATGTGTTAAATATAGGGTAGGGGAAGAGATAATTCGGGTTTTCATAGGAAGAGTTTTATCAAAGAGGCTAAGAGGTGTTTTTCCTTGGAGTTTAGAGCACATACAATTAAAGAGACAATCAAATTGTTCAAGGTATGATTTCTCATTGTTAGAAACAAAGAATTAAGGAGTTAGAATTTTATCATGGAAAACTTTAGGGATGTGTAGATTGTTGAATTGTTAGTTTCTTAGATTACGATTTACAGTATTTCAATAATTCTTGAATCCTAGATTGCCATTGTTCGGATTCTAGAACAAAAGCCAAAATTATTAAATCTATGAATAAGGCTTGCATTGTTTTCGTAGGACTATAAGAGCTTTTAGGCTACTAATCTATACCATAATGTTAATTCTGATTTGTTGGACAATTTGCACCTAACCCCATGAGATGGTATTGTGTGTTTCGGGTGTATGTTTCTTCACCCTCACATGAGGGTGGACCATGTGGGGTCTACCCTCATGTGAGGGTGAAACATAGTGAAGTTTTTACAACCCCACACAAGTTTCACGAGCTAGCTGTCATTTTGTAAAAGTCATATTTTGTCACGTGTTGAATCTACATGGTTCATTGTGTTTGGGAATAGTCAACACCTAGGCATACACTATCAAAGCTATCAATAAGACATAATACTATTTGTCACATGTTGAACCCTTTTTTTTCTAGACGTGTTGAACCTAAATGGTTCATTGTGTTTGGGAATATTTAACACCTAGGCATAAACTATCAAAGCTATCAATAAGAGAGAATAGTAAGTATATTTCTAGTGAGTCAGTTTGTATAGTTCTATAAACTTTATATTTTGTAGATGATATTAAGTATATTTCCATGATTGATTATAGGTTCTATTTAAGAGTATTTTGAGACTATTTGGAGGGTGTTTCAGTTGGACTTTAAGAGTGATTCAACTGTTGCAAGTAATCATGCATAATATGTACAAGTTTTTGTCCATTAGATTCTTAGAAGTTAAAAGTTATGTATTTCAAACTTATATTTTCTAAGTTTATCAAAAGCATTTCTGCATCATTGAAAGTGAAACTTAGATTTTTTTAAATAATGTTTTAAAGAGAAATTTTGAATTCTAAATAACGTTTTGAATGTCTAAACCTCATTTAAAAGATGATTTCTAAACTAAATTATTTTCTGAAAAGAATTGAGTTTCAATGTAAGTTTTCTAAAAATGTTCTTGTTCTTTAAATTTGTAAAACAAGTGATTTCGAATTCATATTCCTATTTTCCAAATTGTATTTAAAATGTTTCTTTTAGCAAATTGAATTTTTAGACTTACTCAAGAATTGTAAAAATATTTATATAAACTCCTCAGTTTCTATTCGTGCCCCAAGAGAGTCAAGCATTCTTTGATTTATGTTCAATTCGATATTGTGATATTCGATTTTGCCTTTATATTTGGAATAATTGTTTATATTAAGAAATTATTCTATTTTGTATAAATTTTGCTTTTGTGATATGTGACTCAAAATAAGTGTTTTTAGAATTGATCAAGTATATGTTTAAGCCTACTCACAGGGTTGCATGTGAGAATAAGTGTTGATCCCTCACCAATAGGGGCTAGATGTTGGTATCTGCTTACAGGATTATATGTGAGAATATGTGATATGCGTATATGTGACACTGTGCTTTGATCAATTATATATATGTGTTTTCAAATGATTTTAATATGTGATTACATATGTATTAAGTGATTCATTATATGTTTTGGAATAATTATATTTGATAGCATTGAATGGGTTTGTGAAAAATCAAAATACTCGTGCTTTGCTTGACTCTATTCTGTTGTGTATTGTGTATAATTGCTTACTGGATGTGTGGCTTACCCCATCAATGACAATTTTCAAATTAAAGTTTAGTTGGGGAACAAAACTTTTGAATTACTTCGTAAGGTACAAGATAGAGCATGTGAGTTTTTAGGCGACGCCAATAATACTTGAAGCCTTAAAGGATTATTAAGTTATTTTTGTTCTGCTTTAGATTTTATAGTATTAGAGATTATTTCTAAATTGTAGATTTTAGTTATTGAACGAGATTTATTAAGAGCATTTTTTATTTGGAGGTTACTAAATTATGCTTATTGAGTTATATAAGATCGGCAAGTTAGTCATGCATCTAAATTCATGTTCCATGGATTTGGGTAGTGATAATGAGAGACAAAGAGAGCGAAAGAGAGAGATGAGATTGAGGAGAAAAGAAAGAAAAGATAGATATTTTAAGAATAAAATATAATATAATCGTTTACAATATAGCTACAGTACCATAAATATAGTACAATTGTAGATTTTTTTACAATTAATTAGAAGATTGGGTAACAGGAGGTTTTGGTGCTTTGATGCTAAAATATACTAACATATACCATTTGAGAGACCAAATACTAATGCTCTAATACGTGTACGAGCCAAATTGCACCAGTTCCAAATTAACTATGAACAATGTTCAAACTAATAGTGTTTCCTCAATAATGCAGGAAGGACGGAGAGCATGGTGAGGTGGGTCAATCAGGGCCAGCGCATGCAAATGATAACTGAAGAGTCAGCAATCACAGATAATGGTAAAAACCACACTATGCAAATAAAATGACGATAATGGGTCTAGAGTCTAGACATTATGGTAGACCATAGTACTAATTTAAAAACCCCACGTTTCTACATCCCATTGGGCTAGACGTACGACATATGACGTTTACTATTGGGTCATGACGTCCGACATATGACGTTTTAATTCTTTTTTTAATGTTCTAAGTCAAGAAAGAAGTCTTCTCAAGTTGTGGTTTGGCAAAATAAATATGTACTCTTTTTGTGTTCACTGAGGCCTCTTCATACTTGAAGCCTTGAACTTGATTTCTCAATCAAGCGGTGCTAGCCACCTTCAGTACTTTTGGTTGAGTTTGAGATCTGAATCTAAAGCTATAGAGCCATGGCAGAGGAAAAGGTTTGTCAATTTTATAATGTTAGATTAAATAAATAAATTCATATTTTTTAATATTTTAAATTTTTAGACAAATAGTTAATATAATATAGTAACAAGATCTCATGAATTTCATCTGTCCACGTTACATTTCATTTAAAATTTTTACGTTTTGGGTTTGTCTCCCACTCATCAATTGCAGCTAAACGGAGAGCACTAAATTAAATAAATAAATTCGCACTTCATTCACGCACACAATCAATCATTTGTCATGTCAGAACTTGATACTGTCGTTTGTTCTGATTCTTCTGTCGGCAGAGTCTCCAAGTTTCTCTTTCTGCTTAATTTATAATTGTTCTTTGACTCTTCTATTCTGTTTTTGCTTAAATATGGATAACATACTCAACAATTCGTCTACTATTATAGAAAACAACAATTATGTGGATCAAGGTCGACCTTCAATGCCATCGCTGCCGCAAGAAGATCAAGAAAGTGCTCTGTAAATTCCCTCGTGAGTCCCTCTTTTCTTAAGTAAACGATAGTTATCTAATACATATAGTGCTATGTGGCTAAAAAAGAAAACTGAGTTATTATACATATACGTGTTGTGAACAATAGAAATACAAGACCAGGTGTACAACGAGAAGGAAAACTATGTGGTAATAAAAGTGGTATGTTGCAGTCCTGAAAAGGTAAAGCAAAAGATAATTTGCAAGGGTGGTCATACCGTTAAGTGCATTGAGATCAAAGAGCCTGTGAAGAAGACCGATCCACCACCTAAGGTGGAGAACCCAAAAAAAACTGATAACCCACCTGAGAAGAACAAGCCACTACCAAAGAAAGACCCTGAACCGGGTTGTGTGCCTGTTCGGCCGACTTGTTGTGCGGAATGCCATGCGGGTCGTGGTGGGGGGCCATGCCTTTATGGTCCTGGTACTCGGCCATGGCCACCATCAAGACCAAAGCATTGTCCTGAACCGGTTCCACTGCCGGTTCCTGTACCTGTTGGGTTTCGGACGTGTTGTACGGAATGCTCTGAGGGTCGTGATGGGGGGCCATGCCATTATGGTCATGGTAGGCCACCCCCATGTTATGATGTCTACTACTATGGAAGGCCCATTTATGATAGTTATGGTGGATGTGAAGAAACTTCCTTTGGATGCACCATCATGTAATTATTGGAATTTGCATGCATGCATGATGATAATGGTGATCATGTTCAAGTTGCCTACTTGCAAGAAAAAAAAATGTTCTAGTTGCCTTTGTTATCACATGGTCTGGCTGGTGTTTTTTTTTTTTTTTTTTTTTTAATGGTCCGGCTGGGTTAAAATAAGAAGATTAATCAGGATGTGTATATGGGTTGTTTAATAAATGTGGTTGGGGACAAAGGGTTGTTCATTTTAGTGTTACTTTACTTGAGTTGTAATGATTTTTTTTGAAATATTAAAAAACTTCAATCAATCATTCCCTCTCCAATGTGTAATGCCTACTTTTGATTTCCCGTGTGAATTAATTTTAATGAGTTCTTCCTGTTAAGGGTCATAGATGACTGCTGTAGGGCCCTAGGCATTAGGCCGCCAAGGGCCCCCTACGGCAAAAAATGTTTAACAAAAAAAATAACATTTACAGAGAGAGATATATATACATACACACACAGATATAAAAAAAAATATATATATATTATTACTTTTAAATTTTTCCTTCACTTTTTAGAATACTCAAAAAATTAAGTAATGTTAAAAATAATACAAATTTAAATATATAGAACTTACAAACAAAATTTGTTATAAATTACAAAAAGTTAGGGGGTGGAAGAGACAAGAGCTGAGTTTCAAGTCTTTAGAAGGCATTAGGCCGTCTAGGGCCCCCTACAACAAAAAATGTTTTAAAAAAAATAACATTTACAGATATATATATATATATATATACACATACAGAGATATAAAAAAAATATTATTACTTTTAAATTTTTCCTTCACTTTTTAGAATACTCAAAAAATTAAGTAATGCTAAAAGTAATACAAATTTAAATATATAGAATTTACAAACAAAATTTGTTACAAATTACAAAAAGTTAGGGGGTGGAGGAGACAAGGACCGGGTTTCAAGTCTTTAAGAGGAAGTTTCACACAAACATACACTTATATTAAATTATAGTAGAATTTCTATCTTGTATAAAAAAAATTCAAAAAAGAAAATATTAGAAATACTATATATTTTACTATATAAAATTTACAAATTAATGTGACAATTAATAAATATAATTGATGGACTTCAACAATTGTGATTGGTATTACATTTTTGTAAGCCTTATATTGTAAAATTTATAAAATCGTTCATTCAAATACTCGTTTATTATATTCTTAAACTATCATGGATTAGTTACATTTATTACTATATTAATTTGTAAGTTATTTGTAATAATATTTGTTATACTTCTATCATTTTCATAAAACCAAAAAAATAAAAATAATAGTTATATTAAAAAGTAAGAATAATAGATATTTTTTTTTTTATATATAAAAATCAAGAAGTAAAATACTAGTTAAATATTATTTTTAATAATAAAAAAAGGACCAATTTAAAGCTATCGCCTTACGTCCCCAAATTTGCTAAGCCAACCCTAAATGGCTGCATACGCAAGTTTCAAAGTATGCCAGTTGGTGCACATGCTTTGGTCGAAAGATATTAGCTACTAAACATAATAAGTTCAATCAATTTCTTTTCTCATTTGTCGCAAAGGACAAACCTTTTCTTTTATTAAAAAAAAAAATAGTAAGTATTATTTTAGCCAATTTTGTCTTTTTGAACTTTTCAAATGTGTCAAATTGACACTTAGTCTATTGTTTAAATTGACTAACGTTAACATGACACACAGATGAACAAAAATTACTAAACACAATTGCAACCAATTGAGAGAGAGGATCTTTCGATTGAATTGTTGCGTCACTGAACTTAGTGAGCTTGCCTTTGATCTCATCATTCGACTACAACAACAACTATAATTGTTCTGGCTGTGCACCACTAAAATATGGTATTTTTTTGGATTAGCTGATACTAATACTCTAAGGATGTATGGGCCTAATTGCACTTGACCAAACTATGAGTTTTATTTCTTTGCAATTAAGAAGTTACTATGAACTCATATTACTGCATAGCCACTACTTTACTTGCTCCTTGATAGCGTTGGTCAGCCTTACACTCGTTGGCAAACCATAGCATTCGCGTTGGTCAGCCCGTTTCCTGTTAGCCGACGAACTGGCGTTGTTTGGGTGGTCCCGCAATGGAGTTTCCCGAGAAGGTGGTCCCGATAGCAAGGATATCAGTGGTTAGTAATAAAGTTCCGCCAGTAATTATTAATTGCTTAGAAAGAGAACAAATACATTTATCAGCTCATAATCTGTTTGCTTGTTCACACTTAGGTTAGGCACACACTAATTTGAAACATGGACTATGATGATATAGATTATGATGAAGGTTATAGCATGAGAGATATAGACAATAATTGGTTAAACAGTAATATGGATTATGAAACAGATTCTGATTCTGACAGTGATATGGATGACTATAATTATAATAATAATGCAAAAAATTGGAATATATTAACAGGAGATAAAATTAACCGACAGACTAATAGACACAATAATAGTAGTTTCTTAGACATAATTAATAAAAAATTAGAAGCTATAGAGAATGATGAAAGATCTACGACATGCACTAGAGTAGTAAGAAAAAATGATAGCTTTTTGGACCTCTATGAAAAAATGAAAATTTTAAATTCACCTTAAAAAGAAGAAAAAGAATTTGAACCCCATCATAGGTCACCTTTAACAAAAGTTATGACAGATAATTGGCATGATAGGCAAAAGGATAATTCGATACCAATAAATATGATAAATGATAGAGAGGATGGCTTGATAGATATTTCTAAAGCAACTGACAGAGATGAACTAAAGAAAGAAAATAGTCGTAAAGGAATTATGTATGAAGAAAATGAAAGGCAAAAGACTGATAACATAAAAGATGGCCATGAACCAACACGTATAAAAGATGTAGGGAAAGTGTTAACTAAGGACAAGCTAGAGCTAAAAGTAAATAGTAGTACCCTTAAAAAATCATTACGTAGGAAGATGAAAGTAGATGAAGAAATAGAACAAGATCGAGCCAAAGATGGAAAAATAGTCAACAAAGGGAGGAAAACTAATAATGAAAGAAAAGAAAATAGTGATAGTGTAGTAAAAGCAAAAGTATGTAAAACTAATAATAATAATAGTTTAAAACTAAAATTAATTGAGAAATCTATGATAGAAAACAGTTTGGTAAAATTAAACAAAAAGATGGAAATTTTAAATTTAAAGAAAGAGAAAGACATAGCAGTTTTAAATATTACTGTGGTATCAGATAATGAGAATACTGACAGACATAATAGACATATTATTTGCCATAAATGCAAAAAAGAAGGACATACTAAAAAACAATGTGCTAGACAGAATAAAATTGCTAAACAAATTAGTATGTTGGAATTTGAAAAGGACGCACTAAATGAAATAATGAAAATATTTAATGTCAGTCAAGAAGAGATAGATCAAGTAAAGAAAAAGGAAGAACTAAAATCAACTAACCCATTTAAAATTAATAAAAGAAAAAGAAAACAAAAAGACATAATAATGAAATTGATAGATAAATTACCTAATCAAGACAAAAAAGATTATTTACTAAGTTTGAAAGAATCTATAGATATACCTATTGCTTGTATTAGATGTAAGAAATATGGACACCATGTTACAGAATGTAGAAAACAAGAAAAAGCCAAAAAAGAAAAAGATAAGCAAGAAAAGATAGAAAAGGAAAAAGATGACGAAGAAATAAAATCAGTAACTTTACAAGATTTAATGACAGAAGCAAAAATACTCAAACAAGAAATTAAAGATATTAAAGAAGATAATCATATATATATAAATGAAGGGAATATTGCAGAAATAATAAATTTAAAAGAATTATCTAAAACCCCACCTTTATTAGAAAAAGACAATGGTAATAAACAAAATTTCCTGAGCTCAATTGATAGAGTAATCTTCCAAAAATGGTATACAGAAATTACTTTGGTAATTAATAAAGAATTTTCCTTGACAGAAATTGCTTTAATAGACTCAGGTGCTGATATGAACTGTATACAAGAAGGAGTGGTACCTTTAAAATATTATGAAAAATCCTCAGAAAGATTAACCCAAGCTAATGGAGAAAAGCTAATAATTAATTATAAAATACCTAATGTCCACATATGTAATGATGGAGTATGCTTTGAAACAGTTTTTGTTTTAATTAAAGATCTTTCTTCTAAAATCATTCTAGGAAATCCTTTCATGGTTTTACTTTACCCTTTTTTAACAACAGAAGAAGGAATTAAAACTAATGTGCTAGGAAAAGACATACTTTTTAAATTCATCTTGCCACCTATCTCGAAAGAAATTTATTCCCTTGATAACATTTCTATAATAAAGGAAATTGACAGAGAAAGAATTGACAGAAAAAATAGACATTTAGAATCCTTAAAGACAAAAATAATATACAAAAGAATTACTGACCAATTAACAGACCCTATATTACATTATAAAATAAAATCATTTAGACAGCAAATTGAGGCAGAAATTTGTTCTAATCTCCCTACTGCCTTTTGGCACAGGCATCGACATATAGTACAATTACCTTATGAAAAAGACTTCAATGAAAGACAGATACCTACTAAGGCTAGACCAATTCAAATGAATAATGAATTATTAGAACACTGTAAAAAAGAAATTGAAGATCTTTTAAATAAAGGCTTAATTAGAAAAAGCAAGTCTCCTTGGAGCTGTGCTGCTTTTTATGTCAATAAACAGGCAGAATTGGAACGAGAAGTTCCAAGATTAGTTATAAATTATAAACCTTTAAATACAGTATTACAATGGATAA
This sequence comes from Quercus variabilis, assembly GCA_030445155.1. Lineage (NCBI taxonomy): Eukaryota > Viridiplantae > Streptophyta > Magnoliopsida > Fagales > Fagaceae > Quercus > Quercus variabilis. The sequence goes on from CP129449.1 coordinate 71,985,165, forward strand.
GATACCCTATTCCTAATAAGAAAGACTTACTTGACAGACTTCATGAAGCGACCATATTTTCTAAATTTGATATGAAAAGCGGATTTTGGCAGATACAGATAGATGAGAAAGATAGATATAAAACTGCTTTTACAGTTCCTTTTGGTCATTACGAATGGAATGTTATGCCTTTTGGATTAAAGAATGCACCAAGTGAATTCCAAAATATAATGAATGATATATTTACACCTTTTACAGAATTCTCAATTGTTTATATAGATGATGTGTTAATTTTTTTCTAAATCAATTGATGACCATTGGAAACATCTAGATATATTTGTTAAAGTAATTAAACACAATGGAGTAGTTGTTTCAGCCACTAAGATAAACTTATTTCAGGATAAAATTCGATTTCTAGGACATAATATTTATAAGGGAACCTTAAGCCCCATTGATAGAGCCATCCAATTTGCAGATAAATTCCCAGATGAAATAAAAGATAAAAATCAGTTACAAAGATTTCTTGGTAGCCTAAATTATGTTTCAGATTACTTTCAAGGGCTAAGGAAAATTTGTAGACCCTTATATAAGAGGCTAGAAAAGAACCCCCCTGCATGGACAGATAAACACACTATGATAGTTCGACAGATTAAAAAATATGTTAAACAACTTCCTTGCATTGTTATTCCTTCACCCCATGCTTTTAAGATTGTTGAGACAGATGCTTCAGACATAGGTTATGGTGGAATCCTAAAACAAGTAACAAAAGATGATACTAAAGAACAAATTGTTAAATTCCATTCTGGCTCCTGGACATCCACCCAGCAGAACTACAGCACTATTAAAAAAGAAATTTTATCTATTATATTATGTGTTTCAAAATTCCAAAATGATCTTTTTAACCAAAAGTTTTTAATTCGAGTTGACTGTAAAAGTGCTAAAGAAGTCTTACAGAAAGATGTTCAAAACCTTGTTTCCAAACAGAGTTTTGCAAGATGGCAGGCTATTTTAAGTGTTTTTGATTTTGATATTGAATATATTAAAGGAGAATCTAATTCTATTCCTGATTTCTTAACCCGTGAATTCCTACAGGGAAGATGAGCTCCCCTGCAGATAAGAGCAACTCCCCAAAACCCAGATCTAGACAGTCTTATGCTGCCCCACCGATCCCTCTTCCCCCTAGTAGACTTCTCTCTTGTCCCTCCTTCAATTCACCTAGTTTCTCTTCAAACAGACCCCAAGAAAGAACCCCAATACCCTGCAGCCCAAACCCTTTCCAGCCACTTTCTCTAAGCTCCAACCCAACATCTAAACAGTCTTATGCCATGCCCTCAACTCCTCCTCCCCTAAAAACGCCATTTAACATAGTTGCCTCTTCCTTTCCCCCACTATCCTCTCCCTCTAAACAATCAATAGACAGATCCTTTACCTCTCAAACTCAAACCCAAACCCCAAGAGAAGATCACAGTGTTGAACTTCCAAAAAATTCTTGGAATTTTATTTTATGGATTGAAAGAGAATACCAGCATATTACAGATCCCCTCTCACTAGTTAGATAGTTGCTACCCCCAGGATGGGAGCACCCCAAGACAGAAACATTAAAGACCCAGACATTCTATGAGTTTATTCTAGTTGACACAGACTCAATCCTAGTCACACACATGCCCTGTTCCCAAGACCCAAACAGAATTGGTTATTCTAAAGTAGTTATAAAACAGATTCTCACCCCTTCCCAGTGGAGGGCAGAGCCCTGGATTCCCAGAAAATTTTCTCAACTCTTTGAGCCTCAGTTTTATAATTATTATGACTATATGGAAGCGTGGGACAGATTCCTTTTATTCCAAAACAATATTAACAGACACACTTGGTTTTTCCGATTTGATATGTATAGAAAGAAAGACATGATGATACCCAGATGGTTTATCGACTGGTGGACTTCTTATGGCCCTGAAGCTATGATTCTTCCTCCTGATCTCCTTAAAGCCTATGAAAGTTTCAAGAAAGAACCAAACATACAGCATCTTAAAGATTTTCCACATCTTTTACAGTTCTTTTACAGGTTTCCGGATCTCCCGTGGATCATCAGATGGGAATACAAAATAGAAAAGCATCCTTAGTATCCTTTTCCTATGCTCACCAGGAAGTTTAAATTAAAATGGTGGAATAAGTTTAATTTTGATCATATTTGTCAAGAATTGCAGAAAAGGACCTCTCATTCCCAGACAGAAAATCCTAATTTCTTTTTAGAAAAAAGCCAAGTCCAATGCTAGCTTGCCTCCGTCTCAGACAGAAGACAGCTTAAAAAGCAATTGCTTGAAGCAGCATCACAGATATCAGATGATGAAGATGACACAATAATGGAATCATCCTCTCCAAATTACAGGACTCATCCAGAAGCATTTCAAGATTCTCAGGATCCCTATGATATGTGACAGATAAGACAAAAAGACGTGACAGATAAGTGATAGAAAAGACGAAAAGACAAAAACTAAAGATCAAGAGAGATATTTGATAGAATATTAATTACACGCGTGCTCAGACAGATTTTCTACAGATCAGACAGACTACTGTTCAAGATTTACTCTACCGACAGATTAACTTGAGTTCACTTTACTTGACTCAGGTTACTTTTAGAGACTTACCATGGTTCACTTCATCTATAAAAGAACAGACTCCGAAGACAGAAGACAGGTCCAGTTCTAAGGTCCCAATTTCAAGAGAAAGTTTTAGAATACCTTTTAGAAAGCCTTTGTAATAGCCTTCCCTCTCAGAAAGACTTTTGTAACTTCCCTTTTTGTAATCTTGTAACCTTTCTCCTTAGACAGTTTACTTTGTAATCTTGTAACTCTTCAGACAGTGTTTTATTTTCAAGCTTGTATCAAAGACAGTTTGTTTTCAAGTTTAATCAAAGACAGAAGTATTTTCAAGTAAGATTTTATCAGTTTCAGTTTTCATATTCCATACTCTATTTTAACTTATTTTTGAATATATCTGTTTTGCTATTTTCTTCTTTATCATCTATTTTATCATATTACTGCACAACCACTACTTGCTCCTTGATAGCGTTGGTCAGCCTTACACTCGTTGGCAAACCATAGCATTCGCGTTGGTCAGCCCGTTTTCTGTTAGCCGACGAACTGGCGTTGTTTGGGTGGTCCCGCAATGGAGTTTCCCGAGAAGGTGGTCCCGTTAAGCAAGGATATCAGTGGTTAGTAATAAAGTTCCGCCAGTAATTATTAATTGCTTAGAAGTAGAATGAATATATTTGGTCGCTCATCATCTGTTGCTAGGACACATTTAGGACAGGCACACACTAATGTGAACATGGAAATTGGTAAGATAGTCAATTCGGAGGAATATAGCATGCAAGATATTGACAGAAATTTGTTAGAATGGAATAAATGGAATATACCAACAGAAAGAATTGATAAAATCTACAAACAGACTACTTTTTCTAAATTATCTTTTTTGACAGATTACACTATAAAAACTGTGGAAAGAACTTACTCTTTATTTAATGAATATGAAGCAATTCAATTATTTTCAATAGACTCTATTGACAGACATAAAGAAAAATATGCATTTTTACATGTTGGTTTAGTACAGGTAGCTGTAAAACCATTAACAAGAGAAGCTTTAAATGCAAGTATTTTACTTTGTCTAAGAGATGACAGACATTTAAGATTTAATGATTCACTCCTAGGAATGATGGAAACTAGTCTACATAATGGACCAGTATATTTTAATTGTTATCCCAATTTTGCTTTAAGCTTGACTGACAGAAATATCATGGATGCTTTAACGTTGAATATAAAGACAAATGGTTACTATATGAAAGAAGGCTCAGAACCTTTAGCTATTATCTATAGGATTTATTATAAACTCATGAAAACCACTATAAATCCCCAATCCATGGTTGAACCTTCCCCCAAAGGCCATACTCTTCTTTTACAAGCCTCAACAGCAAACAGTAGACTTCGTGTACCCCGACAGATACAGTGGAAAGATATAACCCTTCCTGAAAGATGGCGACTTGAGGCCATTGCTCCCACACCAAAAATAGAAAACACTGAACCAGACTTCATAGCCCAAAATACTGATGGAACAGTTATTATTTCTTTTAATAATAATGACAGATATACAGACAGTCTCATAAGACCCAGAAGTTCTACTGGTAGAAAGACCCCTATGATGTTTACCCCTAGAAGCTCCTTTTCCTCTAGAACACCTTTCTCTGATTCTAGGCCTTTACCCCCCCAGAATCTTCCTCCAGTTATACACCTTCCACCTATAAACACTACCAGAACCCCAGTAAAGACTGAACCCGCCTATTATCCAACAGAAACCACACAACCAACTCCCAACGTCCATCAAGCCCTTTATGAGCCCCAACCTCAACCTGATTCTCCTACCCACACAGATATATTAGGATTTATAGATGACAGACAAATTAATGTTTTAGCCAAGGAATTTGTTTTAGATAAAAAATTATTAAAATATGACTACTTAAAACCTGAAGATAATGACAGAAAGACCCAATTTTTTAAAGAATATAATGAACAAGAAAGAAATAATTTAAAAGCCAAATATTATGAAATGGTGACAGACTTACAGACACATTTTAGTTTCTTTGACTTTTTGGACTATCATAACAAAAAGATAAGTGTAATAGAAAAAACATTGTCTTGGACGAAGACAGAAAATCATGAAAAGGTATATCAAACTTTTCCACCATTTGAATCAATTATATTAAATCAGAATAGTGGAGTCCAAGTGTTGGCCACTCCCATTAAAAGACCTAGTCTAAGTGATGACAATAAAAACCTAGATAGCATAATTCAACAGAATAATTATACTAATACCTATCTAAAATCTATTGGTCAAAAGCTACAAGATATTGAAGACAGAATAACACCCCCCTCTACTTCCATAAAGAAAGAAAATGCATCCAATACCCCTTTATTTATCCCTCATGAGATACCTCCTCACCTTAGAGTACCTTTGAAGAGGCCCAAGATAGAAAAAACTGATAATTTACTTACTGAAATAAATAAAAAGTTAGATTTAATGAAACTAGAATCATTAAAAGACACCGAGCCATTAAAAAATAAGAATATTATAACATTAGGACGGACTGACTCTTCAGAGGATGAAGAATCAAAAGATAAAAAATTGACAAATTTGACAGACTTATCGGATGTAGAAAATCTAGAATCATAGTTTACAGACAAATTACAGATTAATAAATTAACTTTAGCATCTTCATCGCAAGACCGCAAAAAAGGAAGAATTGAAGAATTGTATCCTAAAAGGAATTGGTATCCTAAACCTACTCCCCCTGATTTACAATTTGAAGAAAGACATACTTATGTTAATTCATCTTACTCACCAGACTTAATTTATGAATGGAATATAGATGGAATGTCAGAATATGAAATAATAAACCTTTTACATGAAATGACCTTGCTAACTAATGTTTATAAAAATCATGGAAGACAGGACCACCAGATAGCTCATTTAATTGTCACTGGTTTTACTGGCCAATTGAAGGGCTGGTGGGATCATTATTTAAATAATGATGATAGAAATGAAATATTATCAGCAGTTAAAAGAGAAACAGATGGAAGTGTTATAATGACAGATAGACAGCCTTCACAAGATGCAGTTAATACTTTAATTTTTACTATAACTAAACATTTTGTTGGAGATCCTAACCAATATAAAGAAAGAGCTTCAGATGTTTTAATTAATTTAAGATGTCCACAACTTTCAGACTTTAGATGGTATAAAGATGTTTTTATTTCAAAAGTTTTAAGTAGGAATGACTGTCAGCAATCCTATTGGAAAGAAAAATTTATTGCTGGTCTACCTTATTTCTTTGCTCAAAAAGTTAGACTTGACATAGCCAATAATGAAGGAACTATAGACTATCCTAAATTAACATATGGAGATATAATATCTTCAATTAATAAAACAGGTCTATGGTTATGTAATGATTTAAGGCTAAAAAACCAAATAGAAAGAGAGAAAAAGTATGCTAAAAAAGAGTTAGGAACCTTTTGTGAGCAATATGGCTTTGAACCATTGATTGCTCCATCTAGGAAAAGAACAAAAGAAAAGAGAGATACGGATAGATACAAGAATAATAGAAGATATCATAAAGGTAGAACTAAAGAAAAGAAAGAAGAGTCCAAAAGAAAGAAAAGTGACAGATATAAAGATATTATTTGCTTCGAATGTGGGAAAAAAGGACACACTAGTAGATATTGTAACTTTCAAAGAAAAATAAATAAACTTGATTTATCAGGAAAAATGAAAGGTAAATTAATGAGTATATTAGAACAGACTGATAGTGAAGAAACAGACAATGAAATTCATCAGATAGATAATTGTGATATTACTTCATCATCGACAGACACTTCTTCAGATAGTGAAAAAATTAAATTATGTAACTGTAATAATCCTGATAACTGTTATTGTAAAAGAAAATTAAAAATAAGTGTTTTAACTAAACAAGAAGATATAATAATGGACCTAATAGACAAAATTACAGATTCACAGACTAGGAAGGATTATTTATCTAAACTAAAAGAATCCCTAACCCAGGATGACACATTTGAAACAGATTTAAAGGATTATAAGTCAACTTATAATTTTTCAGAAATTACTGATAGATTTAAACCCAATAAACCTACAACTGTGACAGACTTACAAAAAGAAATTAATAATTTAAAAAATGAACTGAAGGAATTAAAATCAGAAAATTTCATCTTAAAAGGCATGACTGACCAAATAGCTGCACAAGTAATTAACATAAAAGACAGAATTAAATTTTGTAATAAACCCCTGACAGACTCCACTGATTCCTCTCTTCTTGACAGAAAAACTTATAATAACGAGATTTCTCATAAAGATGACTGTAAAGATGAATTTTTATACATAATTGATAGAATGATATTTCAAAAATGGTATACTGAGATAACCTTAGTTGTTAATAAAGAATTCTCATTGACAGTTATTGCCCTTGTTGATTCAGGTGCTGATATGAATTGTATACAAGAAGGATTAATACCCTCTAAGTATTACGAATCAACAACTGACAGATTAACTCAGGCTAATGGTGATAGACTCAAAATAAGTAATAAACTAACTAAGGTATACATACATAATAATGGCATCAATTTCAGAACACCTTTCTTCCTGACAGATAAGTTGTCCTCTAAAGTTATACTGGGAAATCCTTTTTTGGCTTTGCTTTACCCATTTTTTACGACAGACAATGGAATAAGTACTAATATTTTGGAAACAGAAGTATTTTTTAAATTTCTCCTACCACCAATTCCCAAGGATATACACTTATTGAAAGAAATTTTCATCTCAAAAGACACAAGTATTAGTAAATTTGAATTAATAATAGATGATGAGATTCCTACAAGTTCAATGATAGATGATACTATCCTACCCAGTAGTAGTAGTACCTAAATAAATAGATATATATATATATATATAAAAAAATTCAATGTTAAAATTTTCAAGGTTTTATGATGAGTTTTCCTCCCTTTGTTGACTTGTCCCCCACCACTATTCCTCCTTTCCCTTTTGTATCTAGCTTCCTACGTAACATCCCTTGTTTTGTCTTTGTCATGATATTTCATTAAATCATGACTTTCAGTCTTTTTTGTTCCTTCTCCAAAACTACTTCCCCTGTAAATATTAATGCTTACGTAATAGTCTTAATTAGTTAATTTTAAAATTAACGGTTAATTGCCTGGCAAGCAAGATAGCCATTCTAAGGCTAATTCTATGACCATATTTTGCCCAAATAGAAATCTTTAAATAAGATTTCAGTCAAAGCATGACGGCGTCTCAATAGAGACAATATCCCTTCAGAATTCAAGTGGAAATCAGAAAGAATAGCTATGATATTATCAACAAACAGACAACTACAGACAGTATCAATCCACATGTAAGAAGGATTTTCAAATCTAGACCAGTCCAAGACAAGAGACAAGAGACAGACATATGGCACCACAATCCACATGTAAGAAGGATTTTCAAATCTAGACCAGACCAAGACAGTACAAGAGACAAGAGACAGACATATGGCACCACTATTTACAGTCGACACACTATTATCCAAAGACAACTATCATTCAAAGACAGTACAAGAGACAAGAGACAGACAGATGGCACTACTGACACACAAGATTCCAGACAGATTACTGTTCATAAAGTAAAGCATTTACTGTTCAGGATTCTACAAGATTCTACCGACAGATTAACTTGGGTTCACTTTAATAAACCCGAGTTACTTTTGAAGACCCACTATTATACTGTTCAAGATTTACTCTACCGACAGATTAACTTGAGTTCACATTACTTGACTCAGGTTACTTTTAGAGACTTACCATGGTTCACTTCATCTATAAAAGGACAGACTCCGAAGACAGAAGACAGGTCCAGTTCTAAGGTCCAATTTCCAGGTCCAAGTTTTGGGTTCAAAATATCTAGAAAGTTTTATAGCCTTTGTAATAGCCTTCCCTCTCAGAAAGACTTTTGTAACTTCCCTTTTTGTAATCTTGTAACCTTTCTCCTCAGACAATTTACTTTGTAATCTTGTAACTCTTCAGACAGTGTTTTATTTTCAAGCTTGTATCAAAGACAGTTTGTTCTCAAGTTTAACAGAAGTATTTTCAAGTAAGATTTTATCAGTTTCAGTTTTCATATTCCATACTCTGTTTTAACTTATTTTTGAATATATCTGTTTTGCTATTTTCTTCTTTATCATCTATTTTATCATTGTTTATGCTTCTATATTACTGCTGTGCTCTCTCCTGGGTAGTTAATACTCGTTTATTATATTCTTAAACTATCACGGATTAGTTACATTTATTACTATATTAATTTGTAAGTTAGTTGTAATAATATTTGTTATACTTCTATCATTTTTTTTTTTTTATACAAGATAGAATTCTACTCTAGCCTAATCTAAGTATATATGTGTGTGAAGCTCCCTCCTGGAGACTTGAACCCCGACCCTTGCCCCCCACACCCCACAAGCATTTATACTTGTGGAGTGACCATCGCACCAAGGGTGTGCGGTGGTCTAAACCAAAAAAATAAAAATAATAGTTATATTAAAAAGTAAGAATAATAGATATTTTTTTTTATATATAAAAATCAAGAAGTAAAATACTAGTTAAATATTATTTTTAATAATAAAAAAAGGACCAATTTAAAGCTATCGCCTTACGTCCCCAAATTTGCTAAGCCAACCCTAAATGGCTGCATACGCAAGTTTCAAAGTATGCCAGTTGGTGCACATGCTTTGGTCGAAAGATATTAGCCACTAAACATAATAAGTTCAATCAATTTCTTTTCTCATTTGTCGCAAAGGACAAACCTTTTCTTTTATTAAAAAAAAAAAATAGTAAGTATTATTTTAGCCAATTTTGTCTTTTTGAACTTTTCAAATGTGTCAAATTGACACTTAGTCTATTGTTTAAATTGACTAACGTTAACATGACACACAGATGAACAAAAATTACTAAACACAATTGCAACCAATTGAGAGAGAGGATCTTTCGATTGAATTGTTGCGTCACTGAACTTAGTGAGCTTGCCTTTGATCTCATCATTCGACTACAACAACAACTATAATTGTTCTGGCTGTGCACCACTAAAATATGGTATTTTTTTAGATTAGCTGATACTAATACTCTAAGGATGTATGGGCCTAATTGCACTTGACCAAACTATCTACAATGTCTTATAGACGGACAAAATTGCTAAATGTCCTGTTTGGGCAAACTAAGCAGCATTTTGTTCTATTTTTGAAATTAATTAGAGGAATGCTCTTCTTTTAAAATTCGATTTTCTCAAAATCGAGTTATTAAAAAAAAAAAAAAATTCAAGAGCCCTATAGCAGCGTTTTTAAGGACCTATAGTGACATTTTCAAGACCTATAGTGACGTTTTGTAACTCGATCTTCATTAAATTGAGTTATAGGCAATTTTTTTTAATTTTTTTTCCTATAACTCGATTTTATATAGGTCGAGTTACAAAATGACACTATATGTCCTGAAAACATCACTATAGGCTCCTTAAAAACGTCGCTATAGGGGCTAACTCGATTTTTAAAAAATCGATTTTCAAAAGAGGGGCATTTCCCTAATTAGTTTTAAAAATAGGGTAAAACACTGCTTAGTTTGCCCAAACAGGGCATTTAGCAATTTTGTCCTCTTATAGACTATTATTAGTTTCAATCAAATTTCAAAGAGAGAATTGAGAAAATATCTAAAATGTATCAATGATCTTATTGATTCTAGACTGTTTCTATACATACATACATATTATAAATAAATAAATAAATAAATATATATATATATATATATATGAACCAGAGTGAAGAAACTAAGAACATTAGCATCAATGGTGTTAAAAATTTATGATAATTGCAGTTAAGCCACTTGTGGTTTGGTCAGTTTTAACTAAGCCTACCTATCATTTAAAAAGTATCACTTAACCCACCTGAGGTGTCCTCCATTGGACATCCGTAACCCACCTCATCATTTTCACCGTTAAAAAAAAAAAAAAAAAATCAAGATCTAAAGTTAGGATTTTATAAAATTAATATTCTCATTTCAACCTCAAAGCTCTTCCTAACAATAGTGACAAGAATCAAGAATGAAACAAATTCTAGCCTCAATCTATTTGTGTTTTCCTGACAACCATTTGTTAGAAATCTCCTTCTATCTCTCCCTCTTTCCCTTTCTGTTTTCTCTCAAATAAACCAAATTTGTCTCTCTTCTCTTCTCACTCCCTCATCTCAAGTAGCCATGAACAAGCACTAGCTTGGTTGCTCTGCCATTTATCGCTACCGATAGTCCTTGTTGGTTGTGCCGCTTGAATTGATCTCATCTTTCTATCTTTTTCATTACAAGAAACCCACAATTGAAGTTCTTTCTCCACTGATCTGCCATGACTGAGTTCATATTCGCTAGGTCCCTATTCATTGCCGTCGTTTTCCAAGTGGTTTTGTGGTTGTGTGTTCTTTTATTTTGTCTTGATCTGTTCACGGTGATGAATTGGAACTCTTGGGTTCTCTATTGGATGGTTTTTGGAAGGGTGGTTGTTTCTATGTATTTGGATTTGGATTTTTGGGGTGTATTTGATGAGATGTGGTTTTTTATTTGGGCTTGTGGGTTGTAGTGCTTAGCTGGTGGTGTGGTGAAGATTGGGTTAGTGGTGGAGATTGGGTTTGTGGGTCGTAATGCTTTGCAAAGGAGCCCTTGCTTGTATTAAGAAAGCATCTTGGTAGACAAACAACACATAAAAAAAATGTAAGGTGGGGTTGCTTTAGTTTTGGGTTATGTTTTGTTAGATTGAAAGCTTCAAAACATCTCCTTGGTGTATTTTATTCCTAATTTTTTTTTCTCCCTAAAAAATCACAAATGAGGACACCTAAATCCACACCAATGCCGTGACTACCCAATACCCACCCAAAAAATTTGTTTGCTGCCCTTTGTTCATACATTTGCAGAAGTTTTTCACAATTGAAATGGCATTTGCAGAAGTTTTTTTTTTTTTTTTTTTTGGAGGAGAGAGACATAAAATATTATTGAAAAGACATTTTTATCACTGTTTTTCTAATGGAAAATGGTGAGCTGGGTTACGGATGACTAACGGAGGACACCTCAAGTGGGATAAGTGACACTTTTTAAACCACGAGTAAGTTTAGTTAAAACTGGCCAAACTATAGGTGGGTTAACTGTAATTATCCCTAAAAATTTAGATTTTGGCACAAAGAAAAAGCTATTTTATCTAATTTAACTCACCACTTTACAACTCACCCTACATCAATGCTCTTATTTTTCACAACACAACTAAACACAATTCATTTATTTATTATTTTCTCTCTCTTTTTATTTATTATTTATTATTTTCTCTTCTTCTCTGTCTCTCTATCTTCTTCTTCTCCCTCTCTTCAACCCACAGCCACCACTGTACCACCATCACAACCACCAAATCCACATCCATATCAAACACAAACCCACGTATGAATATACACAACCAAAATTTGATCAAGTACAACCCACAACCAAAACCTAAAATCCGATCCAATCAAACAACCAAAACCCAAAATTTGATAAGATCAAACTAGGGATGACAATTTCGCCCTGCCCCTCTACTTCTTTCTTATGGGGTGAGATTCTAGCCCTGCACCACGAGGTGGGTTGGGGATGACTTTAGACTTTTTAGACCCAACCTCCCCGATCCCGTCCCACCCCCGCCCAACCCCACGTTGATAAAGGTTAAATTATAAATTTTTCATACTCTAAACCCTACTGTTTAAACAAACACATCATTAACTTATTTTATTCTACCCAAAAAGGCTTTTTGCTTCTTCTTTTTCTCTAGCAAGGTTGGAAATAAGGTACCAATTTTAAAATTTTTTTTGTCTTTATTATAAACAAATTTATATACTATTAAATCATTGATTTTGTATTATAAGATTTTTATTTTTGTTGTGATATTGTCTTGTTAAACATTTTAATAATATTATTCAATTTTTGCTAAAAATTAGTTTGATTTGATGGAATAAATTTATTTGTATTTTTAAGTATATTTTTATTAACGAAAGAGGTTTTATTAAAAACAATTGTAATAGTTGTAGGCAAATTAACAAGAACTAGAGTTTTACAGGGTGGGACGGGGCCCTAAGAGGCTAGGATGGGGCAAGAAAATTTTTCCCGTTATGCAAGGCGGGGCAGGGATGGAGTAAGATGCGGGACGGGGGCGAAGACCCCATCCTTTGGACCTGCCCCACCCCGCCTCATTACCATCCCTAGTTCAAACACAACCCACAACCTGATTTCAACCCAAAATCCAACCCATAGCCAAAGCCAAAATTAACAACCACCACCACCGTCAAAATCCAAGAAACCCATAGCCAAAATGGCAAAATCAATCACCGCCACCAAACCCACAGCCAAACTCACAAAAGTCAGCCAAAACCAAAATCAATCACCACCATTGCTATAGCCAAAATCCACAAAACCACACCCAAAATCAACCACTACCACCAAACCTAGAGAGAGAGAGAGAGAGAGAGAGAGAGAGAGAGAGAGAGAGAGAGAGAGAGAGAGAGAGAGAGAGGAAAGGCACCAAAGAAGAAAGACAAAAGAGGTGAAGAAAGAAAAAAGAAAAGAGAGAAAGAGAGAAGCTCAAGAGACGTACCAGTACCAACGAAAGAAAAAAGAAAAAAGAAAAAGTGAAAAGTGAGAGAGAATAGGTCTCGATAACTAAATGATGATAGTAAGTAATCAAAATAGGACTTGATATTGGACATTCTTAGATATGGACAGCCTAATCTAGCACAATGTAATTCTTGTTCATTAAGATCTAAACTAGGCAACTAGATTGCTATCAGCATATTACAAATTAAAGCATTTACATCCACAAAGCTAAACAATTAGGACCAAAGAGGCAAGCAATTAGGACTAAGTAATAAGTTTTAATGGATTTCTCCTTACAAAATGAGGTCAAATAAAGATTATTTGGTTTCATTTACGGGCATTTTGGAAGTGAATTTTTTAATGTAAAGTTAGATGTGTGAAAGGGTGAAGCTATACTTAATGTCAATAATTCATGGTAGATTAGTACATGCCAATTATTTTTTAACGAGAAAAATAACTGTTACAAATCTTCTCAAAAAATAAAAATTAACTGTTACAATTACAAATACTTCTATCATCACTCGTTACTAAAGTAATAAGTTGATGTTCATCTTCTATCATTACACACCATTTGGGTTGTATTGGTTATTTAATGATGATAAATTCTTGTGCTCTCAAAACTTAATAATGAATGTTTTCTCTTGCAAATAATTGGCACAAATAATTTGGATCAAATTATTGCAATAATATTTTTATTGTAATAGATAATTACATCAAACTTATTATATCAATAGATTGTAAAATAATTCATTGCAATAAGCCATCAATTCAAAATTTTCATTGCAATAGATTAAAAAATAATTTGTATCAATTTATTGCAATGATTTCTTCATTTTAAGTTATTACAACAAATTTTCCTAATTATTGTTATTGCAGCTAATTATTGTTAATTCAATAATTTAAGATTTTTAACTTACTATTGCAACAACTTTTAACTTATTGATGGGAGTGGTCCCTTTAAAAACTATAATGATTATTAAGATTCTCTAAATCAAAATGAAATTTTCCTTAAACAAATAAAATGAAATGAAATCCCAACATGCATATGGTGTTGCACTTCATGTCTAAGCATATACTATTGCAATGTCTTATTTTCTTATCCCATGGACTGTGTGTGGTTGTGTAGGAAATTATTGAGTCTTTCCCTCCTGATGGGCATTTCTCTCTTCTACTTTCTACCACTGACATCACATTTTCTTTTCAAGGAAAATGATAAAATCATTAACTATTTTACAATTTTTCTTTTACAAAATGTTGATGTGGTAGGTGATTATTGATAAGTAAAAGATAATGTTACTGGTGGACCTATATGAAAATCAGCAAGAATTTTTCAGGTTGATAGTTTGTAAAAATGTTGAAAGAAAAATTAAATTTATAAAATATTTTACAATTAATATTTTTACAAATTACTGATGTGGTAGGTGGTTATTGGTAAGTAAAAATATTCTGTTACTGGTAGACCCAAATAAGAACCAGTAAGAATTTTTCAAAATGATCGTTTGTAAAAATATTGTAAAAGAATTTGTTCATATAGTATTAATTCCCTTTTAATTACCAATAACTGCCCACCACATAAGCAATTAATTTTTTTTTTTTTTTTATAAAATAGATTCATGCCCTACCAACTTGGCATGAAAGCAATGTGATTAATAAGATGACAGTGAGTGATCAGAATAGGTCTCGATATTAGACATTCTTAGACATGGACAGCCTAATCTAGCACAATGTAATTCTTGTTCATTAAGATCCAAACTAAGCAGTAAGATTGCTATCAGCATACCACAAATTAAAGCATCTGCACCCAGAAAGCTTAACAATTAGAACCAAAAAGGCAAGCAATCAGGCCTAAGTAATAAGTTCTAATGGATTTCTCCTTACAAAATGAGGTCAAATAAAGATTATTTGGTTTCCTCTACCGGCATTTCAAAAGTGAATTTTTTGATGTAAAGTTTGATGTGTGAAAGGGTGAAAATATACATAATGTCAATAAGTCATGGTAGACGAGTACATGTCAATTATTTTTTAACAAGAAAAGTAACTGTTACAAATCTTTTCAAAAAATTAAAATTAAAATTAACTTTTACAATTACAAATACTTCTATCATTACATGTCAGTCTAGTAATAAGTTGTGGTTCATTGTCTTTCATTACACACCATTTGAGTTGTATTGGTTATATAATGATGATACATTCTTTTACTCTTAAAGCTTAATAATGAATGTTTTCTCTTGCCCTTTTTGTTAACAATCAATGCTCCATATCTCCCTTTTAATAAAGTCTCCAAACAATGCCAGTGGAGAGATTTTGAAGGTCACTGTCGTAATATACTTTATCATCACTACACGAGAAAGAGAAAGAGAGAGAGCACAATTGCTAAAGCTTGTCCCAACTATCTAGTGGAATGTGATGACATTAAGATAACATTAAAATGAATTATTCAATAAACTACATAAAATTTAATTACCATATAAGATAAGTATATTAAAATAGGAACATAGGGCACTCTTCCATAAGCAAATGCCTTTTTGTTTTCAATTTTATACTTTCAAAACTTGTTTTTTTGGAGTTTTGAGAAATTTCTCTCAAGAACAGCTTTTTAGTGTTTTTTAGCATTCAAAACCTGTTTGGCAATATTTTAGGTTTGGACAAATTACAACTTACCCACATGTGATTTAACCGAAATTTAAGTTGCCTACTTGTGATTTGAAATTTAACAATTTACCTATTTAAGGTTAGTTCATTTAGAGTTCCATAATCCATCTCTGTTAAAAATAGGGCTCAATATTTAATTTTGCTCCAATTTTATGTGTCTCTCCTCCAAAAACACAAAAATAAAATATCTACTTTATAG
This sequence comes from Quercus variabilis, assembly GCA_030445155.1. Lineage (NCBI taxonomy): Eukaryota > Viridiplantae > Streptophyta > Magnoliopsida > Fagales > Fagaceae > Quercus > Quercus variabilis. Next base: position 72,001,233 of record CP129449.1, read on the forward strand.
GGTTTTCAAAGTTAGGTTCTTCCCTAATTGCTCTATCATGGAAGCTAGAAATTCTAGATCAGGATCTTATGCTTGGACAAGTATCTTGCATGGTTGGGATGTACTTCTAAGGGGACGTAGATGGCGTATTGGAGATGGGAAATCAGTGAGCATCTAGCAGGATTTTTGGTTACCAAGGAAAAATCCACCTCATGTTCTCTCCCCTTTGCTTGAGTCATTGGCTGACGCCAAAGTGAAAATTCTCATTGATGTTTCGACTAGACCGTGAAATCACAATTTAATTTATGGTATTCTTATTTTGGAGGAAGCAGAGCTCATCAAACAACTGCCTCTATCAAAGGTGGAGACTAATGATAGCCTTTTTTGGCCTTACAAGCAAAAGGGGGAGTACACATGCAAGTCGGGGTACTGTTTTTTGAAGGAAGAAGTTGACCTCGATTTTACTGGAATTCCTTTGGACCGTGACAAAGAATTATGGAGAGGTATTTGGTCATTACATGTACCGAATAAAGTTAAAAACCTTTCTTGGAGGGCTTGCCGAGAATCACTGCCTTCGAAAGCGAATTTGGTGTGTCAAACCATCATCGATTGCCCAGTTTGTGATTGGTGGAAACAGAAGCCAGAGACAGCGTTGCATGCTCTATCAGTCCCCATCAAATTGCCTCTGTGGCAGAAGACCGACTTGCAGAATTTTTGTCTGTACAGCTAACCCCTCGGTCTCTCCCTCATAGGACACGGGGTCAGTGGTGAGCTCCATTGTTGGGCACGATAAAGATAAACTTTGACGGAGCCATCTTCACCAAGGAGCGCAAGCCAGGGATTGGAGTGGTGCTACGTGATGCCCATGGTTCAATGCTGGCCTCTTTATCTCAGTAACTGTCACATGTTTACAGTCTACCGGAGATTGAAGCAGAGGCTGCGTCATTGGATCTTCAGTTTGCTGCGGATTTGGCATTCAATCAGGTGGTCTTAGAAGGAGATTCTCAGGTTCTTATGATAGCACTGATCAGCGACAGTTTGCTTTTGTCCTTTAATGGTTTGCTTATTGGTGATGTAGGATTTGGCGCTAGATTTTTTACTCAATTACGTTACTCTCATATAAAAAAAAATGTAATAAGTTTACTCATAATTTAGCTTGATATGTTTTATGTATTTTGAATTTGTTGTACGGATGAAAGATGTTTCACCTCATTTCTTTCTGTTGTTTAAGCTAATATTGTTGGTTTTTCTTAATGAAATGAATTATGTTTTCTCTATAATAAAAAAAAAGTACACATTTATGTTGTTTACACATTCTTCTTGTCATTTTACTTCTTTCTTTTCAATTTCTTCTTGGCAGTGCTTTCTTTCTTCTTTTCTAGATCTCTTTGATAGTTTCCTTAATAACGTAGGAAAATCGAAAGGTGAGGTGGGTCAGTATATCACGGCCAGCGCATGCAAATGATGGATTGGAGAGTCAGCAATCACAAAAATAAAAGTAAAACCACACTTTGCAAGTAAAAGAACAATAATGGGTCTAGACTTTATGATAGACCATGAAATTCAATTTTTAAAAATCCCACGTGTCTACATCCCATTGGGCTACGCGTACGACATATGACGTTTCCCATTGGGTCTAGACGTACAAGATATGAGGTTTTAAGTCTTTCTAAGGTCTGCTTTATTTGCCATAATATATGTACTCTTTGTGTTCACCAACTCTCGTGGCCTCTTCATACTTGAACTTAATTTCTCAATCAAGCAGTGCTAGCCCCCTTCAGTACTTTTGGTTGAGTTTGAGATATCAATTCAAAGCTATAGAGCCATGGCGGAGGAAAAGGTTTGTCAATTTTGTAATTGTTATATTAAATGAACAAATTCACCATTTTTCTTAATAACTTAAACTTTTGAAAAAATAATTAATCTAATATGATATCAGAGAAAAATATTCTAAGTTTAATTCTCTATATCCATCTTGTCTTATTTAAAATTTTCACGTGTGGAGCTGAGCTCTCACTCAATTTCATTATATTAAATGAATAAATTCGCACTTCATTCACAAACACAATCATTAAGTTTTCATGTCAGAACCTGATACTGTTTTTTCTGATTCTTCTGCGGACAAAATCACCAAGTTTCTCTTTTTGCTCATAATTGTTCTTCGGCTTTTCTATTCTCTTCTGCCTAAATGTGGATAACATACTTACAATTTCTCTGCTATTATAGAAAACAACATTTATGTGGATCAAGGTCGACCTTCAATGCCCTCGCTGCCGCAAGAAGATCAAGAAATTGCTTTGTCAAATCCCTCGTGAGTCTCTCTTTCTTAAGTTCAATTTTAGGGTATATATGAATGTGCAAGTTTGTGTTTTTATGTGGCTAAATAATAAATAAATAACGAAAACTGAGTTATTACGTGTTGGTAATTTTTGTGAACAAAAGAAGTACAAGACCAACAATACAAGGAGAAGGAAAACTTGGTGGTAATAAAAGTGGTATGTTGCAGTCCTGAAAAGATAAAGCAAAAGATAATTTGCAAGGGTGGTGATACCGTTAAGAGCATTGATATCAAAGAGACTGAGAAGAAGACCGAGCCACCACCTAAGGAGGAGAAGCCACCAGAAGAAACTGCTGAGAAGGAGGAGAAGCCACCTGAAGAGAAGCCACCACCAAAAGAAGATACTGAACCGGTTTCAAAGCCTCCTGTTGAGCCGGTTTGTGAGCCTGTACGGCCGGTTGGATTTAGGACTTGTTGTACGGAATGTTCTGAGGGTCGTGGTGGGGGGCCATGCCTTTATGGTCTTGGTAGGCCACCACTACCCCCAAAACCGGTTCCAGTGCCAGTTCCTGTGCCTGTACCGGATTACCCGGTTGGGTTTGGGACGTGTTGTACGGAATGTTCTGAGGGTCGTGGTGGGGGGCCATGCTTTTATGGTCTTGGTAGGCCACCACTAACACCAAAACCGGTTCCACTGCCGGTTCCTGTACCTGTACCGGCTAACCCGGTTGGATTTGGGACGTGTTGTACGGAATGCTATGAGGGTCGTGATGGGGGGCCATGCCATTATGGTCATGGTAGGCCAACCCCATGCTATGATGGCTACTATGGAAGGCCCATTTATGATAGTTATGGTGGAGGGTGGTATAGAAGGAGTTGTTATACTTATGTGAGTCGATGTGACTGTGATTACTTCGGTGAAGAACCTTCCTCCGGATGCACCAGCATGTGATGATAATGGTGATCATGTTCTAGTTGCCTACTTGCAAGTAAAAAATTATGTTCTAGACTCTCGTTGCCTATGGCTATATATGTCACATGGTCCGCGTGGGTTTGAACTTTCTTTTGTTGGTTTGTAGGATGTATATGATATGGGTTTGGTTAATGAGTGTGCACGGTTGGGGAGAAATGGTTGTTCATTTTAGTGTTACTTTACTTGAGTTGTAATAATTTATTAAATGTTAAAACCCTTCCATTAATCATCCCCTCTCCAACGTGTATAGTCTACTGTTTTGATTTCTCGTTTTAACTAATTTTAATGACTTCTTTCTTGCAATAGGCCACTTAGGGCCCATTAGTAGTGAAAGGCTTCAAATGTAGGAAAAATATACTTTGCATTGGATACATGTTTCTTATCTCTCACAACTTAATAATTTAGGTTGGCTCGAGATTATTTATGGTTAACTTTCAAGAGATTAAAGTGAATTTTCTTTACGATGTACTTTTAGGGAGACCCTGGTTCCACGCAACAAGTGCACTTTCATCTACCCTCCACTGGAAGTTTAAGTTCATTTCTAAGAATAGTTGGTGACCATCTTGGTAGGGACCTATAATTATTTATCAAGAGTTGTCCATACCTTACATTGATGCAAATGCCTTTTTAGGAAGCATCTTTCCACAGTTTCGAACTAGTTTCTTTGACCCACAATGCTTCTGAAGCTAATCTAGGATGGCCCGCAGCAGTTTTGATGGCCGCCTAAGGAGATGCTTAAATTTGAGTACAAGTTAGGCCAAGGTCGTAGCATATACCCAATGCGAGGTACACAATATTCTCCCAAATATATGAGGGAAAAAATTATTTTCTTATATATATATATATATATATATGGAGATATAAAAAAATATATATATTACTTTCACATTTTTCCTCTAATTTTAAAAAGACCCAAAAAAATTGATTAATATTAGAGATAATACAAATTTTTTTTTTTTTAAAAAAAATATAAGATTAAGTATACAACAAGAAGGAAAACTTGGTGGTAATTAATCAAAGTGGTATGTTGCTGTCCTGAAAAGATTAAGCAAAAGATAATTTGCAAGGGTGGTTTATTAATATCATCAATAGCTGCTCTAATTTGAGATCCATCATTCCTGTTTCAACCCTTTGATTTGAGGTGCTCCAAGTCCTTTCATCTCAACCACAAACACACAAACAAACAAAAAATAAATAAATAAATAAATAAATAAAAAAAAAAAAAAAAGAAAGAAAAGAAAGATGTACTCCAAGTCCAACTTTGAGAATTCAAAAACACTAGTTTATTATTTTTGAGAAACAACACTAGTTTATTATCATCCTTAGAGCATTCTCATCAAAGATCGATCTTAAAAATATTAGCATTTAGCATCTAAAAACCCAACTTTATAACATATAACACATTACTTTACAATATACCTTACATCAAAACTTCTATTTTTTTAACACCTCATTTAAATATTTTTTCTTTATTATTTTTATTCATTTTTTTATTCTTCCTCTCTTTCCTTGTCTCTCTCGTTCTCAACCTAACTATTCTTAGCACTGCCAGCCACCACACTACCAATAGTCACCATAAAAACCACCACCCACCAATAACGCAACACCCATACCACAACCACCACCAAAAAAAAAAAAAAAAAAAAAAAAAACTCCATTATCGCCGCCACCAACAAACCCACCAAGCAAAAAATACACACGCAGCAAACCCACATCCCAATCCACCATTGCCAAGCAAAACACACACACACACACACACAAACCCACCACAGCAACCCTTCAACCTGGATTCAACCCACAACATCAAACCCACCACAGCAAACCTCCATAAAAGCAAACTCATTACGTTGATCTACTGCACCACAACCCACCACGCCCCAAACCCACTATGTCCCAAACCCATAACCCACCATCCCGCTGCCACCAAATTTGACTCACAACCCTTAACCAATAGATCGTTGAAAACCCATGGCCCACAACCCACAGGAACCAAAACCATGACCATCAAATCATTGGACCCACGACTTATACCCATCGAACCACAATCACCGACCGCCACCACCCATGACCATCAGACCACGACCCATAACCCAAAATCAAAACCACGAGAGAGAGAAGAGAGAAGTGAGAGAGGAAAGAGAAGGACATAAATGAGAAAAGAGATGTTGGGGTTGAATAAAAAACATTTTTTTTTTGTTTTTACAATTCTTTTTTTTTTTTTTTTACAATCCAGCTACAGTGAGCTGTTATTGATAATAGCTTACTGTAGCTCAATGCTAAAATTTTTAGGATTTAGCATATTTGATGTAGGTGTGTTTATCATTTGAGGTGCTAAAAATGCAAAAAAATAGCATTCAACATTTTTAGCACATTTAATAAGAATGCTCTTAAATAACTACGAAATATCTCTGTGGTTAAAATAGAAATATATATTATGTAAAATAGTACAAGGAAGTTAATGTACATAAAGATTTTATGCAAAGTGGCTAGACTGGGCCTAGGCCTTAGAAAAAAAATTTTAAGAATACCATGCTCGGGTTTGACCGTTAGTGGCCTGAGCATTGTATTCTTAAAATTTAGCATAATATATATTTAACATGCTAAAAGTATTTAGCATTTGTGACTCTGCATTTGTGCCATTCTACTAGTAGAACAATACAAACTCAAATTGTAAAAATAAAAACTTATTCTCTCTCTCTCTCTCTCTCTCTCTCTCTCTCTCTCTCTCTCTCTCTCTCTCTCTCTCTCTCTCTCTCTCTCTCAAACCAACCTTCAACCTCTCACCATCTTGCTCATCACTATCTGACCTGTCTGCGTGCCTCTCTCTCACACCCCTCTCTTCTTTCTCTCTCAAGCAGCGGCTTTATGAGTTGGTTGAGTTGGAGCTTAGCTCGGAGTGGATAGTGATGGCCATGAAGGAGGGAGGGTTGGCTTTTCTGATTCGATTTTGTCTATTAAGATTGAATAGGTTTGTTTGTTTGTTTGTTTTGTTTGTTTTGTTTTTTGTTTTTTGTTTTTTGTTTTTTGTTTTTTTTATTTGAGTCTTGCATTGGTAGGGGGTTGGAGTTGCAGTGTTGGTGATTTTGGGCAGTGGTTGTTAGTTGTGGCAGTGTTGGTGTTATGGCTTGGTTAGATATGATTTTGGGTATTGGTTTTTTATTTTAGGATGGGTTTTGTGGTATTGATGTGGTGGGTTTGGTTCTAGGTGTTATGTGGTGGTCTTGGTGTCCCTGGTGGTGGTGGAGGGTTGTGGGGGGGTAATAAATGGTGGTGCTGTGTTTTATTTTGTTTTTAGTTTTTGTTTTGTTATTTTTTTAATATACTTGAGGTGTCTTTTAGATTATTTTAATATGTTGTAATCTAAAAAGAAAATTTGTGATGTAGTGTGTATTTTAAATAATTCATCAAGTAAAATTTTGGAGTATTAGAATAGCTGATGCTTCTTTTTATGCTAACTTGTACCTAACCAAATTAACTATGAACAATGACTAAACTAATAATGTTTCCTTTGAGTAATTGCATCAGTCTGGCCAAATTTTTCCGTCTAGTTTACACTAAAAACCTACTTTTTTTTTTTTTTTTTTTTTATACTACCACTTTTCCAAAGCACCCACATCAATTTATCTATTTTACAATCTATTTTATTTAAATAATATTTTTATTAATATCTATCCTTTTGATTAATACACATCTTTTTCATCTTAACCTCATCTCAACCGCGTCTCTCCCTTTCTCTCTCAATTCTTCTTTGCCTCTAGGACTCCCTGAACTCTGTTTCTCTCTCATGTCTCAAACCAACACATCTGGTACTCTTTGAATTCTCTTCCTCTCTCATATATCAAACCCAAAATTCACACATGTTAGAAGATCCGGCGGTGGAAGCAAGAAAAATTCATGCAGTAGCAAGGCAGATTCGCTGATAGTAGAAGCAAGCAAATAGGGGAAGTAGCAAGGCAGATTTGGCAGTAGTAATGGCGGCAGATCTGACTAATTTTCGTTGGGTTTTTTTATGTGGATTTTCTGTTGGATTTTTCATATAGGTTCTGTTAGATTTGGTTTTTATTGATTTTGGTTTGGGTTTGGAATGAGTTTTCTAAAGGGTTTAGGTTGATTATAAGTTAGGTTTTCTAGTGGGTTTAGCTTGATTTTGAGTTGGATTTTCTATTGATTTTTGGTCAATTTTTGTGGTGGATTATCAACTATTGAAATAGGTTGTATTGGTGATGCGTTGGGTGGTTCTGGGTTGGTAGTTGAGTGTTTCTCCTCCTCTTCATTTATTCTTTTGTTGGATTGTTGTGTCCATTGGAATGTTGTGTTTCTTTTGTTGGGTTGCTGTGTCCATTGGGAAAAAGAGAGAATATGAATGGTGAGAGAGAAAAAAATAATAAAATATTGTTATACACAACTACAATAACCGAGTATATTTACACGGTTACTATAGCAAATATGTAAATATATACATTTTTACATCCACTGATGTCGGTAGTTTAAAAAAAATGTGTAAATTTTGTCACGTTTTGTATTACTTGTTAGGGCAACACGTGCAAGGCACGTGCTAGCCATGAAAAAAAAAACTAGTGATTAGGATCAATTCTAAATTTTATTTGTATCATAAAATAAAGATATAAATCATTTGATTTTTAAAATATAAAGAGATTTACATTAATTGAAAGAAGCATTAATTTTAAGAATTTTGATAATTATGTCATAAAAAGTTAATCTCATTTGTATAAGACTGTGACGGATCCTAGTCCAATATTTTATTATTTTATTTTAACTTATAACTTACACCTCAATAGTTGTGAATATATTGTAATAACTACAATATGTCACGGCATTTTTAGTTGTGCTAGATCTCAATATGATATTTTATTATTTTATTTTATTGTATTTTGACCTATAAGGAATTGACACGTGTCACAACATTTTCACAATATCTCTATGTATACATTGTACTTAATTACAATGTAAATTTATATTGTAGACACAAAAAAATTGGTAAATTGTATACATATTTATAAAATTTGTACAATATTTACCATTTTTTGTGCAAATGTGTATAATATTAACCATTTTTGTGTATTTACAATGCAAACTTGCATTGTACGTACAAAGTAAACATATAAAGATCTTTATAAAAAAAAAAAAAAAAAAAAAAAGGCTCAAACCAACTGGCATACTTGAAGGAAAAAAGGAAAACAAAAAGAAAGAAAACAAAACAGAAAGTGCACCTCACTAATTGAATAAACCAAAAAAACACTATTTATAAGTCTTCGGCTCTTTTTATATAGTTAATAGAAATAGATATGCCAGCTTACATAAATATTTAAAAGGGGGAAAAAAAGAAGAAGCACAAGCCGATAACTGGAAAAAAAAAAAAAAAGCAAAACAAAACAAAACAAAAACTAAAACAAAAAACAAAACTAAAACTTTAGGCTCTGTAAAAATTAATGTTAAAATGTTGTAGACTTAACATTTTTTTATTTGATATATAAAAAACTGAGATCTCAACAATTGTGAAAATATTGTGATAACAATAAGTGTTGTAACATTTTTTCAAAACATTTATTTTTAGTTGTGGTTGGTCACAATCTCATATTTTATTATTTTATTTTGACTTATAAGAAATTAACATGTCAATAATTGTGAAAATATTGTGAAATTTTTTGTGTCAATATAACAATATATATACCAGCTTACATAAACCAAAAGCACTGCATAATAAGTGTTGTAACATTTTCTCAAAACATTAATTTTTAGTTGTGATTGGTCACAGTCTCATATTTTAGTATTTTATTTCGACTGGTAAAAAATTGACACGTCAATAATTGTGAAAATATTCTGAAATTTGTTGTGTACCTTTTGTGAAAATACCAGCTTACATAATATCTTTGAAAAAAAAAAAACACTCTTAACCAATTACTAAAAAAAAAAAAAAAACTTTAGGCACTGTAGCTACAGTGCTAGTTGAATAAAGTAAAAGCATTGCACAATAAGTGTTGTAACTGATGAAGCGTAAGTTTGTCAATCAAGTAAGTTCGCCAGTAGAGTAAGTTTGTCGGTAGAGTTATACTGATGAAGTGTAAGCTCGTCAGTCGAGTTGGTCAGATGGAAGCAATCCTTAACCTGTATGAATGTACTCTCAAAGGTGGTCACCAGTGTGGTGCCTGCCACAATGCCTCTGATGTCAAAGTCAGTATAAAAAGCTCTCTTGGGAATAAACAATGTAATTGAACAAAATGAAAGAGATCTCTTAGTGTCTATTTATGTACCTTGTACTTGGCAATGTGTGGGCTTTATATATGCTTTCATAGCTTCTAGCCGTTGAGGTAGTTATCGAGGTCTTAATGCTCCTCTTGGTAATGTTTGGTGCTATGTAATGTGGGTTTAATGTGCTCCAACGGTTCATACAGTTGGCCTTGTAATCGTTCTGGGTGTAATTGTGCTGCATTGAATGACCTTCCTGCCTTCGTCAATGATGTGGGTATTGATTTGCTCGTCCATGGATATCTTCATCGATATCATGGTCGTCATCTTCGGTAAATGAGTTCGTCAGTCCCGTCAGATGCTCCTTGATTCTGTGGTCGTCGTGACTTGTAATGACGACCGTAGAATGTGAAAGGTTTTGGGCTGTAAATAACTCCAATTCATGTGACCATTGGGTTTCTCGCTAGTTTTCAGTTTTTTGAGCCTTTGTTTCTAAACTTCTCCCCTTCTTTTCGTCAGTACCTTTTGTCTATAATTTCGTCAATACCTTTTGTGACTTACACCATTTTAAGTCATTTTTGGCTTTTGTGACTTACACCCTTTTAAGGATTTTGACATCGTTAGTAACTTACATCTGTCGAGGCGGAATCTTGTTACTTAGCCATTTTTGGCTTTTGTGACTTACACCTTTTTAGGGATCTTGTCATCATCAGTAACTTATATCCGTCGAGACGAAATCTTGTTACTTAGCCATTTTTGGCTTTTGTGACTTACACCCTTTTAGGCATCTTGTCATCGTCAGTAACTTACATCCGTCGAGGAGGAATTTTGTAACTTAGCTATTTATAACTTACACCTATTTAGGGATCTTGTCATCTTCAGTAACTTACATCCGTCGAGGCGAAATTTTGTTACTTAGCCATTTTTTACTTTTGTGACATACACCCATTTAGGGATTTTTTTACTGTCAGTAACTTACATCCGTCAAGGCGGAATCTTGTTACTTAGCCATTTTTGAGACTTGTAGCTGCTTAGACTTGCTTGTTATGGAGACATTAGCTGAATAATTCATTTATTAATTTCAATGACGAATACATTTTCTGTTACATCTATTGGTGGTATTTCTTCAAGTGCTCAATGTTCCATGGCTTTGGGAGCCTCTATCTGTCTAGGGTTTCTAGGTGATAGCTACCTTGTCTGGAGTAGTGGGTGACTCGGTAAGGTCCTTCCCATGTGGGCTTACTGAACCACAGCGAGAACTCCGACAGGAGAAACCCCCTTTAGACTCACCTTCGTCACTAAACCGATGATTTGGGCGATCCCTTTTCTGTCCTCTATGTTCGTCCTCCTTCCTTTCCTTGTTCCCTGGTTTTTCCACATCCTTTATGGCAGCCAATGCTTCTTCTACGTTCATGTACTTCTGTGCTTTCAGGAGCATCTCCGCCATCATTTTTGGAGGATTTTTTGCGAGTAAAGAAACGAATTCCCTGGATCACAGTCCCGCTTTGAAGGTCGTCAACTGCACCTTATCGTCAGCTTCGTCCACCTCCATGGTGTTCCGAGTGAAGTGTTTCACATAGGACCTCAAGGTTTCTTTCTCTCCTTGTTTGATGGTGAGTAAATGATCCGTTGGCCTCTTAGGACATTGTCCTCCAATGAAATGATGTAAAAAGGTGCTGCTCAGCTGTTCGAAGTTATCGATGGATGATGTTGGCAACTTGGTGAACCATTCCCTCGCTGCTCCTTTGAAAGTGGTGGGGAAAGAACGACACATTATCTTGTCAGGGGGCTGTTGAAGGCCTAGTGTCATCTTGAAGGTGTTGAGGTGGTCCTAGGGATCCTTGAGGTCAAACGACTCAAGTTGTGGCAACCGAAACTTCGAAGGTACTGGGCATCCTAGGACCGCTGTTGTGAAAGGCGAGTCTGTTGCCCTCACCATTCTGCCCACACGCTTTGGTCTGTTTTCTCTCTAATGACATTTCTCAACTCGTCCATCTCCTTCCTTATTTCTTGAAGAAGTTCTAAATTTTGTTTTGCCGGAGTAATGGGTCTTCAATGATCACTCCTTCTATGGCTATTTCCCTCGTTCTCTATATTGTTTTTGGATTGATTCTCCTCCTGTTGAAGCTGTAGCTTTATTTCCTGATTTTGCCTAGTAAGTTCTTCAACGGCGGCCGCAAGAGCTTGGACTTGCTGAGCCAAGGCTGCAGAATCTTGATTGGAAGTAGCGTTTTCGAATATGAAAATGAAAACGTCACATCTCCACAGATGGCACCAAACTGATGAAGCGTAAGTTCGTCAGTCAAATAAGTTCATCAGTAGAGTCAGCTCGTCGGTAGAGTTATACTGATGAAGCGTAAGCTCGTCAGTCAAGTTGATCAGATGGAAGCAATCCTCAGCCTATATGAACGTACTCTCAAAGGTGGTCACCAGTGTGGTGCCTATCACAATGCTTCTGATGCTAAAGTCAGTATAAGAAGCTCTCTTGGGAATAAACAATGTAATTGAACAGAATGAAAGAGATCTCTTAGTGTCTATGTGCGTATGTACCTTGTACTTGGCAATGTGTGGGTTTTATATATGCTTTCATAGCTTCTAGCCGTTGGGGTAGTTATGGAGGTCTTAATGCTCTTCTTGGTAACGTTTGGTGCTGTGTAATGTGGCTTTAATGTGCTCCAATGGTTCATACAGTTAGCCTTGTAACCGTTCTGGGTGTAATTGTGCTGCATTGAATGGCCTTCCTGCCTTCGTCAATGACGTCGATATTAATTTGCTCATACAGGGATATCTTCATCGGTATCATGGTCGTCGTCTTTGGTAAATGAGTTCGTCAGTCCCGTCAGGTAACATTTTTTCAAAACATTTTTTTTTTAGTTGTGGTTGATTACAGTTTTATATTTTATTTTGACTTGTAACAAATTAACATGTCAATAATTATAAAAATATTGTGAAATTTTTTGTGTCAATATAACAATATATATACCAACTTACATAAATATTTAAAAGAAAAAAAAAAGCACAAATCGACTATTGAAAAAAAAAAAAAAAACAAAAAAAAAAACAAAAACAAACAAACTTTAGGCACTGTAGCTACAGTGCCAGTTAACTAAACCAAAAGCACTATAGCTACAATGCATACATGCATTTGCGATAAAACAAAAGCACTGCACAATAAGTGTTGTAACATTTTCTCAAAACATTTATTTTTAGTTGTGGTTGGTCAAAGTCTCATAGTTTATTTTTTTATTTCAACTTGTAAAAAATTGACATGTCAATAATTGTGAAAATATTGTGAAATTTATTGTGTCATTATAACAATATATATACCAACTTACATAAATATTTAAAAGAAAAAAAAACACAAATCGATTACTGAAAAAATAAATAAATAAATAAAACTTTAGGCACGATAGCTACAGTGCTGCTTGGTACTGTAGCTACATCATCACTTGGTACTGTAGCTACTATTCAAAACATGAAAAAAAAAAGAAAAAAAAAAAAAAAAGGCAGTGGCTCACAAAACCAAATGTACAGTGCAAAAGCACTGTATGCGTGTTTGCACTTTCATATATAAGACAAGTGTCACAACATTTTCACAAAACATTTATTTTCAATTGTAATTGGTCACAATTTCATATTTTATTATTTTATTTTGACTTATAAGAATTTGACACCTCAATAATTGTGAAAATATTGTAAAATTTATTGTGTCAGTATAACAATATATATGCGGGTTTTTATAAATATTTAAAAGAAAAAAAAAAGTACAAACGGAAGACAAAAAAAAAAAAATGTTGTAGCTACATTGCCACTTTGGTTAAGCTACAGTGCCACTTGAAACCAAAGTGGCACTGTAGCAACTATTCAAAACTTGGGGGAAAAAAATGATTCACTACACCAAAAGGGGCACTGTAGAGGTATTGCTTCTTCTTATATAGTTAGTAGAAAAAAGAGCACAAATCGATGATTGGAAAAAAAAAAAAGGGTACATATTGAACAAACCAAAAGTATTGTAACTTTTACACATTTACCTAACAAGTGTCACAACATTTTTACAAAATATTTATTTTCAATTGTGCTTGATCATAGTTTCATATTTTATTTTGACTTATAAAAAAGTGACACCTCAATAATTTTGAAAATATTGGGAAATTTGTTGTATCAGTATAACAATATATATAAAAGAAAAAAAAAAAGACCCAAAAAAATCTCTAACCGTTCAAAACTTAAAAAAAAAAAAAAAAAAAAAAAAAAAAAAAAAAACAAAGTAAAGACTACACCGTAGATAAACAGTACAATACGTTAGGTAAACAACACCAAACACTTTTTATATAGTCAATAGATATACACATTTTTACTTCCACAACTAGTGGTGATGCTCTTAGGAATACAGGAAAGTTGGGGGAAAGTAAGGTAAGCCAATCAGGGCAGCACATGCAAATGATTACTGTAGAGTCAGCAATCACAAATAAAAGTAAAACCACACTTTGCAAATAAAATAACTATAATGGCTTCATAAAAAATAACAATAATGGGTCTATAGTCCTATAGACTTTATGATAGACCATAATATCCAATTAAAAGACCCCATGTGTCTACATCCCATTGGGCTAGACGTATGACATATGACGTTTCCCATTGGATCAAGACGTACGACATATGACGTTTTAAGTCTTCTTAAATCTTAACTTAAGGTGTTAAGTCAAAAAAAAAATAATAATAAAGACTTCTTAATGTGTGGCTTGGCATGATAAATATGTACTCAGTGTTCACCATCTCGATCTCGTGGTCTCTTCATACTAGAAGTCTTGAACTTGATTTCTCAATCAAGCATTGCTAACCCCATCAGTACTTTTGGTTGAGTTTGAGATCTCAATTCACAGCTATAGAGCCATGGTGGAGGAAAAGGTTTGTAAAATTGTTAGATTAAGTGAATAAATTTACTATTTTCTAATATTTTAAAACTTTAAAAAAAATTATCAATATAGTACGATATCAAAACAAGAAGTCATGGATTCAATCGTGACTTTGTACACGTTATATTTCATTTAAAATTTTCATGTGTTCGCAATTCATTCACGCACAATCATTAATTTTTCATGTCGGAACCTAATACTGTTTGTTCTGATTCTTCTGCCGACAAAATCTCCAAGTTTATCTTTTTGCTTATAATTGTTCTTTTGACTTTTCTATTCTGTTTTTGCTTAAATATGGATAACATGCTTACAATTTCTCTACTATTATAGAAATTAAAACAACATTGATGTGGATCAAGGTCGACCTTCAATGCCATCGCTGCCGCAAGAAGATAAAGAAAGTGCTCTGTAAATTCCCCCGTGAGTCCCTCTTTCTTAAGTAAACGATAGTTATCTATACATACATATATATGTTGTTATGTGGCTAAAAAAGAAAACTGAGTTATAACTGAGTTAATAGAAATAGATATGCCAGCTTACATAAATATTTAAAAGGGGGAAAAAAAGAAGAAGCACAAGCCGATAACTGAAGAAAAAAAAAAAAAAAAACAAAAACAAAAACAAAAACAAAAACTAAAACAAAAAACAAAAACAAAAACAAAAACTTTAGGCTTTGTAAAAATTAATGTTAAAATGTTGTAGACTTAGCATTTTTTTTATTTGATATATAAAAAATTGAGATCTCAACAATTGTGAAAATATTGTGATAACAATAAGTGTTGTAACATTTTTTTAAAATATTTATTTTTAGTTGGGGTTGGTCACAATCTCATATTTTATTATTTTATTTCGACTTATAAGAAATTGACATGTCAATAATTGTGAAAATATTGTGAATTTTTTTGTGTCAATATAACAATATATATACCAGCTTACATAAATATGTAAAAAAAAAAAATAATAATAAAAAAAAACACAAACTGATTTTTGAAAAAAAAAAAAAAAACTTTAGGCATTGTATCTACCGTGCCAGTTGAATAAACCAAAAGTACTGCATAATAAGTGTTGTAACATTTTCTCAAAACATTAATTTTTAGTTGTGATTGGTCACAGTCTCATATTTTAGTATTTTATTTCGACTGGTAAAAAATTAACACGTCAATAATTGTGAAAATATTCTGAAATTTGTTGTGTACCTTTTGTGAAAATACTAGCTTACATAAATATCTTAAAAAAAAAAAAAAAAAAAAACTCTTAACCAATTACTAAAAAAAAAAAAAAAAAACTTTAGGCATTGTAGCTACAGTGCCAGTTGAATAAAGTAAAAGCATTGCACAATAAGTGTTGTAACTGATGAAGCGTAAATTTGTCAATCAAGTAAGTTCGTCAGTAGAGTAAGTTTGTCGGTAGAGTTATACTGATGAAACGTAAGCTTGTCAGTCGAGTTGGTCAGATGGAAGCAATCCTCAGCCTGTATGAATGTACTCTCAAAGGTGGTCACCGGTGTGGTGCCTGCCACAATGCCTCCGATGCCAAAGTCAGTATAAAAAGCTCTCTTGGGAATAAACAATGTAATTGAACAAAATGAAAGAGATCTCTTAGTGTCTATTTATGTACCTTGTACTTGGCAATGTGTGGGCTTTATATATGCTTTCATAACTTCTAGCCGTTGAGGTAGTTATGGAGGTCTTAATGCTCCTTTTGGTAACGTTTGGTGCTATGTAATGTGGGTTTAATGTGCTCCAACGGTTCATACAGTTGGCCTTGTAACCGTTCTGGGTGTAATTGTGCTGCATTGAATGGCCTTCCTGCCTTCGTCAATAATGTGGGTATTGATTTGCTCGTTCATGGATATCTTCATCGGTATCATGGTCGTCGTCTTCGGTAAATGAGTTCGTCAGTCCCATCAGATGCTCCTTGATTCTGTGGTCATCATGACTTGTAATGACAACCGTAGAATGTGAAAGGTTTTGGGCTGTAAATAACTCCAATTCATGTGACCATTGGGTTTCTCGCTAGTTTTCAGTTTTCTGAGCCTTTGTTTCTAAACTTCTCCCCTTCTTTTCGTCAGTACCTTTTGTCTATAACTTCGTCAGTACCTTTTGTGATTTACACAATTTTAAGTCATTTTTGGCTTTTGTGACTTACACCCTTTTAAGGATTTTGACATCGTTAGTAATTTACATCCGTCGAGGCGGAATCTTGTTACTTAGCCATTTTTGGCTTTTGTGACTTACACCCTTTTAGAGATCTTGTCATCATCAGTAACTTACATCCGTCGAGGCGAAATCTTGTTACTTAGCCATTTTTGGCTTTTGTGACTTACACCCTTTTAGGCATCTTGTCATCGTCAGTAACTTACATCCGTCGAAGAGGAATTTTGTTACTTAGCTATTTATGACTTACACCTATTTAGGGATTTTGTCATCATCAGTAACTTACATCCGTCAAGGCGGAATTTTGTTACTTAGCCATTTTTGACTTTTGTGACTTACACCCATTTAGGGATCTTTTTATTGTCAGTAACTTACATCCGTCAAGGAGGAATCTTGTTACTTAGCCATTTTTTAGACTTGTAGCTGCTCAGACTTGCTTGTTATGGAGACATTAGCTGAATAATTCATTTATTAATTGCAATGACGAATACATTTTCTGTTACATCTATTGGTGGTATTTCTTCAAGTGCTCAATGTTCCATGGCTTTGGGAGCCTCTATCTGTCTACGGTTTCCAGGTGATAGCTACCTTGTCTGGAGTAGTGGGTGACTCGATAAGGGCCTTCCCATGTGGGCTTACAGAACCACAGCGAGAACTCCGACAGGAGAAACCCCCTTTAGACTCACCTTTGTCACTGAACCGACGATTTGGGCGATCCCTTTTCTGTCCTCTATGTTCGTCCTCCTTCCTTTCCTTGTTCCCTGGTTTTTCCACGTCCCTTATGGTAGCCAATGCTTCTTCTGCGTTCATGTACTTCTGTGCTTTCAGGAGCATCTCCGCCATCATTTTTGGAGGATTTTTTGCGAGTGAAGAAACGAATTCCCTGGATCGCAGTCCCGCTTTGAAGGTCGTCAACTGCACCTTATCGTCAGCTTCGTCCACCTCCAAGGTGTTCCGAGTGAAGTGTTTCACATAGGACCTCAAGGTTTCTTTCTCTCCTTGTTTGATGGCGAGTAAATGATCCGTTGGCCTCTTAGGACATTGTCCTCCAATGAAATGATGTAAAAAGGTGCTGCTCAGCTGTTCGAAGTTATCGATGGATGATGTTGGCAACTTGGTGAACCATTCCCTCGCTGCTCCTTTGAAAGTGGTGGGGAAAGAACGGCACATTATCTTGTCAGGGGGCTGTTGAAGGCCCAGTGTCATCTTGAAGGTGTTGAGGTGGTCCTAGGGATCCTTGAGCCTGTCAAACGGCTTAAGTTTTGGCAGCCGAAACGTCGAAGGTACTGGGCATCCTAGGACCGCTGTTGTGAAAGGCGAGTCTGTTGCCCTCACCATTCTGCCCACACGCTTTGGTCTATTTTCTCTCTAATGACATTTCTCAACTCGTCCATCTCCTTCCTCATTTCTTGAAGAAGTTCTAAATTCTGTTTTGCCGGAGTAATGGGTCTTCAATGATCACTCCTTCTATGGCTATTTCCCTTGTCCTCTATGTTGTTTTTGGATTGATTCTCCTCCTGTTGAAGCTGTAGCTTCATTTCTTGATTTTGCCTAGTAAGTTCTTCAACGGCGACCGCAAGAGCTTGGACTTGCTGAGCCAAGGCTGCAGAATCTTGATTGGACTCCATCTGAATACTGAAGTTGATGGAAGCAGCGTTTTCGAATATGAAAATGAAAACGTCACATCTCCACAGACGGCGCCAAACTGATGAAGCGTAAGTTCGTCAATCAAATAAGTTCATCAATAGAGTAAGCTCGTCGGTAGAGTTATACTGATGAAGCGTAAGCTCGTCAGTCAAGTTGGTCAGATGGAAGCAATCCTCAGCCTATATGAACGTACTCTCAAAGGTGGTCACCAATGTGGTGACTGTCACAATGCTTCCGATGCTAAAGTCAGTATAAGAAGCTCTCTTGGGAATAAACAATGTAATTGAACAGAATGAAAGAGATCTCTTAGTGTCTATGTGCGTATGTACCTTGTACTTGGCAATGTGTGGGTTTTATATGTGCTTTCATAGCTTCTAGCCGTTGGGGTAGTTATGGAGGTCTTAATACTCTTCTTGGTAACGTTTGGTGCTGTGTAATGTGGCTTTAATGTGCTCCAACGGTTCATACAATTAGCCTTGTAACCGTTCTGGGTGTAATTGTGCTGCATTGAATGGCCTTCCTGCCTTCGTCAATGACGTCGATATTAATTTGCTCATCCAGGGATATCTTCATCGGTATCATGGTCGTCGTCTTTGGTAAATGAGTTCATCAATCTTGTCAGTTAACATTTTTTCAAAACATTTTTTTTTTAGTTGTGGTTGATTACAGTTTTATATTTTATTTCGACTTGTAACAAATTAACATGTCAATAATTATAAAAATATTGTGAAATTTGTTGTGTCAATATAACAATATATATACCAACTTACATAAATATTTACAAGAAAAAAAAAACACAAACTAACTATTAAAAAAAAACAAAAACAAAAACAAAAACAAACAAACAAACAAACTTTAGGCACTGTAGCTACAGTGCCAGTTAACTAAACCAAAAGACTATAGCTACAATGCATACATGCATTTGCGATAAAACAAAAGCACTACACAATAAGTGTTGTAACATTTTCTCAAAACATTTATTTTTAGTTGTGGTTGGTCAAAGTCTCATATTTTATTATTTTATTTCAACTTGTAAAAAATTGACATGTCAATAATTGTGAAAATATTGTGAAATTTATTGTGTCATTATAACAATATATATACCAACTTACATAAATATTTAAAAGAAAAAAAAACACAAATCGATTACTAAAAAAATAAATAAATAAATAAAACTTTAGGCACGATAGCTACAGTGTTGCTTGGTACTGTAGCTACATCATCACTTGGTACTGTAGCTACTATTCAAAACATGAATAAATAAAAATAAAAAAAAAAAAAAAAAAAAAAAAGGCAGTGGCTCACAAAACCAAATGTACAGTGCAAAAGCACTGTATGCGCATTTGCACTTTCATACATAAAACAAGTGTCACAACATTTTCACAAAACATTTATTTTCAGTTGTAATTGGTCACAATTTCATATTTTATTATTTTATTTTGACTTATAAGAATTTGACACCTTAATAATTGTGAAAATATTGTAAAATTTATTGTGTCAGTATAACAATATATATGCGGGTTTTTATAAATATTTAAAAGAAAAAAAAAAGTACAAACAGAAGACAAAAAAAAAAATGTTGTAGCTACAGTGCCACTTGAAACCAAAGTGCCACTGTAGCAACTATTCAAAACTTGGGGGAAAAAATGATTCACTACACCAAAAGGGGCACTGTAGAGGTATTGCCTCTTCTTATATAGTTAGTAGAAAAAAGAGCACAAATCGATGATTGAAAAAAAAAAAAAAAACATATTGAACAAACCAAAAGTACTGTAACTTTTACACATTTACCTAACAAGTGTCATAACATTTTTACAAAATATTTATTTTCAATTGTGCTTGATCATAGTTTCATATTTTATTTTGACTTATAAAAAATTGACACCTCAATAATTCTAAAAATATTGTGAAATTTGTTGTATTAGTACAACAATATATATAAAAGGGGGAAAAAAAACCCAAAAAAAACTCTAACCGTTCAAAACTTTAAAAAAAAAAAAAGAAAAAAAAAACTATACTGTAGATAAACAGTACAATACGATAGGTAAACAACACCAAACACTTTTTATATAGTCAATAGATATACACATTTTTACTTCCACAACTAGTGGTGATGCTCTTAGGAATACAGGAAAGTTGGGGGAAAGTAAGGTAAGCCAATCAAGGCAGCACATGCAAATGATTACTGTAGAGTCAGCAATCACAAATAAAAGTAAAACCACACTTTGCAAATAAAATAACTATAATGGCTTCATAAAAAATAACAATAATGGGTCTATAGTCCTATAGACTTTATGATAGACCATAATATCCAATTAAAAAACCCCATGTGTCTACATCCCATTGGGCTAGACGTATGACATATGACGTTTCCCATTGGATCAAGACGTACGACATATGACGTTTTAAGTCTTCTTAAATCTTAACTTAAGGTGCTAAGTCAAAATAAAATAAAAATAAAGACTTCTTAATGTGCGGCTTGGCATGATAAATATGTACTCAGTGTTCACCATCTCTCGTGGTCTCTTCATACTAGAAGTCTTGAACTTGATTTCTCCATCAAGCATTGCTAACCCCATCAGTACTTTTGGTTGAGTTTGAGATCTCAATTCACAGCTATAGAGCCATGGTGGAGGAAAAGGTTTGTAAAATTGTTAGATTAAGTGAATAAATTTACTATTTTCTAATATTTTAAAACTTTTAAAAAAAATTATCAATATAGTACGATATCAAAACAAGAAGTCATGGATTCAATCGTGACTTTGTACACGTTATATTTCATTTAAAATTTTCATGTGTTCGCAATTCATTCACGCACAATCATTAATTTTTCATGTCAGAACCTAATACTGTTTGTTCTGATTCTTCTGCCGACAAAATCTCCAAGTTTCTCTTTTTGCTTATAATTGTTCTTTGACTTTTCTATTCTGCTTTTGCTTAAATATGGATAACATGCTTACAATTTCTCTACTATTATAGAAAACAACATTGATGTGGATCAAGGTCGACCTTCAATGCCATCGCTGCCGCAAGAAGATAAAGAAAGTGCTCTGTAAATTCCCCCGTGAGTCCCTCTTTCTTAAGTAAACGATAGTTATCTATACATACATATATATGTCGTTATGTGGCTAAGAAAGAAAACTGAGTTATATACTGTACATATATGTGTTGTGAACAAGAGAAATACGAGACCAGGTATACAACGAGAAGGAAAACTTCGTGGTAATAAAAGTGGTATGTTGCTCTCCTGAAAAGGTAAAGCAAAAGATAATTTGCAAGGGTGGTGATACCATTAAGAGCATCGAGATTAGAGAGATTGAGGAGAAGACCAAGCCACCACCTAAGGAGGAGGAGACGAAGAAGAAGAAAGAGAAACATGTGACATTCGATATCCCGGAGAAGCTACCTGAGGAGAAGAAGAAGAAGAACAAGAACAAGAAGGAGGAGGAGAATTATGTGACATTCGATTTCCCGGAGAAGCGACCTGAGGAGGAGAAGAAGGAGCCTCCTCTTGGACCGGTTCGTGTGCCTGTACGGCCGACTTGTTGTACGGAATGCTATGAGGGTCGTGGTGGGGGGCCATGCCTTTATGGTCATGGTACTAGGCTATGGCCACCATTAACACCAAGGCCTCATGCTAAACCGGTTCCACTGCCGGTTCCTGTACCTGCAATGCCGGCTTACTCGGTTGGGTTTGGGACGTGTTGTACGGAATGCTATGCGGGTCGTGGTGGGGGGCCATGCCATTACGGCCATGGTAGGCCACCCCCATGTTATGATGGCTACTACTATGGAAGGCCCATTTATGATAGTTATGGTGGCGGCTATAGGAGTTGTTATACTTATGTGAGTCGATGTGAAGAAACTTCCTCTGGATGCACCATCATGTAATTATTGGAATTTGCATGCATGCATGCATGCATGATAATGGTGATCATGTTCGAGCTAGTTGCCTACTTGCAAGAAGATTAATCAGGAAGTCTATATGGGTTGTTTAATAAACGTGGTTGGTCATTTTAGTGCTACTTTACTTGAGTTGTAATGCTTTTTTTTTTTTTTTTAAAAAAAAAAAAAAAAAAAAAACTTCTATCAATCATTCCCTCTCCAATGTGTAATGCCTACTTTTGATTTCCCGTGTTAGTTAATTTTAATGAGTTCTTCCTGTAAAGGGTCATAGATGATTGCTGCACGGCCCAAAGCATTAGGCCGCCTAGGGACCCTACGGAAAAAAATGTTTTAAAATAAAGATAACATTTACAAATATATATATATATATACACACACAAACACACGTGCGGAGATATGAAGAAAATTATTACCTTTACATTTTTCCTCTACTTTGTTGACGCCCGGCCTCGATCAAAACGGGGCGAAAAAACCGCCACCGTCGTCGTGGGCCTTCGTTGGACCACCCGTCGAGGCGACAGCTCCCGCGCACAAGAGGCCCGTTGGAGGGCCTTTCTCGAAATATGGCGTTGCAAGTTTGCGTGTGTGTGGTGTGGTTTACACAGAGTTTTGGGTACTCTCTCTCTCAGTGGAGGAGGGTATTTGTCTACCTTTAGAGGTGTGATAGGAATCTTGGCCAAATTTTAAAAGAATAACCAAAGGTAAATGAAGTCGCCACCAATCATTGGGTTTTTCTAAGATGTGATTGGTCACCTGTTTCTAATTGATTTTATTACCAATCCTGGGTTAAGAAAAATGGCATTTTTCTTAATATAATGTGAATGGCAAAAAAAATATTGATTCTTAGGTTCGGAAGTTTGGTTACATGTGAGGAAAGTGTTAGGCACCCCACAATGCCTATCTAAGGACAATCCTTTATTTTGATAAAACCTTAATTTTTGGAGATTGATAATAAAAACATGATTTTGACATTGGCTTTCGGGGCTTTGCATTCATGAGGGCTTTTGAGGATTGGCCTTTTAATGGGTGTAGTCTCAATCTATGCTTTCCTAAGACTTTCGAGTAAAGTACCAGATTTTCATGGCAAAAATCCGGTGAGATGTCACCTTACTTTCACAGCCGAAATTAAGCATCGCTTGCCTTAGGTGACACGGACTGTGACAATCACACCGGAAGGGGCGAACACACACACACACACACACACACACGCACGCACGCACGCACGCATGCACGCATACACACACACACACAATCATCATGCACAATGCAAGCACATAGCACACACAATCATCATGCACAATGCAAGCACATTGAGCGGGAAAGTAAATGCCTACATCCCTAGAGCATGGCCGCACACGCGCACACACACACACACACACACACACACACACACACACACACACACACACAATCATCATGCACAATGCAAGCATATTGAGCGGGAAAGTAAATGCCTACATCCCTAGAGCATGGCCGCAGACGCACGCACGCACGCACGCGCACACACACACACACACACACACACACACACACACACACACACACACACACACACACACACACACACACACACAATCATCATGCACAATGCAAGCATATTGAGCGGGAAAGTAAATGCCTACATCCCTAGAGCATGGCCGCACACGCACGCACACACACACACACACACACACACACACAATCATCATGCACAATGCAAGCACATAGCACACACAATCATCATGCACAATGCAAGCACATTGAGCGGGAAAGTAAATGCCTACATCCCTAGAGCATGGCCTAAAATATAGGTGCAGGAAAGTAAATAGGAGTCACCATACTCTAGAGATGATGACGAATGGTATATGGCATAATATACTTAATAAAAACCATCTAAAAGAGAAAGGAAGGAGGGAGAAAGGGGTTTAAAAGAGTACATAACCAAAGGGAAATGCTAAACTCTTAAGTCTACTGAACACTGCCGCTTGGCTTAACCACATGTTTGCATCCATTCCCTTTTTGCTTGCGCCTGGGAGATTGTGCCCTAGCTCCAAGCTTCCTCGCTCATGTGTGTACATGCAAAGGCAAAGACACGAAACCAACAAACAAGCAATGGAAATAAGAGATGCAAAGAGCATATGAAAAGGCATAAAGTAGATAAGCATGATAGGCATGGTGATCAGAGAAGCAATAAAGCAAGCAAACAAGCAAAAAGGCAACAAGCAAGAAAGCAAACAAAAGGTGGTGTCTGCATAGGACAAATGTAGGTTTTGATCAGATGTCCATAACTTCATTGTGTTGAAGCATAGACAACATACTAGCAACCAAGACTCATGCATGGACATGTAAGCAAGCGTGTAAAGATGCATAGAAAGCAAACGGGTGGCATAAACAAGCATGGTAAGCATATCATCGCACGAAGCGGAAAAGGGAAGAGTATGCACAGAGCGACCGACATCATGGTGATGCATCCCAAATGTTTACATCCAAACAAGGCCTCATGGGCATCGGATGTAACCGCACAACCATAAACCCACTAAGGGCGTCAAGCGTGGCAAGGCCTTGAACTAGAGAGGCTAACACAAGCATAAAGCATAGAAACAAGCGAGCAAAGACATGCAAATAGGGGTGATCCAAACCCTTTGATGTGGGTTGAGGTGTATGGGCGATGACAAAGACCATAAGGTCTAGATCGGGTCCAAACCAATAGGCCAAAACACACACAAAAGACAAAGCGACAAAAGGGCTACAATAGCACATGACATGACAAACATAGCCTAGGCCTAGGCACACAAAAATGGCAAGAAGCGCACAAGCACATGGAATATAACATGAAACATGTAGAAAGTATAGATCCAAACACACAAGCATGTGGAAGCATAGACATAAAAATATAGGCACAGAAACATGCATGTAAACATATAGAAATTTAGCACATAGACATAGGAGGACATGAATCCAAGCATGCAAGTATGCAAAGACTCAGATATAGGCATAAGAGCATAGAACGTGCATACAAACATGTAGATCTAAGCAAGACATAACTATAGACATGATATCAAGCATTTGAGCATGTAACCCTAACATAGACATGGATCAAAAAGAGGAACAAAATATAGAAAAACATGGCATAAAATCCTAAGCAAGTAGATCTAAACATATGAACATGTGGGAACATAGATCTAAGCACGAAACATGGCATAAGACATAATAACAAAGAGATTTAAGCTAGAAACACAAATAAAGCAAGAAACATGCTAAAGAAAGTAATAAATCATGTTATTCAAGCAAAAAGAGCAAGATAAAAGCTAGAAAAAGATTTAGAAGGTTAGGGGCGTGGATGATAACTAAAAAAACTACATCCACACCCCTAAACCCCAAATCCAAAGTATAGAACCAAGGAAAGGAGGATTGGGTATAAGAACAATACCTTGTGTTGTTGGTGAAGAGAGAAGAATCAAGAGGCTTTGATGAGTTTTTTGGGTGTTTTGCGTGTGTTTTTTGGTGTTTGGAAGAGAGAAAAACGTGTAGAGAAACCAGGCAAAGAGTAGAAAATTAGAAAAATGTCTTCTTCTTTTTTTATCCGAGGGGTGCTTGGGGCTATTTATAGCCCCGGCACATCTTTCGAGGCAGCAGCCCTTGGAGGGCTGCCGGCCTCAAAAGGCCTATGATGGGCCTAATCCTAACAACCCTGGAAAGATTTTAACTTCTTGTTTCCGAAAAGGTATGGATCTTGAAAATCCAACAGTCGGATCAAAAGTTATGGCTCTTGGAAGTTAGCAGTGCATTGATTGGTGTGTCATCTCGGTTTTCATGATATCTTGGCCGTTCTAACTCCGATTTTGACCCATGAACACACATTGGAATGAGAATCTAAAAGTCTTCGCAATGGCATTGGTTTCGACCTGTTTTGACAGCCGGATCAAAATTAGGGTTTTTAGGCCCACCTAGGATTGATTTTGAGTCAAATTTGGTCAAACTTAGTCAAAGTTGTTAAAATTCTCTGAGAAGCTCGTGTTTGATGTGAAAGTATGAAAATTTTGTTTTGTGAGAGTTTCGTCCTCATTTGACCTTCGGTCCAACCTAGGGTTGCATTTTGGTCATTTTAGCTCAAAAAGACACTTCGAGTGCTCTTGTGCCTAAACGGGTTGTGTCACATCATTCTAGATGTTCTCACAGTCCCATGGAGAGAAAATGATATTTTTTGGATTTTTCGGGGCCTTGCATGCAAATCGAAGGCGGACAAAATACAGTATCAACACACTTTTTAGAATACCCAAAAAATTGAGTAATACTAAAAGTAATACAATTTTGTTTTTGCTAGAAAAAAGTAATACAAATTTAAATACATAGAACTTACAAATGAATTTGTCACAAATTAAAAGAAGTAATTCAAATAAAAAAATATTAGAAATTCTATAAACTGAACTACATAAAATTTACAAATTGATGTGACAATTAATGAATATAATTGGTGGACTTAAACAACCTAATAAATAAATATTTGAATTACTTTTTGTGGTTTTTAATACATTTTTGTAAGCTTATATTGTAAAATTTATAGCATCGTTCATTCAAATACTCATTTATTTTCTTCCTAAAGTGTCACTAGTCAGTCACATTTATTATTATATCAATTTGTAAGTTATTTGTATCAAAAAAAAATTTGTAAGTTATTTGTAATAATATTTTTTTATACTTTTAGCATTTTCATAAAACCAAATTGATAGTCAATAATAATAATAATAATAATAATAATAATAACAATAATAATAGTCATATTAAAAAGTAAGAATAATGGATTTTTTTTAATTAAAAAAAATCATGAAGTAAGATACTAGTTAAATATTATTTTAAATGATTAAAAAAAAAAAGAAAAAAAGACCAATTTAAAGCTATCTCCTTAAGCCTCCAAATTTGTTAGATCGGCCCTAAATGGCTACTTACACAAATTTCAAAGTATGCTAGTTGGTGCATATTCTTTGGCTGAAAGATATTAGCCACTAAACATAATAAGTTTTATATACATCTCACACAATTAGTTGGATGTCAATCAATTTCTTTTCTCATTTGTGGCAAATGACAAATTTTTTCTTTAAAAAAAATTATTTTAGCCAATTTAGTCTTTGAACTTCCGAAATATGTCAAATTGACACTTCTATTAGTCTATCGTTTAAATTGACTAACGTTAACATGACATACACATGAATAAAAATTACTAAACACTATTGCAACCGATTGAGAGAGAGAAAGAGAAATTGAGGAGAGAAAGGATCTCTCAATTGATTAAATTGTTGCATCACTGAACTTAGTGGGCTTGACATTGATCTCACCAAACAACTAAAACAACAACTACAATATGGTCTAGCCATGCACCACTAAAATATGATATTTTTTTAGAATAGCTTATGCTAATACTCTAAGGATGCATGGGCCTTGTCGTGGCCCATTCCCAACAACCTTGGGCTTTTAGGCTTAAACCCTTAATTTGCTTGTACTCTTGGTTGGGTTTATCCCATAATGGTAGGTCCGAAAAGTGGTTGTTAATGCCACAGACGAAGCTAGCACGTTATTTTGGTCCTAAACTCCCTTGACCTTGGCTTAGCTGAGGTGACGACTGTGTAGGCGAGGTCTTTCCCTAAAACTTGAGCAGGATTTCTTAGTTCTCAAGGAATGTCTTTTCTTACTTCTCTTGTATCTCTCTCCCCCAAATTTTTCCAACCCCCAACACCATGACCTCCTTCCCTTTTTATACTCTCTTGTTGGTGGAGCCCTTATGATTACAAAGTCTTCCACACGCGTGTGGGACCCACCTAATCATGGATGAAAGTAGTTATCTGGGTCTGGGGCACTGTTCTTGCCTATTAAATCGGTTTCCAGAAGTGGGCCCTAGTTTTTTACCTTGAAAGAATTGCATGGTAACTTGTGCCTAATTCGAGTCAAATGCTCGGATGTGTCCATCCTTGAATCTAATTGGGTTCATGTCTGAGGTAGCGACTCTGAACCTTGATCCATTTAACCTTTTTTTGCCCACCCTATAGCCGAGCCCAACTTCAAAATGGGCCTACTCATCTCTTCGGCCTTATTCTAGAATAGGCTTGCAGTCTTCCCCCACATAGGCCTAATTGCACTTGACCAAACTATGTACAATGTCTTATAGATTATTATTAATTTCTATCAAATTTTAGAGAGAGAATTGAGAAAATATTTGAAACGTATCAATGATCTTATTGATCCTAGATTGTTTCTGTACATACATACATATTATATATATATATGTGTGTGTGTGTGTGTGTGTGTGTGTGTGTGTGTGTGTGAACCAGAGTAAAGAAACTAAGAGCATTAGCATCAATGGTGTTATAAAGTTA
The DNA here is from genome assembly GCA_030445155.1 of Quercus variabilis. Lineage (NCBI taxonomy): Eukaryota > Viridiplantae > Streptophyta > Magnoliopsida > Fagales > Fagaceae > Quercus > Quercus variabilis. Next base: position 72,029,642 of record CP129449.1, read on the forward strand.
GATATTAGCACCAAGAAAAAAGCTACTTTATCTTATTTAACTCACCATTTTACAACTCACCTTACATCAATGCTCTTATTTTTCACATCACAGCTAAACATGATTCATTTATTTATTATGTTTTCTCTCTTTTTCCGTCTCTCTTTAAGCCACCAAACCCATGGCCTTTCTTCTTCTTTGTCTCTCTATCTTCTTCTTCTTCTTCTCCCTTTCTTCAACCCACAACCACCACTACACCACCATCGCAACCACCAAAGCCATATCCATATCAAACACAAACCCATATGAATATACACAGTCAAAATCTCATCAAGCACAACCCACAACCAAAACCCAAAATTCGATCTGATCAAACACAACCAAAACCCAAAATCTGATCAGATTAAACACAACCCACAACCTAATTTCAACCCAAAATTCGACCCACAGCTAAAGCCAAGATTAACCACCACCGCCGCCAAAATCTAAGAAACCCATGACCAAAATGGCCAAATCAATCACCACCACCAAACTCACAGCCAAACTCACAAAACTTAGCCAAAACCAAAATCAATCACCATCACTACCATAGCCAAAATCCACAAAACTACACCCAAAATCAACCATTGCCACCAAACCTACACACACACACAGAGAGAGAGAGAGAGAGAGAGAGAGAGAGAGAGAGAGAGAGAAATGAAAAAAGAGAAAGAGAGAAGAGTGTAGACATCGCATTTTGTAGCCGTTAATAAGTTTTGGTCTCCAGCTCCAATGATGAGCTTGACATATGTCAACCAAGTCTAATTAAAGAGTTCACAATAGTTTGGAAGTAATCACAACTCAAAAGTGCTTAAATCGCTTTAGATACTAAAAAATGACATTTTCTCATTGTTTTGAATATAACTTTTGATCTACAAAGAATTTTATGTGAGGTTTCTTTCATTAGAAAGTAAACATCCTGGGCTTCAATTTGAACATAAATTTTGCTTAATTTGGACTCATATTGAGTAAGTTATGACCATTTGAAGTTAGGCCAACTAGACAGTCCGATTTTTTAAGTTTTAAAACTTCATTTAAAGGGCCCAAAATATCATGATTTGATGTGGGCCAGCCCATAGACCCTTGAGAACATCCAATGATCATTAAACAGTCCCCAAAAACCGTAATTTTAACTTATAAATACTCATCTTATACCTCTAATCAAAACCCTAGCTAGATAGAGTGATTTTTTAGCCCCCATCTTCTCAAAAACCTTTTTTTTTTTTTTTTTTTGCTTTTCAAAATGGAAGGGCAGCCCCTTAAAACATTTTTTAATCATCAAAAAACCTCTCTTTAGTGAGTTCTAAGGCAAAAAATTTGTTTTCAAAGTTGTTTTCTAAAACCCTTTTCAAAACCTTTTATTCTTAAGTTGTGGTTACTAACTTTTGTGCTGTTCATTAATTATTCTTGTTCCCTCAAACTAATATGTGTGTTGTAGGCACAGAGGGGCTGATTAAGGTGAGTTTCTTTTCCATGATTTCTCACCTTGCTATATATGATTCACATGAGTTCTTGATGTATTCTCTCTAGTCATTATATTTTATTTGCTTGTTGAGTTCACTCATGCTTGACATGTTTTAATAGGATTTTAGGTTGTTTATAATATGTTCTTGTTGTTCTTGGTTTGTTATTTTTGGTTTTATGTAAACTTTAACATGTTTATTTATTTTATGTAGTTTCGTTTAGTTGTTTGTTTTGTTTCATGTTTATTTGTTTATATTGATCTTTGTTTTATCTTCTTTATGTTAGTTTAGCTTTTTAGAGTTTCTAACACGCTTGTTTGATCTCACATGTTAGATGTTTGTTTGATTAAATCTCTAAAAATGTAGTTTTTTGAATCTGTAGTAACCCCATCCTTATGTCATCTCAGGCCTTAGGCCTACCTTTGTCTTGTCAAGGGGCTATAAGCTCATTCTTGTTTCATCTTGGACCTGATGCCTATCTTTGTTTATGTTGGGCCCTAGGCCCATCCTTGTTTTGTCTAGGGGCATTAGAGCCATTCTTGTGTCATCTTGGGCCTGAGGTCAATTCGTGTTTTGTCTTTGCCTTGTCTTGGGCCTTAGGCCCGTCCTCGTTTTGTTTAGGGACATTAAACCCATCTTTGTTGTGTCTTGGAGCCTTAGACCCATCCTTGTTTTTGTTTTAGAGCCTTAGGCCCATGTCATGTCATCTAGAGTTGTTACCTTATCCTATTCTCTGTCTTGGGCCCTAGGTCCCCTCTTGTTTGTCTAGAGGCATTAGGCCCATGTCTTGTCAAGGTTTGTCATCTTTTAGTGTCTTCATTGTTGTGTCTTCAAGTTTCTTTCTTTTGGGCCTTGTCTAAACTTTGTGGTCTCATTCTAGCTAGGGGCATGGTTAAATGGGAATTGAATGTAAAATTTATTGTTAGTGATCTTCATGAAATGTTTCTCATAAGGATAAGTCTCTTGTAAGTGACCCATCATTACTCCTAAAAAGAATCTTGCACAACCATCTTATTCTCGAACTTTTGATGATCGCCTCATAAGAACTGATCTTACTTCCATTAACCAAATGGCATCAAGTGACCAAGATACTTTGAAGAAGATGGAAGAAATTATGACAAGGATGACTGCTACTATCATTGGGAGGTTTCACTATCTTAAAGGTGCTCAAGGAAAGAAGAAGAAGGTAGTGTAGGAACCTCAAGATAAAGACTCTATCTTTGATGATGATTGTTTTGAGGAAAAAGGGGCTGAGATCAACAAGGAACCTAAGAAGAAAGAAAAGTCAAAGGAAACCAAAGAGATGAGTTAAGAAATTGAGAAGATGAAGGTATGCTTAAGAGATCCCAAGGTATGGAGGACTACATGCTTGATATTGAGGGATTGTGTCCATTTCCCAATGTCCAACTCCCCCCAAAGTTCAAGATGCCAAGGATGGATTCTTTTAATGGAACTAGAAATCTCAAGAATCATTCGAAGCAATATGTTCTTGCCATGAAACCTCTAGGTCTTAAAAAGGAGCAAATCATTTTATGTTTCCCTCGAACTCTTAGTAGTGTAGCCCTACAATGGTATCTCTCATTGGAAAATGCTAAGATGAATGATTGGAACAAGATGGCTGAAGCTTTTGCACAACAATGTTCATTCAATGTTCAATTGGATGTGAGCCTTAAAGACTTGGAGACTATAAAGCAATTGAGCAATGAGTCAATTTCTGATTTTTTGATGAGATGGAGAAGAAAAGCTTCCAAAATGCTTAATCTTCCTAGTGAGAAAGACCAAGTGAGGATGGTCATGAAGAATGTATTGCCTACTTATGGGTGCCAACTTGCACCAATTCCTTTGAAGACTTTTATGGAATTGTATGATGCTGGTATACAAGTTAAGAATGCTATTAATAGTGGACGTATTGAGAAGAGTGATGCAAAACCTCAAAAAAAAGTTTGGGGTAGGAAATTCAAGTAATAATGGTAATAATGGTGGCAAGACAAGTGAAGTTAATGCTATTAATGTTCGAAGAGAGCTTATTCCATTGGGAATAATATTATCTCAAGCACTTGAAACTTTGTCAACCAAAGGATTTATCAAGCCATTGGATCTCAAAAAGTATACTTCAAACACCTCTACTCCAAACTACAATGCAAGTGAGTATTGTAAGTACCATTAGACCCATGGTCATTCTACTGATAAGTGCACTAGTCTTCATCATGACATTGAAGACCTCATTCAATCTGGCAAGATCTTTAAGCCACCCATCAACCTCCCAAACATCAAGAATAATCATCTTCCTAACTGCAATGTTATGCCTCCTCCTACTTGGGGTTAATTGATCAAGAGGTTTAGTATTTGTTTTTGCATACACAAGAGTCTTTCATTTCAGTTTGTTTTTCAATTCAGAAGTGTCCTTGTTATTTTAATTCAATAAGTCTTTGTTGTTTCAATTTAGTGAGTCTTTCAATTATTGTACTCTTTTAATTTATCAATAAAGTGGCTTGCAATGGTTTGAGTTTTATGATAAGTTCTCAAAATTTCAAGTTGATTTGATTCTCAATATATGATGTTGCATGTTTGCTCATAATTGAACACTGGAAATTGGGATGAAGAGAGGTCACTATCCTACTATCCTAAACACATTGATGTTTGTTTTATCATTTTTATGTTTATATTGATGTTTGTTTTATTTTCTTTATGTTTATATTGATGTTTGTTTTATATTGATTCTCAATATGTTTAAATTGATGTTTGTTTTATGTTAATTTAGTTTTTATGGGTTTTTGACACGTTTATTTGATCTCACATGTTATATGTTTGTTTGATTAAATCTCTAAAAATGTAGTTTTTCAAATCTGTATTAAAGGCTGCGTACGCATACTTAAGTACATGTACGCATATTTCATGTATGCGTATGTGTATGCATACTTAAGTATGTGTATGCACCTCAAATCCAAATTAGGGCAAAATTTTGTTTTTATTATCTTTGATCATTTTCATATGTTATTTGATTCCGTTTGACTTTGTTTTAGGCTAATTATTTAGGTTTAATTGCTTTCCATGTTTGTTTGAATCTTTGGCCATGTTTAGTTTATTTTATAATCTTTCTTTATGTGTATAATTTAATTGTTATCTTCTTCCTTTTTAGCATAATATGATTGTCTTGTATTTTATTTTATTTTATTTTTTTTGTGGTATGATATTTAATTATTGGTGTTTTATTATTTTCCATGTTGTTTGAGTATTTTTTTTTTCCATGTTTAGTTTATTTGATTTTCTTTCCTTGTGTGTTTTATTTAATTATCAGCTTGCCATGTTTATTTTATTTAGTACGATTGTATTTTATTTGTTTCCTTTTAGAGCATCTTCAGCAGTCTCTTCAAATTTTTGCCCAATTTTTGCCTGTTTGGAGAATGAATAATGACATTTAGCTTTTACCTACCCACTTTTTCAAATACACTTTCCAACAAATTTTCTATCCTATTCTCTATCTCATTTAAATATTATTTCTTTATTCATTGTTTATTCTTTTTTTAATCATCATTTATTCTCTTTTTAACAACTATATTTTTCAATGAGAAATGCTATGTTCACAACATTTTACGTAATACTTTCACAACAAAATTTATGTGGAAAGTTGTTACTAGTTATAATTTGAACCCATCACTGAATTTTTTTTTTTACTCACCAATATTAACTAATAACAATCTGTTGCTTAAAAATTATTGTAAAAATATTGTGGTAATATTTTTCAATTAGGATTTTTTTTCCCTTTTTTTTTTTCATCCACACGTTTCTTTTCTTTTCTTATTTCCTCTTTTTTTCTCCTCCACACCTTTCCCTTATCTCTATCTTCACTTTTCTTTTTTCTTTTGTTCTCTGGCACTTCGTCTCATTCACTTTGCTTTTTTTTCTTTTCTTCTCTTTGTCTACTCCACTGAAGCTCTCTTCACTTTTCTTTTTTCTTTTATTCTCTTCATTTACTCTACAGCATTCAAGAAGCTCTCTCTTTCTTTTCTATTTCTTGTTTTTCTCCTCCACACAAGTGTTTAGCCCACCTTCTTTTATTTTCTTTTTCACCTCAAGAACATTCCAACAACCTCACTGCCGGTGGAGAAAGACTGGGTCAGTTCGTCTGTCGCCCCACCGTCGGTGGAGATCGAGGTCGCCAAAAGGACAAAGCCGGTGGAGATTGGCATTCACCATGCAGCACTACCACGTTCGCCGCCCCACCGCCGCTCGTCCTCCTCCCCATCACCAGGTTGGGTTAGATCACCTTGTTCTTTTTTTTTTTCATATTTACTTGATCTGTTTCAAATTTATTTTAAGAATTGGATTTTGCTTTTATTGTTATTGTTTGATTAATTTTAAGATTATGTTTTTGAGTTTGTATTTTGATTAATTTTATTGTTATTGTTGTGTTTGTAGCCGTGAGAAGAAAGAGAAAGGAAGGAAAGAGAAATTTTTTTTTTAATTCAACTAGTAGTAGTTTAATGAGAAATAATGTATGTATAAGCTACAGTGATTGCTACAGTGCTCTCCAACCCTGGAGAGCTGCTGTAGCAACTAAAAAAAAAAAGAGATAGAGAGGCTGTTGGACTTCATTTTTGGTGTGAATAGTGGCTTTTTTCTCCAATGCCTAGTCCTATTGGAGATGCTCTTATATTGTAATATGTTTCTAACATGTGTGTGTTATTTCCTTAAGTGCATGATGTATATTTAGGATAAGGATTAGAGTTCTCTTAATAAAATCTAATTAAATATGGCATAACAACACATAATGGAGGTCAACCCACAAGTTAGGCAGTCTTGGGTGCCTAACACCTTCCCAAGCTGTACTCAAACTCTAGACCCATAATCTAGTATGTGGACCCATGTGTGTAAGTGGTTGGCCCAAAAGACCCAATATAGTTCCTAGACTTAAACTATGTGGCGACTCCATTTGTCCACAAAAAGGAAAATAAAGGAGAAGCACCAGGGAAGAAAGGCAAAAGAGGTGAAGAAAGAAAAAAAGAAAAGAGAGAAAGAGAGGAGCTCAAGAGATGTACCTATACCAGCGACAAAAAGAAAATAAAGAAAGTGAAAAGTAAGAGAGAATAGGTCTTGATAACTACTTGATGATAGTAAGTGATCAAAATAGGTTTTGATATTGGACATTCTTAGACATGGACAACCTAATCCAGCACAATGTAATTCTTGTTCATTAAGATCCAAACTAGGCAGCAAGATTGCTATTAGCATATCACAAATTAAAGCATCTGCACCCAGAAAGCTTGACAATTAGAACCAAAAAGGCAAGCAATCAAGCCTAAGTAATAAGTTTTAATGGATTTATCCTTACAAAATGAGGTTAAATAAATATTATTTGGTTTCATCTACAGGCATTTGGAAGTGAATTTCTTGATGTAAAGTTTGATGTGTGAAAGGGTGAAGCTGTACTTAATGTCAATAAGTCATGGTAGACTAGTACATGTTTATTTTTTAACAAGAATAATAATTGTTACAAATCTTCTCAAAAAATAAAAATTAACTGTTACAATTACAAATACTTCTATCATTACACATCGATGAAGTAATAAGCTATGGTTCATTGTGTATCATTACACACCATTTGGGTTGTTTTGGTTATTTAATGATGATACATTCTTGTACTCTCAAAGCTTAATAATGAATGTTTTCTCTTGCCTTTTTTTGCTAACAATCAATGCTCCATATCTCCCCTTTAATGAGGTCTCCAAATAGTACCAATGGAGAGATTTTGAGGGTCACTATTGTAATATATTATATCATCACTACGAGAGAGAGAGAGAGGGAGAAAGAGAGAGGGTCCTAAAGCTAATCCCAACTTTCTAGTGGAATGTGATGACACTAAGATAACAATAATATGAATTATTCAATAAACTACAGAAAATTTAATTATCCTATAAGATAAGTAGATAAAAATAGGAACAGAGATAAATATACGAACATAGGACACAATCTTCCATAAGCAAAGGCCTTTTTTTTCTTTTTTTTCTTTTTTTCCGATTTTTTACTTTTAAAACTTGTTTTTCTAGGTGTTTTGAGAAATTTCTCTCAAGAACAAATTTTTAGTTTTTTTTAGCATTCAAAACTTGTTTGGCAATATTTTAGGTTTGGGCAAATTACAACTTACTCACATGTGATTTAGTTGAAATTTAAGTTGGTTACTTATGGTTTAAGATTTGACACTTTATCCACCTAAGGTTAGCTCAATTAAAGTTTCATAACTCATCTCTATTAAAATAGGGCTAAATATGTAATTTTACTCCACTTTTATGTCTTTTTCGTTCAAAAACACAAAAAATACAAAATCTATTTTATAGGGTTTTCAAGGCTAAGTTCTTCCCTAATTGCTCTATCAAGGAAGCTAGAAATTATAGATCAGGATTGTATGCTTGGACTAGTATCTTACATGGTCGGGATGTGCTTCTGAGGGGATGTAGATGGTGTATTAGGGATGGCAAATTAGAAAGTGTGGGGGGAAAAGGGCCCAATGCAACGTAGTGGGCTGAGAGCCCATATGAGGACTACTGTGCGACCGAGAAGAAGGAGATGGTAAGGGCAAGGCCCATCTGGAAGAGAGACCCACAGAGGGAGAAGTGATTACAATCCGAAGAGGTCGCCTTTTGTCCGAAGAGGTTACATTCCTCTGACGCGAATAGTAGAGATCAATTGAACGTATAAAAGGTCAAGATGAATTTCCGAGGACTCCTTATGATCAAGATAAGCTCTGAATACACTGGGAGGCGATAAGGATGAAGAAAGATCTAAAGGGAAAGCTGCTACCACTGTATTTAATGCTCTGAAGCAACTTTTCTTGCCGCATTTATGTGGAGAAGTACCCTGAACAGTGTATCCTTACCTACTGCCACTCACACAGAGTTAAAGAAGATGCTTGACGTGACATATACTCAAGTAGACTCACGGATGAGGTACAAGTGGACGATGAAGATGAAGAGAAGGGAGGTTATATAAAGGAAAGAAACTCCTAACAAAAAAGGGGTGGGAGAGGAAAAAGAGAGAGGAAGAACTTGATTGTAACCCTAAGATCTGTGTTCATCGGATAATCAATAATATAGCTATTCGGATATCCATTCTCTACGTATAAATTCATGTTGGTTTGTACTTGAAGGTTGTGATTCGTTGTTGTTGATCCCATACTTAACCTAGCTCTTTCACCTATACTTTACAATTTCCTTGTTTTGGGCTTGGGCCACAAATCCTAACCCTACAGAAAGCATTTGGCATGATTTTTGGTTACTAAGGAAAAATTCACCTCAGGTTCTCTCCCATTTGCTTGAGTCATTGGTTGATGATAAAGTAGAAATTCTCATTGATGTTTCAACTAGGCAGTGGAATCACAATTTAATTGATGGTATTTTTGTTAGTACAGCCAGCCCCTCGGTCTCTCCCTCTTAGGACACGAGGTCAATGGCGAACTCCATCGTCAAGCACGATAAAGATAAACTTTGACGGAGCCATCTTCACTAAGGAGTGTAAGTCAGGGATTGGAGTGGTGTTGTGTGATGCCCATGGTTCGGTGCTGGCCTCTTTATCTTGGCAACTGTCATAGGTTTACAATCCACTAGAGATCGAAACGAAGGCAGCATCATTGGATCTTTAGTTTATAGCAGATTTGGGATTCAATCAGGTGGACTTAGAAGGAGATTCTTAGGTTCTTTTGACAACACTGATCAATGTTAGCAGTGGTGGAGCCACAAACAATTGTGGGGGGTTCAAGGCCCCCCCAAAATTTTAAAAAATTAATTTATAGTATATATATTATTTACATTAAAAAAAATGTAGCATGTAAAAATTGAAGTTGGCCCCCACAAATTTTGAGTCATTTCAATGGTACTCTTAAAAGAAAGAAAAATCATATTAAAATTATATAATTTAAGAGGTTTAACAAATTAAGCTATGTAAAAAATAATAAATTTTTGTATATATCTAATAGAAAAAATACATGACTTTCATATACACTTTAAAATTTAGAAGATGATAAATTCTCTTAGTAAATTAATTTATATATATGTGTGTGTAGAGGTTTATCTTAACTAATATATTAACATCACAATTTGGCCCTCCCAAACCAAAATTTCTAGCTCTGCTCCTGAATGATAGTTTGTTTTTGTCCTCTAATAGTTTGCTTATTGATGATGTATGATTTGGCACTAGATTTTTTACTCAATTACATTACTCTCATGTAAAGAGATAAGGTAATAAGGTTGCTCATAATGTAGCTAGACATGCTTTATGTATTTTAGATTTTGTTGTGCGGATGAAGAATGTTTCACCACTTTTTGTTTTTGTTGTCCAAGCTAACATTTCTTATTTTTCTTAATAAAATGAATTATGTTTTCCCTACAAAAAAAAAAAAAGCTACACATTTATGTCGTTTACACATTATTCTTGTCTTTTTCTTCTTTCTTTTCAATTTCTTCTTGGCAGTGCTGTCTTTCTCCTTTTTTTTTTTTGGCTTATTGTCTTTCTTCTTTTCTTGATCACTTTGATAGTTTCCTTAGTAATGTAGGAAAATTGAAAGGTGAGGTCGGTCAATATATTGGGGCCAGCACATGCAAATGATTAGACATGGCAATATAGATCAGAATTTTCTGACCTAACCTGAAAATACCTGACTCGAATCCCATTTTTTGCGGGTCAACTTGACCCGACCCAACCCGAACAACCCGTGACCCGACCCATTAAAAAAATTCGCTAAAAAAATTTAAATTACATCTTGATACTAGGTGCATAAAGCACAAAGTACCAAAATTTATAGTCAAAATATTATAGATATAAAGTTATAAACAAGTAAAACCGTTGTCAAGACATAACGTGAGAGAATGATTATTTGAGCATTTTTTTTTTTTTTTTTGCTAAAGACTATTTGAGCTTCATCAGTCATCACAACCAATAAGAGCTAAAATTTCACAAATCACAGACATGACATGAGAGAAGAGACAAGACAACACAAGACTGTCAAGACAACCATTAAAAAAAATAAATCTCATTCAATAATAGCTGTAGTACATTGTCTAAAGCCAAAGACACAATGCACAAACCTGAAAGTTAAAGCATGACAAACCAAAACCCAAGGGGCCCAAAAGCTTCCTTAGTTCAGTTTCTCTACTTTTTCTCTAGTTGTCTTGCACCTCTGCCCTTCTTCACACATTCTACACTTTTTTAGTTTCACACAAAGTTGGCTATATGGATTTGAAGGTAATTTAATTTTTTTTAGTCATAATTATACAATTTTAATTCTTTATTGACTTGCTTTCATGGTACATTAAGTTATATTAAAATATTGTATTGTAGATGAAGATGCAAACAAAATTGGCCAACTTGAGCTACAATTTGCAAGTATAAATATTTACAGTGCTGAATTTGCTACCAACGTTGAGTAGATTGAGATTGAGGTGTAATTCTTGTAAAATATTTACTTATTCTTCTTTACTTAATATGTTATGTTTATTTTTAAATATTTTTTTGTTCAGTTTATCTTTCTAAGTAATCTAACTTTACTATTATTTTAAATGTTACAGGAACATGTGCACTTAAGAAGACCGATAACTTGCTACTTTGCTAGCTTACTTGTTTTGTTTGTTTTAAGATCTATCTTTTTTTGAAGATGTAAACTTGTAATTATATGCATTTTGACAGTGAACTATTAACATTGAAGACTTTTTCCATCATGAATTTATGATTATAAATAATTTTTGTCATGCTTAAAACTGTCAGAATTGGAAGGATATTAACAAGTGGCATTAAGTACAATTCATTTGCTTAATTGATTTTATTTATTCTCTCAAAACAGATTGTCATTGATTTGTTTTTGTAATTGAAAAAAAAAAAAACCAATTGACCCATTTTGACCCACGATCCAATTAACACGCAAACCCGATTGACCTGACCCAACCTGCAACCCATTTTCTCCTTCTTTCTCTTTTTTTGGCTGAATGTCTTTCTTCTTTTCTTGATCACTTTGATAGTTTCCTTAGTAATGTAGGAAAATTGAAAGGTGAGGTGGGTCAATATATCGGGGCCAGCACTTGCAAATGATAGCTTGAAGAGTCAGCAATCACAAAAATAAAAGTAAAACCACACTGCAAATAAAAGAACGACGATGGGTCTAGACTTTATGGCAGTAATAGACCAAGAAATTTAATTAAGAAAACCCCACATGTCTACTTCCCATTGGGCTAGACGTACAACATATGACGTTTCCCATTGGGTCTAGAGGTACGACATATGACGTTTTAAGTCTTTTTAAGGTCTACTTAATTTGCCATAATATATGTACTCTGTGTTCAATAACGATCGTGGCCTCTTCACACTAGAACTTGATTTCTCAATCAAGCAGTGCTAGCCCCTTCTGTAATTTTGGTTGAGTTTGAGATATCAATTCAAAGCTGTAGAGTCATGGCGGAGGAAAAGGTTTGTCAATTTTGTAATTGTTATATCAAATGAACATAGTCACCATTTTTTTATAATTTGAAAAAATGATTAATTTAATATGATATGTATCTGAGTTTAATTCTTTTTTCTCATAATTGTTCTTCGGCTTTTCTATTCTCTTCTGCCTAAATGTGGATAACATACTTACAATTTCTCTGCAATTATAGAAAACAACATTTATGTGGATCAAGGTCGACCTTCAATGCCCTCGCTGCCGCAAGAAGATCAAGAAATTGCTTTGTCAAATCCCTCGTGAGTCTCTCTTTCTTAAGTTCAATTTTAGTGTATATATGAATGTGCAAGTTTGTGTTTTTACGTAGCTAAATAATAAATAAATAAATAAATAACGAAAACTGAGTTATTACGTGTTGGTAATTTTTGTGAACAAAAGAAGTACAAGACCAACAATACAAGGAGAAGGAAAACTTGGTGGTAATAAAAGTGGTATGTTGCAGTCCTGAAAAGATAAAGCAAAAGATAATTTGCAAGGGTGGTGATACCGTTAAGAGCATTGAGATCAAAGAGACTGAGAAGAAGACCGAGCCACCACCTAAGGAGGAGAAGCCACCAGAAAAAACTGCTGAGAAGGAGGAGAAGCCACCACCAAAAGAAGATACTGAACCGGTTTCAAAGCCTCCTGTTGAGCCGGTTTGTGAGCCTGTACGGCCGGTTGGATTTAGGACTTGTTGTACGGAATGTTCTGAGGGTCGTGGTGGGGGGCCATGCCTTTATGGTCTTGGTTGGCCACCAATAACACCAAAACCGGTTCCAGTGCCGGTTCCTGTACCTGTACCGGCTTACCCGGTTGGGTTTGGGACGTGTTGTACGGAATGCTATGAGGGTCGTGATGGGGGGCCATGCCATTATGGTAGGCCACCCCCATGTTATGATGGCTACTATTATGGAAGGCCCATTTATGATAGTTATGGTGGCGGGTATAGGAGTTGTTATACTTATGTGAGTCGGTGTGAAGAAACTTCCTCTGGATGCACCATAATGTAATTGGGAATTTGCATGCATGCATGATGATGATAATGGTGATCGTGTTCTAGTTGGCTACTTGCAAGTAAAAAAAGTATGTTCTAGACTCTAGTTGTCTTTGGCTATATATGTCAAATGGTCCGCGTTGGTTTGAATTTTCTTTTGTTGATTTGTAGGATGTATATGATATGGGTTTGGTTAACGAGTGTGCATGATTGGGGACAAATGATTGTTCATTTTAGTGTTATTTTACTTGAGTTGTAATGATTTTTTAAATATTAAAAACCTTCTATTAATCATTACCTCTCCAATGTGTACAGTCTACTGTTTTGATTTCCTATTTTAACTAATTTTAATGGCTTCTTTCTTGCATTAGGCCACCTTGGCCGCTTAGGACCCATTAGTAGTAGAATTCCCCAAATGTGGGAAAAATATACCTTGCATTGCGTATATATTTCCTCCTTCTCACATCATAATGATTGAGGTTAGCTTGAGATTTTTCATGGTTAACTTTCAGGTGATTAAAGTGGATTTTATGTACAATATGCTTTTGGGGAGACTCTAGTTACACGCAGTAGGTGCAGTTCCATTTACCCTCCATCGGAAACTCAAGTTCTTATCTGAGAATTCATTGGTGGCCACCGAAAACTCAAGTTCATATCTAAGAATCAATTGGTGACCATCATGGCAGAGGAGCCCAAGACTATTTCTGAAGAGTTGTTCATACCCTACATTGATGCTAATGCTTTTTTGGAAGCATCCTTTCACAGCTTCGAGCTAGTTTGTATGATCCACAATACTTCTAAGGCTAATCCAAGATGGACCACAGCAGTTTTAATGGCCGCTAAAGTTTGGATATAAGTTAGGCCAAGGTCTTGGAGCATATACCGATGTAAGGTATTCATTCTCCCAAATATGAGGGCAGAAAATGATTTTATTTTATCTATAAATATTAATTTTTAGAGATACCAATATATATATATATATTACTTTCACATTTTTCCTCTAATTTTAAAAAGATTCAAAAAAAAAAAAAAAAAAAACGGAGTAATACTAGATATAAGACAAATTAAAGAAAATATAAGATAAAGTACATAAAGGAAAACTTGGTGGTAATCAGAGTGGTATAACTGGTATGTTGCTGTCCTCAAACGATTAAGCAGAAGATAATTTGCAAGGGTGGTTTAGTATTATCCTGAGATAGCTACTCTAATTTGAGATCCCTCATCCCTCTTTCAACTCTCTGATTTGAGGTGCTCCAAATCCAACTTTGAGAGTCCAAAAACACTAGTTTATTATTATTTTTTCTTTTCTTTTTTTAAATAAGAAGTTTCAGTCTAGAGTGTTCACTCTTGATAATCACTTTTTATTATCAAATTAAGATACCAATCGGTTTTTGGTGTAGATGAAAATTGAATCACAGAACTTCTATTCAACCATTAGATATTTTATCAATTGAGTTACCAAATTATTATTATCCTTCCTTAGATAACTACGAAATGTCTCTGTGGGAAAAATAGAAATATATATTATGTAGAACAGTACAAGGAAGTTAATGTACAAAAACATTTTATGCAAAGTGGCTGGGCTGGGCCTAGGCCCATATATTGTAATTTACCAAGAAATATTTTTAAGATTACCATGCTCGGGTATGACCATTAGTGGCCCTACCTGCCCTCGATCAAGGTTTTAACACACACATATATATAATTCAATAAATAATTTAGGGGCCTAGATTTTCATATATAATCTTTCAAGTTTAATTTCAACCATATGTTTTAAGGATTGTTTGAAATTATATCCTATGTTTTAAAATAAACTTTGAAATTAAATATTATAATTGTACTAAATCATATAAATTCAAACTTTGGACATTTCAAATTTGAATTTTACTCTTTTAGGGGGTTTAAGTTGATAAAATTTAAAAGTATATGGTTCGATGTTAAATTAGCAAAATTATACTTAATTTTTAAAGTGTTATCATTCATGTCTTTTTAAAAAAATATAAATAAGATAGGTTTTTTCCAAAGAGTTGATAAGATATAATTTAAATATATGGCATTCACTCTATAATCACTATAATGATTGTTCTTTATCTTTATTATTTTTTGAAGACTTTAATTGTTTGTTTATTGTAGCAAAACTTAAACTCAATTCTCTTATTAAATTACAAAAAAACTTTATTAGTTTTTTTTTATAGGAAAACTTTATTAGTTGAGTTTATTGCACATAGATATCTAATTAGAGAACTTACTAAAATTTTTTAAAAAAAATTATGTTTCAAAAAAAATTTTTTTAAATTTTTATGGCATACTAAAATTTTAGAATAAATAGTGTGGTCTTTAACTTTTATTACTTTCCCTATAATAATTAAATAGTGAGATAACAAAACAAAAACGCAATGCAAATAGATGTACAAAACAAAACCTATCACAATATCACTTATATAAATATAATAAAATAAAAATACTAAAGTAATATTTAGATTGGACCAGTCTAGAAGATGAGCCCACAACTCTGCCTAGACTGGGAGTTTGTTAGGAGTTGTGATTGCTTTATATGCTTTCAAGTTGCAGTAGCCTGCAATCAATTTTTTATTTATTTTTATTTCTTTCAGAAGAGATAAATAGAAGGTCATGGTTAGGCTTAGCCAAACAATTTTGGACAATTCTGACTGCATGCACAGTTGCACAAACATAAAATTAAGAGGTTGGGTGAAACTGGTGAGTGTACAATCTGAACCAGTACCTTGTGATGACAGATCAGATCTGGCCCAAACTTAAGCAATACTCTAAGCAGCTTGGGGGTTGGGGACACGTGTAGGGTTCCCATTAAGGGTGTATGGCCCATAATTGCACGGGCCAAACTATGTACAGTGCCTTATATTATTAATATTAGTATTATTTTCCTTGATAATGTAGGAAAAATTGGAATGTGAGGTGGGTCAATCAGATCCAATCCAGCACATGCAAAATGACAGATTGTAGAGTCAGCATGCAAAAAAACGAAAGTGTAAAAACCACAACCTGCAAGTAAAATAACGACAAGTTCTTTAGGTTCCGTTTGGATTGAATTTATTGTTGCTAAAACTGAAAATTAAAAATTAAAAACTGAAAATACTGTAGCAAAATAATTTTTAAATGTGTAAATAATTTCGTGAGACTCATTTTTAATAAAAAAGTTGATGAAAAATAACATTTATGGGTCTCATAAACAGTATACGAAACCCACTGACAGTACCATAGCAGAACCAATGTGCGGACGTTGAAAGTGGTGTGGGTCCTGTGCACGGGACCACTGGCAGCTGTGTTCACGGGCTTCTGGTAAAAAAAAAAAAAAAAATTAATGGAGCGGGAAAATTCAATGGGAAACCCCACGTGTCTGCATCCCATTGGGTGTAGACGTACGACATATGACGTTTTGACGTTTTCACGTCTTCTTAATTAAGATGTGGTTTAGCAGAGTGGCATATGTGTACTCTACTCTTTCTAACTCATCTCGTGGCCTCTTCATTATACTTACACTTTGATTTCTCAATCGAGCGGTGTTTGCCCCTTCAATACTTTTTTGGTTTGAGTTTTGAGATCTGAACTCAAAGCTGTACAGCTATGGGGGTGGATAAGGTTTGTCAATTCTGTAATCATTTTTCTCTTTGATTAATACCCATTTGATGATAACTTTTCCAGTCTCTTCTATTTTTTTGTGTGGTGGGGATTTTGTGTCAAAAGTTCCTCTTTTGCTTTTGGCTCCTACCACTTATTCTTTCGCAGAAACTCTTTGTTTATGTCAGAACCTGATACAGTGATACCTTTTTTTTTTTTTTTTTTCTGATTATTCTGTCGGCAACATCTCCAAGTTTCTCTTTTTTGCTCATAATTGTTCTTTGGCTTTTGTATTTTTTGTCTTAAATATGGATGATATATATACCAAAATCTCTTTGCATTTTATAGAAGACAACATTGATGGTGATCAAGGTCGACCTTCAGTGCAGTCGCTGCTACAAGAAGATCAAGAAAGTGCTTTGTGGAATCCCTCGTGAGTCTCTCTTTCTTAAGTTCAATTTTTTTTTTTAGTGTATATATGATCGAATGAACAAGTTTGTGTTTCTTTTTTTTTTCATGTGGCTAAAAAAGAAAACTGAGTTATTATGTGTTGGTAATCTTTGTGAACAAGAGAAATACAAGACCAGGTATACAACGAGAAGGAAAACTTTGTGATAATCAAAGTGGTATGTTGCTCTCCTGAAAAGATTAAGCAAAAGATAATTTGCAAGGGTGGTAGTACCATTAAGGGCATTGAGATCAAGGAGGTTGAGAAGCCTAAAGAAAAGCCTAAAGAACCTGAGAAGCCAAAAGAAGCTGAGAAGCCTAAGGAGAAACCAAAAGAGCCTGAGAAGCCCAAGGAGCCTGAAAAGCCGAAAGAACCTGAGAAGCCCAAGGGGCCTGAAAAGCCTAAAGAAGCCAAGGGGCCTGAAAAGCCTAAAGAAAAAGCAATAGAAATACCAGCACCACCACCACACTGTCCACCGCCTTACCCGGTATTTAGGACTTGTTGCACTGAATGCTATGGGGGTCGTGGTGGGGGCCCATGCTGCTCTGGTCACAGGCCACCCCCATGTTATGATGGCTACTATGGAAGGCCCATTTATGATAGTTATGGTGGTGGTGGGTATAGAAGTAGTTACGTGAGTCCATGTGATTACTTCAGTGAAGAAAATTCCTCTGGATGCTCCATCATGTAAAAGAAAAAAATGGAATCTTCATGGCATGATGATGAGGATGATGTTGATGATGTTCTAGTTGCCTATGTCTCACATGGTTCCGGTTGGCTGGGTTTGAATTATAGGATTACAAGCAAATATTATATATTATTAATAATAATAGGGATATTATTACATGGGTTCGGTTACTGTCGGTGGGGACAATTTGTTGTTCATTTTAGCGTTACTCTGAGTTGTAATGATTTCCCGTTACTCTGAGTTCTATTCAAATAAAAAAAAAAAATGCTTCTATTACTTTGATTCCCCCTGTTTTAACTCAAACCGTAATGAGTTCTTTGTGTTAGGGTCATAAATGGCTGCGTACGCAAATGTCAAAGTATGCTAGTTGGTGCACATTGTTTGGCCAAATAATAGTAGCCACCGAACTTAATTAATTTTATATTACCTCATGCAATTGGTTGGACCTCAATCAATTTCTTTGCTTGTTTGTGGTATGAAAGGACATGCCTTCTTTTCGTTTTCTGTATATGCCAATAGCCAATTTACGATTTGAACTTCCCAAATATGGCAAATTGATACTTATGTTAGTCTACCTTCTAAATTGACTACCGTTAACATGACACACACATCAACGAAATATATCAAACACAATCGCAACCGACTGAGAGAGAGAGAGAGAGAGTGGATTTCTTAATTGAATTGTTGCGTCATTGAACTTTGTGGTCCTGTCGTTGATCTTACCATTCAAGTACAACAACATTTATGATTACGTGGTGGCCGGCTGTGAGAGAGGGTGGAAGGATTGGGGAAGATGGGTTTAATAGATTGCTAGGTTGCACGGACACGCCATTTTTGGCGTCGTGTCGGTGTCGGACGCGTGTCGTACACCGGAACGGGTACGACTCGCCGGATTCTGGTGTCCGGCGAGCATCCTTTTTTTTCTTTTCTTTTTTCGTTTCTCCGACACGCGCCGACACGGCTCCCACGCGTCCGACGCGCCAGCAGTGAAGAAAAAAAAAAAATCATTGTCCACCAGATCTAGTAAAGAAAAAAAAGAGAGGCGGCAGAGAGAGGGAGAGATGAGCGGGTGAGAGACAGAGAGGATTTGTTTTGCACCTGGCCTTCAGCTCTGTTTGTTTGAGAACTAATGAAGATCGTGACTGAGAAATGAGGGAGAGAAAGAGACGAAGCTTTAACTCTCTGTTGGCAAAAGTAAACTGAGAAAGAAAAAGTAAACAAAAGAGGGTTTTGATAATATTTGAATATTGATGGCATGGGAAACGTGAATGGTGTTGGATGTTTTGAATTATTTACTTTAAACCTAAAAGATATATCTCGTGAGATCTCAATGACTCTTGAGTTGTTTTAACTTTTTTTATTTTCTCTTCTTTTTATCTTGGGGAAACGTGAGTGGGGTGGTTTTTCCTCTCTGAATGGAGGTTGGGTACTTGGGTGAGTGTTTAGGGGTGTTTGGTAGGGTAGTTTGAAAATTGTTATTTGTAATTTTTTGAAATATATGAGAGTGAAAAAGTGTGTTGAAATATGTGAAATGCTGTTTAAAAACTAAAAAATGTTGTTTGAAAACACAAACTAAACGGGTAATTTTTCAGTTTAATTTTTTAAATTATTTTTAGTTATATTAATTTATTATAATTTAGATATAATTTGTTAAAATATTTTAAATAGTTAAGAGAGTACTAAATCTATGCAACATATTATAAGAAATATTATCTTTATCTTGAATTAAGATATATTTGAATCTCTATAAATAGTGATTTCATCAATATTACATAATTTTACACATTTATTTTAATTATTTTTGTATTAAATAATTATTAAATTAATTATGATATCAACACGATTCGGCCTTAAAAATCTTGAACCTCTCTCTATTTTGGTTCTTTGAACGATTCGAGTTTCAAAACTTTGCTGTTACTCACTTATTTATATAAGTTATAAGTTATAACATGTTTTTTTTTATTTTTTTTTTTAATCCGACTCTCACAATTAATATATTTCTTTACTCAGCCTTTTGTTTTGCCTTATAAATTATAATATTTATTATGAATTTAGTGATTTTTGTTTTTGTGTGTCCTGCTATAGTTTTAATTATTTATTAAAGTTAAATATTATGTATTATTGTACTACTTTGGGTGTTAGTTTATTTTCTGTAGTTCTTACATAATTTAAATTCTAGACATAAATGTATTTTATGTCTAAAAATATTAAAAAATATGCCTAAATATAAAATATAATTAATTATTTAACCACCGTGTCCCCGCCATGTGGTGTCCTTATTTTTCAAAAATTGCCGTATCCCCGTATCCATGTCCGTGTCGTGTCCATGTCTGTGTTCGTGTCCGTGCAACATAGATAATTTGTCGACAAGAGAGTTTTGCTTTTTGGCTCATGTCATCACCAAAGTTTTTGTCGGCAACACTATTGGTGGTGCCATTGGCGATTCTCTACCCAAAACCTTAACCTTTTATATATAGCTAATTATGTAAAATCCCTATTGTTTATTGTTCATTGTTTGCTTTGGATATTGTCATGGTTTGAAACCCAAACTAGAAAAGAACTAGAAAACGAGATATTCAAGATTTTGAGGTTAGATTGAGGTCAAACTATGACAAAAATAAAAATAAATAAATAAATAAAATTGTTTATTGACTTATACGAAAAATAAATATAAGAATTAGTGTCTTTAGAACACAACATATTAGGGCCCGTTTGGTCCTAGTTTTTAAAAATTGTTGTTCAAAACAATGTGAAAATTGTAGTTTAAAAAGTGTTGTTGAAAAACGTATGGTCAGTGTAAAAAAAAAAAAATATATGTTTGGTATCAAAGTTTAAACAATATTTTTCAGTGCTCAAAAAATATAAAATATGTGTTTGGTAATTGTGTTTTAAGTGATAAAAAAAGCTGACCACAGTACTTTAATATCATTTTTTTAATGAAGAGAGAGAACGTCCATCAAATACAAGTTTAACTCCTCTCTTTCCTTCTTCAGCCGTTCTCTTCCTCAGAGCAGAACCCCACGCAGTCCTGATCTCCATCGACGCCGAAGAAGATCCACGGCTGGGCTTGACGTTCCTCAGATCTCGTCTCCACTGTCAACGCTCCAAGCCCCAGCAGCTAATCGAGCATCTGTTCACGCCGAGTCGCCGACCCATCACTCGAAGATCCAGGTACGAATCTCACTTTCACCTTGCATGTCATTCTTTGCTTTTCTCTAAAGACATCACCGTTCGTTCTTCACTCACAGATTTCTCAGTTTGTTGTTTTGTTTTTTTTTTTTTTTTTTTTTTTGCTCACCAATCGGGAAAACCCCCAATTTCTCTGTTCTTTGTTAGCTGTTGAGACAATATTTGATTTACAATCCAAACATACACGCCCTCCATTCTCGAAATCTTTTAGGTACATTCTCTAAAGCTTTTTCTGTTGAAACAATGTTTGATTTACTACCCATTCGATTTGTCATTTTTCCTAACACTCTGTGTGGTTGCTGAGAAAGCCGATTATTAGCTTCATTTTACTGTTTTTTTAGTTGATTGGGGTTAGTTTAATTATGCATGAATTTCAGCTTTGTGAATATGATGATTTTGTGGTCGGTTTGACTGAATGTCGTTAGTGATTGTTTACTGTTATTTTTAGTTGATTGGGTTTAGTTAAATGTTCATGAATTGAAGCTTGGTGAATTTGATGATTTTGTGGTTGGTTTGACTGAACCTCGTTAGTGAATTTTTAGTATTACTTTTACTTGATTGGGTTTAGTTTAATTATTCATGAATTTTAGCTAGGTGAATTTGATGATTTCAGTCGTCGGTTTGACTGAATTTGGTTGAATTCAATTTGGATATGATGGATATAATGTGGTGCTGTTCAGGCCAATTCCTCAATGACAGAAATGAACATAAAGGTTCTTCTCTCTCTCTGTAATTGAGGAAAATTCAATATTGGTCTAACACCATTATTGATCAATGTTATATTTTCTGCATTATTATTTGATTTTAAGCTTGAATTATGTTTTTAACTTTCTAATGTGAAATAGTCTGCTACTGTTATGCTAACTTACCAGTTAATAATGTGTCGTACATCATAGTTATTGAACCTTTTAGTTTCTATTAAAATGAACATTATTTTGCTAAGGACAATAATTTGAAGACGATGCAGTAACGATTTTTTTTCAGATTCTAACCTGACTAGCTTAGATGAAAGTAGCTTAGATGAAATTGTGTAAACTGAGAAACAGGAACTACTTTGTGACTGCCAGCTTTTTTACCACCTATACAGAAATTACTTTTTCTTGCTAAATCTTGTATGATGCACACTGACTCAGGAAGGCAACAGCCACATTCCATTACCCATGACACCAGTAGATGAATTAATTTGTCAAGTCTGCAACCATTTAACTTGAACCAGCATATTTTTTGCCACTTGCATAACTAAGAGAACTATGTAATGTGCATATAGGAAATTGCATAGCCATAGGAGGGTCTACTTGGATATGTTGCTATGATATGTTGCTATGTTTTTGTTGCACGAAATGATAGCTGTCTGCAAACAGTAATGTGTAACTGAGTAGGTGTATGGCTTCTTCTCGCAGATGTCGGACACAATGCATGAGGATATTGACGATGGCCTTCGGTTCCGAAATTGCAATTGTTTCTGTGGCGTGCGAGCAAGCGTGAGGATTTCGGATAAGCGAAATGATAACCGGTACAGGTTATTTCAATGCTGCCCAAAGGAAAAATGTGGGTTTTTTCAATGGTGTATTTCCTTGAAGACCCCATTGTCATACGCGGAGGATTTCCAGCTACTGCAAGAAGAGTTATGTGTATTGCGAGAGGAATTGAGGGTCATGCATGACAAGGTCCACCCCTTAGAGCAGACAAAAAGAAGGGTCCAGATAATGTTCATTGGATGGTGTTTGTTATGCACCACTCTTGTACTACTGCTAAGTATGACAATGGTGTAAATCAAACTATTACGATAATGTCCTGTAACCATATTATCTTCTTATAAATTACTGACTCCTCATGAACTTGATGTACTGTGTACTATTTTTGGACGATGTTGAGTCATCCATTTTGCTAGTGCTAGGTATATGTATGGGAATGACTCTTGAACAATACAATTGTATGTTATTCGCTTAATAGTCGTTTGACAATAGTATGTTATTGTCGCAGTCCTCTAGCTTTTCTTTTGACAATAGTATGCTTTTTTTCATACACTGCTTTTCTACCATTCCTCTTTTGCTAAAAGAGAACCCATTTCCAAGGAGGAATTGTGGTGGTTCTCTCTCTGTACATGCTAAAAAAAAGCATTCTTTTTCTTTTATTTTTTCCTAACACAGCATTTTAGAGAAATGGATGCAATGAAGTTGAAGTTCTTTGTGGCATTGATGGTGGTTTTCATGGCCATTTGTCTCTCTCACTACGAATAAGGTCACCTAGTGCTCACACTCAGCACCGGCCCCATCAACACACACACAGTCCTTCGGTGTATGCCTTTAGGATATGCCTCTCAATTCAAGGTCACCTAGTGATGCACACATAAGTTCACTGTTTCATAAGGAAAAAATTAACAACTTTTATACGGACATTAATTAGTAAATTATTTATTAAAAAAAATTATGAAATAAAATTTAATATTTTACTAACTTTTTCAACTTCTTATGAAAGTTGTATGAAAACTTCCCTAATATAGTTTATTAATTTACTTTAAGTGCACTCATGAACGTCACCATTTTGATAATTCTATAATTACTTGGGAGAGGAAGGATTTGAATCCATTGAAAACATCAAAACTCAAAAGGTGTTAGTTGTGGTACAAAACCCTTGACACATATAAGGGCACTTATTCACGTAAGTTTAACTAACGAAATGAGTGTTTTTTTTTTTTTGTTTTTTTTTCCTTTATAGTTTTGTTTTTCCCTTTATAATTGACTCGAAAACCCACTCTTTAACAAATTTATTGTTCTAAGCTTGAAGAACTGGGAGCCATTATTCTAAGTGGGCTTGGGCTTTTCATTTGAGTCTTTACAATTTTATTGTAATTATTCATTTCTTACAATATTAGTCTTGTTCAAAAATTTGAAATCATTTGTTTGTTTATGCAACTATGCCATGTACTCGAAGTATAAACTTTTTTTTTTTTTTTAAACGCATGTAATATGTTTATGAAGCATTTACGTTTTAGTTGATAATTTTTTTAATATTAAATGAATACAAATAAATTTGTAAAAATTAGTAATTGATTAAAAAATTATCTAATAAAAATAATTTTTAAACATATTACATGATTTAAAAATAAAAGATAATATAATTAATCCTTCAAGTACATGGCATAATTGCATAAAAACATTTCAAGTTCTCGATCAAACTATATATTTTATTTTGACAGAAGACTAATTACAAGAAAATCATACAATGAAAAACTATAAATATATTAATTATAATAAAATTTTTAAAAACCGTTTATTTATAAAGATATATGTTAACTAGCACTTTTCAGTGCTTCTAACAGCAATGTTCAAAGTTCAAAACGCGCACCCCTCATTGTTATAACAAACTAAATAAAAAATTAAATTATCCTTTATTTGTTGAAATATCTAATCCCTTTAAGGATAAATATATTAACTTCCAACGTTAAACATTAAAATGTGGAGTAGCAAAGTAGTCGATTCTGAAATCAAAGTTTTGGGCAGGCATTTACAAAACAAGACACAAAATTCAGGGCAGTGGTAATTCAACAAGTTCAATGCTCAATTTACAGTAGAAGGCGGCTGTTGGGCAATTTTTGCATCTCTTGTTGCTTTGGCTTTTGGGTTGGTCTTCTGAGCAAGCTAGCTAGCTACAATGAGTGGTTATAAAACACATAAATCTTACTAGACACACTCCACAAATCCAGAATTGGGTTTAATGACAAATTTTAATACTTTAAATTAAAATAGAAAAGTTTCTAACCAAAAAGTAGTTAGTGTTTTCCTAGTTAAAAACACAAAACAAAACTCTGCAACTACTCTATCTTAGTTGCTTAGCATTATTATATTCTACTATATGTCCAATATTCTTCTAATCTGTTATCAAGCAAAAAATTATATTAAAATGAATCTTTTATGTTCGTCATACTACAAATGACAAATTCTCCAATACTCTTTTAATATTTTCTAAAGAAAAAAATTAAATTAAACACTTGGGAATTCAGAAAAGAGGGTGCTCCAACTTCCAAGTGGAGCCTAACTTTTTGAATAAGAAAATACAAATAACATGAACTACAACAGCAAACATTGGTAACATACACTACAATAGCAAACATAGCATAATGTCATTGTCTAAGGCCTCCATAACCAACATCTATTTTTGTCACAACATATTCTTCAACAAAAACAAGGTTCAAACTGAAAATAGAGTCCGAATAGTGCAACATCCACATTTGTAAGAGTCTATTCTCAAAAAGCTCAATCATGGTTACCTACGTAATCTGCCCACATAGCAGCTGTGATCGCATCACGATACTCTGACATCTCTCGTTGTGCCCGAGAATTAAAAGCTTCTTCAGTGCCTCCACTACCTACGCGTGCAACTCCCGCTAAGGTTGCGTCGCTGTTACGCACAAATGATCCTTCCCACACATGGAACATTTCATCCGCCCGGTTATACATGCGGATAAAGTTGTGGAGTGCACAGCAAGCGGTCACAATTAGTCGTTGTCTAGAGAGAGAGAAGGAGTGCATTTCATTCAGGATCGGGAACCTTGCCTTCAACACTCCAAAGCATCGTTCAATGACCATCCGCAATGACGAATGCCTATAATTGAACAACTCTTGTGGGGTAGTAGGTTGCCGGTTGGCACCCCGAAACTCTTGGGCATGGTAGCGTGTGGACTTGTGTGGGGGGAGGAATGCACTGCCTATTGCGTACCCCGAGTCCACGAGGTAGTACGATCCTGCAATAAGAGAAAATCTGAAGGAGCTTCGTATGTTTTAAGGCATGCATAATTTCTTCAAAACCCAACAGCGTTTTTCATGATTTTTAAAGGACCAACACTAAATAAAGAGATGGCTATGCAAATATTAAGATGGAAA
Organism: Quercus variabilis; assembly: GCA_030445155.1. Classification (NCBI taxonomy): domain Eukaryota; kingdom Viridiplantae; phylum Streptophyta; class Magnoliopsida; order Fagales; family Fagaceae; genus Quercus; species Quercus variabilis. The sequence goes on from CP129449.1 coordinate 72,055,384, forward strand.
AATGATATATATACAGTTATGACCCTTTAATCAAGAAGAACAAATGACTATATCAAAATTGGAATTATTGAATCTAGATCAATCAATCTGTCGCATAACTATGACAATTGAAATGGTAAAATGTATTTGTACTTTATAGTGTTTTTGGCATGGTCATGCCATTCCTAATTACAAAGATACATTGTCAGAAATTTCAAAAGGGTTTGCATTTGCAGTATGAGTAAACACTAGAATTAGTGTAAGGAAACAAATAGCCCATATGTTATTAACTTTCCAGGGATTGCTCCTCTTTCAAAAGCACAACTTTACTTAACATAACTGTTTATAAGGAAATGAATACAAGGGCACCATATTGATGTAATACTGATTATAGAGAGGAATATGTTGTTCACGAATATGCTACATGCATAACCTCTTAATTTGTAAGGTACTTGGGTTCTACAAGCAAAGAATTTGACATCAAGGAGCAAAATTTGCAAAATTATAATTAGTATTTTGACGTTTATAGCATTTACGAAGCCATGATGACAATATATACCACATATTTTGGCTGCTAACTCATGTGGAAGAAACTGTTTTAGATATATATGGTATGACTGTAGCTCTCATGGTATAAGATAAATAAATTTTTTTATTTTTACCTCTAGGAGGCCACGGGAACTCATACTCGGCATGTCCAAGGGCGTCCTGCATGACTCGTGAATCATTCGCACTCCCTTCCCATCCACAATGCACATACGTAAACCGCATGTCGAAGTTGCATGCACACATCACGTTTTGGGTGATGTCACTTCGTCTATCTATGAATGCGGTGGTCCTACTGGATGGGGCAGAAGCACTTACGTGCGTCCCATCGATGGCCCCCACACATTTCTGTTAAAAAAATAGGTAGCTCTAATTAGGTACATTCAACTTATGTGCAATCAACTATCTTTCACATTGCAGAGGGGATTCTTCCTATTCTATATTATAGATTTTTCAGATTTGAATCAATCAAAGTGATAATTTATTTAAGAAGCAAAAAGAGTAAAATGAAAGTATACCTCAAACCATGGGTAATATTTCCCATTCCCTCGAAGTGAATGGGGAAGCTCAGCTGCATCAGCGTCAGGTCGAATGATGAGACATCCCAAAGCATGGATAGCACGCAAGGCACGCCGGAACCGCCGTTGAATAGTCTCGAGAGAATGCTGGAAGCGGTTGGCAGTTAGGCGATAGTCAGCGTTGTGTCCGACGATAAATAGCACTGTCCCAACGGCCTCCTCAACTGAAACAATACCAGTGTCTTCCTCTAATAGGTGCAGCCGCTTCAACTCATTACACAAGTGCCTAAAAATGGTCTTGTCCATGCGGAATATGTCGTAACACACTTGGGGATTTCCTTCTAGCACTTCAATCACATATGACCTTCCACTCAGGATACTAGTGCACATAGGTCGCTTCATGTAGTACTTTTGGACGTACTCTATACAGAGCTGAACGTATGCTGTGGCAATCTCAAGTTCTACCTCACTATCGTACTCATCTGAATCGGGATCAGTCCTGACTGAATCACAATCTGAATCGGTATTGGCCATAACTGAATCAGACCTGTGGGCAACCAAAAAGTTCACATCAGCCACTATAAAGAAGTACACATGTGGTTCAAAAATCTTTAATATAGAATAAGTTATTGATAAGTTAAAAGAGTTCATAGAACGAGTTGAGCATGAGTTAAGCGTAAACATTGAGCTTAATAGTTTATAAGTAATAAAATTAGTTACTTTTTATCGCTCATAGTAATAAGTTAATTTTAGACTATAAAAATTTAAAATTTCAATATTTAATTGATAATAAAGATATAGATTTTTTTTATTTTTTTGATATTTTACAAGTATAAAAAATATATAAAGAAAATTTATATTTAATAAAAAAAATATTAAGTGGAGTTGTAGGTTGAGTGTACAAAAATATAATTAAGTTTGTGGTCAACCTTTGTCCAAAATTTGTGAGAACTCTAAACTTATTGTGAATTCACCCTTGTTAAATAATTCAACAAAAAAAAAAAAAAAAAAAAAAAAAGAACAAAAAAAAAAAAACCGAAAACTATAAATAAAGAGAAAATAAACTAAATTTGTAGAAGTCCACTGTTTTCAGCAAAAGGGCAATGGAATACCCCATTGACATAAACATCTCTTTACAATTTTTTTGTGGGGAAATGTCTATTGCGCGTACTCACACACACTTGGACAGCTCCACTTGGTGGCCAAAAAAAAAAAAAAACTGTATATATTTTCTCACTTTTTACTAGTCATTCTTAACCAGAACTAGGAGACAAGGATGGCTTACCAAAATATAAGAGCTCCAATAATCCGCTAACATATTTTTGAGATTTTGGTTAATGTTAACTAAGTTCAAAATTTTTCAAAATTAGCCAATTTAGTTTCTAAACATTTAATTATTTTTTCTCAACAGTTTTAGAGACTAAGTTGGTTTTCGAAACCAAATTGGTTAGTTTTAAAAAATTTTAAACTTAATTAGTATTAGTCCAAAATCTCAATATATGTTAATGAAATTTACTTATTTATCCTTTAAAATAATTCAGAGTTTCTTTCTTTTTCTTTCTTTTATTTTTACAACCCTATCCTCAGATATTCTTATGCTCTCAAAGAAGTTCAACTCTTTGGGCAGCCAAGAGTACATTCCCAAAAAGTCCAATGAGGAAAATAATAAGGACAAGACTTGGACACCTTGGCTGACTTGGACTTGACCACTTGATGCATGTGCATGAATTTTGTAATACATGCTGCCCAGATTTCACTCCCTTTCCAACCAAATTGAACCTCCCTGAGCTGATTATCAATGGGTTGGACTCATTACAGACTTGGTTCGTGAACTAGTCACCCTTCAAGAGTGGCTCAGATTTCTACCGTGGTCATCTTTATTGTCAATTAAGTCATCCTTAAAATTTGGGGCAACGCAGCAAAGGGATGGTTTGATTAAAACAATTTGGAAAATTTCATGGGTCAATTTGTAAAAATATTTGGGGAGGGGGGCAAGTATATACAATTTAGGGTCAAAAGTGAGAATTTTTGTATAGTCTATGCATATATCTACATATATATATATATATATATATATATTTTTTTTTTGACCACCCTAAAATAAAAATTTGAACATCGTAATCCTAAATTTTTTTAAACCTCATCTAAAATAAGTTTGATTATGATCCTCTCAACAGTATCCTAACATTTTTAAACTCAAACAATAAAAAACCACAATAACAAACCATTTTGATTTAAAATCTAGGAAAAAAAAATAATTTAATTCTTTAATCTATCTTTATTACTTTTATTTTTTAATAGATGGTAGATGTTATTTTAGGTTATTTTAATGGATATTGTGTTAAAATAAGAGAGCAGATATAAAATGTAATGGTAAATGCTATGCTAAAATGAATTAATTATATATATATATATATATTTTTTTTTTTTTGTGAAGAAAAACTTAGGCATCTTATTGTCAAGAAAAACTAGGATAACATCAATTTGTCAAGGAAGCTAGCAACTATCCACGGGACAAAAAAAAAAAAAAAAAAAAAAAAAAAAAAAAAAAAAAAAAAAAAAAAAAAAAAAACAAAGAAATAAATAAATAAATAAATAAATAAAAAACCCAAAAACAAAAAAAAAAAAAAAAAAACAAAAAAAAAAACGGGGAAAAAAAAAAAAATGTAAACATGCTTTCTCCTTATCTACTATGAGGTCACACTTTGTAGTTTTTACTATGTTGAAGCCATAAATTTTAGTAACATTTTTTAATTATGAACTGAATGAATCCCGCTAAGATAATTTGAACAACTGTATTTATTTAAGACTAACTTATTTAGCTTTTGGCGTGAAATATTTTTTGCTAAAACTGTGCTACAAAAACTCAACTCTTCCCCACTCTATGAAAATCATGATGGAAATAAATATCAAATGAAAAATAAAAACACTCACATAACAGTACTATAGAAAAAGAGAGATATTCTTTTTGATGAGAGCTAACGGTTTATTGTATTTGTAAACTAATGAAGTGATTTAATAGAATTATCCCCAAAGCCCTTAGCTCCTGACAATGTAAAAGCACAAAAGAATATTGTCAATCATACACAACTTACATGAGCAGCATGTCTCTCTAAAAATTTACTACAAGTTAAATATTACTACTACTTTCCTTTTTGTTTTTAGTTACCATTATTATTATTTTTTTACTATTACAGGAAAGCTGGCTGAAGGCAAATGTACGCATAGCACCAAAAAACAGGTTCTTATTATAATGAGCTACCAACTTACAATGTCTAACCCTGCTTTTTATTCCGTGTTCTTTCATTCCAAGCGAATTTGCTTACACTTGGACTGAAGTCAACACACTCAAACACATGAAAAAATGAAAAAAAAGAAAAGAAAAAAGACGCCATATCTAAGTTTAAGAGAATGAGAAGAGTTGAGAGAGGCAAACCTTAATGCCAATGTGGTTTCAGCTTCAACGTTATTACAGCTGGATGAAGGGTGAACAAGAAGCAAGCTGTGCAAGAGAGAATTTTTTTCAAATCAACAACTTTAACTAGATTTGGGCTACATCAAAATTAATCTTTTTTTAAGTAACGAAAATAAAGAATTTGGATGTACAACTCTCATATCCAAGTCCATAAGCTGAAATCCAGCTTCTAAAACAAACAATAGAGGGTTATGCTAAGTTCAGGTATACTCCTTTGACAAACTTATTACATTAGCAGTTTAGCACGAACATTGAACTCAAAAAACACATACACAAACTACATTACTCTTGTGCACAATAATAAAGGAAGCTAGCATGCAAACATTGCCCAAAATTCCATAAAGAACACCTGATTTATCTAAAATATATATATATATACATATGTCACCAGACAGACTATCACAAAGCTACACCAAAGCAATTGCAATTGCTAAACAACAAAACAATTGCAATTTAAACAGCATAAAGGCCACAACAAACTAATCCCATATTTCTTACAAACTTGCATAGATGTCCATCAGCCACTATATAGTAATAATGCTAGAAGAAAACATGCAAACATTGTCCAAAATATGCATGCAAACATTGTCCAAAATACGAACATAATACATACGTGGCCAATTCACATTAAACCAAAATAAGTAAACTAATTAACTTCCTAAGTTGTCTTTCACAGATGCACAGTGTCAACCACCTCCACAACTACTGCAATCCACCCCCAATGAACTCAATCCAAGCCCTTCTCCTTTCGACTGTCATAGCAAAAAAAGCTGCCCTACTCTTGAAGTTATGAAGCTCTTGCACAACCTTGCAATATGTGACATGGTCCACATCAGTGTACTGGTTCAGCAGTGATATAGCTTCTGTAACAGAGTCAGTGTCACCCCCCACAGTGTCCATGGACCTTTTCCCCCTCCGGTTCCTCATGTCAGTAAATCCCCAAATAGCTTCAGTCATGCCTTCAAGGGAGTGCCCTTTCCTCCTTTTTCCACTTGAAGTAGATGCTTCAGCTGGCCGCTTGTCAGCAACCCTCCGGCTTTGAGCTTCACTTGGTGTGGGCAGCTCCTCCACATCATCAACACTTTCAGTGTTCACATTAACATGCACCCCCGATGATAGAAAGGCTGCATCCAGCTCTCTCTCTTCGTCACTATTGGGAGCTGGTTGGGCAGATGACATTTGGAGGAAACCAGTGGCAGTGTTAGAATTGAAAAGTCTGCCCAACAAGTCATAGTGTTTCAGCCCCTTTTTCTTGAACTCTTTGAACCTATGATTGACCTATTAAGAACCATATATATTGGGTTAGAGGATGTATTCATATAAAACCCAATACAAATTATATAGGTAATTATAATAACCCTATAATAATCATCCACTCTAACATAACAAAAACAAAAAGAGTAACAGTAATAAGAACCCTATTAAGTTGATATGGAAATAACATATTTGTTTTCTATAGTATTAATATAATTTTTAGAATTCATTACTTAACACAACAGCATCTTTCAATCAATATCTTCCACATAAATGTTGGGCCACAGCTGATAGCCACAGGTTAGGCTTACATGAATTAAGAAAATCCAACAAATATTTGTAACCAATATTTTTTTTTAAGAAAACTCAACTAACATTGACAAGTCTGCAATATTTCAAATCAATAATAAAAAGATTCATCTAAACAGAATAACACCCAGTCACAGCAATACAAAGACAGCACGTCCAAAAAACCTCCGCTAACTATTTAATGTTTTCAAAGATATATATGAACCTGAACACTACATCACAATTTCAATTAAATATTTTTTAGTTCGTATTCATATTTTTAACCTCAAAATCAACCATTGTCCATCACAGCCACAGAAGGTAGATTTCAGCATCATTTGAATTACAACCATAAACTATGCATATATATAATTGTAAGAAATTTGCGTATGTTAAAGGACTTACCGCAAATGCAGCAGCCCAAGCTTCCTCACTGGCCGTCACCGTGTTTGAAATGGGGTCCCATCCCATTCCTGTACGTGCAATGAGCTGGGAGAATGTGCGGTGTCGAGTTTTCAGTCGTTGATATTTTTGTGTGAGCTGGGTCTTGTTATAATTTTTGTTCGTGCGATGGTTAAACTCAGTCATTATGATTGTCCAAGTTCCAGTCTTGAACTGCCCTTGGGGCATGTTCCCTTTAGCATCCTCTTCTAACAGGATATCTATGAAATGTTTCTCGACTGCCTCAGGCCACAACTTCGTATCCTCAGCATCAGTCATTCTCTCTTCCATCTAAATAAATGTTTGGTATACTTACTGGGCCCTTATCATTTGAAATTGTATAATACGTATGAACAAAGAGTAACTTCCTACTCACTAAAAGACCCAAAGCAGAAGGCATATAAGATAAAATTGAACAAAAGTAAAGACAAAAAATACATAGGTATGCATTGTATAGCCAGCAGTTTATCATACACTTACACCTACTGATCTGAAGTTCACATTAGCAAGAACACAGAGGCCACAAAATGAGGAGAAAATGCATGAACTAGGTACACAGTTAAAACAGAACAAGCAAAAAAACATTCACTATATAATTTTGTCAAAAGAAACTTAGTTACAGCTACTGATCTCAAGTTCACATCAACAACAACACGGGGGCCACAAAATCAACAGAAAATGCATGAGGTAGGTACAACATTATCACAGAACAAGCAAAAATTATTCGTCAAATGAAACACAAGCACTTACACCTACTGATCTCAAGTTCAAATCAGCAACAACACAGCCCACAAAATGAAGAGAAAATTCACGGGAAAACCCCCCAAAATTATAACAAAACAAGCAACAATGATTCACAACTTGAACAACCAAAATGGATTCACATATTACACAGACTTACCAATAAGGGACCAACACGGGGAGAGGACGAATCAGAGGAGGATGCAGAGGAGGACGCACAGGCTCTCTCAGAGGTGGATGAGGATGAGAGAAAGGCTTCCATCTGAAGAGTATGTGGGAGTATAAATAAGCCCAAACCGTTCATAATGAGAACTGATCTGAATATGGTTGGGATGTGAAAGAAAGCTGAAAGAAGTAAATAAAATTTTAAAATCTTTACCTGCCCAAAGCTGAAGCGGACTGTCCGAGTAATGCGTGAGAGCAGCTGCTTCGTAGTACTCTGAGGTGGGTTATTAATTTGATTGACTCTCGGTTGGTGAGGCGGTGTGTGTAGAAGACGCGTAGAGGAGGGTCAGTGACGAGATGCGCTGGATCGGTGAGATGATGGGAGCTCTGCTGGGTCGGTGAGGGAGTTTATGATGGAGGTTGGAGAGTTATGAGAGTAAAGAGGGTTTTGAAGAGATGAGAGTAAAGTAAAGTGGAGACAAACGTTGAAGAAAAGCTGATCAGGTGGGGCCAATGTGTGTTCAATTTTATTTACGAAACTGCCATTAAAATGTATTTTTGTTGTTCAAAATCAGGTCGGGCGTGATTTCAAAAATCAGTGTTCAAGATGGGTGTTTTGGGCAATACGTTTCAAACTGATTGTTCCAGAACCCACTTGCCAAACACATGTTTTAAATTTTGGACACTAGTGTTCAGTGTTTAAACACTGAACACAGTGTTTTGGAAAGGGTGACCAAACGGGCCCTTAACTTGCTTAGAGCATCTCTAATGGTGTAGCTAAAAGTAAAATAATCTCTATAATAGAGAATTAAACCAAAAAAATGGTCTCCAATAGATTCTCTAAACCCTGGATTTCTTTTGGCTCATGAACAGTAGCTCATCAAATCTGATGAGCTACTGTACATTAGCAATTGAAATTTTTTAATTAAAAAATTATACCAGCTACTATTATATCAATTCTTTCTCCCTCCTTTGGATTTCTTTTTTTCTCTCATTCTCTTCTTTGCTTCTCAAGAGAGAGAGAGAAAGAGAGAGAGAGAGAGCTGGAGAAAAAAAGAAAAGAGAATGAGAGCTGCTGGAATGTTCTTGAATGGGAGAAAAAGAAAATAAAAGAAGAGGTGAGGTGGGTAGAGATAGGTTGGACACGTGTGTGGAGGAGAAAAAAAAGAAAAAAGAAAAAGAAAAAAAGAAATGAAAACGGATGGATGAGAATGAATTGAATGAAAGGAAAAATAATATAAAAAATAAAAAATCTTAATTGAGAAATGCAACCACAATATTTTCACAATAAATTTTAAGTAATAGATTGTTATTAGTTAATATTATTGAGTAAAAAAATAATTTCAACGGTGGGTTCAAATTAGAACTAGTAACAATTTTTCACATAAGATTTTAATATGATTCTTGTGAAAGTATTACGAAAAATGTTGTGAATATAACATTTTTCATTAAAAAATATAATTTTTGCGAATGAATATAAGAAGAATAAATGATGATAAAAAAAAATAAAGAATGAATGAAGAAATAATATTTAAATGAGATAGAAAATAAGATAAAGAATCTGTTGGAAAGTGTATTTAAAAAAATCAATAGCTAAAAGGTAAAAGTCACTGTTCATTCTCTAAACAGCACAAAAATTTGAAGAATATGCTTGAATGCTCATATATGGATAACGTGTTAAATAGAATTTGTTGCATGTGTAGCTATGTGTAATTATCAAGGTTTTTCCCAAAAAAAAAAAAAAAAACAACCGTAAACCCCTGAACTGGTTGGTTTCAAGGTTGTCCACGGGTCGGGCCGGGTTGGTTTGGGACCCAACTCGAACCCGACCCGCCGGCGTCGGGTGAAAGGCGGAGGGACCCGAAACCAACCGCCGGCGTCACTCGGTCCAGTCGGTTTTAGGTCTGGGTGGTTTCGAGTTGGTTTGGTCAGTGGAGAGAGGCACCGGATCCTGCAAACGTTGTCAGAATCTTCAAAAAATTCGCTAGAATCTGCAAAAACCCAGTAGATTTGCACCAAAAATAGCCGAAATCAATCTGGATCTCCTCGAAACTCGCCGGATCTCACTAAATATGGTCGAGATCTCGCTTGGATCTCCTTGAATGTCACCGGATCTCACCAAATCTCACTTGAATGTCGCCGGATCTCACCAAATCTCCTCGAATGTCGCCGAATCTCTCCAAAGTTTGCTTGGATCTCCCCGAATGTTTTCAGATTTGTATATAACATCGGTCGGGTTAGATGGCTCGGGTTTTGGAGAAGAAAACCCGCCGGCATCAGGTCTTGGGCACGGAAACCCGTCACCGACCGTCAGAGTGGTTGGTTCGGGTGATTACCAGTTCGGGTTCGGGCGGGTTGCTCGATTTGGTCGATTCCGGGTTGGGTTGGACACCTTTAGTTGGTTTATAGGTCTAAAAAATCGGCTTGACCTCTAGTCTCAGTTAACCCGTTCAAATTGGCCGGTCTAGTTATAAGAACTATGGATATTGTTGCTTCTTTTTATTCTAATTGCATATTTGTCTCCCAATTTTGTGTTGCTTATTATTTTCTTTTCTTTCTTAAAGCACTAGTTAGTGGAATTTCATGTACCAAAATTTTGGGTTGCTATAGTCGAACTACGTACCGTCAATACCACAAATGGACAGATTCGTGGTGGGAACACAAAGTTTAGTGATGAAATGGTTCGATTAAGACTCTCTCTCTCTCTCTCTCTCTCTCTCTCTCTCTCTCTCTCTCTCTCTCTCTCTCTCTCTCTCTGTTGCAATTGTGTTTAGTAATTTTTGTCCCTGTTAGTGTCAAGTGAGTAACGTTAGTCAATTTAAATGACATAGTAACAAAATTATCAATTTGACACATGTATAAACTTTAGAGAACAAATTGACTAAAAGACCACTACCCCAAAGTTTAGGGGTACGTCCTAGCATTTTTCCTGAATTTGCCACACAAAAGAAATTACAAGGAAGCAATCCTTCACCTATTTCCTCAAATCAATATCAATATATATATAAAAGCAGAGACCTCATGTGAGAATACATGAGGTCCTACCACGTGGCACTCTAATATTGCATTTAACATTTTTTACTTTTTTTCATTAAGTTTTTTTTACCGTTACCCAATAAATCATAGTAACTTATTTTTACTATTATATAAATTTAGCATTTTTTTACCTCTTTTAATTAAGTTTTTTTTACTATTACCCAATAAATCATAGTAACTTATTTTACAATTAGACCAAAAGTTGTTCACTATAAAATGGATTACCTTTTAAAAGTAGACCAAACCTTATGAAAAACTCAGATCTAGTGCTTACCTTACATATTATGAACCAAGTTTGACCCTAAATCAAAGCAAAAATTACCCTCTTACAAACTCTCTTCTTCCTCCCCTATGTATAGATGATATTTCTAGAAAATCTCATTCTCACAAAATATGTCTTCATTTTTCCCCAATTTCAATTCAATATGCTTTTGTTTATTAATAATATTCTATGCAAACAAATTTTCTGTCATCGACCAGGGCAATAAAAATATATATAAATTTTGAGATCTCTAAGGTTGCTGAAATAATTGACAAGTGCATATTTGTAAAATTTATAATAACAAAAAGGTCTAATAAATAGCATAAACTATCTCACAAAATGCCATTAACTTAATATTTTCTTTAAAAAAATTCAATGATAGGAATGGTCAAAAACATGATCCTATACAAGAAATACCAAAAATACATGCAAAAAAATTTTCATAGGAGGATTATCTTTAAATAATATGAAGACAATAGTAAAGATAAAATGCATGGAATGAGATCCTACGAAACAAGAAGCAGTATAAATACCAACTCTTTCAGTTGCAATGGAAGCAAGCACAAAAGACCAGAACATAGCAAATAAACCATTTCCATTTTCCTCTCCATCTCCCTCTGTTCCGAACATACCCGAATTCCTCACTTAATTCAGGATGGACAGCAACAATTTGAGCAATCTTCTTTCAGAAAGGTTAGTACAAAGTTCTTTGCTTTAGTTTTTTGGTTCTACATTTCTCTGTTTAGCTATAATTCCAGTAGTGCAAAGACTTGAAGCTCCATGGTTTAGTACTAATTTTTTTAAAACAAACAAGACGTTTTTAGCTCCTAAACCTACGTGATCATTTTCACTTTTTAAGTGTTTAACTAAATAAGGTTGGTTGCTTATGTGCGTTCAATTAATGCTCATTAAATTGCATTCAATGGTAGATATGGAAATGAAAGAGAAATTGGATATAATTTTTTAATTAATATATGATGTTGCATGTTTGCCCATAATTGAACACTGGAAATTGGGATGCAGAGAGGTCACTATTCTACTATCCTAAACACATTGATGTTTGTTTTATCTTTTTTATGTTTATATTGATGTTTGTTTTATCTTCTTTATGTTTATATTGATGTTTGTTTTATGTTAGTTTAGTTTTTTAGGGTTTCTAACACGCTTATTTGATCTCACATGTTATATGTTTGTTTGTTTGTTTAAATCTCTAAAAATGTAGTTTTTTGAATCTGTATTAAAGGCCGCATACGCATACTTGAGTACATGTACGCATATTTCATGTATGCATATGCATACACAAACTTAAGTATGCGTATGCACCCCAAATCCAGATTAGGGCAAAATCTTGTTTTTATTATCTTTGATCATTTTCCATACGTTATTTGATTCTGTTTGACTTTGTTTTAGGTTAATTATTTAGGTTTAATTACTTTCCATGTTTGTTTGAATCTTTGGTCATGTTTAGTTTATTTTATAATCTTCCTTTATGTGTAAGATTTAATTGTTATCTTCTTCCTTTTTAGTATAATATGATTGACTTGTATTTTATTTGTTTCCTTTTTTTATTTTTTTTTTTTTTTTTGTGGTATGACATTTAATTATTGGTGTTAAATTATTTTCCTTGTTGTTTGAGTTTTTTTTTTTTTTTTTTTTTTTTTTTTTTTTTTTTTTTTTTTTTTTTTTTTCATTTTTAGTTTATTTGATTTTCTTTCCTTGTGTGTTTTATTTAATTATCAGCTTGCCATGTTTATTTTATTTTGTATGATTGTGTTTTATTTGTTTCCTTTTATATTGTAATATGTTTCTAACATGTTGTGTGTGTTATTTCCTTAAGTGCATGATGTATATTTAGGATAAGGATTAGGGTTCTCTTAATAAACTCTAATTAAATATGGCCTAACAACACATAATGGAGGCCGGCCAACAAGCCAAACGGTCTTGGGTGCCTAACACCTTCCTAAGCTGTACTCAAACTCTAGACCCATAATCTGGTATGCGGACCCATGTGTGTAAGTGGTTGGCCCAAAAGACCCAATATTAGTTCCTAGACCTAAACTATGTGGCGACTCCATTTGTCCATAAAAAGGAAAATAAAGGAGAAGCACCAGGGAAGAAAGGAAAAAGAGGTGAAGAAAGAAAAAAGAAAAGAGAGAAAGAGAGGAGCTCAGGAGATGTACCAATACCGGAGACAAAAAGAAAATAGAGAAAGTGAAAAGTAAGAGAGAATAGGTCTTGATAACTACTTAATGATAGTAAGTGATCAAAATAGGTTTTGATATTGGACATTCTTAGACATGGATAGCCTAATCCAGCACAATGTAATTCTTGTTCATTAAGATCCAAACTAGGCAGCAAGATTGTCATCAGCATATCACAAATTAAAGCATCTGCACCCAAACAACTTGACAATTAGAACCAAAAAGGCAAGCAATTAGGCCTAAGTAATAAGTTTTAATGGATTTATCCTTACAAAATGAGGTCAAATAAATATTATTTGGTTTCATCTACAGGCATTTGGAAGTGAATTTCTTGATGTAAAGTTTTATGTGTGAAAGGGTGAGGCTGTACTTAATGTCAATAAGTCATGGTAGACTAGTACATGTTAATTATTTTTTAACAAGAAAAATAACTGTTACAAGTCTTCTCAAAAAATAAAAATTAATTGTTACAATTACAAATACTTCTATCATTACACATTAGTGAAGTAATAAGCTGTGGTTCATTGTCTATCATTACACACCATTTGGGTTGTTTTGGTTATTTACTGATGGTACATTCTTGTACTCTCAAAGCTTAATAATGATTGTTTTCTCTTGCCTTTTTTGTTAACAATCAATGCTCCATATCTCCCCTTTAATGAGGTCTCCAAATAGTGCCAGTGGAGAGATTACGAGGGTCATTGTTGTAATATATTATATCATCACTACGAGAGGGAGAGAGCTCTAAAGCTAATCCTAACTTTCTAGTGGAATGTGATGACATTAAGATAACATTACAATGAATTATTCAATAAACTATAGAAAATTTAATTATCATGTAAAATAAGTAGATAAAAATAGGAACAGAGATAAATATACGAACATAGGACACAATCTTCCATAAGCAAAGGCCTTCTTTTTTCTTTCTTTTTTTCGATTTTATACTTTTAAAACATGTTTTTCTAGGTGTTTTGAGAAATTTCTCTCAAGAACAAATTTTTAGTTTTTTAGCATTCAAAACTTGTTTGGCAATATTTTAGGTTTGGGCAAATTACAACTTTCTCACATGTGATTTAATCGAAATTTAAGTTGACTACTTATGATTTAAAATTTGACACTTTATCCACTTGAGGTTAGCTCAATTAAAGTTTCATAACCCATCTCTGTTAAAATATGGCTAAATATGTAATTTTGCTCCACTTTTATGCCTCTCTCCTTAAAAAACACAAAAAATACAAAATCTATTTTATAGGGTTTTCAAGGCTAGGTTCTTTCATAATTGCTCTATCAAGGAAGCTAGAAATTCTAGATCAGGATTGTATTCTTGGACCAGTATCTTACATGGTCGGGATGTACTTCTAAGGGGATGTAGATGGTGTATTAGGGATGGTAAATTAGGAAGCATTTGGCATGATTATTTGTTATTAAGGAAAAATCCACCTCAGGTTCTCTCCCATTTGCTTGAGTCATTGGCTGATGCTAAAGTAGAAATTCTCATTGATGTTTCAGCTAGGCAGTGGAATCACGATTTAATTGATGGTATTTTTGTCAGTACAGCCAGCCCTTCGGTCTCTCCCTTTTAGGACACAAGGTCAATGGCGAACTCCACCATTGGGCACGATGAAGATAAACTTTAACGGAGCCATCTTCACTAAGGAGTGTAAGTCAGGGATTGGAGTGGTGCTGTGTGATGCCTATGGTTTAGTGCTAGCCTCTTTATTATGGCAACTGTCACAGGTTTACAATCCACTGGAGATCCAAGCGAAGGCAACATCATCAGATCTTTAGTTGATAGTTTCCTTAGTAATGTAGGAAAATTGAAAGGTGAGGTGGGTCAATATATCGGGGCCAGCACATGCAAATGATTAGAATTTTCTGGGTTCTGACCCGACCCGACCCAAAAAATACCTGACACGAACCCAATTTTTTTCAAGTCAACTCGACCCAACCCGGATAACCAGTGACCTGACCCGTTAAAAAAAATTTGCTAAAAAAATATTTAAATTACGTCCTGATACTAGCTGCATAAAGCACAAAATACCAAAACTAATAGTCAAAATATTATAGATATAAAGTTATAACAAGTAAAATTGTTGTCAAGACATGATGTGAGGGAATGACTATTTGAGCTTTTTTTTTTTTTTTTTTTTGCTGAAGACTATTTGATCTTCATTAGTCATCACAACCAATAAGAGCTAAAGCTTTCCAAATCATGGACATGACATTAGAGAAGAGACAAGACAACACAAGGTTGTCAAGACAACCATTAAAAAAATAAAAAATCTCATTCAGTACTAGCTGTAGTCCATTGTCCAAAGCCAAAGGCACAATGCACAAACTTGAAAGTTGAAACGTGACAAACCAAACCACAAAGGGCCCCAAAGCTTCCTTAGTTCAATTCCTCTACTCTTTCTCTTGTCTTCTTACGCCTTTGCCTTTCTTCACACATTCCACACTTTTTTAGTTTCACACAAAGTTGGCTATATGGATTTGAAGGTAATTTAATTTTTTTATAGTCATAATTATACAATTTTAATTCTTTATTGATTTGCTTTCATGGTAAATTAAGTTATATTAAAATATTGTATTATAGATGAAGATGCTGATGAAATTGGCCAACTTGAGCTACAATTTGCAAGTATGAATATTTGCAGTGCTGAATCTGCTACCAACGTTAAGTAGATTGAGATTGAGGTGTAATTCTTATAATATATTTACTTATTAATTCTTCTTTACTTAATATGTTATGTTTATTTTTAAATCTTTTTTTGTTCAGTTTATCTTTCTAAGTAATCTAACTTTACTATTATTTTAAATGCAACATGAACATGTGCACTTAAGAAGACCGGTAACTTGTTTGTTTTAAGATCTATCTCTTTTTGAAGATGTAAACTTGTAATTATATGCATTTTGACAATGAACTATTAACATTGAAGATTTTTTCCATAATGAATTTATAATTATAAATAATTTTTGTCAGGCTCAAAATTGTCAGAATTAGAAGTGTGGGGTCATGGGCCTAGATCATACAACCGGATTTTGGGTGTAAGGCCTAAGCCGAGAATAAGAGGCCGTCCGAGGATGGGTAAGTATAGCCAAAGAAACCCATGCTAGTGGATAAGGAAGACAATATTGAACATAATGACCTAGAAGTTTTTGCCAAGGATGAATTTGTCCTCGGCTAGCCAAGGCCGAGGTCTATAAAGGATGCTTGCCATCTAAAGGTGCGATCCATGAAGCTCTGAAAATATGGATAAGCGTTGCAGGAACAAAAGACAGAAGAATCCTAAAATATCTTGGGAAAAACTGCTATCATCGCATTGAATGCACCCTAACTAACTCCCTAGCCGCATTAATGAGGAAGTGTCCTCCGCACAGTATTATTGCAGCCTTGCAACCACCCCAGAAAACTGCTAGAGGGGGCTGATGGGACTAGTATCAGGATAAACCATCAACTGTCCACGTGTTGGGTAAAGGTGAAGGAATAGATGTAGTATAAATAAGGGTAGAGACTTAGAGAAAGGGGGACCGAAAAAATAGAGAAGAGGCACTGTAGCAATCTAAATTGTACTTGTACTCTGTATTAGTCAATTTATATGGAGACCTACCTCCTCGGACAGTGAGTTCGTCTCCTCGGACAATGAATTCGTTCAGCTATATGTCCCTTGTTCTTGCTTAATCATCTCCTACGTCCATACTAGCCATTGTCCAATTCATTAGCGCTTAGTTCTTTAACCCATTCTCTACAAATTCATTGTACTGGGCTCACTGATCCAAGATCCCATACACCTTGGGCTTGGGCTACAAAATGTGTCCCTACAATTGGCGCCGTCTGTGGGGAAAGCTTGTGTGATAATGAGTGCAACGGTTAGTCATGGTAGGATCAAGCTCCCATCAGTAAGAGTCCCTAGAGAAGACCATTTTGGCAGTGGTGCATGCAATACAAAAGCTTCCCCATTATTTCTAAGAACACATATAGTTGTTGTCATAACTCCACCTCCGCTCAGGTCTACACTTCGAAGTATTGATTACGCGAGAAGGATTGCTAAATGGGGCACAGTTTTAGGGGCTCTTGACATCAACTGTATGCCCCGTACTTGTGTCATGGGGCTAGTTCTTGCGAATCTGGTAGCCGAGTTTGCTTAACCTCCACGAGAGGAAGTGGCAACAACACAGAGCAAAATCTAAAGAGGACAATACCTGCTACTTGGGGCTGAGCCTTATAAGGCACCCGGGGAAAGTGTTTAAATGTGAACCTTAGTTATGCCTGTAGTTCTCGGACCAGATGCTAAAGGGAAGTTAACACTCTGTTACTACTGCTACACATGCGAAGTAGAGCAAGTCTCAAAAACTGCTACCTCATGCTATGGTAGTGCACTCGGGGCTGAGCCTTATAAGGCACTCGAGAAAAGTGTTTAAATGTGAACCTTAATTATGCCTGTAGTCCTCGGACCAGATGCTAAGGGGAAGTTAACACTCTGTTACTACTGCTACACATGCGAAGTAGAGCAAGTCTCAAAAACTACTACCTCATGCTGTGGTAATGCACTCGGGGCTGAGCCTTATAAGGCACCCGGGGAAAGTGTTTAAATGTGAAGCTTAGTCATGCCTGTAGTCCTTAGACCAGATGCTAAGGAGAAGTTAACACTCTGTTACTACTGCTACACATGTGAAGTAGAGGAAGTCTCAAAAACTGCTACCTCATGCTGTGGTAGTGCACTTGAGGCTGAGTCTTATAAGGCACCCGGGGAAAGTGTTTAAACTTAAACTCAATCATGCATGTAGTCCTCAGACCAAATGATTAGAGTTAGTTAACACTTTAGGCCATTTTCGCCAAGTGTTTAAACTTAAACTCAATCATGCCTGTAGTCCTCGAACCAGATGATTAGAGTTAGTTAACACTTCAGGCCATCTTTGCCAAGTGTTTAAACTTAAACTCAATCATGCATGTAGTCCTCAGACCAGATGATTAGAGTTAGTTAACACTCTAGGCCATCTTCGCCAAGTGTTTAAATTTAAACTCAATCATGCCTGTAATCCTCGGACCAGATGATTAGAGGTAGTTAACACTTCAGGCCATCTTCGCCAAGTGTTTAAACTTAAACTTAATCATGCTTGTAGTCCTCAGACCAGGTAATTAGAGGTAGTTAACACTCTAGGCCATCTTCGCTAAGTGTTTAACCTTAAACTCAATCATGCCTGTAGTCCTCAAACTAGATGATATGAGTTGGTTAACACTCAACGGCAACTTTCCCAAGTGTTTAAACTTAAACTCAATCATGCCTGTAGTCCTCGAACCAGATGATATGAGTTGGTTAACACTCAACGACAAATTTCCCCCAAGTGTTTAAACTTAAACTCAATCATGCCTGTAGTCCTTGGACCAGATGATATGAGTTGGTTAACACTCAACGGCAACTTTCCCAAGTGTTTAAACTTAAACTCAATCATGCCTATAGTCCTTGGACCAGATGATATGAGTTGGTTAACACTCAACTTCAACTTTTCCAAGTGTTTAAACTGAAACTCAACCATGTCTGAGTCCTCGAACCAGATGATGTGGGGAAGTTAGCACTCTGGCATCTCTTTAAATGATTAAATAGAACCTTAGTTAACACACATGGCATCTTTCTATAAGTGTCAAGATAGGCCCAAAATTATAACCAACTCCTTAGATTGGTAGCTCTGAAATGAGCAATTAACAGTACAAATATGGGGCGTGAAACAGCACTCCTCCGGGTGTAAATCAAAGGATCAAAGCAGAATTAACTCTTAAGAATTCAAAACCCCACCTTTTTCCTCGGATGAGAGGAAAAAACTAGAGTTTTTAGGGGCTATTGTGGGGTCATGGGCCCAGATCATACAACCGGATTTTGGGCGTAAGGCCCAAGCCGAGGATATGGGGCCGTCCGAGGATGGGTAAGTATAGCCAAGGAAACCCATGCTAGTGGATAAGGAAGACAATATTGAACATAATGACCTAGGAGTTTTTGTCGAGGATGAATTTGTGCTCGGCTAGCTAAGGCCGAGGTCTGTAAAGGATGCTTGCCATCTAAAGATGCGATCCATGAAGTTCTGGAAATATGGATAAGCGTTGCAGGAACAAAAGACAGAAGAATCCCAAAATATCTTGAGAAAAGCTGTTGTCACCGCATTGAATGCACCCCAGCTAACTCCCTGGCCGCATTAATGAGGAAGTGACCTCCGCATAGTATTATTGCAGCCTTGCAACCACCCCAGAAAACTGCTAGAGGGGGCTAATGAGACAAGTATCAGGATAAACCATTAACTGTCCACGTGTTGGGTAAAGGTGAAAGAATAGATGTAGTATAAATAAGGGTAGAGACTTAGAGAAAGGGGGACCGGAAAAATAGAGAAGAGGCACTGTAGCAATCTAAATTGCACTTGTACTCTATATTAGTCAATTTATATGGAGACCTACCTCCTCGGACAGTGAGTTCGTCTCCTCGAACAATGAATTCGTTCAGCTCTATGTCCCTAGTTCTTGCTTAATCATCTCCTACGTCCATACTAGTCGTTGTCCAATTCATTAGCACTTAGTTCTTTAACCCACTCTCTACAAATTCATGTCCTGGGCTCATTGATCCAAGATCCCATACACCTTTGGCTTGGGCTGCAAAACGTGTCCCTACAAGAAGGATATTAACAAGTGGCATTAAGTGCAATTCATTTGCTTAGTTGATTTTATTCATTCTCTCTAAACAAGTTGTCATTGATTTGTTTTTTTTTGGCTTAATGTCTTTCTTCTTTTCTTGATCACTTTGATAGTTTCCTTAGTAATGTAGGAAAATTGAAAGGTGAGGTGGGTCAATATATCGGGGCGAGCACATGCAAATGATAGATTGAAGAGTCAGCATTCACAAAAATAAAAGTAAAACAACACTGTGCAAATAAAAGAACGACAGTGAGTCTGGACTCTATGACAGTCATAGACCAAGAAATTCAATTAAGAAAACCCCACATGTCTACTTCCCATTGGGCTAGACGTACAACATATGACGTTTCCCATTGGGTCTAGACGTACGACATATGACGCTTTAAGCCTTTTTAAGGTCTACTTAATTGCCATAATATATGTACTTTGTGTTCACTAACGATCGTGGCCTCTTCATACTTGAACTTGATTTCTCAATCAAGCCAATGCTAGCCCCTTCTGTAATTTTGGTTGAGTTTAAGATATAAATTCAAAGCTATAGAGTCATGGTGGAGGAAAAGGTTTGTCAATTTTGTAATTGTTATATCAAATGAACATATTCACCATTTTTTTATAATTTGAAAAAAATGATTAATTTAATATGATATGTATCTGAGTTTAATTCTTTATGTCCATCTTATCTTATTTAAAATTTTCACATGTGGGGCAGGGCTATAAATAAATTCGAACACACAATCATTAATATTTCATGTTAGAACCTGATACTGTTTTTTCTGATTCTTCTGTTGGCAAAATCACCAAGTTTCTCATTTTGCTCATAATTGTTCTTCAGCTTTTCTATTCTCTTCTGCCTAAATGTGTGGAATTGTGGATAATGATGAAGCGTAAGTTCGTCAGTCGAGGTAGTCAGATGGAAGCAACCTTTAGCTTGCGTGAGTGTGCTTTCAAAAAATGATCATTGGTGTGGTGCCTGCCACAGCGCCTCCGATACCAAAATCAGTATATGGATATCTTTGGATAAAAATGTAGTATATCAAGATAAAAAGAATTACTATCTATTTTCTGTATGTACCTTCTGCTTGGCGACGTATGGTCTTTATATACATTCTTAAGGCTCCTAGCCGTTGGAGCAGTTATGGGGGTCTAAATGCTCCTTTTAGTAACGCTTGGTGTTGTGTAATGGCCCTTAATGTGCTCCAATGATACGTACAGTTGGCCTTGTAACCGCCCTGCATTGAATGGTGGATTTTGTCTTCGTCAGTGATGTGGGAGTCTTTGCTCGTCTAGGGAAGTTCGTTAGTATTGTTGACTTCATTTATGGAAAGTGAGTTCGTCAGTCCTGTCGGTTGCCCCCCGATTCTATGGTCGTCAAGGAATGACGGCCATGGAATGTGAAAGGTTTGTTAAAGGTAAGTGACTCTTGAGTTTTCGTTCCATATTAAATGCGCAGTGGCGGCGTTTTCCAGGTTGTAGCCCACGTGGCATACATTGATTGATGAAGTTAATGCACCATTTGTTGGGACTATTGCTCTTCCCGCTCCTTTTTCAGTTTCCAAAGCTTTGGTTTTTAAACCTCCTTCCTTCTCATTTTCCCTTTTCACTTTTCTCAAAAATTTTCAATCATTTCTCTGAGTGTCTTCTTCGCCATCCTTTCCTTCTGCAATTCTCCATCCAACCGGTGCGCAGTGCGGTAGTTTTCTTGTTCGAGGTATGTTCCTCTTTCTACTTCTTTTCATTTTGCCTATACGCATTATAGTAGATTTCTAATTTTCCATTTCTTCTCTCCTTTTTTTTTTTTTTTTTTTATTTGGCTTCCTTTTGGTCTTAGGGTTTCTAGATTTTTTCTTCTTGCGTTTTCTAGTTTCCCCATGGTTAGTAGTTTTGAGGTCAGATTAGCTTGCCCTTCAATTTCATTTCTTTTTGCTCGATTAGGGGGGTCGTTAGGAAGTTTTCCATACCTTGAGAATTTTTTTTACGAGGGTAGTTGTTTGACTACTGTATTGGCTGATTTTCCACCTTTACTGCATCAGTCAATTGACTGGTTTGATAATTTGGTGAAGGAGAGTAGGACGATGTCAAAGATTAGATCCAGTGAGCTCAAGACTGGGTTATCGTCTAGTGGTAACCTAGTAGAGGAGGATACGACTCTTTCTAATCCTCAAGAGGTTAGGGCTTTTTATGCTCATGAGGAGGAATGTGGGTTGGACGCTGATACATTGGGTAGATTTAGGGATAGATTTCAGTTCTCAGATCGGGTTAAGGTTCGTCTACCTGGTGAGGCAGATCGGGCCTGTCACTTCTTTCCCAAGGAGGTTTGTTTCTACAAATCTGCCTTCGTTTATGGATTGAGGTTTCTGGTCCATCCTTTCCTTATGGAGCTTTTGGATCGTTTTGGTATTGCTCCTGGGCAGCTTATGCCCAACTCGTGGAGGATTTTGGTGAGTTGTATGGGGATTTGGTTGGCTGCTAATGACGGGGACATGCTCAGGGTTGACGAGCTTGTTTATCTTTACCGTCTAAAAGTGTCTAAAGAGCATGGGTACTATGAATTGGTGCCCTAGGAAAGAAGAACTAGGATCGTCAAGGGTTTACCGTCCTCTTTCAGGTACTGGAAGTCTAGATTTTTCTTTGTATGTGGGGATGATTTTGAGACACCCTCTGGCGAGTTTTGGGGTGATCTCCTAAGGTTACATCGTCGGTGGGAAACCCCGACTTTAGGTGCGTCAATATTTCTCTTCGCCTCTTGAATTCTGTTGCACTTACCATTATGGTTGTTAAATTTTTTTTTTTTTTTGCCAAGTTAAGAGACGACCGAAGCTTAAGAGCAGGTACAGAGAGTGGGTGCAGAAGGCCATTGAATATGCACAGACAATCAAGAGTTGGGACAATCTCGTTGATCCCAGGACTCTTGCCTTTTACTACCTTGGGCCAGAACCTTTTGCCTTCATCTTGCGTAACCTTGATATAGAAGGAAAAAAGAGTAAGTGCTAGCTTCGTCAGTATTGACCTTCTTTTCTCTCCCCTTTCTTTCTTTTGTGTGTCTTTATTCGAGACTAACACTCTTCTTTTGACAGAGATGACATCCAAATTTAATAAGGACATGTATGTGAAGATGAGGGCAAAGAAAGACGAGCCCTTGTCAAGCATAGGGAAGAAGATTGTGCATGTGACCGGAAGGGGTCCTTCTGTTACTCCAACGGCCTCCGTCACTCCCCTTGTCTCCGGCACTGAGACGACAAGGACCGTTTCTCTATCTACTTCGGTGGAAGAGCTTATGACGCCCGTCTCTAAGAGGTCACGCCTATCGGAGAAAGAGAAGGAGAAAGGGGACTCTCGTTCGTCCATTATCTAGGGGGATGAGAGGCTGGCAGTTGAAAGGGCCCACAACATTGTAACGACTGACGATTTGAGGGTTTTCTCTGGGGTTTTGTTTAACATCGTCGCTAGTGGCCATGTCCACAAGCTTCTTCAGGTATAGTGTTTCTACTTCTTTCATAAGCAAACTCTTTTTTTTTTCTTTTTTTTTTCTTTTTTTTTTTTTTTACTAACGATTTGGTACTTCTTTTTAGGTGCTGGGGGAAAGCTTGCACATTGCTTCTGAGTATCTCACTCAAGAGGCCAAACTGCCATCTCTTACATCAAATGTGCAAGCTCTGGAGGGTGAAAATTCAAAGCTGAAGAAGAACCTCATCGATTCAATGGACGAAGCTACTACCCTGAAGGAGAAGGTCAAGGCCCTGGGTGATGATCTTAGAGTTGAGCGCCAGTTGAACCTGGAGAAGGATGAGCAGCTTCGAAGCGCCAAGAAATCGCTTAAGACAATTACAGCTAGGTTTGTTGAGGCTTTTCAAACCACTGACGAGTACAATACTGTACTCTTCAGCTGGTACTTCAAAGGCTTTAAGGTTCTTCGAAGATACCTGGTCAAGCATCCAACTATCGTTGACATGGAAAGCCTGGACTTGGAAGAGGTGGATAAAGAGATGGCTGTCGACGAAGCTACTTAATCCGTGGTTCCTACAAGTGACGCTCCTCCAGTGTCTGAAGCCTGAACCTGTTACTTATGTTTGAAAGAAATATTTCCTTTTGTCTTTTGGTTATTGCCCGTCGTGGCTTTTTTTGTAAATCTTATTTTGAAACACTTTTTCTTTCAACGATTTTGGGAACAATATTTTAACCCAGCGTTTATGGGTTTTGTAAAAACAATGGTAACTTGCCTGTTTGCTTTTGGTTCTAATTTACTTCTTGCACTTACCTGTATTTGTGATTTGCATGCTTTTAATTGCCCATGTGGTGTGCTTGGTGAAGCTCTTATATCTCCTTCTCTTCACCAGTATTTTTTGTTCCTGTGAGATGTATCCTTTTAAGAATAACATACGTTAGTGACTTATATACATCCCTTTTTTTAAGGGGATAGTAATCGTCAGTAGCTCATATCCGTCAAGGTGGAATTTTGCTACTTAGCCAATTTTTTTTTTCGGTTTTGACTGATACCTTTTTTAAGGATCTCGTCATCATTGGTAGCTTACATCCGTCATAGCAGAATTTTGCCACTTAGTTATTTTTGGGCTTTTTATGACTCGCACCTTTTTCAAGGATCTTGTCATCGTCAGTAGCTTACATTCGTCAGAGCGGAATCTTGTTATTTAGCCATTTTTGGCCTTTTTATGACTTACACCTTTTTCAAGGATCTTGTCATCGTCAGTAGCTTACATCCATCAGAGCGGAATCTTGCTATTTAGCCATTTTTGGCCTTTTTATTGGATAGACTCCCAGAGACACGTTAGCTGAATACTTTCTTTATTAATCGTCAATAATGAATACATGTAACTGCTACGTCTATTGATGGTATTTCTTCAAGTGTTCAATGTTCCATGGCCTTGAGAGTCTCTGTCCGTCTAAGGTTTCCAAGTGGTAGCTACCCTGCCTAGAGTAATGGATAACTCTGTAAGGTCCTTCCCAAGTGGGGCTGAGCTTTCCCTGAGTTGGGTCTTTAGTCGCCAGGGTTACTTTTCGTAGGATGAGGTCACCAATGTCAAGCCACTTGAGTTTTACTCTATTGTTGTAACAGCTAGTTATCTTCTGCTGATACTTTGCCATTCTGTTGCAGCCTGTGTCCCTTACTTCGTCTAGATAGTCCAGGTTTTGCTGCAAACTATCGTCATTGGATTCTTTGTTGAAGACTTCTTGTTTGGTGCTAGATACCCCTATCTCGACTGGGATCACTGCTTCAGTGCCATAGGTGAGTCTGAAGGGGGTCTCTCCTGTCGGGGTTCTCGCTGTGGTTCTGTATGCCCACAAGATGTTGGGTAACTCTTCCGGCCAGGCACCCTTTGCGTCGTCTAGCTTGGTTTTTATGATCTTGAGTAAATTCTGGTTCGTCACCTCCGCCTGCCCGTTCGCCTGTGGATGTCCTAGCGACGAGAACTGGTTCTTAATGCCCAATCCCAAGCAAAAGCTTCTAAAGCCTTGGCTGTCGAACTATTGTCCGTTGTCAGATATAATGGTCCTTGGAATCTCGAACCTGCAAATTATATTCTTCCACACAAAACTTTGGATTCTAGCTTTAGTGATGGTCGCCAGTGGCTCTGCTTCAACCCATTTCGTAAAGTAATCAATAGCTACAAGTAGGAACTTTACCTGACCTTTACCTATGGGCATTGGACCAATGATGTTAATTCCCCATTGTGCAAATGGCCATAGGGATGTTATTGTTGTCAGTTTCTCTGCTGGATGTCATTGGACATTCCCGAACTATTGACACTTGTCACACTTCTTGATGAACTCTGTTGCGTCCACCTGCATAGTAGGCCAGAAATAACCTGTTCGAATGATCTTACTTACCAAGGATTTGGGGCCAGCATAGTCCCCACAGATTCCCTTATGTATCTCTTCTAGGATATACTTAGCCTCTTCTTCGTTAACACACTTCAAGTAAGGCATGGAGAAGCCTCTCTTGTATAGGATGTCGTTGAAGATAGTGAAACTGGCCTCCCTCTTCTTGATCTTCCTGGCCTTGTCAGTATTCTGGGGAGGTGCCCGTTCTAGAGGAAGGATATGACGGGCGCCATCCAACTGTTTGCGCTTTGAATTGCGAAAGTTTGAACTTCTTCAATGCTAGGGTTCTTCTGGATCTCTATCATCACGTCCATGCTAATCGTCGCTTCTTCTGACAATGCCATCTTTGAAACTTCATCTGTTTGAGGTACTTCTGCATTCTCTCTTCCTTTGCCTCGTACCCTCCCTTAATTTGTCCAATTACCAATTTTGAATCGCTTTGGACTAATAAGTTTTTAGCCTCCAACGCCTTTCCAAGTCTTAATCCCGTCAAGATTCCTTCGTATTTAGTCTCATTGTTGGTAGCCGAAAATTTCAACTGAACTCCATACTTTAGCATTTCTCCGTCGGGGGTAATTATGACGACCCTTACTCCTCCCCTCTTTTGGGCTGGCGAACCGTCAGTTTGTATCGTCCATTTCTTAGCCTCGTTGGTGAGACTATCCTCGTCTGGGGCTGTGAATTCGGCAATAAAGTCCGCCAAGGCTTGTGCTTTAATAGCTGTTCTTGGATGGTATTCGATATCAAATTGGCTAAGTTCAATTGCCCACTGGACCATTCTTCCAGCTGCTTTAGGTTTGCTCATTAACTTCTTGATAGGTTAGTTCGTCATAACCAGGATTGGGTTTGCTTGAAAGTACTGTCTCAGTTTTCGTGAGGCAACTATTAACGCAAATGCAATCTTCTCAATTTTCGGATACTTGGACTCAGCTCCTTGGAAAGCTTAGCTAACGTAGTACACTGTGAGCTGTTTTTTGTCTTCTTCTCGAATCAGAGCTGCACTCACGGCCGTGTTTGATACTGCCAAGTACAAATACAAGTTTTCCCCTTCTTTTGAAGGACTCAAGAGGGGTGGATTGCTCAGGTAACGCTTTAGCTTCTGAAATGCTGCTTTACATTCGTCTGTCCGCTTGAATGCCTATTTCAAAGTCTTAAAAAAGGGGAGGCACTTGTCCGTTGCTCTAGAGACAAACCTGTTAAGAGCTGCAATTCTTCCTGTGAGCTTTTGAACTTCCTTAATAATCCTGGGTGATGCCATGTCGATTATAGCTTGTACCTTCTCCGGGTTTGCTTCTATTCCTCTTTGGGACACCATGAATCCCAAGAATTTGCCTGAAGCTACACCAAAGACACACTTACTAGGATTCAGTTTCATTTGGTATTGTCTGAAGGTGGCGAACGTCTCCTTTAGGTCATCCAGGTGGGTGAGTTCTTCCCTACTCTTGACGAGCATATCATCCACATAAACTTTCATATTCCTACCGATCTGTTTGCTAAACATTTTGTTCACTAACCTTTGGTAAGTAGCTCCTGCGTTCTTCAGCCCAAAAGGCATTACCTTATAGCAATAGAGCCCCTTGCTCGTAATGAAGGCAGTCTTCTCTTGATCTTCGCCAACCATTTTTATCTGGTTGTATCCTGAGAAGGTGTTCATGAATGTCAACAACTTATGTCTGGCAGTAGAATCCACGAGCTGGTCTATCCTCGGTAGAGGAAAACTATCCTTCGAGCACGCTCTATTCAAGTTTGTAAAGTCAACAAACATTCTCCACTTCCCATTCGCTTTCTTCACGAGGACGACATTTGCAAGCCAATCAGGATAGTATACTTCTTGGATGAATCCTGCCTTCAACAGTTTATTTACCTCGTCTGTAACAGCCTGGTCTCATTCTGGAGCAAAGACCTTTCGTTTCTGCTTGACGGGCTTCTTCTCTAGGTCCACCTCCAGCTTATGCTGGATGACTTCTGGGGATATACCAGGCATGTCCTCATGGCTCCAAGTGAAGATATCCTGGTTCTCTTTTAAGAACTGGACTAGCCTTGATTTCATCTCAGGGCTTAGCGTCGTCCTTATTCTTGTCGTCTTGGTTGCCTCTTCCTCATCCAGCTTCACCATTTCCAAGGCTTCCATTTTGTCTTCTTCTTTCTCTTCAATTGTTCAGGTGTGATTTTCTTTCACAACCAAGACGGCCTGGTAGCATCCCCTGGCCAAGACCTGATCACCTTTCACTTCTCCAACCTCGCTGTCCGTTGGGAACTTCACCTTCAGACAATAGGTGGACGTAGCTACCCTCCATTTGTTGAGTGTGGGTCTTCCAATAATCACATTGTAAAACGAGGGGCGGTCTACCACCAAAAAGTCTATCTAACGAGTCAACTGCTTCGGGGAGATCCCCACTGTTACTGTCAATGTCACCATGCCCTTTGGATATACCCTGTCTCCGTTGAAACTAACGAGAGGGGTGTCAAATGGGCGTAATCTCTTTGGATCTAACTTGAGCTGCTGAAATGCTGGGAGGTAGATGATATCTGCTGAACTACCATTGTCTACAAGGATTCTTTTGGTGTTGAATCCTTCTATAATCAACATTATGACCAATGGATCATTGTGAGGCTATTTCACTTCTCTAGCATCTACTTCATTGAAATTCATATTCTGATCTGTCCGTCGCTACTTGGACGGAGGCATCATGTAGACACTGTTCACTTGCCTTTGATATGCTTTCCTAAGGGATTTGAATGACCCACCCAGGGACGACCCTCCTGTTATTGTATTAATTTCACCAATAATATCCTGGGGGGGTTGGGTGGTGTTACCTTCATCTCTGGATGTGGATTCCTTCTGATTTTTGTTTCCATCCCTGAATTTGCTAGACTCTCCTTTCTTTACATATCTTTGTAACTTTCCTTTCCGTATTAACTCTTTTATTTGCTCCTTAAGGTCCCGACAATCTTCGATGTAATGGCCATGATCCTTATGGAACCGACAATATTTGTTCTTGTTACGAACTTTTGGAGACGAATGCAATGGCCTTGGCCATTTGAGGAAATGTTCATCCTTAATCTGCGTTAAGATTTTGTCAACAAGTATTACCAGATGAGTAAATTTTACCTATCGAGAGCTTTTATCGTCCTTCCTCCTGTTACCGTCATTGGTTCGACGATCTGGGCACTCCTTCTTTTGTCCCCTATGTTCATCCTCCTTCCTTCCTTTATCTCTGACCTCGTTATATCCTTTATGGCTGCTAGTGCGTCTTCAACATTCATGTACTTCTGTGCTTTGAGGAACATTTCTGCCATCATTTTTGGGGGATTCTTAGCGAGCGAGGCCGCGAGATCTCTGGATTTGAACCCTGCTTTGAAAGTCGTCAGCTGTACCTTATCATCAGCTTCGTCCACCTCTAGGGTCTCCCGAGTGAAACGCTTAACATATGACCTCAGGGTTTCTTTCAATCCCTGCCGGATAATAAGCAGGTAATCTGCTGGCCTCTTGGGACGCTGTCCCCCAATAAAGTGCCGTAAAAAGGCATTGCTCAATTGGTCGAAGTTGTCAATGGACGATGTTGGCAGCTTGATAAACCATTCCCTTGCAGCTCCTTTTAGAGTGGTAGGGAAGGAACGACATAGTATCTCGTTAGGGGGCTGCTAGAGGCCCAGTGTTGTCTTGAAGGTGTTAAGATGATCCTGAGGGTCTTTGAGCCTGTCAAACTACTCAATTTGAGGAAGGCAAAATTTTGTTGGTACGGGGCATTCTAAGACAACTGCTGTGAACAGGGAATCCATGGCTTTGACCATCCTGTCTACGCTCTGGTCTGTTTTCTCCTTGATAGCATTTCTTAACTCATCCATCTCTTTCCTTATTTCTCGTAGAAGATCTGAATTCTGCTCGTCAGGAGTTGTGAGTTTGCGTGGATTGCTCCTTCTATGGCTATTTTCCTCATCCTCTAAGTTGCCCTTTGATTGATTCTCTTTTTGCTAGAGCCGCAACTTCATTTCTTGGTTTTGTCTAATAAGTTCTTCAACAGTGGCTGCGAAGGCCTGGACTTGCTGAGCCAAGGCTGCGGAGTCTGGGTTAGATTCCATCTGAATATAGAGATTTTTAGGGAAGCAACGTTTTCGAATGTAAATGCGAAAATGTCACAACAGCTCCCCACAGACGGCGCCAAACTGATGAAGCATAAGTTCGTCAGTCGAGGTAGTCAGATGGAAGCACCCTTCAGCATGCGTGAGTGTGCTTTCAAAAAATGGTCACCGGTGTGGTGCCTGCCATAGCGTCTCCGATGCCAAAGTTAGTATATGGATATCTTTGGATAAAAATGCAATATATCAAGATAAAAAGAATTACAATCTATTTTCTATATGTACCTTCTGCTTGGCGACGTGTGGTCTTTATATACATTCTTAAGGCTCCTAGCTGTTGGAGTAGTTATGGGGGTCTAAATGCTCCTTTTAGTAACGCTTGGTACTGTGTAATGGCCCTTAATGTGGTCCAACGATTCGTACAGTTGGCCTTGTAACCACCCTGCATTGAATGGTAGATTTTGTCTTCGTCAGTGATGTGGGAGAGTCTTTGCTCGTCTAGGAAAGTTCGTCAGTATTGTTGACTTCGTTTATGGAAAGTGAGTTCGTCAGTCCTGTCAGATAACATACTTACAATTTCTCTACTATTATAGAAAACAACATTTATGTGGATTAAGGTCGACCTTCAATGCCCTCACTGCCGCAAGAAGATCAAGAAATTGCTTTGTTAAATCCCTCGTGAGTCTCTCTTTCTTAAGTTCAATGTTAGTGTATATATGAATGTGCAAGTTTGTGTTTTTATGTGACTAAATAATAAATAAATAAATAACGAAAACTGAGTTATTACGTGTTGGTAATTTTTGTGAACAAAAGAAGTGCAAGACCAACAATACAAGGAGAAGGAAAACTTGGTGGTAATAAAAGTGGTATGTTGCAGTCCTGAAAAGATAAAGCAAAAGATAATTTGCAAGGGTGGTGATACCATTTTGAGCATTGAGATCAAAGAGACTGATAAGAAGACCAAGCCACCACCTAAGGAGGACAACCTACCAGCAAAAACTGCTGAGAAGGAGGAGAAGCCAACACCAAAAGAATACACTGAACCGGTTTCAAAGCCTCCTATTGAACCGGTTTGTGTGCCTGTACGGCCGGTTGGATTTGGGACGTGTTGTACGGAATGTTCTGAGGGTCGTGGTGGGGGGCCATGCCTTTATGGTCTTGGTAGGCCACCAAAACCGGTTCCAGTGCCGGTTCCTGTACCTGTACTAGCTTACCCGGTTGGGTTTGGGACGTGTTGTACGGAATTCTATGAGGGTCGTGATGGGGGGCCATGCCATTATGGTAGGCCACCCCCATGTTATGATGGCTACTATTATGGAAGACCCATTTATGATAGTTATGGTGGCGGGTATAGGAGTTGTTCGATGTGAAGAAACTTCCTCTGGATGCACCGTCATGTAATTGGGGGTTTGCATGCATGCATGCATGCATGATGATAATGGTGATCATGTTCTAGTTGGCTACTTGCATGTAAATATGTATGTTCAAGACTCAAGTTGCCTATGGCTATATATGTCACATGGTCCGCGTGGGTTTGAATTTTCTTTTGTTGGTTTGTAGGATGTCTATGATATGGGTTTGGTTAATGAGCGTGCATGGTTGGGGACAAATGATTGTTCATTTTAGTGTTACTTTCCTTGAGTTGTAATGATTTTTTAAATATTAAAAACCTTCTATTAATCATTCCCTCTTCGATGTGCACATCATACTGTTTTGATTTCCCGTTGTAATTAATTTTAATGACATCTTTCTTGCATTAGGCCACTTAGGGCCAATTAGTAGTGAAAGGCCCCAAATGTGAGAAAAATAGGGACACGTGTCACAATTGGTGCGGCTTTAATGCACTGAAGCACTGGACATAAGCCACACCCAGAAAAATATACATTGCATCAGGTGTATGTTTCTTATCTCTCACAGTTTAATAATTTAAGTTAGTTCGAGATCATTCATAATTAACTTCTAGGAGATTAAAGTGGATTCTCCGTGCAATGTACTTTTAGGGAGACCCTGGTTGCACACAGTAAGTGCAGTTTTGTCTACTCTCCACCAAAAACTCAAGTTTATATCTGAGAATTAGTTAGTGACTACCAAAAACTCAAGTTCATATCTGAGAATTAGTTAGTTACCATCATGGCAGAGAACCTATGCCTATTTATCAGGAGTTGTCCATACCTTACATTGACGATAATGCTTTTTTGGAAGCATCTTTCCACGAGCTATTTTCTATGATCCCCAATGCTTCTGAGGCTAATCCAAGATGGCCCGCAGCAATTTTGATGGCTGCTAAGGAGACACTCAAATTTGACTACAAGTTAGCTAGGCCAAGGTCTTGGAGGATATACCCATTGTAAGGTACACATTCTCCCAAATAAGGGGGCAAAAAATTATTTTCTTTTATATATAAGTATATATTTTTTGGAGATATAAAAAAATATTACTTTCACATTTTTCCTCTAATTTTAAAAAGACTCAAAAATTTGAGTAATACCAAAAATAATACAAATTAAATATATATAGGCGAAAAGCACATTTTCGTCCCTACATTTTCACACGACTTCCATTTTGGTCCCTAACTTTTTTTTTTACCGCTTTTAGTCCCTATCCTGGAAAACGCCTCTCGTTTTAGCCCCTGCCGTTACATCAGAGACGGAAAATGATGACGTGGCAAACGGATGGCACTGTTGGCTGACGTGGCCATTAAAATAATAATAAAAAAATGTTATTTGGTATTAAAAAAATTAAAAAATTAAAAAATTAATTTTAACTAAGTAAAAAAAATCAAAACAAAAACAAAAATCAAAATCAAAATTTATATGAATTAAGTAAAAAAAACCAACCCAGCCAAACTCTGAATCTCAAGAGTTCCCCCACTCTCTCATCCTCTCAGCTATTGGGTTCCACAGGTGACAAACCCACAGGATCGGATCTGTCATGGGATGTCCGGGTCTGTCAAAGGCGAGATTCGAGGATCTGTCATGGGATGTAGCTTTGGCGCTCCTCGAGCTGCTTCGCCGCGATCTCCAGAACCACCGTCAACGGCCCACGCATCGCTCGCAGCTGCTGGCTTGACGGAGGAACCGCGCGGCCTGGCGGAGGCTCTGGCGCTGCACGAATCAGTGAGATTCAGGGATCACCATGGGCTTCGAGTAGGCCCAGTCGCTCTGGCGCTCCTCGAGCTGCTTCGCCGCGATCTCCCGAACCACCATCATCGACCCACGCATCACACGGCGGCTGCTGGCTCGACGGAGGAACCGCGCGGCCTGGCGGAGGATCTGGCGCTGCACGAATCAATGTTGATGATTCTGGGTTTTGTTGAGGATTTGTGGTCTGGAATTTATGGATTTTGGTTTGATGTTTGGGTTTTTGTTTTGTTTTTTATGTTGGATGATTTAGATGTTTTGTTGTTTATTTGGTTGGGTTTTGATTTACAGGTTTTGGAGATATGTTTGGGATGAAATTCTATGTATTTAGTTGAATTTGTGTTATGAGAAATGTTGGAAAAGAAAATCTTTGAGTACTATGTTCTTTGTTCTTGTGATCTGGGGCTGTGTTCTTGTGATCTGGGGCTGTGTTCTTGTAATCTGGGTTTAAGTTCTTGTTTATTCATGATGAACATGAATAAACAATCACACTTAGATCTCAATTGATGTAATTTTTTGTTTTTATTTCTGTTTTTAATTTTTTACTTAGTTAAAATTAATTTTTTAATTTTTTAATTTTTTTAATACCAAATAACATTTTTTTTATTATTATTTTAATGGCCACGTCAGCCAACAATGCCATCCGTTTGCCACGTCATCATTTTCCGTCTCTGATGTAACGGCAGGGGCTAAAACGAGAGGCGTTTTCCAGGATAGGGACTAAAAGCGGTAAAAAAAAAAGTTAGGGACCAAAATGGAAATCGTGTGAAAATGTAGGGACGAAAATGTGCTTTTCGCCATATATATATATATATATATATAAGATCACGTGTACAACAAGAAGGAAAACTCGGGGGTAATCAAAGTGGTATGTTGCTGTCCTGAAAAGATTAAGCAAAAAATAATTTGCAAGGGTGGTTTATTATTAATTATCCTCAATAGCTACTCTAATTTGAGATCCGTCATCCCTCTTTCAACTCTTTGATTTGAGGTACTCCAAGTCCTTTCACCTCAGCCAAAAAAAAAGAAAAAATGAGAGGTACTCCAAGCCCAACTTTGAGAATCCAAAAAGACTAGTTTATTGTTATCCTTAGATAACTACGAAATGTCTCTCTCTCTCTCTGCCGTTAAAATAGAAATATATATTATGTACAACAGTACAAGGAAATTAATGTAAAAAAACATTTCGTGCAAAGTGGCTGGACTGGGCCTAGGCCCATATATTGTAATTTACCAAGAAATTTTTTTTGAGAATACCATGCTCGGGTTTGAGCATTAGTGGCCCTACCGGCCCTCGATTCAAGTTGATATATATATATATATATATATATATCTTAGGAGCCTTGGATTTTCATATGTAAACTTTCAAGTTTCAGCCATATGTTTTAAGAATTTTTTGAAATTATATCCTATGTTTTAAAATAAACTTTGAAATTTAAGATTGTGATAAATTAAATATTATAAATGATATATATATATATATATATTATATAATTGTACTAAATCTTATAACTTCAAACTTTGGACATTTCAAATTTGAATTTTACTCTTTTGGGGGTTTAAGTTGATAAAATTTAAAAGTATATGATTCAATGTTAAATTAACAAAATTATAATGTTTAATTTGAAATCTACCTTAAAGTATGGGGCTGAAAATGTAACATACCTTTTTAAAAGTGTCTTCTATTCTCATTTAAGTTTTTTTTTTTTTAGATAGATTTCTTTTAAGAGTAAGTATGATAGAATTTAAATATATAGCATTCACTCTATAATGATTGTTTTTTGTTATTATTCAAATACTTTAATTGTTCGTTTAGCGATATGTAAACTAAATTCTCTTAATTAATTGCAAAAAAACTTTATTAGTTTTTTTTAGTAAAACTTTATTAGTTGAGTTTATTGTACATATAGATATCTAATTAGAGAACTTACTAATTTTTTTTTTATGGTATACTAAAATTTTAGAATAAATAGTGTGTGGTCTTCAACTTTTATTACTTTCCCAATAATAATTAAATAATGAGATAACAAAACAAATTAAACTGCAATGCAATAAGATGTACAAAACAAAACCTATCACAATATCACTTATATAAATATAATAAAATAAAAATTCTAAAGTCATATTTAGATTGGATCAGTCTAGAAGATGAGCCCACAACTCTGACTAGAATGGGCGGAGTTTGTTAGGAGTTATGATAGATTATATACTTTCAAGTTGCAAAAGCCTGCAACTAGTTTTCTATTTTTTATATTTTTTTCAGAAGAGATAAATAGAAGGTTATGGTTAGGCTTAGCCAAACAATTTTGGACAATTCTGACTGCATGCACAATTGCACAAACATAAAATCAAGAGGTTGGGTGAAACTGGTGAGTGTACAATCTGAACCAGTACCTTGTGATGCTAGATCAGATCTGGCCCAAACTTAAGCAATACTCTAAGCAGCTTGGGGGTTGGGGACACATGTAGGGTTCCCATTAAGGGTGCATGGCCCATAATTGCACAGGCCAAACTATGTACAGTGCCTTATATTATTATTATTAATATTAGTATTATTTTCCTTGATAATGTAGGAAAAATTGGAAGGTGAGGTGGGTCAATCAGATCCAATCCAGCACATGGAAAATGACAGATTGTAGAGTCAGCAATCAAAAAAACGAAAGTGTTAAAACCACACCCTGCAAGTAAAATAACGACAAGTTCTTTAATCTTGATGGAGCGTGAAAATTCAATGGGAAACCCCACGTGTCTGCATCCCATTGGGTCTAGACGTACGACATATGACGTTTTGACGTTTTTCACGTCTTCTTAATTAAGATGTGGTTTAGCAAAGTGGCATATATGCACTACTCTTTCTAACTCATCTCGTGGCCTCTTCACTATACTTACACTCTGATTTCTCAATCGAGCGGTGTTTGCCCCTTCAATACATTTTTGGTTTGAGTTTGGAGATCTGAATTCAAAGCTGTACAGCCATGGGGGTGGATAAGGTTTGTCAATTCTGTAATCATTTTTCTCTTTGATTAATACCCATTTGATGATAACTTTTCCAGTCTCTTCTATTTTTTTTGTGTGGTGGGGATTTTGTGTCAATAGTTACTCTTTTGTTTTTGGCTCCTACCACTTATTCTTTCGCTGAAACTCTTTGTTTATGTCAGAACCTGATACTGTTTATTTTTTTTTTCTGATTATTCTGTCGGCAACATCTCCAAGTTTCTCTTTTTTGCTCATAATTGTTCTTTGGCTTTTGTATTTTTTGTCTTAAATATGGATGATATATATACCAAAATTTCTTTGCTTTTTATAGAAGACAACATTGATGGTGATCAAGGTCGACCTTCAGTGCAGTCGCTGCTACAAGAAGATCAAGAAAGTGCTTTGTAGAATCCCTCGTGAGTCTCTCTTTCTTAAGTTCATTTTTTTTTAGTGTATATATGATCGAATGAACAAGTTTGTGTTTTTTTTTCATGTGGCTAAAAAAGAAAACTGAGTTATTATGTGTTGGTAATCTTTGTGAACAAGAGAAATACAAGACCAGGTATACAACGATAAGGAAAACCTTGTGATAATCAAAGTGGTATGTTGCTCTCCTGAAAAGATTAAGCAAAAGATAATTTGCAAGGGTGGTAGTACCATTAAGAGCATTGAGATCAAGGAGGTTGAGAAGCCTAAAGAAAAGCCTAAAGAACCTGAGAAGCCAAAAGAACCTGAGAAGCCTAAGGAGAAACCAAAAGAGCCTGAGAAGCCCAAGGAGCCTGAAAAGCCGAAAGAACCTGAGAAGCCTAAGGAGCCTGAAAAGCCTAAAGAACCTGAGAAGCCTAAGGAGAAACCAAAAGAGCCTGAGAAGCCCAAGGAGCCTGAAAAGCCGAAAGAGCCTGAGAAGCCTAAGGAAAATCCAAAAGAGCCTGAAAAGCCTAAAGAACCACCACCACCACAATATCCACCACAACTGGCTTACCCGGTATTTCGGACTTGTTGCACTGAATGCTATGAGGGTCATGGTGGGGGCCCATGCTACTCTGGTCATGGTAGGCCACCTCCATGTTCTGATGGCTACTATGGAAGGCCTGTTTATGATAGTTACGGTGGTGGTGGCGGGTATAGAAGTAGTTACGTGAGTCCATGTGATTACTTCAGTGAAGAAAATTCCTCTGGATGCTCCATCATGTAAAAAAAAAAAAAAAAATGGAACCTTCATAGCATGATGATGATGATGATGTTCTAGTTGCCTATGTCTCACATGGTTCCGGGTGGCTGGGTTTGAATTATAGGATTACAAGCAAATATTATATATTATTATTAATAATAAGGATATTATTACACGGGTTCGGTTGCTGTCGGTGGGGAGAATTTGTTGTTCATTTTAGTGTGACTTTGAGTTGTATAATGATTTTTCAAATAATAAAAAGCTTATATTCAAATAAAAAAAAAAAAAAACTTGTATTAATCATTTCATCTTCCAATATGTGCTGCCGACGTTTAATTCCCCTGTTTTAACCAAAACCGTAATGAGTTCTTCATGTTAGGGTCATTAATGGCTGCGTACGCAAATGTCAAAGTATGCTAGTTGGTGCACATTATTTGGCCAAATAATATTAGCCAACGAGCTTAATTAATTTTATATTACATTACCTCATGCATTTGGTTGTACCTCAATCAATTTCTTTGCTCGTTTGTGGTATGAAAAGAGACATACCTTCTTTTCGTTTTCTGTATATGCCAATAGCCAATTTACGATTTGAATTTCCCAAATATGTCAAATTGATAATTATGTTAGTCTACCTTTTAAATTGACTAACATTAACATGACAGATACATCAACAAATTATATCAAACACAATCGCAAGTCGCAACCGATTGCGAGAGAGAGAGAGAGAGAAATTGAGGAGAGTGGATTTCTTAATTGATTTGTTGCATCATTGAACTTTGTGGTCCTGTCGTTGATCTTACCATTCAAGTACAACAACATTTATGACTACGTGGTGGCCGGCTGTGAGAGAGGGTGGAGGGATTGGGGAAGATGGGTTTAATAGATTGTCGACAAGAGAGTTTTGCTTTTTGGCTCATGTCATCACCAAAGTTGCTGTCGGCAATACTATTGGTGGTGCCATTGGCGATTCTCTACCCAAAACCTTAACCTTTTATATAGAGCTAATTATTTAAAATCCCTATTGTTTATTG
The DNA here is from genome assembly GCA_030445155.1 of Quercus variabilis. Classification (NCBI taxonomy): domain Eukaryota; kingdom Viridiplantae; phylum Streptophyta; class Magnoliopsida; order Fagales; family Fagaceae; genus Quercus; species Quercus variabilis. Next base: position 72,093,205 of record CP129449.1, read on the forward strand.
TTCATTGTTTGCTTTGGATATTGTCATGGTTTGAAACCCAAACCAGAAAAGAACCAGAAAACGAGATATTCAAGAGTTTGAGGTTAGATTGAGGTCAAACTATGACACCAAAAAAAAAAAATATATATATATATATTCACTTATACGAAAAATAAATATAAGAGTTAGTGTCTTTAGTACACAACATACTAGCTTAGAACATCTCTAATGATGTAACTAAAAGCAAAATAATCTCTATAATAGAGAATGAGACCAAAAAAATGATCTCTAATAGATTTTCTAAACTTGAATTTTTTTGGCTCGTGAACAGTAGCTCATCAAATCTGATGGGCTACTGTACATTAGCAATTGAATTTTTTTATTAAAAAGTTATACCAGTTACTATTATATCAATTCTTTCTCTCTTCTCTGGATTTTTTTTTTCCTCTCATTCTCTCCTTGCTTCTCAAAAAAAAAAACAAAAAGAGAGAGAGAATGAGAGCTGCTAAAATGTTCTTGAATGTGAGGGAGAAAAAGAAAATAAAAGAAGGGCTAGGGTGGGTAGAGATAGGCTAGACACGTGTGTGGAGAAGGAAAAAAAAAAGAAAAAAGAAAAAGAAAAAAAAGAAATGAAAACGTATGGATGAGAATGAATTAAATGAATGGAAAAATAATATAAAAAATATAAAAAATCTTAATTGAAAAATGCTACCACAATATTTTCACAATAAATTTTAAATAATAGATTGTTTTTAGTTAATATTGGTGAGTAAAAAAATAATTTCAGCGGTGAGTTCAAATTATAACTAGTAACAACTTTTCACATAAGATTTTGATGTAATTCTTGTGAAAATATTGCGAAAAATGTTGTGTATACAATATTTTTCATTGAAAAATATAATTGTTGGGAATGAATATAGAAAGAATAAATGATGATAAAAAAAAGAATAAAGAATGAATGAAGAAATAATATTTAAATAAGATAGAGAATATGATAGAGAATCTATTGAAAAGTGTATTTGAAAAAGTTGGGAGCTAAAAGGTAAAAGTTACTGTTCATTCTGCGAATAATACAAACTGGAATGCTCATATATGTATAGTGTGTCAAATAGAATTTGTTGCACGTGTAGCTGTGTGTAATTATCAAGGTTTTTCCCAAAAAAAAAAAAAAAAAAAAACCCGTAAACCCCTGAACTGGTTGGTTTATAGGTCTAAAAAATCGGCTTGCCCTCTTGTCTCGGTTAACCCGTTCAAAGTGGCCGGTCCATTTATAAAAACTATGGATATTGTTGCTTCTTTTTATTCTAATTGCATATTTGTATTCCAATTTTGTGTTGCTTATTATTTTCTTTTCTTTCTTAAAGCACTAGTTAGTAGAATTTCATGTACCAAAATTTTGGGTTGCTATAGTCGAACTACGTACCGTCAATACTACAAATAGACAGATTTGCGGTGGGAACACAAAGTCTGGCGATGCAATGGTTCTCTCTCTCTCTCTCTCTCTCTCTCTCTCTCTCTCTCTCTCTCTCTCTCTCTCTCTCTCTCTCTCTCTCTCTCTCTCTCTCTCTCTCTCTCTCTCTCTCTCTCTGTTGCAATTATGTTTAGTAATTTTTGTCTATATTGGTGTCAAGTGAGTAACATTAGTCAATTTAAATGACATACTAACAAAATTATCAATTTGACACATGTATAAACTTTCGAGAACAAATTGGCTAAAAGACCACTAGCCCAAAGTTTAGGGGTATGTCCTAGCATTTTTCCTGAATTTGCCACACAAAAGAAATAACAAGGAAGCAATCCTTCACCTATTTCCTCAAATAGAATAAAAGAAGAAAGAAAGGAGATGAAGAGGATGTCATCAACATTACAAATTGTAGACCATGTTACAATTGCAAAAGGATAGAGCTTACTATAAACTGCACACTATTTAGATCAATATCACTATGGCACTCAAAAGCATAAGTTCTTTCTTATCACATACGTATAGTTGTTGCTATTTGTGTGTGTGTCATTTTTTTTTTTAATAATTTTTTTTATAAAGTTTTTAAATTTTTTTATACCAAATAATACAATTCAAGTGTTTCCACCCCCTAACAAGAACATTTAAGTTGGTTCTTTGGCAAATTTGTCCTTTACATAAATCAACGTTTATTTTTTGTCATTGAGATATATCACACCCACTCTCATGTGAGAGGGGTATCGCACCCATCCCACGTGAAAGTGGTATGATATATCTCAGTGATACTGCCAAATTCCTTCTAGTGCATAAAAAATGAATGATACTAGATGTTTAGAAATATAGGTTGGAAGAATGACTCCAAAAATTGGCCTAGTAGTACTTCTGGCTCTTCCTTAAAAGAGTGAGCTCGAGTTTGGACCACTTATTTACTTAGATTGATTGAGCTTTACTTTCTCTATTGGATGAGCTTGACTTTTTTCTAACCCAAAAAAAAAAAAAAATTTGACTCCATGAATCATACACTCACAAGTCACAATCTAACTCTTAATCTTCATCTTTACACGAAATTACCTTTAGAAATATATGTGAATTATGAAATTCACTTTCTTTGCAATGATGGATGTGGATAAGAAAGAGATTATCGAAAGATGAGCTGTAAGCAACCATGTATGATAGATCAAAAAGTTGAAATAAGTGTAACGAAATTTCTTTACTTCTCTTTTGAAAAGCCAAAAGAGAAAAGATGAAAAAGAAACTAATAAATCGAGGTGAACAAAAGTGGAAGGGACTGGGCAAAGTGGACTCTGGTGTTGCTTCACCTAACAGAAAGCTTTTCTTTTTTCTTTTATATATATATATATATATATATTTTTTTTTTTTTAAGATAGTTGATGTTGCTCTAGCTAATTGCTTTTTACTATCAAACTAATAATACCAATTAATTTTTGGTATAATTGGAGATCAAACCTTAAATATCTTATTCAAAGACAAAAATATTTGCTAGTTAAACTAACTAAAACTCACACCTAACGAAAGCTATCTATTTTGCTGTAAATAATTGGGCATTGTTGGTCAAGAATGTAATTGAATCAGAAAAAATATTTTATATATATGAGCCCCTTGTAACATTGTCCCTTTATCCAACTTTCACATGACTTTAAACTTTAAAATGATACATAAATCTTTTCTATAAAGCCACTAGAAAGCAAAGCACCATTTAGCACTATATTTTTGTGCTACTTTCTTCCTTTAATGAAAAAGGTCTACAAGTTTTCTTTAGCGTCACTTGTCAAAGGAAACAAGAGGCGGGGGAGATAGCAAAATCAGCTCTACCTCTACCTACCAGATTCACATATGTATAGAAAGATTGGAAACAGGGTAGTTGGCTAATTTAGTACCATTAAAATGAATCAAAATAGTGGGATTTGGAAGATAGCAAAATCACTTTGGCTCTCTCTGAATGGACGCAGTATCTCCTATGCCCACTGAATGGAGTAGGCTAAGAAATTTACAGCTTTTTGAATGATCAAATAGTTTCCTATTTACCAAGATATGCTTTTTTATCTCAACACGTTTATAAACTTTTTTTAAATTAGATTTAAATGATTATAGAGCATTTGGACAATAGGACTGAAGGTTCCATAACAAGGTAATCTTGGCTCCACTATAATCAACGACAAAAAATATATCACATCAGGAGGGCACTAATTTAAAATAAAGCAGATTGTACAAGGAATAATGCTTAAAATATGGCATATTCATTGCACCTTCTAGTCCTCTTTCATTATTTTTATGAGTTTGGCTGTTCATGTGCACCCATTTCGTTTTATTAGATACCATATAATTTGGAATTGTAGTGTGTATTTCATGACGATTCTCTTTACTATAACATGTTTAGACACTAATAGTTTTTTTTTTTTTTTTTTTTTTAAGTATAGTATAGGCAAAATTCAATTACAATTTTCTTATTCAACAGCAACAAATTTGATCAATTAAAACTCACTGCGCCTATTTTAAATATAATAAAATTTCAAAAGTATTTTACTATTTTTCATATGAAGAAATACTATTTTGTTTATAAAAATCGATTTAAATGTTAGATACGTTTCCCATCAAAAGGTGTATCACTCTAATAAGTCTCGTCCAATTCATTTCATCATGTGGCCTATGAAAATACAATGAACGAGTGATTCAAGCAATGAGAATTAAACTGATTGAGGTGACCAAGTCAGAGTGTCAAACCAACCCTCAGGCTTTTGGTTCATGAATTGTCAGTTTTTTGTTTAGGCTACGAATGAATTGACACTACAAGATAATATACAAATAAGTCTAGTCACTAAAATAGTACAATTTGATAAATTTTCGTTTGGTTGAAGTTAGCTTAATTGGTAATATAGTTCACTAAGAAAAGACAATTATCACGGGTGTGTTAAAATTCTATCTTATCTATAAATAAATAAAAAAATTTAAAAATTCATGGCCTTTACCTTTTGTCAATTATAGGGATAACAACGTATAATTGACTTATAATAATTACAATAAAAACAGTGTAGATTTATGTAAAAATAATGTTGCACAAATTACCATTTACCATTTCTATAAATTATGAAAAAAATTGTGTAATTTTTTTTTAGATGGGTCTAACATTCTAACATTGTTCAAGGATAAATGGATAATATTATCTATCCTTGAACAAGTGGTTGATCCAATTAGCAAATCAGCAGAGATTGAGAAAAGATTTGTGTAGAAAGTGAGACTTATCAGTGAAGGCTTTCTCCTTCTCCTGGGCTTTTAGAGAGGCAAATCTAACTCGTTGGGGCCTTGACTTTTGATTGTTGGACCCTTTATCCTTCATTCGGGCCTGTGAGGATAGACCTCTGTTGTGCCCTTTGCGGTTGTTTCAATAAAGTTTATCATTCATTAACAAAATAAATAAATAAGTCTATCGTTCAAGCACAAAAAAGAATTTTAAAAAATGATAAATATTATCTGTCTCCAAAAAGTGTACGGCCCTTTAGCAAAAAAGTATATTGGTGTACTATACCCAGGCAAAAGTGTCGGAGAATCTGGAAAAAAAAAAAAAAAAAAAAAAAAAAAAAAAAAAGCAGAGAATGGCCAAGTAGATTTGGAGAGACTTTTTATATTCATAAGAAGTTTTTGGGAAATTTAATCCACTATAAGAATAACTCTATTATGTAAAACAAAACATCATCATTCGGCAAATAACGATGCTTATGTTGAAACAATCCCTTCAACTATTAGTTTGCCGCTTACTCCAATTTCTAATGAACTAATCATGCTTATGACTCGTATTTACTAGAAACGATAATGAGACGAGGAAATGTCAGATCATGAATGTTTTATCTTTGCCTCTATCTCGTAAAGTCATTATTCTATCGATTGACAAACTACAAACTTCCTAAGCATTGCTCTTGTAGATTTCCTCAATCACGCATAATCACTATACAAGATTAAATAGAATTTTGATCATCTCTACCCTTTTAGGTATTGCATTTTGTCACAGTGATATTTTTACTGAACTCATAAAATAAATCCAAATCTTCATAACTTTACCATCCAGTATGAAACCATAGTTTGTGGTTTGTATAAGGCTTGAGAAGATCATCTACATAAAAATTATCAAACCTTTTAAAATTTCCAATAGACTACTCTAAAATTAGCTAGGTAAAAGTATCATAATTTTTTTGATTATTGGAGAGTTAATCCAATAACCCAAAATTCATAGCACCATACAATTTTATAATCCTTAACCGTCTATCAACATTGAACCATTGGTACTGCAACCGTAATCATCGTCATAACTTCAAAATGCAATTGTCTTTCAAAATAAAATCTGTTGCCACTTACATTCAAAATCAACTTAAGGATCAACATCCTACCAAAATATGGGTCATTAGATTAATTTAAATATAGTACAAGCCATGGCATTTTACACAATTTGCAACATTACAATTCATCTTCTAGTGAAAAATTTAATCCATTAACTTCAGATCACCCCAAAAAAAAAAAAAGAAAAAAAAAATTCACATTTATAATTCAAAACCTTAAACCCTATAATGTTAAACATTTTTTAGTCCAGAAAAAAGAAGACAAGAACAAGAAGAAGAACTTCTAAATCACAAAACATATCCCAAAACATGTAGTTATTACTTTTCTGATAATTAAACCTACGATAATCCCTTTAAATCAAATCTAGAGCCATTTTGTTGTCATGCTCCAATCCCAATGTATGACTTAGATACATGACAATGGCCACACGTTCATAAAAATTCATTGTAAAAGTGTGTAAAGCCACATTAAAATTCAATATTTATTTTCATAAAAGCAATTCAAGTGACAAATAAAATCCTGTTGACATTTCTTTTTATTTTATTTATAAAAAACAGTTCCTGTAGTCGATAGTTTATCAAAAACCAATTTCCAATAGTTCAACAGCTAAAAAAGAATTCCTAGAAAATTGCAAAAAGTTAACAAATTTCAAATATTCCAACATTCACACTATGAGACAAAGGCCATTACTTTTTTTTAAGGGGAAAATTGCATTGACCTCCGACTCGGTTTTTCGTTATTATACTTATCTCCCAACTAATTTGAAATATGACTCACCTCTCTTGAAATACAAGCTATTTACAATAACATCCCTTAGATGATTAAAAAAAGGCTTTAAAAAATATAGAATTTCATACTTTATCCTCTACTTAAACTGTTGTCTAATTCACTTAAATATAGAATTTCATATTTTTCATATATTCAAAAGAGGTCAATGAAATTTTTCCTATTTTTAAGTGTAATTTTGTGAAAAATTATTGCAGTTGATATATTTACCAAAAATTAAAAAAAGAAGAAGAAAAAGATAGTCAAAAAGTCTTGTAAGTTGTAGCACAATTGGTACATCTATGTGTTTCCAAATAAAGACATCCACAATTTAAATCCCTATCCTTCAACTAAAAAAAAAAACCTGCCTTGCTATTTTTTTTTGTTAATAAATTTGATAGAATTGGCGTTCACTCATAATAATTGCTCTTTAGTATAGGAAGAGATCGAACTCATATCTCTTCTTTAACGACAACAGATTTTACCAATTGAATTAAGTTAGACAATTAACAGGAACCCCGCAACTCTGCTCACTCAAATGTTTGAATTAAGTCAGGCAAGATTTGTGTAGAAAGTGAATCTATCACTGCCTCACTGGAGGCTTTCCCAGTTCTCTTTCTCCTTGGGTTTTAGAGAGGCAAAGGCAAATCCCTTTGCTCGTTGGGCCTTGACATTTGATTTTGTTGGCCCGTTTGATGTTAATTTGGACCCTCCGTAGCCGATCCTTCATTCGTGCTATGGTCCTTTGCTGTGCCCGTTGTCGTTGTTTCAATAAAGTTTTATCATTCATTAACAAAATAAATAAATAAATTTATCATTCATGAAAAAAAAAAAAAATTCACATTTATAAGTCACAACCTTTTTTTTTTAAAGAATAATTATAATTCAAAACCTTAACCTTACAATCTTAAACATTTTTTGGTCCAAAAAAAAAAGAAAAGAACAAGAATGCGAACTTCTAAATCGCAAAACATTGTAATAAAAAAAAAATCGCAAAATATATTCCAAAACATGTAGTTATTGCTTCTCTGATAATTAAACCTACGATAATCCCTTTAGATCAAACTTAGAGCCTTTTTATTTGCATGCCCCAATCCTAATGTATGAGCTAGATACATGACAATGGCTACACACCCATAAAAATTCATCATCAAAGTGTGCAAGGCCATATTAAATTCAATATTTATTTTCATAAAAGCAATTCAAGTGACAAATAAAATTCCATTGACATCTCTTTTTCATTTATATATATATATATATATATAAAAAACGGTTCCTATTGTCGACAGTTTATCAACATCCAATTTCCAATGCTTCAACAGCTAAAAGAAAATTCCTAGAAAATTGCAACAAACAGCAAAGTTAACAAATTTCAAATATTCCAACATTCACACTATAAGACAAAGGCCATTCCTTTTTTTTAAGGGGACAATTGCATTAACCTCCAATGCGGTTTTTTCCGTTATTACACTTGCCTCTCTCTAGAAATAAGACACTCTCCTCTCATGAAATGCAAACTATTTACACTAACATCCCTTAAATGACTGAAAAAAAGGCTCTAAAAAATATGGAATTTCCTATTTTAGTGTCCACTTAAACCACTGTCCACAGTCCACACCATGTCTAATTGGAAATTAAGGTTTTTATTATTTTTTTTAAAGCCTTTTTTTTTTTTTCATTCATTCATTCAAGGGAGGCCGGGTTGGTACAAATTTTCCCATATTGTTTAGGTCTTATTTTGTGAAACATTAATTGTAGTTGATGCATTTACCAAAAGTATTTAAAAAAAAAAAAAAGAAAAAAAGATAGCCAAAAATTATGTAATTGTAGCTCAATGTCAACCTCCAAGTGTTTCCAAACAAAAACATCCACGATATAAATCCCCTAAACCCATTAAGTATCAAATTAGAAGCAAAGAAACAAAAACAAAAAACCCAAATCCCATGCTAAATGGACAACTTTGCCTTGCTTTTTTTTGGTTGATAAATATGATATAGTAGGTTTCTGTTTTTGATAATTGTTGTTTTGTATAGCCACGAATTGAATCTCATAAATTAACTGTAACTCACAACTCTACCTCACTCAAAAATAGTTGAAGCTACCACCGCGCACTCAAGTATACATGCTTGTGGGGTTTGGGGGGCAAAAGCCAGGGTTTAAGTTTCCAATAGAAAATTTCACACGCTTATACTAAATTAGGTTATAGTAGAATTTCTATTTTATATAAAAATAAAAATAAAAATAAAAATAAAAAAGTTTGAAGCTCTCTCTCTCTCTCTCTCTCTCACACACACACACACACACACACACACACACACACACACAAAGGCTTTGTAGCTACATATGAAATGATGAAACTAAGGACAATATAGTGAAAATTAAATTGCTCATAAACGGCTCACTTGATAAGGCCTCCTCCCTCCCTCTAAACCCCCCAAAATAAACACACAGAGAGCAAAGAGAGAGGGAAATGGCTTACCATCTCTGCTCTTCACCTTCCTCCCTTTTCCACGACCGTCAACCTCTCTGCAACTCTCTTTCCTCTCCACCGAAACTTGGTTCCAAAACCTCCACTTTCACCTACTCTTTCAAGCCCACTCTTCTCCCATCTCAACCAAAAACCTTACTTCAAATAACCCATGTTTCTCTACAAGACCCAATCCCACAAGAAACCCAGAACTTAAACCCCTCAAAGGGCAATGATTCTCAATACCCAGATGGGAAATCTGTGTCCTCCTCCAAAAACTATATCTGGGTCAATCCCAAAAGCTCCAGAGCTTCGCAGCTTCGCAAGAATTCCTATGATGCAAGGTATGCTTCTCTTGTGAAAATGGCTGAGTCATTGAATTCATGTAGTCCAAATGAGGAAGATGTTGTTGAAGTTCTTAGGGGTTTAGGTGATAGAATTTTAGAACAAGATGCAGTGACTGTTATTAATAATATGGTGAATCCAGAAACTGCATACCTTGCACTTAGGTACTTTCAACAAAGGTTGAAGCTAAGTAGGGAGGTGATACTTTATAATGTGACTTTGAAAGTGTTTAGAAAGTGTAGGGATTTTGAAAGAGCAGAGAAGCTGTTTGATGAAATGCTTGAGAGAGGAGTTAAACCTGTTAACACTACGTTTTCAACTATGATTACTTGTGCTAGGTTATGTTCTTTTCCACATAAGGCTGTCGAGTGGTTTGAGAAGATGCCCAGTTTTGGGTGTGTTCCTGATGGTGTTACGTATTCGGCTATGATAGATGCCTATGGACGGGCTGGTAATGTTAATATGGCTTTGAGCTTGTATGATAGAGCTAGAAGTCAAAAATGGCGAATTGATCCAGTGACATTCTCAACATTGATTAAAATCTATGGATCGTCGGGAAATTTTGATGGGTGCTTGAATGTTTATGAAGAGATGAAAGCTCTTGGTGTGAAGCCTAACTTGGTTATATATAACACTTTGATTGATGCAATGGGAAGAGCTAAGAGGCCTTGGCAAGCTAAGATCATTTACAGAGAGATGAAAAAAAATGGATTTTTGCCGAATTTCGGGACATATGCATCTCTTTTACGGGCTTATGGTAGAGCTCGATATGGTGAAGATGCACTTAGTGTGTATAAGGAGGTGAAGGAGAAGGGGGTGGAGTTGACTGTAGTTCTCTACAACACACTTTTGGCAATGTGTGCTGATCTTGGCTATGTTGATGAGGCTGTTGAGATTGTTGAAGATATGAAAAATTCCGGGACCTGCAAGCCTGACAGTTGGTCTTTTTCATCCTTGATTACTGTATATTCCTGCAGTGGTAAAGTCTCAGAGGCTGAGATGACATTGAACGAAATGTTTGAAGCAGGTTATGAGCCAAACATCTTTGTTCTGACATCACTCATACAATGTTATGGGAAAGCTCAGCGTACTGATGATGTTGTGAGGACATTCCATCAACTCTTGGAGCTGGGAATTACTCCAGATGAACGCTTCTGCTGTTGTCTTCTGAATGTCATGACCCAAACACCAAAGGAAGAACTTAGTAAGCTTACTGATTGTGTTGAGAAGGCTGATTCCAAGCTTGGTCATGTGGTACAACTATTGGTGGGGGAGCAAGATAATGATGAAGAATTTAAAAGGGGATTGTCAGAACTCTTTGATTCCATTGGTTCTGATGTAAGGAAGGCATATTGCAATTGCTTAATTGATATCTGTGTCAAACTAGATCTGTTGCAGAGAGCATGTGAGCTACTAGACTTGGGGATTACACTTGAGATATACACAGATATTCAGTCTAGGTCTTCAACCCAATGGTCTCTATATCTAAAGGGTCTCTCTCTTGGCGCAGCCTTGACTGCATTGCAGTTATGGATAAATGATTTGACCAAGGCATTGGAATCTGGGGAGGAGCTTCCTCCGTTGCTTGGAATCAATACTGGACATGGGAAGCACAAGTACTCAGATAAGGGGTTAGCAGCTGTTTTTGAGTCACATTTGAAGGAACTCAATGCTCCATTCCATGAGGCTCCAGATAAGGTTGGCTGGTTTTTGACTACAAAGGTCGCAGCCCAATCGTGGTTAGAGTCAAGAAGTTCACTTGGATTAGTTGCTGCTTAGGTGTTTCATGAACTGCTCTTCTCATTGATATGTAATGCTTAGAAGTGGTATGTGCTGCTTCTCAAATGCTTCTTTTATTTGTTTTTGATCTTTTCTCTCATAGGAGATGATATTAGACTATGAAATCTATTTATACTTTAATCTCTTGTAGAGTTAATGAAGTTTTAAGAATTGTTGGATAAAATTGCCTATAGTTGTACTCTGATCCCTTAATACATTATACATTGGATCTAATAGGACCATGATTGAATAAATTCAGGAACAGCTACATGGGAATTGGGAAAGTATTGTTTTGTATTTTACTATTTTTCAAGCAAAAAGGAAAAAAAGAAAAAAAAGGAAGAAGCTGTTGCTGTGACAATGGAAGATAAAGACGGAGAGGTAATAAGTGATTCGAGACTTGAGGCAACTGGTGCCTTGCCGGTGTTGTTTCCACGGACCGCTGAAAAGATGTGATTTTGAATTCTGTTCTGTTGATGCTGGATGTGTCAAATATCCTCTGACCTATATCATTGTGGACTTTATGAAAGAATATATTGAATAGTAGGAAGAAAGTAGTTTACAAGCACAAGGTTATAATCTAGTAGGTAAAGCTATTGGCAAGAAGATAAACAAATTAATAAAACATTGTTGAAGAACTTAAATGATTTAATCAGCTTAGATATTCAAATTGGCTCATTTCTTATGATTAGATTTACATCTCTTGGGGTATGTGAATACGTGATCCTATCTCTTCTCAGGAAAATCTTAATAAATAAAAATTCAGATCTTTTATAAGAATTATTACACCCTTGAATAACTTGGCAAATGACATTTTTTTTTTGCGTGACCATGAGATTCATGCTCCCTTGTCTTGCGCAATTTTTTGGGCTGTTCTCTTCCTAATCCCAAAGATGGGGGTGCGTGGGTTAGGTTGGTTTTGGAATAGTTTCAATCCCAACACGACCTTATTAGGTTAAGAAATTTCCAACCCAATTCAATTCATGGTAACTCTAAAAACAAGCTCAATCCAATTTGTAGGTATTGAGTTGGGTTGGGTTGAGACTATTTTGCTTGATCAAATAATAAAAAAAATTGGATTTTAATCCAACTATTTAAGCTTATTCAAGAAATAAGTATGAATTATACAGTTAAGCCAATATTTCAATTTCATCGTAATAAAGTCTCAAAATAGTGAAAATACCAAATAAATTAAACCAACCAAGCTAAACTAAATTCCAAAATCTAAACAACTCAAAGTTAAAATTTTTAAATAATTATATTTTTCAAACTATTAATAGTGTGGGTTGGGTCGGGTTACTTGCGTTGAAAATTTGTCAACTTAAATTTGATCCTACCCAATCTTCAAAACAAAATTTTAACCCAACCGAACCCATCAGCCCACAAAAAACCTAGTTGTGATGTTAGGTTGGGTTGGATCTTGTTTGTCGGGGTTGGTGGATTGAATGCACACCCTTGCTCATAACATGGAGATAAGATAATAAATTTGTATAAAAACTGAGTAGAAGGAAACAAATCTGTTAATGCAAAGTCACGAATTCACTTTGATTTTATTGCCAAAACTCTTAAGTCAGTTGGATGATTTTATATTGTAGATAATTGTAACACCACAGAAGAGGATACTGGCCCTGGTGCATGAACCTAAGCTAAGCACCATTTCTGACTGTGACTTAACCAGGGCAATTTCCTTTGTGGCCCTAAATTCGTTGACTTCCATTCTACTAAACGCTTAAAAAAAATTGACTCTAAATTCTGCTTAAAAAATAAGTTGGCTTTTGATATCTGAATAAATATTATGTTCTTTGATAAAGGACTGCAATAAAAAACGCACAGACATCTGACTTTGTTGACATCAAGATTATCAAAATGAAAATAGTGGGATCTCTTCATGTGCGCAGGGAGCTTACTTGAAAATCCCTACCCTTGACTTGGGCAACTAAGAAAGGTTATATAAATAAAATTGAACTGATAATGAGGTAGTGATGGTATTGGTTTGCACGTTGAACTGCCTCCAACTTGAAATATGGCCATGCCAAATTATAAATTGATGATCCTAATTTGTTTGTTTTCAAGCACCATGGGAAACTGCATGAATGTACTGTCCTATTCACAAAAGAAGAAAATCAAAGTTCTCATCTTTAATGGAGGAGAGAAAGAGTTCAATGCCTCAACACCAGTTGAGAAGATCACTTCTGGTCCTTACAATGGCTTTAAGCTGGTACACCATGCCCAGCCTTATTCACCATTGCCACCCAGCACTAGGCTAGAACCTGGGGAGGTTTATTACCTTGTACCACTCTTGACACAGCCTAATTTCCCATGGATGTCTTCGAAAACGGCCAACCACAAAACTGGCAAGAGAAGGACAATAAAGATTGTAGTGACTAAGGAACAGTTTCAGTTTCTGTTAAGAAGCACAAAGAAGTTCCTATCTGAAGAAATTTCAGTCAGATCTTTGGGGGGCTTTCAAGTAGGAGAAGGGTGTCAGAAATGGCAGCCATCCTTAGCTACCATTCCTGAGGTATATTAGCATCCTCCTCATTTGGAATAGATCCCTATGATGGTTCAGATTAGATATTACAAATCTATAGGTGTATCTAAGGCTATGTTATTTAAAATTATAAATGACATGGAACTCTGTACACTGTCAGATTCAGGAAACACAATCTTAACCGCTCTATTTCAAGTGAAATAGAGATGAGTGATAGGACAACTTCTGGTATCTTTCTTCCTTTTTCTAACTAGTTGTGCCATAACCATATCACCATGGAAATTGTATATGTAGTATATAACTATATATTTCAATCAAACAATGGTGAAGAGAACAGCAGTTCGGGATTCTCAAACTTTTCAATGTATTTCTTCTTTTTGTTCTAGCAATGTAGGGAAAATTTTCAGTGTAGGATGTAGAATATGTTTATGACAGTTGTATTTTCTGTTTACAATTTGCTACACTTGTTTCAAGCTATGACAGTCATGTAAAATGTGTTTTCCTACCAAGTCAATTACAACAGTTTTATATGACTTGTGGCTTGTGTTAACTAATGACATTTTACAGTCGTTTCTTGCTACGATTGTTGTACGGATTGCTTTCCATCCTATTTAGTTACTAAAGCCATAGGACTTGTCATTATTGAGTAACAAGTGACAGTAGTATATCTCACTAGAATTCTGCAACAGTATTAGTTTCACAATAGATGTGTATATTACATAGTTCAAAAGAATCTCGTAATCATTTAGTATCTTTGTATTAATTTCACACTTCCATGATTTTGTGGCACCCATGCTATTATGCAGAAGAGTTGCTTTAGTAACTTCAGAGGCCCACCAAACTCTGGCTTTGTTACCTAAATTCATGGAATGGATATTTTCTGACTCTGGGTAAGTTTAATGCCATAGTTACCATAACAGAAGACATGTTTGTTGTGGAGCATGTGGGTATGTAGCAAATGGCTTACAAAAAATTTCAGGAAAACTAAAATCCAGTGAGAGTATTTAGTTTCATAAAAGGTTATAAAATGTATGCTTTCAAGTACTTTGTTATAAGAAATGTTATAAGGATTGGGTTTCCCAATGTGTTTTGTTGATACATAATATCTTGATGTTAGAAACTTCAGCATCTTGTCAAGATTTCCCATTTAGGCTCACATAACTTTCTTGAAAGTCTGATTTTTATTTATGTGAAATGATTTCTCATTTCCCAAATTTATCAAAAAGTCACAGTTTTCAATTATGTTTCAAATTCATGATTTTGCCATTGAGTCCTGGCTCAAATGGCAATTCCTCCTTCCACAAGATCGTATGGAAGGTGAGGTCATGAGTTCAAAAACTCATTATGTGTGTATTTCATTAATAATTTAAAAAAAAAAAAAAAATCAGCACCATTTCGGTCCATAAAAAAAAAGGCAGTTGAAAGTTCATTTCCTTCTTACTATTCACAAGTATGGACACAAAACCATATTGGATACAATTTGCACAATATCAAACAGAAGACGAAACAAATCTAACACATCACAAAGTCAATTCCCCCCATTCCAATCAGACCTTTATTTCTTCTAACTATCTTGGTTAAACTTCGTTTGTGTATCTACATTTGAAATCACACAAAGTGGCTGATGAATCAAATGATTTCAGATTTCCTGATACTTTCAACTTTCTCCAATTTAGGGAATATTCACAATGCTTTTGTTACCCTGCAGCAATTGGAAACCACAAGAAGTTTAATATTTGACAGCCAAAGTTAATGCAAAAGTCATCTTTAAATCATCTAGGACTTTCAATGCATTAGGCTAAATTAGTAATAGCTGTACCAAGAATGCTGGGTAAAGAGAGGAAAAAACCTTGTAGATGAGTTTGCATGTCTATTCTTTCTATTATCATCCACCTTCATTGATGCAGCTTCCTTTTCTCTAGCTGCTGCTTCTCTCTTCATTTTCTTGGACTCTACTTCGATGGCTTTTGTCAATGCATCAACCTTCTTTATGAGCACCTGCATGGAATTTTACCACATGCAATCAATACTCTGAGAGAGAGAGAGAGAGAGAGAGAGAGAGAGCATAGTTTCTTATACATTACCTTTATTTCTTCATCTTTAGTATTCAAAGTACTTTCTTTCACATCACAAAGCTTCCTTAAGTTGATGACTTCCTTTTGAAGTCTATCATACAGCAATCCTGAGACCACATCTTCATTACTTCCTTTGTTTTGTGGATCTTCATCGCCTCCACTTTTGGATTTTCTTTCTGGTGAGGCTGTTGTTTCATCATTATCTGTGTTCTCCTTTTCATTGCTATCAACAACTTTACTTCTAGATGCCCATATACTTTTTTTCAGCATATTTTCACCAGAAGCATGTTTCTTTTTCAAGTTATTTGCTTGTTTGAGCTCTACAGTAACATTGGCTGTTTCATTTTCTACAATGGGGTTTTGCAATGGAGAGCTTATACTGACATTAGAAGCCCTTGGCTGGGATGTAGACCTTTTTCTTAGTCCACCATTGCTTGTTAAAAAGCCAAATATGTTGCTGGACTTTTCTGTTTTTGGGGACTTACAGAATCTGTTAGGGTTGACTGAGAAACTCAAGGAATCATTCAAACCTTCTTCAATTATTTTAAGTCTCAGCTTTAATTTATCCTGAATTAAATTCACATTAGTACAGATATTTTACTGATTTAAGAGATCAAAAGAAAAAACAAGATAGGAAATTATATGTTGACCTTAAGTTGTGCTTCTGCCTTAGCTGTTCTTTCTGATATGGTTAGTTTGTCTCTCAGTCGCTGCATCTCTGCCTACATTTGCAGGGTATGATTAATCAAACAGAAAATAAATGTAACAAATGTGTTCTTCTGTATATTTACTTGAGTTCTAACATTAACATTGCTTTTCTTGTTTATACTTCAATGATATTTTTTGTTCTTGTTTTTAAATATCTTTGATCTTGTATGGATTTAGCTAGCTAATTAAAACTGCAGAACCAGTCCCACATTCACAATAAGGGTATGTTTAAAGTGGAAAATATTTAAAAAATTGGACTTCCAATAATTTTATGGGAAGGAAAATACCTGCAGAATTCTTCTCTCTTCCAACCATTGCTTGACAGGCATTACTTTGTCATTTTCATCTTTCCACTCATTAGCCACCACAGTTGCAACTCTGTTTGCTGAAACTTTGACTCTTGCTAGTTCCCTTTCCAGTGTCCTCTTTTCCTCCTGAGAAGTTGGACAAAACTATGGTTAGAAATTTGAACAAAATCCAAAAAATCGAAATCATCAGAAGACTTGGTAAATAAATTTTCAGTGGAACACTTGAAATCACCACATATCTATGAAACATACATGCAATTCTTCTATCTGCCGCCGGTAGTCACGTATAGCATTAGCAGCAGCTCCACCTGCTAGAATAGCCTCCTCAAGTTCTTGAATGGTTTGGCTCAGCTTTTCAACCTCTAAAACCTTTTGGCGATTGGTTTTCTCAAGAATTCTGTTCTCCTCCTGCATGTGTTAAGTATAACCTGGGTTAATTACTGAAACTTCATTATCTTGATCAGAATAAAAGAATCTGATGCAAAATCATGCCTGGCAAATCTCTATCTGTCTCTTCAATTCATAGTTTTGATTTTGAACCTCCTCTACTATTAAAGCCCTTTCTAGAGCACTTCTCAAAATTCTCTCTGCTTCAAGCAGGGCAGATTCTTTTGACTTAGTGAGACGTTCCAGAGCCTTTTTATCCTCCTGCATTGCTGCAATCTGAAAAGGCCAAGAGTAAAGGAAAAATGTATGCATTGTGAGCTATCAACAAAGTTGGTATATTGCATTGGTTTCTAAAAGCAATTTCCTTATAAATTTCATCACATACCTCATTCTTGTACATCTTGATTTCAGCCTCAAGAGGAGCAATGACTGATTCTATAGGAAGAGAATCATCCTCTTTTTGGTTTGCATACACCCTTCTTAGTGTTGCTTCAGCAGCATACTGTGCTGCCAATGCATCTTTCTTCTCACTTGTAAGTTTCTTGACTTCAAGATTCTGCATTTCATCAGATTTTGACACAATGAAGTATCGCACATTTAAACACACCATAATTCCAAACAATATTTAGTGACTGCTAAATATACCTTATGGTCAAGAAGATTTTCAGTAACTCGGAGTTTCTCTTCCATTTTATCAACTTCATTTCTGAGCTGGAAAAAAATTAATGAAATTCAAACAGAATTTTAGTAGTGAAAATTTGTTAAAAAATAGT
Organism: Quercus variabilis; assembly: GCA_030445155.1. Classification (NCBI taxonomy): domain Eukaryota; kingdom Viridiplantae; phylum Streptophyta; class Magnoliopsida; order Fagales; family Fagaceae; genus Quercus; species Quercus variabilis. The sequence continues at coordinate 72,111,091 of CP129449.1, forward strand.
TTCTTCCTACAAAACCAAAAACTTCCAATGTACTTAGTACTACAAAATTTTGGTCCTGAAATGTGAAATAATAGTACAGATTAACATATTACTCGCATGTCTGTCCTGTTAATGTGCACAAGTGTGTGGAAATTGAGTGCCAATGTTATGTTTTTTTTTATTACCTCTTCTACAGCCTTATCCTTCAAAGCTTCAGTGGCTCTCAATGCCTTGATTTCACCTTGAGCAGCCCCCAACTCCCTATCCTTCTCTGAACATTCAAATCATGAAATGCCTAAGCTTTTTTTTTTCTTTAAAGAAAAAAGGAAATCGTGCTTTGAGGTGGTTATATACTCCATAAGCTAAATAAATTGGAAATAAGCTTTGAAAACGAGCCCTTAGAATAGGATAAAATAGTGAAAAAAAAAAAAAAAAAAAAAAAAAAAAAAAAAAAACTAAGAGAGATACAAAGAGAATAGCAAGAATTTATTAGTAATGGTATAGTTCAACTCTAAAAACTTATGGGGAAAAGAAGAAACTTGTACATGCAGCGCAGGCAGCATCACACGAACCACAACACTGGTCCCTACTACATATGAACTCTAGGATAACATAGAACTAAATCAGAAAGCAGAACTACAAATGATCCTATTGAACTCTCTGTAGCAATGGACACATTAACAAGTTTAACGTCATGCTAGGCAGCGTGTGTGTGTGTGTGCACGTGTTTGTTTTGATAAGAAGAGAGAAACCTTTGAGTAGGTTCTGGAGGCGATTGAGCTCTAACACAAGAGGGTCTGGGTGAGAAAGAGAGAGCTCATCACATGCAACTTGTTCTTCATGACTCACCATTTTTGGTTTTGGATTTTTTTTTTTTTTTTTCTTGGTGCTTGGAAGTTCAAGGAATACAAAAAAATCAAGTGCAAGAATAAGAACAAAGAAGTGGGTTTTAAAGGGTTTTAATGGGTGATTGAATGACAGACTTTATCTGAGGAAGAGTCATATATTTCAAGGAAATTGACCGCAAAGAGAGGGATGGCTTTCCCTTGCTATGAAGCAAAAAATTGAAAGGCACATATCATGACTTATAAGCCGGCCTAGCCGGCTGTTTTTGCTCCTCTCTTCCCTCCTCTTTACAGTAACGGTTACTTCTTCCTTATCATCATTTTTATCTTGAACCTCACTATCTTAAACTAATCCATAACCTATAGATATTCTTTCTTCCAAATATGTATATGTATATATATACAGACATATATTAGTATTTTGTTTTTTAGAAGAAAAAAAATATACACATAAGTTGAGTATAAAAAATTCATACCTTTTCCATGGTTCTAAGTGATGATGACTCTATTCTGGTGCAAGCTGCATCTAAATGTTTTAAATTACAAATTCATATAGGAACAAACAAATGTGAAATGCTTAATTATTTAATCTATGTGGCGATAGTGTATTTCATGGTTAAGAATTTATATCTTTTTATGTCTAACTGTAAATATGATGCCGTATCATTTTAAATTTTAAATGGTGTAATATAAATACCTTTTTAAATTTGTAATATCTAATTTGAATAATTTGAACTTTTGAAGTAAGAAATGATTTTCCTATTTAACTTTTATATTTGGTTATTTAAGAATGGGTATGCCCATTTTCATTGTTGAAGAGAAGGATCAAAGGGATAGGGATGAGTTGGTTACATGTGTTGCAACTTGAGTTGCAAACTAATACGTGATTAGACAAAAAAAAAACCCAAATATGTGAAAAATTAAAACAAGAAAGATAGAATACAAACCATTAGAATATCTAATCTTCCCACTAAAAATATAGTTTAAAATTACTACCAATTTTACTATAAAAAACTTACAAATTGACACATTGAGGGTATGTTTGGATACCGCTTATTTTGCTGAAACTGAAAAATTATTACTAAAAGTATTATAAATAAAGATAAAAGTTAATTGAAATAGTACAATGTGACTCATGAATAGTGCCAAAAAGTGCAGTAGGGCCATAAATAGTAACAAAAATAAACTGAATAATGAAATAATTTTCATTTTTCATTCCACCCAAACGCACACTGATGGTGAGTAAAATCAGTTTGGTTGAACACTTCGGCTTCGGTGGGCTACGGCGTTTGCAGAGGCCTGTAAAAGAAGAAAAAAAATCAAAGGATGACCGGGGTGGACCGGCCAAATATCCTCCGATGGTGAAGTTAGTGTCTTCTCTCGTATGAAGTTCTAACTGTATTGTAAGTAAAGATCTCAGAATATCATCCCTTCACATAATTCGGACCGGTCCTTATATAGGATACTCTGGGGCGGTTATTGGTTCAATAACTTCCCCCAGATTTGTGGAATCCGGACGTAACTTCTTCAACGGCTATAGAAATCATAACCGCTGCTGGAAGTTACACACTTGGAAGAAATTGGCGGCGATGAACACGGGTTGATTAACCGCTCCAGAATTTGCTAAGTATCATGTGGTCGTCCATGTGCAATTCTTATGGACGACCCTTTATCATGCTGTTCTTTGGTCGTCCAAGTGATTCATCCGTGGACGACCCTCCATACTTGATAACGGGGCTTGCACAATTGGTCGACCCCTCAAGGAAGAGAGGTCTGGACGAATAGGAGAAGGCATAGTTGCTAGGCAAACTGCATATCATTGGACGACCCATCTGGACGAATAGGAGACGGCCATTTTTTGCTACCCCATCAGTTGCCCCATTGTCTAGGGTGTCGTCCAAGGATATTATTGGGATTTTATCCCTTTTATACAGCCACGTGTCATGATTTAACTCGTAGAGGAATTAAATCGATTACATTTTTCCACGCGATTGCCACGTGTCGTTTTCTTAGTGGATGGTGTCGCTTCGCTGACCCTACCTCTGGGCCCTATAAATAGGTATATTCTCTTTCCTGCCCCCTCACCTTTCTCAAAAACTTCCTTCTGCTATCTCGTCCGAGACTGTCGTCTAGCATTCGTCTTAGTTCTTAGGTACTTCCTCTTCCTTTAGGTTTTCATTTTGATCTTTATTTTAGTTATGTCTTCGTCTAGTAGCATGGAGAAAGAGATAGACGAATATCAGGACGTCTCGTCTGGAAGTTACGAGAGTGGTGAGGGTAGCACTAGCTTTAGTAGCAGTTCCTCGGACGAGCAGTATTCGTCCGGGGTTCCTGGCATTTCCCTAGAAGAATTTCAGGAAATGCAACGCAGGATGGCCTCTGGAACTGGGGCTAGCTCGTCCAGAGTGCCACCCAACCCTTCTCAGGACGAAGAGGAGGAAGAGGAAAATATCATATATAGCTGTGCACCTGAGGTAGTGTCCATCTTAGACGCTCCTAAGTTAAAAACATTAGTAGATAGATACCAAATTCCTATTGAATTTGGACCTCGTCTACCCAGGGAAGGAGAATGGTGTTGTTCACCTTCTTCGGGTCTGGGGGTATACTCGTCTTATCTTTTAGCTGGTCTTAGGTTTCCCCTAAATTCATTTTGTAGAGGTCTCCTTCATAGGCTAGGTATTGGTCCTAACCAGCTTAATCCCAACGGTTGGAGGACGATAGTTGCCATGCAAGTGTTATGGCGTGAGGCACTGGAAGGGGATCGTCCTATAACAGTGGACGAGTTCCTCTACTGTTATAAGCCCTCAAAAATAAAACAATCAGCTGGTTTTTACCAGTTCTCGTCCAGAGGCTCTCAGTATAGTTTAATAAAGGGCCGTAGCTCGTCTGATAGGCTCTGGAAACAAGAATTTTTTATCATTTCTGGAAACTGGGCTGGGGACCCAACAGAAGTTAGTAATGCCCCCTTCCCTCCTTTTACCAGCCCCATAGGTCGTCTTCGTCCTGAGGGTATGTTTTCTTTCCATGTTACTTCATTTTCTTACACTTTTTCCAACTGTCAATCGTCTAACCATTTTTCTTTTATTGGTGCAGCTGTTACTCGTCCACGTTTGGACAGGTTTTATTTAGATCGTATTGACCAAGTACGTGCCTTCCCTAGAAGGACTTTCCACGACTTAGTCACTTTCAGTAGTTTGGCTACGTGGGGACTTGGCCCAGAACCTACCCCTGAAAACTTAAGTCACGAGGAGACCACTCGACGAAGTAAGTATCTTCTGCTCCACAATACTTGTTTTTATTCTCTTTTTTTTTTTTTTTTTAAACTGATTTTCCTCGTCATAGGAATAATGACCATGAGAGAAAATAAGGACAAAACAGTAACTAGTGGGGACGAGGGCGCTCCTCCTGTCGTCCAGAAGAGCGCCGTCCAGGCTGGGAAGAGGAAGTCTAAAATTTCGAGTGCTGTGGACCTAGAGAACCTTCCCAGTCGTCGAGGTCCTAAAAAACCAAAAACCACTCAGACTTCTCTTCCCAAGGTCCCCAAATTCACTCCTTAGACGGTGAATCTGGACGAGCCTCCTGTCAGTGTGGAGCCCGTCCAGATAGTTCATCCTGTTCCAACTGATCCTCCCCCTCCTCCAACCAAGACTTCGCGTAAGCCTCATCTGCCAGAAGAATCAAATCGTCCTTCCAACTTGGTGCTGGACGAAGGTTATGCATGGAGGACGTTCAAAGGGATCGTCACAGACAATGAAGTTAACGAATGTTACAACATGTCAGTGAAGGACTTTGAACGTTCTGGCATCCATGATCTTTTCAGGGTATGGCTTTAATTCGTCCTTATGTACTTCTTTCCTTCTTCTTTTCCTCTTTTCCTAACTCTTCTTCGTCCATGAACAGGCTATGTCAAAGTTTTATACAGCGACGTGCCAAGCCAAGGAACTTGCTGAGGAGACCAGGACGGCAAGAGAGAAGGTTAAAGAGGTGACTAACGAAATTTTGTCGAAGAAGGGAGAAGTGATAAGGCTAACCGAGGAAATCAACCGTCTACTGGGAATTGAGACGAAATTAAAGGACGAGGTGGAGAAACTTAAAGCAGACGTCGTTGAAAAAGATACTCGTATTGTATATCTGGAGGGACAAGTTTCAGAGTTCACTTCGTCCTTGGAGAAGGCACGTGAAGAAGCCATATCAGCCTTCAAGAAGTTTGACGAATACAAGAATTGTCTAGACAGTCATTATGCTGCTGGGTATGAAGACTTCCGTGCTAATGCTAAGGACGCGTTCCCTGACTTGAACTTCGATGCGTTTAAGATCCCTCTCGCCACAGAAAGTTCCCTGCTTATGACGGGCTCTGAGGACGTCAATATGGAGGACGATGCCAATGACGAGGTAACCCAGGACGATCCGAAGAACGCTCCCGGCGGTGAATCTAAGTGACTTTATTTGTCTTTTAAAAAGTTTGTATTTTAATTTTATTTGGAGGTGCCCACTGTTTTGGGCTTTTTCTTCTCTTTTTAAATTTTATTCAAGTACAATTTCCTCGTCCAAGTCTATCGACGAGCTTTTATGAACAAGCATTATAAGGGTTTTTGGACGGTGGTCGTCTACCCTGTGAATTTTATGAATATATGAATGCTTTTCTTTCACTGTTCATTGTGTGAATATTTCTTTAGTTTTGTAAACAAACTTCCTTTATGTCGTCCTTACCATTCCGGTGGTTGTGGGACTCGTGTAGGTTTTGTCTCGTCTTGGGCATATGGACGAATTCCTTCCTTGATAACATCATGAGATGTTTATTATCAAAGTTCATTCATAAACGACGTCTTTTTGCCAGATTTAATTCGTTACCCAAATTTAGGACGATTATTTATTCGTCCTTAATAAAATTTTTTCAACAAATTCTCGTCCATGGGCTGGATTGTTATGTTGGTTAGATTCGTCTATGGGCTTATGGTGTTTTAACACGCACATTGTTTGTCCATGGTGTAGACGATTATACTTCGTGTTCGTCCTGTCTAGAGCTTAGACGGACATACCTTTATTTTTATTGCTTTATCCTTATTCCAAGGAAAGCTTCTAGACAATACTTCCTTGGAAGCTTTTAGACGATACTTCCTTGCGTCCAAGGATTTTACTCGTCTTTGGCTTTTCGCCTTCCGTGGATCATTTTGAATCATAGAAAATAAAGGATTCCCATACAACCATACATACTTAAAACACACCATATGTATATTCAGAAATCCATACTATGTAATCATTCGTCCACAATCATGGCACATGCTTAAGAGCTTGTGCTTTTAGGGAATTAAAAACACATAATAAACATAAATTCGTCCATGAGCAGCATAAAATACTTATACACTTAGAAACACAATAGTAATAAGCAAATACTGGAAAATAATATTAAGCATTACTTTAAACTTCCAAAGGTCTCGTCCATGCCAAGACTCGTCCGTGATCACCTTTCATTGATAGTACCTCCTTAGGTGTTCAACATTCCACGGGTTCTCTAACCTTCGTCCATCCAGGGCTTCTAAATAGTAGGATCCTTGTTTCTTAGAGTTGATAACTCTGTAAGGTCCTTCCCAGTTTGGTTCCAGCTTCCCATGGGCCGGGTTTCTGGTGGCCAAAGAGACCCTTTTAAGGACGAGATCCCCAACACTGAAGCGCCTGGGTTTCACCATAGCATCATGCCGCTTCGCCATGAGATTCTTGTACCTTGTTGTTCTTTGCTCCGCGTCTATTCTTACCTCGTCTATGAGATCGAGGTTAAGACGAAGCTGTTCGTCGTTTTCCTCATCCTGATACTTCATCACTCTATGGCTGGCCATATGCACTTCTGCAGGTATGACCGCTTCGCTCCCATAAGCCAATTTGAAAGGAGTCTCTCCTGTGGGAGTCCTCGCTGTCGTCCTGTAAGCCCACAAAACACCTGGTAATTCATTCGGCCATACTCCCTTTGCCCCTTCAAGCCGAGTCTTGATGATTTTCAACAAGGATCGGTTTGCTACTTCTGCTTGTCCGTTAGCTTGCGGGTGGGAGGGTGAGGAATAGTGATTCTTGATTCCAAGCTGTTCAGAAAATTCTCTGAAGGGGGTGTTGTCAAACTGTCGTCCATTGTCAGATACGAGCAATCTTGGCACACCAAATCTGCATACAATGTCCTTCCAGACGAAATTTTTGACATTTTGCTGTGTAATTTTCACTAAAGGCTCAGCTTCCACCCATTTAGTGAAGTAGTCTATTCCCACTACCAAAAACTTCATCTGTCTGGTTCTAGTTGGGAAGGGGCCTAAAATATCCAAACCCCACTGTGCAAAAGGCCAAGGGGCCATCATTGGGGTGAGGTATTCTGAAGGCAGTCTAGGAATATTGCTGAACCATTGACATTGATCACATACCTTTACATATGCCTTAGCATCAGCTTGGATGGTTGGCCAGTAGTACCCTGCACGGATGGCCTTGTGGACGAGTGATCTGGCTCCTGAGTGATTGCCACATGCTCCTTCATGAACTTCCCTCAGTACGTAGTTCGCTTCGTCTGGAGCTAAGCACCTCAGATATGGTTGTGAAAAACCTCTTTTGTATAAAATCTCGTCTATAAGGATGTATCTGGCTGATTTAACTCTTAGCTTCCTGGCTTTGTCCTTCCCTTCTGGAAGCCTTCCATCCTTCAGGTATGAGACTATTGGGGTCATCCAATTCTCTTCACCTTCTATTTGCAACATTTCTGGAAGGTCTATGCTCGGCATGTACTGTATTTCATCTGATTTGTCCATTGCTTCATTGGCGGAGGCTTCCTTCGCTAGAGTGTCTGCTTCCATGTTCTCTTCCCTCGGGATTTGCACGAAATTAGCTTCTCTGAATTTCTTCATAAGGCGTAACACCTTCTTCAGATACCTCTTCATTCTATCTTCCTTGGCTTCACATGTTCCATTTACTTGGCCTATAACCAACTGTGAATCTCCCAGGACGAGTACGGAGTCTACCTCTACAGATTTAGCTAACTCCAACCCTTTAAGAAGGGCTTCATACTCTGCTTCATTGTTAGTTGTTTGATACTGCAAGCGAACCTTGTGATTCAATTTATCTCCTTCTGGTGATTGTAAAACCACTCCTATACCTCCTGCATACAGTGTAGATGATCCATCTACATGGACGACCCATCTTTTATTGCCTTCTTTGTCATCCAAGTCCTCACAACTCGGAGTAAATTCTGCGATGAAATCTGCTAGGGCTTGAGCTTTTATCGCATTCCTCGGTTAGTACCGAATATCAAACTCACCGAGCTCAATTGCCCATTGAATTAGTCGTCCTGCAGCTTCAAGTTTACTCATTGCCTTCTTGAGTGGATGATCCGTCATGACAATGATGACATGACCTTGGAAGTAATGTCTTAACTTCCTAGAAGCTGTTATTAGTGCGAAGGCTAACTTCTCTATCAATGGGTACCTTCCTTCTGCTCCTCTCAGTGCCCGGCTAGTGTAATACACAGGCTTCTGTACCTTTTCTTCCTCCCTGACCAACGCTGAACTCACGGCGTGTGGGGACACTGCTAAGTATAAATATAGTTCTTCTTCTGGCACGGACGGACTTAGCAAAGGGGCCGTGGCAAGATAATGCTTTAGGTCCTAGAAGGCTTTTTGACATTCGTCCATCCACTCAAATGCCTTCCTGAGAATCTTAAAAAAGGGTAAACACTTATCAGTGGCTCTTGAGACAAACCTGTTTAGTGCTGCAACTCGTCCTGTTAGGGATTGGACTTCCTTGATGTTCTTCGGTGGCTCCATGTCCAATATGGCTTGGATCTTGTCTGGATTTGCTTCAATTCCTCTCTCTGAAACCATGAATCCTAAAAACTTTCCTGAAGATACTCCGAAGGCACATTTACTTGGGTTCAGCTTCATCTTGTATCGCCTAAGTGTTTCAAAAGCTTCCTGAAGATCGTCCAAGTGGCTTCCTTCGTCTAAGCTCTTCACAAGCATATCATCCACGTACACCTCTACATTCCATCCTATCTGTGGACGAAACATGTGATTCACCAGTCTTTGATAAGTTGCCCCTGCGTTCTTCAGACCGAAGGGCATCACCTTGTAGCAAAATAAACCTTGACTAGTAATAAAAGATGTCTTTTCTTGATCTGCCTCGTCCATCTTTATCTGATTATATCCTGAGAAGGCGTCCATGAAGCTCAACAGTTGATGGCCAGCGGTAGAATCAACCAATTGATCAATACGAGGCAAGGGATAACTATCCTTAGGACAGGCCTTATTTAAGTCAGTGAAGTCAACACACATCCTCCACTTGCCATTTGCTTTTTTTACCATCACTACATTTGCCAACCAATCCGGGTAATAGACTTCCCGGATGAATTGTGCCGTGGTAAGTTTTTGAACCTCTTCCTTGATAGCCTTCTCTCGTTCAGGGGCGAATACCCTCTTCTTTTGACGAATAGGCCTAGAAGAGGGGGATACGTTCAGTCGATGAGTAATTACATCTGGATCAATACCAGGCATGTCGTCATGACTCCATGCAAAAACATCGGCATTCTTCTTTAGAAACTGGACGAGGTCTTCTTTCGCCTTCTCCTTCATACTTGTTCCAATTCTAGTGAATTTCTCCGGGTCATTTTCTTGTAATAAAACATCTTCCAATACTTCAGTTGGTTCTGCAACAATTTTCCATTCTTCTATACTCATAGTATGCATCTGCTCATCCATAGCCAACATGGCTAGGTAACACTCCCTGGCTGCCAATTGATCTCCTTGTGCTTGTCCAATTCTGCATTCCGTAGGGAATTTAACTGATAGATGGTAGGTGGAAGTTACTGCCTTCCAACTGTTCAAAGTTGGTCTTCCAATAATGGCATTATATGAGGACGAACAATCCACCACAAGGAAATTTACTTCCTTAGTTATCTGCTGAGGGTATGACCCTACCACTACAGGCAAGGTAATAGTACCTACGGGCTGCACTTTCATTCCTCCAAATCCTATCAGTGGTGAGCCTGCTGGACGAAGCTGATCTCGTCCAAGCTTCATCTGCTGGAAGGCAGGATAATATAATATATCCGCTGAACTTCCATTATCCACCAACACCCTCCTAGTTCTGTAGTCTGCTATCAGTAGGGTAATGACAATTGCATCGTCATGTGGATGATGAATTCTTTCAGCTTCTTCATCTGTGAAAGAAATGGTTGGCTCGTCCGTCCCCCTCATCCTCGATGATCGTCCAGAGAGTTGGACATTCTGCACCACTTTAAGATACGTCTTCTTTGATCTAGAGGATTGTCCTTCAGAAGTCCCTCCAATGATAACCCTTATTTCTCCTAGTGGGGGGCGCGATGACTCTTCCATCTTCGCTTTCAATTTTTCATCTTTATGATCCCTTCCAACGAAATGCCTCAACTTTCCTTGTCTAATGAGATTCTCGATCTGCTGCTTCAAGTCATAACACTCGTCCGTGTCATGCCCATGATCCCTATGGAAGCGACAATATTTATTCTTATTGCGCTTGTTAGGATCTCCCTTCATCTTCTCTGGCCACTTCAAGGAAGGATCATCCTTGATTTGCATAAGCACTTGATCAAGTGGGGCATTCAAGGGTGTGTAATTCTGATTCCTTGTTGATGGGCCTGCCTTCTTGTTATCCCTATCTTGATCCTTCTTATCTTCCGTTCGTCCCTTCTTTGGACGAGGCCCTTGGTCAGGATGACGCGGGGGGTTGCCCTCCATTCTCTCAGCCCTCTTCCTTTTCTTAGCTATGATGGCGTCTTTTGCGTTCATAAAGTTTTGGGCTGAATGGACGAGTTCAGCCATGGATTGGGGCTCTTTTTCATACAACTTGTGAATGAATAAGTCTGAATTAACCCCATTGTGGAAAGCTGCCAAAAGGAGCTTGTCGTCCACCTCGTCTACTGTCAAGGCTTCCTTGTTAAAGCGTGTGATGAAGGAACGCAGGCTCTCATTCTCTCCTTGCTCTATGGTCAGCAAACTGGACGAGGAACGTTTGTGTCTCTGTCCCCCAATGAAATTATTGACAAATAATTTGCTTAACTCCTCGAAAGAACTTACAGAATTTGGGGGTATTTTGCTGAACCATACTCGCGCTGGTCCCTTCAGGGTGGTAGGGAAGGCTCTGCACATAATCTCGTCTGGAACCCCTTGAAGATGCATTGTGGTCTTGAAAGTAGCAATGTGGTCAAAAGGATCACGTGCTCCATCATATGAATCCAGGGAAGGCATTTTGAACTTCGGTGGCAAGGGATGCCCATTGATGGAAGCCGTGAAAGGGGAATCTGTCCGGTAAACCAAATCCTCAACGGGATTTGCTCTTCTCATGTTTTCCCTCATCTCGTCCATAACCTTCCTCATTTGATCCATTTCCTTCTCCAAATGTGGCACCCTTCGTGACGTGGTGCCTCTTGACTGAGCCTCAGGCTCAGCATTTCCTCCTCTATCTTCTTGACTTTGGGACTGTCTTTCAGCCTGTCCTTCACGGCGCTGCCTCTCCATCTCCCTAGTCAATTCTTGATTTTGGCGAGTTAACTCCGCCATCGCGGCCGCCATAGATTGCATGTGTTGGATGGAAGGCGACTGCATGACAGGCGCTGACTGGCGATCGCGATGGGGGTTACTTGAAGCATCTCTACTTCCCTGATGGCCTGGGCTTGTAGCCCTCGACCTAGTCCGAACCATTCAACCTTTTTCTCAGAAAGCCAAATCGCAAAACAGTTTACGATCAGTTCCCACAGACGGTGCCAAACTGATGGTGAGTAAAATCAGTTTGGTTGAACACTTCGGCTTCGGTGGGCTACGGCGTTTGCAGAGGCCTGTAAAAGAAGAAAAAAAATCAAAGGATGACCGGGGTGGACCGGCCAAATATCCTCCGATGGTGAAGTTAGTGTCTTCTCTCGTATGAAGTTCTAACTGTATTGTAAGTAAAGATCTCAGAATATCATCCCTTCACATAATTCGGACCGGTCCTTATATAGGATACTCTGGGGCGGTTATTGGTTCAATAACTTCCCCCAGATTTGTGGAATCCGGACGTAACTTCTTCAACGGCTATAGAAATCATAACCGCTGCTGGAAGTTACACACTTGGAAGAAATTGGCGGCGATGAACACGGGTTGATTAACCGCTCCAGAATTTGCTAAGTATCATGTGGTCGTCCATGTGCAATTCTTATGGACGACCCTTTATCATGCTGTTCTTTGGTCGTCCAAGTGATTCATCCGTGGACGACCCTCCATACTTGATAACGGGGCCTGCACAATTGGTCGACCCCTCAAGGAAGAGAGGTCTGGACGAATAGGAGAAGGCATAGTTGCTAGGCAAACTGCATATCATTGGACGACCCATCTGGACGAATAGGAGACGGCCATTTTTTGCTACCCCATCACACACTAATAATATAATAGTAAAAAACATTTTCAAATAACTTTTTGAAGGTTGATTCTCTTGTGATTTCATTGGCACTCACTAGAAAATCTCTCCCTCCATCATTAGTAGCCTTGGTTGTCTATGGAATTATCTACTTCTTGCATGAGTTTCTTCAGTTTGAGGTCTCACATACCCGAAGGAAAGGAAACCAAATAACTCATTATGTTACTTGAGTTGAGGAGAGCTCTTGCTTCTTAGAACACGCTCTCTCAAACGTTGTAATCCATTTTCATTCAACTTAATAAAATTTCATCTTTCCTATAATAAAAAATATATAATGGTAAATAAAATTGTCAAAGAATTGTTTGTCTTACTTACTTTTAAAGTTGACGCATTATTTTTTATTTTTTTGAGCCTTAAAATTGTAATATTCCTATCATCAACAAAAAAAATCACAAAGAAAAAAGAATAAAATCCGTGAGATAAACATGCATTTTTTTTTTGTCCTTATCTTGATGAAAGTGGTTGATGATAGGTCTAGTTCTATTATTGTTATCATTTATGTGTTAAAGACTTTAATTACATAGTAATGTATATCTAATATCATAGAAAAATCCATTTCCTCCGCTAGAGTCCTTTGCAAATGATAAGAAGGAGCAGTGTTGGGTCTGGTCATTATCTGAATATATTGATGGAAAGCTCTTGTTTTGGAGTAACTCAATTGCTTAAGCGCTAAATCAGTCTTTAAAAGGCAATGACTTTCTACTTAGTGGAAGTCACTCAAACAATTTTTTGAATAAAAACTAAGAAAATGAGGTATTTGATGACCTCTTGATTGAAAGGGACAAACTAAAAGTGGCTTGAAAGAACAACATATTCACTAGTGTAGATGGAGCCATTCATCTTTGCTTAAAAGCATTATTGTTTATACAAAAATTATATGAAGCTCCAGCAGCATTTGGACACTTAGCCATTTGGCAAATTCTTTTTTAGGGTATAGGTTGGTGTGGCTGTTTGATTAGACGACAAAGGGAAGACTTCACCACCCCTCACCAACACCAGGTAACCCTTTAAAATAGCAAAAAAAACAAAAACAAAAACAGAACAAAACAAAACCAAACCACCAAAATAGTCAAAAGGGTTCTTGATTATTTATATGTTAATTATTTCTAGATTCAATTTCTGACCAAAGTAGCTGTGAAAGTGATGTGAAAGTGGGATCAAGCTAAGCCTTGAGTTGTTCTGTTTATTTTGTGTTCCTTATTGGTTTGAGTAGGTAGATTAAAGTAACTCTTTTAGAGTACTCAAAAGGGTGTCTCGCCCAGGTGTACAATTTATGGAATGGTTGAGATGGAGGGACCATTGATCATCTAAAAGGTTCATAGAAGGATTATAATTTAAAAAGAAAAGGCATCATAGTATTTTACTTCTATTAGGTTTCATAAACTCAAAACTTTTGCTATTTTATTTGGCAATTGCAGCTGGTTATAGAGCCCTGAACTAGGACCTTCCTTCTTCTAAAAAAAAAAAAAAAAACCTAGGACCTTCCATGTCTTGTATGGTAGATTCAAATGAATAATTTGGGAGCCAAAGTACTACAAGAAGGGCGGAGCTACACGTATAAGTGGGGGCCATGGGGCCCCGAAAATTTTAAAAATATTTTAATACTATGTATAAATATTTAAAATGTTAATTATTAGCCTACAAAATAAAACTTGGCCCCTCCAAATATTTGAGCTAGTCTAATGATACTTTTAAAAAAATTGTCCAATTGATCTAGTAGTTATAAAGAATGTTTTTTTTTTTTTTTTCACATTTATTTTTTATTGTAAAATATGTTTTGGTGTCTGTTAAAATTTTGGATCATTCATAACTTTGAATATTTCATTAGTTCAATTGAAATCTTTTTACTCACTTTGATAGACAATTTGGTAACTAATATTAAAAATAAAAACTTTAAAAGATTCACTACGAAGGATACTAAGTTATATGGGTATAGATGTATGTGTTTGTGCATGTTTATGAAAGTTTGTATAAGCTAATAAATAGTATCATAAGTTCGCCTCTCAAACAAAAATTTCTAGCTATGCCCGTGACCAGAAGTCATCAAATTCGCATTTATGTTGAACTTGTTGTTGAACTCTAATTTGGCCACCCAAAAAAAAAAAAAATTTGGAAATTATTTGCTTAAGTGTTTAAACCAATTATTTGCATAAGCAATTTAACAAAAGCAATTTATTTGCTTAAGTGTTTAAACCTATAATTGGTCATGAAACCGGTGAACTAATTTAAGAAGCTTCTATGTAGCTATGCCTAGGTGAAATTAGTTCATAGGTCTTTTTCATTTTCCATAAAACAAGAATAACAACAACAGTAAAGCAACAACTATAATGTGGAAAAAGACAATCTTGAAGTAAACAACTACAACTATTCGAATCTTGCGACGACAAAGAATCCCAATTAAAAGGCGGCAAACCAAACTTTACCCTTTGTAGCAATTCAATGAACAAAGAACAATGATGAAAGTAAATTTAAGTCTCAGAATCCTTTGGATTGGCCCAAAAAAATTCACTGTCTCTGGCCTATTGGTCTCTCCAGGTCTCAGTCCCGCAAAACATTTCGAGTTGGGCTGGTGGATTTTATATCTGTCCAACTTGTGGAGGGGCTAACTTAAGCCCATACTATCTTCACCACCCAATTGGCCTGGGCTTGTTCATTCCAATTGAGTTATAAGAATAGGTAATTAATTGTATTTAGGTCCTATGCTTCTTCGATAGTTCCATTGAAAAGCCATGGTGGGCTTTTATTGTCCACTGTCCAATCAAGCCCAATTAGAGATCCCAGCAGCTTTCTATTTGCCTATATGTGGCGTTTGGTACAGGGTAATGTTTTAGGATTCTTGGGAATATTTAAAGATTCTCATGTTTTGTTGCAAATCATGTTAGGGAATCAGATGCCAAGGGAATCCTTAAACCCCTCTCAGTAAGAATGTGGATTCTCTTTAAAACATGTGAGAATCTAGATTCTCAAGCTTAAAGGAAATTATATTTTTTATAAATTGACAATTTTAACCCTTTTTTTTAAATGACTTGGTAGTTCACATTCAAATCTAAAGATAGAATGAGAAAAATAAATAATTTATTTAAGATTCTTAGGAATAAACCAAACATAGGAATAGCTACATTCTTAGGAATGTTCCTAGGAATCTGGATGCCAAGAGTAATGTAGATTCCCCCGTACCAAACGCCACCTAAAAGTTATAGCAAGTAGTAACTAGCAACTATTCAGCAAAAAGAAGGAAAAAAAAAAATATATATATATATATATATATATATATATATTAGTAACTAGTAACTATACTCATGATTTTCCTTATCTTATTGACTGCGGTGGATTGGGATCATCATTCCAAATATAAGATTAATTTCATGGGACAGAAGAATCTATTTGGCTGCACATCTGAAGAGACATTTGGCTATTATCTTAACCGACCAGAGTTCCACTTTCTCCTTTGTAACAAAAAATCAATAATGTCCTCCAAGGCTTTTATTATATTATCCCTTGACTAGAATCTGCCAATGGCATGGGAAGGAGAAACTGTTTGCTTTCCCGAAACCCTTGAAGAAGTTATCCTTTTTGGCTTTTCATTAAACGAAGTGCAAAAGAAGAATCAATTTAGCCAAGATAACTCTCCATGTATTCTTCTTTTATCAACTCATTCTTTTTCTGGATTCCATAAATACAAAGGAGAAAAAAAAGTTATTCCTTTCCTAACTTCTAATCTTCATTTAAATTGAAAAAGGACCATTTGAAAATGGACAAGGCAACCAGGCAATCAAGTAAATAAAGAATCTTTAACAAAACATTCCATTAGATCCATTGCAATGACTAATCTGCCCCTTCCAAATTTCTGAATTGCAGTGGTCCCTGGGCAATCAATGTTGACAAATTAACTGGAGTAAAAACTAGACATAAAAAGGTTTTTATTTTTATATGTTTGTGAGTGAGTTTTTTGGCTAAGGACAGGGGGTTGGAGAGATTTAAACAAGTAACTTCCATTACATGAGGCATGATCCTTGAGGACTCGAACCAAGTGTACTGCCTTTGGACTCTCCCTTGTGTGTGTCGGTTTTGTTTTTAAAAGAATATTAAAATCATGATCTGAATGCATTTGCTGCCCCCTTACAAATTGGCCTAACTTATAATGACATTAGATTGACAATCTTATATGGTTTTACTAGTTTCACCGTGTGATCCTTTGCCATGAGCAGTATCACGTACATGCACAATATTTTTTACAACAAATTTCATAACTACTGAATTATTAAGTTGTTATTAATATCATCTCATTTACAACTTGTCACCTCAATGGTTGTGAATAATTTGAGAGGGGGTGGAATTTGTGACTCTAGACTAGAGGCTAGAGACTTATGGTTTGGCATATCAATTTGTAAATCAAAGAATAAATTAGTTAAATTAAGGGAGGACACTTTGGGAAACCATGTGTTCTATGAAAATAAGTGGAGGCCAAGCAAACTATAAAATTATTGAAACCATCATTTCCAGCATAGAACCTTAGGAAGAGATATATAGATAACCATATTCCCCAACAGAGAACCTCAAGAAAGGATATATATGATCACAATCTCTCTCTCTCTCTCTCTCTCTCTCTCTCTGTGGGGTTATAGTTATAACCCAAGCAGCCATGGACATCCCAGATAAGCTTATGCAGTACAGATACCATTTTACCATAGCAGTCATTGTTCCATTAGTTCTTTCCTTGCTATTGTATGCAGCTCCTCGGCTTCTCACCATCCTGGCCTACTTTTGGCCTCTCTTTGCATCTACAGCAGTTTTGTTGATGGCATTAATAGCCTTTGGTGGTCTATCCCAGTTTTCGAATGAAGCTCACGGTGAAAAAGCAGGCGCAGGAATTCTAGATTACGTTGGAGGACAGCCAGAACATAGTTAAGAGCCTCAAAATCATGTGTGAACTTATGAGGTTCAGATATGGATTTAGTATCCATTGATCAATGACCTCATTTTCTCTGTAACAATGTCTGCAAGAAAAGAAATTTTAAATTCCCACCTTGTTTTTTTCCCCCCCTAAATCTTAAAGTGACTTGGATGACAGTGACAATGTAAATTCTGGTAATAATAAATGAAAGACAGTTTGGTTCTCTATGTACATAGTACCGACTTTTATGGCCTGAGAAATTTACTTTGTGACACCATTTCTTTTATCATTTTTGTTGTATACTTTTAATGGATTGATTGGGTTGTTGTGAATCTTGTGATGGGCTCCTAATTTTGAGAAGAACTTAATATAGGAATTAAATCATACGAAGAATTCTGGTGCGCAAGAAGTTGGTGTTTCAAGTTTCAATCATTGATCTCAAAAAATTGTCCTTTGAGTCTGCAAATCAATGTTTCCTTATAGGTCAAGTTCTTATGAGTTGTTTCATGATGAAATGAGTTTACTGATTGCCTTAAGATGTCTTAAGTTTCTGTTATGCATACACTATACATATGATATGCTTCAAGAGAGCTTGCATTCCTGCTGGTTTGGTTACCTTGTCTATTACTCTGGAAGTTCCCCTTCTCTAACAATGATCCTTGGGTAAAAGCATGAAAGTGCTTTATCCTATGCCTGTCTTTAAGCAAACCACTTCTGTAATACAAAAGTCGCAAAAGCCAAAGAAGAGACTTGAGCACTAACCTAACACCTAAGATGCACAGATACAAGTATGGTAATACAATATTTCTTGAAAAACCTAAGGTATGATACGTAGCAGATACACATATTAATTACTTATTAAATATTTTTTTTTATATATTGTTAAGCATTTACTTTTCATATATTGTTAAGCATATATTAATTTAAGAGCAATAATGGATGATAAAGTGAGTTTATGGTCATTAAATGGTTTATAGTACAAACCAAGATCCAAAAGAGTAAATAAAAGATAACTTCTATTTTTTCTCTAAAAAAAATGTTCTAAATTGAAAACAATATATAAAAATATAAATAAAAATTCTTACAAGTTTGTGCTATCACTCATTATCGGGGTTGGGTTACAACGATATCCAAGCAATATCACAGGCATATCCTAGACGTATTGGCACTTTTGTTTTGTATTATTTTTATTATTATTATTTTTTTTTAACACAACTAGGCATGTATCATAGAGGTATCCAGTACAATTCTTGTACAATATGTATCATACATGGATAGGTTAGCAAAAATAGAGTATCCATGCATCCTAACACACACCTCCTTATTGGAGAGAGAGAGAGAGAGAGAGAGAGAGAGAGAGAGAGAGAGAGAGAGAGAGAGAGAGAGAGAGAGAGAGATTAATTATATTTAAGAAAAAGTGTACTAAGTCATAAATAAAGTGAGAACCCATGCAATACCTACAGAGTTCCATGGGATGCAAAACTCATGGATGATCGAGATAAAAGTTTAAAGACTTAATTTTTCAAGGTTTTCTCAACTATTTTATCATAAAAATAACTAGATAGTACCAAGTGAGTTACAAGGTTCTTGCCTTGGTTATAAATGCATGACTTAATGAGTTGAGTAATGAATGATTAATGATAGAATATTGATATGAATTTGAGGTATGCCTAATAAGTATGCATGGAATGAAATCAAGGTGGGATTGATGATATATTAGTGTAATACGACAAGGGTAAACTTGGATACAATATCTTAGGTGTAGTATAATGTACATTAGGTTTCTCAATTGCATTAATATGCTTGGGAATTAGCGCACGTTCATCAATTTTTTCTTCCTTTCTTTACCGAATTCAATAGTACCAGTCGACCATCTCACAGTTCTTTAGTGTTTAGCGTTTTGATTGTTGTTGAGTTTCCATAACGGAGTGAATATATGAAGTTTAAAGCAGTCTAATCTCCACCAGATTCATCATCTCACGGTTCTGGCAAAAATATGTACTAGTCTTGTCACCAGTTCAATGAATTCATAGTCATTCCTTCTCTTGCAAAGGTACATTTGCACTTAGCTTTCAAATATAGCTACAAAATAAAAGATCTCACATCTTCAATGGTTATTATACCTTATACAAAGGGGTTAACAGGATGGTGTTAGTCAGATCTGAACTTAGGATGACTGAGATGACATAAGATCAGATACTGTCAAAGCTCCGGATTGATCAACATCAAGTCTCTTAAATGTCTCTATCACAACTGAAACATCCTCAGGGCTAATCTTCCCCATTTCCTCAAGCTTATATATGACAAATTCTGCAATACTGATAACAGAAACCAACAAGGCACACATAAGAATCATAGGGAAAACTCAGCCAATTAATGAAAACATCATTAACAAGATCATAAAATTTTACATAGAAGGGAATAGGCATGTGTGGTGAAAGAAAGAGCCTAAAGTTACTGCTAGTTAATTTGTCTTCCTTTAGGTTTAATGTGTTCAGCACTACACAAATGACTCTTACCTAACAGCCTTATCATGATCAAGATCTGCTGCCTCAAGATCCGAGGGTGTCAAATTTCGTTTAAGAACCCATTTCACGAATGAGCTTTGCCTTCTTTCAGTGTATAGTTCAGCAAGGTAGAGAAAGAACTGAGCTAAGCAAATGGTACTGCTCAATATCCAGAAAATAGCAAAAATACGACCCCGTTTAGTTGAGAAGCTCTCATCCCCATAACCCAGAGTGGTGATGGTTGAACAGACACAATAGAATGCATCCATAAAATTGAATGCTTCAACTACAAATAAGAAGACAGTTCCAACTATTATAAGAACAAAAATAAGGATCCCTGCCATGATAAACTTATATTTAACTTTGTGAGTTTCAACCTCCTTAAGAATCTCAGTTGGACCCTTTTTGCGCATGTAAATGGTTCTAGCTAGAAGGATTTCCTGTTTTTCTACTATATAATCTGCAGCCTGACTAAGAATCAGCCCCACAAGAACCATGCCTGTGAAGACATAAATAGTTGCAAGTAGTTTTGCCAGCATGCTATTTGGCACAAGGTCCCCATATCCAACAGTAGTCATTGTAACAACACAAAAGTAAATGGAATCAAGAATTCCATTTGTTTTTTGACCCTTGATCTGATGCCTGATGAGGAAGAAACAAATGGTGCCTCCACCTAGGTAAGCAGCCAACCACATGAACACTTGCTTGAAATTAAATTGTGGTTTCGCAGGTATTGATGCAGGATGTAGAGGAGATTCAACTCCATTTTCTTCAGGGCGATTGGTCTCAGCTAAAGAAGCAGCACCACCACGTTGTTGTCTGAACTCTGAAAGCAATGATTCATTAGCATCATTATAAGCCATCACTAAACTTAGGTTCATCTGAATGGGAAACCTGCAGAACACAATTGTAAAATGACCTGAAATTAGCCATGTGACATAATGTGTCTGAATTCTAACCTTACATAAAATCATTGAACATTAGTCATTTTACATTAATTTCTAGTGGTCAGTAGTGAATAACTATAATCATCATTGCTTGCCAAAAATCAATGGATTTAATGTACAAAACTTTCACTTCCCTAGTAGCTCATAAACAGTGACACTAATTTCTTCGATATGCACTGATGGGAATGAATTATTTTGTTTCTGTACAATTTGCATTGCCATATTCATAGCTGAGCACTAAACTGAAATTCAGTCATTAAAAAAGCAATCATGCTTCTGCCCATTCAATAGCAGTTTGGCAAATTTTTTCCTTGTAAGTGACCCCATGCGATTTTAGCATATAAAATGCACTTGCAGTTAACAATTGCACTTGGTGCCATCTCCGAGAGATTACTGTGCATGGGGGATGGAGGAATTACACATACCAAGAGGAATAGTCAAGTACTCGTAAGAGCTCAGGCCACCTTCGTTAGAGGAGAGAGAGAGAGAGAGAAAAAAAAAAAAAACATTTACATTTGAATTGAAATCAAGGTAAACATGGTTAGAAGTTTAGCCAACTTGTTCCAAAGGAAATCAAGGAAAACAAATATTAATTATCCTAGTTTTATCATTAATTATCTATTTGAAACACAAAGGTCCTGGCTTTTAACTGAATATCCATTATTACTGAATCAAACAACATGCAATTCTTACCATCAAATTGGATCCTAACATGTATAACAAATCAACTTTCTCTCGTTAGATATGCAATCAAATAAAATGGCTTCTCAGAAACTATAAATTTGTTTTGAAAAATTAAAAGAAAAAAAAAAGTTAATAGAAGAAAGAATGAATATGAATTAATATGCTTTTAGAATATTATATTTCTTAAACTCATACCAATATTTCTTAAACTTAAGCACCATACCAATATGAACATTCACACAGAGGAGAAAGAAAGTAGATGAATTAATGTTTATGGAAAGATAGAAACAGAACCCAGAAGGTATTGAAAATTGGAGATTTTGTCTTACACGAGAAAGCCGTTATTGCAAATCAATTGCTCAATTTGAAAGTGATGTGTCTGTACTTTTGCATGACCCACAGAGAACTCAGAAACATAGGACCCGAAAGAACTGTAATATCACAGGGAAGTAGTATCAAAGTGTTAAAAAAAAGGAACCAAGATTCACTCTGATGCTTCCAACTGGCCAGTTTCTCACCACTAATAAGAACCAAACATGGACTTTGACCTCCAATTATTAAGACCCATATGGCCAATGTCACATACCAGAAAGCATGCTCTAATCTTCTTCTGTTTTTATCTTTTAAAAATATAAAAATAGTATGCTATAATCTAGTATGCCATAAAAGCTAACAAGTGACAATTACTTAAGGCCCATATGGCTAATGTCACATACCAGAAAGCATGCTCTAATCTACTTCTGTTTTTATCTTTTAATAATATAAAAATAGTATGCTATAATCTAGAATGCCATAAAAGCTAACAAGTAACAATTACTTGAAACTAGGGAGCTAATTTTTTTATTTTATTAGTTTTAAGTGGTATATCAACTTTGTTAAATTAATCTACTTATTGTCCGTGAGATAGTTTGAAAATAGCAAAAAAATAGTCTGAAAATCCCATAAATCAATAGTGTGGTCAATAGAACTTAGAATCTTCTAGATTACTGTATATCTTTCATTTCTATTAAACATTTAAACCCACTGCTCACTATTCCAAAATGAACACTAATATTTAATTCTTAATTCAACCCAAAAAGTTGAATGATCACTATTCAGTTGAAAATAGTTAAATATACATGAACACGCGCCCAACAATCAACATAAACAAAAATGAGGGCGCAATCCCAATTAAGAAACACACACATACACACATGAACACGCCAGCTATGATAAAATGTTTGCATTATCTTGTTTGACGGCTATAACTACATACACTATTTGAATAGGAACATACCAGTAACTAATGGAACGAATAATGCAAATATAAATATGATTTGTTTTTCGTAGGGTTGACATGGATAGTTCTAAACAAAATGTGAAATCTATGACCCTTATTAGGCTTATTTGGTCTTTTTAGGTCAGGTCAACTCGTTATAATTTGTATTTTTTTCACATGCAAAATAAAAATAAAATTTAAACTTTTTAATATTGACTTTATCTCATTTTCAACACAAAAAACCAAAGAACAAATAAACAAAAGCACTCGTAGAAGGAGTAAATTTTATATTTTAGCCACCAAAACCATTGCAAAAATTACATACACCCAGCCACTCGAGCCGTAGTTATTAAACTCAACTTAGATATTAACTTGATCTATGAGCTGGGTTATTGGGCCACTAGTTCAACCAGTACGTTATTGGTCAAACTACATGGTTAAATAAAATTTTTTATTTTACAATAAATATGTATAAAAATAAGTTTGAGAATCATAACATAAATATGTAAATTTAAAAAAAAGAAAAAAAAGAAAAAAAAGAAGCATATGCCTAAATTAAACTGGCCATCATAATTCAAAATCAAGGTTCACAATAACATAGTAGTCTTTTGATAGGATGATAGTCTTAGTGGTAGATAGATCGATAGAAAAGCACTTTTTTAAAAATTCTTTAGGTTTTTTTATTTCAAAAAAAAAATTCTTTAGGTTTTTTCCTCTTTAAATTATCATATGAACAAAGTTTAGCTACAAAATTGATTGTAACCTTAGGTTACAACCTTACTTAATATCTTTTTATTGGATATGAATTTTGAAAAATTCACCGTTGGATTACTTCTTCTTCTTATATTCCCATGCTTGCAAAATTTCTTGAAAATTAAAGAACAATAGCTATGTCATCAATAAATTATTTAAATTGTAAGTTTTTGTAATTAAAAATTGTGCATAAAATATAAGGTTATAGATTATATAGTAAATAACATCTGATTGACACAAAAGTTGATCTGTATATTAAAAGTGTAAAGAACATACAATTCAACGATTAGATTTTTAAAATATGCAGTAATTCTTATCTTATTGAGTAAGGTTGTAATTTTATGCTATAACCAATTTTATAGATAAACTTTTTCCTCACCATATTACAACATATTAAGTAGTAAAATAAGCCAAAAAAGTAGATCTATATATGTAAGTTTACAAATTTCACAAACTCTATCGGGTGACAAAAACTCATTCGGGTTACACGGGCTACTTCAAACCCACCAGGTTGATTGAGTTTAACGGGGTCTTGTGCATATATGATCCATTTAAACACCTAGACCGATTTAGGTGCCGGGTCACCGGTTTTCGGTCCAACCAGCTGGGTAGGTCCATGTTTAACAACTACGACCCAAGCCCAATTTGTGGTCTTAATGACTTATTTCTCTTTACAGGCCCAATAAAAAGTAAAAACAAAAGGATCCGTCTCTACACACTACACTCTGTGAGAGTTGGAGTTTTTTAGTTTCAGTTTTATATTATTATTATTATTATTTTTTGTGTCAGAGACTCTGAGTAGAGGGAAAATCCAGAAGTAGAACTGTAGAAGCACTCGACCTGGGAAAGAAAGAAGAAGAAAAACAAGGGCTTAAGCACTTCCCCTCCCTCTCTCACTGGTACAACGCTTACCAAGTTTTCTTACACTAACTCATGCTTCAATTACACATTTACTTTGTTTGCTTCTTTCTCTGTATATTTTCAAACCCTTTGCAGCTTAAAACCCATATTTCTCTTGCCATTTGTAGTTCATAAATCTTAGCGTTTCTGGGTATTAGCTCTTTACTTTGTTCTAGGAAAAAGAACCCATTTTTGTTTTACCTTTTAATTTTCTGTTTCTTAGACCATTTGTTGAATTTGTACTACCAGCTTGCTTTTGGGGCTTTGAGTAGCTTTAATTGAAGTTTATGCTTTAATAGTATTAATTTTTGTAGTCTGTTGTATATCCTATGCTAGCAAGAATAGACCATTTTTGTTTTATCTTTTGGTTTTTCTGTTTCTAAAGCCATTTTTGAATTTGTACTGCCAGCTAGCTTTTGGGGCTTTGGATAACTATAATTGAACTGTATACTTTAGTCCAAGTGTAAGTAATGACATCATTACCGTCGAAAAATATATGGATTCGGCGGCAACAGTGCCCATGTGGGGATTGGAAATGTTATGTTTCATATGAGGGTGATGCTGAAGAAACATCCATAGCATCTCAATTGGTAAAGAATGATATGGTGCCATCGGAATCTATGGTTGCTCCTTATGTTGGAATGGTGTTTAAGAGTGATGATGACGCGTTTGAGTATTATGGCAATTTTGCTAGAAAGAATGGATTTTCAATTAGGAAAGAGAGGTCAAGACTTAGCCCGCAATTGGGTATTTATAAACGCGACTTTGTTTGTTATCGTTCTGGATTTGCGCCTGCAAAGAAAAAGCCTATCGGGGAGCACCATAGGGATAGGAAATCGGTGAGATGTGGATGTGATGCAAAAATGTATTTATCGAAAGAGATAGTTGAAGGAGTTTCTCAGTGGTTTGTTGTACAGTTCAGTAATGTTCATAACCATGAACTTTTGGAAGATGACCAAGTACGCCTCCTTCCAGCATATCGTAAAATTCATGAGGCAGATCAAGAACGCATACTGTTACTTTCTAAAGCTGGGTTTCCTATTCATCGTATAGTGAAGGTGCTGGAGTTGGAAAAGGGGATTCAAGGTGGGCATTTACCATTTTTGGAGAGGGATGTCAGAAATTTTGTTCAGAACCGTAAGAAGGTTGTTCAAGAAAATGATGCTTTGCTCACTGAAAAAAGGGAAAATGATACGCTGGAACTGCTGGAGGCATGCAAGGCCACAAAAGAAACAGATGAAGACTTTGTTTATGATTTTTCTGTGGATGAGAATGATAAGGTTGAAAATATTGCTTGGTCCTATGGTGACTCAGTTCATGCATACACCATGTTTGGTGATGTGGTTTATTTTGACACTACTTATCGATCGATCACATATGGAATGCTTTTTGGAGCATGGCTTGGCATTGACAACCATGGTAGAACCATATTCTTTGGTTGTGTCCTGTTACAGGATGAAACATCCCGTTCCTTCTCATGGGCTTTACAGGTTTACTGCTAATATCCTTTATAATGGTTTTAGTTATGTATTCATATATCTTCCCTTGCAATAATTATTTCCCACCTTGAATACAGACTTTTGTCCGTTTCATGAGAGGAAGATGTCCACAAACAATTCTAACTGATTTGGACCCTGGGCTTATAGATGCCATAAGAAGTGAGCTACCAAACACTAAACATGTCACTTCTATATGGAATATTATCTCCAAACTACCAAGTTGGTTCTCTCTTCTGCTTGGATCTCGCTATGCAGAATTTAAATCTGAGTTTGATGTGTTATATCATGTGGATACTGTGGATGAATTTGATCTTCGATGGAATCAAATGCTTTCCATGTTTGGACTTGGTTCAGACAAACACATTGCTTTACTCTTTTCTTTCCGGGCATCTTGGGCACTATCCTATATGAGAGGTTACTTTCTTGCTCGAATGGCAACGACAGCATATTCAAAGTCTGTAGATTCATTCTTGAAAGGGGTTTTTAGTGCACAAACATGTTTGCGTAGCTTTTTTGAGCAGGTATATTAGTTAAAAGTTATTTTCCCTATTCACCTTGCATTCATGTTTTCCCTGTAGTCCATGCACTGATATTGCTTCTCTTGCTTGAACTCTTTCAGGTTGGTATTTCTGCTAACTTTCAAAATCATGCACATCTAGCAATGCAGTATATGCGTATAAAAACATGCATACCCATTGAAGATCATGCACGAAGCATTCTTACGCGTTTTGCCTTCAATGCTTTACAAAATGAGTTGGTGATGACCATGCAGTATGCAACATCTGAGATGGCTAATGGATCATATATTGTACGCCACTTCAAGAAGATGGATGGAGAGCATCTTGTCATATGGATACCAGAAGATGAACAGATCCATTGTTCCTGTAAAGAATTTGAGTCTTCAGGAATTTTGTGCAGACATGCTCTTAAGATACTTATAGTAAAAAACTACTTTCATCTTCCTGATAAATATTTTCTGAGTAGATGGCGCCGAGAAAGTTCTCCAGTTATTTATGAAGATAATTGTACTCAAAATGGTGAGGATGAATGGTTTCAAGAATATCATTGCCTTACTGAAACTCTATTCTCAGAATCATCTATTACAAAGGAGCGTTCTGATTATGTTCGTATTGAACTCACTAAAGAGCTCACAAGGCTCCTTAATGAGGTCAGAAACCTCCCAGAGATTGATGGAGTTGCTATGGATTTGACACTTTCCCCGACTTGTTGATTTGAAGTGAAGGATTCTATGCATGCTAGCAAATGCAGCTTTATTTTCATCTAATGGAGAGCAAAGACAGGTGAAAGAAAGTATGAGCAAAAGTTGAAGAAGGTGAAAAAGGGGGCACAAAATGTTAATGGATTCTCATTGACCACTTCCAATCAGAAGAGGTAACATTTTGAGAAGGGTTAACCAGGAGTGTATATTACAATATTTATTGTTGTCAATAGCCAGCTGTGACTCTGGCTTCCTGGATGAATAATTAGGCTGAAAAGAATGCAGATGGGGTCAATAGATATACCTAGGAAGGTGTACTTTGTAAAATGTGACAATGTTCTTTTAGTAATGAAGCAGAATCATAGTTTCTATCTTATACTGTTCTTAACTTGGAATAGGTGCATTTCAATAAGTGTTTGCTTGATTTATTAAGGTGTAAGAATGATCTTTCGTTGATACTGCAGCCATGCTGTCTTTTGCATACGATACTTTTGACATAAAATACCTTTTCATCATTTTATCCCTTTTGACAAATAAAGTGGTCGTGATGGCACAACCTACTCCAAAGCATCTATATATATATATATATATACCTTGACTCGTGTCTTGCCATCCAAGCCTTGTATTGTATTTCTTACTCATCATGTATTGGGCATACCAATGAGGTTTTATCCAGAATCTTATTTAACCATCTATTTTAGTTTCAAACATCTAATACTTTTTTTTATGCTATAAAAAGTAGCTGCTTGTAAATGTTTTGAGTCCGTTTTCCTCTAACTTGGTGATTTCATTAATTATTTGATGATTATGCTGTTTAAACCTATGTTGATGGACTGTGTATTAAATGAATGTGAGAACTTGTTGATCTAAATTCTCTTTTACTTAAATATATAACAGCATATATGCCTAAGTTTCTTTGTAAATTGGATTCAAGACTAAAATTATCACCACAATAGAAAGTAGAAACTATCTCATCTTTACACCTGTCCTTGTAACATGACAACAACGACGCCTTAGACCCAAAATGTTGGTATCTGCTATATATCCATGACAGATTAATTTGAATCAACCACATGTATTCTTTCTTCCATTCTATCCTATCCAAAGTCATACTCTATGTACCTTAATTAACATGTCCCTTTTTATTACTTCTACTAATATTATTTTAGGTGTTTCTCTACCTCTTTTTGTTCCCTCAACTTAAATCCACTTTTTTTTCTTTGGTGAATCAATTGCTCTCCTTTGCAATATCATACAGTTTTCAACACCTTTAAAACATAACATAATGGATTCAACTTGGACATATAAGAATAACATGAAGGGTTCAATTCCGAAGTCTCTTGTATCCTGGGATATTGCCAATAACTAATTAGATTTTACAGCAACTAAGGTACTTAGCAGCAAAAAAAAGGGTATCTCGTTTCCTTGGATACACTAGTCCTTGATGCTTACCTTAACTTTTTTTTTTCTACTGTTGACTAACTATAGCTTCATCTGGTGCTCTTGTATTATTTGCAATGGTTATACAATCTTCAAGATGTAGGTTACCCAGTAATAAAATAATTATGTTCCGTTGTCTATGAATGGAGTGATGGTCCTTTGTTTGAGGATACTGTGAGTGAAGTTATATCCAACAGACTTTTTATCATTGAATGTACTTGCCCTCATCTGTTGAACATCCAGAACAGTAGTACATACTATTGAACAATTTCTGATCTCTAGTGGATCTCTCAATAGGATTCGAACCCAGATGAAGTTCTGGCCATCTATTAGAGAAAAAAGAACAAATGGATCTTGTAGGATTCCCAAGAAATTCCTCGATTTCTTCCTGCCATGCATAAAAGAATCTTAAAATGATTGGTTTGTAGATTCATGTTGGAAATTTACAGTCCAGAGTCCATACACAACTGCTAGTGGTTTGAATGATAGAGTTTCTCGTCTGGATGATGTATTTGTTAAAGATATTGGGTTTATGTTGATGTAAGTATGTAATGGCCCAAGAGGCCCAGTTATGTTGTAAGCCCATCTAGGGCTAACCCTAGCTTCTAGTCTCTGAACCTTGTTGAGGGTTCACTATAATCGTTGACTTGAGTATACACTAAAGATGTAGCTGCTAAGGCTTTATCCTGTGGATGTAGGCTGTTGGTCAAACCATGTAATCCCTCGTTTTATTCTCTCTTTTTTGCTTCTGCTTCTCTATTTTATTTTATTCTCATCTTTAACAGTTATTGTTTCTGGAGCAGTTGGACCAGGCAGTAATTTCCTTGTTTGAGGCACTACCTGCAATGTTAGGGTGATGCAACTTAATTGATCCTTCCAAGTTTGTTTCAATTTAAGAGATAATGGGGGTAAATTTTCACTTATTAGACTGGTAGATGTATAATCAGGTGAGATGTTTGAAAGAGAGTTTCCATTATTTATTGATAATTTTTCACAATTGAACCCAGAGTGCTTTAGGGAGGGACTCACAAATCATGAATGCATGATTGAGGTTCCCCTTCTATTCCTTGAGGGAGAAATTATCTCATCTGTTGGATATATGTATCCTCCCTCTCACAATGCATAGGTCCCACATGATCGTAGGGCCCACATTGTAAGAGGGAAGATGCATGAGATAATTATTGTCCTTAAGGAGTGCTTTGATTAGTTTTCTGCTGTCTCAGTCTTTTAATAGTAATATGTCTCTGCAAGGATCACAAATTGATAGGGTAGGTTAGTATGCACAATATATGTGAAGTTACCAATACCATTAATTTGATCTAATTTGTCCAATGGTTGACTTTTCTACTTACCTGAAATGATTTTAGAGGCTCTACTTAATTCAAATGACTTCAGGTTGGATGATCTGGATCCACATTCACTAGCCTCATTTGGATAGAGGACAGTAACATTGTACTGATCTTCATACTATCCAAACCCCTTGTTTCTTCCAGAAAAAATTTTTGTTCTCTTAAAATGGTTGTTGAGCTGCACCATACTTGAGTATTGACAATTATTTAGCACCGACATTCTTGTCCCCACTTGCAGGCAGATAAATCTGGTCTTTTCCATGTTGCAGTGATGCTCATCAATCTGGGCTTCTTCCATATCTCTCTTCCACAAATGAATGGCAGTGGCAGGTAACAATACTTGAATCTTAACTCAATAGAGGGTCCCCTTTGGGAGAAGCCCTGTCCATGATATTTGTTATTAAATATAAATTTTAAAAGAATGAAAATGATAGTTGCAAACTTCTAGCCACATGAGTGCAGACACATGAATGGTCGGTTTCCTGTACTGTACAATATTAGACATGACAAAAATGACAAATATCAATTTGCCAAGAAAGATAGCTGTCAAGTAAATATCAACCCTCAATTATAAGTGTTCCTATGTGAAATTTTGTCCTGTAACCTTTTCATGAAATGGTTAATTGATATTTGCTTTTTGGAACCATCTTAATCACCTAGGCGGACCTACAGCTTTTTTTGTGGAGGGATGGGGCTTGACCTGGGGTTCATGTCTGGTTGCACCTTTATGAATCCTAAAAGTTATGAATGTGTGTCTGTATTAGTGGTCTCATTTGGGTGTATTTGGCTGCAAGGAAATGGAGGCTTGTGGAAAGTTTAGTCGGAAGGAAATGCACGGATGTGGTTTCTTTTATTTGTCTAATGGGGGTGCATTAAACGAGAGACTATATGCTTAAAAGTTAAAAGCTGATTAAAGGTATTCTTTTCTTTTTCTTTTGTTCTTTATCCTGAAGAAAGTTATGTAGGAGTTGAAATCTGAGTATTCTTTTATTGGTTTCAATAGAATAATTTCTATGGAATGTCCTTTACTCTTCACTTTGGAGGGAGAGAATAAAAATTTTATGTTAACCCGTTAACCCACATATTCACCTTGGAGAAAAGAGGTGGATTTATCTCTTTGATAAAACTGGTTCCAAAAGTTTAAGTTGTTACAAAATAATGATCTTAATTATTTTACCATTATTCTAATGCTAACAAGTTTCCAAAATGCTTAAAAAACAGCACTGTAATAAAAATAAAAAATTTATAGAGCAGTAGTCAATAAATCACACCCCAAAAAAAAAAATGACAATTACTTTTGCGCACCTTGAATTTGGTATTAAGATTCTCTCAATTTGTTTTTGAAATGGAGTAATTTGAAACAGAGAATGATCATTTCACGGAAACAGCTTTTGCATTAAGAATACTCTGGTTTTTTATGGAAGGATAGGAACTATTTTATGGTAAATATTTAGTTTTTTGTGAATCTAAATGTATAATAGTAAACGATGCAATCATATAAACTTTCTTTGAAAGATGGACAATAAAGTAGTTCTACAGTCTACTGTCAATCTTTTCTCCAACCTCTAATTTTATAATTAGAGGAAAGGAAATTTAAACCTTAAATGTCTTCATTGGAGATACTAAAAGGTGTTAGTTAAGCTATAAAGATCGTGGCATTCCTCTAATCAGTTGTGTACAGTAGTGCATTAATAAGGCATTGAGAACTCAAATGACATAAGAATGAGATGGAGGTGAGATAATGGGTCAATGAAGATTACCAATGAATAAAAAATAATTCACTACCATGATCTCATTGAGAACTTAAATGACATAAGAGTGAGATGGAGGTGAGATAATGGGTCAATGAAAATTAATAATAATAATAATAATAATAATAATAATATAAGAATTCATTACCATGACCTCTAGAGGTAGCTTAGTAGGGCCTTAAGCAAGTGTCTTTCACTAAAAGCGACCTCTTACCAAAAGCAACAAGTTGCGGGTTCAAATTTGATACTCAATCTCTCCAATAAAAATTGGGGGTAAGTTGCCTAATCAACTCTCCCAGATGTCACAAAAGTGGGAGTTTTGTGCATGAGTACAACTAGTGTGATTTCATAAGTAATTATCTATGTTATGAAAAAAAAAAAAGTAAAAGAAACTCCATAAACAATTATCCTTGTTAGTGCTGTAGTATATACTTGATTTATATTTGATTTCTTCTACTATAATAAGTTTAGAGACATGAAATTTTTAATAATATTATGAAAATTTTCCCAATATTATTCATAACTTCTGACGCATAATAAAAGTAGTGTCAAAAAATGAATCCATGTGAAATGATTGTAGTTTAGCAAAAAAAAAAAAAAAAAAAGTGAACTTGATTGTACTCTAATTCTGAGGAAACTGTGAAATAAGTTGTGTTGTGAGATAAGTTGTGTCTCAAGGAGTGCTCCCTGTAACAATTGCTATCTCTGACACATTTGCAATACACAAATTTTCACTGCTATTAAGACTACATCTTATTGCTACGTATTAAAGCGGTGTCAACGATAGATTTATGTGAAAGTTTTTTTTTTTTTTTTTAAAAGGGTTAGTGTACATCCTTAATGTCTTTCTCTATTTAGTTTTTTATTAAATTTTTTACTTATCACGAAAAAAGAGGTGATATTGCTCCTATTATAATTTGTTATCTTTAAAAAAAAAAAGTTGTCTACTAACATTTCTCTTTGATTTAATGTATTAATATATTCTTCAGTAACTAAAAATGTTCTGCGTGGTCTTGTCGTTCCTAGTATTTTCCACAAAACTCCGGCCAGGAGTCCACCAAAATATTTTATTGTCTTCAAGGGTAGGCTCAAGGCTGGACTGGAAATATCTTCCACTCCAAACTCTTTGTTTATTTATTAATTTATTATTATTTTCCTGATCCTTCAAACTCTTCTTCAAGTCATACTATTAATTTGTTGTCTTGTCTAATTAATCTCATAACCAACAAACTAGTGGTTTTTAAGTTTTTTAATTTTCATGAAATTAAAATTATTTTGCTGCTTTGCCTAATTTGGTGAAGTAAAAGAACAAGAAGAAAGTAGCATAATTTATTCAGACTCATGGCGTTTTACAAGCCTAAGTTACATTACAACAAAGGAGAACTTAACAAGAAGCAAAGCTCTGCATGCATACATAATATGAAAAAGGGCTTGAAAAAAAAAACCATTAGAGCTTTAGGCATCTTAAAAGAAACCAAAGCTATATGCCAATGACATTGAAAAAGGACTTTAGACATATATAGGAGAGAACTTAGTGATTTTGAAAGTGACCAAGTCATTTTGGCAGTATGATATATCTCTAAAAATATATACATATCAGACTGCAATTAGATGTTGTTGAGCTTCAATCCTGATTTCTTCCTTCATTTTCCTTATGAATTCTTCAAATTTTTTGTTTAATTCATCTGTACTAGGAAATTCCTCATTTACTGCAGCTGCTGCAAGTTCTTTGTCACCATCTGTTCTCAACAGAACCCCATTCTCTTCTTCCTCTATCCCTTCATCTTCTGCAGGAAAAGCTTCACTCTCTCTTTCTTCTTTCTCTGTATTTGAAGACCTGTCTTCCTGTTCTTCTACTCTTTCAGCTTCAGCTACTTCTTCTCTCTCAGCTACAAGGTCAACATTCTCCAGTGATCCAATATCATTCTCAGTACATGAAGCGCTACAAGAAACCGCGCTTTTGGCTAGAATAGCAAGTATTCCATTACAAATGAGAAACATGTACTTCCTTTCAATTGTGTGGGTGAATAGGGAGAAAAAGAATGTGGAGAAGTAGACATTGTAGAAATAAGGAAAGAAGCAGAAGCCTGAAGTATAGTAAATAAACAAAGTAATTAGAGAGACTGAGAAAACAAACAGCACAGTCCTTTTCAAGAACTGGAACTTGTTGAATTTGCAAACAGTTTGGAACTTCTGGTCCTCAATTTGCTCCATCTTTCTTTGTTCTTTTTTTCTGTAAAGCAAAAGTTAAAGCTCTAGGTAGAGAAGAATCTTATAAGGATGGCCTTGAAAGAGGGGTCTTTGTCTTTTGGGTTCTTAAATTTGTATGTTGGTTGGGCATTCATGCCCCTCTCTATTTATAGGAGCTTTAAAAACTTCTACAGTTTCATGTACTATTGAATTCACATAAGAATGAGAGTGGGAATAAAACTTTTTACAAATTTTCATTTGCTAAAATAGTAATACAGTATGAAACTTTAACATAGCTACTATTTTCTTATTAATACACATGGATCATGTTAAAGGGTCCTTTAAGACATTTATCAACTGATCATTTTAGAAAAATTTTAATAACACTTGCATGAAAAATATAAAAAGTTGTCAAAATAATCAATATTTTTTTTTTCCACTTTTTATAAAAAATTTTAAAAATATATTCTAAGCCAATACTTTTAAGATATCGGTTAACTTTTTACCTACACCAATTACAAATACTAATATAATGGTTGTAAAAAAAAGTTACAAAAACTTCTATTTCACTAGATTTATTGTATACAAAAATACCTGCATTTTTTTTTTTTTTTTTTTTTTGATAACATACATGCTTAATTGTAGGAAATGAATTGGAACTTTCTAAGCAATCATGACCATGAGACCCAAGTCAGTTAACTTTCCGCTTATACGATTCTATTGAAGGAATCAAAGGTTAAAGAAACGAAAAGACGCCGTTGTAATCTTATAGAGGATTTTCTTTGAAGGTTCTAGCGTTCACAAAACTACACAGAACGATATACTACGTAAATAACACGGTATGAAGTCAAGGGTAGACTTCATATGTATTTCCCATGAAGGTCAGTATCTGCGTACATTGTTGAAAAATATGGACTCAATAATACAGTATTCAAGGTCATGGGATCTACCTTCTGGATTTATGACCACTACAGGAAAACAATTTTTTTATTAAAAAAAATTACTTTTTTTTTAAATTACTAATTATTCCATATAATTTAGCAATATTAAAAACTAGTTATTAACCTGTGCGATATACAAGAATAGTTGCTAAATGAGTTTTTAGGAAAAAATATATTTTATATTTTAGTTGGAGTAGTTAGTAAAAATGCATGAAATTTAAATTTAAAAAAAAAAAATGAAATTGAAAGAAATAGCACAAAGTTTTATTAGTTAAGCAAAAGAAAGCAATGTTTTTTTATTTATTAATTTTTTATGAGAAGGAATAAGAGACAAAATGTTGCGTCTCTATTTTAGTTTGTATTGTATATATAGGTATATATAAGATATGTTGTCATATATATGCAAAAAAATGCCTATTGGCCGAATATGTGTCTATTGAATGAAAAAGTGATTACCAAATGGTGTCTATTGAAATGTCATAACTCTTCATATTGGAAATACCAAAAGGTGTCTATTGGCCAAAAATATGCTTATTGAATGAAAATATATTTATTGACCAAAAATATACTTGTTGTGAAGCCAAGAGTAAACTTCATATGCATTTCCCATGAAGGTCAATATCTGCAGACATTATGGAAAAATATGGACCCAATAATACATTATTCAAGGTCATGGTCCACCTTCTGAATTAGTGACCACTACAGGGAAGCAATTTAAAAAAAAAAAAATATATATATATATATATATTATTACTAATTACTCCATATAATTTAGCCATATTAAAAACTAGTTATTACCCTGTGCCATATACAAGAATAGCTATTGAATGTGTTTCAAGGAAAAAAAAAAAAAACATTATTTTTTAGTTGGAATAGTAACCAAAAAATGCACTTCCTCAAAAAAAAAAAAAAAAAAAAAAAGTAGTAAGCAAAAATGCATGAAATTAAAAAAAAAAAAAAATGATATTGAAAGAAATAGCACAAAGTTTTATTAGTTAAACAAAAGAAAGCAATATTGTTTTATTTATTAATTTTTTGTGAAAATGAAAAAGAGATAGAATATTGCGTCTTTAGTTTAGTTTGTGTTATATATATATATATATATATAGGTTTAAACGAGATAGGTTGTAATATATATATGCAAAAAAAATGCCTATTGGCCGAAAATCTGTCTATTAAATGAAAAAGTGTTTACCAAAAGGTGTCTATTGAAAAATTATAACCCTTCATATTAGATATACCAAAAGGTTACTATTAACCAAAAATGTATCTATTGAATGAAAATGTGCACATTAACAAAAAATGTGCCTATTAAATGAAAAGGTGTCTAACGGAAGGTGTAACGTCCCAGTCACCCAAAAAAAAAAAAAAAGGGTCAAATATTTTAAGTGTCCCACGTGCTCCCACCATTCTCCACCACTCATTTTCACACTATCCCTTTTCTCTCTTTTGGCCTGTCAACAAGGGTCCTCTACTCTTGTTTTCTTTTTCATCTTCTCACAAATACAAACATTTGTCTCACACTCCCTCACACTCTCCCACCAGTACCTCCATGCCACCATCTCCACCATAACTTTTTAGGCAATGTCACCGAAAAATCCTTAAGAACCTCTAAGCATCTTCATCTTTTATTTGAGGTAAAATTTTTAATACTTTTGGTGAGTTTTATATTTTCTTTGAGTTTATATTTTTATCTAAGCTTTAATAATGATACCCATGTGATTTACAAGCATTAAAAGTGATATTTATGTGTTTATATGTATGGGTTAACCTTATAAATTGGAGTCTATGCCTTGTAAATTAATTTGTTGAGAAACTTTGGAAGAGAAATATGTTATTGATGAGGTTAACTACTAGACTTGCCTAATTAAGTGCTTATTTGGCAATTCCTAAATTGTAGCTAGATACAATTTTAAGTTTTATGCTTATTGTGTTAGGTTTGTTTGATATTGTTAAGGTTCTAGCTAATCTCCTTTGGAGCTTGAAGAATTAGGCTTTTTTGCAGGTTGCAAGGTAAGTAGCTTTTTAATGGGATTTTTTAAAAATAATCATGTTGCATAAATGTTGTTTTTGGGTTAGACACGCTTTTGGAAACTACCTATGGAAACTATATCTTCCTAGAAACTATTGTGTCATAACCTTAACATATATATGATTATATATGAAAATGCATCATATTTGGTATTGCATTTGGGAAAATGCATGAATTGCTGACATGAAAATTATGAGCATCTTCTATTTAATCTTTAATAAGGAAATCATAGATTTTATGGTATATTAGAAAATTTAAAGATGCTTATCTTGTCTTGTTATTTGGGAAATTAATAGAAATTCATTTTGACAAGAATGAAGTTGAAAACCTTACAAACTTTGTAGAAGTTAGATTATTTAAGATTTTTTTGAAACTACCTGGATATAAACTATGTGTTTCAAAGTAATGTAACATGTAAGCTTTATGTGGTTTTAACACCATGCCATGTGTGATTTCCCTGTGATCACTCGATTTAGTTTTTGTACTCTTTGTGACAACGGAATCAAATCCAGGTCAGTTCCGTTTCACTTCAGATGACGCATTCTTCCCTGCTGCCCATGGGGGTAAGAGATTCCTTAATTGTGTGTGGGTGAGGCTGATGCCCTAAAAGACCACATGCAAAAAAGGTCCTATTTGACGTGCTCTCCCTATTGCCCATAGGGGAAAAAAAAACATTGAGGGTATGGGTGAGGCTGCTGCCCATGAAGTCAAGAGTCTGTATACCAGAAAGGACAATATCATGCCAGTTGTGAATGGGTGGATCCCTTGACTGATCTATGTGATAATGTGGTACATTTGTAATAATTTACTTTATGTTAGATATTATGGCTTTGGAAATTATATTGTTGATGCTCACTAATTATAGTATATAATTTCAAGGTATTTATTTTGAGAAATTTGTATTTCATTATTTAATCTTTCTTGTCATATTATTATTATTGAAGATGAAACTTGCATTTTCCCCACCCCCATTAATTATGCTACTTACTGGGCGTTAGCTCATCCCACCCTCTAACAGTTTTTCAGATTTATTAGCTATACCTTGGATAAGGAGCTTACTTCTTTGGTGATGATTAGAGTGCTATGTTAAATTTGGAGATTCTTGCTATAAATGGTTGGTGACTCGATCTTGCTATGTTCAACGAGACCTTAATTAATTCTATTGGAGGTGGGTCGCTTGAGGTTTGTTAGCCTCTAGCATGGTAGGCCTAGACTCGATGTTAAGGTCCTTATTCTTGATAAGATTGTGACTTTGTGTAATTTAATCAGAGTTTTGTAATATATTCATATATTATGTGGAGGTACATGATTTTTAGTTATTGTTCGTAAATGTGTTATAGAGCTCTAACTTGTAATGCGGAGATTTTAGTATGGTTATATATTCTTATCCTGTGGAAAAGAAAGGAAAATAAAGATCTCCTATAGTTTGATTTGCCAAAAAGTAAAAATCTATATGTATCCTTGGGATGTATTTCTCATGCTTTGGACCCTTTTGGGTTTAGGTGTGACAAAAGGCGTCTATTGAAAGGTCATAACCCTTCATATTAGATGTACCAAAAGGTGTCTATTGACTGAAAAGGTGCCTATTGGCCGAAAAGGTATCTATTGAATGAAAATGTGCCTATTGACCAAAAAGATGCCAATTGAAAAATGAAAAGTCACAATTGTTTCGGTGTTTTTAAAGGTATATGTAGCATTAATTTATGTAGCCATATGGCATAATAAGGAGCGGTTAATAAAATGTCAAACGTTTTAATTTTATATTACACTAGTTGCAAACTCGTGCAATGCATAGAAATAACTACTAGATGCGTCTCTAGTTTAGTTTATATATATATATATATATAACCTCTCTAGTTTAGTTTGTGTTGTATTTATAGGAATATGCGGTTAGAAACATAGTATGGAGTGAATAAGAAATTGATTCCTAATATGTCTACTTGAAGATGTTATTAAAAGTGGTAAAAATTCTTGAGTCTACATAGGAAAGGAAATAGATAATATATGAGTTTATACATTCATGCGCTGGATATTGAGTTGGGCTTTGGCATATGTGGACTAGGCCCCTTTGCCCAAATAATAATATTTTATTATTTTATTTTTTGAGCGAGTTAGTCTATGCATAGTAGTTATTCTTGAACAATGTGTCTATTCAGTTATTTTTGAACAATGTGTATGTTACTAACGTATATATATATATATATATATATATATATATTCAAAGTCCATCATTCATAAAAACTCTCTTTTTAAGAGAAACTCTCCTAAAGAAACTAGCTTCTGGGCACACACTCACATGTGTGCTCAGAGGCTCTTCTTCGTGCCATAGATCATTTTATCCTTAAAGGTAGATGTTCGTAAGTCTCAAAACATCACAAATTATGTGAAGATAGAAATCTTAAAGCAGAATTTGGTTTTTCTTAATTTATTTTTGTGATATATGTGAAAGGATTTAGCGTTGGATCCACTATTGAGAAATTTGATTTTGTTTATTCGTGTTTCTTCGAATCTAGCAAATACTATGGTTTTGCTAGGGCTGTAAACGAGCTAAGCTTTGTTGTGTAGTGAATGTTCAAGCTCGGCTTGACAGCAAAAGTAAAATGTTCAAGTTTGGCTTGATCTTAATACAAGC
Organism: Quercus variabilis; assembly: GCA_030445155.1. Lineage (NCBI taxonomy): Eukaryota > Viridiplantae > Streptophyta > Magnoliopsida > Fagales > Fagaceae > Quercus > Quercus variabilis. The sequence continues at coordinate 72,150,362 of CP129449.1, forward strand.
CTAAAAATAATGTTCAAGCTTAAGCTTGTTATAGAGTATAAAAGCTTGAACTCGACTTGGCTTGGCTTGACTTGTGTTAAATGTAATATTATTATTAACAACGCGATGTGTGATACCATGTTGTATATGTTAGAGTGGATGCGGAAGAGGAAGCATAGAATATGAACACTGAGAACAAGAGGGTTACGTGGTTCAGCCTTGACGGCTTACATCCACGGAGGAATCCCTTAAGGGCTACATCTTTATTGTATAAGAGAGTAGTACAAAACCTGTGTTACAATGAACTCTAGCATGAGTATATATAGGCGACTAAACCCTAGACTACTAGTACAAGCAGGAATGGGTTTGGGCCTATTACATTGGGCTAATATGTCTAATATATATCTCTAACACTGTTAAATATTAGCTCTGATACCATGTTAAATGGACAATATTATTAGCAAATGTGATGTGATATACTATGTTGTGTATGCTAGAGTGGATGCGGAAAAGGAAGTATAGAATAGGAACACTGAGAACACGAGGGTTACGTGGTTCAGTCTTGACGGCTTACATCCACGGAGGAATCCCTTAAGGGCTACATCTTTATTGTATAAGAGTGTAGTACAAAACCTGTATTACAATGAACCCTAACATGAGTATATATAGGCGACTAAACCCTAGACTACTAGTACAAGCAGGAATGGGTTTGGGCCTATTACATTGGGCTAATATGTCTAATATATATCTCTAACAATTTGATTCATTAGTCAAGCCAAGCACAAGCTCAATATCAAGCCCAAACTCAAGTTCAATATCATGCTTTTGATCTTGAGATCCAACACAAGTATAATATCAAGTCTATATCAAGTTTATTATCTAACCTATTTGGTTTGGATGAATGGTCTCAACTTATAATTAATTAAAGTCTTAGAAGGATATGAGTTTACTTGTCAAGCTCATATCAATTTTATTACCAGACTCATAGATAAGCTTAGGCTCAATTTGTTTTGTTACTTTTGTATCGAGTCTGGGTATTCACAAGCTTGTTCATGAACAATATTTTTTACTCAAGCTCGGCTTGTTTATTAAACAATCCTAAAACTAAAGCTTAAACTTGGCTTGTTTATAAACAAACAAATATGAACAAGCCTTTTATCGAGCCAAGCTTGAGCTGTTTATGAACGGTTTGGTTCATATACAGCCCTAGGTTTTGCAATGGTTCGTAAACGTAGACTCATAGTATCAATTTTCCTTCTACATTGCCTTTATTGTGACGTAAGGTAATTTACATTGTTATTAAATTACAAACATTGTTACTATGTCGTATCAGATTAGTTCATTGAAAATGTTTATAAAGTCATAAACAAATATGTGGTATAAAATCTAGTTTTGTTTATGTGATTCATTTATAAACAAACTGTTTGACAATTTGATCCTGGTAAAAATTTAAATGGTTTTGTCAATCTATTTTTAACTCTTTTGCAAGAGGAAGCAATTTCATTAAATCTTGGGCAGAATGGCTTTTATAATTTGATGAGATTGTGTTAAACGTAAGACTTGATCGGTGCATTCATCCTCCACACATTTGGTCTATAAGTTCTTAATTATTTTGCAGATTTCTTCTCATATATATATATATATATAGTATTTATTTATTATTTTTTCCTATCACATCTTTTTGTGTTACTGCTTATAATTAGATTTGTATGTTGTTTTCAAAAAAGTAAATGGGATAATTATAGTAAGCCTACCTGTGGTATGACTCGTTTTTACTTTGCCTACCCGTGGTTCAATCATTTACACTTTGCCCACCTGAACTTCAATTTGTTACCCATCTGTTACCCACCTGTTACCCACCTCACCCTCAGACGATAGAAAAACATTATTTTATTAAAAATTAGACATAACACGGATCAAAAACACGAACTATTAAATTTTTTCCTCGCGAACACAAGAACACAACATTTGTAAATATAATTCAAAATTTTCCGTTACACATCCAAAACCAATTAAATCTTCTAAATCCAGACCACAAATCCCTTTCATTTTTCAAGCCACTAGCAAGCCAAAATCAAATAAAACCCACAACCAAAATTTTTTTTTGAAACCCACGAAGTGTTGCCACCCACTCCACCACCACCACTATTAGAACCTACAACTCAGCACCACCAACACCTCACCCACAATCCACAACCACCACAAGCCACAACCCATAACCCCACCATAATTAGATAATTATCAAACCCATAACCCAAAAGCAAAAAAAGAAAAAAAGAAAAAAAGAAAACCCATGAAGCAAAGATAGTGGTCAATCTGAGATCAAGCTCCATTTTGGCCGTGACAGAGGCCGAGATTGAGCTCCATTCTCTCTACACCACCGCCGACCCTCTTCCTGGATCTGCTCCAAACTGTCGAGATGGAGGTTGAGACCGAGATGGATGCGAGAATAAAGGAAATCAGATGAACCCACAACTAAAACCACAAAAAAATGAAACCCATGAAGCAAGAACAAAGGAAAATGAAACCCATTGCTATGGTGGCCGATGTCCTCCTTAACTCCACCATCGGGGAGAAAGAGAGAGAGAGAGAGACTAATATGGAAATTCTGGACATATTTTTGTTTTGAACCACGGGTAAATATTAGTTAACACTTTACCTATGGTTAGGTTCGATTTTTCTGGGCATATTAGTTAACACTTGACTTGTATCATTCAATCCCTTTGCCATTAACTAAATATTTGTTTCAACTTGACACTTTACCTATGGTTAGGTTTGATTTTTTTTGGGCATATGTTCTCATAGAAGTTCTTAAGCAATCAAAAGCCCTAATATTTTGATTTTTGTTATGTTTGTTTTTCTCTAAAACTATGTTTTTCTAACGTCTAAGGGTAAGGTGGGTAACAAATAGGTAACAGATTGAAGTTCAAGTAGGCAAAGTGTAAATGATTGAACCACGGGTAGGCAAAGTGAAAACGGGTCATACAACATGTAAATTGTTGAAATATTTACAACATATACAAAATAAGTTGTAATATATATACCAAAAGGTGCCTATTGAAAGGCCATAACCCTTCAAATTGGATATACCAAAAGGTGTTTATTGAAAGGTCATAACCATTTATATTGGATATACCAAAATTTACCTATTGAAAGGTTATAATCCTTCATATTGGATATTTATTAAAAGTGTCCATTGAATGAAAATGTGTCTATAAATGAAAATGCACAACTATTCGGTGTTTTTAAATATATATGTGGCATAAATTTATGTAACCACATGACACAATGAGGAGTGATAAAAAAAAATAAAAAAATAAAAAAAAGTCAAACATTTTGTTTTTATATCATATATAGATATAGACTAATCGCTAACTCGTGCGATGTAAAGAAATAATTACTAAATGAGTTTAAGGGGAAAAAACCATTATTTTTTTAGTTTGAATAGTAAGCAAAAATGCATAATTTTTAAAAAAAATGATATTAAAAGAAATAGTACAAATTTTTATCTGTTAGTTTTATTTATTAGTTTTTTATGTTAAGAAATAAGAGATAGAATGTTGCATATCTAGTTTAGTTTGTGTTGTATATATAGGTATATATAAGATAAGTTGTAAGATATATACCAAAAGGAGCCTATTGAAATGTCAAAATCTTTCAAATTGGATATATTAAAAGGTGCCTATTAAAATGTCACAAATCTTCATATTGGATATACCAAAAGATGTCTAATGAAAAGTCATAACTCTTCATATTGGATATACCAAAAAGTACTTATTGAAAAGTCATAACCCTTTATATGAGATATATATTAAAGATACTTATTGAATGAAAATGTGTCAATTGACCAAAAATGTTTCTATTAACTGAAAATATGTCTATTGCATAAAAATTTTCCTATTGACTAAAAATGTACTTATTGAATGAAAAAAAAAAAAATGACCATTGGCCGAAAATTTGCATATTGAATGAAAATATATTTATTGAAGGGTCATAATCCTTTGGGTATAAATAGTGGTTCATATTTGTTTAGTAATTTCTTATCAACTTCTTTTCTTTCATTTTTCTTAGAAACACAAAAAAACTTGTGAGTCTTCTCCAAAATTCCTATTTGTAGAACGTAAAAAACTTTGTTGTGTGTTTCTACAAATAATGAGTGGTCATCAATATCTCCAACCAAGATAATATATATTGATTCATTCATAAACACAACAGGTATATAAGAGCATCCACATTAGTGGAGCTAAAAATTTAGCTATTTGACACAACAAAAAGTTATTTTATCTATTTTACCTACTCACTTTACAAAACATCCAGCAGTAGTAGATCTATTTTATCTTTCAATACAATAAAATACTACAAACATCACAATAAAATAATATATCCACTATAATAAAATAATATATCCACTACAATAAACAACAATCACAACCACCACTACTGTCGCCACCGCCACATGATAGCAAATAATCGTCTAGTATTAACAAGTGATTTTTTTAACCCCAATTATACTTATACATTTTTTTTACTAAAACAATTTCTCGATTATCATGATAGCAAATAATCATCTAATGTAACAATAATATTTTGTTTTAACCCCAAATTATATATATACAAATTCCCTGCACACAAAAAATTCCCAAACTAACATTTATATCAAAACTTAAAATACATAGAAGTATAACAATAGAACATGATCATGCATAAGTACTTAATTTGACATGTAGCTCAATCCCACTGACAAAGAAAACAACAAATTCATTTTTGAGCATCTCAAAACTAAACTAAAAATTTCTCATTAAAACTAGAATTCATGATTCAAGTTTGTTTGTAAGAATTTCGAAATCACAAAATCAATTCCTCACAAATTAATTTCAAATATTCACCAATCAAATATTCATCATACAGATGCTTGAGGTTTTGGAAGGTTTTGCTCATTTAAGTATTGACCTAACAATATGAAATTATATTAGATGAATTTATAGTCTAAGTTTGCGATTTTTATTGATTAGCATCATACACTTCAATTTCTAAGTGCTTAGCAGGTTCTTGAAACAGAGAGAACATAGGTGATTAGGAAGAGTTTTAAAGGAATTTATACTGATTAAGAAGGCTCATCAGTCATGAAGGATTTGATTAGAAACAACAAACATAAACTTCCCTGCAACTAGAAAATTCCCAGAACAATTTCCAACATGACATTTATTGTAATAAATTAGAATCAACAAATAGAAAATCAACAAGAAGCAAAAACAAAAAAAAAAAAAAATTGTAACCTTCCTGGCACATAGAAAATTCCCAAACTAACATTTAAAAACAAAAACATAAATTCCTACAAATAGAAAATTCCCAATACATTCCAATCCTCAATGATTTATCATTAGATTCAACAAATATTATAAATTTATCATTCAAATTACTCAAATAAAAAATCCCAAGCATGTAGATGAAGAAGACAGAGACAACTCACCTGAAGGCAAGTTAGGTCAGAGTGGATTGGCGGCAGTGGCAGGACAGAGAGGTGAGAGTTCAGAGGTGAGAGTTTGAGAGAGTTAAGAGCATCAAAGAAGGCCGAGATGGGTCAGAGCCGTGGATCGGCAGCAGATCGAAGGCGTGGGTCTGAGGCGTGGATCAGCAACGTGGGGCTTAGGAGTTCGACGAAGTGGGTCAGCTTGTGAGTTGGTGATGTCGAGCTTCGGTGGGCCAATGACGTTGAGGATCAAGTCGAGCCGGCGGCAATGAGACAGAGAGGTGAGAGTTTGAGAGAGTGAGTTTTAGAGAGTTGAGAGTGAGTTTGAGGGAGTTGAGTGTTTTGTCTTCAGAGGCACAGAGAATTGCACGGTTGGAGAATAAAAGAATAGAAAAAAAAATGAACAAACAAATATTTTTTTAAACAGATGGAGAATAAAAAATGATTTTTTTTTTTAGCTTTCAGTTACAGTGCATAGCCATATATAATTGTGCACTGTAGCAATGAAGGTAAAAATTTTACCTTTAGCTCCACTATTGCAACACTCTTATTTATATGTAGTGGTGCTAAAAATAGCTTTTTAGCACCACTATTGTTAGTGCTCTAATAGCCATTTGTATTACATGAGTATCCAAGCTCTTGAACACAACATAAAATATAATATAACCATGGCCAAGAAACTCATCTTTCCTAAACATGTTAAAACAAATATAATATACAATAATCAAAGACAATCTTTATTTTTAATTGACAATCTACCTGTATATTCATAACAATCACAAAAAACCAAATAGTTTTAAAAGTTCTTAATGGTTAATAACTTGGGAAATCTCTAAAGCGATACAAATATCCAAAGTAGATCATCGTCGCAAACGGATACCATCCACAAGAGCCAAACCGAAATCATAATACCATGTAAAATTCACAACTTCTCTCGCAGAACCAAACGTAAGCACCATCAATTAATTCAAATGATTTAAAGCACACGCAAAAAAAAAAAATATATATATATATATATATATCCAGTCGTCCCAAAATTAAATTATGAAAAGGTGATATATATAAATCTTATGTGAAATGATGAATAGATACTGAAATTCAGTAGGCAAAATAAAAGGGCATAACTGTTTGGTATTTTTAAATGTAAACGTGGAATTAATTTATGTAGTCACATGGTGCAATGAAGAGTCAAACGTTTCACTTTTATATTATAGATATAGATTTAGTTCACAAATTTTCAATTATTACATTTCATCTTTCAAGGTGTTAAGGACAAATTATTACATGGCTCCATTTCATTGGCAACCCACACCACGTCAACTCTATCATGAATTTTGGAAAAAATCTTTTTTAAAGCCCAAAAGAGTCCATATTCACAAAATGACGCTGAAGCCTATGGTCCAAAACTCATGGCAATATACAGCCCGTTTGGTTCAACAGTTCAAACACATTGTTTAGTTTTCAAACCACAAAACTATATTGCCCAAAACCAGAAAATAACGTTTGGTGGCCCATCTGTGTTCACGTTCAGTTTGAAAAATGTTGTTCAAAATGATGGGCTTTTTAAAACATGGTCCGGGCTGATTTCAAACAATAAACACACATTTTGAATGGCAATTCAGTAATAAAATTGAAAAATATGGGGCCCACCTGATTAGCCTTTCTATCAATTCCTGTCTCCTGTCTTCGTCTCTCTCCTGATTAAAAAATATTATTTTGTACTTTTTGCTAGCTTTTTTTATAAAATTAAATATACATACCAAACACATTTTTATGTTTTTTAAACACTAAAAACTATTGTTTAAACTATAATACCAAACACATTTTTTTTTTTGTTTTTTAAACACTAAAAAATACGTTTTTCAACAACACTTTTTAAACAATACTTTTTACATCTTTTTAAACAACAATTTTTAAATTCTATGACCAAACGGACCCATAATCTCACTAAAGCCCATAGTTTGAGCTCATGGCACAACATCTCATTTTCAACTCATGATCCAAGCTCATAAGTCTCATTTGGGAAATTTTGGGAGTCGTGGTTTGGAGGGCCAAGAAGTATGTTCAATAAATCTCAAATGGTTTATAGTTGATAAAAGAAAGTATGTTGCTTGGCATGTCTTCCCCAATTCCCTGAACTCTGACGGCTCAGGTAACATTTGGTAAGCCTCTCATATCATTGGCAACCTGCACCACGTCAGCACTATCATGGATTTTGGAAAAAAATCTCTTTTAAAGCCCAAAAGAGTTCATATTCACAAAATGACGCCAAAGCCTATGGTCCAAAACTCACGGCAATATAATCTCATTGAAGCCCATAGTTCGAGCTAATGGCACAACATCTCATTTTCGGCTCATGATCCAAGCTCGTAAGTCTCATTTTGAGAATTTTGGGAGTCGTGGTTTGGAGGGCCAAGAAGTATGTTCAGTAAATCTCCAATGGTTTAAAGTTGATAAAAGAAAGCATGTTGCTTGGCATGTCTTCCCCAATTCCCTAAACTCTGACAGCTCAGTGTGCAATAGGTAACATTTGGTAAGCCTCTCATATCACATAACACTTAAAATGATAAAACTCTTCATACTCTTTACATAAAAATTAATGTCTATCATATAATATAATTTTAAAAATGTAATTATATCATTTCATATTAATTATATTATTATTTTCATTTAAATCAATCTCAAGCACATGGCTAAATATATATTAATATCTCATATTTAGTATTAAATGCTCTCATTACTCTTCAAGATTTGGTTAAAATACAAAGAGACTATAATTACATCTCTAAAACTTCATCAAATATCAACCAACTAGTCTATTACTTACCAAAATTATATATGGACTAAACATATAATTGTTCAAAAGAGGAAACCTAGCCAAAAATACCATCAACAGCTCCAGCAAAGCTGCAATAGCTCTAACAGGTCGACACAGGTCCTAAAATGACATCACTTGCCCATTAATGCCCAATCCCAGCAGCTTGCTGTCATACCCAAAAAAATAGAAGGATCCCATAAAAATTATCTTACCATTTTTAGCAAAATCATGAATTTAATGCCAAATATTTTCCTCCAAGTAAAAGATGTCATTCAGATGACATCATCGAGCTGTAACAACTATGACTAACAGCTTTAACAGTTGTAACAACAGCATAAAATGCTCAAACTTCCTTCTTTTGGCTAAAAAACAAAAAACCACTAATGAAATCACTTAGACTTTTCCTTATTTGCTAAATTTCCCTTCAATTAGTTCTAATCTAGTTACATGTTTGGCTCTATATAAAGAGGACCAAGCCAAACACCATGAGGATAGATCCCTCTCTCATCCTCAATATTTTGAAACTTCATTCACTTTGCTGCACATATCTCTAAACTTTTCCATACTTTTCCATCTCCCTTATAAAAATATCTCTTCTTAGATAACACCATTACATCACACCTATTACACCACATCATTACACACTATCCTATCCATCTCTCCCACACTTTAGTATTTTAAAACTTCATCATTTTGCTGCCCAAAAACACACTTCCATCTCATTCTTTATTTCTCATACAAAATCTCTCTTCTTAGAAAGCAAAATAACTCATGACATAACACAAAAAACCACTCCAACAGCAGCTGTAATCTCATGTATTTACTATATTTAACGTTTATATTATCTATCTCACACTTCCATATATTTTACAAACACATTCCTTACAAAATACTCATACATACTTCTCAAATATTTTTAAACTCCATGCCTCACAAAGTATACATATACAAGATCCATATTCAACAAAGTATCTACATATAATTCCTATACATATTACAAACACCATATCTCACAATATTTAAATATATATATATATATATTACTTATTATCTTCACACATCTTAAAACATATCAAACACTCTTCTAAGAACTTATTACTAAAAGTCCTTTTTCATGGAAGACATATATTTATAATGCTAAAAGCCCTTCTTATGAAAGGTTAAAACTTATAATGCTAGAAGTCATTCTCATGGAAGACAACATCGCTCATATTTGACTAAAAAATAAAAGAGCATTACATGGGGAAAGTCATTTAAGTGCATGACGAAAGGGGATGAACATAACCAACCTATGCACACGGCTAGACATATTCTCTCTCCCTCTAGTTGCACCCATTTTTCCCCTTCAATCATGAGGTCTCCATGAAAGGACTCATAATATCATATTGTACTGATAGACTCATCTTCTCAAGTTGTTGAAATGCTAAGTCCACTGATGTTACATGGTTGGAGCTACAAAATATGAAGATAAGTCATTATATTTTTATCTTCAAATTTATATTATTAAGTATATTTTATTCATTATCATTATACCACTCAACTAATGTTATTATACTGCTGGACTTATTTTCCCATGCTGCTGAAATGTTAGGTCCATTGATGTTATATGGTTGGAGCTACAAAATATGAAGGTTATCAGCTCATTAACACTATACGGTCAGAGCCACGAATCATATAAAGAACAAAGTGATGCTATACAGCCAGAGCCACAAATCATATAAAGAATGAAATGCTGCTATATAGCTAGAGTCAGAAACATAAAAGACAAGTCAATGTTTTCTCCATCTTTGAAATTACATTATTAAGTATATCTTAACTCATTATCATTTTACCGCTAGATGCAAGTTACTTTAATATCATCTCACTATTTAATAAACATGATCTCACAAATACTTCATTAATGAACATACATATTAATAAATCAATCTACCATTGTTGCACGTATATTATTTGGACATAAACCATCACTAGACACATATTTTTTGGAAATGAACTACCATTGGACATATATTATTTGGAAATGAATCATTGCTGAACATATCTTATTATGTTGAACATGAACCATGAACCATAGCGGATATGGACTATTGGACTCATCCCATTATTGGACATTTGATACATAATAATAACGTATCAACTCACCATTTAATCAAATCTATCCAATTAAATATACTATTTATTTATTTCAATCATTATCATGATTCTAAAACTTTGGGTTTTATCTATTTTGTAGGCTTAAAAATACCTTGGAAGCCATTGGTCTACGTGACCCAATGTCGAGTTATGGGTTGAACTCCCCAAAAACAAATCTGGGCTTAACAAAGTCACACTTCCAACAGAAGACACGTGGCCATGCACAAAAAATTGCCCCTAACACAAGGTTTGGACTAAAATGAAATTTTTAGGATTTCTGTCTAAAATACTTTTAATGATTTTATTTTAATCCAAATTTTAAGGAGTGAAAATATTACAATTAAAAAAGTTTGTGTGATCCTAGGAAGTATTGGTTGTACACACAAATTTTGTAGGAGATAAATTATATGTTCACATAATAATGTAACAAACGATCAATTTATATTGATTTATATGAAAATTTATATGAAAAGAAGTAAAATTCTCTGTATGAATCTTTGCAATGAAAAAAAAAAAATACAATAAACTCCTTTGATTCAATCTCCATAGTGCTTTACAATCCAAAGGACTATGAAACTTGATCCTGAATCATACCTTGATGTCTCCAAGTTGGATGTGTGATTGGATGTATTTGATTTGAATTTAGTATGACTCCAAAATAGAGATGACTCTATTTTGGCAGAATGTTAGTGTGGGGAGTCCAAGAGTGGTACCCCCTGTGGGCTGAAGAACTAATGGGCCTAACTTGCCCACTAACCAAGCCAAGCCCAACTGAAGCAACTAATTTTCTCGAGGAGCATACTATGCCGAAGGAGGTGCCATAGGGGGTGCCTTAGGAGAGACAAGGAGAAACCATCTGAATAGAAGACCAGTGAGCCAAAGAAGGCCATAGTGGTTAATATAGGCAATATGGAAGGGAAGCTTTCCCAATAAAGTAATCATCACATCTGCATTAAATACGTTGAAACCACCTAACTTGCCGCATTTATGACAAAATGACACCTAAACAGTGCTCACAACAACCTTTATCTCACTCAGCTACCACTAGCAAGGCAAGGAAGAGACAAGTATCTGAAGGAGAAACAACCGCCCTCTAAGTGTAGGGCTAGGATTAAAGCAAGTTGGCTATAAAAGGCGAAAGATCCCAAATGAACAGGGATTAGAAAAAAGTAAAAATTAGAATCAATAGCAATTGATGATGATTGAAAATCAGTAGGCCATATGCTTCGAAATTTAACGTCAAACGGATGACCTAAAAAAGAAAGAAAGACTATCAAAGGTGGCTGGGATGAACCGACTGAGGACTCTCTAATAATTAAGTCAGTTTCTCTTTAGGACTCAAGTCTGATCAGTGGATGAATAGTAGTTGTTGAGGACAAATTTTTCACACCACATGGCTTTATTTCATTGGCGACCTATACCACATCAACATTATCACGAATTTTGGGAAAACCTCTTTTAAAGCCCAAAAAAGCCCATATTTACACAAAAATGCGTCAAAGTCCATGGTTCAAGCTCATAGCACATCATCTCATTTTTTGGCTCATGATCCAAACTCATGAGTCTTATCGGGGGAATTTTGGGAGTCATGGTTTAGAGGGCCAAGAAGTATATCCTGTAAAGCTCTAGTGGTTCAAAGTTGATAAAGAAAAAGCATGTTGCTTGGCATGTCTTCCCCAATTTCCTAAACTCTGATGGGTCAGTGTGCAATAGGTAACATTTGATAAACCTTTCATAACACATAACACTCAAAATAATAAAACTCTCCATACTCGATCTTTACATAAAAAATAAATGTTCATCATATAATATAAGTTTAAAAATGTAATTATAGTATTTCATATTAATTATATTATTATCAATTCCAAGCACGTGGCCAAATATATATTAATATCTCATATCTAGCATTAGACGCTTTTCTTAATCTCTAAGATTTGGTTAAAATACAAAAAGACCATAATTATATTTCTAAAACTTCATCAAATATCAACCAATTAGTCTATTACTTACCAAAATTATATATGGACTAAATATATAATTTTTCAAAAGAGGAAACTTAGCCAAAAATACCAACAACAACTCCAGCAAAGTTGCAACAGCTCTAGTAGAAGCTGCAAACAGCTTCTGCAAAAACAGTTTTTGCAAAAATAACTTCTGCAAAAATTGCAACAGCTTCTGCAGAAACTGCAACAACTCCAGTAGAAACTGCAGTAGCTCCAGTAGAAGCTGCAGTAGCGTTAGCAGGTTGACACATGTCCTAAAATGACATCACTTGCCCATTAATGCCCAATCCTAGCAGCTTGCTGTTATACCCAAAGAAGTAAGGGTCTTATAAAAGAAATCCTACCATTTTAAGCTAAGATTCTTAGGGCATGTTTGGTAACTGTTTTCGTTTTCTATTTTCAGTTTCTTGTTTTCAAGGAAAAAAGAAAAAAACAATTTTTTTCTGTTTTTAAAACGAAAAACACGTTTGGTTAGTTGTTTTGAAAAACACATTTTTCAAAAACAAAATTCAGTAAATTTGTTTGGTAGTTGTTTTTGAAAAAATTGAATTTTGTTTTCTTTGGTTAATTTTTTTTAATTATATTTATTCTAATTCAAAAACGCATTTGCTCCAAAGTATTTAAAATCCTTACACCTAAAGAAATTATAAATCAATTGTTTTGTATATAACATTCAAAACTAAAACTTTAATCATATAAGTAAGATTGAAGCTATAACAATTATCAAGTGTTATAAAAGATAAATCAATAACTAAAAAGTTTACTACATGGCATCAATGCCAGTGAATCAATTTCATCCAAAAGAAAAAAAATAACGTGGCATCAATGATGCCTATTATTTGCCAACATCAATCCTGCGATCTCATCCCTATAAGCTGCCATAGCTTCAACAGCTTGATCAGTTAAGTCAATAGTGTGCGATGGCTCACTCGAATTATCCCCGCCTTCACCTCCAACAGTAAGGTTATCAATATTGAATTGACTAAACAAGCGATCATTTCTTGTTGCCATTCAAATGAAGTTATGAATTGTGCAACAAGCTCTCATCACATTCCCTTATCGACATTGTTTATAACGAGGCATCATTTTTAAGACTGGAAATCATGCCTTTAAAATGCCAAAGCATCTTTCAATTACATTACGAAGAGATGAATGTCTATAATTGAAAAGCTCTTTAGCACCTTTAGGACGATCACCACCTCGAAAGTCTCGTAGATGGTATCTCTCAGTACGGTACAGAGGTAGAAACCCTAAGGTGCATGGATAACCAGAATCCACTAAATAATAGAAACCTAACAAAAAATAATAATAAGATAGAGAGAAGTACAACATGGTGAATGGATTCAACTTGAAAATTGTAAATATATAAGTGAGACAACAATATATCTTACCAGATGGAGGCCATGGGAAATTATTTTCTTGTCTTTGAAGTGCATCTAAGAATACTCGTGAGTCATTGGCTGTACCCTCCCAACCCGTGTAAACAAATGTAAACTTCATATCAAAATCACATGCACACATTATATTATGGGTGATTGTGGCCTTTCTATTCCTATAGCTGACTAGCTTTAATGCTGGAGCCCATGCACTGATATATGTTCCATCAATTGCACCTATACATTTCTAGAAAAAATATAAACACAAGTATTAACTTATGCGAGCAAATAATATTTGTATGATAAAATGAACAGTAACTTGGGATTGCCTTGAAATATGGAAAGAACTTGGTACTGTTAGCAATACATGGATGCACTTCATTGCTTTGAGAAGGACGTATAATGAATTTTCCCAAGCGGCATATTGCTCTTACAGTTTCCTTAAATTGCCTGTCCACTATCTCAGTTCAGTGTTGAAAACGATCTGCTATTACCCTTATCCTCACATTATGTCCCACTATTAATAGGAACATACCAATTGCCTCCTCCACTGTGATCCAGCGTGAGTTTGTTAAGAACTTATGTGTTCTCAAATAGTTACAGAGACTTGTAAATGTTGGCCTATCCATGCGGAATAACTCATAACATGTTCGAGGATTTCCATTCAATATCTCTTTTATAAATGCATCACCAGTCAACATAGAGATACGTTGAGGCTCCTTAGGAATATAGTTGTTTTTATTCTTAACAAACATTAGTAGAAGGAACATATCATCGTCCTCTTCCTCATCTGAAGAGGATGAACTGCTATAATAATTTGGTTCAACATTCATCTTGGAGAATTAAAATGCAAATTTGTTCTCAAATAGTGCTTTTTATTAACATAAATAAGACATTATCGACATAAATATATATATATATATATATATATAAAGATTACCATAAAATAATAATAAACCATCCTTTAACAACATTAAATAACAATAGCATAGTACCAAATCATAGTTCAAAGACATTAAAATAAAAATAATCCAATAGGAAATTATTATTTTGACATAATCCCCTACAACCTACCCAACCAAACCATCCTCCTGGCGAAACTCATGTTAACAAATATCTCTCTCTCATTAGGATCTTGCTTGAACTTCTCAATAGCCTTTATAAATATTTCATCATTGACTTCTTCCATGGTCTCAAGGATATTAATGCACTTGCCTAAGGAGATGTCATTTGTAGGTGCAATACTGCTACTAACTTCATCAAAGGTATACCTCTTATACCTATCAGCCTTTGCTTTAGATGCCACTATCCTAGCCTTAGCGGCCTCAGCCATTGATTGTAAGGCATCATTCATTTGGGAGCTCATTAACTCTCGCTTACTCTTACTAGGACGCTCGTCACAACTATCACTAGGACGCTTGCTCAATTGGGTTGTAATGTTAGACTCAAGAATTGCCATGACAGGGTCTTGGGTAGGACTTTCTAAATTAACATGAACTCCCCCATGAATGAGTTGTTCTTCCAATGCATTCTCTTCATCTGAATTAGGAGGGTCTTGGGTGGATGCACAGTGTAGGACCCCAGTAGCTATAGACTTATTAAATATAAGTCCAAGCAAATTATAATTTGAAAGTCCTTTGGTTCAAAACATTTTTGCCTCGGGATGTGCCTAAAAATATAAAGACATCTAGTAAGAAAAAAAATAATGGGGTATAACGTTTCAAAATAAAACACTGTATTGTATTCAATGATATTACCTGACAATAATTTTGCCATGACTCCTCAGGTGCATGAACATTATTGGTTTCAATATCCCAACCAAAACCAGTTTGATTTATGACTGTAGAAAACTCACGGTGTAGTAAACGCATCCTATTAAACTTCCCTTTGAATTGAGTCATTGTAAAACCCTGTTTACCTAATTCATTCAATGTAGCTAACATTTTCTTCCAAGTATCAAAACTGAATTGTCCATCTACCATATTTCCTTTATTGATCTCTTTCAGCATTATGTCAATAAATAGTTTCTCAAGTTGTGGTGTCCAAAGGTTATCTTCATCAATTGAACTGTTTCCTTTCATCTATTATAATGAAACATGAAAACAACTAAGGAACAACCTTTTTAAGCACAACCATCAAATACAAGAAATAGCTTCAAAGCTTCAAACAGAACAGGACAGATATCTAAAGATTCTCTTGACAAATTCAAAGATCAGGCAGATATCTAAAGATTCCTATTTAAAACCATTTACATCTTTAACAATAATAGCTAAACATTACTGTGAGTCTAAATTCCTTTGGGAAACATTACTATACCACCCAATTATTAAATTGTTTATAAGTACTATACTACCCACAATTTGCCACATACATCATATGTGTGAATTTATATACTGCATTCATGCAGAGTTCAATATCTCATTATTGATTCTTTGCAGTTTGCACAATGCACTCAATCGAATGAAGAGCAAATACAAAGAAAAGTAGGGTCAAAACTCAAAAGTAAACTATATAGTTCACAAATTCAATAAAAGTCTAACGTTGTGGGAAAACAAATTTCAAACCAACAGTCAAGAAAGAAAGACAAGTTCTTATCTTTTCGGCCAGAACACTCCTTCAAGACTTCCCACACTTCAAGTAAGAAAACTATCAGAATATAGATTGTTAGTAGTATCCATAACTAAGCTCCTATCCCTCAAAATTCTTATAATTAAAAAAACAAAAACAAAAATTCATTAATACTGTTAATTCAAACCACCCAATAATTTTTTCTCACTCTATACTTAATCTCATTTTTCTTTCTTTTCCAATTTTAGTTCACAGTCTAACCAAAAGTTTATTCCTTTTCAGCTAATGACCAAGAAAACAAGGGACCGCTACACCATAGAGCCCACAAGCATACCAACACGGCCAAACCAAACCTAAAAACCCAAATCCTAAACCAAACACACTTTGAAAATACCCATTCTTAATAGACCCAGCTTCAACGCACATACACAAATTGTAGTTCATAAAATACATAGCAAACTTCAAGCAATGTCTATATAGCAAACTTCAAGCAATTTCGTAGTAATACATAGCAAACTTCAAGCAATCAAGCAACCTCAAGCAATCCCGTACCTTTGAGTGATTGGGTCCCTAAAATTATGAAATACTTCCCCAAATCTGACAGACCCACACAGACCTGCTACATCACGCACCCAAAAAAAGAAAAGAAAAAGAAAAAGAGAGTGAGATAATGAATAGAAAAGGAATAGTAGAATCTAAATGAAAATCAAGATGGAGATGGAGGCAGTGGAGGCGTAGGAAGAAAGGAATAGTAGACCAATCACTTACCCAGTTCTCTCAATCAAGGTTTTCTCTGTGAGGAAGATGAAGGCAGTGGAGGCGTAGGAAGATATAAAGGGTTCTCAGATACGATAGGCGCTAATATTGAGTGAAAAAATAAAAAGGAAGTGCGGGAAAAAGAATTGTCAGTCGTGTGGATCGAACCCACTGGTTCATTAATTGGCCTTGTTTTAAGCGTGTTTCAGCGTGTTTTTTGAGTTGAGTGAAAACTGAAAAATAAAAACAGCTTAAGACCAGTTTTCAGTTTCCTTCACAATATGGAAACTGAAAATAATTTTTGATTTTTGCCTAAAATAAGTTACCAAACAAGTTTTTTGCCTTAGGAAACAGAAAATTGTTTTTGAAAATAGAAAACTAAGGAAAAAAACGGTTACCAAACATACCCTTAGTCTCCAGCTGTAGTACCAGAAATAGAAAGATTTCATAAAGATTATCTTACCATTTTTAGCCAAACCATGAATTTAATGCCAAATATTTTCCTCCAACAAAAGATGTAATTCAAATGACATCATCCAGTTGTAATAGCTGTAATAGCTATGACAACAGCATTAAAGTCTCAAACTTTCTTCTTTTGGCTAAAAAACAAAAACCCACTAATGAAACCACTTACTTTGTCAAAGAATTTTCCTTATTTGCTAAATTTTCCTTCAACTAATTTTGATCTAGTTACATACTTGGCTCTATATAAAGAGGACCAAGCTACACACTAATAAGGATCATTCATCCCTCTCTTATCCTCAATATTCTGAAACTTTTTTCACTTTGTTGAACATATCTCTAAATATTTTCATACTTCTCCATCTCCCTTACAAAAATATCTCTTCTTAGATAAAACCATTACATCACACCTATTACACCACACCATTACACACTATCCATCTCCCCCACACTTTAATATTCTAAAACTTCATCATTTTGCTACCCAAAAACAAATCTCCATCTCTTTCTTTATTTCTCATACAAAATCTCCTTTCTTAGAAAGCAACATAACCCATGACATAACACAAAAAACCACTCCAGCAACAACTATAATCTCATGTATTTACTATATTTAACCTTCATATTATCTATCTCACATTTCTATATGTTTTACAAATACATTCCTCACAAAATACCCATACATACTTCTCATATATCTTTAAATTTCATGTCTCACAAAGTATGTATATACAAGATCCATGTTCAACAAAGTATCTACATATAATTCCTATACATATTACAAACACCATATTTCACAATATATATATATATATATTTTCTACCATCTCTACACATCTTAAAACATATCAAATACTCTTCCAAGAACTTATTACTAAAAGCCCTTTCTCATGGAATACATATATTTATAATGCTAAAAGCCCTTCTTATGAAAGGCAAAAACTTATAATACTAAAAGTCATTCCCATGGAAGGCAACATCACTCATATTTGACTACAAACTAAAAGAGAATTATATGGGTAAGTCATTTAAGTGCATGACGAAAGGGGATAAACTTAACCAACCTATGCACACGGTTGCACATACTCTCTCTCTCTCTGGTTGCACCTATTTTTCCCCTTCAATCATAAAGTCACCATGGAATGACTCATAATATCATATTGTACCACTAGACTCATTTTATCACGCTACCGAAATGTCATAAGTCCACTTATGTTCTACAGCTAGAGCTATAAACTGTGAAGCTCACTAATGCTATACAGCTGGAGAAACAAATCATATAAAAAATAAAGTGATGTTGTACAGCTGGAGTCAGAAACACACAAAATAAGTCAATATTTCTCTATTTTCAAGATTAATTATTAAGTACATGTTAATTCATTATTATTGTACCACTAGACGCAAGTTATTTTAATATCACCTCATTATTTAATGAAACATGATCTCACTAATACTTCATTAATGGACATACATATTAATAAATATCGATCTACCACCGTTGCACATATATTATTTGGACATGAGCCACCACTGGACACATTTTTTGGAAATGAATGACCATTGGCCATATATTATTTGGACATGGGCCATTGCTGGACATACCTGATTATGTTGAATATAAACCATGAACCGCAGCTGGATATGGACTATTGGACTTATCCCATTATTGGACATTTGATACCTAACTAATTATTTTCTAATATTGGACATCACTTAATATACCTAATAATAACGTATCAACTCACCATTTAATCAAATCTATCCAATTAAATATGCTATTTATTTATTTCAATCATTATTATGATTCTAAGACTTTGGGTTTTATCTATTTTGTAGGTTTAAAATGCACCGGAAGCCATTGGTCTATGCGGCCCAATGTTGAGTTCCGGATTGGACTCCTTAAAACAAATCTGGCTCTAGCAAAGCCACACCCCCAGTGAAAGGACATGGACCATTGTTGGACATACCTTATTATGTTGAACATAAACCATGAACCACAGCTGGATATGGACTATTGGACTTATCCCATTATTGGACATTTGATACCTAACTAATTATTTTCTAATATTGGACATCACTTAATATACCTAATAATAACGTATCAACTCACCATTTAATCAAATCTATCCAATTAAATATCCAATTTATTTATTTCAACCATTATCATGATTCTAAGACTTTGGGTTTTATCTATTTTGTAGGCTTAAAATGCACCGGAAGCCATTGGTCTATGTGGCCCAATGTTGAGTTCAAGATTGGACTCCCTAAAACAAATCTAGGTCTAGCAAAGCCACACCCCCAGCAAAAGGACATGGACCATTGCTGGACATACCTTATTATGTTGAACATAAACCATCAATCGCAGCTGGATATGGACTATTGGACTTATCCCATTATTGGACATTTGATACCTAACTAATTATTTTCTAATATTGGACATCACTTAATATACCTAATAATAACGTATCAACTCACCATTTAATCAAATCTATCCAATTAAATATACTATTTATTTATTTCAACCATTATCATGATTCTAAGACTTTGGGTTTTATCTATTTTGTAGGTTTAAAATGCACCGGAAGCCATTGGTCTGCAGCCCAATGTTGAGTTCCGGATTGGACTCCCTAAAACAAATCTGGGTCTAGCAAAGCCAAACCCCCAGCGAAAGGCACATGGCTACACACAAAAAACCGCCCCCGACAGTAGTGTGTACCTTGATTTGGGGAGGCTTGATACCTATTATAGAGAGTTTGGAGTAGGTCTACTTGTTAAGTGCCACTAACATCATGGGAGATGTGTGGACTTAGTGGGGAAAGTGGAGTGAATTTCAAGGAATTCACCCCACACCTCGAACTAATGGATCATGGTGCAACCATTCTTAGTTTGCAGGGAACACCTTAAAATTTACTAAGTGTTCATTGTTCATTTACAATCTCCCGTCATGTGGACGATCTATCTTTCTTAGACGACCTTTCTCAAACAGCTCTCAAAGTTGTATCATTGATCCTTGGACAACCCGAGGGAACAAAAGAAATAAGGGAAATCAATCTTTTCCACATTCTTGTTGTTTGTTAAATTTAAATTTGCTTTATCTTTTTCATTACCCAAATTGTTAAGTCAAGAAGCCCAAGTGCAAGTCCGCAATCCCATCTCTACAAAATAAATTGTCTTGGGCCTAAATCAAAAGCCCAGAGTTTCTTGGTTTTTGTCACACACAGTTAGTATGATTTTTCTCTTTGAATGTTTGTCCAAATTTTCATATGAGAAACCTCTATATACAACTCAATAGCTTTTGATTTGAAATTCAAAATTTGAATTTAATTTGATTTTTTACTTAATAAGAACTTTCCATGTGAGTCTTTTCTTTTGACGTTGCCACACAGCTTTCTTCATTTGATGTTGTCATATGGCTTTATGTGACTTGTGACATGTGTCAATTTTATGCGAGTTGTGATAACTCAAAGACTTGACATGTGGCTTTATTGCATTTGTTGATTATTCACTGTTGACACATCATCAATTACAAATTAACTTGATCAAAAATATTTGATCATGATCAATTAGACAATTGTAAATACATCATAAAATTTTGATGCCTGCACTCGTGTTACACCCCTTTTTTTTCTTCTCAAAAAATAAAAGGTTTGTGTGACTAAGGTGTGCTAGAACCATAAAGAGATAAATTATTGGTGAATGGAATCTCATTTTTAATCTTCTATTATTTTTAGAGTTCCAATATAGGGCGTCTACTCCTGATGATAGCTTATTATTATCAAACCAAGACACTGATCGATTTTTGATGTAGGTGAGGATTGAATCTCAAATCTCTTATTCAACCATCAGAAATTGTAAATGGTCATTTATAACCATTGACACTTTAGAGGGTCTTTTTTATTTTTATTTTTTTATTATTTTTATTTTTTTTTCTTTGTTAAAGGGTCATAATTTATAACCATTGAAAGTTGAGAATAAATTATGATTTACCTTTTTGTGTCCGTCAATTTTTTTCTGGCACCTGTGGCTCGGCTCGATCATTAGTTTTGTGTTGCGTAATATTTTATATAGAAAGACACTTTTTTGAATAAGATTCATTTACAACAAATCATGACTACGGGATCAAAAAATTTTAAGAGAAATTCTTTAATTACTTATTACAAAAAAAAAAAAAAAATCTTAAATATAGAACTCAGGTTAATATATAATTATGAATTATAAAACCTAAAATTTTCTTCCCTTCTTAATAATAAAAAATATGTATTGAAAACTAATGCCAATATAATTATATTTTAACTGCAAAACTACAAAATAATTAATTTAACGACTAAGCGTGAACAATGCATGATTCTCAAAAAGAAGTCTGAGCAATGCATGGGCCTACAACTTATGACTACGAGTCACGAGTGTGTATATATATTGTACAACCTTTTTTTTAAAACAAGTACACCTAAAGAACGTGTTAACCATAAATTGTTAATTGTTATCAGTAACATCATACTTCATTATCTTCTCACCAAAAAAAAAAAAAATTAATCCTTCTAATGTTGACGATCTCCAAGCAATTATAATGAGGAGAAATGCTATATGACAACAACATTTTCACAACAACATTCTTTTTTTTTTTTTGGGAAATAAGTAGTTATTAGTGGGGAAAAAAATAGTATTAGTGGTAGGTTTAAATTAAAACTAATAACAACTAACCATCTATGATTTGTTGTAAAAGTGTTATGTAATATTGTGGACATAGCACCTCTTTTATAATAAGGAAGCTTCCAAAATATAATAATCGTACTAATAAACATGTAGAAAGTAGGCACCAATTACATATGAATTCTTCATTATACACACACACACACACATATAAACACCTAGTGTAACTTTAAATAATATTACACCACTTAATATTTTTTAATTGGATGTGAATTTTGAAAAATCCACCGTTAGATTACATTATATTCATATATTCTCCATGCTTGCAAAATTTCAAAGTGATCAAAGATTAATAGGTATGACATCAATCAATTATTTAAATTCAAATTTTTGTAGTTTAAAATAATGCATAAAAAATGAGTTTTTGGATCGAATAGTAAATAACAACTAATTGACATGAAAATTGGTATGAATGTTAAGAATATATATAGAATATGTAATTCAACAGTGGGATTATTAAAATATGATTTCTATGAAAAATATTTGGGTAATGTAACATTGCTTAGAGTTACACTATGTATAACTTAGAACTAATAACAACTAACTATCTATGATTTGTTGTGAAAGTATTATGAAAATTTTGTGGACGTAACACTTTTCTTATAATAAGGAAGCTTCCAAAATATAATAATAGTACTAATAAACATGTAGAAAGTAGGCACCAATTACATATGAATTATTCATTATATATATATATATATATGAGATGGGTTTAAGTTACACCTAGTGTAACTCTTATTAGGGGTGTGCAAAAAACCACCGTCCCACCAAACCCAACCCAACCCACTAGGTTGGGTTGGTTTTTAAGGCTTGGTGGGTTGGGTTGGGTTACAAAAAAAAATTTTATAATGGGTCAGGTTGGGTTTGGGTCATAAAATTACAAACCCGCCAAACCCAACCTACCCAAACCCAACCTGACCCACCCATATTTAATATATATTTAAAATATATTATATATTTAATAATAATTTAAAAAAAAAATCACATGTGGGGCACTTATATATATATATATATATTTAATAATAATTAAAAAAAAATAGTTGTAGAGCAACACTTCCTCAGTTCCTCTTACTAATACTAATTTAATATATATATATATATATATATAATATTATATAATTAATAAATTTTTGAAAATAACCAGTTCTTCCTATCCTATATAAAAGTCAATTAGTTCACATAAACCCTAATAAATTTCTATTGTTGTTTAGCCATTAGTGTTGTTTGCCTTTAAGGAGTTATATTGATACTAATCTTTAGATTTTTTTAATATATTAATATTTATTTTTTTCTATTAAATTTAATAATAATAATAATAATAATAATAATAATAATAATAAAAATTTGTCAAACCCATGGGTTCAACCCTACCCAACCCAACCCATGTGGGTTGGGTTGGGTTGGGTTAGGTTAGACTTATGTGATGGGTTGACATGGGTTGGGTTGGGTTGGGTTAGGTTAGACTTATGTGATGGGTTGGGTTTGGTTGAATTTTTTTTTATCCACCATAGTGAGTTGGATCAAAAAATCTTCTTAACCCGACCCAACCCAACCCATGTACACCTCTAACTCTTATAAACTTACACCTTTTTTACACTGTAGATTTCTAAGAGATCTAACTGTTAAAAAAAATATCATTAAATACTATTGTTTTCTACCTTACTACCTAATTAATACTAGCATTCTCTCTCTCTTTTTGTCTCTCTTTATTTATTGCTTTCCACTATTATCATTATCTAATGGGCAATCCTTAATTTATCTAATAATAAAACTATGATTTAAAATATTTAAATAATATTACTTCAGTTGTCGTCTTACTATAGTGTGCATATATATACACCCCTATTGACATCACTAATTAATCCCGTAATGTTGATAATTTAGCTCTATCTTCTTATACGCGCATAAGGTTCTCTTTCTTATACACACATATATTATCCAATTAGTGACATTAACATTGATCTTTGCTAGCTGATGTAGATTTCTAAAACTTGTCTCTATGAATGTACTTTAATTAGTTGGATAACATATTTAAGCATATTCAAGCATAAGAATGGAAGAAATATGAGCAAATTGGAAACTAGAAAGACAGACAAAATAGTCACTCATAGTGTTGACACACACACACACACATATATATATATATATGTACACACATACAGTTCTTTTTCTTTTTCTTTTTCTTTTCTTTCTTCAAGCTATGTGACAATCCAAATATGAAAATTAGATAAAACCGATTTTGTAACTCACCTTTCCTATGAGTGTAATTCTTGCACAACTGGGGTTCTCAGGGTCTATCTTTCCACTAGTTCCAATGGGATACTCGCTGACAGTGAATGAAGACCTCTCATCTTTCATTGCATCTTTGGCAGATGGATCAAAAGTTGTCAAGTAGAAATACCCAAGTAGAAATACGGGATGCCACTACCTTTGTGAGGTAGTCCATCACTGAATGAAACCACATTCCTTCATTGTATTTGAACAATAATGTAAAATTAATATTCATCTCAAAGAGAACTGAGATCATTTTCATTCATTTGGAAGAACTAACATATTTCAGGTAACATTATATTATGCAAGTCCAAAGAAGTTAAGTTGATTTTTATAAGCCCGTAGATTGTTGAAAAAATGAGAAAAAAAATAAGTATCCTTAGCCTGGACAAAGTATATTGAATAATTATTTACAAACCATAAATAAGTTCCTTTATTTATTTATTTTAATCAGCAAATTGAAAGTCATTTGACTCTGGTTATGGGTAGTTTTGTGAAATCAATGATTATGAGATTATTTTTCAATTTATTTTGTTAGATTGTGTTGAAGAAAATATTATATAGTGGAAAGCAATAAATAAGGAGGGAGAGAAAGATGGAGAGAATGTTAGTATTAATTAGGTAGTAAGGTAGAAAACAATAGCGTTTAATGATATTTTTTTAACCGTTAGATCTCTTAGAAATCTATAGTGTAAAAAATGTGTAAGTTTATAAGAGTTACACCAGGTGTAACTTGAACCCATCTCTCTCTCTCTCTCTCTCTCTCTCTCTCTATATATATATATATATATATATATATAACTATTTATAATTTGCTGTGAAAGTGTTATGAAAATGTTGTGGACGTAACACTTCTCTTATAATAAGAAAGCTTCCAAAATATATATAATAATAATACTAATAAGCATGTAGAAAATAGGCACCAATTATATATGAATTCTTTATTTTACACACTAGGGCTGTCCACTGATCAGGCCGGGTTGGTTTTAGGCCCAACCCCAACGCGACATGCCAGTGTCGGGTGGGAGGGTGGAGGAACCCAAAATCGATGGCCAAAAAAATCAATTGAGTCGGTTTCAGGTGAGGGTGAGCATCAGTCGGTTTGGTTGGTCACCAGAGTAAAAAGAAATCATTGAAATCTAGGGAAAAAAAAAAAAAAAAAAAGGTCACTGGAATCTACATTTTTTTCACTAGAATCTGAAAATTTTCACTAAAAATTGCTAGAATTGGCCAGATCTAGCTGGATCTGGTCAAGATCTTGCCAAATCTAGCTTGATTTTGCAAGTTTGGTTGGATTTTTTATACAACTCCGACCGAGTTCAGGTTGCTCGAGTTTTGGAGAAGTAAACCCACCACTCGACCCGCCGATGTTGGTTCTTAAGAACAAAAACCCGCCACCGACCGACTGGACCTTCGGTTCGAGTCAGAATTAGGTAGTCGTGAGGCGGTTTGGCTGGATTGTCGGGCTTCGGTCGGGTCTGGACAGCCCTATTATACACACACACACACATATAAACACCTAGTGTAACTTTAAATAATATTACACCACTTAATATTTTTTAATTGGATGTGAATTTTGAAAAATCCACCGTTAGATTACATTATATTCATATATTCTCCATGCTTGCAAAATTTCAAAGTGATCAAAGATTAATAGCCATGACATCAATCAATTATTTAAATTCAAATTTTTGCAGTTTAAAATAATGCTTAAAAAATGAGTTATAGATCGAATAGTAAATAACAACTAATTGACATGAAAATTGGTATGAATGTTAAAAACATATAAAATATGTAATTCAATGGTGAGATTTTCAAAATATGAATTCTGTAAAAAGTATTTGGATAGTGTAACGTTACTTAGAGTTACACTAGGTGTAACTTGAATATGTTTAAGTTACACTTGATGTAATACCATAAGAGTTACACATTTTTTAAACAATTGATTCCTATTAGATCTAATGGTTAAAAATCACTAGTACCACGTCAAATCTAATATCATTAAAGTCATTAAATTACCTTATTAAAAAAAGCAATTATTAAATTCTTCTTCTTCTTCTTCTTCTTCTTCTTCTTCTTCTCTCTCTCTCTCTCTCTCTCTCTCTCTCTCTCTCTCTCTCTCTCTCTCTCTCTCTCTCTCTCTCTCTCTCTCTCTCTCTCTCTCTCTCTCTCGTTTTGCTTCAAACTTCAAGCATCTAACTCTATTTTACAATTTATATGCAAAAAATAAAAATAAAAAAATTAATATTTGAATTAACAAAATACTGAGAGAGTGAATAGAAATCAATCTCTACTTCTTTTAAACTTTTCTTTAGTATCATATGAGGCCATTTGGTTGTCTTTTCCATCATCCGCTTTACAAAATGACCCAAAAAAATCACAAAAACCCAAAATAAAAAGTAGAAAGAAAAGAAACCCGTAGATCCTAAAAGGCTAAAACCCAAAGAAGAAGAAAAATGAAAGAGAAAAATGTGAAAATAGCTTATGTTTGCCCTTTGGTAGAATGGATTGATAGTTTGATACAATTCCCAATTTGTAAACTTTCTTAATTTTCGTATCACATGTTTTTTAATCCTTATTTATGTTAGTTTTGAGTTATTTTTATTGTTTCAAATGTGTAATGGCCTAGAGGCCAACCTTTTTAGATTGTGATTTTTCAATATTTTTTTCTTCTCTCTCTCTCTCTCTCTCTCTCTCTCTCTCTCGGATAAGCTTCCAAACGTTATGTTTTGGGTTATTGTGGTATTTTTCATATATGAATTCCCTTATTATGTTTTTCTTCCCTGCCAATATTTTTTGTCTCTGCATATATGGGAATCCATCCCTTAATATTTTATGCCTGAGTTTTAAAAATTGGCAGGCGATTTATAAAGCCATTTGGAGAAGAAGATTACAGAACGATGTGAGCTTGGAGAGTTCCAGGCAAGAGAGAGAGAGAGAGATGGGGTGGAGAGGCTTAATAATCATTTAATGCTCTTACTTATTAATGTTAAAAGGTAATGAAATGGAACAAATGTTTTTTTAACCATTAGATTTAATAGAAATCAATGATTTAAAAAATGTGTAATTTTATTTAAGTTACACTAAATATAACTTAAACTCATCTCATATATATTTACCTCACAGCCCAATAAGATTTAAGTCATAGTAATTCACGGTGCCATTTTCCATCACAATATGGGCATGACAAAGTGTTCATCTTGATTTTCCAACAACAAATGGGGGTGACAACAATTCAACAAACAAACAAAAAAATAAACACTTTGGTTATTGCAACTATTAACGTTGGTGTTAGCGAGCCCCACAAATACGCGTGCACTTTGCCGCATGGCTCGCTGACGCTGTCGGCAATAGACTTGGACGTCAGTTTGTAATTTGTATGAATATTCTTTAGAAACATCCACTGATTTTTTAATGCCTATTTTCATCACCCTCGGTTTAGGGAAAGGACATCCATGCCCACATTGTCTCCATTGCTCGAGGAAGTATACCATGTTTTGGTAATATCAATTTAGCATCTGTTTTGATATTTTCTACTAAATAAATGAATAACACTTATTTCAAAAAGCCATATCAGACTACTCCAATAAATTAATTATAATATTTTATACTATCGGGAAGATAAATTAATCATTTATTAGAGTAGTCTGATGTGGTTTTTTGAAACATGTGTCACTCATTTATTATATAGAAAATACCAAAACAGATGTTAAGTTGGTATTACCAAAACATGATATACTTTCTCCCATTGCTCAACATTACTATGTGTTTAAATTATCTTTGTTAAATGAGTTATGCTAACGAGTGTCCTTAGGACAATATTTAATAATTCATTTTAGGAAAGTTTTGACACTACTTTTATGAGAAATAAAAAAAGCTGTCAAAATATTAATTGTTTTTTTTTTTCTTCATAAAAACTTTCTTTAAATGGATTGTTAACAATTACCCTAAGGGGATTTGGATCCGGTGCAATTACACCACACCCACTCACATCAATTTTTATCACTTTCATTTATTGACTTTAACTTTTTAACTTTTTAACCTTTTTTTTTTCAATGGTTGAGATTGAAAGTTTATTTTTTGAACTTTCAATCAAAACCGTATATTACTATTGAGGGTATTGCACCTGATCTGAATCTGCCCTAAGAGCATCCATTAGCATTTCCCTATATAATATATATATATATATATATATAATTTTAAAATACAAAAACTTGAATCATTTTAAAATTTTATAAGTATAGAAGAAAATACAAAAATTTGCAATCATGAAAGATATGGGAAGAAAATATAATGAAATGGTAAGTTATTAAAATTCGCATCCAATAAAAAAAATGTTAAATGGTATCAGTGATAGCTCCAGGATTTTTTTTTTCTAGGGTAGTTAGCACTAGCAGTGCTAAGAATTTGTTGTGAGGACAAGTAAAAAAATAATATGATTAAAAAAAATTCTATATATACAACTTCCATATTATATACAATAATATGAAATAATATTTTAAATAAAATTTATTCTACAATACTACTATATTGTACAATAATTTTAAAGAATTATTAAAAGTTTAAAGATTTGTAAGACAACATACAAAAATAGAATGCATAAACTAATAGAATTAAATAACTAATCATACTATTTTGTCAATTTAATAATAACTTACTTTATTTGTGTAATATCAATTAAATAAAAAGATATGATAAAGAAATGGGTAATTCCACTAACATACCTTAAGATTTGGGCTAATACTAACCAAGTCCAAGACTTTTCAAAACTAGCTAATTTGGTCCCTAAAGCGGTAAAGCCAACTTATTCCCTAAACAGTTAGTTATTTTTTCTCAACTATTTTAAGAACTAAATTAGCTTTAGGGATCAAATTGGTTAGTTTTGAAAAGTCTTGAACCTAGTTAGCATTAGCTCAAACCTCAGGGGGAGTAAATGGAATTTACTCTAAATAAAAACACTAAAACACCTAGGAATATTGTTGGGAGTAAATGTGAAATTAAGAAAAACACTAATTATTCACGTGGTCACTCACTTGGAATTGGAGCAAGCATTAAAAGATTTCTTGGACTTGAAAATCTATAGAGTACTTATTAAACTACTTGATCGAACAGAGAGAAAATATAGAGCATAGAGAAAAACTAAGAAAACATGAAAGGGAGAAAGAGAAATAGAGAAAATGGGGAAAGAATCACAAATGTAAATACTAATCTGTTGATTGTATCGATGGTGTAATTTGTTGCTGATGAAGAAAAGTGTAGTGAAAAACAACTTCATTCCGTTGTCAATGCCAAAGTCTTGAAGAGAAGGTTTATTTATTTTTAATGAATGAGCAAAAGATTGATTTTTTTTTTCTTTCTTACAAAATTGAATGTTTTAAGAGTATTGTTACTTTTAGAAAATTTTCACAAAAAAATTTAGGCTGCAATCTATTAAAGGTAAGTAAAAAAGTGGTGTTAGTTGTGAGTTTAGATAAAAATCAGTTACAACTTATCACTTAACTCTTATTGTAAAAATATTATGAAAGTAGCACTAAAATGATCATATTCAAGTTTATTTCAGTTGGATTTTAAAAAAAAAATTCGAGTAAGAGTATTCAAAATTTTATTTTAAGAGGTCAAAAAAATTAAAATTTTATATATAATATTCATTTTTGAGACCAAGTCCACTTGTATGTAATGCCGGCCCTAATTGGTATAAAATTATTTAAAGTCATTTTAGGTGTAACTTGCATTTGCTCATATATAAAAACTTATATTTTTAAAATATTTTAAACATCTATAAACTTATCTTAAAATTTTCCAAAGGTGTAAGAAAAACAAACGTAGCATAATGGTGGGTTTGTCCAAATTTCCATCAAATAAAAAAGAACATTGAGTGGAGTAACTTTGAGGAAGGTATTAAAAAAATGTAGTACAATGATGGGTTTGTCTAAATTTCTATCAAACTAAAAAATATTAAGTGGAGTAATCATGTATATATTCCTAATGATCCAAAATTGCACGGGGGATGATTTGATGTTTCCACCAACTCTGCCACAAGATTAATAGATTATTTTTTGCTGTGACTTTAATTTCCAGAAATTGGAAACCATATTTTTTTACCCCACTGTAGGTAGAATTTCTTTTTAACACGCGCGATGCGCCATATTTCATTAATTATTTGGTCAAGAGTCTCAAGACCACCTGTTAAACACTTTAAACCAGGAAATCGGCTCTGGAATCTGGTTGGTTTTACCAATATATATAGTTTAGATTTGTCATTTGAATGTTGGTTCCAGTAACGTTGCTTGAAAACAAAAATAGGAATATTGACTTTCATGTTGTTGCTAGCCACAAGGAGTACATACATATATTCATTTTAGGAGCAGGACCTTTAAATTTATTGAAGTTACTTTGAATTCAACACACACACACACACACACACACACACACACACACACAAAAAAAACCTGGGATTGAGGCAGTGTGCGTGAAACTGGTGATTGGACCAGCCACAAGATTATTTACAAAACAAGTCGAAGTCATACCCACTAAAACATTATGAGCAAGAAAATATGGTCACTTTATCATTTATTCCATGCAAATAACTATCTTACGCTGCTAGCATCAGTTTTAGGCAGAAAATTACTATATAACATAGACTACAAATCATACTGACCACAAGGCCAAAACACATATAGAGAGAATGGACATGAACATGATTATGGCCTATTTTAAGCTGCTAGCATCAGTTTTAGACAGAAAATTACTACATAACATAAACTACAAATCATACTGACCATAAGGCCAAAATACATATAGAGAGAATGGACATGAACATGATTATGGCATATATATATGCTCACTTTATCATTTATTCCATGCAAATTACTTCCTTTACTAATATTGATCAGGCCACAAGAATGCCCCCATTGCATATGCCCTCTTTTCATCAAGAGTGCCTTTGAAGCTCAGCCCATATTGGCTGAGAAGAAGGTCCAGTTTCGATTCCTCCATTTGCTCATAGTCAGCTTTCTTGTAGCGTGGATAATGAAGAGGCATTTGGAACCCTGAAGCTGAAGGTTTCATTTCCTCGCAAGCTGGTTGCATCATCTCAGGCACTCCATTAGGGGTCCTCAAGCTGCTATTGACATGCATATTAGTGATTTTTGGTGACCCTAGAACATGACATGCAGAGTGAAGAAGCCAACTCAAAGCCATCTCTCTCTCTCTCTCTACCTCTCAGACCTTATGAGAGAGAGACACAAAGTTGCTTGAGTTTGTAAATTTATATAGGCAGCAATTAGCAATAATAACTAACTAATAATAACTAACTATCTATAATTTGTTGTGAAAATGTTATGAAAATGTTGTGGATGTAACACTTTTCTTATAATAAGAAAACTTCCAAAATATAATAATAGTACTAATAAAAATGTAGAAAGTAGGCACCAATTACATATGAATTCTTCATTTTATACACACACACACACATATAGTAAAACCAGTGTAACTTTAAGTAACACCTAGTGTATTAACATGAAAATTGGTATGAATATTAAAAACATATAGAACATGTAATTCAACAATAAGATTTTCAAAATATGAATTCTATAAAAAAAAAAAAAAAAAAAGTATTTGGGTAATATAACATTGTTTAGAGTTACATTACACCAGGTGTAACTTGATTGAATTCAAGTTACACTTGGTTTAATACAATAACACTGTAGGGTCCGATTTTTGTAGCCCAAAAGATATAGGCTTAAGGTCTAACGAACCCAGAACAATGAATTTGTAGAGAGTGAATTAAAGGTTTAGGCGCTCGCCGGCCTTCACCAGGCATGAACTCCTTTTTCTTTATTGAAAGATACTAAGATTAATTTACAACTAGGGGATGCTCCTCGGCCCGTGGTCGAGGAGCTTTTTCCTTTTGTCCCAAACTTTCATCCTCCCCCTTTTACATTTTGCTCCATCTTTTATATATTACTCTCTTCCTCCCCCTGTTGATTATCCATTGGCCTCCCTTTTGGCTGTCTGTCCTATCAAAGGTCATATCCGTGCTCGAGTGGCTCACCCTGATCGATGTTTCCCTGCCAAAGGGTTACATCCCCATTAATACGGCCAGGAGGGTTAGGTGAGCGTATTCAATGCCGAGGTGACAGTTCGCCTAGGACTTGCCCCTTCGCCATACTTCTGTTGCCAACGCGTGGCACTGGGCCCTCCCCTCCTCAGACGACAAAGGAATCTCCTTTGGTGGGGTGGTCCTTGTGTTCCCTCGAGGTCTCGGACGCATCATGCGTCTTCGGCGTGGGCCGTTCGGGCCTGGCTTTGAGTGGGCCGAGGCTACCCAATTTTCTGACCCCACAAACACTATAAGAATTGCACATTTTTTAAACAATTGATTCCTATTAGATTTAATGGTTAAAAATCACTACTGCCACGTAAAATCTAACATCATTAAAGTCATTAAATTTCCTTTTTTAAAAAAGCAATTATTAAATTCTTTCCTCCATTAACCGTAGTCTTCTTCGTCTTCTTCTTCTTCTCCTCTCTCTCTCTCTCTCTCTCTCTCTCTCTCTCTCTGCGTTTTGCTTCAATCTTCAAGCATCTAACTCTATTTTTACAATTTATATGCAAAAAATAAAAATAAAAAAAATTAATATTTGAATTAACAAAATACTGAGAGAGTGAATAGAAATCAATCTCTACTTTCTTTCTTTTTTTTTTTTTTTTTACTTTTCTTTAGTATCATACGAGGCCATTTGGTTGTCTTTTCCATCATTAACTGTACAAAATGACCCAAAAAAATCACAAAAACCCAAAATAAAAAGAAGAAAGAAAAGAAACCCGTAGATCCTAAAAGGCTAAAACCCAAAGAAGAAGAAAAATGAAAGAGAAAAATGTGAAAACAGCTTATGTTTGCCCTTTGGTAGAATGGATTAATAGTTTGATATAATTCCCAATTTGTAAACTTCTTAATTTTCGTATCACATGTTTTTTTAATCCTTATTTATGTTAATTTTGAGTTATTTTTATTGTTTCAAATATTTAATGGCCTAGAGGCCAACCTTTTTAGATTGTGATTTTTCAATATCTCTCTCTCTCTCTCTCTCTCTCTCTCTCTCTCTCTGTTTTGGATAAGCTTCCAAACGTGATGTTTTGGGTTATTGTAGTATTTTTCATATATGATTTCCCTTATTATGTTTTTCTTCCCTACCAATATTTTTTGTCTCTGCATATATGGGAATCCATCCCTTAATATTTTATGCCTGAGTTTTAAAAATTGGCAGGTGATTTATAAAGCCTTTTGGAGAAGAATATTACAGAACGATGTGAGCTTGGAGAGTTCCAGGCAAGAGAGAGAGAGATGGGGTGGAGAGGCTTAATAATCATTTAATGCTCTTACTCATTAATTTCTAAAAGTAATGACATGGAGCAAGTGTCTTTTTTTTTTTTTTTTTTTTTTTTAAATGGAAGGAACAAGTGTCTTTTAACCATTAGATTTAATGAAAATTAATGATTTAAAAAATATGTAATTTTGTTTAAGTTTGAACTCATCTCACATATACTTACCTCACAAAGCCCAATAAGATTTAAGTCATAG
Source organism: Quercus variabilis (assembly GCA_030445155.1). Taxonomy (NCBI): domain Eukaryota; kingdom Viridiplantae; phylum Streptophyta; class Magnoliopsida; order Fagales; family Fagaceae; genus Quercus; species Quercus variabilis. The sequence goes on from CP129449.1 coordinate 72,184,491, forward strand.
TAAATCATGATGCATTTTCCATCACAATAATATGGGCATGACAAAGTGTTCATCTTGATTTTCCAACAACAAATGGGGATGACAACAAACAAACAAAAAAACAAAAACACTTTTGTTATTGCAACTATTAACGTTGGTGTCAGCGAGCCCCACAAATACGCGTGCACTTTGCCGCACAGCTCGCTGACGCAGTCGGCAATAGACTTGGACGTTAGTTTGTAATTTGTATGAATATTCTTTAGAAACATCCACTGACTTTTTTTAATGCCTATTTTCATCACCCTCGGTTTATGGAAAGTACATCGATGCCCACATCGTCTCCATTACTCAACATTACTATGTGTTTTAATAATCTTTGTTAAATGGATCATTTTAAGGAGTGTCTTAGGGCAATATTTAATAATTTATTTTAAAAAAGTTTTGACATTATTTTTATGAGAAATGAAAAAAACTGTCAAAATATTAATTATTCTTTTTATTTTTATAAAAATTTTCTTTAAATGGATTGTTAACAATTGTTTTAAGGACATCCGTTAGCATTTTCCTATAATATATATATATATATATAATTTTAAAATACAAAAACTTGAATCATTTTAAAATTTTTTAAGTATAGAAGAAAATACAAAAATTTGCAGTCATGAAAAATATGGGAAGAAAATATAATGAAATGGTAAGTTATTAAAATTTGCATCCAATAAAAAAATGTTAAATGGTATCAGCGGCGACTCCAAGATTTTTTTTCTAGGGTAGTCAATACTAGCAAAGCTAAGAGTTTGTTGTGAGGACGAGTAAAAAATAATATGAATAAAATTTTTTTTTTCTATATATACAACTTCCATATTATATAAAATAATCTGAAATAGTATTTTAAATAAAATTTAGTCTACAATTCTACTATATTGTAATTTTAAAGAATTATTAAAAGTTTAAAGATTTGTAAGACAATATACAAAAATAGAATGCATAAACTAATAGAATTAAATAACTAATCATACTCTTTTATCAATTTAATAATAACTTATTTTATTTATGTAATATCAATTAAATAAAAAGATATGATAAAGAAATGGGTAATTCCACTAACATACCTTAAGATTTGGGCTAATACTAACCAAGTTCAAGAATTTTCAAAACTAGCTAATTTGGTCCCTAAAGCGGAAAAGCCAACTTAGTCCCTAAACAGTTAGTTATTTTTTCTCAATTGTTTTAAGAACTAAATTAGCTTTAGAGATCAAATTGGTTAGTTTTGAAAAGCCTTGAACCTAGTTGGCATTAGCCCAAACCTCAGGGGGTGTAAATGGAATTTACTCTAAATAAAAACACTAAAACACCTAGGAATATTATTGGGAGTAAATGTGAAATTAAGAAAAACACTAATTATTTACATGGTCACTCACTTGGAATTGGAGCAAGCACTAAAAAATTTCTTGGACTTGAAAATCTATAGAGCACTTATTAAACTACTTGATCGAACAGAGAGAAAATATAGAGCATAGAAAAAAACTAAGAAAACATGAAAGGGAGAAAGAGAAATAAAGAAAATGGGGAAAGAATCACAAATGTAAATACTAATCTGCTAATTGTATCGATGGTGTAATTTGTTGCTGATGAAGAAAAGTGTAGTGAAAAACAACTTCATTCCGTTGTCAATGCCAAAGTCTTGAAGAGAAGGTTTATTTATTTATAATGAATGAGCAAAAGATTGATTTTTTTTTTCTCTCTCTTATAATTAAAATTGAATATTTTAAGAGTACTATTACTTTTAGAAAAATTTCACAACAAAATTTAGGTTGCAATCTATTAAGGGTAAGTAAAAAAGTGATATTAGTTGTGAGTTTAGATAAAAACCAATTACAACTTATCACTTAACTTTTATTGTGAAAATATTGTGAAAGTATCACTAAAATGATCATATTCAAGTTTATTTTAGTTGGATTTATTAAAAAAAAAAAAATCTAGTCAGAGTATTCAAATTTTTATTTTAAGAGGTCAAAAAAATTAAAATTTTATATATAATATTCTTTTTTGAGACCAAGTCGGGGGGTTCATTTGATCCCCCTCACTTGTATGTAATGTCAACCCTGATTGGTATAAAATTATTTAAAGTTATTCTAAGTGTAACTTGCACTCACTCATATATAAAAACTTATATTTTTAAAAATATTTTTAACATCTATAAACTTATATTAAAATTTTCCAAAGGTATAAGAAAAACAAACGTAGTATAATGGTGGGTTTGTCCAAATTTCCATCAAATAAAAAAGAACATTGAGTGGAGTAACTTTGAGGAGGGTATTAAAAAAATGTATTACAATGATAGGTTTGTCTAAATTTCTATCAAACTAAAAAATAGTAAGTGGAGTAATCATATATATATATATATATATATATTCCTAATGATCCAAAATTGCAAAGGGGATGATTTGATGTTTCCACCAACTCTGCCACAAGATTAATAGATTATTTTTTGCTGGAACTTTAATTTCCATAAATTGGAAACTATATTTTTCACCCCACCGCAGATACAATTTCTTTTTTTTTTTTTTAACATGCGCGATGCGCCATATTTCATTAATTATTTGGTCAAGAGTCTCAAGACCACCTGTTAAACACTTTAAACCAGGAAATCGGCTCTGGAATCTGGTTGGTTTTACCAATATATATAGTTTAGATCTGTCATTTGAATGTTGGTTCCAGTAAAATTGCTTGAAAACAAAAATAGGAATATTGACTTTCATGTTGTTGCTAGCCACAAGGAGTACATACATATATTCATTTTAGGAGGAGGACCTTTAAATTTATTGAAGTTACTTTGAATTCAACACACACACACACACACACACAAAAAACCTGGGATTGAGGCAGTGTGTGTGAAACTGGTGATTGGACCAGCCACAAGGTTATTGCAAAACAAGTCGAAGTCTTACCCACTAAAACATTATGAGCAAGAAAATATGCTCACTTTATCATTTATTCCATGCAAATAACTATCTTACGCTGCTAGCATCAGTTTTAGGCAGAAAATTACTATATAACATAGACTACAAATCATACTGACCACAAGGCCAAAACACATATAGAGAGAATGGACATGAACATGATTATGGCCTATTTTAAGCTGCTAGCATCAGTTTCAGGCAGAAAATTACTACATAACATAAACTACAAATCATACTGACTGTAAGGCCAAAATACATATAGAGAGAATGGACATGAACATGATTATGACATATATATATGCTCACTTTATCATTTATTCCAGGCAAATTACTTCCTTTACTAATATTGATCAGGCCACAAGAATGCCCCCATTGCATATGCCCTCTTTTCATCAAGAGTGCCTTTGAAGCTCAGCCCATATTGGCTGAGAAGAAGGTCCAGTTTCGATTCCTCCATTTGCTCATAGTCAGCTTTCTTGTAGCGTGGATAATGAAGAGGCATTTGGAACCCTGAAGCTGAAGGTTTCATTTCCTCGCAAGCTGGTTGCATCATCTCAGGCACTCCATTAGGGGTCCTCAAGCTGCTATTGACATGCATATTAGTGATTTTTGGTGACCCTAGAACATGACATGCAGAGTGAAGAAGCCAACTCAAAGCCATCTCTCTCTCTCTCTCTACCTCTCAGACCTTATGAGAGAGTGACACAAAGTTGCTTGAGTTTGTAAATTTATATAGGCAGCAATTAGCAATAAGACCCGTGAACGACAAAACTTGGTAACTTATGCATTAATACAAGGAAAGTTTGGAATTTATGCCATTTTTCAATTTAATATCTTTTCGTATAGAAGCCACGCCCTATATAATAATAAAATAATAATGACTGAGTTGCGTATTGAGGTACTATGACCCTACTATGAAACCTTTGACGTCATCTTCAATAATGTTGAGTGGCTTTGTAATTAAGCTTTCTACAGAGACCTTATTAATGGTTTTGTTTTGACATAAACCTATGCAATGATGCATGGAACCTGCATTGAGTGCGGCCAACGCATGGGACCTGCAATTGATGGCGGCATGATGCAATTGAGAGTCTTTAAACTCCGTTTGGTTTGATTGGAGGGGTGAAAAAATAAAAAAATTATAAGAAGTTAAAAAAGTGTGAGAATAAAAAATATTTTAATTTTTTTTTTATATAGTTGGGAGTGGAAAAGTGGAAAGATGAAAAAAGTGAGTTTGTATAAATTTATTTATATATCTTTATTAAAAAAAATAGTGCCCAATTAAAACTAAAAAAAGTGACAAACAACTAAAAAAAATAAACAATCACCTAAATTTATTATAAAAAAAATCATGATCAGAAAAAAAAAATTCACATAAAAAAAAAACAAAAAACAAAACAAAGCATATATATATATATATATGAGCAACGTACACTGGATTCCTGCCCAGTAAAAAAAAAAGGAAAAGGAGAGGTAATGTCCAGGAAATAAATAAGAAGAAGAAGAGTAAGAAGAGAAGACTACGTCCAGGAGGAAGGATTAAAAAAAAAAAAAAAAGTAAAAAAAGTGAAGAAGAGCAAAGTACAAATGAAGCTCATGTGCAGCAAGTGCACATGAATATATTCATCCATTAATCAGCTCTATTTTTTTTTTAGTTTTTTCTTTATTTTAGGGAGAAAATTTTTCGGTGAGACTGAAAAGAAAACACCTAGATCTCACCATTTATTTTCTTTCCTTCCCACCCAATCAAATACACTCTAAAAAAGTTTTTCTTTTCATTTTTTTCTCTTCAAAGCTTTCATTTACTCTATTTCACCTCCAAATAAACACATCTTAGGCAAAAACTAAATTAAAGTATATTATATATTTAAATATGACTTAAAAAAAATATGTATATATATATATATATATTTATATTTATATAATGGTAGAGCCAAGATATTTTTCTAGGGAGGCTAAATTAATTATGTCTACGTTATGTCGAGGTTATGCCTACGTTAGTTGGGTTTATGTCAACTCAAAATGCAAAATTTCCAAGCTAATTTCGCCTAAATCATGACCCAAAATAAAATCTTTATTACATAAACTAACTTGAGCTCAATAAAGTTATGCCTACATTCTTTCATCGTACAAAAATTATTTATACTTAATTTCAAACTTTTTTTTTTTAAACATCTTATAGCTTTTTTAAGGGGTTCAACACTATTTTCAAATATAAATAGATAATCTAATACTATAAACCATACTATTATATATTATTATATTGTTATTACTGTTATCTATACAGAGCTTTAAATCAACAAAACTAATATATATATATATATATTATAGAAACAATAAAATAAAACAAAACTATTTATATGTAAAATGCTGCACAGCTGTAGAGAACTTCATTGCTAGTCTAGAAGTTTACTTTAGTTGGCCAAAGGTTAACTGCACAGCAGTGCTTAGCAATTGGCACACAGACGACTAGATGCACTTGTTTTTTTAGATGCAAATTGTACGCATTAAAATTTTGCATTTTTGTTCTACTAACATTTATTTTTTAATTGGTAGTATAGCAGGACTTATTCAAGTAATTCGCCCGTTTCTTCCTTTGTCACAAGTTTTCGAAATTATCAGTAACTTGGTTATGAAATACTTCCCCTGGTTTGTAGACTTTTTTTTTGTTTGATCAAAATACAAAGCTTCATTGTTCATCTTGAGAGCTTCCCCATTACTTATCTATAGCGATAGTGGTGCCTTGTGACTTGGATATGCCGAGTCATCCTGCACTTGAATTGCCTAATAGGAGAGGCTTTCAATGCCTGAGATGTCCTTTCACTCAGGTGGCATAAAGTCCTTGAGAGTTGACACGAAATCCATAGACTCACTAGGTGAGTCTGAATTCCTTTGCTCTTTCTTTGGCCTACCTATTTAAAAAGAAAAAGAAAAAGAAACCACCATCCACAAAACCAACTATAATATATTTATAATGTTCTTCTTTTGTTTCTATTTTCCTTTTTTTTTTTAGAAGAAAGTAAGCGAAATTTTATTAAAAAGATTAAGGTAAGTCAGATTGGAAAATAGACTCTAAATCAAAATGTAGTTCTTCTACCCATACAATAGTATCTGCAGTAGAAACTGCTCTCCTAGCTAAACCATGAGCCAACTTATTCCCTTCCCAACCAACATGCTAAAATTGACACTGTCGTAAGGAACAACCAATCCTCTTAGACTTCTCAATAACGTGCCCAAACAACGTATTGCAATGACCAGAACACCATAGACCTTGAACCACTCGGAGACAGTCACCTTAAAAAATGACATCAAACAAACTAAGCTCCCTAGCTAGCATCACAGCTCGTCTCGCAGCCAAAGCTTTAGCCAACTCAACCAAATGAAAGGACTCAATCCTCTGACTTAAGGCAGCAATAATGCTACCTGAATGATCCCTAAACACCACACCTATCCCAACAGAGCTCGTTCCGTAAAAAATGACAGCATTAAAATTAGCTTTATAGCTAGTTTCAAGTGGAGGGGACCAGTGAACAAGAGGACGACGGGTAGGTAGCTGCTGCTCCCTATGATTGACATCCCAGAACTCCTGAACAAGCGCCTTAGCTCTGTCCCCAATCTTATGCAGTTGCCAAGTTTACTGTTGTACCCTTAGTTTGTTCCGCCGCTGCCACAAGCACCATGCTACCGTAGCAAACAGAGCACGCCTAAAACCAGACCCTTCGTTAAACAAAACCTCCAAGAGCTCAAAGAATGACCTGCAATCCTTTTGAACTGTTGGGAAATTTAGACCCCGGTTGATAGAATTAACAAGTTTTAAATCCAAGTTGTTAATTAGATTTATTATGAACAAACCTTGTTAAAACAAACAAACATCAATATCATGTCAATAATGAATGCAGCGGAAAAGTAAATAAGACAAGATATGATGACCCAGGAAAACCAATGAAACCAACCAGTTTCACAGTAAAAAACCTGGGGGAAAACCTTCCTGAAAAGCAATCCACTATAGAAAAGAGAAGTTTCAGATCTAGTACAAAACCTTTGTCCATAGACTCTACAATCCCGGTAGATGAACTCACAGCAGAAACCTTTTACCGCTTCAGAACCTCTGAACTCTTCAATATATGAACGCCACCCTTTTTGTTGCACGGATCCTAGTACGTGACTAACTCCTTTGCACGAATCCCAATACGTGACTCACTCACCAACTTAAGGAAGAAGAATGTTGGCTGCAAAGTTCTTCACTTCATCAACAATGAAGATCAAGATGCACTTGGTTACAAAACCCTAAGGCGCAAAGACGCAGTAGCTTCTTTCAGAGAGAATAAGGCATCAATCACCTTTTGCATATGTTCTCCTTGTATTCTCTTGTGTGATGGCCTTTAAAATAAGCCTTATATAAGTTTAGGGTTGTGAGAAAAGAAACCCTGCTCAAATACATAAATCTAGCCCAAAAATCAAAAAGCTGAAAATTCTGATTTTCCATAACCTCGATCGATCGAGAGGTGTCGAGGAGGTGTCGAGGTTTAATGAATCTCAATAGATACAGCTATCGAGAAGGTGTCAAGAAGGTGTCGAGGAGACAGAAACTTTCTCGATCGATCGACCAGCTATCGAGAAGCTATCGAGATTGCGATAAGAATCAGCTGAAGATCTCGATAGATAGCCAGGTGTCGAGGTAGCTATCGAGCAGGTGTCGAGCTTTAAAAACTTTGCACTTCAGCTTGCTTTTTCTTGGACAGACCTGATGACTTCAACACTTAACCTTGAAACATTGTTTCTTGAAGTATTAAAAACACCTAGAACTACCCAATTACAAGTAGAGTGCGTTTTGTCAAAGGATTAGCCAATTTACATGAATAAGTGACATATGTTCTTAATCAAGTTAAAACATATATGTCCTAACATGAACCAAGAGAAGAAACCCTGGATCAGATTGCCAAACTGAACAGGCATGATCACAAAGCCAAAGGCAATGCATAAGGGATTCCTGGTAATCACTGCAACCATCACAAAGATCATTGATAGGAATATGCCGAGTTTTCAAATTCAACTTAGTAGGGAGAGAATCCTTCATAGCACGCCACAAAAAATGTCGAAATCTATTTGGGACTCTAAGCTTCCAGATTTTCTTCCACTTCACCTGTTCATTACTTGGTGAAGAAGAACTCGGTAGAGAGAAGGTTCAGCTTCAACTAGCATTCGATAGGCACTTTTCACACTATACTCACCATCCAGAGTTAAAGGCCATATCAAAATGTCTTCAACCCGGCCCTCACTCACATGAATCCTTCCAATCATCAAGGCTTCCCAAGGGAGAAAACAGCTAGCAAATTTTCTAGGATCCCAAATCCTAGAGTTAGGGAAGAATAGATCACAGACTCGAGAAACAGAAGGACCAATTTTCGAAGATAAAATCCTACTATTTGCAGGATCAGGCAGCCAACGATGAAGCCAAACATCAATTTTTTCACTATTCCCAACCCTCCAAATTGCACCTTTATGGATGACTTAACGAGCCTGCGAGATACTCCACCATGCATAAGTGTCTTTGTGATGAATAAGATGCCACACCCGTTTAGCCAACAAAACATTATTTAACTTTTAGAAATCCCTAAAACCCATATCCCCATCAGATTTAGAGGAACAAAGAGAACTCCAATTAACCCAATGAATTTTCTTTGAATCAACATTACCCCACAAAACTTTCAGATCATTGCCTCAATATATTTACAAAGACCAACCGGGAGCTTAAAAACACTCATAGAGTAAACAGGGATATATTGAACCACTGCCTTAATCATAACTTCTTTGCCCACCTGAGATAAGAGTTTTTCCTTCCACCCCTGCATCCTAGCCTAAATCCTCTCTTCAATCTAAGTAAAACATGCAGTCTTATTTCTACCAACAAATGAAGAAAGCCCCAAATATTTCTCATAATGCCTAATGGCCAGAACATTAAGTGCCACTTTGATAACTTCTTGTGAAGCCTCATTTGTATTCCTGCTAAAAAATAGAGTTGTTTTTTCTAGCAACTTCATAATAAGCAAGCAACTCCTTGATTTTATTACACTCATCCAAAGTAGATCTGCACATGATTAAACAATCATTCGCAAAAAATAAATAGGTTAGTTTGGGTCCATTTCGACATAAAGAAAACCCCTAGATTTCACCTCCTGCAACAACATTGCAAAGCAAAGCATTTAACACTTCTGCACAAAACAGGAACAAATAAGGAGAGAAAAGATCCCCTTATCTTAGGCCTCCTGAAGGTATGATCATACCCTTCAGTTCTCCATTAACAAGAATAGAATAGGACACTGTGGTAATACACTCCATAATCAAATCCACCCACGAATCCTGAAAGCCTAATTTGAGAAGAATTCTTTCAAGAAAACATCATTCCACCCTATCATAAGCTTTGCTTATATCCAACTTCATAGCCATGAACCCTTTCTTCCCTATGCAACTAGTCTTCATATGATGCAGGGACTCAAAAGCAATTAAGATGTTATTAGTTATCAATCTATCTACAATAAAAGCACTTTAGGTCTCTAAGATAATAGAATTAAGCATAGGCTTGAGGTGGTTAACAATCACGTTACTAATAATCTTATAAATCACATTACAAAGGCTTATAGGTCTAAAATCAGATACCCTTTTTGGATTATTAACTTTGGGAATTAAAGTAATGAAGGCTTGATTAATATATTTCAGAATGGAACTCAAATCTAAACTAGAGAGAACAGCCTAAGTAATATCCATACCTACATCAATCCAATAAGTCTGAAAAAATAAGGGAGGCATACCATCTGGACCTGGGGCTTTGAGAGGTGCCATCTCCCTGTTTGCAGTACCTACCTCCTCACTAGTATAGGGTTTACCAAGTTCAACTCTCATCTCTACAGTGACCACTGTCTAAACCCCCCTCTAAGATACATTTAAGATCATAAGGGTTTGAAGAAGTAAAAAGCCGGGAATAGAAGTCAGTCAACATGGCCAAAAATACCTCTTCATCCTCCTGCCACACCCCATCCCCATCACATAGTCCCTTAGTGAAATTCTTCCTCTTCCTTTGATTTGTCATTCCATGGAAAAATCTCACATTCTGATCTCCACTTTTCAACCACTGAATGCGGGACCGTTCCTGCCACATCTTTTCTTCTTTATCCAAAAGGTCATTCAAGTCCTTCTTTAGCCAACCCACCTCCTCATGATCACCAATACTGACCGAAGCTACTTCTGCCTTCCATAAACAATCCTTTACATACTTAATATTCATTTTCACGTTCCCAAAATTTTCTTGGCTCCAAACCTTCAAACTTTTCTTACACTTATTCAACTTCTTTGTAGCAACAAACATTGGCGTACCCTCCAAAGAACAATCCCAAGCTTTAGTGATAGTCTCCATGCACCCAGATTTTGATACCCACATAGCCTCAAAGAAAAAAGGTTTTCAACGCCATTTTTGGTGCTCCCCATTCCCATTCAGAGATAATAGAGTTAGTCGATGATCTAAGGTGAAGCAATTCAAATGTTTTACCCTACTTGTAAGAAACTTAGTCAACCACTCATAATTTGCAACCCTCCTATCCAATCTCTCCCAAATCAACTCCCCCCTTCACCAACCATACCAAGTATAATCCGGCCCTAAGTACCCTAAATCCACAAAACCACAATTATCTAGAATCTCACGAAAATCTTGCATTAAATTATGAGCCCTAGGAACCCCTTCTTGCTTATCTTGCACCTCTAGCAATTCTTTAAAATCACCAAAACAACACCATAGGAGTTTCAGTTTTGAGCTCAACAATCTTAACATATTCCATCCCTCGCATTGGCGGCTTGTATTAGGCTCGCCATAAAACCCAGTCAATCTCCATGCATTCTCCAAACCACCATGAACAATAGCATCAATATGGTAATTCAAAAAGCTATCCATCCACACATTAAGACCTGCTTTCCAAAGAAGGGCCAAACCCCCTCCCCTACCCTCAAATGGTACTGTAAAACAACCATCAAACATAATCCTATCACGAACCCACTTCATATGCTCCTTGTTTCTACTCTCCTTTATGGACTTGTTACCCAAATTTTCTTTAATAGAATGAAATGTATTTCACATTTAAAAAAATTATGTTTACATTGTACTTGCAATGTGTTGTTCCTAAGAACAACAATTGGTAAATAAATTGAATTTCATTACATTCAACATATCATATAAATAGTTAAAATTCTCATAATTAAAATTTACCATAAAATTAGAGAATAGTGGAGAGATGTTATCTTAATGATACTTTAAAATTGATCTCATAACAAGAAGCAATTTACCGTCACTTCATATACGTTTTTAGATGACTAGGTTAAGGACCATGTCACTGTCTTGAGATGATACATGCGTCTACGGAGTTTCCAGTGTAGTAGACTAAATATTTACATGCCACCTCTGGGATATAACAACCTAGCCACCTTCGTTGATTATCCTTACAAGCCTACACCACTTGTAGGATTTGAAACTCTCAAATAGTACTTTCTTTTACCAAAAAAAATATAATAGATGAAGATAATATATTTTTTTAGAAGTAGAGAAGATAAAGCATCAGCTTTCTTTCTTAACTTTTTGTTCAATTCTCCCTTCATTGGCCGAACATGAAGTCCTCTAAATAGGCTAAGCAATCAGCCATTTTTTAAATCCATTTTTTATGGTCATAATGCTATTAAATCAATAGTCCATAATGTGGTTGATAATAATAATATATCAATATTATAAATTTGATGTATTGACTTCCCATTAATTGAAATAACAAACATTTATATACCAATATAAATTTGGCAAAAAAACCCATTTTAGTCCCTACATTTTCACACGATTCCCACTTTGGTCCCTAATGTTTTTTTTCATCGATTTTAGTCCCTATCCTGGAAAACGCGTTTCGTTTTAGTCCCTAACGTTACATTAGAGATGGAAATTGCACAGCTAGCAAACAGAAAAAATTTAAAATATTAAAATAATGCCCACTGTGTCCATGTGGCTTTCCACGTTAGCCTCTAAATTAAAAATAATAATTTATTAATTTTAACTAAATAGAAAAGAAATAAAAATCAAACCTAACAAGAACAACAATTTTTTTTTTTTTTTTGAAAATACAAGAACAACAAATTTAAAACCCAGCAAATTTAAAATCCAAAAAATTAAATTCAAACCCATATTTCAAACACACAGATCTAACACACTTCTTCATCATCAAACCTAGATCTAACACACTTCTTCATCATCAAATTCAACCATGCCACTGCTCTTTCTTCTACTACTCTTTAATTTTTTGTTTGCATTTCATCTCTCAAAATGCTTTACCCTATTTCCTTACACTTACTCTCACACTTCAGCTCTCAGACCCCAAAGCCGCCAACCACCCTTAAGCTCACCTCCTCCATCCTCGCCCAACTGCGCCGCTGCCATGGTTCCTTCATATGTCATCTTCCTCATTCCTCGTCCCTAAAACCAAACCCACAACGTGCCGCTACACCTCCGTCCTCCTGCCTCATCCCTGAAACCGAGCCCAGAAATCCACAATCGCTCCTCTACTCCTCAAGGCTGATCGGCAGTGCGTAAGGGCACAACAAATCCGACGGCTTCTCTGAAGATTACCAACACCAGTGTGTGTCAATTTTTCTCTCATTTTATATATGCAATTTTTGGAAAAAATGAGAATAAATTTTTTGGGTTTTAAATTTGCTAGGTTGAATTTGATGATGAAGAAGTGTGTTAGATCTATGTGTTTGAATCTGTGTGTTTGAAATATGGGTTTGAATTTAATTTTTTGGGTTTTAAATTTGCTGGTTTTGTGTTTTGTTGATCTTGTTCTTGCTGGGTTTTAAATTTGTTGTTCTTGCAATTTCAAAAAAAAAAAATTTGTTGTTCTTGCTGGGTTGGTTTTTATTTCTGTTTTTAATTTTTTTTATTTAGTTAAAATTAATAAATTAATTTTTTTTTTTAATTTAGAGGCTGACATGGAAAGCCAGTGGACACAGTGAGCATTATTTTAATATTTTAAATTTTTTCTGTTTGCCAGCTATGCAATATCCATCTCTGATGTAACGTCAGAGACTAAAACAAGACGCGTTTTCCAAGATAGGGACTAAAATCGGTAAAAAAAAAAAAAAGTTAGAGACCAAAGTGGGTGTTAGGACATATATGTTTTAACTTGTTTAAGAACATATGTCACTTAGTTATGTATATTGGCTAATCCTTTGACAAAACGCACTTTGCTTGTAATTGGGTAGTTCTAGGTGTTTTTAATACTTCAAGAAACAATGTTTCAAGGTTAAGTGTTGAAGTCATCAGGTCTGTCCAAGAAAAAGCAAGCTGAAGTGCAAAGTTTTTAAAGCTCGACACCTGCTCGATAGCTACCTCAACACCTGGCTATCTGTCGAGATCTTCAGCTGATTCTTATCGCAATCTCGATAGCTTCTCGATAGCTGGTCGATCGATCGAGAAAGTTTCTGTCTCCTCGACACCTTCTCGATAGCTGTATCTATTGAGATTCATTAAACCTCGACACCTCCTCGACACCTCTCGATCGATCGAGGTTACGGAAAATCAGAATTTCAGTTTTTTGATTTTTGGGCCAGGCTTATGTATTTGAGTAGGGTTTCTTTTCTCACAACCCTAGACCTATATAAGGCTTATTTTAAAGGCCGTCACATAAGAGAATACAAGGAGAACATATGCAAAAGGTGATAGATACCTTATTCTCTCTGAAAGAAGCTACTGCGTTTTTGCGCCTTAGGGTTTTGTAACCAAGTGCTTCTTGATCTTCATTGTTGATGAAGTGAAGAACTTTGCAGCCAACATTCTTCTTCCTTAAGTTGGTGAGTGAGTCACGTACTAGGATTCGTGCAAAGGAGTTAGTCACGTACTGGGATCCGTGCAACAACAAAAAGGGTGGCATTCATATATTGAAGAGTTCAGAGGTTCTGAAGCGGTAGAAGGTTTCTGCTGTGAGTTCATCTACCGGGATTGTAGAGTCTAGGGACAAAGGTTTTGTACTAGATCTGAAACTTCTCTTTTCTATAGTGGATTGCTTTTCGGGAAGGTTTTCCCCCAGGTTTTTTACTGTGAAACTGGTTGGTTTCATTGGTTTTCCTAGGTCATCATATCTTGTCTTATTTACTTTTCCGCTGCATTCATTATTGACATGATATTGATGTTTGTTTGTTTTAACAAGGTTTGTTCATAATAAATCTAATTAACAACTTGGGTTTAAAACTTGTTAATTCTATCAACCGGGGTCTAAATTTCCCAACAAGTGGTATCAGAGCGAGTTCACTCTGATTGGATTAATTTCCTGAGTGTGATCCATTGACCCCTGTTGTCATGGATAGAGGACAATCTTTATTTATACCTCCTTTATTTGATGGAACTAATTATGCGTACTGGAAAGTTCGTATGAAAGTTTTCTTGCAGGCCTTAGGTGAACAGATATGGCAAGCTGTTGAAGTTGGCTGGATTAAGCCAAAGGAAGCGCCAGTGGATTGGGATGATGCAACAATTATAGCGGCAAATTTCAATAGTAAGGCCTTGAATGCTTTGTTCTGTGGGGTGACCAATGAAGAATTCAAGAAAATATCATCCACGGAAGTTGCCAAGGAAGTATGGACCATTCTTGAGACCACCTATGAAGGTACCAAGACAGTAAAGACTGTGAAACTTCAACAACTCACTAGTAGTTTTGAAGAAATAAGAATGGAGGAGGATGAGACCTTTGATGAGTTCTATGCCAAACTCAAGGATATTGTGAATTCTGCCTTTAACCTTGGAGAATGTATTGCAGAATCCAAAATTGTGAGGAAAATCCTTAGGTCCTTACCTGAAAGATTCCATGCCAAGATCACTGCCATTGAAGAAGTCAAGGACATTGATCAAATTCCTTTGACTGAGCTTGTAGGGAACCTTCAAACCTATGAGATGGGATTAGGCTCAATGGGAAAATGTGGAAAGAGCAAAAACTTGGCTCTTAAGGGTATAGAGGAAGAGATTGAGGACTTTGAAACCGAAGATGAAGATAAAGATGATGATGAGGATGAGGATCTATCATTCATAACTGATGAAATTATCAAGCTTCTTCAGTTTAGGAAAAAAGATAAGGGCAAACCTCCTAGGAAACCTAAATCCTCTAGGAAGGGCAAGAATGAAAAACCCCTTATTCAATGCCATGAGTGCAAAGGTTTTGGTCACATGAGGATAGAGTGCCCAAACTACCTCATGAAGGAAAAGACCAAGGAGTCAAAAGATAAAGGGTTGGTTGCTACCTGGAGTGATACTGAGGATGACTCTTCTGATGAGTTTGTGGATGAATGTCGTCAAGTTATGGCCTTTGCTGCCTCAACCGACAAGGTGATTGTGGAGAGTGCTAGTGACAGTGAGGATTCTTCTGATGATGAAGTATTGAGTGCTCAAAAGCTTAGTTCTGATAAGACTGGCTTAGGATATGTTGTTTCCTCCAGCCCTTCCTCTTCCACGGCTTCTGGATCAAGGACTGTCTTTGTGCCACAATCTGAGAAAGGTAATAAAGGTATGAAATCCAAAACTATTCTGGTTAATTCTAAATCCTTTGTTAGACCTCATGTTTGTCACCATTGTGGTGTTGCTGGACACATTCGTCCTAATTGCTTTAAGTTGTATCCTTATAAGCAATTTTCCAAACGGTCACAGGTTTCCTCTCAAGGACCTACACATTTGTTTGGAGAGTTATTAAAAGTCTTGAGCTTTTTAACTCAATTTCAGGGGAATTCTAATTCTTCAATGTCCTTTAGTAGACATACTAGGACACGTGCCTTTTCATCTTCACGGCCAAAGACTCGTGCTGTGTGGGTGAGAAAGGAGCCTAAGACTTAATTGTCTTTTCTGTTTGTCCTCTACTTTGATTCTTTCTATCTAAAGTAGGACTTTTTGCTTGATTTCTTATCTGCTTTTGGAATCATGCTTTCATGCATCTGCATATTTCTATCATGTTTTTCATGCATATGCATTTTTCTTTCATGCATTCATGTTGTTTATCTGTTTTTGTTTGGTTGTTTAGTTTTTATTTTGTTTTTTTTTCAAAATAAAAATTGAAAAAAAAAAAACAAAAAAAAAAAAATACAAAAACAGTGTGTGTTTTGTGTACTTTGGTACTTGTGTACCTTGGATGGCCAATGAAACAAAGTTTTCTAAACTTTGTATCTTTTGTAACTTAGATGAGCATCTCTATGCACAACTAAGCAAGTGAGCTGTGTGGCTCTTGTTTGTGATGAGTAAGATTAGGTTATCTCTTAAAACTTAACACTCATATCACTCTTTTTGAAGGGTAGGACTAGAAAATCCTAAGAGAAATGCATAAATAACCATCTCACCACTGTTGCCCGCCAATCATAATATGACACATGTATGCTTCGGCATAGCAAAAGTACAGTGTCAAAGACATTCGTATGCTTCAGCATAGCAAAAGTGCGATGTCAAAAGCTTAACATCTTGGGTATTTCTTTTCTCCTTTTTATGCCCATGTATGATATGCTAAATAAAATAAAAAGAAAATATGCAAAGAAAATAAAAAGCAAAAAGATTAACAACTTGGGTTTAAAACTTGTTAATTCTATCAACCGGGGTCTAAATTTCCCAACTGTGGGAATCACGTAAAAATGTAGGGACTAAAATGAGTTTTTCACCTATAAATTTCATATAAAAAAACGTCAGAATATAGGGTTGTTCTACAGTACCCTCTATTCTTTTAGTCAGTACGGTGGCCACTAATATCTTGACCATCAATTCTAATGCTTTTAATCCAAACCGTATATATAAGTTTAGTGGAATACCAATTACTGGTAGAGCAAGTTATCATATAAAACAAAAAAAAAAAAAAAAAAAAAATACAACAACAACAACAACAACAACAACAAAGAATTAGATTATTTAAGTGTTTGGATAAGCTGTTTATGGTGTAAATTCCCAAAAAGGACTTAACTATTTTGTTAATAGTATACTGTCATTTTTCCAATAATCAGTGTTTATTATTATTATTGAAAATATGTAATTAATCTTAACAATTAAATTAATAATAACAACAATAACAATGTTGTCATTATAGAAATTCATGGAAAGTCTATCAAATTTAAAAAATTGAAAAAAAAAAAAAAAAAAAAAAAAAACTCATCAAGAGAAAGAATTGCATAATTTGTTAAGGTTAGGAAAATAATTATATTAAAATGTTCATCGCCAACAATATCAATACTAGACAATCCATAATTCTTTTTTAAAAAAGTTCTTATCCAAAACATTAAAAACCGAAATAGAAATAATAAAAATATTGGTTACAACCCACAAATGGACCAAGCTATTTTGTCACGAACAAATTTCATCTTTTCATCTTGTATATTGAGCCCGTATGCCTATCTGCTACTACCTTCTCCACTACTATTACTTCTTGGTCTGTCCAAATCATGCTCATCCCAATTGAATCCCTCATCCTTGCTATCATGTTTTCTAATAAAATTATGCAAAACACAAGTAGCAACTATAATGTTTCTTCGGTCTTTAATGTCATAAGATGGCATTTGCTTCAAAATTTTCCAGCTAAATGCAGAAATTTCATGTAAATGCAGATATTTCATTTACCACTTGAGTTGTAGAAGGGACAATAAGAAATTCCGACAAGTTAGAAGTTGCCCTATTGAAAACTTAGGGATAAATGATCTAGACATGAAGACCCATTGCAAGCTGCTTTTGATTGTCTCATTTTCAATTATTGCCGTGATGGTATTCAAATATGGATGTGAAGGAAATACATTGTAGTGGATTTCCTTTCTAAAGAATTTTTTTTTTCCTTCTCGTGATGAGAAAGTAGCAAAGTAAGTAGTAGTCAAGATACTTATAATGAATTTCTTTGTAGTATGGCTTCTTCCTTTAGATACTTTACAACAAGAGACCTATTTGTAGTACATGAAAGTGGGTTATAAATTTGGGGTCAAATGTCCATAATATATAGATCGATTATGATTATCCTCTCCATTGACAATGATTATGATGGAAATAATAAAAATTATTTTTAATTATATGATAAATTCATATTTTGCAAGTCCAAGTTGTAACTAATAGCAAATTATTAGTTGTCTATAATGACAGATTTTTAGTCATCATCTTGTCAATTAGGTTATCAATAGCTTTTTCATTACCTCGTTTATTTATTAAAAATGTTACTAAAATGTAGAAGGTTTAAGAAAAATAATAATTTGAAAAAATATTTTATGATCTTAAATCCAATTCTAAATCCAAATTCAAATTTAGGTATCCAAACAATGGAACTTCAAATAATGAATTTCAAATCTTGAGTTCTACAAAAAGAAATTTTGAAATCAATGGATTTCAAATCAAGGCATTTTAAATCCATTGATTTAAATTTCAAATCCAAATCCAAATGTTGCCATCTAAATACAACCTTAAGTTTTTTTGCAGGAATTTCAAAATAAAAATTAAAAAAATAAGTGTGTGTGTGTGTGTGTGTACTAGATAGTTTTTTTTTTATAGATAACTTATCATCTTTTAAATTACAATAACTATACAACAAAACACAACAACTTAGGTTCCCTAGGTTTCAAGGTAATTTCCGTCATTTTTAGGTTCTAAGGGTATTTCAGTTATTTTTTAGGTTCCAAGGTCATTTCAGTCATTTTTAAGAATCTATAGGTATTTCGATCATTTTTTATGTTACAGGGATATTACGGTCATTTTTTTAGGTTTTAAGGGTATTTTAGTCACTTTTTAGGTTACAAAGTCATTTTAGTCATTTTTTTAGGTTTCAGGGTCATTTAGGTCTTTTTCTAGATTCTAAGGGTATTTTGGTCTTTTTCTTTTGGTTTTAATTGTATTTCGGCCATTTTTAGATTTTAAGAGTATCTTAGTATTTTTTTTGAGTGTTTTTGGGTATTTTAGTCACATGTGATGTTGGTATTACTCAATTTAACAATAGAACTGTCAAATGTGAGGAAAAAAAAAAACCCATTAAATGTAATAAAAGTACGGTCACATGTGATGTTGATACTACCCAATATGAGAAAAGAACTATCAAATATGAGAAAAAAAATAAGAAAACCGTCGAATGTGATAAAAGTACAGTCATATGTGATGTTGGTACTGTTTAATGTGACAATGGAACCATCAAATGTGAGAAAAAAAATAAAGGAACCATCGAATGTGATAAAAGTATGATTATATGTGATGTTAGTGTTGCCCAATGTGACAATGGAATTGTCAAATGTAAGAAGAAGAAGAAGAAAAAAAAAAAAAAAAAAGGAACCATCAAATGTGACAAAAGTAAAGTCACATATGATGTTAGTACTACCCAATGTGACAATGAAACTGTCAAATGTGAAAAAATAAATAAATAAATAATGGTGCCACAGAATGTGACAAAAGTACGGTCAAATGTCATGTTGGTATTGTCCAATATGACGATGAAACTTTCAAAAGTGAGAAAAAAATGAGAGTACTACCGAATGTAACAAAAGTACGGTCAAATATGATATTGGTAATTTGTTATATATATTCGTCGATTATTAGGTAATTCAGTGGAGTTAGGTTGGGTTGGTTGCATCCATATGTAATGTTGGTACGGCTTAATGTGACAATTAAACTATCAAATATGAGTAAACAAAAAGAGAACTATTGACTGTGACAAAAGTACGGCCATATGTGATATTGATACTGCCCAATGTGACAATGATGTGACGATGAAACTGTCAAATATGAGAAAAAAATTAGGGTACCATTAAATGTGACAAAAGTACGATCAGAAGTAATGTTAGTATTGCACAGTGTAGTAATGGAATTGTCAAATGTATGGAAAAAATAGGGTACCACTGAATGTGACAAAAGTACAGACAGATGTGATGTTAATACTACCTAATATGACAATGGAACCATCAAATGTGAGGAAAAAAAAAAATGAACCACCAAATGTGACAAAAGAACAGTCATATGTGATGTTGAAATTGCACAATGTGAGAATAGAACTGTCAAATGTGAGGAAAAATAAAGGAACCACTAAATATGACAAAATTACAATCACATATAATGTTGGAACTACACAATGTGAGGATAAAATCGTCAAATGTGAGAAAAAAAAACCACCAAATGTGACAAAAGAACTGTCATATATGATGTTAGAACTGCATAATGTGAGGATGAAATCGTCAAATGTGAGGAAAAAAAAAAAGGGAACCACTAAATGTAACAAAAGAACTGTCACATATAATGTTAGAACTGCAAAATGTGAGGATAGAATAGTCAAATGTGAAAAAAAAAAAAAAAAAAAAAAAAAAAAAAGGTAAGAGAACCACGAATGTGACAAAAGAACTGTCACATGTGATGTTGGAACTGCATAATATGAGGATGAAACTGTCAAATGTGAAAAAAAAGTAAGGGAACCACCAAATGTGACAAAAAAAATGTCACATGTGATGTGGGAACTGCACAATGTGAAATTGGAACTGTCAAATGTGAGAAAAAAGTAAGGAAAGTACTGAATATGACAAAAAAACTGTCATATATGATGTTAGAACTGCATAATGTGAGGATGGAACCGTCAAATATGAGAAAAATGTAACATGGTATAGCAAATTACCTAATGGAGGGTACCATACTCCCTTTTTTTGGGGGGTATAGTAGAATTATCCCAGAATATATATATATATATAAAACATTTATAAGTAACTGCATTTGACAAGGAAATATTGCCAGATACATTGAGCCACAAAAATTCATTTAGTCAGTATCATTGAGGAAAAAAAAAACTGACGTACTTGAAATTATTATCAAACCTTTTTTTTTTTTTTTGAGAATGAAATTGAAATTATTATTAGACTTGAATTTCAATAATAACAAAGAAACTGATATAGCCACTAAAGGATAAAAATTAATTTAATCAATTCACTTGAAAAAATAAATTTTAATATTTTTATCAAAATAATCCAATACAATGTAAATTTACATTGTAAACACACATAAAGTGGCAAATGTTATTTGCAAATGTGTATAATAACATTTATCACTTTTTATGTGTCTACAATGTAAACATATAAAGAGCCTTAAAAAAATGGCTGAATGTGGTGAACCAAAATATAATGAGGAAGCTTCCAAAACATAATAATTGTACTAATAAACATGTAGAAAGTAGGCACCAATTATATATAAATTCTTCATTTTTTTATACATAATTTTAAAATACAAAAACTTGAATCATTTTAAAATTTTGTAAGTATAAAAGAAAATACAAAAATTTGCAATCACGAATGATATACTAAGAAAATATAATATAATAGTAAGTTATTGAAATTCGCATCCGATAAAAAAAATATTAAAAAGTATAACATTATTTAAAGTTATTTAAGTTAGGGACGGACCCAGGTGCCCCCCCCCCCCCCCCCAAGGGTCCAAAACCTTTTTTTTATATATATATATTTAGTTATAATATTTTTTGTTTTTGTAGTTAGGCCTCTTTTTTTGCAATAAGCTTAATTAACCTCAGCTAAATAACAACTATCCAAACAAAAAACTTAATAAAAAAAATAAAAATATTTACAATGATGATTTTATTTTAGCAAAAAAAAAATATTTTACCACCCAAGAACCAAATAATCATGTGTTATTGGAGAAGTTAAAGCTAAATTTTTTATAATTACAGCAAACTAGTATAAATATTAGTTGACTGTAGCAAGTTGTTAAAAATAAAATAAAATATTTTATTAAGATTATATTTCTTCCTTCAATTAAAAAACTCAAATTCTCTCGCTTCCTTTATTATTTTAATGAATTGTTTGTATTATTTTAAATAAAATTTAAAAAAAAAATAGAACATTTGATATTGGATGTATTGTAAAGTAAGGTGGTAAAATAGATAAAATAACTTTTTAAGGTGCTAAAAACTAAAATTTTTAGCATCACCAATGTGAATGCTCTAACTTCAACCAAAAAAAAAAAAAAAAAATCTAACTAGCCTAGTATTAAAAAGGAAACATTATTTTGTTTTTGTTTGTCTTTATTGGTAAATGATTATGTAGGGGCTCCTTTTTTCAGAGGGGCACCCCCGACAATGAATTTGTAGAGAGTGGGACGAAGGGTTTGGCTCCGGCCAGCCTCTCGCCGGTCCTCCTTCAGCTTTTCCTTTTTTCTTCATCATCTGGGGTTGCTCCTTGGCAGGCGTCCGAGGAGGCCCCCCTTCACGAGGGGGGCTCTTTGCCTTATATACTCCCTTTGGTTTGATCCTGGCCTTACAGCTGTTGGCCATCCAGGACACTGCTTCCAGAGCTTGTCCCATCAGGCACGTTCTTCACCATACTGTGGGTTGCGGCCTCCAAGGTCGCACTGTTCAGAGGTCTTGTCCTCATTAATGTACCCTAGGGGGTCAGGCAAATACATTAAGTGTGGATGTGACCACCTATTCTGGGTTGGCTCCCTACCTAGATTTAGACTAGGTATGCCAAGGAAGGGTGTGTACTCGGCATGGGTCCGAGAAGGGCTAAAACTCTTTGGACGACTATCTGGGACAATTGTCCTCCTCGGCTTGGGCCTTGGGCCAGCTTAAAGGTGGGCCGGGGATTCCGGGCCCACGGGCCCCACAATAGCCCCTCAAAACCCTGCTGCACGTTTCCTCGGACGGGGAGGAGGGTTTTGAAAACTTCGGCCCTTAGGTTCCGGAAGGCCTTCTGCTGGCTGGTTCTCCCTTGAGTGGCTGGATCAACACTCAGACCCTTCAGTAGGTAGTCAGTTTCTCCACAGGACTGGGTCTTTGGACCATGCAGCACCTTGGCTCCGTCGTAAATGGCTAGCTCCCCATAGGCTTGAGTCCGAGGACCATGCAAGACCTAGGTACAATTGCTGCCCCCAATGGTAAGTGGCTAGCTCCCCATAGGCTTCGGTCCGAGGACCATGCAAGACCTAGGTACAGTTGCTGCCTTCAAAGTGAGTGGCTAGCTCCCCGTAGGCTTGGGTCCGTAGACCATGCAAGACCTAGGTACAGTTGCTGCCTTCAAAGTGAGTGGCTAGCTCCCCGTAGGCTTGAGTCCATAGACCATGCAAGACCTAGGTACAGTTGCTGCCCTCAGTGGTAAGTGGCTAGCTCCCCATAGGCTTGAGTCCGTAGACCATGCAAGACCTAGGTACAGTTGTTGCCTTCAAAGTGAGTGGCTAGCTCCCCGTAGGCTTGGGTCCGAGGACCATGCAAGACCTAGGTACAATTGCTGCCCTCAGTGGTAAGTGGCTAGCTCCCCATAGGCTTGAGTCCGTAGACCATGCAAGACCTAGATACAGTTGCTGCCTTCAAAGTGAGTGGCTAGCTCCCCGTAGGCTTGGGTCCGAGGACCATGCAAGACCTAGGTACAGTTGCTGGCTTCAAAGTGAGTGGCTAGCTCCCCGTAGGCTTGGGTCCGAGGACCATGCAAGACCTAGGTACAATTGCTGCCCTCAGTGGTAAGTGGTTAGCTCCCCATAGGCTTGAGTCCGTAGACCATGCAAGACCTAGGTACAGTTGCTGCCTTCAAAATGAGTGGCTAGCTCCCCGTAGGCTTGGGTCCGAGGACCATGCAAGACCTAGGTACAATTGCTGCCCTCAGTGGTAAGTGGCTAGCTCCCCATAGGCTTGAGTCCGTAGACCATGCAAGACCTAGGTACAGTTGCTGCCTTCAAAGTGAGTGGCTAGCTCCCCGTAGGCTTGGGTCCGAGGACCATGCAAGACCTAGGTACAATTGCTACCCTCACGGTCTCGCCTTCGTCCCCGAGTGTGAGGACACAGTGTTCACCTTTTTGGGCAACTCAGTCTCACATCGGATAGAAGCCCCTTCCGCTAACCCCTTATAAGCTTCTGGAGCAAGAGTTAGTGTACCACTGCTACACAGTTGCCTTCAATAGGAGTCCGTCCTCGGATCCGAGAGCTTTGCTTTTAGTGTGAAGGCGTCCTCAGTTCGTTTTCTGGGAACTGTTTTTCCTCAGGTCGGATTGTGACCTCATCCGTGAAGTTGATCTCGCCTTTAGTTCGTGTTCCCCATCTTTTTGGTTTACGAGGCGTCGCTTGGCCTTCTGCGCTCCACGTTTGACGCTTCGGTGCCCGTAACGCGCCTTCATTAATGCCCTCGTGAATTAACACGAATCAGGCGGTTGGCAATCCCCTTGGAATTGGGTGGGAATTAATTCCCTTTGACAATCCTCCCTTCGAATTCTGCGTGGCTCAACTCCCACCGGTTTTCGCCTTCCATAAAAGGCGTTCTGGGGGGAGTGTTTCTCTTCATTCCATGAACCTTCCACCACAAACAGAAACATATACTTTCACCTCCCTGAGCCCCTTTGACATCGCCGCCAGGATTGTGACCAAAGTTAGGAGATCTGGAGTTAAGGGCCGCCGTGGCCGCAGCCCCCACTGGGCTGCCGGCGCGGCAGAGTTTAGGCGTAACACTGGCAGGGCCTTGTACGGTGGCCAGGAGGGACGTCGTTGAAGTACCTAACGTTTCTCCCCAGAGCGCACCTCCGACGAAGGAGACACGCGAACTCTCATCATAGCCGGTGCCCGAGTATTGCCGTCTCCGACGGCCAATGCTCGTGCAGTTTGGAGAGGGTCGAGGAAGCATCACGAGGGAGGGTGTTCCGGGGTCCCTGGGTCGGCTCCTCGCTTTGTTCAAGCCTCGGCTTCAAGGCGAGCCAGCCCCCAGCCCCCGTTCCCGTGCTTTTACTGTCCAGTTCTCCCATTCTCTAGACGCCAGTAAAAGCACGGGTTGACACCTCCCTCATTCCTGATATTAATTCTTTGCGAGCCTCTTGCCCGGCTAGTTCTAGGATCGGTCCGTCTGGGCCTCTGATTGTAGGATTAGCTTGTAGGATTTTTTGTAAAACACGCCTGTCTGAGCCTCTGATTGTATTTGTAATTTTCTTTTATGAAATAATAAAGATTGTATTTGTAATCTTCTTATGAAATAATAAAGAACTCTTCCTTTTATTTGCTGTTGAGTCTTCTTTTCTACTGCATAATTTTTTTCTTCTTTTTTTTTTTTGCACCGCCAACTTTCGCGTAGTAACTACTTTAGAACGACCGCCGGTTGCACCGGCCAGCGCACTAACCCTCCCCACAGACAGCGCCAATTGTAGGGGCTCCTTTTTTCGGAGGGGCACCCCTGACAATGAATTTGTAGAGAGTGGGACGAAGGGTTTGGCTCCGGCCGGCCTCTCGCCAGTCCTCCTTCAGCTTTTCCTTTTTTCTTCATCATCTGGGGTTGCTCCTCGGCGGGCGTCCGAGGAGGCCCCCCTTCACGAAGGGGGCTCTTTGCCTTATATACTCTCTTTAGTTTGATCCTGGCCTTACAGCTGTTAGTCATCCAGGACACTGCTTCCAGAGCTTGTCCCATCAGGCACGTTCTTCACCATACTGTGGGTTGCGGCCTCCAAGGTCGCACTGTTCAGAGGTCTTGTCCTCATTAATGTACCCTAGGGGGTCAGGCAAATACATTAAGTGTGGATGTGACCACCTATTCTGGGTTGGCTCCCTACCCAGATTTAGACTAGGTATGCCGAGGAAGGGTGTGTCCTCGGCATGGGTCCGAGAAGGGCTAAAACTCTTTGGACGACTATCTGAGACAATTGTCCTCCTCGGCTTGGGCCTTGGGCCAGCCTAAAGGTGGGTCGGGGATTCCGGGCCCACGGGCCCCACAGATTACATCTTAATGTATTTAGAAACAAAAATTTTGAATATTTATAATTTTTTAATACTATATACATCTCTATTTGGAGTTTTTTTTTTAATCTTTATACTCTGGTCCCTGCTAGCTTAAAATCCTAGGTCTGTCCCTACTTCAAGTGTAACTTGCACTCACTCATATATAAAAACTTGTATTTTTGTAAATATTTTAAATATCTATAAACTCATCTTAAAATTTTGCAAACAGAGGGTATAAGAAAAACAATGTAGTACAATGGGTGGGTTTGTCCAAATTTCCATCAAATAAAAAAATTATTGAGTGGAGTAACTTTAGGTAAGTTACAAGGAAAAAAAATGTAGTACAATGTTGGGTTTGTCTAGATTTCCATCTAAAAAAAATATCGAATAGAATAACTTCAAGGCTTATATATTCCTAATGATCCAAAATTGTATATTCGAAGGATGATTTGATGTTTCCAACGTATTTGCCACAAGATTATCTTTTGCTGGGACTTTGATTTCCAAAAATTGTAAACCTTATTTTTCACACTACCATGGGTAGAATTTTTTTTTTTTAGGACAAAATTTAGATTCCTTACTTTTTTTTTTTTTTTTTGAGAAAGAAACCACATTCATTTAATCATAATAATAAGGAATCTTGATACAAAGCTTCCAATGCAGGTGGGGGAGAATCCTCCAACCAGAACAAATCAGATTCTAACTCTCTAACATACTGCGCAAGAGCATGCGCTACCCTATTACCTCCCCTCCTAATCTTACTAATTTTAACCCACTGTAAACCAGCCATTAAATGGCGGATGTCATCAACCACATTACCAAAAAATGAATAGTTAGCCACATTTGAAGAAATAGCTTGCATCACATTTGTATTATCTCCCTCAATTATTATTCTAGTGAAACCAGCATCCAAGCAAATTCAAGAGATCTTCTACATGCCAAAAATTCAGCTTCCTCACTTGTTTCAATCCTCGGCCCAATAGCAGACATACCAGCCATAACTTCACCCCTTTCATTTCAAATTATTGCTCCTATACCAGATTTCTCCACACCTGAAAAAATTGCTGCATCAAAATTTAGCTTATATACCATTGATGGAGGTGGCTGCGATACTTCACCAATTGGTTGCTCCGTTGGACCCACTGTTAAATTCAGATTTCTCCACTGTTAGATTCCTTACTTAAGACTGAGTCATGTAACTATTTAATTAAAAAATATACTTCCACCTCATGAAAAAAAATCCACATGACAGAATTTTAAAAAGGGAACCTAAGGAACATCACCTTATTTCATTAATTATTTGCGCCACATTTCATTAATTATTTGGTCATGTTCACCTGTTAAACCTTGGAATCTTTTTTTTTTTTTTTGGTAATTCAACTTTTATTCTTTGAAACAAACACATATTATTAAAAAAAAAAAAAAAAAAAAAAAAAAAAACAGCAAATAGGAAAACCTCCCTACAACACCAACCCAAAAAACAAAACTAACTATAAAACCAAAGCAAGCCAAAACAAATAGCAAAGCAAAATACACTAACAACTAAACAAAAATTGGTGGAGCCATAAATTTATCAATTTGGCACCACAAAAAGTTACTTTATCTATTTTATCTCCTCATTTTACAAAATACCAAATATCAGTGATTTTATTTTAGCTTTCAACACAATAAAATAATATGTCTACTACAATAAACAATAACCACCACCACCACTAACACAATAAAATAATATATCTTATAATAAAATATTAATATTTTTTTTACTTTCTTAACTACAGTGCACAACCATCTTTGGCTGTGCGCTACATTGTGCACTATAGCGCATCAACCAAATGGTATGGCTATAGCTCCACCAATGCACTAGCTTTTTGTGCCACTTATATTATATCTAGTTGCTAAATTTAGCATTTTAACTATATGCCTCCACCAATACAAATGCTCTAGGCATCCAAACTACCACCTTTAGCAGGTTTCAGTTAACTCAATTGATAAAGTCTTTGATGGTTAAATAAGAAATCTGTGATTCAACCCTTAACTACATTTAAAAAAATTAAAAAAAAAATAAAAAAACAATTGGTGTTTTGGCCTGATAATAAAGAACTATCATCAGAAACAGACGTCATAGGTTGAAACTCTCTCAAGAAAAAATAAATAAATAAAAATAACTAACTAACTAGCACCTTTAGCACAATAGCATAATGACTAGCACTTTGGCAAAACACAACAGCACAAGATTTCAAGGATCCAATTAAAATACTACTTGGATCAATCTCCCAATTACAACAAATGGTAGCATTCAAAATTGACTTCTTGAACTTGGTTTTATACCCCAGCCTAGCTTTAACATCCTTAATGATGCTTCTTTTTAACTGCTCTTCGGTTCAAATTCTTTCTTCAAGAACTATATATCACAATCCTTTGCAGCCAAATATGGTAGACTATTGCCCACCAAGCAAGTTTGAAAGCTATTACTCTTAGCCAAATTGGCTCTAGAATCTGGTTGGTTTTACCAATATATATAGTTTAGATGTTTCATTTGAATGTTGTTGCAGTAATATTGCTTGAAAAAAAAAATGAGAATATCGACTTTCACGCTGTTGCTAGCCACAAGGAGGAGTACATATATTCATTTTAGGAGGAGGACCTTTAAATTTATTGAAGTTACTTTGAATTGAAACACACACACAAAAAAACCCTGGGATTGAGGCAGCGATTGTTAAACAATACTGAAACTGGTGATTGGACCTGCCACAAGATTATTTACAAAACAAGTCGAAGTCTTACCACTAAAACATTATAAGCAAGAAAATATGCTCACGTTATCATTTATTCCCTGCAGATAACTATCTTAAGCTGCAACATCAGCTTTAAGTAGAAAATTACCACATAAAGTGAGCATAATACATAATGGCATATAATATATATATATATATATATATATATTATATGCCATAAATGTACTTCCTTTATTTGAAAGGGAGAAAATACGCGCTAGGATGCCTATTATGATTGTACGGGCTGACTATAGCCCGCGGACATAAGAATAGACGAGCCCATTATTTACACGAGGCCTTAAGTGGACGGACCTGATACAGACGGAGCGAAGAATGATGGGCTGGTCGGCCATAGGCCTGTTGGACCCCTTAGTGGGAATACTTTAGCCCATTCTCGTAAGGCCCTAAACAGAGTCCTTGCGCTACTTGGACTCTAGAAATCTTATGTATTTGGTAAAGATCTTCCCTATAAGGAGAAGATCTGTCCACCATGTTTCGGACTCTAAAAAGGAGGACTCCTACAAGGAAAAAACTTGGATGCCAAGTCTAAGAGGAAAAACTTTTGACTACTATAAAAGCCCTAATACTCTCATCAATAAAGGTACGCATTATTTACCCTCTCTAGCACTCTAGAGTTGTAAGAATACTTTCTGACTTGACTTTCGGAGAGTATTTGGCCAGCACCACACCGGTGCCCTTTGATAGGTTTTCTCCTTTATCTTGTGTAGGTTAACATACGAGCGTGAAGGCATTGTGTGACTCACTAGTGAATTTCTCAGCTTCATCAGTTGGCGTCGTCTGTGGGAACGTGAGAAGAAAGAAGTCAAACGTTGCTTCATCCCTGAGACAGAAGGGTTGCATGGTGCTCACTCGCTCGATGGCAACAACCAACGACATCCAAGGAGAGGAACTACCCACGACCGCACTCGAAAGACAGGTTCGGACCTTCACTGCGGCCATGGAGCGCCTCACCAAGCAAAATCATGACCTAGAAGAACAGCTGCGTCAAAGAAACACAGCACCTAACAACTGGAGGAAGGATCAGGAAGGTACCAGCGCCATGCAAAGAGACCGAGAAGGGCCTGAAGGGAGCAACGCCCCAAGCAGGCCAGAACGACAGAACACGAGCCTCCCATCCCTCATGGATGTGACTCCCCTGCCTATGTTCGCGGAGATGTAGGCGATGAAAGAACAGATGGAGGTCATGATGAACGCCCTAAAGGGACGAGTGTCCAGCGACCTGGACGACCTAGTGAATCGGACTAACTCTCCATTCACCGGCTCCGTCAATTCCTTTCCCCTACCACACAAGTTCCGAATGCCACAAATAGAAAGTTATAATGGGGTCAAGGATCCCCTAGACCACCTGGAGACATTCAAGACCTTGATGAATCTATAAGGGGTACCGGACGAAATCATGTGTAGGGCCTTCCCAACCACACTGAAGGGTCCCGTGAGAATTTGGTTCAGTCGGCTGACGCCGAACTCCATCAGCACTTTCAAAGCATAAGCGCTCAGTTCACCTTGCACTTTATAGGGGGACACAAGTACAAAAAACCCACGGCATGCTTAATGAGCATCAGGCAGAGAGAGGACGAGACACTAAGATCCTACATAACCCGCTTCAATAAGGAAGCGCTCTTGATCGATGAAGCCGACAACAAAATACTGGTGGCGGCTTTCACGAACGGGTTGCGAAAAGGCAAGTTTTTGTTTTCACTATACAAAAACGACCCCAAAACCATGTCAGAGGTACTCTATAGGGCCACCAAGTACATGAACGCGAAAGACGCGCTACTTGCACGGGAGGAAAAGCCCAGGAAAAGGGAACGCCAGGTGGATGTGCGTCAGGATCAAGGGCAGAAAAGACCAAGGACAGGAGATAGAAGGGACGAAAGGCGCCCTAAGCCCCCGTGCAGAAAGTTCATAAGTTTCACCCCTCTGAACGCCCCGATTGACCAAGTTTTGATGCAAATCAAAGACGAGGAAACACTGACATTCCCGGGAAAACTAAAGAGCGACCCAAGCAAACGGCCGCGAGACAAATATTGTCGTTTCCAC
Source organism: Quercus variabilis (assembly GCA_030445155.1). NCBI lineage: Eukaryota > Viridiplantae > Streptophyta > Magnoliopsida > Fagales > Fagaceae > Quercus > Quercus variabilis. The sequence goes on from CP129449.1 coordinate 72,214,998, forward strand.
CGAGATCACGGCCATGACACAGCCGATTGCTACGACCTGAAGCAGCAGATTGAAGCCCTCATTAGACAGGGGAAGTTGCAGAAGTTCGTCAACAAAGAGAGAGCGGATCCCAATCGCCAAGAGCCGGCCCCCCATCGGAGACAGAAGGATGATAGGGGAAGGGACCGCAGCTACCAGTTCTTCGAAAAAAGCTCGAAAAACGTACCTCAGATCGGTCCTAAACGTCCATCTAACAGGCTCTACGCCTAATACCGCACGGGTGGAGAGCCCTATCATTGGATTCACCGAAGAAGACGCAAGGAGACTCCATTATCCACATGACGACGCGCTGGTCGTTAGCATACGTGTGGGGGACTACAACGTCCACCGAGTACTAATCGACAACGGCAGCTCAGTAGACATTCTATACTATCCAGCATTCCAGCAAATGGGGATAGATAGAGCACGATTGATGCCGGCGAGTGCTCCACTTGTCGGTTTTGGAGGGACAAAGGTATTCCCAATAGGCTCCATCACACTCCTGGTAACGATGGGCGATTACCCGCAAGAACTCATTAGGAATGTAATGTTCCTCGTGGTGGACTACTCCTCCGCTTACAATGGTATTCTCGGACGGCCCACACTTAACTCATGGAAAGCAGCAACATCAACATACCATTTAATGATTAAGTTCCCAATGGACTATGGGATTGGGGAACTGCGAGGGAATCAAGCAACCGCCCAAGAATGCTACATTGCCATGCTAGAAATGGAAGATCATCATCAGACAATGTGCGTAGAAGAGCAGCGGACGGTCGCAGAACCGGTCGAAGAGCTGGAGGAGATAACGCTCGACGAATTAAAACCAGAGTAGACGACCAGAATAGGAACATTGGCCTGCCAGCCGGTGCGCCAGGCCCTCACAACATTCCTCAAGAGGAACCAAGACGTTTTCGCATGGAACCACGAAGACATGCCCGGGATCGATCCCTCTATCATAGTACACAAGCTGATCGTGCCCACCCGTCCGACAAAAAAAGCGAGTGTTCGCTCCCGAACGAGACAGAGCAATAGTGCAAAAGGTTAGAAAACTACTCGAGGCGAATTTCATTAGGAAAGTATATTACCCGGAGTGGTTAGCGAACGTGGTCATGGTCAAGAAGGCTAGTGGGAAGTGGCGAATGTGTGTTGACTTCACAAACCTTAACAAAGCGTGCCCAAAGGACAGCTACCCCCTCCCGCGGATAGATGCGCTGGTCGACTTCACGGCCAGACACCAACTCCTAAGTTTTATGGATGCCTTCTCAGGCTATAATCAGATTAAGATGGAGGAATCTGATCAGGAGAAAACGTCCTTCGTCACCAGCCAAGGACTCTTTTGCTATAAGGTGATGCCATTCGGACTCAAGAACGCTGGGGCAACGTACCAAAAGTTAATGGACAAAATGTTCGCACACCAGATAGGGAGGAACGTACAGGTCTACGTTGACGACATGCTAGTCAAGAGCCCACATGAAAAAGATCACCTGAGCGACCTCCAGGAGACATTCGATACCCTACGATCATACAACATGAAACTGAATCCGGGCAAGTGCGTATTCGGAGTAACAAGGGGAAAATTCTTGGGTTTTATGGTGTCCCAAAGAGGAATAGAGGTCAACCTAGAGAAGACACGGGCCATCATGGAGCTGAAACCGCCAAGGACAGTAAAGGACGTACAGAGCTTGAACGGCAAAATTGCTGCTTTGAACAGGTTCTTCTCAAAAGCAACAGACAGGTGTCTACCGTTCTTCTGCGTCCTAAGGAAATCATTCGAGTGGACGGATGAGTGCCAGAAGGCATTTGAAGATCTGAAGGAATACCTCACCTCGCCACCCTTGCTCATCCCGTCCAAGCCAGGAAAAGACCTCTACTTATACCTAGCAGCTTCGCAGGTGGCAGTAAGCGCGGCCCTAGTAAGAGAAGAGGAAGGAACTCAGTGACCCGTCTATTTCATAAGCAGGGGGTTCCGGGGGGCTGAAGAAAGGTACCCCTACATGGAAAAGCTCGCCTTCGCACTGGTAACCGTAGCCTGAAAACTGAAACCGTACTTCCAAGCCCACAGCATCATTGTCCTGACAAATTAACCCCTAAAAAGAGCAATGAGCAGCCCTGAAGCAGCCAGACGAATGGCCCTGTGGGCGATAGAGCTGAGCGAATTTGACATACATTACCGACCGCGAACCGGAATAAAGGGCCAAGCAGTGGCGGACTTCATCGCCGAATACATGCAAACAAAGCAGCAGGAGCCACAAGCCCTCAAACAATGGAACATCCACACGGATGGATCATCAAACAAGTAAGCTGGAGGCGCCAGGGTAGTAATTCAAACCCCTAACGGAGAGAAAATCGAGTGTATGATTCGGCTGGACTTCCCAACAACCAATAATGAGGCCGAATATGAGGCATTGGTGGCAGGATTAGACCTGGCGAAAGCAGCAGGCACTGAGGCCATGGTTGTACATTGCGATTCGCAGGTAATAGTCAGTCAGATTAGCGGCGCCTATGAGCGTAGGGGGGAAAAGATGAAGAAATACTTGGAAAAGGTCAGGAGACGGATCGACTCCCTCCAGGTCACATTCGTCCAAATCCCAAGGGAGGAGAACGAATGTGCTGACCGGCTCGCAAAAGCCGCCTCTACAGAGGTTATGATGGCCCCCGATCAGGTATTGTCGTTCATCCAGAATTCCTCAATCATTAACAGTAGGGCAGAAGTGCAGGAAGTAAACCCAGAATACAATTGGACTACGCCGCTAACGGCCTACCTGAAGGAAGGCACGCTCCCAGACAACAAAGATGCAGTAAGAAAACTGAAAGTCCGAGCTTCGCGATTCATAATAATCAATGACGTCTTATACAAGAGGGGATTCTCACGACCATACCTAAGGTGTTTGGGCCACGAGGAAGCAGACTACATAATGAGAGAAGTCCATGAGGGTATCTGCGAAAACTATTCGGGGGCGCAGTCTTTAGTACACAAACTGATCCGGGCAGGATACTATTGGCCTACAATGCAGAAGGACACACAAGCCTACGTCAAGACTTGCGACAAATGTCAAAGGTTCGGTAACCTAATTAGGCAACCAACAGAAGAACTGACACCCATGACGGCCCCTTGGCCGTTCGCCCAATGGGGGCTAGACATCATGGGCCTTCTCTCGACGGTTGCACGACAGCTGAAATTTCTGGTGGTAGGGATCGACTACTTCACTAAGTGGGTGGAGGCGGAAGCTCTGGCAACTATCACGTAGAGAAACATCAGGAGTTTCGTATGGAGAAATATCATATGCAAATTCGGGATACCAAGGGTACTCATCTCCGATAACGAAAAACAGTTTGACAACAAGGCATTCCAAGATTTCTGCTCGAAATTAAGCATCAGAAATCACTACTCATCACCCGCACATCCGCAGGCCAATGGGCAAGTTGAAGTCACGAACCAGTCCCTACTCAAAATCATCAAGACTCGGCTCGAGGGGGCAAAAGGCATCTGGCCCAATGAGTTACCAAGTATCTTGTGGGCATATCACACAACGGCAAGAACACCCACGGGAGAAACACCATTTAGGCTAGCATACGGGAGCAAGGCTGTCATTCCAGCAGAGATAGGGCTTACAAGTTATCGAGTGGAAAGCTACAATGACTAGAAGAACGAAGGGGCTTTGCGGCTACAGCTAGACCTAGTCGACGAAGTCCGGGCTACAGCAGAACAAAGGTTGGCCCGATACCAAAACCTCATGGCAAAATACTACAACTCCAAAGTCAGACACAAAGACTTTCAGATCGGGGACCTTGTGCTACGAAAGGTAATGGGAGCGGCTAAAGATCCTTCACAAGGAAAACTTGGCCCAAACTGGGAAGGATCTTACAAGATCTCGTCTTGGCAGAAGAAGGGGACCTACCACCTCGAAATCATGGACGGACGAAAATTGCAACACCCATGGAACATAGAGCACCTACGGAGATACTACTAATAAAGACGACATAAAAGGGCATCAACCCCCCCCCCCCAAACTTTCCAGTTTATTTCTAAAGTTTTCAGTAGTTTTGCTTCGAACAACTATTTCCATTATTTTTCTTTATCTTTACTTTGAACAAATCTCTCTACCAGTGCTTTTTTAAAGCCCAAGGGGGCAGGCACCTTTTTTCCCTATAAATATTTCTTTTAGACTCTACTAAATTTTTCCTGCTTAATCTAGTTAATTCAATATCAGACGGTTAAAAATATGGTCCACATGATGGACGGATCATCCCAAAAGGATGGAAATCTTAAGTCCTATGACGGACTGTTAAAAATATTGTCCACATGATGGACGGATCATCCCAAAAGGATGAAAACCTTAAGTCCAGATAATGGACGGACCAGTAATATTGTCCACATGATGGACGGATCATCCCAAGAGGATGAAAACCTTAAGTCCAGATAATGGACGGACTAGTAAGATTGTCCACATGATGGACGGATCATCCCAAGAGGATGAAAACCTTAAGTCCAGATAGTGGACAGACCAGTAATATTGTCCACATGATGGACGGATCATCCCTAGAGGATGAAAACCTTAAGTCCTGATAATGGACGGACCAGTAAGATTGTTCACATGATGGATGGATCATCCCAAGAGGATGAAAACCTTAAGTCCAGATAATGGACAGACCAGTAAGATTGTCCACATGATGGACGAATCATTCCAAGAGGATGAAAACCTTAAGTCTAGATAGTGGACGGACCAGTAATATTGTCCACATGATGGACGGATCATCCCAAAAGGATGGTAACTACTAAATCCAGATAATGGACGGACAAGTAATAGCGTCCACAGGCTAGACAGATCATCCTACAATGATGCTAAATACTAAGTCCAGATAATGGACAGACCCGAAATATCTTCCACAAGCTGGACGAATCATCCTAAAAGGATGGTAACTACTAAGTCCACATAATGGACGGGCCCAAAAATAACAACCACAAGATGAACGGGTCATCCCAAAGGGTGATAGCACTTAGAATTCAGGCTAAGCCCACGTACTAAACGGACCATTCTAAAACGAATGGTATTTCTAAAAATCCCACGAACGAACAAATCATCTTAAAGGATGACGACCCTTGGTTAAACGGTTAATGGACGGATAAGTTAATTCCGCAAAACGGATTATCTTCAAAAAAAAAAAAAAAAAAAGGGAAGAATCGCATAAGCAGAACGGAGCTCATTTTAACAAGAAATGTACTTTAAAATAAAACACATGCATTTCACATGGATAAAACAAAGGTCAACAGACCTTGCAGAATGTAAACATACTGAACGGTTAATGATCACATAAACCCCATAAACATGACGGGTATTAAAAATTGTTCTACACTTGATACAAAAAAAAAAAAAAAAAGATTAATTAGTAAAACTAAATTATTACAAATCTGCTATCTCTCTCTCTTCAGCTGGACGGTCCCCAATGTCCTTAACCTGGCTGTCCGCAATGGTTTGATCTATAGGAGCTTCGCGGACAAGGACGTTCTCGTCGAAAAGAAAATCAGTGTCTTCAGACTAAACGGGCTGGACGGTTAAAGGCTCGGGGGCAGCGACGATGATGGTGGATAAGTCTATATCCGGGTATAACGCCCTCACCTGACGGAGTGCATCGTCGAACCCGTCGTTATAAACAAGAATCAGTTCCGAAATGAGGGCGTCGGAGTCGCGATACTCGCGTATCGCGTCCTCCTTAGCCTGACGGACCTCATCGTCTTTCTCCACCAGGGCTTTCTTCAGACAGTCTGTCAGCTGGATACACTCGTCTCGAGCCGTCTCGGCCATCTTCAGCTTCTTCTCCTGGACGACCTTCCAGGCCTTGAGATCGAGCAGCTCCTCCTCCATCACCTTGGCTTTCTCACGAATCCGGCCAATGGTCGTCTCATGATTGAGACACCGTCCCATCATGCCTTTCATCATGATCATAGCCCGAGGGACAACAAAAATGCATAAGTAAAATATTTAAGGGCAGAAAATGGTGAACGGGTGGACCAAAGACGATGGAGTAATTACCTGAGCAATGTTGAAGAGGCCCATCTCCCCCATCGCCTCCGTTGAGTGATTCCCCAAATCCTCATAGTCGTCAGTAGCAATAATCGACGACAGCCTCTCGAGGGCATACTTGGAGTCCTCACGAAGCAAGATGGGTGGCTTCTTCTGGCTGCCAGATGGACCCGTCATCAGACCCTTACCCGCACCATGTTTAGCCGGAGTGACCGACTTATTCCCCCCAGCCATCAAGCCGACGACCGGCTCCAAGGGGACCTTGGGCTGTTTTGGTGGACGGTCACCCTTCACGAGCAATTTCCTCTTCAGACTCTGCTTGCTGGAGCCCGTCCCCATGGGGTCCGTTCCAGCTTCTTTGTTCTTCGTAGCCTGGAGTCTTATAGCTGCTCGCCTCTTTGCATCCTCCATCTCTAAAAAAGGTAGACGGATTAAGAAATAATAATGATAATGAAGGTAAAAACAGGTAATAAGGGTCGACAGACTCACGTAAACGGGTCTACTTCTCATACTTTAGTGCCACCGGGGTTGGTTCGGGCCTGTCACAATACCAGTGGATGGTGTTGAGGTTGACGAGCTTGGCCCACGTCCGCTCATCGGGCTTTGTCTTTGCAAAAATTCTTTCAAGGAAACTGAATTCCTCAAGGGTAATCTGGGGACGCCGTCGAACTGCATCAAGGAGGACGGACGTTAGAAACATTATAAAAATTATTAAACTGCACGGAGTCATTTACAACAGGCCATACCGGATGGGTTTAAAATGCCCCAAACTGTGTCGACGGGCATGAAGTCCGTCTCCCTTGGATGACGCATCCAATTATCTCCTTCGATGAAAAAGTAGCGGCTCTTCCAGTCTCTATTTGAGTTTGGGGTTTCAAAAATAACTTTCAGGATAGGGCTCCTAGGGACGAAGCTATACATGCCCCTCGACTTGTCTGTCTCATCCGGACGGTAGCAGTGGAGGAACTCTTTTATCGTAAGCCTTCTCCCACCGTCCAACATGGCTCCATACAGAACCTCCATCGCGATGAAAACTCTCCAAGCATTAGGTGACACCTGGCTGATGGATATACCTAGGTATTTTAAGAGTTTGCGGTGTAACGAACTTAACGAAAATCTCAGGCTGGCCTTAAGCACTTATTCGTACACACCTACTCCGTCAACTCCTTCATAATAACATTTTTCTGACATGTAAGGTAGACGGAGTGGGATGTGGTCTGGGATTTGGTAACGGGCCCTAAGGGTATTAAAATGGCCTTCCTTGATAGTGGATGTGAAGGCGTGTACCGTCCACTCTGGAAGCATGATGAACTCCCTAAGTCCATCACCTCCCACGACGGATCTAACTATTAGCTCTTTGTCGTCAGCTGAACCCTCTTGTATTTCGATCATCTCCAAGCCCTCATTTGTTGAGGACGAGGAGGATGATGACGGACTACTCTCCTCGCTCGGGGCGTTGTGGTCTTTGGGACTTGACGGGTATACCTCTTCGTAGTTCGCCCCGTCACAAACGACCGACTAATTACTCAATGCACTAGACATGGCCTACAGGTAATGACAAAACCTAAGACTCTGACGGGTTTGGAAAGAACGACGGGCGCATAAAAGTGTAAAAAAGAGATAAATAAGAGCTAAAATTAAAAGAGGACGGATAGGAAACTACTCACCAGAAGATCGAAGTAAGCAAGATGTTGCAGGCGACGGGTATGTGAGTGAACGGACTATGCTCTGATAGGTGTGACGGATTCGCTCTGACAATTTTTTCCAGCAACAAGTGGAAAAATGAGGGGCGGAGGGGTCGATATTTATAAAGGATGTGCACGGAAGACGAAGCGACATCTCGTTCCAAAACAATGGCCATTGACAGGATGACACTTAGCACGGCTCATTAATGTGTTAACTCTTGATCTAACAATGTACAGAGGTAAGTTCATGGATCTAGGTGTCATGAAAACATGATCGAGATTTTAAAACAGTCACCCCATGGGTCCATTCTCTTATCCATGACGGGCCCATCGTGTGAGGGGGCAACTAAAAGGGAGAAAATACGCGCTAGGGTGCCTATTATGATTGTACAGGCTGACTATAGCCCGCGGACATAAGAATAGACGAGCCCATTATTTACACGAAGCCTTAAGTGGACGGACCTTAAGTGGACGGACTTGATACGGACAAAGCGAAGAAAGATAGGCTGGTCGGCCATGGGCCTGTTGGACCCCTTAGTGGGAATACTTTAGCCCATTCTCGTAAGGCCCTAAATAGAGTCCTTGCGCTACTTGGACTCTAGAAATCTTATGTATTTGGTAAAGATCTTCCCTATAAGGAGAAGATCTGTCCACCACGTTTCGGACTCTAAAAAGGAGGACTCTTACAAGGAAAAGACTTGGATGCCAAGTCTAAAAGGAAAAACTTTCGACTACTATAAAAGCCCCAATACTCTCATCAATAAAGGCACGCATTATTTACCCTCTCTAGCACTCTAGAGTTGTGAGAATACTTTCTGACTTGACCTTCGGAGGGTATTTGGCCGGCACCACACCGGTGCCCTTTGATAGGTTTTCTCCTTTGTCTTGTGTAGGTTAACATACGAGTGTGAAGGCATTATGTGACTCACTGCTGAATTTCTCAGCTTCATCAATTAATATTGATCAGGCCATAAGAATGCCCCTATTGCATATGCCCTCTTTTCATCAAGAGTGCCTTTGAAGCTCAGCCCATATTGGTTGAGAAGAAGGTCCAGTTTCCATTCCTCCATTTGCTCATGGTCAGCTTTCTTGTAGCGAGGATAATGAAGAGGTATTTGGAACCCTGGAGCTGAAGGTTTCGTTTCCTTGCAAACTGGTTGCATCATCTCAAGCACTCTATTAGGGGTCTTTAAGCTGCTACACTCATGCATATAAGTGATTTTTTGTGACCCTAGAACATGACATACAGAATGAAGAAGCCAACTCAAAGCCATGTCTCTCTCTCTCTTGTTTATATAGGCAACAAATAGCGATAAGAACCGTGAACAACAAAACTATGTGCCTTATGCATTAATACAAGCAAAGTTTGGAATTTATACCATTTTTAAATTTAATATTAAAGATCGATTGGTGTGATTATTAATTATAGTCTCTTTTCGTATAGAGCATTAATATATAATAACTAGTTGTAGCCCATGCGATACGTGGATTAGTTGAACAAAAATTTTAAATTTTAAATTTGCCTAAAGTTATGATCACTTGAAAAAATAGATTACAATTTAAGAGAAAAAAAATACTAACACCAATAATGTTAGGCATGCCATGTCTATTATCAATGACATCCTTTCTTTAATGAAAATTAAGGTCTCAATCATTTTTTTAATATAATATATATATATATATATATATATATACTTAGGAGAAAGAATATAATATAATCCCTCTCATTGCTCAATTAGTTTGCAAAATCTTAGGTTTTTTTTTTTGCCATATAAAATGCAACCAAGAAACCCATAAATAAGAAAATAGAAACTATAGAAGTTTTTACATAGGAAACAGTAATTAATTACACTCAGAAATGGCATTGACACTCAGAAAGAGAGTTGTACGGCACCCTGCGCCAGGGCCCATTTGGGCCTGGGAATTTGGTATGGATGAATGGCCCATAAGAACCAATCTCTTTCTGCCCAGTAACCCATCCCAAAGCCACACAAGCTGCGAGCCCAAACTGTGCCGCTTCAACGTTGCTCGGCAAGTCTGTTCCCTGAACATTGATGAAGGACCAACGTTCAAACGCCCCATCCTTTACATATTCGGCAGTTCCTCAGACAGCGCCTTTGCCAAGGATACCTGCAGAAGGGGGAAAACGAGATCCCAGGCCACTCACACTGCCTCCCACTCCCACTTAACCACCCACTTATGAGTGACAACATTGGACCACCTGTTGCACTAAACCTGAAGATAATCATAGCCTCTCCACGAAATTTGAGCTAGAAATATGAGGAACGCAGGAACGAAAAAAGGTTGTTGAAAGTTCAGGGAGAGAGAGCTAAATAGAGTGAAGGAGTAAGAGAGAGGGAGAAAAAAGAGAGGAGTGGTTCAGGTAGTGGAAGAGAGAAAAGTGATCTCATTGGGTCTCAGCGTTGAGAATGACCCAGTGTAGGAAATCCAAGCCCACTATACAAATAAGTTGTTAGCCTAAGTGAGTCCTAGCCCAGCCCAGTGGTCTCACTTACGGTGAGCACAAGAGTAATTAATCTAGAGCAATAGGTTTTGGAAGCTTTTCTTTTTCTTTTTTTTTAGAGAGAGAGAATTGGAAAAGCTAATTTAGTGTTATAGGCAATAGTTATAATATTTTAAACCATAGAAGAACAATAACAAAAGGCATATCAGATGAAGAAATTGACTTCGTTAGAGAATGAAGAGAAATAAATGCACTGGAAAGAATAGATTTCAAAATATATGAATATAAAAAGAAGAAGAAGGTAGTATTAATTGAAAGGCCATAAAGTTTTAATCGAGATAGAAGACGACCAATCTAGGAAGTACTTGGAACGCTCCTATTATTTGCATAGCCTTGACTACCACCTTCTTACTTCTCATCTACTTATGATTCTAACTTTTATTCTTGGCAAGAGAAATGGGCTCTTACCTTCAGGAAAAAATGTCACAAGAAACATATCAACACCCTTTTTGGTTCTTAAATAATAAAAATTTTAAAAAAAAATTAATGAGGGTACCGCATAACTTAAGCTTGTTCATCAAGTTAATAAAATACACTAATCAATTTATACTGACTTAGGTTAAAAGAGTCCTATCATACTACCATTACTTTTTCTTTTTCTTTTTTAATTCGAGTCTATCAGGATTTGGGATTGAGAATTCAAGTCCTATCAGGATTTTGTGTATGGGTAAGTATTTGTTCAATTTATATTGTTAAAAGAGTCTTATACTATCAGTGATGGTTATAGTCTATCACTAATTCTTTTCCTAAATTCGAGTCCTATTATGGTGAAATTCGAGTCATTTGGTGTATGTGACAATGTGTAAGTATTCTTGATCTTATCTATTTTTTGTTCCCAGTTCCCACCCCTCCACAGACTTACTGATTAAAAAGAGATATACACAATATCTCTACTGCTTATCCAAACCAAAAACGAAACTGAAAGAGTACCAGTGTTTTCATATGCTTTTGCATTGAACTCTAGAATTTAAGGGTCCGTTTGGCTTAAGGGCTGGAAAAGTGGAATGATAGAAAATTGTAGGAGGATGGAAAAATAGTAGGATAGAAAAAAATTTATTTTCTCTCCTTTTTGTTTGGTTGGGAGTGGAAAAGTGGAGAGATGAAAAAAATAAGTTTAAATAAATTTACTCATATACCATTGTTAATTAATGATGCCCAATTAAAACAGAAAAGTAACAAATAATCACATTAAAAAAAAAAAAAAAAAAAAAAGCAATCACCCAAATTTATTATAAAAATAAAAATCATGTACCAAAAAAAAACCCCATCTAGAAAAAAGCAAAAAAAAAAAAAAGAAACCTATCATGCCCAAGCCCTAGAAAAAAAAAATAAAAAAAGAGGCAACATTAATGCCCAAGAAAAAAAAAAAGTGGCAACTGGCAATGTGATTGCCCAAAAAAAAGAAAAAGAAAAAAAAAACACAAAAAAAAGGGGAAATATTACTGGCAACGCTGTTGAAGAAAAAAAGAAGAAGGCAACTTGAAGAAAACAAGGGCATTTTTGTCAATCAAGAGAAAATTTATCTCCACACAATTTTCTCTCCATTTTGGTGGGCTCAGAAAAAAAAACACATGAATCCCACCATTTATTTTCCTTCCTCCCTACTCAACTAAACATTCTCCAAAAAAAATTTCTTCCTATTTTCTCTCCAAAATTTTCCATCCACCCTATTTTACCTCTAAACAAACACACCCTATTTTATTTCAATAGAAAATCCGGGAGATTGTTCAAACTCATTGCCATTGTTGTTCTTCTCTTTGCTTGGGAATTTTAGAAAACATCGAAAACATTGTTGTCTATTTAATAATGTAATGGGATAAAAAGATTTCATAGATTCACAGTGGGAATTGAATTCTAAATTTGTGTGAGAATGAAAGTCCAAAACATTTCAAATTAAATATTCACCTAATATAATGGGATAAAAAGATTTCATAGAGACCCAATCGGAATTGAATTCATAATTAAAATTACAACCTTAAAAGAAAATAAGCACGATAAAAAAAAATATATATATATATATAGGACATTAAAAAATTAAAAAGAAAATAACAATGATATTTAAAATTATGGAGGTTGAGGTGACACACTCTCAAGAGGTCAAAATTATATATATTTTTAAAACTAAATATCTAAAAAATTTCTGCAATATGGTGAAGCTACTTGACGCAGTCACAGTGTATAAACCCAATTTTTATTATATAGTATATGATATATATATATATATATATATAAAATAGTGTTTTTAAATTTTTTTTTTTTAAATATTGTATTGATGTAGAAAATTGTGAGAATTTCAGAAGTTTCGATTTTATATATACTAGTAATATGCCCGTGCGATACACAGTTTAATAAAAAATTATATATAAAGTTTAAAATATTTTTTTTGATAATATAATTAAATTTAATAACAAATAAAATAGTAAAAATATTTTAAAAATCATGGCAAGTTTTAAATAATACTTATAAATTTGTTACTTTATTATTAGAAAATAAATAGTGTAGGATGATTGTTTATCCCAAAAAAATAAAAATACTAACGTAAGCTAAGAGATTGTTCACTTAAAAAAAAAAAAAAAAGCAAAAACAAAAGTCATGTGTGAGACTTTTGATATGATATAAACGTCATGTTCAATAATGTTGAGTGGTTTTCTAACTAAGCTTTCTATATACAGACATTAATATGAATAAAATGGGATTTATTGGCTAAACAATTACAAAAAGGGAAATCAATTAATATTGGCTTTGTTTTGAGACTTTTGACAAAAACCTATGCAATCAAAGCTTTGAATTTTAAGAGAGAGAGAGAGAGAGAGAGTGCTGCCACGCATGGAACCTGCAATGAAAGCTTTGAATTTTAAGAGAGAGAGAGAGTGCTGCCACGCATGGAACCTGCATTGCAATGAAAGATTTGAATTTTAAAAGGGACAGAACTCTATATATTGTGCTGCCACGTTCACACTAATCCTTAAATATTCTGCTGCTATTTTTTTATTAAGTTGCTGAGATAAGTGTAGTGGTTGAAGTTGTAATGACGAGTTCTCTGTGTAAGATCTGATAAGGAGTTTTATATATAGCGAGTTTGAAATGTCGGTAAGGGCTGTTTTTTTTATTTTTTTAATAAGAAGTGAAGCTATTGACCCGACGTTGATTAACAAGTGCAAGTTTTATATTTTTTTTGAGAAATGACATGTCTACAATATTTTTACAACAAATTTAAGTGGCAAGTTGTTACTGGTTGTTATTGTTGGGGCAAAAAAATAATCTTAGTGTTAATTTCAAATTTGAACCAATAACAATTAACTGCCTATGATTTATTGTAAAAATATTGTAAAATTGTTGTAAACGTAGTATCTCTCATTTCTTTTAGATTAGGCAGAGAAATGAGTTGCTTTAGAGCTATCACAACAATACTCTTAAAATAGCTTCTTTTATAGCTCTAAACACACAAAAACACCCTACAGTAATGTTGTTAAACTTAAAATATATTACCAACTTGCTACAATAAGATGTTAGTAGTAGCACTCACTGTAGCAAATCATTGTAGCAAGTTGTTACAAATATTAAATTATTTTTTCTTTCTTTTCTCATTATTAAATTAGTCTCTCTCTCTCTCTCCATGTGTAGTATTTATTATATTTATTTTATTTGTTTGTTTATATTATTTTAATGTGTTGTTTGTTAAAATAAAACTTTTAATGTTAGGTATATTGTAAAGTGAATTATTAAAATAAATAAAATAAATTTTTAAATTACTAAAAATTATATTTTCTTAAAATCTTACTGTAAATGCTCTTAACATGATAAATAAATAAATAAATAAAAAAGTTATTCATTCCTAATTGGTTGTACTTTCTCAACTAATTCACTCCTAAAGAAAGTTGCTTGATTTGACATTCTAATTGGTTGTCACATTAAGTAACTTTTTTTTTTAGTATAGAAAAAACAGTTTGATTTGACAAAAACTTGTTAAAAATTAATAAATAAAGAAGCATTATTATGTAAGCTAAAATGGTTTTAATTGCAAATTCATAGAGCAACACAAATAGGCTTCCATTTGTGTGAAAGTGTCTGGCATGTAATTTAATTCTGGATCCCCAAATTTTGCAAATAGCCCAACTCACTTAGCAAAATTCACATTTTTTGGTCCAAGAAAAAGCCTAAATAGGACCAATTTTACTCTCCTAATCACATTTTCTTAAATCCTCATAAAGATTGCATGGGCTTGGGCCATGGAAAAGAAATAAAATTTTACTAAAGCATGTGTAATGATTAGGCTTGGCTTGCACTGGAATTTGTAGAACTCTTTTGTGAGAATGACCATAAAAAATTATCCACCTACTATTGAGGCCCAATGGCTTTTTTATTATTATTCTATTTTGGGTAAAACCTATTGACTTACATGTGGTTGAAATCTCACATTTATAATCTATAAATACTATATAACCGAAACTTTTGATTTTTTATTAACTAACTTATATTGTAACACCAAAACTCTGGAACCGTCATAATTTTACACATCAAAGTTTTGTTATTTTTTAATGTTTCTTTTCTTTTCTTTTACTAATCAATTCTTATCTTCAATGGATGTTCCCTAACACTTTTTCTTCCTCTCCTCTTACACTCTCAAATCTCATTGTCTCTATTCAAAGTTGAAGGCCCTCTCGCTCAATCACTTTCTATCTCAACTTCTTCTAGGTGCAATACAATCTCTCCTCTTTCTCTCAAACCTGATCTATTGGAAGAAGTATGGGGTCTCTTGGTCTCTTTTTTTCTTATTCGTTGTGTTTTCTCTACTTTGTGTTGCTTCTTTTTCTTTGTTTTCTCTATGTGCTTCTTCGTCTTCTATTTCTTCGTTTTTTCCTCTACAACTGCTTCTCTCTATTTCTTTAAGGGATATGGAGATTGAGGTGCTAGGGCTTTAAGTGTAAAAGATATACATCCAATAGTGCATGAATTCCAACAAAAGGTCCTCCAATTACTAAATCTCTAACCTCAACACTAACGACGAAAGAGAGTTCAGAGAGACTATTAATGAAGCATCAAAATATTGATTGGCTTGGTAGGAAGCGAGGTGCACTGATGGTGGTGGCAACTCTTATTGCAATTGTGGCCTTCCAAGCTAGAATAACCCTAGTGGGAACATGTGAAGGAGTTAAAAAAAAAAAATCAAGTGAGAATAAGTGGATGAGAATAAAAGAAGGTTAAAAAAAAACGTTGGTATGAAAGTTAGACTAAAAAATATATAAATGATACTAAAGATACTAAAGATACAACAAATTTCATCATTAACCTCTAGAAACTAATGTCACTAGTCCAAAAAAAAATTGATATTTGTTTATTATTTATTATGATATTGCCATTTACCAATCACAATTATTATTACATCAATTTACAATATGTTAGTATGGCATAAAATTTGTAATATTTTTAGCATTTTGCAAACAATTAGTTTAGTGTGTATATGTAGCATTAATTTCAAGACAGTATATTGGTATTGATCAGTACTGAAATATATCCTTATCTTAGCCAAATTGAAATACATTCAATACAAAAATTGACTCTCTGCATGTACACAATGTGTCTAACAACATGTCTTACTTGTGCATTAGTTTAAGTCAGCTTCAAGGTTCGTGCCTCTTGGTTTATGGCCTGTTTGGATTGAGGGAAGAGGGAGGGAGGAGTAGAGTAGAGTTGGCCAAAAATTAGGTAATTTCCAACCAATTCTACTCTACTCCCCCTTCCTCTCCCTCAATCCAAACAAACCATTAGTTTCCACTAGTCTTTTTTTTTTTTTTCCTTCATGTGCATTCAGGCATACTAGGCCATCGACATAATTAGTATTTTTAGTTCATTAGAACTTTCATCATAAAAACCCAAAATTGCAACATTAGAATAATAGTCTTCTTACAATGGAATATTTCATGAATTATGTTTTTTGTATTAATATACGTTTGCAAAGAAAAATTAAATAATAGAGAAAATTATAAATTTAATAACATTTAAACATTAAGGGATAAGACCATTACTAAGTGAGAGATAGAGGGAGGGAAAAAATTCTTTGGAAAATATTAGTATTATTTTTTTAAATCTCTTTAAATAGTTTTTCTGTGCATAGCATGAGTTAGCTACTAATTAAATAATAATGATAAAAGTGAGTGCTTAATGAAATTTTTTTTAATAGTAATGTGATCAAATTTTATTATAACTATACGGCACTGGGATATCCAGGCCCATTTGGGCCTTCAGCTCCAACTCGACAATATGGCCCATACTACCCTAGGCCCAGGCCTCAGACCACTTTAAAGCCCATTGGGCAAATGATCTTAATTAGTACGCACCATGCTTTATCACCCGGATCACGCTTGGTGAACCACTTACCAAACATTAAGACAGATGCTCGGGTTCACCTCTTCTCAGCTGCCCGACTGTGCCTTAGGGAACATTGCTGCCGAGCAGTTCTACTTAAGTGAGAACCAGTTCCAATGCCACTCTTACCACACCCCACTCCCAACTAAACACCCACTTAAGGTTAACAACATTGGACCTCCTTTCCCACTAACCACGAAGGTAATCATAACTCCTCACTAATTTTTGGCTATAAATATGAGAAACTAAGGAAGAAGAGGGGGGATGGAAAAAGTTCTAAAAGAGACTAAGAGAGGAAGAAATGAGAATTAAGCTTGAGGGAGAGGCAGCTCTGTTGGATCTCTGTATAAGGAAATACCCAAGGTAGGAAATCAAAAGTCCACGCTACAAATAGATTGTGAGCTCAAGTGAGGGTTGGTCCATTAGCTTCACTTTTGGCGCACACAATAACTATTATCACATTGATCACATTGATATAAGTGAGTGCTAAATATTACATTGATGAGTAATTGTTTTTAATAATTATAATAAAATTTGATCACATTACTTCCATTTCATCATGATTTTTTTTTTTTGGCAAGTAATAATGATTATATTATGTAGAAAACTAAGGATAGTCCCGGTCCATCTCAATCTTTAGAAGAGAAACCTAGGGTAGGAGAGATGAGATGAACATGGGCCCATTTTAGTTATTATAAGCAGCCCAATGAACCAAGTTGTGAGGCAAAAAATTCACATTTCTAAAAACAATAGATAAATTCCAAACAAGTTAGAGAACTTCGTACTGTCTTTAGCTCAAAGAGGAAATTGACTAGGAACTAGGGATGAGGTGAGTGTGTGAGAGGGTGGGAAGATGTTAGAATGTGCAAACACAACTTCACCAAATTAATTTCTTCCCATAGCATCAATGGCAATGAAATGGGATTTGATAGCAGTGTCAAAATTAAATTTTGATCCCGCCGATTTGGGGTGGAATCCATTTCATGGGCGACAAATGATTGAGCAGACTAAGCAAATTTTGTTCTTTATCAAAGACCCTAATAGATCCTTTTTCGAGTGTATATGAATTTGGATTATTATATCTTTATTTCACAACAAGAAATTTTAACTGTTGAGGAACTACTAAGGATGAGTATTAATTAAGAAATTCTCCTCCAACTTGAATACATAAACAAGTTAGGTCGGGTATTAAAAGTTAGGATTGTTCATTTTTTTTTAACATGAGCCAAGTTCATTAACTAATTAGATTAGGTGTTCAAACTTTATTCATTTTCTTTTCAAACCCGCTCGAACTAATTCTTTTACCATATATAGTAAATATTAGGACTAAAATTTTCATCCCTTCACAAGTATATGCTAATAATTAATAATAACTAACATGTTTTCTTGAGCTAAATTAAGGCAAGGAAACCTTTTCATGCAAAAAAAAACTTACAAAGTTATGATCTAATATCCATAATCATAAGTGAAATCAGATACACCAACCATTGCAGAAAGAACTTGGGAAACAATGAAAATAGCTCCCCCAAAGACGGTTAGGATGAGAATTGCTGAAATGGGATTCTTCAGTAACTCGAATATAGGCTGAAAGATTGTGTAAATTGCACCTGTACTGACTGTGAGAGCGTAAAGACCATATCTCCTCACATTTTCCCAAAACTCTTCCACTAGAGGACCTTCTGGACCCAGAGCCATAGCTTTCTGGTCATCCATTCCCATAAGAACCAGCATCAGTCCTAGAGAAACAGCTCCTAATATCACAAACCTTGAATACCCATTTGAGTAAACTTGAAGAGGGTCCTCCTTCAAGAGAGTTTGGCATTTGGGAACGAGTTCTAAGACTAAAGGCTTGCTTATGTGATTGGATTTTGTAGGAAAAACTAGATTTTGTCTTCGGATGGTAGTTTTTCTTGAAAGTGGAACAGATGTGGGAAGATCTTTAATGTGTTTTGGATATGATGTGGTTTTGATGGGTGCGAGAAATGGAGGATTTGAAGTTGAATCGGTGAAAGTGGTGCAACGAAGTAGATTGAACTGGGATCTCAAGAAAAAGGTCTTCATTTTCTTGAACGTTATCTATGTTACCGAGACTGTCTAAAGTGGTAAAGTGATATGAATGGGCAAGAAGATGTACACAATGCCACCTTATCTTCTAGACTCTAGAGCAGAAATATAAGCCATCTCATTTGGTGTCCCACTAGTGATAAAGATATTTAAGTGGTCTCTTCAATTAAGAAAAAAAGAAAAAAGATTGGTAACTTGTACAGTTGCGATAATAATAATAGCAGGAAGAATAAGCAGAAATAAAAAAAAAAAAATATATATATATATATATATATATATGAGCCTAAAATTATACCACATAAATTAGGTCCATTTTTTTCCAATCAAAATAATAAATTTATGGAAAATTTTCTAATTTGAAGCTTATATTCATCTCTATTTTTCATTTTTGTTATTTTGAGTTGTAATAGTCTAATAGAGTAGAGAAATGCAGTAAATCGTTGAAAAAAGTGACTGTTAGAAAATCAAAATTGGTTACTTAGGTGAAGCATAAAGAGTTATCAACAATTTATCGTTTTTCTTTGTTTTGTTACTACCCATAAAACCAAAGATGGACATGAACTTTAAATTTAAATGGTTTCATGAGTTTGAAACTTGATGACAAAATGAAAAACCTAGAACATAATTTTAAACAAGTTATAAAATCCAGTGTTTTTTTGTATAATTTCTCCTAACAACAACAACAATAATAATAAGGATAAAGTTTTGCAACAAATTTGGTTGTAGCATAAGGTTACAACTTTGCTCGATTGCTTTTTATTGGATTGTGAATTTTGATAAATCCACCATTGGATTACAATTTCTTCTTAGACTACAACTTTGCTCAATATCCCTTTATTGGATGTGAATTTTGATAAATCTACAATTGGATTACATTTTTTTCTTATATTTTCCATACTTGCAAAATTTGAAGAAATCAAAAATTAATAACTATGTCATCAATTAAATGTTTAAATTTCAAGTTTTTATAATATAAAATTATGCTAAAAAAATAAATTTATAGATCAAATAGTAAATAATATTTGATTTGCAAAAAAATTGATATATGTGTTAAGAACATAAAGAACATGCAATTCAATGATTAGATTTTCAAAATATATAGTTATGTTAATTTTTTTAGTAGGAGATGTAATCTTAGGTTATAATCAAATTTATAGTCAAACTTTGTCCTAATAATAATAATAATATGGTAGGCAAGTGGGACTGGCCTTATGTCTTCCTTTCTCTCAATGACAAATTTTTAACTACAAAGGCCATTGTTTGAGTAAATTGGAAGAAGCCACCTTTAGTTGGATCACTCTCAACATTAATGGATCAGCCACAGGTAACCCAAGGAGGGCAAGAGGTGGAGGTCTAATATGAAATAGTGAAGGAGAACGGATTCGAGGCTTCTCTAGAGGCTCAAGCATATTAACTAGTTATACAACTGAGAGCTTTGAAAGATGGTCTCAATCTTGCTTCAAACCTAGAAATTAAAAATCTTATTATAGAATTGATGCTTTAATTGTTGCCTAGCTTATGAAGAGTTCCACTCCTAACCAATTCTTGGAACCATTGCTTAATGATTGTAGGAACCTATTGAGAGCAATTCTTAAGACTCACATTAAGCATGTGTACAAAGAAGCCAATCATTGTGTTGATGCAGTGGCTAAGTTGGGCTATAATCTAGATTCAACTTTTGTGCCTTCTGACTACCCATTATTTGTGGTGAAGAAATTGCTTGCCCTTGATAGGGTAGCTAACATATGTAATAGACTCATTTATAATTTTGATTAGTCTAATATATTAGCCCTCTCAACTAAAAAAAAGGTTTGTCTTGTGTTGAGGTTCAAAATGATAAGGAAGTCCAGCCCATGAAGACAAGAAAGGACCATGAGCCTTAACAAGAGAGAGTCTAGGAATTCTCTCCAAGCCCACCATTTGGAGGAGATATATGTGTCTTATACATGTATCCTCCCTCTCACATAGAGGTGGGGTCCACCTCTATGTGAGAGGGAGGATACATGCAGTGGATGCATGGTATATCTCCTCCAAATGATGGATCTGGAGAGAAAATTCTTGAGCCTTACTATGTTTACTCCACTTTCCTTTCCTCAACCAAACACACTTTTCTCTCATATTTTCTCTTCTCTCCTCTCCTCCACAATCAAATGAACCCTTAGTTTTGATATTTTTAGAAGAGGGAAATGGATTGGAGTCCTCCTCCCATGTTCTTGGAGAGAGAGAGAGAGAGAGAGAGAGAGAGTTCTGGTTGAATAATGGAGTATATGTTTATTAAGATAATAGAACAAGGGTATTACCGTATTAGTTGGCGGCAATTACATCGAGAATGTAGAAAGTAATTGACAAATTTATCTAAATGAAATCAAATACCTAATTGGAATATGTAGTAGGTAACTAGGTACTCTTATTACTTAAAAAAAAAATATTTCTACAACTATTCTTGTGATATCAGGCAGTCAAACTTTCAAACTACAGCACTAATTTAAATATTACTAAATGTTTCAAGCTCCGTAAATTACAATGAAAGTTGAAACCAATAAAAAAGTATTACTTGTCAGGGAAAATCTAATTTATTAATCTAATCAAGGCATTTGAATAAAGTATTAATATCAACAGAAATAAAATAGATTAGCATTAGTCAATATTCAATAATTTTCACCTTAAGCTTTTGTGCCGATTATTCATTAGTTTATTAACTCCCGCTTTGTTATATTGTGACAAAATCAAATATGTAAATGAGTAAATCTCTGATTATATTGTATTACAAATCCCTAAACTACTTCTCTCCATTCGTCTTTGAAATGATAAAAGTTTATTTTATGATTAAGATTTAATCTTCAAGGATATAAGAGCATACGTTGGTATATGCTTGAAAAGTAAGTAAATCTTGACCATAAATGATAAATCTTATCCGCTTCTTTTAATATAGATAGAATGATATTATAATCGAATCAATCCATTTATAAAATAAACTTGTGAAAATTTATTCCTCCAAAATATAAAGTATGATCAAAGTAGCATGGATCCTCTACCTATTCCAAGAGTCGGCATCGTAAATGAGAACAATCAAAAGTGGTGATGACTGATGACTGTTTTATTAATTTCACATAATTAATAATTTAAAAATATAATTAAATGTGAGTTTTAGTTAGCTCAATTAGTGAAGTCTATTGTCGTTGAATAAAGAGCAATTATCATGTAGCAAATGTCATTCAGTTGAAACTATTGTATCAATCCATACACACACCAACACATAATTTAGAGATTAAAAACATAATATGCCATTTTACATAAAACTTACCCTTACCCCCCTTAAAAAAAGTAGAAATGAGGGGGAGTGTATTTTCTTCAAAATGTAATACTACCAACTACCAAGTACCAACACAATTGCTAATGCATACTTATTAAATTCATATGGAATGTTGACCTAGTTTAGGAGTTGGGTTATTGGGTCATTGGTTCAACTAGTAGGTCATTAGTCAAACTATAAGATCAATAAAAAAAAAATATAAAAATATAAAAATAAGATGGGAAAATAATAAAAAAATATATGTAAATTGAGAAAATACATTTGCCAAAATTACTAGTAAAATGTAATTCTAACAACAGTAGCCACGTTACACAATTAACAACACTAGAAACCATAAAGTTACAGACATGTTATAAAATTACAGACGTGTTTTTGCTTAATAAAATTTTATAACATTTTTTATAATCATAGTAACGAAAAGTATATCTCATACCTCACTAGCTACTCCCAAGGATTACAAATTGAGCTATTAACTTGAAGTTCTGTCTTCATTAAAAAGTCTAGCATCAACTAGTATAAAATTCCCTATTTCCATTATTCTCCTTTTTAAGAAAATGATACTGCAATGGACTTGTAAAAATAATTTTATTCCTATTACAAAATTTATTTGGTGAAAACGACATGTTTGAGTCACAAAAAATCCACTAAATTTTGCCAGTTCAATTGCAAGTGATCTAATTAGACAATTAGACTGATGTAGGTGCCGATTCATCAAGTTAATGGTCTAACCAACTAGGTTAGTCCAAGTTTAACCAAACGTGAGTGGTTGGAAAAAACAATGGTACATGTAAAAAGTCATGTCCACCACTCACAGACAATTTAAACAATTCTTTAAAAATAATTAAGGCAAAATATTATTTTTCTTCTTTAAACTTTTGCAAAATTTTGTTATGTCTTTAAACTAATAAAAATGTCTCATTTTTTTTTTATCTCTAAACTATAAAATAGATTTTTTTTTTCATCCTTAAACTATAAAAAAAGATTTCATTTTTTATTCTCATTTTATATCTAAAATATAAAAATAAAAATAAAATCTTTACAAAATTTATGAATAAAAAATAAACTTTTAATAAAATTTTATGTCCAAAATAATATTTTAGTCATAAAAAAATTATTGTAAAAAGTTTGTTCTAAGTAACATTACAGAAATTCGAATCCAATATCAAACTCTAAATGCTGATGCGATCTGATTCCTTGCCATGTGTACAAAATCAGATATCGAATTCCACGGTACCAAGTATCTCCCTAAACCTTTCCCATAATTCCTTTCATGTCCATCCTCCTTTGCCTCCGCCTCTCTCTCTCTCTCTCTCAACCTGTTGTCTTGTTGGCCTTGCCTTTGTCCCGCAAAGCTCTGCAAAACCCTGAACCCTCTCTCTCTCTCTCTCTCTCTCTCTCTCTCTGTGTCACTCACACTCACTCGGTGCCTTTATGAACTTTTCATAGTTATTTGTATTACTAAGGAGACTGTGAAACTCTCAGCAAAGTTGTACTTTTTTTTTTCTCTCGTTTTGATTTTTGTTTTGTTTATCCAAACCCCCATTAGAGACCCTTTTGGTTTATTTATCTTTATTTTGCTTTTGAGCCTTCTCTGCTTTGTTCCAAGACTGAAACAACCAAACCCCTGTTCAGTTTTTGGACTGCTATCTTCCGGTCAATGCTTTTCTTTTCCCCTTTGGCTAAACCCCAATTTGTTTGCTTCACAGATGGAACCATGTAATTTTTTTATGTATACTGCGTTTTTCCTCATAGATATTGAGTGTGGGTGAGTTTTGCTGAATTGGGTTTTGTCTGTTTTGTGTGTCTTTAGGTTTTCCTTTGACTTGGGGGGGTTGGAGTTTTTGTGAGAACCAAAGTGCTATTTTTCTGTTTTGTGAACTGGGGTTCGATTGTTTTACCTTTTAGTGTATAAAAAGTTGGGTTTTGTTGAGTAGCAAAGGTTTTGTTGCTTGATTTGGGGTTTTTTAGCTGAATGTGATAGAAAAGGCTCCTTGAACTCTTTTGGGGCTCTTTATAATTATGGATGTGAATGATCCTAGTTTTGTGTCTTGGGAGGAGCACATTATAAGTCATGAGCGTGGTAACCGTGTTACTCATTTTTATTTAAAGGGTGTATCTGGGGATGTAGTTCTTGCTGTTGTAGGAACTGAGAGGAGTGTAAGACACATGACCTATGTTGTCTCAGATGACTTCATTCAATTTTCTGGCTTCGAGAGATCTGTCAATGTGTGCAGAAAGTGGCGGGCGAGAAGAGAAGTGGTGGAGTGGCTTGAATCCTTGGTCTCAAGGCATCGTGTGCCATATTCGGATATATCAAGTATGTATTGAATGTCTTACAATTATTTATTCCTTAATTAGAAATATGAAGTTTGGGGATCTATATTGAATGAAATCAATGAATAGCATAGTACTAGCCTCAACATGTTGTTTACACCTAAATTGTATATATAAGAACACAAGCATTTAGTTGCAGGGTTTACGATAGTAATTTGCGTGCATGATCAAAATTTACTGCTTGGGAGAAAAGAAATTTTCTATGATAGTGCAATGTGAAGATTGTTGTTACTTATCGAATTATGTGTAACGTGTTGCTTCCGTACTGACCATTTGTTAACATGGGTTAAGTATTTCCGCTTTTGGTCATGTTGAATTCATTCCACCTAGATGTTGAATTATAAATTCCTTTCTATAATGTTTAATCATTGTAGTCTTTGTAGAGTAAATGGTAATTGATTGGAACTTATTGCAAAACTTTACAACAGCATTGGTGCTACCAACTTTTTCAAATCTCCCCTCGTACCTCTCCTTTACGCCAAAACTTACTTATAAAAAGGAATTGGTGCAACAAATTGCACCAAATAAAATTTAATATGGAAGAAAACTAGCACTTGGGACACTTAGGTTTATGAATATGAAGTTCATGCAAGATTGTGTTCTACAAAGGGTAACAGTTTTGAAGTTAAAATTGTTACTCCTCAAATTGGTTTCTATGTAAGCTTCTATTCTCAAGTCAAAGCTAACAATTAATATAGTTGTTACCTGAAACATATGATCTGATTGAGAATGCCTTTGATTCAATATGTTATAGTCTCAATGGGTTTCAACATGCGGAAATTTTTCTGAAACTTTTGGATACATACTAAAAGAGTATCCATGGAAAACTCTGTAAATGTTTGGCAATATCTTGTTGTCACGCACTAAAAGGCGTATACTTGCACTTTTTTCTTTTAATTTACCAAAATAGATTTTACTCATTTATGATTCCCCCTTTCTCACGTGCATGTGCATGTGCAAGTGCACTCGGTTATATGTTATCTACTGGCATGGTAAGTATTTAGGAGTAATAACTCATCATTTTTCATGAGTAACCGTTCATAGTGGTACTTTTTATTATTGGTCTTAACTTTATATTTTGAATGAATGTGGCTAGTCAGGCTGGAAAAATACTATTATAAGACCAATATGGTAATTTAGCATACCTTTTAATTAAGATTGGAGTGATCTTTATAGATTTGGGATTAGAAGATAGAAATTAACTTGATTCTACACGTTAGAGATACTGTTATTATAAGAGGTACTATCATTTTAAGACAATATTTGTATTAGGATGGGAATAGGTCATATTTTCTTTGAAATTCATTATACTCCTATGGCTCAGAATCGATTTCAGGGGTTGTAGTTTCTTTCTTAGCTTCAATTAAAGTAGTATCTAGTACGATGATCTGACTTTGAACCATCAAGTATAGATTGTTATTTTAAGAGAAGTTTTGTGTCATAAGAAACACTTAATACTTTTGTGAAAAAAATTTTAAGTCAATTTTATCAGACCATCTTTTGAGAAAGAGAGGTTGGTAAAACCCAGCGCATCCAACTCACCTTCTTCTTTTACTTCTTTGATTTTTAAAAAACCCAGCGCACCCAACTCAATTGAGAGAGAGAGAGAGAGAGAGAGAGAGAGCAGTCAGCCAGTTATATTGTACCATCTTTCCATGTATGAGTGGCTGGTGTTACATGCTGCCACGTCCTTTTCTCCCTCGATATTTACAAACCACTGCATCCACTTTTGAGAGAGAGAGAGAGAGAGAGAGATTTGATGAGTTTGTTGATAGGATCCTCAAGCAGTGACAACGAATGGGGTACAGTAGCATACCTTGAAACCTTTGTCAATTTTTTTTTCTTCATGCTTTGCATTATTTCTTTTCAATTGTTTATAATTGTTACAGATCCAACTCCTTTGTTCCTAAATCTATAACTTCAACGCCTTTTTTTTTTCTCTTTGCCTTCTCAATTTAAAGCCTCAACTAGATCTCCACCTTACTGCATCTGTTAAATCTTAGGAATTTTAGTTCACATCAGCAGTGAATTTCTGTCCAAAAATACCAATTGACATTATGGCAATGGGTTCCATGGGTTGATTAAACAGAGTCTGTATGGTGAATCATGAAATTTACTTGTCTAGAAAACTGTATGATTGGGTTAACATGCTGTTACTCTAGTTTAAAGCATATGGGAAGTTTTAGTTCTTTAAGAGTTTTTCTGGTTTAAACTGTCTTAGAGTCTTTTCTCTTTAAGAGCGTAAGAGGAATGGCATTTTTACTTTATATGAGAATGGTTAGCTGTTGTATGATTTACTCTTGTGATTGATTTTACTATATTTGGGAATCAATTATTTTTTGTTTTATTTAACTGTTGTTTGACATATGCAATTACCAGTTATGGGAAGGGCAGAAAATTAATTTAGTGTGGTAATCATGTGATGAAATGGAGTGCAGGGGTGGAAAAAATAAGGGGGAGTCACTTGAGATAGTTTGGTAATGTTCAAAGGAGAGCAACTAATATACCAATGAGAAAGAGTCAGTTGATTCAAGTTTAGGGAATGAAAAAAGATAGAGGAAGAAGACCAAAAATACAATTAATAGAAGTAGTAAAAAGGGCATGTCAATTAAGGAAGTAATTAAGGGTATGACTTCAAATAGAATGGCGGAAAAGAATACATGTGATCTACCATGATTATTTTGTTGAGGATTCATAGCCGATCCCAAAAATTTTGGGACTAATGTTTGGTTTTTGTTGTGGTGGTGGAGCAAAATAGAATAGCCTTTCTTTAGTTTCTAATTACTATTTTGTTTTTAGAAACTGATTACCAAGAGATTACAACTAAGAGTTTCCCGTTAAAGTAGGTATTATTAATTGAACCAGGAATCATTTGCATTATCGTTATAGGATAGAATTTTTTTTCTTTTTTCATCTTCAGAATAAATTATGCATGTTAAAAATAATTGTTTACAAGTATTTAAATAGCAATTACAATATATTTATCTTTTTTTTGATAGGTAGCAATTACAATATATTTATCACTGTCTGTTTTATCCCCATAAGTCCAATATCTTTGGAACGAGAAGGGCAGATATCTCTCTCCAAAGTTTTGAGCACCCCCAGTTGCCTAACACTATGCATAGATATATGGTTTAGTCTTGAGGGGGCTTGTTACCCTTATGATAAGCAGACTGCTTTTTTTTTTTTTTTATTCAATTGAAACAGAATCAAAACATGCTAAGGGATTCAAATTGGCCAGGTTGGATCTTGGGTTGAACCAGGGGCCCCTTTACCTTTCCACTTGCCAGAAATGTATGGAAGCATTCTATGATTTATAAGTTGATGCATTCCTAAGTTTTCGCTTCTTTTGTTATTTAATCATGGGCATCACACTTGAATTTGTGCATTGTCTTCTTGTCACATTATTATATTTACATATATCTATAAACTTAAGTCATGAAATCAGTCTTCAGTGAATTATCTGTGAGTGAAGCTTTCTTTCCATTATTGAAGGGGAAGATTTTAAAACAATATTAGTATATGTGAAACAGATACACCAACGGACTCAAGGCAAGCTTTAGGATCTCTTGAAGTATCAATGGCTGGACATCAAACATACTTTCCCGATCATATGGTATCTATTTACTGTAGTTTGTTATCTGCTTCTAGATTAGTGCATGTTCTTTATTATGAAATTTTGAATTCTCATAAATCCAGGTTCCAAGGAAACTGAAAGCTCAAAATTCAGACATTGTATGGTCTGGTGTTGCTTGGATCTGTGCCAAACAGCTAAAGCACTACCCAGCTTTTGACAGGAATGGCACCACCATAGCTGTAAGGACCAACACATTGGTTGTTTCTACATTTAGTAATGGTCTTGCCCTTGTTAAATGGTGTTACAATTTCTCTCACTTATATTCAGATTCTCAAGAATATCATTTTTTTTTCCTTGATTTTTCCCTGATGTGCAGGTTCATTCATTTGTATTTATTATGGGTGAAGAAGGACAATATCTTGGTTACTTGGAAGATATTTATGAAGACAAGAAAGGACTCAAAAAGGTGAAAGTGCGGTGGTTTCTCCATAATAAGGAAGTTGAAGATTTAATCCCTCAACTTAATCCACATCCAAGAGAAGTTTTCATCACACCTCATGTTCAGGTGATCAGTGCTGAGTGTATTGATGGCCCTGCAACGGTGTTGACTCCTAAGCATTATGAAAAATTTGTGTCTGCTGTTGCACCTACTTCTTCTCTTGGAATCCACATGTGTTTTAGGCAGTTCAGGAACAATAAGATCAAGCCCTTCACTCTTCCTAAATTGCACGGGTATTCTAATCAAGCAATCCTCTCTTCCTTAGATTGTTCTCTTGTGCCCAAGCAAAAACTTAAGCGCCATAAATTGCATGTGGAAGATGAGGAAGAGTTTGCACATGATGATTCTGTAAGGGTGGTTACTAAGAGGAACAGAAGTCACAAGGAGCATCAAGGACTTGTAACTGGTTCTTCTGGTGTCAGAAATTCACCCCCTAGGAATCAATTAACGAAGTGTGAACCAAATTATCCAAAGTTGAAATTAAGATTTTCAAGGAAAATGATGGGAATAAAGATCATTGAACCCCAGGTCCAGTGTCCTGTTTCTTTTAAGGTTGATGAGAAGATAGAACTGCTCTGTCAAGATAGTGGCATTCGAGGCTGCTGGTTTAGGTGTAAGATCTTGCAGGCATCTGAGAAGCGTCTGAAAGTTCAATACAATGATGTGCAGGATGCAGATGAAAGTGGCAATCTAGAGGTAAATTCTCCATAAATTTAAGCTCTGAATTTTCCTTGGCTTTTATTGGGAATGAAACATAGGTTGTGGCAGAGGCAAATATTGGTAGAATGCCTATTCTTTTCTTTTCTTTTTCTTTTTTGTCCCTTTTTTTTTTTTTTTTTTTTTTTTTTTTTTTTTTTTCTATTTGGCCCCGCCTCATACACAATGAAGTTTGATAACTTAAATTGGATGGTAAGCAATTAGGCTGTTAACACTATACTGATGGTTCTGTTACTTGTTTATTGGTTGAAGTAATAATAATTCTGATGATTGCCAGCCTATAGAACCAGAGAGAGGTGGCCCATCCCAGCAATTGGTTTGAGCATGTGCATGTGCATTAAATGTTTCCTTTCAAATAAAGAACTAACCAGGAACAAAAAATAGAATTTTATCGTTTTTTGTTAATATGTAGGAATGGGTCCTTGCATCTAGAGTTGCAGCTCCTGATAAATTGGGCATGAGATGCTCAGGCCGCTTGACAATTCGGCCAAGGCCTCCTAAGGATTTTACAGACTGTACATTGGAGGTTGGCGCAGCAGTTGATGCATGGTGGAGCGATGGCTGGTGGGAAGGTGTTATAACTGGATTTGACACATCTGGAAATAATGCTGTGCATGTTTACTTCCTTGGTATGTTTTAATATAGCAATAGCTGATGCATTTAAACTTAATTTAATCTTGCCAATGAGCTTTAGCTCAACTAGCACTTCCTCATCTTATAAGTGCTAGGTGGAGGGTGAGGTCGTGGGTTCTAGACCCATTGGATTTGTGTGTAGCAAACCATTCAGAAAAAGTTCGACCTTTCTTGTGACATTGTATGGGGTGTACATGGGCTTATTGACCTGCTAATAAGTGATGAATAATGTTATGGTTATACCCATCAGTTGTTATGTTGACTTACATGACCTATCCTGTGATATTAGGTGAAGACAAGTTTCTTAAGCTCAAGAGAATGGATCTTCGAACTTCCAGAGATTGGGTAGGGAACAGATGGGTTGATATAAAACCGAAGCCTGACATACTCAGCTATTTATCTGAAAATGTCAGTCCTAGCTTGAAGCTCTCAATGTGTTCTACTTCAGCTGAAGCATCTGAGTGTGGTGGCTCTGCATTGTTGGAGCCCAAAGTTTTCAGAACTCCCAAACTTGAAGCAGTTGAAGAAGACAAGCAAGCATCACCCAATTTAGCCATACCCAATGACCTGGAAAAAATGAAGGGGGTCAATTTCAGTAAGCGATCTTGTAGTGATGATGAGGATGAAGATGGTGACAATAACAATAATGGCAATCTTGATTCTGCCAACCAGAGATGTGATTAGCAGCTGAAGCCATAGCAAGTGGTCACTTAATGGAATTTACGAGGCAAAGAGTTTTGACGTCGAAGATTGATCCTTGAAGTTGGGTTCTTTCTTTGTGTAAATTTAGGTGCATGACTGTTGGTATAGGAAAACAGAAAATGATGATTATCGAGTTTTCTAACATTAGGCAAATTGGCGGTGTATAGATATCTGATAGGTTTAAACATGGCGGGGATGAAAAGTAGCATTATAGATGTAAGCAAAGTTTAAGGTCACTAATGCCAGGCTAGGCAGACAGGTAGTTCAATTCACTAATAGGACTACAGTGCTTTAATTTCCACCCGCAGTTTTATAGTGCAAGTATAGTTCTGAACTTTCAACTGTAAAGTTTATTTTAGTATGGGAAAGAAATTAAAGGTTGTGTTATTTTCAATATTGTCCTCTCTTTCCATGTTCTTTTTTTTAGGATTAAAAAAGGTGAGAATAAAGGAAAGATGGTTTTGATATGGAGAAGTACTATTTTTTTGGTGTGGGAAGCAAAGGTAGTTTCAGGCCTATCTTAGGCCTTCATGGGCCTGTAATTGTGCGGTTTCATCGGTACTCCCAAAATGCAAGAATCTTCTTACTTTTCAAGAAGTGCCCTGTCAAAGATCAAGGCAATTCAGCTCTGTGTTGTATTCTTTGTGGCTTTAAAATTTGTAGCTCTATCTTTTGATGCTCTCTCTCTCTCTCTCTGAACTGATCGAAAATTATCTTATGAGATAATCTTATAAGACATCTCTCACATAACATGTGGGATCTACCTATGTTGTGAAAGAGTTGTCTTAAGAAATTGAGATACAATCTCAACGTTAAGACCCGCTTACTCTTTTAGGCCTTTAGCCAAGGCCAGCTTTATTGGATGAAGATTCTCAAAACTTCAATCCAAATTCATTTATAATTAGGGTAAGGCCCATTAAATTTTCTCTGTGCAAAAATTGACCCATGGGCTTGGGTTAAGGGTTTCACAATTCTAGAAATAAATTCTATTAAGGTATTCAAGTTTCCCTCTTCTGATGCTTCAGTTCATCCGGGGAAAGCAGTTCTTTTGGATCATTTCTATCCCCTCTTTGGTCAGTGTCTTAAGTGTATATATTTGGGATCTCATCACTTCATGTATTATAGTATCTCGTGTATTATAATGTCATGAGATATTATAATACATGAAACATACCAAATCAATATATATAAAATAAAAGCTAGGCTTAGAAACTATGGTTATGCCAAGCAAGGGCAGAGCCAAGAGGGGGCGAGAGGGGACAGTTCCCCCCCCCCCCCCCCCGTGCCGTGCGGCGACCTGCCCTAGAATTTGTATATAATAGTATAATATTAGAGTATAATAGTATAATATTAGAATTTAATGTTAGAAAGCCTAAATTGCCCCTCTACACATATAAGAAAGCATGTTACTTTAAGAGAAAAAAAAAATAATCACAATAATAGTTTTTGTCTTTTTCTAGTGGGCCACTTAAATAGTTAAATTCACTATTATAGAATTTCTTTGCTTCTCACATGGTCACAATATATAGTACAAACTACAAACTACTAGTATTTTTTAGACAAAAAAGGTCAATGATGAAAAAATTGAAATCACCTTCTTTTTGTGTGTAGAGAATTAAAAAAATCTATTTTGTGTTCTTTTTATTCAGGATGTAAACCAAAATATATATGATTTAAATTTTTTTAATGAGCCACATGTATGAGGTGATGTCTTAATTTGAGGAATGTTGTGAAATTGCTATGAATTTTTATAGTGTCTTCGACATGAATCATATTTTCTTCTAATTTTTCACAGTTTCATACTCTTTCTATAAATCTAAATTTTAACTACTTAAACAAATAAAGAAACATATGCTTAATTCTACAAAAAAAAAAAAAAAATTAATTAAAAGAATTCAAGGAACTGAAACATCAATACAACTTTTTAGGTGTATTATTATATTCTTAACACTCCTACATTAATTTATTTTCTCAATTTATTTTTGTAAGGACGCAATTCGAGTCCTAAGCCCAAAAGTTAAAAGGATCTAGGCCCAAAGAGCCCAATACAACGAATTTGTAGGGAGTGGATTGGAAAGCTAGGCTCTAATAAGTTGGGTGACAATTATAGTGAATCCAAATGACAATAAAGTAAAAACAGACTGGTTTGATCTAATGAAAATCGTCCTCGGCACAGTTCGAGGAGATCAATTCTTGTATATAATTCTTGAAGTTAATTATAGGTACAGTTCTTATTTCTACAGTATTTCTCTCTCAATTCTCCGATGCCCCCTTCTGAGGATCTTCTTTCTATTTTATATTCTCTTCTTTCTTTCATCTCCACCTTTCGCGTGTATATTAGATTGTTAGAGTTGATCCTTGTCCTATCAGCCCCTTTCTGAAGTCTTTGGAAGTAGCTATAAGGTTGAAAAGTACTGTTCAGATATCACTTCCTCATTAATGCGGCCAAAGAGTTATACAGAGTTAGTGATAGCAGCTTTCTCTTAGATATTTCTCAGTTCCAATTTGTCATGTATGTTCATAATGCATATCCTTATCAATAGAATTTCCTGGAATGTCACTCTAGATCTCTGCTTCATTTAGCCGAGGATATACTCCTCCTCGGCCTACCTTTCCCAACCTTCTCATTCATAGCTTGCTCATGAAGTTTTGAGTCTTACATCATCATTACTGTTTATCTACCCTCGAATCACTAAGTATCCTCAGACAAGACCCAAGGCCCAACATATATTCTTGGACCCCTTATCTCTACAATTTTAATTTCAACATTATGTATTTAGATTATTTTATTATTATTATTTACTATAATTTGATTATTTTTGTTTCCTTTATTTGAATGATATGAAATATATATATATATATATATATACACTTGTAGTTAATTGAGCTTATGAAGAAACATGATCATAATAATAAGTGTTAAGGTGTCATTTAATCTTGCCCTCCTTGAGTTGAAATCTAGGCTCTGCCACTGGTACCAAGTGTCTGCACCAAATTGCTGTACTTTTTAGATAAAAAAACAACATTTTATTTGTTCTTATTAATTTCTTTGGATA
This sequence comes from Quercus variabilis, assembly GCA_030445155.1. Lineage (NCBI taxonomy): Eukaryota > Viridiplantae > Streptophyta > Magnoliopsida > Fagales > Fagaceae > Quercus > Quercus variabilis. The sequence continues at coordinate 72,248,512 of CP129449.1, forward strand.
AAATAACAATAGGTGTTTTAACAAAACATGCAACCTACAATAAATGTTTTCTAAAATTTCAAAAAGAGATTAAATTTAGTTGGTTGGTACCACACAACTACATCCTACAATTGTGTCTATCTTAAATATTATCAACAAAGCCTAAAATCAATAGGATAGAATTTCAAAAAATAAAAAATACATAAAAACAAATAAGATAGATTATCAATAGGATAAATATGCATTGTATGTTTATCGTGTGACTACCCATTTTATTTTTTTTTACTACATAATGTCATCTTTTTCCTAATAATCAAGTAACAAAAGAAAGCATTTGATTTACAACTACAACTCTAATTGTGTCTATCTAAAATGTTATCAACAAAATCTAAAATCAATAGGATAGAATTACCTACATAAAAAAAAAAGGATAGAATTTAAATAAATAAATGAAAAGAGAGAAAAAATACATAAAAGCAAATAAGATAGAATTTTTTCTTTTTACTACTTTTTTTTGGGGGGGGGGGGGGGATAAATTTGCATCTTATGTCATCATTTTCCTAATAAATAATAATAAAGTAAAAAAAAAATATTTGTTTTTCACTTAAACTCTTTCGTTTTGTTCATATCATCTTCATCACAACCTAAAATTCTCTCTATATATACACACAATGTTTTAATGTATTATTCTTTCTACTAACTAACTTACAATTATTTTCTATATTCTTCTCTTCTCCTCTCTACCCTACCTACAACCCTGCAAGTATTTTTACTTTCATCAAATTGAATAGATTTTGTGTATTTGTTGCCTTTTTATTATATACTATATGATTTTATCAACAAGTTTAATAGATAGGCTAAAATTTTATGTCTGTGTTTACAAATTATGCTAAAAATATAAACTTATGTCTCTCTTAATCTCATAGTCATCGCATCTTTTAGCTTTTTTTTTAGACGTCAATATAGCAAGCAATATATTTGTATCATTTATTTTCTAATCACGTGATTATTTGTTGTTGACATCAATATTTTATAGTGGATTTAATTTGTTATAGTTTTTGTTTGGTACTTTGTTCCATGTAATCTATTTTCTTTAAAAACAAATTTTTTTATCAACATTGTTGATGCTTGGCCCAGAACAAAGAACCTTCGAGCCTTCATTCAACCACCCGCCATGGCAATGCTCCCATTCGCTCAAGGCCCATTGGAGGCCCCTTTCGATGATTTTGCGAGGTTCGCGTGGAGCTTCGGGCGCTCTCTCTCTCTCTCTCTCTCTCTCTCTCTCTCTCTCTCTCTCTCTCTCTCTCTCTCTCTCTCTCTCTCTCTCTCTCTCTCTCTCTCTCGGTGGAGGAAGGTAGGTCTATCTTTAAGTGATTATCAAAAGTGAATGAAGTTGCCACCAATCATTGGGTTTTTTTAAGATGTGATTGGTCACCTATTTCTAGTTGGTTTTGTTACCGAACCTAGGTTAAGAAAAATGGCATTTTTCCTAATCTAATGTGGATGGCAAAAAAATCTTGATTCTTGAGTTTGGAAGTTTGATTACGTGTGGGGAAGGTGTTAGGCACCCCACAATGCCTGCCCAAGGATAGTAATTTGTTTTGATAAAACCTTAATTTTCAGATATTGGCAGTAAAAAACATGATTTTGGCATTGGCTTTTGGGGTTTTGCATGCATGGGGGCTTTGAGGTTTGGCTTTTGAATGGGTGTGGTCCCAATCTGTGTTTTCTTAAGGCATTCAGGCAAAGTACTAGATTTCCACAGCGATCGCAACGGAAATTAGGCATCGCTTTACCTTAGGTGACACGGAAAATCACACCAGAAAAGGGCGAGCATGTATATATACATACATCATGTACAATGCAAGCACACAAAGCAAGAAAGTAAATGCCTACATCCTTAGAGCATGGCCCAAAATATAGATGTAGAAAAGTAAACAGGGGTCGCCATACTCTAGAGATGAGGAGGAATGGTACATGGCATGATATACTTAATACAACCCATCTAAGAGAGAAAAAAGGGAGGAAGGAAGGGGGTTTATAAGATTACAAAACCAAATGGGAGAGGCTAAACCCCTAAATCTACTGAACCTAGCTGCTTGGCTTATATCCACATGTCTCATCCTCGCCCTTTTCGCTTGTGCCTGGTAGACCGTGCCCTAGCTCCATGCATCCTCGCTCTATATGTGTATATGCAAAGGCAAAAACAAAAAACCAGCAAACAAGCAATGGAAGGAAAAAAGATGTAGAGAGCATGTCAAAAAGGCATAAAACAGATAAGCATGATAGACATGGCAAGCAAAGAAACAAGAAAGCAAGCAAACAAGCGAGAAGGCAAGCAAGTAAGAAAACAAACAAAAGGTGGTGTCCACGAGGGACAAATGTAGGTTGGGATCGAATGCTCGTAACTTCATTGTGTTGAAGCATGGACAACACACTAGCAAGCAAGACTCATGCATGGACATGAAAGCAAGCGTGTAAAGATGCATAGAAAGCCAACGGCTGGCGCGAACAAACATGGTAAGCATAACATCACACGGAGCAGAAAGGGAAGGGTATACACGAAGCAACCGTCATCATGGCGATGCATCCCAAATGATTACATCCAAACAATGCCTCATAGGCGTCGGATGTAACCACGCAACCACAAACCCACTAAGTGCATCAAGCATGACAAAGCCTAGAACTAGAGAGGCTAACATAAGAATAAAACATAGAAGCAAGCAAGCATAGACATGCAAATAGGAATGATCCAAACCCTTTTGATGTGGGCCTTGGTTTATGGACGATAACAAAGATGATAAGGTCTAGATCGGGTCCGAACCAATAGGCCAAAACACAAGAAAATGCGATAAAAGGAACAAAAGAGCTACAATAGCACATGGCATGACAAACATAGCCTAGGTCTAGGCACACAAGAACATAGATCCAGGCACACAAGTATGTGAAAACATAGATCTAAACAAGTAGGCATAGAAACATACACATCAACATGTACAAGCCTAGTACATAAACATGGAAGAACATGAATCCAAGTATATAAGTATGTGAAAACAATGATCTAACCATATAGCATGGAAATACACACATCAACACATAGATCCGAGCAAGGCATAGCTAACAACATCATGCAAGCATGTGAGCATGTAACCTTAACATTAACATACAACAAAAAGAGGAACAAAGCATAGGAAAACATGGCATAAAGCATGAAGCATGTAGATCAAGACAAATAACATGTAAACAAGCATGGAAGAACATGGATCTAAACTAAGAACATGCTAGGAGCAAGATAAAGCAAAAAACATGCTAAGGAAAGCAATAAATCATGTTATTAAGGCATAAAAGGGCAAGATAAATGCTAGAAAAAGATTTAGAAAGTTAGGGGTGTGGATAGTAGCTAAAAAGCTACATCCACACCCTTAAACCCCAAATTCAAGGTGTAGAACCAAGGATAAGAGGATTGGGTATAAGAACAATACCTTATATTTTTAGAGGTATGGATAGTAGCTAAAAAGCTACATCCACACCCCTAAACACCAAATCCAAGGTGCAGAACCAAGGAGAAGAGGATTGGGTATAAGAACAATACCTTGTATTTTTGGTGAAGAAGGAAGAATCAAGAGACTTTGATATGTGGTTTTTTTTTTTTCTTGGTATTTAAGAGAGAGGAAAAATGCATAGAAAACATCCAGGCAGAGAGCAAGACCAAGGGAGACTCTTCTTTTTGGTCTGGGGGGTGTTTGGGGCCTTTTATAGCCCAACACGCTTTACGAGGTGGTGGCCCTTATAGGGCCGCTAGTAGCCCTTCAAGGGCCGCCACCTGTGAAACTTCTCAAACGGGGTTAATCTTGATACCTATGAAAATGTTTTGACTTACAGTTTCTAAAAAGGTATGGAACTTGAAAATCCAACGGTCAGATCAAAAGTTATAGCTCCCGAAAGTTAGCGATGCATCGACCAATGCATTAATTTGATTTTCATGATATCTCGGCCGCTCTAACTCCAATTTTGACCCATGAATAGTCTTTGGACTGAGAATTTGATAATCTTCACAATGACATTAGTTTCAACTCATTCTGGCAGCAGGATCAAAATTAGGGTTTCTAGGTTTGTTGGGAGTCAACTCTAGGTCAAACTTGGTTAAAGTTGCCAAAAATCTCAAAGAACCTCGGGTTTGATTTAAAACCATGAAAAATGGTGTTTTGTGAGGATTTTGACCTTATTTGACCTTCAGTCAACTCAGGGTTGACTAGGGGCATTTTGGTCATTTTGGTTGAAAAAGGCACTTTGGGTTCTTCGATGTCCGAACGGGTTGTGCCAAATCATTCTAGATGTTCTCGCGGCCCCATGGAGAGAAAATAATATTTTTGGATTTTTCAAGGTCCAATACTCAAATCAAGGGCGGACAAAATACAACATGAAATTGGATACAATAGAAAAAGTCTGTTTTCATTTTTTTTTTTTTTTTTAAGTTTAGCAATTTAGATAGTTTAGACAGTTTATCATTAATGAATTGGGATTTTGGCTTAATTTTGTTTTCAGATGTTTTAATTATTAAATTCGTTATTTTTTCATGTGTAATATTAGTATATGTGTTATATTTATTTATTAGGAAGTTAGAATGTTACATTAAGTTAGGGTATTGCTTTTATTTATTAGTAAATTATAATGTTACATATGTTAATTTTACAGCTAAGTGGGTGATATAACTTATAACTATTTGAATAAAATCAACACTACAAGTATACAACAGATAATTTAAATATCAAAATAAGACAATATACAAAATTCATGACTAAAATCGTGCAATGCACGAGACTTTCACTAGTGTGTGTATATATATATATATAATTAAGGACAAAACTTATGTACAGTACTTTATGTGCTGTTCCTTAGGTTCCTCTCTTAAGATTCTGTCATGTAGCTACTAAACTTAAAAAATACACCTCTATTCATGAGAAAAAAGTCACATGGCAGAATCTTAAGAGGGAAACCTAAAAAACAGCACCTAAGTACTATACTTAAGTTTTGCTTTATAATTAAAGACCTTATGTTAGATAATATAAGGTTATGCCATATGGCGCGTCTCTTTATTTAGGTTTCTAAATCAACAAAGTTTGCATTTATATCAAAGTATTAATTCATTAAATTAGCCAATAGAGTAAATGCATATATTAATTATCTATAGTTGTACATTAATTATTTATATTAAATGAATTTATATGATTATTTTTATAAACTCTATATATAAGAGATAATTTTTAGTGTGTGTGTGTGTGTGTGTGTGTGTAAGCAGAGATCTCATGTTAGAGAGTTTAAGGTTGTGCCATGTGGTGCATTTCTTAAAGTTCTCTTTATTTAGGATTCTAAATCAACAAAGTTTGCATTTATATCTAAATACATATATTAATTATCTATAGTTGTGCATTATTTATTTATATTAAATGAATTTATATGATTATTTTTATAAACTCTATATATAAGAGATAATTTTTAGTTGCAATAATAATAATAAATTTAGAATATGATATTAGTACTTATGTTTAGTTGCTTTGACAACAATTGACACAAAAACCATAAAAAAAAAAAAAATTTAATTAAATATTTGTGAATTTACACAATCAAGAATGTAAAAAAATAAAAAATTGAAGGATATATGCATTTTTTTTAGTAAGCATGAAATATGCTTATCTATATCAACTAGTATATCATGCAATTTTCAATTTGTGAACACATATATAATGTTATCAAATCGCTACACTACTCCTAGTGTCTTTCTATTTTGTTTATAAAATAACTAAATATTACAATTTTTTACAAGGAAATTTATTGATTTTTTTTTTTTTTTATACAGCGATAGTTGGGGGATCTGAATTATGAATGTCTCTATTGGAAATTGAGGTGCCAACCAATTAAGTTATAAGATTCTTGGTAAACTTATTGAAATATTAGAGAAAACTAATAATAAGTTGCACCGCACATCATGCAGGAATTCACTAGTATATTATAATATCTCATGACATGTTATGAAGAAACTTTAGGATGTTTATGAGGCACTAAAACATAACAGCCTTCTAATGCCTTTTCTAAAAAGAGCACTAGATGGGGAGATGATCCTGCATAAAATATAAAGTATATCACCCATAAATCTCCATTCTATCATTCTAATCTTTGCTTGTCAACCTATTTCTACCAGGTAACTTTTAGAGCATTATATCTTATGCATTCCCAAGTTTCAACACAAGTGAATTGGTCTAATTTAGAATGGAGCCAATATAGCTTCTTTTCCCCAACTCAAGTAGAGTGAGCTTACACTAAATTGAAATTAGATCGTCCAATCTTGCAAGCTTAAGCTTCCAAAACCCAACTTTTCTCATGTAGCACACTAGGCAACTTTACATTTTTGTTGCTAGCAGCATCAGATTCATAAACTACTCTAAAACTATATTTCCAATAAAGCACCCCATTTGATTACCACCAATCATTCTAGTGGAAGATGTTTCTGCCAGATCTTGCAATATATTTCAAGAAAGGTCGGTGCCAAATTTCTAAGTTTTACCAGCCAACTCAATACAGTTTGAGGTCAACTCAATACAATTTGAGGTCTAATGCAAAAAATTTAAATAGATATTTTATATTTAAATCACTTAAATAATATTTAATTTAATATTGTAAATTTTTATTAATTTGAACTTTATTATTATTAGTTTTACTAAGACTAATTCACTTAATAGTGATTGGGTTGAATTTCAATTCCTTTATTTGGAAAAATGAGCTATTAAAATTTGATGTGATAATTAACGTAATTAGAGACTAATTCATTGAAATTCTTTTGTATGCTATAATGCTTGTTTTGTATTTAGAGACTCTAAGTTTGTAGCTCATTCCCTAGCCCAATGGGCTTATTTTTGGGACAGGTTTGGGACTCCACCCTTCTATGTAGTTTCGGAGTTTGTAAAGGGAGGAGTTGGTTGAGTCCCATCCCTTTCTTGTGGTTTTGTTTGTTTTGTGTTGTTTGTATTTTTCCTTTCTATGTTAATGCAATATCTTATTCAACAAAAAATAATAATAATAAGAAGTTGAATTACTTCATATGATAAGTGACACATCAATTTATAAAACTGATACAATAAAATTTATATCTTAACATCACTCAATATTTTGGACCATTATAGGAGTAGAGAAAAAATATATACACAACCCATATTGGGAAAAAAAATCACTTATGCAACTCACATTTCGAGGCCCTAGGCCATAGCTAAGTGGCCTAGACCTAGGGTTTGGCCTTGAAGTTTTAGAAGTTTCCTCCAACCCCATTTACAGTTTTAAGGGATTTGCACCATTTATTAAATAAATAAAGTTTTTTCTTCCTTCAAAAGATTATTTATCCAAGCCACTCAAAGAAAACCTATATGAGAATTCCAATTATATTTCATTGTAGTATCTGTATACCACTCTTCTAGTCCTTTCAAACCTAATCCACCTTCTTTTTTTACCTTTTTAGGGGTGCATAGTGCATACATTCCAAGTCAGTTTCGCGCAAAAAGTCAGCTATCTTTACTCTTCCATAAAAACTGCTAAGTTTCTTGAACTGCTAAGTTTCTATTCAAGGAGTCTAACAACAACCAAATAAAGGAGCAGTAACAAGAAAACTTCACTCTTCAGTGAAGTTGCACAAAGTCCAAACAGATTCTTGAACTCCTTAATCACTTCTTATATCAAGCTTATGGATGGCAATTCAGCACCGGGTACACCATCAGGTCATTAGCAAAACAAAGATGAGTGAGCTTTAGACTTTTAGGGTGAAACTTGAAGGCTTTAACATTCTGCACCATCAACCTGGAAAAAACCTCAAATGCTTCAAACCTGTACAAGAATAAGGGATCACCTGGTTCTAAGTAGCCTACAAAGTTGCCAATAAAAATCTTTGGGATTTGGGAAGTAGTTTATACACTCGCTAACCTATGAAACAAACTTAGAGAGAAACTCCAACGACAATCAAATGCACAATCAACTGAGTCATAGGCTTTCTTGAAAACACTTTAATGTTGAAAACACTTTAATGGTGCAACGGTGCAAATTCCTTTCTCTGTTTAACAATTTCTTGCACCAGCAACTGAGTCATAGGCTTTCTTGAAAACACTTTAATGTTGAAAACACTTTAATGGTGCAACAGTGCAAATTCCTTTCTCTGTTTAACAATTTCTTGCACCAGCAACACATATTTTGCTACGTGGAACAAAAGCAAATTGACTTTGACTAATGATATGTTCAAACTAAACTTCCACCAATTAGCCAAAATCTTAGTGATATATTTATTTATGCACAATGTTGCAACATTAGCTTATATGATTCAGCAACCGCCATGATTTGAACCCCATGTTAGAGAATGTCCAATTAACCAATTGGCAAATATCATTTCTTTGTAAGCATACAGATAGAACAAACGAGGTACTTAGGATGGTTGAAGGGGCCTGCATGTAGGATAATTTCCACGTTGAAGTACATTTTATTTCCAAACTGTCTTAGTCTGTGTAATAATAAAATGTTGAATCATGTTCTTAAGGTCTAGGCATGCATACACCTCATAGTAACATGCAATGACAGTAGACCAAGAGTTCAGCACACAATCCGTATTTGAGTGTAATTTGCCAAGCACCAATTTCCCTCCCAGAGGTCTAGACTCCAGAGCACACATTGATCCCTTGCACTCGCAATTATTTCTGATAGAAATGGGGTACAACAGTACAAGTTCGACTCAAAAACATGGGACGGGATCAGAAACATGATGAGTAGTACCTACACTTTGCAATGAGGCCACAATATAGTGAAGAAAAGGGGTTTTATTCTCTAATTTCATTCAACTCATCTTGATTGATACACCATTCTGGATGTCTTATGAATACCTACACTATTAATATTTCAAAATAGACCACACGAAGATATACCATGCTTTTTATTTTCGGGGTCAAAATTGATACAAATGAAGCTAATTACAACTAAGACCAAGAACAATGGAAAACATGGGATAGTTTCATGGTTGAGCAATCCCCTTTTTCACAAGCATGTCATAAACCCTGTCAATTTTGCTTGTTTCAAGCTTGAACAATCGATGGGCATCGGCTTTCTTAGAGACATTTCCATTGATAATTTCGATTGACATAATCTCTTGCATGCTGAGATAAAGAGCTGGCGGTAGCCGAATCTCACTGCAGAGTCGTTTCTCCTGTAAACACATAGAAGCAGACTGCTTAAGTCATTGGTTCAATAAAAATGCACACATATACAGTGCACAGAAAACTTTAGGCTTAAACTGTTATTTGTGTCATAGTTTAATGAGCCCAAATAAGTTTTCATCCTATCAACGTTAAGGATATTTAGTAGCAAATGGTACTTTTTTCTAGGAATATGGTAAACAAACTGGATACCCTCATGTTTCTTTGTGGATTAAGAATTAGAAGATTGAGATGGCACACTTACACTTTCAGACAATAAATCTGCCCCATGAAGGCCTGTTATCTCCAAATCATTAATGGAGCTTGAAGTTGCCTGTACTGCTGGTCGTGAATTCGACTCCTTGCCACCAGACTCTGAAGCCATGAAAGGATTTGGACCAGCCTGACTGCTTGGACCAACTTGAGCACTTTCCTTTGCTCTACGAGCACTTTCTTCAGCTTCCCTTTTCCTTTTCTGTTCAAGGTATCTATCAGCCTCAGCTGCAGTGCGGCAACCAGCAGCTCGGGCTTCCTGAATGATAAAATTCACGTGGAGATGACATTAGTTTGACAAATTGAAAGCATCATCATACTTAATACCAGAATGAAGCATTCCTATTTAGTATATATTATGTGTTTGTGTGCATGCATGGGTGTATAAAATATGATATCATGAATGGCAAGTTTCAAGAAAAGCCATGTGGCATGCTTGTTTTACAAAAAAGTGTTGGGTATACAATCTACGGTATGGGTATTTACCATATAAAATAATTTAGGCACAACTGCATTTATTTTACATAGTCTAAACAACCTCTGTGGGGCTAACCGTGTATCATACCTTAAGTTCTTGAATTCTTTTCAGGGTCCGATGCTCTGAAATAACAGTCTGAAGCAAATCCTCATGCTCTTCCTTGGAATGAAAGCGCATGAAGACATCATATCGCCGACAGATTGCCCTCTCTTCAGGCGATAAATCCTTCTCAAAATGATTTGGATACAGCAAATTTCTTTCTAGTATGAAATCCTTCCTACGCTTCCTCTCATCAAGCCTGCCAACAAGTTTAAGTTAACCATGATGCAGAGAGAGAGAGTCTTAACATATTTATATACTATGAAATACAGTAAGCTTATGCCATATTATGAAAGCCTAAACATAATCTTCATATAGTGATAACTAGTGAATAGTTTCATCAACAGATGAAGAAGAATCAAGAAATCACACACACAGATGGTAATCCTGTCTTCATCATAATTTATGACAATATTATCTCAATTCCTATTTTCCTCTCTTCTTCTTTTTATTTTAATTTTTTTTACCATAATAAGAAGTTGGTCTGAACTTAATGCTGTCTTACAAGTTTAATATGGCTAAATAAATGAATGTACCAGTAAGTGTGAAGTTATATGGAAATCAAATTATTTTGATAATTTGATAGGGGTGGAGGTATTTGAATCCTAGATGTCTTTGTTGGAGACACCAGGAGGTGCCAATTGCACTACTAGGATCAAATTATTGTCACCAAGTACCTCTTTGCATAGATGCGCAGCACTCGCAACTTCAGCTCACGTTCATCCTCAGTGTCTGTATCCTTAAATTCCATCTCAGCCAATAACTGCTCAGCATCATTGTCATATTCAGGATCAAACTCCTGTCTTTTGTGGTTATAACCACTCAACTCAACTAAAGAAGGTCCCTCACTCACTGAAGAGTGCGGTCTCTTCCCCCCAAAGCTCCTGTCTGCTTGATGATCTGCACGCAATATAAAAAGAACATAATTTAATAACCAGCTATTTTATCATAACCATATTGATTATGAATGCACCACCAAGTTTTCAACGTTAGTAAGTGAAAATAGAAGGTAACAGATGCCAACAAACAACAAAATGCAAAAGTATAATTAATTGCACTCATTCAAGAAAGTCTTTCAGCTAAATCAACATCAAAATAAAATAGGATGAAATACATAATTCCTCCTATAGTTTGGGGGTGGTTTCAAATTAAACTCTAGATTTTAAAAAGTTTATTAGAACATGAATTTTTTCAATTGTTTCATTTAGCCTCCTCGGTGAGTTATTATTTAACAAATAGTAACGAAAATTTGTATTAATGGTAATTATAATCTATCAAGATATCAGAAATTAATCCATGTGAATCACATATATCATTTTGCCACCAAAATAGCATACAAAATAACTTTAAAAAAATCCACAAAAATGAATACAGTTTAATGAACATGTGACCATTTTGTGAGGTTTTTTAGGGGGCAATAAAATTCCATATGATGTTCATATTACAGGTCCTTTGGTGCCCAAATAAGCATGTGGCAACTTACTTGATTTTTTGTTCCTTTTAGTTAACATTGACTATTAGAGGGGGCAAATTGGAAAATTTTAAATAATCTATGTTTTTAATTGAAACATTTTAAAATTTACAAGTTTAATTTGAAACCACCCCCAACCTACAAGGGAATTATGTAATTGCACTGGAGTGTGTGTGTGTGTGTAAGAGAGAGAGAGGTGGGTAGTTGGCAAAATTATCCCCAATTTTAAGGAGGTTCACTCTTGGTTTAATAGAAAATATATATTAACAAAAAGGAAAACAAGAGCAAAAAAAAAAAAATTATAATAACTACCAACAACCATTTGCAATCTGTAGATAATATATTTGTCTCACCTTCCACCTTAACGACACCAGGGCCATCCTTAACTTGGGCCATGTTAGATGCCTTCTTGTTAGCAGCTGTTGCAGCCGAACTTGAGCTACTAGAACGGACCCCAGATTCCACTTCTGAAGTATAAGAAAACAAAGCAAAGAATCAAATATCATGATGTAATTGAATTAATTATTTAATAATTCATACATAGCTAGTCAGAAATATTTGCCTCACCAGCATTTAAGCTTGACAATAAGCGGCTAGAGGAACCACCTTTATGTGATTCTTCAACTCTAATTAAATTGGTAAAAAAAAAAAACCCACATAAGAAGTTATCTCAGCTAAATTGTATAATACAATCATGGTAGTGAATGATAGCCATACTTGACTCTTGAAGGAGAAAAAGGAGATTCTTCCTTCAAATTAAGCTCCCCCATCATAGGAAATCCTGTGATAGTCAACAGAAATTGCTCATCAACAAATGAATAGCATAGCCCCACTAATCATAAGAAATAAATGGAAATCATTCATTGACAACCATGTATTGCCTCCTAATTCAGTATATGTTTACTTTAGCAGAAGATATATATTACGAAACTGGAACACGCCACCCTTCCCCCCAAAAAAACCTAGGTCCAGATAAACATCTCATGTCTTTAATTACATTTTTCTTTTATCACAAGGCACATTTCTATACCGAAGTGTGGCCTAGGGCTATAAACTTTATAGGCCAGAGCATCAGCTACCCTATCAGCATCCAGAATATGAAAATAATATTTCTTGTGATGTGACTACTGCATAAATTATGATATATCACCATGTAAGCAAGATAAAATTTTTATTTAAAAAAAAAAAAAAAAAAAAAAGAGGATTAAAGAGTTATCATAACATTATTGCACACCTTTCTTGTCCTCACTATGTCCTTTAGCCATAGCAAGAAGCTCCTTTCTATTTTTACCAACAACATGAGACATGTCCTACAAAAAGAATATGTTCCACAACTTATTTGCTCTCTAAAAAGTTGCAATTCAGAAGATAATTGAGTCATTGGTTTTGTTTAAGATGTCATACCGGAAGAGGGAAGTATGGGGAGTTCTTATATTTGTTGGTATAGTGATCTATACATTGTTCCTTACTCTTAGTCCCCACATGCTCAGCAACTTCTGCCCAGTTACCCATGCCATACATTTCAATACCCTGAAATAAGAATTTTAATACTACAAAAGTCAAAATAGACTCCTCCAGGCCAGGTACCAAATATAGTGCTGAAAAAAATAATTAGGATCAGTCAACTCCATTGTAGGGATTAAAAAGGAGATTGAAAGTACCTCTAGAAGCAGTATTTCATCATCTGCATTCCAATCAGGGCAAATAAGAGGGAAGGATAAATTGTCCTGTTGAAGTGATAACACATGAGTATAAGCACAATTTATGGGTTTACATTCTTATGTCCACACTCTCTATTATCAGCAGCAGCATATCATGCTGAAACAGGCACAAAGTTACATCCACATTATAAAGACATGAAAAGCAGCTTCTATAGATAAATTAACACAATGAAAAACACTACAAGTCTGCATGGTATCCACAGGAGAAATAATTTATTATCAGTATTACTAACCATAACCCTGTAAGGGTGATTGCTCTTATGCGGTTGCACCTCAGCTCCAACAGAAAAACACTCTATACATAGGTCAAAATCAGGGCAATTGAAACACTTGATACGGATCTTCCCTGTGATGTCTTTGTTGCAATAATTACAGTGGTATAAAGCCCTTTTCCCTTCACTTGTTCCTTGACCTGACTCAAAGATAAAAGAAGAAAGAAAACACACACACAAAGAGAGAGAGAGAGAAAAAGGAAGGGTCAGGGAAAAAAGAAAGAAAGTAAAAGCACATAGACAAAACAGTAGCACTAACAATGATGGCTTGGTTAGGAGAAAAAAAGCGCCATCATTTTCCTATAGAAGCTTCTACAATATACACATTTCTAACCGTCCATCAGAGGACTTTACAATGCCTAAATCATTTTTCTGAGGCAACCCTGTATCTTTGCCATTTGAGCCAAGACACCCACGGTCTCCCAGAGTTACAGACAGTAAAGAAGAGTTCAAGTAAAAACAAAGTTAAATACACAAAGATTTAAGAATTATTGCAACAAAGACATTACAGGGAACAAGTAGAGGGATAGGTTAAGGAACAGTCAAGTGACCTGACTCAAAGATAAAAATAGAAAGTTGCTGTAATTTCTTTGCATACTAAACACTTGATGCAGATGTTATCTGCAATGTGTTTGTTGCAATAATTAACAAAGGTAAAACTTAGGTATAGTTCCTTAGGTGCTAGACATTAGGTTCCCTAGTTAGATTCAAACATGCAGTTGCATTACCAATGATGCACGAACAATGTTTTTTTTTCCAAGAACAATTAAATTCTATGTAACTATGCATTTTAATTTAATTCGGGAACCTAAATGTACTACACCTAAATTTTACCCTAAAAGAAGATAATAATAAAAAAGTTGGTGGTTTAGTTTTAATAAATTTTTACTAAAATAGGGGTAGTTTAATAATTTCCAGATTTTCTGGAATTGGCTGCCCTAAAGGCCCATGAGTCTTATTTTATGTTTAGATTCATTTTCCTATTTGGTTTAAAAGTTCTAAAGTACTTTTTGTTTGTTGGAGCGTGTCCACTTTTGACACGTCCACTTTTGACACATTTAATCATCACAACGATTCTAGTGCACTGGAGGCACAAGACCCAAGCTTGGCCCTTGTTTGTTATTAGTAATCCTAGTGAGTCCTAGTAAAAGGATTTAACAATAGCCTACATAAAGGCTTTATTGTAGTCAATAAAATTAGTAGTGTGATTGATTTTACTAAAATTCCAACAGCTTATTTTAAATTTGAGCTTTGAGAGTGTGATTGCCTTCTCCTACTTAAGTGTGATTGTCTAGTGTTATTTCATGTTCTATTCATTGTTTTAAAACCAAACAGCTATCAACATATTCAAGATTTAATATTTTGCTCAGCTAAACCCTTAAACATCAATCCTTATTCAAGAACTCTTCAAGATCTCATCAAGATATCTAATTTAGAGCTGAATTCTTAAAGATCCTACATCAAAAATTGGTATCACAGCCCATTAAGGCTTCCATCATGCATCAACCAAGTACCAACATCAGCCAGGACTTAACTAAATTTAAAATAAATAAAAAAATGGATAACACCTGTGCCCAGGCAGAACCTTGATCAAATGACCAAATAACAAATATAAAATTATGTCGTGTAAAAGTACCTGCAGCTGCAGATTCTGAATTTTCACCACTGTTAGCATTCTTTTTTCTCCTTGATCTGCATAGAAAGTTTTGGTATTTAGAAATAAAACTTATAGTAATGTGCCAACTATAAATCAATAACAAAACTAATATGATGCATCTCATATAAACCCACAAAACTTCGGCAAAATCCTAGTTACCAATTCAAGATTCGAATAAATACTACAGACAAGAGGGCACTTCAAGCCCAAAAGAAGAATAAAACCAGAAAGTTAATAAGACTACTTTGTTTGCAGAAAACTCAAAAACATTGATAAGTAATTATGTCAAAATGCTTGAGAAGTATTAATAAACGCAATGTGTTCCTTCCTATAGTTCATTTTGTTGTTCTAGAAACACATGGAAAGATTGTCAAATTAAGTACAATATAACACTGACACAAGCTCTAACTTGTTCACTATAAAGATCACTAATAAAAACACCTGTCCATAGAATCTTCAGCCATGATGCTCAGTAGAGGATAGCACCGAAATGCAGTACCAAATTGAGAGAATGAGTTTCAGACTTGGAATGGTGAGCAATGCTAAGTTTCTTAGAGTAAGCTAGGGGTGTTTCAACTCTTCAAGACAAATTCTTGGAAAATGCCTCTCATGCTTTCTTTTTGATAATCAAAACTGACTACAACATGCACTACCTTGTCAATTTATAGTTACGCAAGAATGCATGCCATTGGCTAACTGCAATGCTATAGGCTCATAGCATTTGATTGGCTCTTTTATAACTAACTAGGCTTTGAAATAACTAACTAGTCCCCTAGCTTATCATCTTAACCAAATTGCTACAGAAACTGAGGTACAGTACACAAGTAGCTACTAAGAGGCACACTACCAAAAAATAAAAACAAGCAAACGGATCTTTTTTTTTTTCCTCCTTCAGGATAAGTATTAGTACAACCCCATTTTGCATTTAGTCCATTATTTTCACTTTCACAATACCACACATTGCTGATCACAAATAGCATTTCACAATTTTGTTATAGTTTGCAACTATCAGGATATGAAACAGTAAGAACTAAGAACACCAGAATGTATATCCCACAAAAAAAAAAATCAAATTTCAAAGAAAAGAAAGAAAACCCACATACCATTCAAGCACAAATGTGAATTAAACTTTAAAAAAACAAAGAAAATTATTCAAATCTTCAAACCTTTGGGTTGGGTCCTCATCAGGAGAGTGGAAATTCCCACGAGACCGACCCATTGAATCCTGAAGAAGCTGAGAGAGTTCACGAACCCCTTCGCAATATATACTATATATAAACTACTTTTCTTAATTAAAAGGCACAATAAAAAGACTCAGAAGAAGACTGGTATTTTTAGAGAGGGGCAAGTAAAAAAAGTAAAAAACCCTAGCTTATCACAGGGATTGTGAATTGGTTTTTGATAATTTCCCAAATAAGCATTAATGGGTTAATCTCAAAATCACATCATTTTTTTTTTGGATGGTTTTTGAACATTAAACGAGGTTGGTGTAGATTTGGATTTTTCTCAAACACTTGCGGCTCTGTCTTCCTGTTTTGTTAGTTACTACCCAAAAAAGGCTGTAAAACTGTTATTAGTTATGTAGTAAGGTAAAGTTACCGGTCAACGTTAAATTGAGTTTGGCTGTTTGACTGTTTTTTTTTTTTTCGTAAAAAGTGCAATGACAATAACACTTTAAAATTATAAGAAAAAAGTTTTAGTTTGTTTGGGCATGGGCTGAAATGCTGAATTATCGTAAAGAGAAAGTCAGACAAACAATTTGACCAAAAAAAATTGACCTTTTGCTAATGCTAAAGATGGTTAATGGTAAATATAAATGTGATATTAATTGCGGTTTCAAATAAGAACCAATAAAATTTTGCTAAAATGAGAAAAACATTGTTAAATTGATTGTGTAATTCTATCATAATTGATAGAATCTTTATTTGATTGTAATGAATGGAAAATTGTAGCCGCTTTGTTTTGGATAATAAGATTGGAAGTGAATTGGGCATTTGGGCTAAAGTGTCATTATAATTTATAAATGGGATTACATGATAGAGTTTTGATCACCCACGTAAGAGTAAATAAATAAATAAATGTTGAATTCTTTATGTAATAACAAATTTTTTTTATAGATATGATAATATTTAAGTTTATAGTGTTTACTTGGCTATGATTATTCTCTATTATTAAATTAAGACACCAATTGATTTTTTGTGTAGACGAGCATTGAACTCCAAATATTTTATTCAATAACAATAGATTTTACTAAATGAATTAATTGGAACCTACCTTTACTTGCTATACTCACCCAAAAATAATAATATTATTAACATAACTGAGGAAAATGATATTACTATTAATTATACATTAGAAAATTTATTTCGTCAATATTATTCTTACAAGATAAAGATATATGGAAAGAGTGAATCACCCTGTTTAATACCTCAAGATGGTGCAAATTAAAGTAATTACCCACCATTAAAGTGAATTGAGATCTTGGGCGAAGTTATACAACTCATAATTAACTTTAATTTTAAGGTAGTTAGGAAAGTTAAAAAATATGAGCAGTATTTCTTGAATGAATCTTCATTCAAGCCTATCATAAACTTTTTTTTTAATCAATTTTAAGATCATAGACCTAGTTTTTTTTTTTTCTTTTTTTTTTTTTGATAATTTAGTTCTAGTTTTTTCAGTGTGAAGCCGATGCACCATTTCTCGAGCAATACTGAGGTCATCAACAACTCTATTCGACATGATGGCTAACTGTAATGGAGATACAATATGAGAATAGATGGGCCTCCCATGATTATCATTAATTTTTGTAATAAGCTTTGCTTGTAGTATTTCAGGGCCCTATAGGTGGATACTAATTGAGAGACTTGGAGACTTGGGACCCATGCCTTTGGGGATCAGAGTATGAGAGAGTGGTTCATAATATGGGAGAAGAGCTTGAGAAAATGTTTGTTGGATTTCATCTTATTTTTAAAAGAAAAATTTTTAAACAATCTTGGGACAGAATTTCTCTTCCTTCTTTATTTTTTTTTTTTTTTGGTCCTTCATTGATGCAAGGAAAAATATTGAACCCGAGAGTTTAGTGTAAATCAAACATAACACATAATCATAGCCATGTTAGGATGATCACGCCTCCTCAGATTGGACCAACTTGTAGGCATGTAGCCCAAGATATTTAAACCTTCGGACTTATGTGGTTTTGAACCCAACATAACCCATAACATGGCCATGATATGTTTGGGCCCAATTCATCATACGGCCGAAGGCAACAAAAATAATACGTGCATAGAAATTTGATAATGGCTACGAGGCTATCTAATTGAAAGTTACTATAATTCAACTAGCACCGCGACACTGATGTAATTATCGAATTTATTAAAAAAAATATTAAAAATAAAGTGTATATTTTTTTACCCCTAAAGCTTGGAATTATTTTCATTTGGTCTTTTATGTTTGAAATTTTCATTTTATTTCCTTATGTTTGATTATAGGTGTCCACAGGTTGGTCTGAGTTGCATTTGTACCCAACTTGTAATTGACCCGACCAAATTTGGTTGAGAAATGTTAAACCCATCACCGACTAGGGAGATAGTCAAATCAGACTGGTCAAATCACACATTGGGTGTCAGTCAGTTTGGTCAGAACCAGCAACAATAAAGAAACTGAAAATTTTGCCTAAATCTGGCAAAGATCTCATCGAATTTGGTGAGATCTCGCCAAATCCTAAGGAAATCTCATCGGATCTGGTGGATTTCCACTGATCTATCACTAGAAAAAACTTAAAACTCGTCAAAATAATTGGTTTTAATGGTTGGATTAGGTGGCTTGAGTTTTGGAGGAGCAAACCCGCCAATTGACTTGCCAGTGTTAGATTCCAAGGGTGAAGACTTGTTGCCAACCACCGAAAAGTCGTTTCAAGCGGCAAGTTGATCAAGTTTGGTTGGGTCTTTAGTTGGCTTGGACACACTTATGTTTGATTATGTTTTCATATTTAGCTTTACCATCCTTCTCTATTAGTAATATGAGCATTAAGTGTCAAACTAACAGTTAGATTACTAAGTACTCATTTGGCACTTAATGATCATATTACCAACATAAATGAACGGCTAGGATAATAAGAAAAATAAAATCAAATATGAAGGGACAAAAGAGTAGTTTAGTCAATTATTAACTTAAATTGATTAGTCCATGGAAAAGGGTATCAAGCCTCAAGCTAAAGTTAGGGCCCAACTTATTTAAAAAAAGAAGGGTGAAATACAAAATTCATCTTAAGATTTCATATTATACCAGGTTTTACCAAATTTTCAAAAAATTTCAATTTTGTCCCTAAGTACAAACAACACTTTAATGATGTTTGAAAGTTCGATACTCTATTAAGTCATATATTTCCTTCCAACAACTTGTCTTAACTACATAGGTCCCCCACAATGATTGTAATATGGCAATTATATGCATGTCGAGGACAGTTTTGCGACAAAGGCCGAAAATGCAAGAACGACCCAAATCTCCCCTTGGGTTCTTTAGAAGTGTTTGTTTATGGAGAATCAAGCCCAAAATTCACAATGTATAAAAAAACAAAGGCTAATGGTGCTTTGACAAGAGAGAATCAAAATGCTAACAACAAAAGTGCAGAAAACCATAAAAACATAACAGGTCTGAAATTTCGACCCGCAGTCACACAGAAGAGGGAATTGAGGGAGGTTGTGAGGAAGAGAAGGAAGGTTCTCCTGTACCCATATTTCCACCCCTAAGGTTCAGATTTGTGAGATTGTTGACTGGCTGAATGAGTTTTTGCTCTGAAGTTTCAGGTCTCTAGGTAGAACGTGGCTGGTTGTTTTTTTAGTTGAAGAAAGACTCTTGTATTGAGCTTGGGGTGTTGCTTTCAGAGTAAAACCTCCTCCTTTGTTTTGAATCTGATTGTGGAATTTATATTGAGTTTGGGATGCTCTAAGTGACTGATTTTTGGTCAATAGAAAAGGTTTTGGACCCCAAGGTGTTAAGTAAGGAGTGATTTTCAGGTTTGATTTTGTTTGGATAAAATGAAGGATTACTTTTATCACCATTAAGGGAAAGCTTGACTAAACCCTCATAGGCTCCTCATTTTCAGTTGTTTCAGACCATTGGGATGCTCAACTAGATGAGAGCTAGTAGCTGAAGTTGGCCAATAAGAGCCAACCATTTTTAAAGGAAAAATAGGTTCGGACAGAAACTTTGGACCATAGTCACACAAAGCATAAAAGCTGTTTTGGGGTGGAAATTTTGGATACAAGACCTCCTCTATGAGCCTGAGGTGCTACCAGTATCTCTTACCCACTTGGTAGCACACATGGTCTAGGCTCATGCAAAAGGTCCGAAAGGAACCGACCCATACCCTCCAAATCACACTTCCTCAATTTTCCCAATAAGTCGCATGGGCTTGGGCCACGCTTAAAAGAATAAAATATAATATAATACATGAATTGAGCCCACAAGGAAGTCGGACTTGTTTGAATCGGGCTTGTACAAAATGTGTCGCGAAAATGAGTATCAACATTAGCCCCCGAGCACACATGACGCTTGCGCCATGTGTGTGACTAGTTGATATTTTCCATTACTTGTAGATGTTGCGGGTTTGGGAATTAATTCACCCAATAGCTCCATTTTTTTTTTGTTGAGAAGATATTGGTCAATGAAGCTTGTTTGTAGAAATGTCGCGGATTGCGGCACCCGCTTGTAGAAAAAAAATCTCGGACGTG
Source organism: Quercus variabilis (assembly GCA_030445155.1). Taxonomy (NCBI): domain Eukaryota; kingdom Viridiplantae; phylum Streptophyta; class Magnoliopsida; order Fagales; family Fagaceae; genus Quercus; species Quercus variabilis. The sequence goes on from CP129449.1 coordinate 72,269,412, forward strand.
GCATGGACCAAAGATGGTTACTAAGTGTTATCATTTGAATAACTTGGATGCCAAAGGAAATAATATTGGCAGGTTTGTAGCATGTGGGCTAATATAAACCGAAGCCCATGAGAAATAATTAAGGCCTTTGAGTCTTGGCCCATGCATTTGTTGATCAACGTATGGTGGGTCCCTAGGGGTGACCACATGAACATTTTGCCAAAGAGATTTATACGGAGAAAGAGAAGGTGGGATGCAGCCACATTTTTCTTTCTTTTCAGTGGCTTTGAGTTTCACGCCACTTCCTTTTGTTTTCTCTTAGAATCAACACTCTTAGGGTCCGTTTGGTACCCGTAAAATATTTTCCGGAAAATACATATTTTCCGGAAATGTTATTTTCCGGAAAAGGAAAATATTTTTAAGTGTTTGGTTGTTTTATGAAAATTGGTGTGGAAAATATTTTCGTGTGTTTGGTTCAATTAGGAAAATGCTATTTTCCTACAACAAATTCCGGTAGCAAATTCCGGCCACAATAACAACAACAACAACAACAACAAATTCCGGCAACCACAACACCACCACAACAACAACAATAATCAGTTCATCAAAACAAATAAAAAAAAAAAACAACAGCAATCAAACTTTAAACAAAAAAAAAAAAAAAAAAGCTGAGAGATCGACGAAGAGGACGCGATCGACGGCGCGGTGCGGCGACGACGATCGACGATCGACGGCGAGGCGCGGTGCGACGACGATCGACGGCTTCTGGGTTCGTTGGTGGGAGATCGAAGGCAAGTCGCGATATCGAAGGCTAGATCGCGAGATCGAAGGCGCGGTGATCGAAGGAGCGGTGCTTGGGGTTCGCCGGCGCGGTGATCGAAGGCGCGGTGCTCGGGATTCGCCGGCGATGTCTCCGGCGTGTCTGGGCTCGCTGGGTTCGGGGTGCTGGCGCTCTCTTTCTCTCTTTCCCTCTCTGTCTTCATGCTCTCTCTTTCTCTCCATTTTCCGGAAATCATTTGAACTGAAAATGATTCCGTAAATCATTTTCGCCCTTGACCACTGGTCAACGGAAAATATTTTCCGGAAAATGCGTTTTCCGTGCGCAGCCAAACATCCGGAAATGGTGAATAGCATTTCCGGAAATGCTTTTCACCCGATTCAAACGCAGCCTTAATTTAAGTTTCACACGTATTTACTTCAGGCATATCACACCACTTTCTTCTTCTAATTCTTTTTTAGCTTCCCAAGTCCTTGGCATGGAATATTTCTCCAAGAAATTTAGCCCTCTTTCTTTCTTCATAAAACTCTTCATATCAATTTCTTGTGATTATTTCTTATTTTCTTTTAAAAATTTCCTTAGTTCTTCGGATCTTCTCAAGTCTTGCTGTACCCACCTTCAATCTTGCACCCATGTGGCCAAAACCCAAGGGGGTGGTGAGATGGTGGTGGTTGCAAAATGGAGGACTTAAGACCCCACCAAATCTTCATCTGCTTTTCTAGATCGACCAAGGCTCCATTTTTTTTTAATTGCAAGCTTCATCAGATCTTCTCGTTCTTCCCCCAAAATTTCACCTTTAATCCTTCACCACCCAGCAAAGTCGCCAAAATGTCGGGGTCGGTTATGCGACAAGGGCCGAAAATGCGAGAACGACCCAAATCTCCCCTTGGGTTCTTTAGAAGTGTTTGTTTATGGAGAATCAAGCCCAAAATTCACAATGTATAAAAAAACAAAGGCTAATGGTGCTTTGACAAGAGAATCAAAATGATAATAACAAAAGTGCAGAAAACCATAAAAACATAACAGGTCTGAAATTTCAACTCTCAGTCACACAGAATAGGGAATTGAGGGAGATCGTGAGAAAGAGAGGGAAGGTTCCTCTATACCTATATTTCCACCCCTAAGGTTCAGATTTGTGAGATTGTTGACTGGCTGAATGGGTTTTTGCTTTGAAGTTTCAGGTCTCTAGGTGGAACGTGGCTAGTTGTTTTTTTAGTTGAAGAAAGACTCTTGTATTGAGTTTGGGGTGTTGCTTTCAGAGTAAAACCTCCTCCTTTGTTTTGAACCTGATTGTGGAATTTATATTGAGTTTGGGGTGCTCTAAGTGACTGGTTTTTGGTTAATAGAAAAGGCTTTGGACCCCAAGGTGTTAAGCAAGGAGTGATTTTCAGGTTTGCTTTTGTTTGGATAAAAGGAAGGATTACTTTTATCATCATTAAGGGAAAGCTTGACTAAACCCTCATAGGCTCCTCATTTTCAGTTGTTTCAAACCATTGGGAAGCTCAACTAGATGAGAGCTAGCAACTGAAGTTGGCCAATGAGAGCCAACCATTTTTAAAGGAAAAAAAAAAAGGTTCGGACAGAAACTTTGGGCCATAGTCACACAAAGCATAAAAGTTGTCTTGGGGTGGAAATTTTGGATACAATACCTCCTCCATGAGCCTGAGGTGCTACCAGTGTCCCTTATCCACTTGGTAGCACGTATGGGCTAGGCTCATGCAAAAGATCCGAGAGGAACCGACCCATACCCTCCAAACCACACTTCCTTAATTTCCCCAATAAGTCGCATGGGCTTGGGCCACGCTTAAAAGAATAAAATATAATATAATACATGAATTGAGCCCACAAGGAAGTCGAGCTTGTTTGAATCGGGCTTGTACGAAATGTGTCGCGAAAATGGGTATCAACAATGCATAAGTGAGTATTTGAATAACCTGGTAGATAAATAGCAACCAAATATGGACAAGAAAGCATAAGGAGCAAGAGAATTTTCAAATTATGTTAAGTGATGTTTGTGCTTAGAGATTAAATTGATTTTTTTATTGAAAAAAATTATTGCAAATATTTTGATAGTAACTGGTATTAGCCCAAATTATAGGGATGGTTTTGGTGTTTTATTATAAATAAATAAATAAAACCCTTGAGCTAAACCTTTAACCCTGTTTGGTATTGGGTGTTAAGGACATATTTTTATGTAATTAGTATATTCTTTGATAAAACGTACTTTACTTGTATTTGGGTAAATTTAAGAAGGTTCAAGATCATCGTTACAAGTGGTTAAATTGAAAACATGAAAATTACTCAAGAAAAGTGCAATCTGTAGGTCTCAATACCTCCTCAACAGAAGCTTGATTTGTCGAGATTCATTAAATCTCGACATATGTCTCAATTTATCGAGCTTACGGGATTCAGACTATAGCCAGCAACGTTTTTATTCTAAAATACTATTTGTTTATGAGTTTGTATCATCCTTATAGGGCTAGGAAAACCCAAGGTTTGTGGGTTTATATAATCCTTATTAGACTAAGAAAGCCCAAGGTTTGTGTAAACCTATTTGGAATAGGAGAGCCCATTAAGCTCCCATTTAAAAGAGGTGGAAAAAGAAAAACTTAACCTTAGAGAGTTTCATAAGGTTTTCTTTTTGAAACCCTAGCCTTCTCCTACAAAAGAAAGAGTTCTTTTTGCGTTTCTTGTACACCTTTGGATTATGTAACCAAGTAAAGTCTCTTGCACCAACATTGAAGATCTTATTGGTGTTTCTATGTGAAGCTGCTGCAAATCAACTACAACAATCATAGAGTTGCTGTGGAGTTAGTCACGTATTGGGATCCGTGCATTATTGGTTAGTCACGTACTGGAATTCCTTTTACTTGTAACCATTTGTTTTGATAATAGTGGATTCTAGGGAATAGTGACCTTAAATTCACCCAGTGGGATTCGGTGATTTGTTTGTGCTACCACGCTTATTGCATGTAATTGAATCTAATTACTTCACTTGGCTAATTAATTGATTAATTTACCAAATGGATCAATACTTTCTTGGCCTATCATTGGGTTTGGAGACTAAAAAATGCTTTTGAACACAAGAAGCAAAAGCATTTCCTTATAAAATCAAATACAGGGTCACCCCTACCTGAATTTTATATGCACAAGTATTGATTTTTCATCATAATTTTGCTTTTTGTACTTATAAATGATCTATATACCATTAGATTTTCTCTTTTTAGGTTTTTTTTTTTTTTTTTTTTTTTAAAGTGGATTCTGATTGAACCGATGGTATTTCTCAATGTCATTGTTATTACTGTAATAATTGGTGTCATCATTATTGAAATTGTTGATGCTTCAATGGCCTCCGAACCCTTATCATCATTTGGTATGATTTGTGCCATTATCAAAGAAGTTGAGGAAGCCTGAGTTGCCTTTGGGACCTATTGATCGGTAAAAGGATATGCTATCTTTGGAGTGGTTGATGAGGGAAGGTAGAAGGTGTTGCCATTGTTTCAACTTTCAAGTTAAAGTAGGGTTAAACAAGACACTAATATAGAGGGTTGGCCAGTGCCTTGGATGACTAAGGTAACCATCTAAGGCCCACAAATGAAATAAGGCTCCTAAATTTTAATTAATGGGTATCTCTTAATGTGTAGGAGTCAAGGCCTCAAATATTGTCCAAGAATTTTTTTTTTTTTTTTAAATATAATCTTTTTTAGATGGGCTATAGACAGATGCTTCCATTGTTTTACGTTGAAGTTTTAGGAATGCAAATCCTCCATACCACTTTCTATATTCTACTTATGTACTACTAATCATAATTTGTCATGTATTTGATTGACTTTCCTTATAAAATAATCAAAGTTTAATATGAGAAAAAAAAATCAAACACATGGCTAATTGTAATTGGTGGAACACAAAAAGTGGTACATAGAATTTGTATTCAAGTTTTAAAATGTACTTGTAATCTCAAAATAAAATCTCTCTCTCTCTCTCTCTCTCTCTCTCTCTCTCTCTCTCTCTCTCTCTCTCTCTCAATAAAGAAAGACTAAAAAGAAATCAATTTCAAACCTTACTCTCTTTTTTGGTTTTCCTACCACTTTTTATCTTAGTCCAAAATCCGTCTTTTAGTACTATGCATTCATTGTTTTTGATAGGATTTGAAAATGTAATGCTATGGGCATAACATTTTGACGATAAAGCCTAGGTGACAAGCTGTTATTAGTTTTCATACGAACTCACCAGTGACATTGCTTTTTTACTTACCATTCATAGCTTGCCACTTAGGTTTGATTGTGAAATTGCTATAAAAATGTTGTGCCTATATCTTTATTGGGATTGATAACCTTACCCTACCATTCATAATTTATGGTGAGTTTAGGTTTTCTTTTCTTTTTTGAAGTAATATAGTAGTCCATGTTCACATCTCACATTTGGCTCACCATATGCTATATTTAGCAAATCAACCAAAAACCACCCCACATTAAGCTCAAATGCTCAACAATCCATTGCATAGTAGTAACATATGAATAGTACCTCTATTAAGGGTATTGTTCATCATTATTGTTTTTTTTTTTTTTTAACTATTCATTCTATCAACCAAAAACCACCCCACATCAAGCTCAAATGCTCAACAATCCATTGCATAGTAGTAACATATGAATAGTACCTCTATTAAGGGTATTGTTCATCATTATTGTTTAAAAAAAAACTATTCTCTCTCTCTCTCTCTCTCTCTCTCTCTCTCTCTCTCTCTCTCTCTCTCTCTCTCTCTCTCTCTCTCTCTCTCTCTCTCTCTCTCTCTCTCTCTCTCTCTCTCTCTCTCTCTCAAAATAACCGATCCACGTAGATCGGTAGTTGTTAAGTTATTTAAGGTGCCAGTGGTCCAATGGTGGAGCTTTCATTTGACTTGTGGAGGTGATAAAACTCGAGTTACTTTGATCTCGGTTGTAATTTAGTTGATCAGAGTTATGATTTTTTTTTTTTTTTTAATGAAATTCACACAAATGCATAAAAAAAAAACTTTCATCCTGAATTGCATTTTGCATTTCTGATTTACAACATGCTACAATGTTATGTATATTTGCATAACATTGTAGCATCTTGCAAATGTTATAACTTCTTCTCTTCTTCTTTTTTTTCATCTCTGTCTCTCTGTCTCTCTCCTTTTTGACATTCTCCCTCCTCCTTTACATTTGCTATTGTTGTTGTGGGTAGAAAATATATTATTTTAATGTGATGAAATGTAAAATAAAGATTTAGATGTATGGTGGGTTGTTAAAGTAGTTGTGTATGATAAATAAAATGACTTTTTTGTTATGCAAAATATAAATATATATATATATACATATTGCATTTTCGAATAGGGAATGCTCTTATAGGTAGGTTTAGGTTTGGGTTTGATCAAAAAATAATTAAGGAAAAAACTATCACAATTTTGGTTTAGTGAGGGTCGAGCAAACTCTTAGAGACAACAAAGTCATGCCACTTTCAAATGACTAGATGTTACTCTTTTCAAAACCAAAAGAGGTCAAATTTGTGTTCATTTTAAAGTTTAGGATTTCTACTTTTTACTTAAATAAGTTTTAGTAAAAAATTCATTATAAGTATAAAGGATCTAAGCAAAAGACCATTAACTCATAAGCATATTATAACATCATTGTCTTTGAGTAGCTTTTGAACTAGACTAACCTAAACACAATTTTATTTATTAAACTCAGATTTAATATATTTTGATAGGTGAACCCAAAAAAATAAAAAAAAAATTGACAATATATCAAATATTTTGATAAACTCGTGTCTAAGTTGACAATGATCACAAAAATAGAAAGGTTAAAAATGTAGTATACTCACCCAGCTTAATTAAAATAGGGTTGAGTTAACTGGTACCACACGGTGCCCATTAATAACAACTTTTTTGAAAATTTTTTGACAATTTTTTTGCCATTTTTACAAGTTTATCTTATTTTTTCAGCTTTATTACTATTACTTGTTTTTTTTTTTTTGGGTCTTTTTTACGCCTTTACAAGCACAAGCATGGTTCTGTACTTATTAACATTTACCATTAAAATAAAATAAAATAAGTTGGTATATTCTTTTATATCCTTTTTTGTTCTCCAAGCACGTCTCATCATCATGATGTTTGAACATTTGACCAAAATAAATGGAAAACTACAATTATGAAAAGAGTTCGTCATCACAAACGTCAGCTATTGTGGCGCTTGTAATTTGTTCATGAACCTTCTTTTCTTTTTTTATGTTTTTTTGTTGCTGAATCATTAACCTTTTACATTCAACAAACCATGTGTTACTGCCAAGAAATTTCCGGTACTGGGCATATTATAGTTGGCCTCCTCAACTAATATATAGCCCAACTCTTGTCTCCCAATTCCACCACGAGCACACTCATTTCTCTCTTCATAACCAATCCTCCTTTTTCTTCTATATTATCTGCTTCTGCTCGTTTCATCAAAATTCTAGCCTACATATTCAAGAAAGCCACCAAGAGCTAGCTCCCCAAAACAATGGCAGCTTGTATTGCTAATTCAAGAAGTGAAACTTCTAGTACTGATCCATTTACTTTGGACTCCAGCAAGTGCCAAATTGGTACTCATTGCAGGACCCAACTTTGCAGACTCAATTTGTCAAATCTGGTTTCTGGTAAAACCAGCAACTGGGGTGGGAAGAAAGTCTCAAATTCATCAAAAACCACTCTGCATGATGAGGATGAAGATGGGTTGTGGTTGAAAATTCAAGAGGAAGCTTTACATGATTTAGAACAAGAGCCTATCTTGCTCAAGTACTACTACTCATCAATATTGTTGCATGTTTCACTAGAGAGTGCATTAGCGAGTCACCTAGCCATGAAGTTAAGCAACGCACATATTGCTAGTGATGCACTCATGGAAGTTTTCTTAAGCGTTTTTCATGAAGATCATGAGGTCAGGAGAGCCATCAGAGATGATCTCAAAGCTGTAAGAGAACGAGACCCAGCTTGCATCAGTTATGTTCATTGCTTGTTGAATTTCAAAGGTTTCCTTGCATGCCAAGCTCATAGGGTGGCACATAAATTGTGGTCACAAGGTAGGGCTGTCATGGCACTTCTAATTCAGAGTAGAATATCCGAGGTTTTTGCAGTAGACATCCATCCTGGAGCGAAAATCGGACGGGGGATATTACTTGATCATGCCACCGGAATTGTGATTGGAGAGACAGCAGTCATAGGTGACAACGTTACAATTCTACATAATGTGACATTAGGTGGTACAGGAAAAGTTTCTGGGGATAGGCATCCTAAGATAGGTGATGGGGTTTTAATAGGTGCAGGAACTAAGGTTTTGGGTAGTATAAGAATTGGAGAAGGGGCTAAAATTGGTGCGGGGTCAGTGGTTCTAAAGGAGGTGCCTCCTAAGACTACAGCTGTTGGAAACCCAGCTAGATTGGTTGAAGGGAAAGAGAAACTCGTCATATGAGACAATTGTTGGAGGATCATCAGTTGATCTCCAACAATAAGATGTTAAGCTTACTCATATTTTGGGAGGATCTGAGTTTTTGATAGATTATTGTTGAGAGCCTCTTTAACTTTCTTTGTAATGTAAAATATCTTCATGTACTCTGTTTGAACATGCGGTGGTTTGTATTTAGGGATTGAGTTGATAATGTAGATGAAGCCTCTTTCATCTTCAATCATTGTGACAATGTCAACTTACCAAAAAGTAAACGAGAAAACACGAAAATAAAATAAAAGTTTCGTATAGAAAAATGACTTGCATTTGCCACTTTTAATAATCCTTCATTTGACTGATTCGACTCAAAGATATAATGATAGATTTCAAAGTATTCAGGGTATGACTCAGGTATCCACTATCAAAGTTCTTGATGTGATTCCTGGTGCCATTGACCACTCCAATACCTACAGGACTGTTCTTATTCAATTCCCTATTTAATTATTAATTCAATGATCAAAATTTCTCACTTCTCATCAATTATCCTTTTAATCTAAGTGACAACTTATCAATAGTTTCCTGGGAAATTTCTCTTTCATATTCTTCTTTGTATATATTATTAATGCAATGATTATGACAACCCGATCCCATATCAAAGATTATCCTTTTAATTTAATGGTATATACTATATATTATTTTCTCCAGATTCGTCTTTGGGAGTGATTTTCAAGAGCATCTTTGTGAGAGAGCTCCAATATTACCCTGCCCTGATCATTTCCTTTTCTCTTTGGTTTAGTTGTCCAGGTATATACTATATATAACACATGGTACACTTTACCCTGCTCGATCAGTTCCTATGTCACAGGATGGGTTGAGTTTAAAAATTCAAACAATTAGATGGCTGGGAAAACAACTAGTTGCACTACAATTATGTGATCTTGTCAATGAAGGCTGGTCATAAACACTACTGATAACATTCATTAAGTGCATTAATGATAATGAATATTGAATCGTACCTCTCAAGTCTCACACAGAACCAACACAACTCTCACCACTGCCTGAACTGAAAAAAATAGATGGGGTAGCTTCCAATCACCTAATACAATTTGAAAAACATGGTGCAACAGCCAAAAAGCCTCAATTTCTATACATATATGTGCGTGTGCGTGTGTGTATGTAGATATAAAAAGCTCTCACCAAGAATAAATGTGACAACTCAATAAAACTCTCATACAGGGAAGCAAAAGAAACACAAGTTACACTGATCGTGTAAAAGACCTTACAGAAAGAGGCCCAAAATACCTGCATAAATTTCTCTTCTGAAGAAAAATACAGATGCAAAATCCCCTCACTCTTGTACAACTCCAGGATTATGTTATATTTTATCCCTTCGGGTGTTCAATAGATAGCATTCCAGAAGAACATCACTAGCCCTTGCTATATAAGGAACAAAACAACACAGGATATCAATCATATCATAGCTTGATGACATCCACAAGACCAGCTTGTCCCAATTCCATGGACAAGGTTTTCTAATATTCAAATGAAACTTTACTAGCAAAATGAAATAACACATGAATTATTCCTTTGAAGAGTAATTTTATCACACTTCAATTTTGTAACATTATAACCTAAGTTTCAAGAGTTCACAGAAATTTATTTCCCTTCTCTTGATATCCAAATGAATGAATATTAATAAAAGTAAAGCCGAAAAATAAAAAATTATAAGTATTACCAAAAAATTCGAAATGAAAAATCTACTAGCAAAAACAAGAAGGCCCATTCTCACCTCTCCTCCAAAAATGACCTGTTTGGTAACCATTGTCTTGGGCTAGAGCCTTTGATTGTATACAGATGAGATCCTCCCCTTTTACAGCCACCCTCATTCCAGGTTCCCTTACCTCCAACACTTCTCCTCTTCCTGCTACCCTCATTCCAGGTTTCCCTAGCTTCACCACCTCCCCTTGTCTGGCTACCCTCATTCCATGTTCCCCTATCAGTTCTTGTAAATTCCCGATGCTTTAACTCATTATTATTTTTGCCCCACTGTTTCCTATTAAATCCACTTCCCCCACAATCTCTCCATCCTCTATCTTCTAAAGTTCTTTTATTCTGTCTAAATCTGCTTTCCCAAGGATTGTCACCATTATTTAAATTTTTTGGCCCCTTTTGGTTCCAGCCCCAAACTTTATTCTCAAATTCACCCCATCCTTTATTTTTTACTGGCAAAGGATTGTCACCATTATCCCCCTGATTCCTACCCCATCCATTTCCCCAGCAATCTCTCCATCCTCTATCTTTAAAAGCTCCTTTATTCTGTCTAAATCTGCTTTCCGTAGCATTGTCATCATTATTCAAATGCTTTGGCTCCCTCTGGTTCCAGCCCCAATCTTTATTCTCAAAATCACCCCATCCTTTATTCTTCACTGGCCAAGGGTTGTCATCATTATCCCACTCATTCCTACCCCATCCATTTTCCTCACAATCTCCCCACCCTCTATCTTTTAAAGAGGCATTATTCTGTTCAATTCGGCTTTCCCAAGTATTGTGACCATTATTCCAATTCTTTGGCTCCTGCTGGTTCCATCCCCTACCTTTATTCCTAAAATCATCCCATGCCTTATCCCCACCATTTCCCCAAGATTCCCATGGGTTCCACTCCCCTACTTTTTTCAGAGCTCCAAGATCCACCACATTGGAAAATTCACGAGGATTGTTATTATTTTCTTGTTGCATATTATGCAACTCTTCACCCAATTCCTTAATCAGTTCAGGATCAATGTTAGTATTCCAATCTATTTCATCAATATACATATCTGGATCAGGCAGAGAGATATCACAGAAGAGGCCATTGATCTCTGCCCAAAAACGCTTCTTTGCATTTTGAAATGCCACTTTACCAGCGGAATCATCCCAACTGAGCACATTATCTTGTAAGTGTATATACTTCTTATTATCTACTATCTTCCCCCATGGTATTCTTCCAACTGAAGTGCAAAATTTCTTTTCCCATAAAGGCACACCATCTTTCCCCCCTATAAGAGATAGAAAAGGGAAAAAAAATCAATTTAATGAGCCCACTCAGATCCATGATTTGTGCTGATAAGAACTCTCCATCTAAACAAAATGAAACAGAGAACATACATGACAAAAGGAGAAAAAGACACCCATGAATTACAAATTTCTTCACCAGTAAAAGAAATTTACTCTCAGGAAAAGACGTATAGCATTGAAGCCAGTGTACCACATTCAAAACAAGCATAATATTATGAGAATCACATAACATATGGTAGAAACCTTCAGAGAATTCCTTTCTATGTATAAGTATTTCAAGAATTCCCATCAAAATTTCTAACATCAATAATGTACTAGACTGAGATACAAGGCAGGATGTAAGAGGCTTTGATTATAAAACTCAAGTTTGAAACTCTTTGCTGATATGGGTTATAGATTAGGGTAAGGACTATTTAAACCAATAAAACAATAATCTCCAAACTATTCCAACACGTAAAACCTCATTCGTTTTGAAATACAATGCATAAATGTAAATGAGTTAGCTTCCAAACTAACGCAAGCAGACCTGTATTCATTTCCTTGGTCACAAATGTTTTCAAGATCATAAATTTCCTTCATATATTAAAAATAAAACATTTTAATGGTAAAACTTTCAATGATTTCACTCAAGTCTTTTATTCCTGAGATTGATGTATGATTGGATTAAAATATTAGCCAGCACAGAGTCCCCCTCTTTTGTAGAATTTGTTGATCTTTTAAAATCCATATTGCAATTTTTTAGGAGTTTCTCTAGTATGCTTCCAGTGTATTAGAGTAATCTTCTCCAATGATCCTATCAATAAATTGATCTTTGCTTATAAAAGAAAACAATACCAGGTTGCCAATGAGCATTAACTCAAATGGATTGTGAGGTCATGGGTTCAAAACCCACTGAGTGTGAATTAAAGCATGCAAATATGTAAATTTGAGATAAGATTAGACTTTATGACGCTCTCTCTCTCTCTCTCTCTCTCTCTCCTTTGTTTACTGCTTGGATCACTCAAATCCAATGTTACAGTAAACCTACCATCCCTGGCCTCCCCAAAGATATAAAATTTACTAATTCAGTTTCTTTACTTTCCAAGAATTTTCTCAGTTATCAAACAGACAGCAATAAAAAATAAAAATAAAAAATTCCAAGAAGTCAGTTTTAGAAAACATAGCACAGTAACAGAGATTTCATATAATACCCATCAAGAAAAACAACAATGCCAAAAATTCTACAAAATTATAAAAACACCCAATTCAACAAAGAACCAAAAATATTCAAATTTAAAAAAAAAATAAAAAAAAATATTAAAAAAATAAAAACAGAGTTACCTAGGGAAAAATTTTCAAAGTCGTATTCTCTCTGGGGAGGTCTTGGAGGCAGTTTTTTATGGTAAAATCTACGTAATGGATGATTTCTCCAATTACCCATTGCATCCACATACACCAAAACCCAAAAGATTGGGGGGACATAAAAACTCTGCTCAAGCTTCTCTGATACTCTTGTTTTCACTCAAGAAAGCAAGAGAAAGAGAAACACAGAGAAGTAGAAAGTAAAAGAAAGATATTCAAGGTGTTATTTGACATAATATGGAATTAGTAATATAAAAGAATGGAAGTAAAGGAGATAACTATGGTGAAGTGTGTGTGTGTGTGTTTTTTTTTTTTAATATTGTTATCTTATGGCTGGTGAGTGGTGAGTGATAACACACTGAAACGATATAAACGCAACCCAGTCCTTTAAACCCGGGAGGGAGAGGGAGCGTTTGTGTTGCAGAAACCTTTTAGTTTCTTCAGAAAAAATATTCTTAAAAAAATAACCTCTTAAGATTTAGTTATTGGCTCTACTTTTTTTTTTTTTTTTTTTAGTCCTTCTTTCATTCATTTTTTTTTAATAAATAATTACTGTACGGTCCGTGAAGCCCAAGCCCATTTGGGCCTAAAGTTCTAACGCAACAATGCGGCCCATAAACCCACTCTTCTTCCTGCCCAAGATCCCAGCCCAAGCCTACGCGGATTGTAGGCCCAGATGTCATCACTTGATCCTTGTTGGAAAACCATTACCGAGCAAATAAGGGAAGAACTATGTCCGAACATATCATCATTAGCGTACCCAGCAGCACCCAGAAGCACCGCTGCCGAGTGCCTTCTGGAGTAGGAATCAAGTTCCAAGGCCACTCCCACTTTATCCTACTCCCACCTAACCATCCATTTATAGTTGATAATATTGGACCCCCCATCTCACTAACCAGGGGAGGTAATCATAGCATCTTCACTAATCTAGAACTATAAATATTGGGAGTAGGAGGAAGAAAAAGGTTGTTGAAAGATTGGAGAAAAAATAGAGGGTAGAGAGAGAGAGGAGCGATTTAGAGAGCAAAGGGAAGGAAGCTACAGTGAGTCATTGGACCGTGAACCACTCAAAGTAGGAAATCCAAGTCCCACTTTACAAATAAGTCGTAGGCCAAGTGAGGTCAGGCCCAAACAGCCTCATTTAGGCGCGCACAATTACCACATCAGCATTTTGTTTAAAATTCAATACATTTTATAGAATTTAATCTCATAAAGTTAAAGTTATAAATAAAGTTTATTAAACAGGTTTATAATAGATTCCATAATCGAATACTACTACAAAATGGTCTAATCTTTGTAATAGTAGTCTAGGGTTATAAGGACTGGAACTCTAACACACATAACCGTTGTGGGATAAACATTCCTATAAATTTTTATGAGGAAATAGTAATATTTATTAGAACATACAATCACGAAAGTAATATATAAAGTTTTTTAGATAAACTTATAATACATGATTGAATCTTAAGAGAGGAATCTAACTAATAGCAAGTACTATATAGCAAATCGTATAATCCAAATCTTTGGTATTTTTGTTACTTGATTTTTTCATGATTTAAGCATTTTATAATGTGTTTATGTTGGATCTTTTTAGAACTTGGAACATATAGAAGAATAAAGAAAGAGTATAAAGAGAGAAGAGAGAATTCATGGATTACGTGGTTCAACCTAACGACCTATATTCACAAAGGAAATTTTTTGACGATTACATCTTCACTATACTAAGTTATAAACTTACAATGAACCTAATATGAAGGTATTTAAAGGAGACTAAGCCCTAATTAGTAGATTTGTGTATTATAACTTTATAACTAGTATTCTTTATCTGCACATTAAGGATTGTGCTTGAGCCATGACTAGAATTGGACTTGATATCTTTAAGAAATCTCAAGTCTAAGAGTTTGATATTTAGTCCGAGTTCAAGCTTGAGCTTAATTTGACTTAATAATCAGGTCGAGCCAAGCTGTCTTCAAGTTTTTAAACTTTCTAATGAGCTTAAATTCGAACATTTTTTGTTGTTGTAGGGATGATTCAAACTCAAGATGAGTTTATGGTTTTTTTTTTTTTTTTTTTTTTTTTTTTTTTTTTTTTTTAATTTATTACAAAAGAAGTGTGGGGAGTGGGGCACAGTCACCTCGTGAACTTTGGACCGAGAAGGAGATTCTGAATATTCACTTTTGCGACAAGGGACCGACCCATATGCCCACAGGAAAGCCAAAGCCTAGAAGAAGAGAGACCATATGAGCCTGTTATCGAGGTAATCCGAGAGACTTGTTTGTCTCGAGATAAGGTGGCCCAACTGAGAAGCGATTAGCTAACTTACCGAGGATATAGCTTCGACTATCTTCCTTGAGGAACACGAAGGAGAAGACGCAGGGTCCACCAATAAAATAGTCACCTCCATATTAATGAGCTCTTCCTACCTAATTTAGCTTCATTAAATGCTGAATAACTAACCTGAACAGTAAGAACACCCTAAAAGTCTACCTTCTTGATCAAGAAATGGTAGATGAAGAGTCTGATGGGACAAATATCTCCATAAATCCAGCTAAGAGAGGAACAACTGGAAAGGAGAGGATAAAGGAAGAAAGAGCCAACATGAAAAGGGATCTAGAAAAATTGAAGAAGAGCAAGACAGAGAAAAAAGGGAGAGAAAGAACTTGTATTTTCACTTAGAACCTTCATTTGTACCTTGGGAAACCTATTTTCATCAATCAAAGTGTCCTTTTTCTGTTTTCTTGACCTTTAATTATTTGTCTAATCTTCCCATTGCGGAATTTCATCCATTTTGTTAGAAATTAGTTGTGTTAATCAAGAATTAGAGAATTTTTTTCCTTAGTTTGTGTTTTTGACACCCATAAGAAGCATTTTACTTTTATTGTTGAGTCAAGATCAAATATTTACTACTCCCCAAACTTGACTCATTTACTTATATAATACGCACAAACTCATTAAACGCCATTGTACTCAACAATTCACAACACAAAAACTTCACGCCCTCTATATAGTTAGAGCACTCATATTAGTAAACGTATAATAGCATAAGGGGTAAATTTAGATTGTTGTTATAGAAACCATGTAAATATACACATTTACTATTCAAATGCAAATCTATTTTTAATACTTATTTACTCATATAAATAAGGGGAGAGAGAGAGAGAGAGAGTAATAAAAAAAATAATTTTTAATGAAATGTAGAGTAAAATATCTAATTTGATATGAATGTTTTAAAATGTTTTTTTTTTGAAAAAAAAAGTATATTTTTTTTGCTAAGAGAAACAAAATTTTGCAAGATTCAAGGCAAATGATCTATCAATAATTTCTCCAATAATACTAATAACTAGTTAAAATCCCATGCGTTGTATGGTTTTATCATAAATTTATAGAATATATATATTTTATATGATAAATAATAATCAAATAAATAATTATTATAATAAAAAAGGAATAAATTGTATTGGTATAATAACTATCAAATATAAAATGATAACACTTAAATACAAAATTACTAATTTGTAACATACCAATTGTGCTCTAATGAGAATTTTGGATCCAGTGGATCTGCAATATAAAGTATGAGTTTTGTAACTAATTTGCAATTTTGTTAGCAATAATATTAATGAGAAAAAAAATGTTAAAAGTTTTTTTTTTTTTTTTAATTTTTAAATTTTACTTTTGAGAGATTGTTGAATACCTCTTTGTACACTATATTTTTAGTGTATCATTGTTCTTGTTTGTCATTATTCTTTATTAAAATCTTTAGTCCTTCAGGCTTGTTACTCGAGACAAAGCAACGTACTATTGACCGTGGCTGAACATTAGACTTAGCAAGTAAAGGCTAGCATTGTTTAGAGTTTGTTCTTGACTTTTGTTGATTGTCATAGCATAATAGATCTTTAAAGGAAATTGTATTATTTTTAGGATGAAAGACCACTTTGATTCTGTAGGAGATAGAACTATTCGAGGAATAAGAACCTTTGTTTCGATTTTTGGACCTGTAATTATTTTTGTTTCTATTATCCAAGTTCCTAAATGTGTCACAATCAACCTTGTTCCATTAGACTTTAATTAACTTCTTTGCTTCCTTGTCAAACACTACAAAATTTGCATGTACTGTTGTGTCGCCAACTTACATGTCATGCCCGCATCTGAAATATTATTTTCCACCTACATCAATTAGCATTTTTATATATATTCAAAATTATCCATTAGTAAATATATAAAATCACTTACCTAATTTTTGGAAATTCACATGCTTTCATACATGTGTCACACCATAGTTTTGATTCAAGTCTTTTCAATTTTTTAGGACACTCATCACAGGAGACATACTATCACCCATTCTCAGCATTGATCTTTTTAATAGAGGTCGTGCAATAAAATGTTGTCCTATAAAAAAGCATGTGGAAAATGTTACCATTCTAATATAAATGCCAATATCAACAAAATATAATTTTTGGCCCTAACTTGTTCTTTTTAAGTCTCTATAAAGGTTACAATTTTCAATATTGTTCTTTTCATCTTAGAAATCTCGTTAGAGTCAAGGACTGAACGTGATAGTTGATTCGGTTTCTTCAAGATTATATTGAAATTCAACATATTAAAATTGTCTACAGGTGGAATTTTTTAGTTCATAAAATAATAATTTAAGAAAGTATAAATTGAACTAACATAAATAAAGAAATTTAAAATTGTACTAACATTTTTCTTAATTCTATGACCAGTGGAATATCTAAATTCACATGCGACTTTGAAGAGTTTGTAGAAGACAATTGTAATTTCCCTACCATCATTCATACATAATTATTTTAAATTATGATGTTTAAATACATATCATGTAAATCAAAAGAAATAATTGCTTACTCATATATGTCTTAACAGTAGTTGATGTGATAATTATAATAGGACGCATAGAATTATCAAAACATATATTTTCATTAATTGCCTGTGCAAATTTATCCCAAGATGTGATTCTAATTTTTTCCCTCTTGCATAAACATTTTTGTTATACAATTAAAAATTTACCTCTTGACAAAATGTATGAATCTAAGTAATATATTTTGATTTTTGTGTTTTTTACGTGTAGTAATATAATTTAAATAAAAAAAAAAGGATTAGATGAAGATTTTGGATTCTCATCAAATTAAGATTTTTTTATCAACATATAAATTATAATAATAAAAGGATTAGATGAAAAATTTGAATTGTAATCGAATTAAGATTTTTATTAACTTATAAATTATAATAGAAAAAGATAAGAAAAAAAAATTATGTCTATTTTTTTAAAATCAAATTTCTTTTTTTAAATTTGATGAAACCACTCGATATAATTACAGTTTTTAAGTTCAACTTTTATTATATAGTACACAGAATATGATATGATATAATGATGTAATTTAACAAAAATTCAGGGGGCAAATTAAAATAATTAAATTAGTGTAGCCAAGACACAAAAACAAAAGCCGCGCGGTTCACGCGAAAATTTGAATTGAATTCAGACAGCGCTCCAAAGTACAACAGCCAAACGAACCCATAGCCTACCACGTGTCCCCCCGTTTCTCCAAATCTTCAAAAAAAACAACCTTAAAATATTCACATTCATTCATAATCAAACAGCAAACTTCTTCATCCTCTTCACTCTCTCTCAAAATTTAGAAAGTGTGTTCGGAGTTTTGAATACTAATCTCCGAATAATGGCCTCTCTGAAGCTGAAGCCCCAGTCGCGGTACAGCTCGTACGACACGCGCTCCTCAACATCCTCGCACTTTTCCGACCCATCTTCATCCACCGAACAACTAAACAAGCAGCTCAAGCTGAACTCTTCATCTTCTTCTTCATCTTCAAGAGCACTCGTTGTCAAGTCCTCCAAGCCGTCCGATCTGTCTTCCCACACCAAATCCAAGCCTTCAAATCCCAACTTAGCCACAATGGTGAAGAAGTTCATGGAGAAGAAGCCGTCGTCTTCTTCGTCGAAGGCGGTGAAGATGGTGATTCCGTCGGATGTGATTGCAGAGGACTTGAAGAAGACGGCGAGGAAAGGAACCAGCTTCAAAGGCTTGCATAAGAAGCTGTTTGGGGCTGGGAATGGGAATGAAACGACAGCCATTGAGAGTAAGAAAAAGAAGGAGGTGAAGGCTTTGACTGAGGTGAAGGAGAACACGAGGACTTTGGCGATGGTGTTGAGGAGTGAGAGAGAGCTTCTGGGTATGAATAAGGAGCAAGAGATGGAGATTTCTCAGCTTAAGTTCATGCTTGAGGAGAAGAGCACAGAGGTCAGTGACTCAGTGGGTCTTTTTTCTTTTTAAAATTTCTTTTCTGGGAAATGCTCTGTTTGGATTGGGAGAAAGGGAGGGAAAAGAAAGTGGGAAATTTGGTTTGAACATTTTCTCTAATTTTTACAATTGCTATTATGAAATTCAACATGTCAATAGCTAAAAATAAAGAATTATTTTGTATGTGGCATTCCTCTTTGTCTAATTCATGACTGGTTACTAAGAATAGACAGGGAAAGAAAAGGACTTAAGTATGACTGTGGATAAATTTTTTTTTTGGTTAACAAAAAAAAGTGCTTTCTGATTTATTTCAAGTTTTCAATTTTTGCTTCAAGTGTTTATCGTTCAACTAAGTAGTAGTAGAAGAGGTCGAGCCTTGGTGATAAATTACTGATTGTCCCAAAATCTTAAACTATTAAGAAATGATAAATTTAATCACTTAACTATAATTCTAACACTCTTCCTCATGTGTGGCCTTAAATTCTACCTTAATAAGTAGAGCCCAATGCATGAAAATTTTAAAATTTTAAATAGGAGGTAGAGTGAAGACTTAGGAAATGGTGAATTTAATCACTTAATTATAATTCTAACAATCCCCAACAAGCTTGGGTCTAAACTCTCTCTTAATAATGGAACTTGATGTGTGGTAATTTTAACATTTTAAATGAGAGGTAGAGTGGAGACAAGGATCAAACTTAAGATCTCTTGCTCTAATACCATAATAAGTTACTGATTGTCCCAAAATCATTTAACAATAATAGAACACTTGGTACGATGAGCTAATGGCAGTTACCTTCCATCAAAAGTGATAGGTCATAAACCTAAGTATGAGAATCAGTATCTTCAAAAAATAAAATAGGGTGAATTTGTTTACCATTACCCCTTCTAAACCCTACGAAAGGTGAAAGTGTTGTAGTTTTGTATGCTAGGTGCAACCTTTTACTAATAGTAGTTCTAAAGCAACAATTTAGTGGAGTGAACTTTGATTTTAGGTGCCATAATTTCCAGACCCATGAAACAGTTCCTCAATCAATGCATATTCTTTACATTTCATTATTAATTGCCATATCAAATTTGATTAAGTGCAAAGGGGCTAATCCACAAAGTATTGAAATGTATGCATTTTGTGGACATGAAGGGAAGAGGGCATTTGTAATTTGACGGTTTGTTTCTATGAGATTTGCAGGTTGAGAAGTTGAAGGATTTGTGTTTGAAGCAACGGGAAGAAATTAAGGCATTGAAGAGTGCGATACTATTCCCAGATGTTCTGAACTCTCAACTTCAAGGACTTCTAGAGAAGCAAAATTCAGAGTTGAAACAAGCGAAACAGCTCATCCCAACTCTCCAAAGGCAGGTCACTTCTCTCACAGGTCAACTACAATACCTTGCAGAAGATCTTGCTGAGGTATGATAAATGACAACCCCTACATGGATACTCATTCACTGCCAAACTAGTTGGTTTGGTATTTCACAAACTATTGGGCTGCAGTAACTAGAGCAAACAATAAAAATTTAGAGTTTTTGCATATATGATTTACATGATTTCATGACATAAGAAATAAATCATTACATATCCATGTTGTAAAATGACTATTAAGCTTCACTACCAATATTTAATCAAGATTAAACTGTTAATTCTAGCTATTAAGTTGCCAATTGCTTGTGCTGATCTAATTACGCTGTCACTGCTGGATTCTTCCACTATAAAGAAATCTCCAATCTTGTGCCTTTGTAAAGAACTAGGTTAGAGTTAGGTTTAATAAGTTGTCTCAAGTGGATTCTTGAGATTTGGATGCTAGGATTTTATGTTTAAGGGCCTTGGGTTTTTGGGTGCAGCTATGGAATTAGGGTAATTGATGTGTTTAGTGGGTTTTTGAAGTGGAAAGTATCTAGGTTTTGGATGGGAACACTTCTAGGGTTTCAACATTAGTGATTAGTGATGGATTGCATGAAAATGATAATGGACTTGTGATTATTTCGAGAGAGTCACCACTTCCAATGATGAGACTTCTTCAAGAGAGACTCTACCTCCAAGAAAATCACCAAAAGAGAGAGTGAGAAACTAAGCAACAATTTGATTATTCCTCCATTCATCATTGAAGGTTACATTGCTCTCTATTTATACAATTCATGCCCTATTCTCATTGGCTCACTAATTGAGTACGTGCAATAAATAATATACACATCTGATTAATGTATTACATGTGCACTAACCCTAACTAATTCTATCTACTTAAAACTAACTCTTGAACTAATTTCAAGAATCAATCCAAGCTTGAATAGTATGTTCAATTGAGCTCATGGTTGTCCAATAGAAACTTTCACATGTGCATGATCCTTGAAATTTGGCAACAAATGGAACATCTGGGGCACTCTGCACTCCAAGTGGGAACTGAACTGCTGATGGGACGATTCTATCTCCTGATTGGCAGTTCAACTCTTGATTGCTGAACCTACCCTATTTTGGCTCCTAACAACCTTCTAGAACCAGGTCTACTTGTTGTTTTCATTCCAATGTCAAAGAACATTCGACTGATAAATAATGTGGCTAGTAAAATAAATTCTAAAGGTGAACTCTTGTCTCGCCAAAAGGAGCTTGTTCCTATTTGCAACTCCAATGGTTCATTTATTGTCTTGACAACTAAAATTTGTGTCAATTTCATTGATATAAACTTCTTAGAAAGTTGTGCATGCCATAAATTCTAGAAAAGATGCTTCTTTAGTTTGCTAGTATGTGTGCAGGAGTATATTGAACATGATACTCATATCAATTACAACCAAGAAGTACAACCAAGAGTCAGATGATTATTTCAAATGGTGGCCCTGAACAAGATTAACCATTAATATTATGATTGAGGAAATTATTCTTTTAACTTTAAGGGTTAAATTTATCTATTGGATTTGGACCCAACATGAGTATAGGCTTTTGTTATGAGATATTTTGCAAATTTAAAATGAAGATAATATTGCTGTATGTTGCTCTAAACATTTGCTTTTATTAGAAAGATTAGCATTTTTAATTTTTACTTTTTTATATATATATTTATAGAGACTAACAATAATTCTTGAGCAGGTGAAAGCAGATAAACATTCAGCAAGAGCATGTTTCCAACATCATGGCAGTTCTCCAAGGACACCAATATATGATCTTGAACAGGCCTCTAATTCTTTGGTATGAATACTATAATAGAATGCAAATTTCAAGCTATGGCTATGTTTAATTTAGTTATTGTTAATGCTGGAGAGTTGTTCATGATATAAGTTCTAGTGTTTGATTTACAGTAGGCCTACTAATAGCAAAAACAAAAAAAAGGCATGATTATCTTTTCTATTTCCTCCAAAACTTGAGAAACTAACTGCTTTACTTGGATTGAACTATCTTCTCTAGTCCATGTCTTAGCATCGTGACCTTAGAATTTTAATAATTTCAATAACACTGTCCAAAATTTATTTAGGACTTTAGCTCTGGCGATCCAACAACTCCTGGTAGTCCAGATGACATGTTCCTCAAGGATGTAAATCCCTGCTTAACACCCTATTGCGCCAAGTCAAAATCCAAAGTAAGCATGCAATACTAGATTCCATTTCTTTATACTGTCAATATACTCTAAGAGCACTCTAAGAGCACCTTTATGAGACTCAAATTTATTGTCATTATTTTGCAGGAATTTGAGGCAATGGGCTATGATTCTCCAGAAGATGAATTCCTATTTGAAAACAATATGGAGATTGGATTTAACTCACGAGTGAGGAAGATGTCCAAGAGTTCTGATTGTTGCCAAAATGCCAATACAGGGAGCACAATGGCCAGAGCAGCTCGTAGATCAGATGAAACCAAATGCACATATGGAAAGCAAATGCACCATAAACTTTTCTAGATAATGTCAATCCCCCTTTTTTGTTAAGCATTGATCTCATCTCTAGTTCTTTTCCTACCTGTATCAGTGTATTGACTGTAATTTTGGTTGGTATTAAATACATCATTTCGTATATTGTTAGAAAATTAAGCCTAAATGATGTTAATCTATTTGAGCAGTACATTGCCCCCCTTTTCAAATGGCAGACTATGCATGTTCTTAAACATAATAGGTTCCAGTTCTATTCCCAGTTGTAAATGGTGTATTTAAAAAGCCTGTCAATAAAAGATGAGTGAAGTATAAGTTTGTTATTTTGTGAGACATTGTGATTTTGAAACATGTTTTACAAGTCTAAATTCTTAAGCAGAAAGATATTGTGGCTGTGAGAATTTTTGTTAACAAATAATCGAACAGAAATGGGGAGCCTGGATTGCTTATTATAAGATATATAGCATAGATAAATTCTACATATCTATAGCATAGGCCCACAACTCAGTTGACTTTGATCCCCTCATTTGCTTGGGCTTAATGTGGCCCTCGTTTTGTCCTTAAAAAAAGGGTTTTGTGGTTTGTCTTGTCATATTTGTCCGAGAGTATGGGCGTTCAAGGCCCACTGTGTATCATGTAAAAAAGAAAAAAGGAAAAGCCATTGAACATTTTTTTTTTTGTTTGAACAAATTTGAGGTTTGTAATTAATTTTTGTATTGTCGAATCACCTAAAGTTATATTAGGTTTGGTTTTTTTATTTTTTTTTATTATTTATTTTTAAACCCTAATAATCTCAATGGCTATTTGGTATGATTTTTTAGGCGGTGACATTGATGGGATGCTTATGATGAATAGTTTGGTAACTACAAAAAACAAAAGCAAATTTGGATAAAACCACCTAAATCTTATCTGTAGATATTTATAGTGCTTTTGAAGGCAAATGACCCTCAAAATTTATTCCATGAAGTTATCCTATGTTATGTTTACTAGGTTTTGATCAACTTAATATATTTTTATTGCTTTTTTGCACACACATAAAAAAGGTTGTAACTAGTGTACAAAACTCTCATTATGATTTAGAAAAGATGATTGGTATTCTAATTTCTTTTGCAGATTTCTGTTTAGTTTTAAAAATGATTTGTGCTTTAATCAAAGACACACCCACACTAGGGCCCAAGGAGGCCTTGCCCCCTTGAGTTGCAAATTTTTTTTTCTTTGTAAATATATGAGGGCATAATTCGAATTGGACCCGAGAAAGGAGGGTTGGGTTTGTTTAAGATAGCTGAGGGGAGGAAAGATACTTTTTTCAGGTTTATTTGGAATTAATTTGCATACAGCTCTATTTGGGCAGCTTAAACTCCTGTAGATCTTCTTAATTGTAGATCTCTGCGACTCTGTGGTAGGTGGCTATTTTAACTAATTGCTCCTTTAACCAAGGGTTGTGGGCTAGTCCTCACTATCAAAACATGTCGTAGGAAATAGGGAAAATTTTGTTGCACAGCATGATTCTCAACATATAGTGGTCCCTTGCCGCAAAAATATGGTAATAGGGTGATGCATGACACAAGTTGCTGCTTTGACAGTTTAAGTTTATAGTTAATGGTCTTTGGATGTAGCCTACTGACAAGTCAGAAAGCTTTGAACAAAATCAAAGCAACTTTGTGAAGTGCAAATTGATGGTGAGGATTGAGAAGACTGGGTGTTTGCTGCAAATAAATCATATAATTGCAGGGGTACGCAGTGTGCAGTTAGAGAGATGAAGCCTATAGAGTTCCTTGGTGACAGCTGGTTTGGTTTTCTAAAAGCATCCCTACTAAAAGGATGCCTTCTTTGCTTGGTTAGCTTTTCAGCATAGGCTTACAACCCACGATAGTCTGGTTTCTTGGGGTACAGAGGATACTTCTATGCTCTTTTGCAATGGAAGAATCGAATCCAGAGATCGTCTTTATTTTGATTGTCTCATCTCTAAAATGATTTGGATGCAGATTCTGACTAGGGGCAGGCGGGTTGGGTCATGGAGTGATTAGGCTCTGAAGAAATTGAATGGGAAGATTTTTCAGAAGAGACCATATGCAAACTGGCTCTTGATGCTACTATGTCTGATGTTAGATATTTTCTATTTTGGTCTAGGAATGTTAAGAATTTGATTCTAAACAAAACCTTGTGCTGTTTATGATGGCTTCATGTTTCTCTTGCAAACTTTCTGTTTTGTTGACAGTGGTCTAGGTGCTGTTGCTTGTATAGTGTTGGCTGTTATGCGCAGCTGGTTGCTGCTTCTTGTTCTGTTTCTCATCCTTCATCATAATTTTTTTTTAAAAAAAAACCCTGGAATGGAAACAATACAAAATGAACTGGACAACGATACTGCTTTATTATTGCAAAGAAGGAAGCAAAGATGTTCTAACTTCACTACATGGTACACTGATGTCTTTGAAGACGTCCATATTACACCAAATTTACTTCTGCTCTTACTCAGGCCATCCCACCTTACACCAAACTTCCTTCTGCTCTTGCTCAGGCCATCCCACCGCTTGAAGCTGTCCTTATTATCTGAAAGAGGGCTGCCAACAAAAAAGATCAGGGGAAATCAAGTGATCAATTGCGTGTTAAAAAAGGGCAACTTAATCACCTAAGAAAATCTAATGTCTATGCATATTAACTTTGATACTATTCACCAGTTCGGTAACTCTAGGTCCAAAAATAAATGCCCCCCCGATCGATTCTGTAATCTTATCCCACCAGCATGCATCAAGGGTTCACAGAATTTAGAATAAGCAAAATTAAAAACTCACACCCCTATATGCTACCAAATATTATGTTCTTGACCTGTAAAGTTGCAACAAGCAGATAATATCTATGTGAATGATAAACATTAGAATGCACATATTTTTAGCATGCTCCAGAGCTACATTAATGTTACTCAAACCCACACATCATAAATTAGTTCTATAGCCTACATCCCTATCAGAATTACAAGAGAAAAGAAGTAACCACTAGATAAAGTTCACAATGTTACACAATAGCATGTTTATTGGACACAGATTTTCATTTTTTTTAGCAAGTTCATGCAACAACTTTATGTCACAGGAGACTCAAAAACGTCTCTGCCAAGAAATAGTAAATATAAAACATGTGGAAAATTGAATAAGAGCCCCTTCACCCCCAATCCCCCAGAAAGGCTATTAAGGAACATTAATAATATCTCAACAACAAGAAGTTAGAAAGGCCATACATGATCCAATGACAACAAAGACAAAGAAACCAAGAACGATAGGCCCAACTGGGTAGTCATATCCCTTCTTTGAAGTGGTTTCAGGCACTAATCCCCTCTTTGTGATGTTCTTCTGAAACTTTGCCACTTTCCTCTCAGAAAGGCGCTTTGAAGTAGTCTGTCAAATCCATAAAACAACCAATACACGTTTCCATAAGAACTATGAACCACTGAAATTAACAAACATCTAAACTCCTGTAATCTTTCTGCTTATACCAAAATTCAAATTACCTCCAAAAAAGAAAAACAAAAAACATCACACATAGAAACAATCATTTGGCATTCAACCTAACAGCCAAACCTTACTACCAAAAAATTTGAAGTCGGCACCGAATCCTTTGCAGACTAATCAGGGATAGGCACAGTATTCTATTTGGCATTCAACCCATATACGAAAAATCATTGAAAGCACCAACTGTTGTTCCTAAGAACATAAAATAAATTTCATAATCTTCAAATTTAATTAAAAAGATGACTTTCTCAGCACCAAAGACCAAGCCACACTCTACAACAGCATAGATAGTACTAGGATTCAATCATATATTTAAGTTCAAGCATTCACATAGAAAGGGGCTAACTTGTTTCTCTCACTAATCCTATCCATCCATCCATCCAGGACCAAACCAACATAGAAAAGTCACATAAACACACTTTATTTTAATCAAATTACAAAGCATTTGATTGTGTGCAAAGCTATTTCCTTTTAAGCTTATTCATCCTAGAAATTAAAAAAAATTAGAAAAGAAAAAACAGAATTAACATGCAACTGTGATTTTTCTTTGAAATTAAGGTCAGCAGTAATATACTAAAATCACAAATCAGAAAAGCAAGAAGGAAAAAAAAAAATAGAACATAAATTTTGAGAAATTGGACCAAAAAAAAAAACCTTTACAGACTGAATGGAACCAAATAGAATTTGATTAGAATCTAAGAAGATTAGAATGGCAGAGAGAAATGAGGAGGAGGAAATCTAGGAATTTTACAGAGTTCTTACCATTTTGCGTTTTTGGGCGTTGAAGGAAAACTGAGAAACCTGAAAAAGTGGCTTTATTTTTATTTATTTTTCATTTTTTAGGGAAACCTAGGACTTTATATATTCCTGGTTCTAGTAATACGTGTCGGAACAGAACGTATCGAGTTTTTTTTTTTTTTTTTTTTGGCTGAATAAGTATCAGTTTTATTTATTTATTCATTTATTATGGCATAAGATCTATGTTTTTATTTAGCCCTTATTTAGAGGAAAGAATGGAATAGAGTAAAGAGAATAATTTTAAAATATTTTTAATTTTATTTGTTTGAGAGTTTTAATAGAGGGAATGAAAACTCTATTTATTTATTTGAGAGTTTAAGTAGGAGAGAATATAATGAGTAGAAGAGAACACTTAGGCCTTGTTTGGGAGGAGGGAATAGAATAAAAATAAATGAAAAGAATCATTTTAAAATGTTTTTCCATTCCCTTGTTTAGGAGTTTAAATGGAAGGAAATTGAATGAGTAGGAAGGAATATTCATTCTTCTCTATTTTTTTAAAACCTCAAATTTTCATTTCCCCCGAAATTGGGAGAAATGTGAGAGAATGAAATTAGATTTACTGACTTTTTTTACTAGAACTCTCAAAATATCCCTATATATTCAACTCTTTATTTTAAAATAAGGATCTAATGGTAATATTGTCATAAAATGATTCCATTTCATTTCATAATACTGCTCCCAAACAAGATTACTTACATTCCATTTATTTTCATTTCTTTATTTTAAAACATCCAATCAAGACTACTTAATTATATTCTATTCCATTCTTTTCCCTTACTTAAATACATTTCATTCCATTCCATTCCATTCTTTTTCATTCCCTTATGATCATTCCATTCCATTCCCTTCCTTTATGAACTCCCAAGTGGAGCTTTTCTTTCTATTTCCTTAAAACCTTAAATTTTCATTCTCCTTGAAATTAGGAGAATTTAGAGTGAATAAAATTAGTAATGAAATTAGGAGTGACAATTAAATTATAAACTCTTGTTAAATGATATATGTCTTACACTGTATGAAGCCACTTTAGATTGCATCTATCCTCTAATTTCATTATCTTAAATTATAATCTCATTATAAGACTTTTGCAAGAGCATCCACAGCAGCTGTAGTATAATTTATGTCATTTTGCCACACCAAAGACCTACTTTATTATTATACCACATCATTTTACAACATCCCATTTATCAAATGTTTTATATTTACTATATATTAAAATAATATAAACAACACAATAAAATAATATATCTAACATAATAAATAACAACCACAACACTGCTGCTGTTGTTGCCACCACCACCACCACCGTGGCAACCACAATCCATTGCAAAACAAAAAACTGAAAACAAAACTACCACCACAACCATTGTCATCAATAACCCATCACAAAACCCATTAAAATACACTTAACCAAACCCAGAAAACACAGTAACTCAAACCCAGAAAACACAACCAAAACCTACTAGCACTGGCAACCTAAACCCACGAAACTACTAGCACCGCCAACCTAAAGCCATGAATCCACTTGCATTGACAACCAAAACCCACTAGCACCGGCAACCCACGATTCTGATCTCACCTCAACGCCGATCTTCATGGCTTCGCTTTACCTCGCCTCCATCGTCGATTCCTTTGTTCTTTCTGGGTTTGTGATGATTCCATTTCTGGGTTTTGTTTTGAACTGGGAATTGGAGTTTGATTTGAGGTGCAAAGAGAGAAGAAAGAAGATTTTTGGGTTTGATTTGAGGAAAGAATAGCAGTTGGGAAAGAACACCAGTTGGAGAGAGAGACAGATTGTGAGGAGAGAGAAAAAATCAAATAAAAAAGTGAGAGGAGAGAAAAAAGCTAATAAAAACTAATATTCTGGTTTACCATTTGTGTTTGTACTGTTGCAAATTTGCAACGGTACAGACACAAATGGTATAATTTTGGCATATATACAACATCTGATGGAAGGTTTTTTTTTTTTTTTTTTTGGTATTAGGTGTGCCAAATATTTGGCATTTGGCACATCTGCTATGGGTGCTCTAAGACATATATCTTTGAAACCTTTCAATATGGCTCTTTTGGCGAAACAAGGTTAGCGGCTTTAAATGGCTCAAAATTCACTTGTGTACAATTTCTTCATGGCAAGATACTTTAAAAACTGTGATTTTGTTTAGGCTTTGTTGGGGAATAGGCCATCGTATGTTTGGAAAAGCATTATGGCGGCTCAAGAGGTTGTCAAGAAAGGTATCAGATGGCGTGTTGGGAATGGGCAGAGTATTCGGATCTAGGATGATAAGTGGGTACCGAATTCATCCTCGAACAAGGTTGTCTCTCCTAGAAGTCTACTTCCATAGGTCTATATGGTTAGTGATCTTATTGATTTGGATAATAAAAGTTGGAATTTGGATATACTTAAACTTGTTTTCCTTCCTTTTGAGCCTAGAAGATATGGGTGGAATTCGATTGAGCAATAGGCTAAGGATAGGCAAATATGGGCAGAGACTACAAATGGGTTATTTTCGTTAGGAGTGCTTATAAGGTTGCGTTGGACTTGGATAGGAATGATGTAGGTGGCTTTACTTCGAATGAAGGCAGCATGCGTCTTTTCTAGAGGAAAACTTTCGAAAATCCAAGTTCCTCATAAAATTAGACACTTTGCTTGGAGAGCTGCACATGATATTCTACCAACAAAAGCTAATCTATTTCATAAATATGTTCTTCTGTATTGTACTTGTGAGAAGTGTGGAGTCAATTTTGAATCTTTGCTTCATCTATTCCGGGAGTGTCCTAAGGCTCATGAAACATAGGCTTTATCTAGTCTTTTTCACTCCTTGTCTTCATTGTACTTATGGAGTTTCATGGATTTTCTATTGTATGTGTAAATGGAGGCTAAGTGGACAGGAGAGGATTCAACAATGGTGGTCTCAATTGTATGGGCTCTATGGATAAATAAGAATGAGGTTAGACATGGTGGTTCAAGAAAGAATGGGAAGCAATTGATCCAATGGTGCACGCATTATTTGGAGGAATATTGGGTAGCTTTGGTTGTTTAGTTGAAGTTTTATAGCCTTTGGAGTCAAAGTGGTTACTACCATTAGCCCTTTCATACAAGACTATGCGGATGGGGCGATTTTCTTGAATAAAAAAGAAGCTGGGGTATTTGTTATTGTCTGAGATCATACGGGAAATTTTATTGTTGGTTTGAGTAAGAAGCTCTAGGTTCCAATGGGGGCTGTTGAAGTTGAAGCCAATGCTTTTGAGACTGGTATTGTGTTTGCAGAGGAAATGGGCTTCCAAGACTTTGTGTTAGAAGGCGACTCTTTGATCATAGTCCAGGCCTTGTGTGAGAATTCCCCAGCTTCTTCATCGGTGGCTCCTTTGATTTATGGGGTGCTAGTTGCTTCCTATGAGTTCGATAATGTTATATTCTCTCAAATTTGTAGACAAGACATTAAGCCTGCTCACCTTTTAGCTAAACATGCTTTAGGTATTAATGACTTTTCTATTTGGGTCAAAGAAAGTTTTTATTTTCTAGAATAAGATTTTCTCCATGATGTATTTATTGCTTTTATTTCTAAACGAAGTCTTTTGTCCTTTTCATTAAAAAAAAAAAGAAAAAAAAAAGAGATGTTTTAATTGTCACGTTCTAGTTGTTCTAAGTTATAACAAAAAGTAGGAACATCTCATATTCAAATATTTCTCTTACAACTATTGAAATATCACAAAAGACATGAGATAGTTCTATTCCAAAATATTCCATTACAATGGACAAATTAAAATAGAGTCTACAATGATATCAAAACTTTGGTTTGTAGGTTTTTTTGTCATATAAATTAAACAATATCGAAAAAGCAAGTCTGTGAGGCTTGGTTTAGGAGATCATATTAGTATCTGCATTGGTGTTTCATATCCAATAAGTGGTTGACACCAATCCAAAAAAAAAAAAAAAAAAAAAAAAACCAGCTCAACTTAGTCTACCAATACAAGCCGAAGGACAATTTCGTCCCTAAAAATATTTCAAACTTGCCACTTATTTTCTCTCTTTTTGATACTGTATTTTGTCTGGCTCTAAATTTCAATAGAAGTTTTGACCTAATTTTTTGTTGATTTCATCAATTTTTATGCGATTGAATACATTTAAGAGTTGGTTTTATTGGAAATATAACCATGAGATGATATTATTTTTGGAGCTATGTTTAGAATCATGGAATTCCCTTTAATTCAAGGAAAATACCAAATTTGCATTTTAATTGTGAAAAAGTACTTAATTTTCTATGGAATGCTTGCTAAATTCTAGTTTAATTTCCATGAAAAATTGGTATTAAATATACCATTTGAGATTCTTTCATTGAGCATGCCATTAAAGTTTGATTAGATTGATTAAGGAATTTAACTAATTTTTATAAATTACGTATCCGGTTTTTATTTGGGTCCAATTACTTTTTCATATTTGGTCCCTTTATTTTTATTAGGTCATATACATGGTTTATTTAAAGATCAAGTTAATTTCGTTTAATTTATGATTATGTCAAGTTTTATTCATAATTGTTGATTTAAGGTCTAGTGCATTGCAGTCTAGGTTTTATCCACTGCATGTTTAGGTGAATCAAGGTCTCTCTCAAAGGGTGACACGTCACATTCTTATCTACTTCCATTCCTATTCAGTATTCACATTCCGCTAAAACCCAAGGGTACCGCATATATTCATCTTTTTCTAAGGGACTAAAGAAGGATCTGCCCCCCTTCCCCTTGGGAGGGCACAACCCCCAAAGAATTCTTCCTGTGTCCCATGGCCGGTCCTCAGCTTCTACCTTAAAAACCCCAACATCCAACATCGCAAAATCCCAAGCAAAAGTCCCCATTTTTCCTTCACCTACCCGAAGCTCCAAAACCCATTTTCAGCCCTTTCCTTTATCACAAAATATGCCACAAAAGAGCTCCTAAAAATAAACAAGAAAACCACTTTCCTGACTCAAAAACCACATAAAAATCTCTTATTTCTTCCATTTACACCAACATACAGACAGCCCTCCTATGAATCCAATGTTACCAATGTGTATCCCTAAACATTAGTAAAAGTCGAGGAGATTCCACCAAACGGTTCAAAGCTAAAACCAGATCCCTCACCGCTATCTGCTCCCAAGGCAGAAAGTTATATTGTCATCCCTCCGCGTGGAAAGACCAATAAAACAGGCCCCTTCAGGAGCTGAATCCTAAACCATCACTACAAGCATTTAGTTGCTATTGTTTAGATGGAAGGAGATGGGAAGAAAGAAGTGGAGAGGAGAGAAAAAGGCGAACAAAAGCACCCCAAATATAAGCCTTCGGCTGGTCAATAATCAGCAAGAATTGAGGGTTGAGATCTATTGGCATCCTAATATAATTCCACAAGGCCAGTCGAGCAGTAATTGATGCTTCGCATCTCATAATTTATAGCAGGCATTTGCAGCACAATCCTGCAAAGGGTTTCTGTTGCCAAAATATTAGAGTGAACCCAGATGTGTTCAAGCTTGTTGCTCTATTAAAAGTCTGCTTTTTGTATTTCGCATTTTTGTCAATGGCTTTCACAATTGCCAGTCTGAGATATGCGCACATCACTTAATTGTGGTTTACAGCTTTATGTCAGTTTTATACAATTTCTCCTCTTTATCCAATTTTTTTAAAATGGAACCTAAATTATTTTAACCTTGTGATGGTTGTTAACACTCGCCATAAAAAAATAAACGGTTAATACCATGCCAGCCACCATTACAAAAAGAGAAATGAAAAAAAGAAAGCATTCTATCATCTCAATTGCAACCAATTTAATATATATATTTATATGAACCATATAAGGACAGCAATTTTGTTTCAGAAGCAGGCCATTATCATTCCCTGGCCTGTTCAATTGTCTTATTCAGATACAAGAGGATAATACATGAGTGAAGACAATTTTATTTGGAGCCTTTAACGTTTAAAAGGAGGTAAAAAAGAAGAAGAAGAAGAAGAAGAAGAAGAAGAAGAGGAAAATACAATAGAAAAAATAAAAGATAAGAGATGGTGAATTACATAGCCACATAAGTAATCTTTCTCTAGCTAACAGTCAAGTACGAAGTATATACATGAGTAAAATTTTGAAAAAGAAAAAAAAAATCCGTGTACTCTCATCAAAACTGGACTACTCCACGGATGCAATACCCAGAACAAGAAGTGATGGCCACACAAATCTGACGGGTTGAGCCAGTGGAGAGACAAATTTGGCAACTTTCAACGTAATTCAGGAAATCAGAGGTTAGGACAGCAAAACTTTTTACCAATTGTGCAACTGAGAAGTAATGCTTTTTACCACAGGGTGGTATGTTGTGTGCATGAACCTCTTAGCTTTCTCCGAGCCTGGTTGCTCTAGCCACTCATCATATAAGCTTTTTACAAGGGGATTCTTGAAAGGGTCAGCTACCTGAACCTGTATGGTAATAAAAGCATAAACAATTAGAACCATAGAAGCACGACCATGTGCAAGCCAAAGAAAATCTCAAAGCAAAGTAAATACATAAATGAATGTGCGCGTGAATAATACATGCTAGCCAAATGAAATCATCCCCTAAAGCTCTACGTAGCATTTTCAGTAAGTTCATTTCAATCACTGTACCATTTGAAGCATCATTGATTGCTCATGTCTATGTACTTAAAAAGGATTTAAGTTGGAGATTTTTTAGGGGCAGTTAATCCATTATGAAGGATATCCGTACTTTAAGATATGTCCTTGGATTAGAGTTAAAATTCCAATTGTGCAGATCAAGCATCAATAAGGTCAATAAGGTTCATTCCAGGGAGACAATTAAATAACATTGAAACCTAAGTTATCATGGGTAAGCAAAGTTGATGATTCAATAATGTGTGATTACTGGATGTGTAAGGACTAGGCCCCCACCAATAGTAGATTAATTCATCACATAACAAACCAAGATATGCTTCAACATGAAAGCCCAATTTTGCAAGTACTAGAATCTGGCACAGAAAGTCATCTGAAAAACTTCCAGAATTCCAAATACACTCACATTGTCCATATAAGCAGCTTCTAATAACTGAATCAACTCCTTTGCAGACTGCCCAGGCTTTGGCTTGATTTGACCTCCACCGTTCAAGCAACCTGTTTGATCATATCCAAATTTCAAATTTCTTATTAAAAAAAAAATCAGGCCAAATATATTACGCAAATGCCATTCACAAGAAATTTTTTTTTAAAACAAAATAAAACAAGGAAAAATGAAAAATACCTGCAGGACATGCCATGATCTCCAGGAAATGGTAATCACATTTTCCAATTTTAATTTTCCTGACAACATTTTGCAGGTTCCGGAAACCATAACACAATGCAAATTTCAGAACAGTTTTCCCCTCCACCTACATTAAAAGATGGCATGATATCTTACAATAATGAGCAGCAAAATGCAGATACTTAATAATATGTCCTATGAAAAGATTTCAAATTTTTTTGTGTGAGAAATCCAAAAGGGCACATAAAGATGTGAAACAATTAGATAGTGTCAAGCATAAAAAAAGTGGTACCCAGGGCTTAAAGCTCTCACTTTTGTGAGGTTTGAGAGAGGTCACAGTAGGCAGCCTTACCCCCAATTTTGATAAATAGTCAAGCATGAGAATTAAAAAAACAAAATGGAGCTAATTATCAGATTGGTCCCTAAGAAAAACACATATGACATTCTGAAGAGAGGAACGTTGGGACTGTTCAGAAATCAAAGTCCAATGAGGCTCATTTCAGTGGAAAGGTCTAGCTAGGGGGAACGTCAAATTCTCATGCCAATATCCCATAAAAAATGCATGGTTTCTGTTAAGCAAAGCTTCTTACAAGAACATTCTCCATATGACTACAAGCTATATGAAGAAAATTCAATAGGCCTGAACTTACTTCAAGAGACACTTCTTGGAAATCTGAATTTCTAATTGTTCTGAAGTCAAGAGGACCTTCAATTTCTCTTCCAAAGAGTGATCTAGCAGCATATCGAAAAATTGTTTCAGCATAACCTCCAGAACTTCCTTGGACCCCAAAAAGATGCCCTTCTTCGTTAACATTTGTCAGCCTGCAGGAAGATCACAAGAAACTAATGTAAATGACTCTATGACACAAAGGCAAACTTAAAAGAACAGTGTGATTCTTACATTCTATCTGGTGGGGACTCTTCCATGGATATAAAATCCACTGATTTTAACTACAAAAATTGGCCACAAAAAATTAATATATATAGATAGCTGTTGTTAGAGAATGCACAATAATAATGGAGGTGCACATTAAATCTCACCTGTATCAATTCTAAAACTTCCCCTGTGGTTAACACAGAGTCTACCTCTGGAATGCTAAGACCATTTTCATGAGTTTCACTTTGGGGTTCCGCTTGAAACATGAAGTCCTCCCTAGCAGCCTCTAGCTTTTTATCATAACAGGGCATTACAGTTACATGGTAAACCTCGTCTGGCCTAATAATTTCATTGTAAAACCATCAAATTATAATCAAGAACTATCCAACTGCAGATTTATAAGCCCAAATTCTAAATGCTGAAATTTCTTGACCAGCATAAATTAATCCTAGTTATAATAGCCTCAGAGAATAATACAACTTAGGTTATAAGAATTTTCTTAAAAACCTATGACTCCAAGAGAAGATATGCTTCACATCACAGATATAAAATGAGATGATTGATATTAGCTGGATGGATTACCTAAGACCCATTTCTCGACATACATGATGCTTAACGATCGATCCAATTGTCTGCTGGGGGCTCTTCACTGAAGATATATATGGCAGAATATAGGACCCAAGTTGTTTTTCAGCATAACATATCCACCCTGCAAGTAAAGGAAAATTTTAACAAAATACAATGTTACAACACTCAGACATCTCTACAGCACTATCTCTAATCAATAGGAAATTCAAAACCATAGACTCCGTGCTGACTCCAAAATCAATGCAACCACATATCCACCAAACTGTACAACGAATTCTTCACAGGAGTTTCTCTTTTGGGTTGTGGGTTCCCTTTTAGGAGAGGAGAGGGTTGGGGCGGGAAGGAAGGGTCCAATAGCATCACAGAATCATTGTAGGCTGACATGTATACCTGGACATGCTGATGAAATCATGGGCAGTGACAAATTACATCTTTCATCATCAGTTGATTGGCTTTGTTTGTACCTACTGATGAACTCGTTACAAGTTTCAACAAGGGTTAAGTCTCTACTGCAACTTGTATCGAAGACTGCCTTTACTCCCAAGGATTTAAAAAATGTTGTAAGTTTCTTGAAAACCTGAAATTGGAAAAGAACTCACTGTTAGAAGTGAATGTGTGTAAACCGTACCAATTATCAAAAAGTACAATGAGTGGTTAAAGGCTTTTCCTATTACTGCAAACTAATGAAAACTTGAGGCATAGACCTTAGTTAGACTAATCTTCAACACAACAAAGAAAAATGGCAGTTATAAATTAAACTCATCTTCAAGCATAGGACGGAAGAATCAAGAATATAAGTAAATGAAAGCAGTAAATCAGAAAAAACAGTGTCAGTTTCACCTGTACTGGAGAGATGCCAAAATGAACTGCAAGGGAAGCTCTAGACTGGGGTGAGAGTGAAACAATGACAGTCTTCCCATTATTAACATTAGCAAGAAACTCATCCAAACTTTGCTTCTCCAGCATAACTGTCTCAGCTGATGTTACGCATCCACTGCATGGTCAATTGAAATCATAAATTTTAAGAGCTTTATATGGGAAGAAAATCAAGAAAAAATTGTCCAAAGCAACCAGAGAGACAATATGTTCCACTTGAAGGTCACCAATACAAGGACCAAATATTGGCATCTAAAACATCTTATCCTGAATCTCTAAGCAAATGCCTCTTAAACAATTACTCTAACAACAATTTTAGCAAGTAGCCTCCTAACAGCTTGAAGGAATGGCACAAATTGGTTTGGGAAGCAATCATTGAATATTTGGAACCTTGATCCGCTTTGTTTGATGTACATATTGTGGAGGGAAAAAATACAGCTGTACTTTACAAGATACTGAAAGATCAATAGCTCAGTTGGAATCCCTATTGATTCAAACTCTGTTTGATTAGCCTCATGCTTGGGGTCTTACACATGGCAATGCCATCTAAAATTTTAAAGAATCTCTCTAACCCTTTTTTTTTTTTTTTTTTTTTTAATTATGAGTAATGAAATTTTATTGATATTAAAAAAAGATTCATCCAAGAAAAAAGGGAATTTACAGCTGGGGACTAAACAATCAAACACGCAAATTACGTTAATCTATCAAATCAAAGAAACAGAACATAAAGGCTGACAATGCAAAGTTGAAATCCATTCCAACAAAGTTTGAAAGAAAAATAATTTGATATCAGGCATAGCTCTCTCTGTGTCCTTGAAACTCCAATTGTTCCTCTCTTGTGCATAATTCCTTGTAACTCTTTTAGATTACTTTAAGTACACCATTGTGAACATGAAGTAATCTACTTTCTCAATAAAATATCATTACTTATAAAAAAAGGCCCAGGAAAATTAATCCACTTTATTAATTCTTACAACAAACCCAATCATGGCAATAGTCATATGCAACACACGTGACGTTAAATAGTACACCTGCCTTTACTTTACAGAATACAAGTGTAATTGCAACAGAAAGTTTCAATCGATGCGGTTTGCTTCAGCAGTTCTAAAACCACACTTTTTTTAAAGAACAGAGTTTTAAAACCCCTTTTTAGCATTTGCAAAGACGAACAGCCAAGAAACAGCAAGGCCACCAAATTCCCAAAACGCAACAGTCCATGAAACCCACTTGAGTGTGAGTCACGAGTACCCAAAAACAAGTGAAACCACAAAAGTTCACTAGCCTAAGAAACTATGATTGAATTAATTCAATTAAAAACATAACCCAAAAAACAAAATATAAGCAACTAAATTATTGCAAGCCATATGCCATCAGGGTCTATGTAATTAACATCATATATATTTGAATACAGCAGAAGTGTTATGTCCAACAAATTTTCACACCAAATCCAAAGTGGTAAGTTGTTATTCACTTATTCGTTCTAATTTGAACCCACCACTAAAATTACTTTTAAATCATTTATTGTGAAAGTGTTGTGGGCATAGCATTTCTATGAATATATTACACCTCTATCAATAAAGCTACAAGCAGTTCACTCATTTATAATGGGTGTGTTTGTATAAGGGTGGTTTAGGTTTAAAATGAGCGCCTGTAAGAAAAAAAAAATAATAACTATGAGTAGTTGCATTTAAAAAAACCTTTAAGCTCTCAAAAGGCCTAACCAAACGGACCCAATATATGTTACAGCAAACAACTAATATTAGTTAATGTTTTTTCATACAAAGCTTAATAAGAACTTCAATAAAAATTTCAGAACAAAGAAGAACAATTAAACAGAAATAAAATGGTATGTGATAAAAGTGAAAAATACCTGCATGCTAAGCAGTCCTTGAGTGAAATTTTAACCGGTTCACTTTGCAATTGCTTTTTAGAAATCGAAACCTTAATCAAACAATTTCAAAAATACAATCAGACCAATGAACTCATAAAAAAAAAATTAGAATTCAATTCAAAACCTACTTTTGCTTATCAAAACCCTAATTCTGAATCAAATTAAAATAAAAAAACCTCAGGTTTATCTGGCTTGGTTGGATTGGCTTTGAGGCCCTTGAGAGAGACTATGCAAGCCTGCGACGGCGCAATGAAATCGCTCAGATCTCCAATCCGCAGCGTCGCCGAGAATTTCTCCGACATCTCTTTCTCCTTCTTCTTCTCTAAATTCGCGAACTCAATCCGCGACTTCAATCCGCAACTCCTTATTCTTCTTCTTCTTTGTCTTTAGGGTTCCGGAAACTACGGAATTTCGTTACAGAGAGAGAGAAAAGGCGAACACTGAAAAGAGGGAAAGGAAAGAAGAGTTGGTTCAGAGGCGGTGAAAGGGAAAGTGATTATTGTATGTGAAACTATAACCTGCGAAGAAGCTGAGATATTAAGCTGGGATATTTTTTTGCCGAACCAATGAGGTGTGATATTTTTGTTGAAAAAACAAGGTCTAAAAAGGTTTGTTTGTTTGGTCTCGTGGTCCGCCGCGTAGAGTATGGAATTTGTCACTCAGTAAGGCACGTGTTGGCCACGGTCCACTACTATTCACGTTACTTTGGTGATGGGATTGGGTAACGGGTAAGAACCAGGGGAGGCAAAAATTGTCCAACCCGCCAGGCCTGAAAAGACTATTGTTTTGCCGGTTTTTTTTTTTTTTTTTTTCAACTTAGATAGGATGATGAACCTAGACAAAATGATGAGAGGGGTTAGGTTTTACTTATAAGAGAGGTTAGGTTTTACTTGTGGAAAATGATAGATTTATTAATTATTTTATAAATTATTGGTAGTGAAAAAGTAATGTTAGTGGTGGACTCAGTTAAAAACCAATACCAAGATACCAAATATTTCTTATTCAATCATCAGAGACTTTATCAGTTAAGTTAATTGTAATCTACTTATCTTTATCTCATTAATGTTGGAGATATCTCATTAATAAGGATGATAAAATACCTTAACTTGCCTTATTTCCACTATGACATGGTGCATTGCCTTGTCTCAAAATGAGCTTTTTATTTTTTAAATTTACATATATGAATTTGCGTGTAAATATAATTGACACACAATTAGTGTGCAATTGGAAGGACACTTTGACATAGAGTATAAGTGTATTTAAAATCTTAAAACACTTGACATAAATAATAGGGTAATTTTTGATCTTTTAATTCAAAAAAATTGAGTAATTAGAAGAACATTTGGCACAAAATTGGAGTTTAATTAGAATATAATTTAAATTCTAGACTAAGTTTTTCCACTTTAATATATTATGTATGATTTGTATAGAATGGTACATATTAGTCCAGCTATTGTTGAAAGTGATGCAAATATCTATATAAATGCTATTACTAGGTCATCTATTGCTACTCCTTAGAGGATTCACGTTTTATATTTAGACACCACCAAGTTAGTAGGTCACTGCTAGTTTGTTCCGTTCAAGTGGGCTTCTACAGTGTTGAAGAAAGTTGTGAATCAGATCAGAAAGGAAGAAAAGGAATGAAGAAAAAGAAGAAAGAGGAGAAGAAATGAAGTCTGAGATAAGTAGTGTAGTGTGGTAGTTGTAGAATTGTAGTGTTCAGTAATGTATATGTTCACACGTGACCTAGAAGAATTGTAGTGTTCGGTAATGTATATGTTCACACGTGAACTAGAATGTGTTCACATGTGAGTTAATTAGCTGGCATATGTACTGTAACTAATCCTGTGTAGTTTGGGATATTTTAGGCCTTACTCTGTTTTTTTATTTAGTCTCCATTTGACTTGTGCAATTTCATTCATTCACTTTTACAAGATCAGTTCAGTTAAAGGAAAGTTCCAGATTCTTTCAACTCTCTGTCATTTTGCATGGTATCAGAGCGTATTTTCCCTCATTTTCTTTCTTGACAAACAGAAATTTTCTTCTAATTTTCTTCAATCTTCTTCATTTTCTTGGTTGCTCATGGCTTCAGATTCGTCAAGTGCACCATCTTCTTCATCTTCACCTATTGCAAGTGCAGCTATGGCAGATGAATCTGCCAATAATCCCTTTTTCCTACCAGCAAATGAAAATCTTGGTTTAATTCTCACATCTCAACCTCTCACTGGTCCTGAGAATTACATGACTTGGGCGAGATCAATGTTTCTTGCTTTGAGTTCTAGAAATAAATTTGGATTTGTCAATGGTTCAATTTCAGAACCCACTCCAACTTCACCTTTGTTCAATTCTTGGAACAGGTGTAACACTATGATCCTTTCATGGCTGACTAATTCACTCAGTCTTGATCTTAAGGCTAGTGTGATTTACATCAATTTTGCAAAAGATTTGTGGATTGATCTCAAGAATAGGTTATCTCAGGACAACACTCCAAGACTGTTTGAACTTCAAAAGGAAATTTCACATTTGGTTCAAGGATCAATGTCAGTGAGTTCCTATTTTACCAAATTCAAGACTTTATGGGATGAATTTGTGAATAATTAGCCTTTCACAGTTTGTAATTGTCCTTGTGTTTGTGGTTCTAAGTCATCTCAGCTAAATGCACAACATAAAGAGCATGTTTTTTGGTTTTTAAAGGGGTTGAACGACAGTTATGGCACTCTGATTGGGCAAATCTTGCTAGTTGAGCCTTTTCCCTCTCTTAGCAAGGTATGTTCATTGATTTTGCAAGAAGAGAAAAGGAGAAGCATAGGTAACACTGTCAATGTGGTTCAACAAGTTCAGCAATTGATCTTGTTGCTATGTATGTGAATGGCAATAGACCTTTTCAAGGCAATCAAGGTCATGCTCAAAACAATGGAGGAAAAGGAGGTAACTTTAAGAAGGAAAGACCAGTCTGTACTTACTGTGGTTTCACTAGTCATATTGCTGACAAATGCTGCAAGCTTCATGGATATCCCCCAGGGTATAAGCCAAAAGGTGGGACTAAGGCTATGGCTAATCAAATCACAGGAGTTTTTGGTTTTGATGGTCATTCTAATGCTCAGTATGGTGATGTTACTCATACTAACAATGGCCTGCAGATTCCATTTGGTGTTTCATAGTCAGGATTTGGTGGTTTTCCTAGTGGTTTTGGTTTTCAGACTTGCCAACAAACCACTCAACCTCAATGTCCAATCTCTCAGGTTCAATGTGAACAGCTTCTCAATTTTCTGAAAGCTCATAATGCATCAGGTTCAGGTTTTGATACTCCAAATGGACTTGGTGCTCAGACTGCATCACAAGTTGCATTAGTGATGGCACTTGCTCTTCCATCTTCCACGGCTACTTCTACTTCGTCATCTTCTTCCAATTTCTCAGGTAATCCTTTTTGGATACCTCCCAATTTCACTCATTCTATTTTTTCTACTCAAGTCATTGATAAGCAATGTTCTAAGTCTAATTCTTGGATCATTGACACTAGGGCCATTGATCATATGGTGCACTCAGTTTCTCAATTGATCACAATCACTTCTATAATTCATTCTTGTGTATATTTGCCAAATGGGGAAAAGGTTGTTGTAACACACATAGGCACTGTGCAAATTTCTTTTACACTTAACACTCACAAATGTTTTGTGTGTCCCTTCCTTCAATTTTAATCTTATTTCTGTTAGCAAACTTACTCAGACCAAACATTGGTGCCTTATTTTTCTTGGTGATTGGTGTTTCATTTAGGACCTTGCTTAATGGAGCATGATTGGTCTGGGTATGGAAAGCAATGGTTTATACCCGCTTCAAGCTGTTATTCCTCCTTCAAATTTAGCTGCTCTTGCCACCATTGTCAGTCTTATTTCTTCAGATTTGTGGCATTCTAGATTAGGTCACCCTTCTTTAGCCAAACTTCAATTGTTGAAGTCATTTGTAAATATTGATGTTTCCAATAAAGCTTCTTGCTGTGATGTTTGCCATTTTGCAAAATAGAAAAGGCTCTCTTTTCTCTCTAGCATTCACGTAACCACTAAACCATTTGAATTGATTCATTGTGACCTATGGGGTCCCTTTTCTACTCCTACTATT
This sequence comes from Quercus variabilis, assembly GCA_030445155.1. NCBI lineage: Eukaryota > Viridiplantae > Streptophyta > Magnoliopsida > Fagales > Fagaceae > Quercus > Quercus variabilis. The sequence goes on from CP129449.1 coordinate 72,312,004, forward strand.
GATGGTTACAAGTTTTTTCTGACTATTGTGGATGATTTTACCAGATGCACATGGGTTTATTTGCTTAAACATAAATTTGAAACTCAGTCTCTATTTCCTAAATTTGCAACTATGATTTCTAATCAATTTGATTGCATGATTAAAACCATTAGAAGTGACAATGGCATAGAGTTTTTCTTAAAAGATTTTTTTCCATTCTAATGGTATTTTGCATCAGTTATCATGTGTTGATACTCCTCAGTAGAATGACATTGCTGAGAGGAAGCATCAACACATCCTAAATGTTGCACGGGCTTTGCAGTTTCAGTCTAAACCTCCTTTGTGTTTTTGGGGTGATTGCATCTTAACAACAGTTCATCTTATTAATAGGATTTCTTCTAAGGCTTTAAGCAATAAAAGCCCTTATGAAATCCTTTTCCATTATGCTCCTTGTCATCATCTAAGAAATTTTGGCTAATTGTGTTTTATTTCCACTTTATCTCATCTTAGGCACAAGTTTGCACCTAGGGCCAGAAATGTGTGTTTCTTGGCTATCCTTATGGCATTAAGGGTTTCTTGATCTTCAGTCCAATTCTGTTTATGTTTCTAGAGACATTGTCTTTTGTGAAACTATTTTTCCTTATACTGAGTGCCCTCCATCTCCCACTTCAATTTTGGATAATTTTGTTTTTCCCTATGCTTCTGTTTATGATTTCCCTCCATCTGATCCTATTTATAATATCCCTGATTCTTCACCAGACCATGTTTCTACCAAACCACTTTCTGTAGATTCTATTTCTATTGATCCTATTGTTGTTACAGATCCCTCTCTTGCTTCCCAATCTTCCAATCCTATTTCATGTGATTCCACTTCCTTTGTTCCTTTTAGAAGATCCACTAGGTCTCACAAACCTCCTTCTTACTTGTTTGATTACTCTTGTCAATTTGCTAGTACCAAACCATGTTCTAGTATACCTTATGCTCTTTCAGATCACTTGAGTTACTCACACCTTGGACCTGCTTTTCACTCCTTTGTCATGGCTGTTTCTTCCACTCTATCAGAACCTGTCTTTTTTCAACAGCCAGTTCAATTCTTGAGTGGAGAGCTGCCATGGACAAAGAAATTGAGGTTTTAGAGGTGAATAACACTTGGACTTTAACCCCTTTGCCTCCTGGTAGGTCAGCCATTGGCTGTAAATGGGTTTATAAAGTGAAATACTTATCTGATGGCACCATTGAAAGGTATAAGGCTAAGCTTGTTGCTAAGGGTTTTACTCAAAAGCATGGGTTGGATTACTCAGAAACTTTCTCCCTAGTTGCAAAATCAGTCTCAGTTAGAATTGTTTTGTCACTGGCTGTTGTGAAAGGGTGGTTTCTTCATCAAATGGATATGAATAATGCATTTCTTCATGGTGAGTTGCTTGAGGATGTTTACATGTATTTACCACCTGGCTTTCACAGTAAGGGGGAGCATCGTTTGGTTTGTAAACTAAATAAGAGTTTATACGGTCTCAAACAAGCATCTAGACAATGGTTTGAGAAGTTTTCCTCAACTATTATACAAATGGGGTTTGTTCAATCAAAGTTTGACTGCTCCTTGTTCACTCATACTCAAGGAACTTCATTCACAGTTTTACTAGTATATGTTGATGATATACTCTTGACAAGAAATAATGTTGCTTGTGTTAATAGTTTGAAGAAAGTTCTTGATGATAAGTTTGGTTTGAAGTATCTAGGCTCATTGATGTATTTTTTAGGATTGGAAGTGGCTAGAACTGATGAAGGAATCAGTCTTAACCAAGAAAATATACTTTGGAAATCCTCAAGGACACTAGTTTTATTGGCAGCAAACTTGTTAAGTTCCCCATGGATCAAAACTTGAAGTTATCCAAATATGAAGGCAAGTTGTTAGAGGAACCAGGTTAGTATAGAAGACTAGTTGGAAGACTGTTATACCTTACCTTGACAAGACCTGACTTGACTTATGTAATGCATAGGTTGAGTCAGTTTGTCTCACAGCCAAGGGAACCACACTTGCAAGCAGCTCACAGAGTGCTTCAATTCATTTAAGGGTCACCACGTAAAGGCATATTCTTCCCAAGCAACACAGAGTTGCGTATCAAGGCCTTCTGTGATGTGGATTGGGCTGGTTGCCCAGATACAAGGAGGTCTCTCATTGGTTATGTAGTATATTTGGGAGATTCCTTGATTTCTTGGAGATTAAAGAAACAAGGAGTTGTGTCCAGGTCTAGGTAAAGATGAGTATAGAGCTATGGCAAGTGTGGCCTGTGAAATCACTTGGGTTTTGCAATTGTTGAAGGACTTGAGGATTGAGCATTCAAGACCAGCTATGCTATTTTGTGATAACTAGGTTGCATTGTACATAGCATCAAATCCAGTCTTCCATGAAAGAACCAAGCATATAGAAGTTGACTGTCATTTAGTGAGAGATAAAATTTTGGAGGGAATGATCAAGACTTTCCATGTTGCTAGAAATTCTCAAGTTGCAGACATCTTCACTAAAGCTTTGGGTTTTTCATCCTTTGTTAGATTGTCAGAGAAACTAGGACTGAAAGACATTTTTCAACCTAAGTTGTTAAATGAGCAATCTAAGCAAGTACAGGTAGCTTCTTTAGTTCAAGTCTCAGAGCCTAATACTTTGGACTTGAGGGGGACTGTTGAAGAAAGTTGTGAATCAGATCAAAAAGGAAGAAAAGGAACGAAGAAAAAGAAGAAAGAGGAGAAGAAATGAAGTTTGAGATAAGTAGTGTAGTGTGGTAGTTGTAGAATTGTAGTGTTCAATAATGTATATGTTCACACGTGAACTAGAATGTGTTCACACGTGAGTTAATTAGTTGGCATATGTATTGTAATTAATCCCATGTAGTTTGGGATATTTTAGGCCTTACTATGTTTTTGTATTTAGTCTCCATTTGACTTGTATAGTTTCATTCATTCACTTTTACAAGATCAGTTCAATTAAAGGAAAGTTCCAGATTCTTTCAACTCTCTGTCATTTTGTAGAGAGGCTAAACAAGTTGATTATGTTTCATCTTGTCTTTTTACAATGGATATTTAGGTTGTTTTGTTCTTGGCTCTACTCTTTTTATATTTTGTGATGTAATAGCTTTGGAGCAATATATCTATATATATAAAAAAGGTTTGGAGCAATCTAGGTTTTTGGTAACTTAGCTGTTGTTTTTGTCTCTTTTCTTAATAATATTGTTGTTTATCCCAAAAAAAAAAAAAAAAAAAAAAAAAAAAAAAAAAAAAAACAACAACAACAAATAAACAAACAAAAACAAAAACAAAAACAAAAATGGGTGTACAGTGCAAGTCCTCATAGCTTCAATGGTAATTGGTAATTAATCCAAAATTCTGGCAATCTTTTTTACTTGTGTGAATAGAGTAATGTCACAATCACATAAACTCACAAGTGACACCACTTTTATTAGCCTTAATTACAACATACCAACTCCACAGTTACGAGGGAAATTTGTAATTTTTTCTCTAGATTTTTTGTTAATGTTGTCTGTTTGTTTCTAAGCTATAATATTTTCAATCAAACATTTATAAGTTTTCTTTTAATTACATTTCCATTTATATCCTAAAACAGAAATTTATGTATAAGTTAAAGGGACCTATCACTATTAATGCCACTAAAATTACTTGAGTTCTAATATATGTTACCCTTTTTAACATGCGGTCTAATTACTACATATTTATATCAAAATTGTTAGAGCATCCACATCAGACTATAGGAAATAGAATAAGAGATTAATTTTACACATTGCACCCCAAAAAACCTACATCAGTTGGGCTAAAGTTGTCTAAATTATCCAAAATTATTACAGTACCCATGTAAATATACATGATTATTGTTCACTAGATCTGCTCTCTCTCTCTCTCTCTCTCTCTCATCAAATTTGCTCTCCAAACACAAGATCCCCTGAAGAGACCCAACGTCAAATACTTCACCTACATAAACTCATAAACAAGACCAAACCCACATCTCAGCCATGCCGTCAACAAACACATACACTGCTACTGAAGCTCCAACAAAGCTCCACTTCACTCCAAAGCTGACACAAACATCAAGCCGCTATCACTGCAAGGAAGCAAGTTGGGCAATTAGATTAAGACTCTTAGGCTAGGTTTGGATAGCAACGCATTTACGTTTTTTGGCTGGGTCCCATGCACTGTTCATGGGACCTGCAAATATGAAAAAACATAAATCTAACTTTAAAACTAAGTCTCACGGCACTATTCACACTTTTAAAAATGATTTTGCTACAATGTTTTTAGTTTTTAGTAACAAGCAGTATCCAAACAGATCCTTAGACTCATTTTAGTGAGAGAAAAAGAGCAAAAATTGAAGAAACCAACTGCCAAAGAGGTTGGAAAAATGCTATGATTTTGTGCTCTTTTGTTTTTATTGGTATTTGTTTTAGGTTAGATTAATTTGGGCATTTGATATTTGAGATATTTGTGGGTTTGTTTTGGATTGATGATAAAATTTGGCTACTAGCATAAGTTTTTCTTCAAGATTGTTAGAAATTTTATTTATTTATTTATTTTTTTTGGTGTTGCTTTGACTAGATTTTTTCTTCTTGTTTGGCTTCAAGCTAGTTGGAAATTTTGTTTGAAGGGGCTGTTTGTCGAGGAAGAGAGAGGTATTTGGAAGAATAATAATAAAAAAAAATAATAAAAAGTAGTATTTTAATAAAATATAGTGTAAAATAAATAATTTGATGTGGAAGTTTTTACAAAGTGCTGGTGTAAAAAAAAAAAAGGATGTTATGCTAAAAGAAATGAAAAATTTTAGATAGACTGATACAAATGCTCCTAGTTCTTATTATTTAGAATTCAATATTGTTTTTGGATGGAAAATGGTACTGAGTTTGAAGGGTTTTAAAAAAAATAATAATAATAATAATAAAAATTGGAAGTTGTTTGGTATCAATGAGCCAAAATTTCACCCAATTTTTAATTAAGAATTCATTTTTCTATGTTAGCTAGTCAACTTTTTTTAAAACGAAATAAATAAAAAATCTCCAACAATCTATCTATTATATTACTATATTTCGTTTATTCTTTTTTTTTTAAAAAAATCCCAATGCACTCTTCTTCTTCTTTTTCCCTCCTTAATCCCTTTCCTTCTCTCTCTTGTTTAATTATTTCCCTCTGGTTTAGTTTCTTTGTGTCAATACGGTCATGGTATTGAATCGTGACTTTGTCTACGAGGAAGTGACACTCATTGATGATTGATATATTTGGGGATTGATTTTCCTAATGGTGAGATAACTTGGGATTGGTTTTGTTGTCGGGGTGGTTGCATACGTGATTGATGGAGGAAGGAATTAAAAATAAAGTTAAAAAATCGAAGGTGGGGATAAATAGTTAGTCACTTTCCAAGTTTGGATAATCACGATAGTAATTACAAAATTTGGTTGATTGTTGCTACTTGCTAATCTATTGGGTGAGTTATTGGGTCCCAACTCTCCAAAATTTGAGTGAAAGTGAGACTTTGGGACATCAGCATTAATTTAAAGGTTAAGCACAATCATCCAACATAAAGTACAGGGGTATTTGCAATATGCAATTTAGAATTTAAATGTTTGGAATCAACAGTCTAATTCAATGCTAATTTGTAATGGCCAAGGCCTCAATGTTTAATTTAGTGTCCGTTTGGCAAAAATTATTTTTGCCAACTTATTTTACCATTCAGCTTATTTTTGCTACTATTCTTGGGTCTTACTACATTTTTTGGTACTATTCATGAGTCTCACTGTACTATTTTAGTTAACTTTTACCTTTATTTACTATATTTTCAGTAAAAAAAATTTCAATTTCAATAAAATAAGCGGATCCCAAACGAACCATTAATGTCAATTGGGCATTGGATTATAGGTCAGCTTTTTTGCTTTTGGCTTTTATGTGTAGTTTCTTAAAAACTCTTTTTTTTTTTTCTTATATTTTCAAAAATATAAGTATACTTTAGTACATTTTCAGCTAATAAAAAGCTAAATAAGTTATATAAATTGTTCCCAAACAAGGGCCTAACTATCCTATCCACCTTATATTAGGAGAGCATTAGAAATATACCTCCAATCTTTAAAGAGTTGGTAGTTCCTAAAATCTCATAATATCTATGAAATTTTAAGTTCTCTTGTTAGCATCTTGGAGTCACTCCAAGGGATTTTTTTTTGTAATAACTTCATGTATGTGGAGCTAGGGGACTGTAAATGCTTGAGGGAATAGTTAAATATAAGAGATTTGGATACTTCAGTTTAAAAAAAAAACGTGCATCCTAAATTGTAAGACTATTTACAATGTCCACCATAAACCTATTATATCATTGTTTATATATATATATATATATATATAACCTATTATATCATTTGCAAAGTGGATTACGAATTTGGATGGTGAACGTGAATATCACAAATTATTCTTGATTTGGGGTGTTGATTGCATAATTTTAAAATTTAGAATACATACTGCAAATAATATGATGAAAAGGTGACTAAGTACAATTAATCGTTAATTTAAATATTTTATGTATGGGAATATACTTTATAAGGTAGAGTTCGATGACGAGGTTATAGGTTTCACCCGTTTGCCTTCTTTTCTTCTTCACGTTCCTTTTTTTGGTTGAGATTTTGGTGCATAAGATAACAAAATACTACTAGGTTCATGTACTAGAAAAGTACAAAGGGAGATACCAACTACCATGTGCATAAGATACCAAAATATAAATAAAGTCCCCAGATTCCATATGGTGACAAAAAAGAACAGTGTATAAGCGATGACTGCTAAAACGAAATTTACTCACAAGGGAGGTTTTTGAATCAAATTCTAGAACGCAAGAACAACCTATGTAACGTAGTGGTTTCCTTTTCCTGATACTTTTGAATTTATCACTTCACCAAAATATGGCTCCAAAGAAAATTGTTTGTGTTTTTAATTTTCTAAAATTTATTCATTCTTGTGGAGAATTTGGACTCATGTTATGGTAAGGTCCATACCCCTTGTGAGAAGAGGAAAGACTCTTCCGGTAAGACTAAATAATTTCAAGTAATTCTCTATTAGCTAATATGACTAGTTTCATACATTTATTTTTTTTAAAAAAAAAAAGCAGAGAAGATATAGTGAATTTTGGTTCAACCAAGGGAAAAAAAAATCCAAACAGCGAAAAATTTTCATTCCTACTAAATCTTTCATCCTCTTCTTTTTTCTTTTTCTTTTTTTTTTTTTTAAATTTTTTATTATAAGCAAATCTTTCATCCTCTTTAGGAGTTGTGGAACCATGATTAAAAAAAAAAAATCATGTCTTTAAGAACATGATATATAGTTATATACTAAGATTCAAACTAAATTAATAAATAAAAATTTAAACTATAATCTATTTAGTATTAATAAGATATAAATAATTTATATTTTAAAAAATATATATATATATATAAATACAATAAATAACACAAAATAGTTGTTCCTTAATACATTTCAACTCAATTGACTATTTATATAGAATTTGAATTGTTGTGGGCAACGTGCGGCTTTAATTGCCACAAGTCCAATGTTTTTGTTTTGTTTTATGGGTCACAAGACCTATTGGAAATACCCCTAACCAACTCAGGGCCTCAAAGGTTCATTTATAAGAGCATTAAGATTAGTTGTGCTAAATGCTAAATTTTTAGCATATAGCACACTAAACACAAAAAACCCACCTACATCAGATGTGTCAAATTAAAAAAAAAAAAAAAAAGCCTTGAACTTCAGTGATGTTCTAATATGAGATGGTACGGATAGATATTCTAAAAATTTTACTTTTTTTTTTTATTCATCTCTCTCTCTCTCTCTATCTCTCTCCCTTGTCTTCTCTCTCTTGCCTCTCAAAGCATGCTTGTGTTGCTTTGCTACTCACCAATCTCATGAGTTGAAAGCTTCCTCTTCTCACAATTTTATTTTTTTGGTTTCTTTGTTTTCTTTCTTTACAATCTAGATTTTTGGGTGGTGTCTCATGGCGGCACTGGTTTTGGTGGTGTTGTGGGGTGTGATGGTTTAGTGAGCTTAGTTGTGGCATTGGATTTGCTGGATTGTTGGGGGGTTTTTTACAGATTTGTTTTTTTTTTCTTCCTCTTACAGATATGGGTTTTGGATGTGAGTTGCAGTGATTACAGGGCCGAAGCCAGAAATTTTTGTTGAGGGAGGCCAAGTTACAGTATTAATATATTTATCAAGATAACTCCGCACACACATATATATACATACACACTTTTTTATTACACACACACACACACACACACACATACACACATTTTTTATTTCATAAGTTATATCTATACACACACACACACACACACCCAACAACAACAAAAAATTTAGTATTTTCAATCAAAATTATATTTGATGGCGATCTTTCATAAAATAAAATTCATTTTTACCATTCTCATAATGAAATTCTTAAAAAGTATTATTTTTGACACAAATTATCAAATTTTATACTAAAGCTAGTAAAAAAAAAAATCTTTCCATTGAACTAATGCAATTTTTAAAAACTGATCCAAAACTTGGAAGAATAAGTTTAGCTACGAACATATTTGAAGTTATCTTGCTCTAACTCATAATGTGGCTACTAAAGAGACATTTCATGTGTTGTTTTAGTGACAAGATTTTTATTTAAATGAGTCAGTAACTTGTTAATCGCCACATAACGAGTTGAAAGAGATAGATTCAAACATGTTTGGTGCCAAACTTTATCAAATATTTTATAGATATAAGAGCACATTTTACAATAAAAAATAGAATTATGAAAAATAAAGTAATATCTCTATAACTATTAGACCAATTATTTTTTTTAAGAACATCATTGAATTGATTCAATTATATGGGGGGGGGGGGGGAACTCTTATTTTTGTATACTAAAATTTAAAAATATAAAAATAATTATATATATTATAAAAAATTCAAAATTTTGGGTGGGGCCAACCTATTACTTACCTTCGCCCCTGGGTGGTTGGGTGGTTTTGGATGTGGGTTTTTGTTGGTTTCTTCAGATTTGTGGTTTTCTCCATGGCCATAGGTCTATAGCCATCTTACTCCTTCGTGAACTGCTCATATCGATGATAGGGTTTTTTTATTTGGGTTGTTTAAATTTTTTTTTTCTTTATGTTTTGTAATGGGGGGTTTTTTTTTTAATTTTTTTTTATTTGGGTTTTGTGAAGACTAGTGATGGTGGTTGGGTGATGGTGGGTTTGAGATTTTGGTGGTGATGATGGTGGATTTCCAGTGGTGTTGGGTTGCGATCTTGGGTTTTATGGTGGTAGTTGTGGGTTGTGGGTTTATGGTAGTGGAGGGTTGTGGGGGTATGGTTGTTGCTGCTGTGGAGAGAGAGAGAGAGAGAGAGAGAGAGTGTGTGTGTGTGTGTGTGTGTGTGTGTGTGTGTGAAATGAATAAAAAATGATTAGAAATGAAATATATAAGATGTGATGTAGAGTGAGTTGTGAAATAATATGTTATAATAAATAAAGTAACTTATTGATGTGTCAAATGCTAAATTTTTTAGAAGAGTCAATACTAATGCTCTAAGTATATATATTTATATATTCAAATTTGGTTTTGTAAGAAACACAAGAGAGGTGCACTTGTATAAAAACAAAACCTATGCATGAGATGTAGTCACATCTACATAACATAATTTGAGGTTGACTGCTTGTCTTATGTCTTTTGTGAAAGAGAGCATAGGGGTGTATTTGCGATTTGAGTTTCTTGAGAGTTTTATTACATTGTTGCATCTAACTATTTCTATAGAAAATTTCTAGGTTGTCTCATCACTCGATGTAGATAGTTTTATGAATCACATAAATTTTGGTATTCTTTATATGTACTTGTTGTTTGTTTTATTGTATTTATTGTTATTAATTTGAATCATGAAGGTGTTATTTGCACACCATGAATCTTTACAATAATCTATTGTTAATTATAAATAAATTTTCGTGTAATTTCTCTTTTAATATAAAATCAAAGCTCCTATTAAAAATTCATCTTATAATTTTGCTTTTATTAAAAATAATTCATATTGTAATTTGAACATAAAAAAGGGTAATTATACTCTCATCTCTTGAGGTTTGGGAGAATGACACTCTACCCTAAACTTGAAGAGAAAAAACACTCTGCATCTTCAGGTTTGAAGAAATTAACACTCATCCCTTCTATTTATATTAGTAACAAAATATTTTAAATTTTTATAAGAATCTCTTTACAAAAGTTTAAACCATGGTTAGTAAATACATAATCAATAAATTTAGAATAAAAATGTAATATACATCAAGTATCAAAACACTTGCAAAGGCAAATCTCTCCATAACCCGTTGAAAAAAGAGAGCAAAAGTCATAGTTAAAATTTTAAAATACACTTTAATTAAAAATTTAAAACATTGGATTTTAATACTGAAATGGAGGATAATTTTGGAAAGCCACCCTTAAGTAGAATGCAAGTTAGTATACAGCATTTTTAATATTAATTTAATAAAATTTGGTCAAACAGATATCAAAGGAGAAAAAGGATTTTTTTTTTCTCTAAATTTGGAATAAAGTGTTATCTTTCCAAATTTTAAAGAAGAGGAGTGTAATTAAAAAAAAAAAGTCAAGTCATCTAATAAAGAAGTTGACACAACTAATACCTTACTTTTGAATATGTTATGTAAAATGAAAATTTTTATTTATTATTTATTTTTGGAGGGACTACCAGCTAAAAGTAGGTTAGATGGCCATTTTATTTTTTGAATTTTTAGGCAATGTTCAATTTGAAGGGGAATAAGACTTTATAAGTGTTAGCTCAAATTTAATTAAGGATAATGGCAGTGAATTGTTTGCAACAACCTGAAAATAAAGTCTATTTTGTGCGTGTATTTTTTTACCCTTTTTTTTTTTTTTAGGTTCATTTCAAGGCAAATAATGAGTAGATAATTCTTTTTTCTTTTCCTTTCCTTTTTTTTTTTTTTTTTTTTTTTTTTTTTTTCTTTTCTAGTTCATTTTAAGGAGAATAATGAGTAGATAAGACTGTTTTTTTTCTTTTCCTTGGCTGGTTATTTCCCGTGAATGCTAATGTTAAATTCATTTAATTGGCCATTGTCCACTTTAGTATAATATTTATTTTTGTATAAATTTCAGTTAACTTAATTAATATTTTAGTTTGATGATAAAAAACAATTATTATAACAAGGATCCTATAGGTACAGATGCCATCTATAAAATTTATTTCTTTTTTTTTTTTTTTTTTTTTTTTTTAAATTTTTGTAGCATACTAAAACAGACTTAACACAGCTGTACATGTAGAAACCAAGCCTCAATTTATTTCTATATATGCAGAGTGTCACAAGCCCATTTTTCATCATCATCATACATAGAAGGCATCCAAATTACATAACCATGTGGGCAAGAGCTAAGAGGGTATTGGACTATAGATACATATAACTAAGATAAGTCTATTAGTTACAACAGAGAGTTAGCCTACCACCACCTTCACCTTGGGCTGCCCTTGCCCTTGTTCCCACCATACAAGCGGAAGAGGCTAAAAGCAGACATACAAGAAATGGCAACCATGCTAAGGCTGACCAAGAGTGCACTCGCTATTCCCTCACCAATTTGGTTGCAATACTTCCCATACATATTGCATATCTTCATCCATTGCAGTTCTGGCTGCCCCAACTTGGAAATCACTGCTGATTGTGCAGTAGCAGCCACCGCGGCCACGGTCACATACGCCATTACCTGCATAAACAAATTAATTAGTTTTTCTTTTTAATGGAACAAGTTAATTAATAATACAGATGAAACACGACAAAAGAACAGTTGCTACATGTTGCATCAAATTGATAGCACTAATTAGAGGCATTTATCGCGGAGGAGTACCAAATGACCAGTGGACTTTATGGACTTTAGACACGGTATGAGTATGACAGCCATGGATATTATATATATCTTCACGAGACAATACTATGCAAATTATCTACTGCCAAAATTGAAGATTATCATTTATGATCACCTCCAAATTAATCTAACAAGCACCCCTTCCTCATTAGTTATAGCTAGCACATGCAGTCACATATTTTACCCTTCCTCCATAGCAACTCTAATTAGCTTGTGAAAAACGTGTCCAAATCCACATTTTTGACACACTAGTTTACATTTACTATTTCACAGATATATCCACAATTGATACAAAAATGTCTACATTTTAAAAATGTTTACATTTATTCACTTTTTCATTTTAACGCATAAAAAGTGAATGTGAAATCACTACTGTGGAAAATCAGAAAATGTGATGTGAAGGGGGAGGCCCATTGAGAGGAAAGGAAGAAGGAAAGAAAAAACAAAATTGGACAACAGAAGGAAGGTCTACAGCTTCGATCTTACCACCTAGTCAAGTCTTATCAGTCGGTCTCACAAATTTTATTTAGGAAGTACATTAATTGAGGTCATAAATAATAGTGCAAGGCTGCATTTAATTCACACGTGAAATGTTTCATAATCATAAGAAATAGAAACAAAAATACAAGAGGCATCTACTTATTAGTTTGGATTGCTTAACAATGATGTATATATATATATATATATCAGCATATGTGGCCCAGGTGTGTTCATCACTGACTACATTCTACCGATTTGGACATCAAGAGATAGTCACGTGAAGGGGACCAAAAATTTATTGGAAGACATGAAGCAACAGGATGTGATCAAATGGCCGAATGAACACATGCATGTGGCCTTGTTGTGCCGATGGTTGTTGTTGTTGTTTTTTTAGGGCTAAATATTGTGTCGGTTGCGATAGTGACAAAAATGAGACATCAGACGTGCAGAGAAATGGCCCTACTGAGAATGCAGAAAATGATCTTTGGTTCAAATATATATATATATATATTACAAATCTAAAGATGCACAACTACGTCATTTAAAATTTTAAATAATATGGTAGCAGTCTATATGAAATAAAATTTCAACCATAAAAATAAACAAAATGGATAGGATTCGAAAGGGAGAGGATACTTGTTGCGCAGTGTGCTTATTGCTATTTGTAATTGTATGACACTCATGCAACTCTAGTGGGTTGGTTTAGTGGTTTTTATGTCTCATGAGATTCATAAGGGTTTTGGGCTTAAAATTCCGGGTCAGCATCTCGAGGCTACCCACAAGAAATACGCACTCAAGATAATAGTCAGGTAATCGAAGAGCTGGACACGCATGCAAGTATGTGACTAATTGTGACAAAGTTCTCAAGGGCCTAGACCTTTCAAGTTGATGAATCTGTTGCTTTGTATATTAACCTTCGGTTTGGCTTAAGAAATAAGAAGTAAAAGAAAACAATCAGATTAAGATCTTTGCTGACGATTCCTATACCAAATGAATGCTTTTGGGAGAAGAGGAAGATCCTTTTGTTTTTTAACCCTGAAAATATTAGAAAAGGTTCTGCAAGAGTGCCACAAGGGCTTTATAATTGGGAGTGGAGGGAAATTCCTAAAACTGAGAAATAAAGTTAGGCTTTCATTGAGGCATAAAATTGGGAATGGTGAGCATATATTTGAGTGTAGGGGAGATAACACCTTGGGAATACTCCAATTGAGTAGTTAATATAACATATAGAGATACCGCTTAACCCAAAAGGCTTAAGCCTACGAGTTTGGGCCCAATTATGTTATATTAACCACTCTTTGTCATTCTTATTCAATGTGGGACTTCACTCACTCGTGTATACTCAACATTGAGTGGCATGATGATTGACATATCGATGACATTTTTGCTCTTGAATTATGGCAACAGAATCATGTACAATATCACTAACAAACCTCCTAATAAGTATTACTAATAATCATTGGAACTGGCCTCTTGCCAAATCTAATAGTGTGGCTGATATTGAAAGCAAGTTGGGTGCTTTAATTGTAAGAATAGTTGGTGTTCTTTGCGTTAAAACTTAACAGCCTATTGTGTGCTAGTTGCAACTAGTCTGTTTCCCTGAGAACATTCCTAAACATGCGTTTGTTGCTTGGTTGGCTATCTAGAAAGATAGGCTTACTGGTTGGGGGTTATAAAGGTGATCTTTACTACAGGAAAGAATTGAGACCAGAAATAATCTTTATTTTGCTTGTCCTTTTCTAAAAGGGTGTAACTAACTGCTTTAAGATGTTTGAATAGGCAAGTAGGGGATTGACTGAGTTGTGAAGAAGTTGGGAGTTGAAACTTTTCAGCATACTTTGTGTATGATAGCCTGGTCTGTGATTATTACCATTGTTGATGCGATCCAAATGCTGAAATTTATAACGAGAGTGTTAGACCTGAAGAAGAGTTGGTTCATGCTGTGTTGTTTAATGTCAGGTGTCGGATTTCTTGGTGCATTCGAAGCTCTATTCTTAACAGATCCCTTTGCTGCCTTTGAAGAATTCCATTGTGTTTGTGAGTTTTAATTGTTTGTGTTTGTACTTTGTAGTGCTAATGATGTTTCGTTAGCCGGTTTGTTTCAGTTGTGGCAGTTGGTTGTAGTGCTATGTTTCCTGGTATCTGTTATGTTGGTGTTGTTCACAGTAGTGTGGCAGCTTCTATAGTCAGGGCTTGTTTTGGTGTTTATTATTGTTCTGGTGTATATTGCTGTGTGAATAATAAAATTTTCATTCATAAATAAAAAAGGCTCATTTCAGCATCTGAAATTCATTTTCTAGACTATTAAACATAATAAAAACAATGGAGCTCAGTATAGCTGGTATACATTCAATTTTGTTTTAATATTCATTTTGCAAATAATCCAAACAAGGTCAATAACACCTTTTGGGGTGAATAGTTAAGTGTAATTTTGTTAATGTCTAGTTGAGTTCAATGTTAAAAAAAGGGAAAAGGTTATTAGCACTATCAAAAAGAAAAACCAAAATCTGGGTACCTTGACCAAAAGGGGAGGAGATGAAATATCGGATCCTATCATCATGAGACATGATATTTAAGTATTTAACCAATTGTACTAACCTTTTACCATGTTACTGTGTATAATCCTAATCAAACTATGAACTTTACTTTCAACATCTTCAGGGTAACATACTCCTTCAGAATCTGAAGTTCAGATTTGTAATATTTTTCTTGTTTCACATGGATTTTCATGAATGCCAAGTGCAAAAAGAAAAAAAAAGAAAAGAATAAGGCCATAAAGAAATTAGCCTAAAGTGTAGATCTTTGCTTTGTTTTGGATCATCATAAAAAAGTCTAGAAGGCAATGTACCTGATCACCAGAAAAGATTGCCCAAGCTAAGGGCTTGCTGAAAAGCACATGCCCTCTAATCATGCTCACAACACAACGCAACGCTTGCATCAACGAGTAGGCAGCAGCTATCCCATTTGCTATCACCAAAAAGCTGCAGAATATGGTAACACAAAGCGAAATTTGATCACAAATAACCTCAGAGAGAGAGAGAGAGAGAGAGAGAGAGAGAGAGATGGTTTGAGATCTTACACAAGAGCTTTCATGTCTGTATATCTAGCTTCCTTTCGGATTGAGAAGATTTCTCTGACCTGGGAATCAGTCCCCACAAGAACAGCTGCAAGAACTCCAAGGCCACAGATCACACACCTCAACACCAGCTCTGCCACCCTCACTCTCCTATCAACTACCTTCACATTCATGCTATGAGACACTGGGACATTCCCAGGACTTATACCAACACCCAAGTAGCTCATCCTTAATTCCCAACACACACGCTTTAAAAAGTCTAGAAAAACACAGAAGAGAAGTTAGAGTCTTAGAGACAACCCTCAAACTCACACAAGGCTACCCAAGCACTTACACACAGCCACCAGCAATAATTTCCACTACTTTAATACACACACAGGGCAGACACAGCTTTTATTTTTTTATTTTTTTCAATTGCTCAATATTTGGTGATGGAGATTAGTGCAAGCCTGTGAGGTGTGCCAAGTGGTCAAAGCTAGAGGCAGCAGAAATGCATGACCTCTGTATTGAGAAAGGGTACCTCATCCTTTTATAAGTAGAGCATTCAATGGGGCTTTTAAGTTTCATAGGTCTAGTTCTGTTTTCAAAGGACCCATAATATTTATTTCCTGGGAGTTTTATAGATATACTAGGGTCCATATGGAAAATGATAGACGGACGAGGTTCATTTGTTTGTTAGCAATGCTACATAAACACACAATTTTATAACATTTTTTATACATGCATGTGGCAAGTTTGTACTCGTTTTTATTTGAGCTTAGTATTCACATTATTCTTTAGAGAAATGTTAATTGATATCATAAGGTTATTTTTTAAGAATGATTTATTATGGAATTTAGCTAATTAAAAAATGGTATGAATTGATGAGGGGATTAAAAAATAATAAATAAAACTCAAAATATTAGCTCTATTGACTCTACATCATATAAAACAGATCCAACATTTAGCAGTAAATCAAAATAATTTGACATAAAATTTTTTCTTTACAGACATTATTGTTTGTTAACACTATACCACGTTAACTAGTATAAATTTTTTTTATTTGTATTTATAGATTTTATTTTTTTATTTTTATTTTTATCTTTTCAGGGTCGTCCTTCTTTCTATATTTCTTTCTTTCTTTCTTGGAAGAGGCAGAGTGATGTCCCAACTCCCAAGGAGTCAGATAAGGTGAAGAAGGCCTTAAATTTTCTCATTTAACGATGGAGTGGTCAGTGGTGGAATTTATGATGCCCAATTACTTCTGCAAACTGCAACAGGCCATTTCAGAAAATGACAAACTAGAGAGCTTTTACCCAAACAGAGTAAGTGCATGTTTGCTTCAACGTTTTCAACCAAAAAGTCCGTTTTTGAAGAAAGTTAAATCACAAAACCGGTTTGGATAGGTATAAAATGTAATTTTTTGAAAAAAGTTGTGTTTTGGGTTTGTGAAGAGAAACGTGCAAAGGGAA
The DNA here is from genome assembly GCA_030445155.1 of Quercus variabilis. NCBI lineage: Eukaryota > Viridiplantae > Streptophyta > Magnoliopsida > Fagales > Fagaceae > Quercus > Quercus variabilis. Next base: position 72,328,924 of record CP129449.1, read on the forward strand.
AAAAGAGCTCTAAAAGAAAAAATTTACAAAAAATTTTACATTTGGCGAGAAGTAAAATAATTATGTATAATAGTGTGTAAAAAAAATGTTTTGTAATGGTCAGATAAAACATAAAAGTTGAAAAAAAGTTGTCTATATTTTTTTTTTTTGGGTGTAACCTTAAGTAGCATTAATCTTACCTAGTACGAACATATGCAATAAAAAAGGAGAGAACGGTAGTTTGAAAGCTTAAACAAAAGCAAGCACAATAGGGGCAAAAGCTGATATGGTAGATAAGAGGAATGATTAAAGTGGGTCACTTTGTCTTTGATGTTGATTTGCACCCTGTGGTGGTAGTAGGTTGTGTGATCTTATCACATGTTAGCATGATGAAATGTGACCATTTAGACCACTTATTATTCCCCCTTTGTGCAACTGACTCCCACAAAGCCACGCGTTTTCTTAATCCGATAAACTTGTTTTAAAAAGAAATGACGGCAAAAATTCTCATCTTTGCCTTATTCTGTTCTGTCTAAGTTTTTCCCGTGACAGAAAAGAGATAGATTTTGCTTATATATATATATATATTAATGTGTGTATTTATTTAATATATATTTAATTTTCGATTACTTATTTTTATTTATTTATTTATTTTTACATATTTCTCTAAAACTCTTGTTCTCTCTTTCTCTTAGCGTTTTAGAGGCTGTTTGGCTCCATATTTTTCATCACTCAATTTCTGTTACTCAATTTCCATCACTCATCACTCATCATTCATTACTCATCACTTGTCACTTTAAAATATTAAGGCTGTTTGGCACAATCATTCAATTTCCATCACTTAATATTTTTCATACTATTTGTAAGCCTCATACTTGTTAGTGGTGCAGCTTTTTTTTTTTTTTTTTTTTTTTTTTTAAGTATCATCGAACCCAGTGAAAGGGAATTAAAAAAAGCTAAAAAAAAAAAAAAAACCCAGATCAGATCACCGAACCCAGTGAAAGAAGAAGGAAAAAAAAAAAAAAAACCCAGATTAGATCACCGAACCCAGTGAAAGAAGAAGAAGAAAAAAAAAGAAGAAAAAAAAAGAAGAAAAGAAACCCAAATCAGATCACCGAACTCAGTGAAAGAAGAAGAAGAAGAAGAAAAAAAGAAACCTAGATCAAATTACCAAACCCAGTGAAGGAAGAAGAATAAGAAGCTAGTGTGAAAGGAAAAAGAAAAAAAAAAAAAAAAGGAAGAAGAAAGGCATGCACTGAACCCAGTAAAGAAAGAAAGAAAAAAAACCCAAATCAAATTACCGAACCCAGTGGAGGAAGAAGAAGAAGAAGCTAGTGTGAAAGGAAAAAGAAAAAGAAGAAGAAGAAGAAAGGCACGCACTGAACCTGGTAAAGAAAGAAGAAAAAAAATGGTCAAAAGTTGCGTCTAAAAGTCTAACAGTGGGTCTCTCATGTAGTGTTATTTACAGAAATGCCATTGAATTATGAGTTATAGAAACTGAAAATAGCCAAAAGTTGTTTTCAGTTTCCACAACTCATAACTCAAAAAGTAAAGAATTAGAAATTGTGCAACCAAACAAGTATTTTGCTATGGGTCCTACCATTTTTGAGAATTGAGTTATAGAAACAGAAAATTGAGTCATGAAAACTAATAAACCAAACAGCCTCTTAACTTTCTCTTATTTAAGATAAGCCATCTCATTAAGGATAGTAAAATATCTCTAACACGTTTTGCCTCTGGATTGTCTTGCTCTCACCTTGCGTGAGTTTTTCTCGTCCAAAAAAGAGTAAGACAAAGATGGGGCATACCTAATCTAGTCACATCCCTTCTTACCATCTCTACTTGCAAGTGCTACGTTGGGAACAAAAGATGTTTGAGATCATCAACTAACGGACACCTAAGTATCAAACCTACAGCCATCTTGATGTGGGTAGAAGCCATAAGAAGAAGAAGATGTCTATCTTTTTAAGAAGTTAATCTTGAATTCACAAAGTGATAAGGTAAAAATTACACAAAAAAATTTATATTTTACTAATCTGAAAACTAAATTACTTGGAGGCTACAATCCATTTAAATAACAAAAGAAACCATAGGGCATGAAATTAGGTGACAAAATAGTTAATTTTACCAAAAAATAAATGCTATAATTGAGATAATTGCAAAATCAAATCCTATTGTTTCTAGGAGACGTCCCAAAATAAACGGGACTTTATTTAAACTTTTAAATTAAAAGTTTTAATTGAAATAAAATTACTTAAAACAACAAAAAGGAAGATTTCATAGTCCATACAAAGAAATTTTTCCAAAAAGTGGCTTCGGTTGTGGTAGAAGGCGATGAGTTTTACTCTCAGTTTGTTACCCTTCATGTCGCCAATTTTCACATAATTCCATCACCGTTGCCAGTGATTTCTACTAGCACTTTTCTACTTCCTAGATTTCTCGCCCACTTACTTTTGGCGGTCTCTCTATTCAAGGACAATATGTGCCGTTTGTTCTACCTCACATCTAAAGAATGAACCATTGACAATACTCACGAAATTATTGCATAACACTACTTTAGTAGTCGGTGAAGACGAAAATGATGCTCCACTTCAACGCCTCATTGGGACTAACAGGAAGCATGTAGTTAGGCAGAATTAAGATCAATGTAGTAGGTATTGTATTTTAGATATTTTTATAATAAAATTAAGTCTTATGATTGTATTGTCCAATATAAATATTGCTATTTTTCTTTTAAGATAATTGATCCTAATTATGTGGTTTATTTATCCATGCAATTACATGATTGAATTTAATTAGAGAATAAAGTACAACACTTAAATACTAAACCTGAGTTTTGTTTATACATTTAATTTATATTGTACTTTTAGTATTTGCACATAGAAAAAACTTAGATATAGTTTTTTATATTTTCAAATTGAATTGATTAATATAATAAAAAATATTATACTTGTAAGGACAATTAAATTCAACCACAGAGTTCGTTGGCCGATACAATCATGTATTTGAATTCAATTGGAAAGCTTAAGGTACATTGAATTTACCCCATCTTATATGCTTTACTACAAGAATTTCATTTATTATTGTTCATCTTGTGCTTAAAGAACCTAATACTATGAATTGTTCAAATTGACCCCTCTTCTTTAATTCAACTAGTTATAATTGATAGAAAATGATCATGTGGTTTCATTTTGCTGGTTTGCATGTGACGATTTTACTATAAAAAAAATATTTTTTTAAAAATAATACATGCACAATATATTACCATTTTTTTTTGTTAATTTGAGATGGTGGGTCAATTTGGGCAACTCTTAAACCTAAAGAATTAATAATACAAAATTGATTGCATAAGGGGTTAGTTTGCGACAAATCCAAACCATGGGGGGTTGTTTTGCATTTTGCCAAAAAAAAATTCACATAGAAATTACGTGGTAATTGTTAAAATAGTGGTTAAAGGTTTAAATTTATTATTTATAATAATTTAAACTTTTGAGACAATGAGTAATTTATCATAAATCTAGGAGCAATTGGTCTTAAGCTAAAAAAGTTAAATTTTTCGCTTATTAAGGGGGAGTATGGATCCACAACTAGTGGAAGTATTCAAATCTATATATATGTAAAAGTTGAAGCATATCATTTATTGTTCTTACGCTCTAGTTGAGCCACATCATCGCCATGTCACAATTTATTTATTTATTTATTTTTTTGGGTTTCCACTTCACATATTATCTATAATCAATAATCTTTTCTCTCTCTCAACTCATCATCATCATATTCTCAAAAAAAAAAAAAAAAAAAAAAAGTCGTCATCATCATCATCTCATCATTAATTTCCCAACTTATTTTTACACATTCTCCAACCTTTTCCCCCCATTTTACCTTTTCATATCCCCACTACTATCTACCTTAAAGAAGTTGATGAATTTTTGTGTTCTCTATAACTCTACTTTAGGTTGATGTGATTTAATTTTTAATTTTTAATTTTTATTTGTTATCTTTTGTTTTCTTTGGTTTTATAGATGATATCTTATTGAATTATAAAGATAATATATAAGAAATATAATGTTCTTATTTTTCTATAAAATTTTTTTATTCTCTCTCTCTCTCTCTCTCTCTCTCTCTCTCTCTCTCTCTCTCTCTCTCTCTCTCTCTCAATTTTATATTCTTCCTTGCAAATCTATTTTGGGTTAATACGTATTGGTGTTGTATTTTTGAGTTTCCTATCACAAGTAGTCTCTCTCCCTCTTGTACTTTTGGTTAGATTTTTGTTTGGGTTAATACTTAGTATTTTGGAAGTGATAATTAAATTTGAATAATACATTTGAAACTTAAAAAATATAGTTGTAAAGAAAAAAATTTTGGGAAATATATCAAATTGGTCCTGTTTGGTCCACTTTGCTCTATCCGGTCTAGTTCGGTCCAATTCAGTCCAAATCGGTCTATTTGATCTACTTAGTTCACTTCGGTCTATTCCAGTCCAATTCAGTCCACTTTTTTCTATTCGGTCCATTTAGTTCATATATGTCCATTTCGGTCCACTTTGATCCATTTGGTCTAATTCGGTTTATTTCAATTCACTTCTGTCTATTTGGTCAATTTGGTGTACTTACTTAAGAATGGAAAAAAGACATATTTTGAGTTTTAATTATTATGATAATATCCTTTAAAAGTTTGTTTGGATATCATTTATTTGGCTGAAAACTGAAAACTGAAAAGACTGTAGCATAATAACTTTTAAATGTGTAAATAGTGCCGTGGGACCTATTCTTAATGAAAATTTTGTTGAAAAAGAGGTTTGTGGGTCCTGTGAATAGTGCACGGGACCCACTAAAAAGCACTAAAATGTACTTCTCAATGGAAAAAAAAAAAAAAAAAACTGCGTTTTAGCTGTACCCAAACGGATACTAAGAGAATCAAGAATTTGAATATTTTATTTGAAACTTAAAAATTTTAGTTGTACCAAAAAAAAAAAAAAAAAAACTCTATAACATAATTTCGAAGAATATGGACCACTTTATAAATGAATAATATTACTCATCAATCAAACACATTCAAAATAATAGAATGATATTGGTGAAGATAGATGATAAATAATTTTAGAAATTGTTTAGTATTTAGGAAGAACAAAATTATCTTCAACAAATTTTGGAGAACAAATTATACATTATATTACAATTACAAAATGATTATCTATTTCTATGCATATCATGGGTTTGCAATTGGTGATAGTTTAATAATTAAAGTCATCATTTTCTAACAATTTAAACTTTAAAAAATAGATGATATTTTATCACAAAAAACCCAAATGGCATTTTTGGGTTAGCCATTGGTACTTGATAATTGCCTTAGATCAATGGGGTTGAAAGAATTCTGCACCCCCAACGTAATATAAAATTAGCAGCAATTTGAGCTTTTGGGTGGCGTGGAGGGAAGCTAGGAAGTCCCGAGCCAAGCTTTACCCATGTAAAAATGTGGTGTTACTTTCAAGTTTCAACTCACAGCTAATTGGCAAATGTTCAAGCATTCGGATAAGCTTTTGCTCAACAGAAGGCAGCAAACTTATCATCGAATAGATCAGTTAATTCATTTCAAACGTTATCCAATTATGATGTGTACATGATAGCTGCATAATTTATAAATCTCTCATATAAATGTTTCTGCACTTGGTACCTTTCGTTTTCCTTTGAATTTCCCTAGAGAGACTTGGAACGCGTGTTTGGGACTGATACAGAGAGCATAGATTTGATAACCAGAATGGGAAATTCACGTTTACCAAAAAAACATGGAAGATTCAGCGTTTCGAAGGGATGGAGAGTGGAGACAATGGGGAGGTCACTGTCCATTCGGCCATACTAATGGACAGTTTGCGATAGCATGCAATTTTGATATACACGGCTATCTTTTAATGAAAGAGACTATACTTATCCATCTATTTTTATGATTAAAAAATGAAGTATTTGGTTTCGAATTCTTTGACTTTGGTGATGACAATAAATATCATGAGTCTATTTAGATACTATTTATTGTTGAAAATTGAAAATATTGTAGCAAAATAATTTTTAAATGTGTGGATAATACCGTGAGACCTATTCTTAATGAAAGTTTGGCTGAAAAAAGAGATTTGTGAATCTCGTGAACAGTGCACGGGACCCACGCATAAAACGCTGGACGCGCAAATGTTAGATGTTTGCGCCATCCAAATTTTCACTATGTGTAGTGTGAGAGTTTTGATGTGACTATCATTTGAATTGTTCATTAAGTAGGGGTGGCAATTTGTGTTCACGTGTCAAATTTGTGTCGTGTCAATTAATGAGTATTTGACGATATTGGTCAACACTAACTCGACATATTTATTAAATGGGTCAAGATTTCTTAATCCTAACACGACCCATTCATTAAACGGGTAAGTCGTGTCAACCTGTTTATTAGGTTTTATTAAAATGAAAAAAAAATTATGAAAAAACAAACAAATAAAAATTTTTAATATAAAATTTAGAACTAACAGTAATTGTATCTCAAATAATCATTCAAAACTAAAGTATATCACAATATTACAAATAATCAATCACAATATGTCAAAGAAAATAAACTACAACAACTAATAAGTTTATATGCCTAGAGTCTGAAGGGCATATTGGTAAAATGTCATTTAATTAAATGGGTCAGATGAATTAAACGGGTTCTATATGTTCAACACTAACCCAACCTATTTATTAAATGGGTTAGTCGTGTCAACCCGAATATGACATGAATTTGTTAAATCTCAACCCATAACCTGCTAATTTCATGTCGTGTCGGGTTCGCGAGTCGTGTCCAATTTTGCCACCCCTATTATTAAGGGAAGCAATACATAAACTCCTATTATTAAGTCATGGTAGTAGTTATAAGTCTTGTCTACTCACTCTCTTACTTTCTACTCCCTATATCTTCTGTCTATATTATCTAAAAAAAAGGGTCACGGTGGTAATATACACTACCCACCTTTCGAGCGCGCGCATATAAACAAATCACATTTATCTTTTACCATGGGTAGTCTAGTGCCTATTGATATGACAATTTTCTTACTACAATTATATTGGGATTTTTCAATAGTAATCGGAGTCTTGGGTATGTGAAACTTTTCTAATTTGTTTGATGGTATACAAATTTCACTATTTCTTTCATAATTAACAATAATGATATCAATGATGATCTCATATGAAATCTGTCACTTTAACATCCTTTGCTTAGATTCATTTAATTTGAAGTATTGATTCAATTCAAAAAGAGATTATATTTTGTAATTTTATAATCCATTTAATTGTGATAAAAAAAAGTTCTGAAATTTGTGACAATATGTAGCATTGTTGAAAGTTTATATAGGCTTTTTGTGAGGGTAAACAACACCACCACCTAAATTTAAAAGTTTAAAGCTAAATCAGTAAGTTTATGCTTTACAATTTTTCGATTTTTTGTTTTGATCTTCCGTTTAATTAGCTAGTGATCAGTTAGTGTAAATGGTAGAAGTGGTTACGATTTATGAGCCTACGAGTCACAACCAAACCAATCAACGGGTATGATTGTCTAAGGCCATTGAGCTAACTTTGTTTTTTTTTTTTTTTTTTTTTTGGAAGTGTCATTGAGCTACCTTGAGCCCAACTCAACGGCCTAGTAGATTCAACAAGTTAAGCATGTTGGGCTGAGTATTTGAGAATTTAATGTGTGCTTGGCAACTTGGTTTAGCTTTTTACAAGACTAGTTTTTTATAATTTTTTTTTAAGGTTTTGGGTACAAGTGTAATTTACAATTTTATTTTAAAAAAATGAATTTACAATTTTACAGTTTTTACTTGATGCCATATTGATTAATTATCTATGACTTATTAATTATCTCTCCCAATCCTCATCAAAATGAGAGTTTTGTTCTATCTTTCACCAAAAAAAACGCACAAATTCTTTTTAGTACAGTAATTATTTTATGTTATGTGTGCTTCACCTATTTTAAATTTTAAATATAAACATTATTAAAAAATTTGGACATTGTGTATAAAATTATTGACGTTGTGTGTATGAAGTGTACATTATTGAGTGTGAAAAAATAATTATAAAAAAAGATTATTGTACATTGAATATGACCTTTTAAATGTAATCCTACCTATGTTCTGTAAATAAACAAAAAGTTAGTGTTAATACTAACTAGAATCCATTTAAAATATAAATCATGCCAAAGCACATGAAATAAATAATTAAGAGCCCTTCTACCGACATTCCCAAAGTAAAAAACCTTTGTAAATAAGCATTACCTTCAAAAATTTAGAGAGAGAGAGAGAGAGAGAGAGAGAGAGAGGGAGAGAGAGAATCGAATGCAATTCCTTTATATTTTCAGTCAAGACACTCAAACTTTCACCCATCATGGCATTTGCCATTACAAAGCAGTGTAAGTACTATAATTAATGGACATTCTCGATATTTTCATTCAAGGAAGATACTCAAACTTGCATGATTTGTGACCTGCCACCAAAGACAAAGAAGAAAAATCATGACATTTTCCACTACACAGGCTAGTAAAACCAATTAAGATAATGTATTCAATTGTCACCTCATTGCCTTTAGTACAATCTACTGATTTCCATCCACCCTTGGATGCTTTCTAGTTTCTAGTACAACCTAAAGATCTCTTGCTCAAAATCCATTCTAAAATAGATGACAAACCCTTCAAAAATCAAGTAATTTCCGCATGGATTATACCTTAATTTAGGCACATGGACTTGTATTCTCAACTTCTATAGGTCAGTGTTATTGTATTAATTTGATTGAACAGTAAGATTATATTGACACAGATCTAATTTCAGAAATCCTGAGTAAAATTTCTAAACATCTCACATCATTCAATAGACTTGAAGTATAGTGAATTATAGTGTGATTCCTTTTTCTTTCCTCCATTAAGTAGTAGGTCCAATTAAGAAGCTATAAAGTATACAGAAACAAATTAAATTGCAATCCTGTTATTAATCTAAGTTGAAAAGAGAGTTGTGTGGGATTGGGATTTCTTAAATATCTTACTTGGGTCAAGATCTGTGATCATTGCAGCAGCGTTAAAATAGCAAGTAGCTCCAATGTGCTTGAATTTCTGATAGTAGTTGTTGAAGGCATAAGAGGCATGATCCCTTATTGTATTTGGTAAGTAGCAGGGCTTGTTTACTTGTATTTTGCTGCAATCTGCTCCTCCTTTTCCACAAGCCCAGTTAAGGGCCTTAAGCAGCTCATCATCTGGGGTCTGCTCATCAGCTATGCACCATTCCTCAAATTGCCCATCTAACATTAATCACCAAAAAAAGTTTATAATTAGACACAGAATTTGATGATTAGGAACCACATATAATATATGAAGGGCTATGAACTTTGTTAAAGTTCAACCTGCTAACAAGTAACACAAAAACATGAATCATTGGCTTCTTAACATAAAGTGAAAAGTTAAAAGGTATACATATCACAAGGCACAAAATAGAGTGCTTTGAAATGAAGAAAGAGCAATATGTTTTTGTTTAATTTTTTTCATATCCATCCATGTACCATGCATTTGTACCCTTATAAAATTTGTTTTGCAAATCAAACAGTGCTACATATTCGTTATCCACCATGTTAATAATTATAATAAAAAAGGGATAATGATGATTCTACCAGATTTTTGCAGGATGAGTGTCAAAAGGAGCAGAGCTAGAAGAGTTCTTATAAAAGCAGATGACATTGTTCTCCAGAAGCTGCTGCAGGAGCTTAATCTATAGCCAGAATTGGACATTCACATTACAACCAACAGTAAATCCTATATATCAAGTAACTTTGATACTATCAAAGAAACTCTCAGCTTTAACGAAAGCTGAGATACCCGTTTACAAAAAAAGAAAAAAAAAGAAAAAAGAAAGTTGAGATACCATTCTATATGCATTCCTTCAATCGTACGTAAAAAATTTAGATTTGCTTTTCTTTGAAATGCCTAACATACCCTCATTTCTAAATTTTGATTCCGAAAATCATTTACAAAAATGCTAAAAACGGATACCTTTGATTTAGTGTTTGAAAAAAAGGTGTACCCATGTCCCATTTCGGACATGTTGAGTTCCTTGATTGACTAAAAGGAACATTAATTGAGCTTAATTTTAGTCCGATTACAGGATCTCCGAAGACAAATTTAGTTCCTATAAATATTATATTAAGGGTTCACAGTTAAATAACAATTTATAATAATAAAGATGAGATAGGTTCAAGTTACACCTGGTGTAACTTCATAAGAGTTACACCTTTTTTGGACCATTGATTACTATTAGATCTAAAGGTCAAAAAACACTCATAATAATGTCATTATTACTTCTTAAAAATTAGTGATTTAGGCATTAACTCTTCTTATTAAAGGAAAAAAAAAATTGTAGCATTAACTACTTTTAGGCCATCACCATTGATTTCTAGGGAGTAATATATTACTCACTCGGTCTTTTCTTCCCAACAAAAATCAAAGAACCTTTTTTTCTTTATAATTTGGAAAATAAAAAACTTATCCCATTACGTACCTAAAATCTCATAATTGGTATGATCTATAAGATCAAAGATGGAAGATTGGTAACTAAGAAACGTGGATTGAAAGAGAAAAAATTAGGAGCACAAGTTTTGAACTATTGAAGGAGACTAGGCTGAGAGAGAGTGGGAGGTATGAGTGCTTAAATAGAATGAGGGTTAAAGCTGTGGAAATGGGCTTGGGATTGGGGGATAATTACGAAAGTGCACCTTGACTTCCTTTAGAATGATGTTTGAACGTGAACGGTTGAAAGGGAAACAGGGACAGATGAAAGAAAAAAGGTTTTGATTTTGTCAGTTTATTCACTAAAATGCTCTTTTGGCTGACTAACTGGGTATAGACTGAGTAATAATGGTGATGGCCTAAAAGCACATGGTGCAAGAAGAAAGATGTGAGAGAGGATGAGAGGAAGAAGATGAAGACGTGGAGGACAGTGGAGAGTTAATACTATAGTTCTTTTTTTTTTTTCTTTAATAAAAAGAGTTAATGCCTAAATCACTAATTTTTAGAAAGTAATAATGATATTACTATAAGTGTTTTTTGACCCTTAGATCTAATACTAATCAATGGTCTAAAAAAAGTGTAACTCTTGTGAAGTTACATCAGGTGTAACTTGAACCCATCTCAATAAAGATATAACTGTTAAGGATTTTCTATTGTGAACATTAATCATCAAGCTGAACCACATAAATTCTTACTTCCAGTCTCTTTCTCTGGCCAAATATTTTATTTTTTGTTACTTTTATTTTAATTTGGTATTAGATATATTTTTCCATGGCCTTTAATAGTTTTCGAGCAACCCACCACCAATCATCGCTCAACTACAACTAGCCATCGTATTCTAGCCACTTCTGGCCATTGTTTTCCTTCGGACATGACACTTTCCCACTCTTTTTTTGGACTATAATTTTGGGCCTATTTTCCTATTTGAGGTAATCATATCACATCATGCAAATAGCTGCATCAATCAATCCTTTTGGGATCAATCTAAATGAAATTTGCCAACTCTCTCACATGATTCATCATGACTGTCCTTTGCCAATATTCCTTAGGCCATTAGTGTAGCCATCCTTGGGCCAGAGTAGCCGCTCTTTGGTCATTTGTGCAACTATTCTTATGCCCTAGTAGTCCTCTTCCAGCATTCATTCATTATCCGTTGTCATCATCAACATTTTGCACGATTCATTCCACCTTATGCCTGACCCATATCATCTTCAAGGCATCTCCATGTACTTGCATTCCAAACTCAAGGCATCATTTGACATCTACCTTAAGCTTGAGGGAGGATGTTAGTATATGATGCATATCGCATTTAGCACATGTTGAGATCCTTGTTTGACTAAAATTAAGGAACATTAATTGTTTTTTATTTTAGTCCAATCAAGGGATTCTCCTAAGTCAATTTTACTTCTTACATGTATCTCACTTTGTAAAATTCTTAGAAAAATCTAAATAAAATTGAGAGAGTTTTATTGATTGGAAAGGGAAATACAATTAATTGAATTGAAAAATACATAGCCTATTCTATTTATACATAGTTCTAATCAAGTATAACTAACTTCCTAAAATGGCCCCAAAAAACTATTACTTGAATTTTTTAGAAATGTACACGTGTCACCTAGGTATAACAAACTTTGTTATTCCCTAAATTCACGAAACTAACTCCTCAAAGCTCTGAATGAATAGCTCATGATAAGGTATCTTCTCAATTACTTCTAAAATCTCTATGCTAACCTAGGTAGGCTCTGATGCTACCTTTGTGGACGTGGAGCGTCAAGCCGAACCATATAAAGCTTTCCTTTTGCTCTCCACTTCCCTCTCTAAATCTTATATTTTTCTTTTATTTTAACAGAAAGGGCCAGACATGTTATCAACTAATCATTGAAGTGAAAGCAACTTGCTACTTTATGAGTGAAAGTTGTATTCCACATCTAACAGATGTTTTATCATCTAATGGTCAAAGAATCGATCCCTTTAGCTTGATCTAGCCTCCCATTGAAGCGTTGGCTGATACGTATGGAATACTTTCTGTGCATTTTTATCACTTGTTTTATACGTTTCTGATAAGTGTCTTTTCAAGTCTTCATACACAAGACATTAAAGTATGTTATACAAACCGTATACCAAGGAAACTCAAAAGAAAAAATAAAGAAGTGAAGTGTTCATTTTTAAAATTCCACAACAATGCTAAATATTGTCCCATTTTAGTGCATCTTGCACATGTATAACCAAAGAAGCCATAGCTAAAGGAACAACTTAAAACACGACAATCCAAAACACATTACAAATTTGAGATAAAGTAATTTAATGAAAAGAATGTATAAATTGGATATAATAAATATACCATTTATCGTAAGAGTATTGTTTATTACACAGTACACCCAATAACTCCCTAAGAAGTTATTCATTCATCGTAATAATCTCAATTAGAATTGAGTTGAAGAAGGTTTCAAAGACAAATTTATGCCCCCCAAGAGTTGCTGCAAACCATGAATCTCCACCTCGTCCATTTCATTCTCCTCCATATCATACCAAAAAAGTTTTTCCATCCTGGCCTCCTGCAGGAACAGAATTTGACCACCACTATTTGAACAAAATAATGGGCCTCAAATGCCCATACACGTCCTTTCTAACACAACACAACACAACAATCTCAGTGTACTTCACCCCGAACTCCTCCTTATCACATGCAGATCTACACAACGCATATGAATATGATGGTAGTAAACTAGTAATACAAAACACATAGTTTTCCTCCCAAGTTTGTTTCAAACTCCCAAACCCACTGAGGCACCACTTGGAAATTCTTAGGCCCAAGATCGAAAACAACGATTTTTTGATCCTTGTGTCATACTTAGGGCCGGCTCAATAACTTTTGGGAGCCTAAAAGCAAAAAATTTAAATGAAGCCTTTTAACAAAAAATGAGGCCTTTTTTTTTTTGTTTTTTGTTTTTTTTTAATAAATTTTTAATATTGAAGTTTTTCATATCAAAATAGATATTTTTTAGTAGACACTTATAATGAGCAACAAGTATATAAATAAATAAAACACGATTCATAATTGAAAATTATAATTTAACTAAAAATAAAATTTAAAGTATAGAATAATAGAACTTGATTTATCAACACCAATCAATGACGAAGCCAGAAATTTGAGTCGGGGGGGGGGGGTGTGGGGGGCAAGATAAAAGACAGAATTAAAAGTAAAAAATTAATCTGAAAAATATTAATAACAAAGTAAATAACCAACTATATGCTAATGAAATTCCCATACACAATCTAACATAAAATGTAAACTTTAATTTATTTTTTCACACCTCTTTTAATTTATTCAATTGCTCTCAACGATTTTTCATATTTTGAAACCACTGCATGATTTTTTCGCATTCAATAGTCTTAAAGATATCTTTATCAATGTATGTGACTAAACAATCATTTATCCATTGATCTCCCATTTGATTGTGTAATCAATTTTTAATTATGTTCATTGTTGAAAACATTCTTTCAATAGTAGCTGCTACAACCTATAAGATCAATGTTGAGGTCACTAACATGTAAAACAATGGATATAAAACATCATTTTCCATTTCTACCATTATTTTAATATAAAAGTTGTTGAAGTGTAGGTCTATTTATGTGAGAGCATTAGCATTGGTAGTGCTAAAAATCCATATTGCTATTTTTAGCACCATCAATACTAAAAAGCTTGCTGCAATGGTGGAGGAAAAGCAAAAAAATTTGACTGTTGAGCTACAATGCATAGCCAAATATGTCTGTGCACCGTAGCTAAGATGGTATTTTTATTTTATTTTATTAGAAGTTATATTATTTTATTGTGTTGATGGTGGTGGTTGTCATTTTTTGTAGTAGATATATTATTTTATTGTATTGAATGTTAAAATAAATTTACTGATGTTAAGTGTTTTGTAAAATGAGGTAGTAAAATAGATAAAGCGGTTTTTTGTGGTTTCAAATTGTGAAATTTTTGGCACCACCAATGATGCTTTAAGAGAAGCTGCCATGGGAATTGAAAAAAAAAAAAGAGAAAAGTTGTTTGTCCTTTTGTGGTGTAGGGGGGCAAATAAGACATTTTTGTACAATATAGTAATATTATACTATTATTAGAGATATATTTGGAAGTTAGGGGGGCACATGCCCCCCCTTGACTCCTCTGCCCGACTACCCCTGATACCAATGTTGCAACTTAACTAATGTTGTGACGACTTTATAATCTAAACCTCCACAAATAAAAATTAATTTATTACATGGTTTAAGAAATTAATATCAATTAATATCACCAATATAAATTGGTTGATATGATATATATATCAAATTATCAATTTGTTTTATGATTGATAAGTTATAAAGCAAAAGATTTGCACATCACGTGGCTCACTCTCAGTAGCTATGTGATATGTTTAGAAAGAGAATAATAATAAAAAAATAGAGTGAGCCACGTGGCTCACTCTCTCACTTCTATGTTTAGAGTTAAGCTATTAAAAAAAAAAAAAAAGCTAAAAGAGAAACAAGAAATAGAGTGAGATCTTAAAGCCAAACTAGAAGGGAGAAAGATCTGAAGCCCAACAAATTTCAAGCTGCTACAGAGAGTTTAAATGGAGAGAATGACAAAGTTTCTAACAATGAGTATAAAAATCTAAGGTTTGAGTTATTGAGAGAGAGAGAGAGAGAGAGAGAGAGAGAGAGAGAGAGAGAGAGAGAGAGAGAGAGAGAGAGAGATTTTTCTGTTTGTGTAGTATGAAAGATAATCAATTCTACGTGCCCATGAAAAGTTTTTATTTATGTTTTTTCTTTGATAGAAAAATATTTTTGATGCATTGATTTGTTTTTTTGGCCTTAATTAATACGCTTATAGAGAAGAAAATATTCTTATTGGTTCAAATTTGGGGCTTTAGACAATTGCTTTTGTTGCTTTTTGAGTAGAGCTGGCCTTAATCATACTCAAATGCCATCTAATGAAAAGCCCCTCATACTTGTTATTGAGTATTTCCATAGCAATGCTCTCTCCTCTCACATGAGGAGTGGGTTCCACACATGAGGCCCACCCCTCAAGTGAGAGGGGAGGGCATTGCTTTGGGAGTATTGAATAAGTTCCTCATGCTTGAACTCCTATCTTTGAGAAACCTTGAATGAAATAATGTGAACCCTTTAACCTTCTCCATTAATTGCTTCTCATAATATTAAGTATAAACTATTGCCTCATTTAGAAACAAAACCAAACCTTCATTGCCCTAGGAGGGGTGGCCTAGTAGTAAGGATCCTGCGTGCATGTGCAATGATCCCACATTCAAACCCTGGCGAGTACTGGGGATGGGAGGTAGGAGCATTCATGCGTTATGCCTTACTGCTAGCTCTCTTGAGGTGCTAGGGTGAGGTTTGTGGCAACCCCGTCATAGTACCTATGGCTCAATCCAACATTCCCTAGTGGGGGGTGCCCTTATGGTCATGCCCAAGGGGGTGAGTCACACATGGTCGCCCCCGCCCCCCTTTTGATTATAATAATAATAATAATAATAATAATAATAATAAAACAAACCTTCATTGCCTCTATACTTGCATAACACAATCCTCAGTTCATCATCAATCATGTACCAACTTGTAATTATCACTATCCAAGTCATACCCAAATCTATATACGCAGCCCTCGCATTTCCCATAACCATAGCCACGAAAATTCAATGGAAGAGAACGACAAGGTCTTGTGCTTGAGTACTACGTAGTATACTTTAATAAACCCTCAAAAAACAAAGGTCAAAACAGGTCCACTTTTTTGTAGTATACTTTCCTGTGGAAAGATTCCAAACAAAAAAAGCCATTGCATGAGCCCACCCTAGAAGTTTTTGGCTTCTGATTTTAGAGGGTTTCTTAGTTTGACAGATTTGTGGAAGGAAACTGATTCACTGAATTTGTGTTCACCCAATGGAGATCTCTCCTATGTGGTTTCCAAGGATGATGCCGAGATTGGTCTGTGTTCGGACCCTTTGCAGTGGAGGTTGATGAAGAATATATGGATCCTCCAATATTGTTGAACACCATTGTTTTGATAAGCTTTTGAAACTTACCACACTCTTTGTAGGTATTCGGGACATGATGTCAAAGAACAGTTTCGAAGGGACATTCAGGTTCTTCTTCTTTGACATGAGTGGTTGGTCTGTGTTAGGATTAGTGGCTTGAATAGTGCAGGTGAGAGTGCATAGTCATTGTCTTGGAAGGATTTGTAAACCAAGTCCTAGTTATATTAGGACTTGTATAGCTGACTTTGTGATATGCTCTCAAATAATATACCTCAGTCGACTTATACTTTATATAAATATATTTGTTATGCATCAATTGATTAAGTTAGTGAAAAAAACGCAGCTGCATATTACTTTAGGGTTCTAAGCCGTACTTTGTTTTGAGAGAGAAATTTAGGATTTCTCCAGTCACGTGCTTCTGGTGATTGAGAGCGCTTTCGGGTGTATTTGGGGTTTGGGTTTTGTGAGTGTTTTGGTACCACCTTTGTAATCTCTTTCTTTTGTTAGTGAAACTTTCTCCTTGATGCCGCCCATGAACGTAGCCCAGAAGCTAAACCACATAAACCTTTGTGTTCTAGTGTGATTGTTTCTTTTGTCGTTCTATTTCTATTTTGCATAAACCCACTTTTATTTGGATACATACACAATAAATTGATATTCATGCTTCTGCTATTCTCAAAAAATTGGTATTAAAGTTTTCGCTTTTACAACAAATTGGTATTAGAACCTTGGGTTCTTTGTTTCACGTTAAGATTGACAAATTCAACGGGAAGAATGATTTCAGTTTATGGCATGTGAAGATGCGTGCTTTGCTAGTGCAACAAGGATTGTGGAAAGCACTGAAGGCAAAAGATGCTTTGCTAGCAACGTTATCCGGTGAGGAAAAAGAAGATCTCTTGGAACGGGCACATAGTGCAATTCAATTGTCCCTTGCAGATGAGGTTCTAAGAGAAATTGTAGATGAAGATATAGCTGCGGGATTGTGGCTCAAGTTGGAAAGTCGATACATGACCAAGTCTCTTACAAATCACTTGTATATGAAGTAGCGGTTATACACAATTCGAATGAAAGAAGGTACACCTATTTCTGAACATCTTAATGAATTTAATAGAATTGTTATTGGTTTGAAAAATATTGAGTGCAAAGTAGAAGATGAAGATCAAACCTTTATTTTATTATGCTCATTACCTCCTTGTTTTGATCACTTTGTCGATACCATGTTATATGGTTTTGGGAGATATTCTATCTCAATTGATGATGTCAAAGATGCATTGAACTCTAAGGAGTTAAAGAAAAAGGTTTTTGAAAATTGGGGTGATAATCATGCTAATGGTCTTGTTGCTAGAGGTAGACCCAATGACACAGGGTCTAGTAGTAATAGAGGAAAATCTAGGTCAAAGTCTAGATCTAGAAAGGGAAAGTGTCGCTATTGTAAAAAGGATGGACACTGGAAAAAAGAGTGCAAGATACTCAAAGAGAAAAAGGAGAAGGCTTCTAATACTAATGATATAGCTAGTGTTGCAAAAGTTAATTCTAAAGGTGAATGTTTAATTTTAACAGTATCTATTGGTCACTCTGGTGATGCTTGGGTTCTTGATTCAGCTTGCTCCTGACTCCCAAAAGAGATTGGCTTACTACCTATAAGTCAATTAGTGGTGGTGAAGTTCTGATGGGAAATAATATGACCTGTAAGGTTGTGGAGATAGGAATTGTGCGAATTAAGATGTATGATGGTGTTGTTAGGACTTTGTCTGATGTCCGTCCTGTGCCAGATCTAAAGAAAAATATTTTGTCTTTAGGTATATTCAATTCTCAAGGGTATAAATACGTAGGTGAATGTGGAGTTTTGAGAATCAGTAAGGGTGCTTTGGTTTTCATTAAAGGAAAAATGGTGAATGGTCTCTATATGCTACAAGGAAGCACAATTATAGGTTCTGCAGCAATATCTTCATCCTTAGATTTAGACTCAGATAATACTTATTTATGGCATATGAGATTGGGGCATATGAGTGAGGTAGGCATGTCAATATTAAGCAAATGAGGTTTGTTGAATGGTTAGAAAATTGGAAAGATGGACTTTTGTGAACATTGTGTCTTTGGAAAGTAGTGCAGGGTCAAGTTCAGTATAGCTAATCACAGGACTAAGGGTACAGTAGATTATATCCATTTCGATCTTTGGGGTCCTTCTCCTATCTGTTCTAGGGGTGGTTACTGATATTTGTTGACTTTAATTGATGACTATTCAAGGAAGGTTTTGGTGTATTTTTTGAAAAATAAGAGTGCTATTTTTGTCACCTTCAAGCAATGGAAGATGCTTATTGAGAAGTAGACTGGTAAAAAAATTAAGCATTTAAGGACAGATAATGGTTTGGAATTTTGCTCAGGTGAATTTGATGAGTTCTGCAAAAATGAAGGCATAGTGAGACACCGCATTGTTAGAGGAACACCACAACAGAATGGGTTGCAGAACATATGAACAGAACTCTATTGGAGAGGGCTTGTTGTATGCTTTCAAATTGTGGTTTGTTTAAGGACTTTTGGACTGAGGCAATTAATATGGCTTGCTATTTAGTTAATAGGTCTCCATCATCTACCATTGAATGTAAGACTCCTTTTAAGGTGGTTTGGTGCTCCTGCTAATTACTCTTGTGCGCACCCAAAGCGAGATTGCCAAGCAGACTCTCTCTTAGGCTCACAATCTATTTGTAATGTAGGCTTTGGATTTCCTACCTTGGGTGATTCTTATTCAGCTTAGCACTCCTTCACTCTCCCTTTGATGACTCTACCTTTCTCAACTCTATACCACATTTAGAACCTTTCAACAACCTTCTTCCCTTCTTTGCTTCTTCTATTTATAACCCAAAAGTTGGTGGGGGATTATGATTATTTTCATTGTTAGTAGGAGAGGGGGGTCCAATGTCATTAAACTTAAGTGGGAGTTTAGTTGGGAGTGGAGAGTGGTAAGAGTGGCATTGGAACTAGTTCCCACTGTTGCATGTATGCTCGGCAGTGATATTTCCTAGGGCACTACCGTGCACCCAGAAATCAATATGCCGAGCAATTGCCTTATTGCTCAGGGAAAAGGTTTACTGAGCATTAAGGTTTGGGTGGCAAAGCCAGGTCTGTGCCAACCAAGATCATTTGCCCGTTGAGCTTTGAGACAGCGTGAAGTTTGAGCCTACAACTACTTAGGGGCTTGAGCTTAAGCCCTAGGTAGAGAGGGTTTGAGGTTTTTGGGCCATATTGTGGAGCTAAGGCCCAAGTCCCAAGTGGGACTAGGTATCTCGGTGTCGTACATTAGCCCCTCCTTGATTTGTGCCCAGCCCTTTGGGACGAATTAAGGAATTAGAGTAACAACAGACATCCTGGAAGTTCAATGGGTGAGTATTGGATAATTCAGAAGCTCATTAATGTTCTCTCAAAAGGTGTGTTGTACCTAGCCGTCTGGCTCTGCTATCATCATCACCTGACGGTTTGTGAATCGAGACAGCGCACGTGTCGATTACCATAGATATTCGTAAGGTTTTCTGCCTCATTATTGTTAATTAAGACTTATTATTGTTAATGAAGCGTTACTTATTCCTTCTTGGCTCCTATAAATAAATTTTCCCAAGTCATTCCTTCACTTTTTCACTCTCTACTCCCTGAGTTTCCTCTCTACCCTGCATTCATCTGCGCGCTTATTCTCCAGCCCAGAATTTCTCCCTTTCCTAGAGCCCAAACAAAGTAAGTCCTTAGCCACCTTTAGGCAGGGCTTTAACATCCCTAATGATGTGGATGTGGCATATTGCCATGAGAGCAAAATTGCTTTCCATAGGGGGTAATACTACTTTCTTTCCTTTAATGGTGATTTTGGAGGGCAGAGTTAGATTTCCCGTGGACCCTCTCTTACTTAATACTCTTAGGTACTATAGGCTGTGCCCCCACCAACTTCCCCCCAACTTTTACCGGGTAGTTAGTTTTGTAAGTAGGTTGAATCAGATGTTCGGCTTGCAGTTAGACCACCACGATATAAACCACATGTATAGTTTATGTGGGAATAAGAAAACCAATTATTACTTAAAAGTTAGGGATATGAGGGTACGACTGATCTCCTGCTTACTTGATTCAAATAGGAATTCTGTCGGGGAGTTCGTTCGGGTGTGTAACAACTAGTTTGCTGGTGAAATCCCTTGCCCCCTCACAAGGCGTGAAGTGGGTTTGTACTGATCACTAATTTGCTTTTATTTTCTATTCATTATTATATGTGTGCACATACTTCATGCCACAATGATTCTGATTATTCTGATAATAACTAGTGGTATTTCTTGTTGTAGATGATAGATTGTTTACCTCGGATATCAGAGCAGTGCATGTTTGGGATCTGAATTTTGTGCTAAGATTCGAGATTTTTGTTCATTGGGACGGGCAGCTCCAAGCGTCCCATTTGATTCTTAGCATTGATCCTGTGTACTCCACTTGGCAAGCCTTTAGCCAAGCTCTACTAGTTGATAGCCCTCTGTTATCTTACGTCGACGTACGGCACGTGAACTTCATTCCCTCGAAATTCACAGTGGGCAAGGCGCGTGACCTCGGTCCTCGGTACATCTGTTCTGACGAACATAAACCCGTGCGGGACGAGTCGGCCGAGCATGTGTCCCGGCACCACTGAGAACAAGCGCACGAGCCTGTTCAAGCTGAAGCCCTCGCTCAACTTGAAGCGCTTGCTAAACCCGAGGTTCCAGCTCAAGAAGTTGAGGAAGTAGTCATCGAATCTATCAGCTCCTCCGAAACCGAATCTAATCAAAGTGGAGACATGGTGACTTGAAGAGCAATGACAATTAGCCATTTTGTGCCCAGTGTGGTACTGGCCGCATAGTAGCCACCACCTCAAGGACGTGGTCAAACTCCCCCTCCTCTTCCTCCTTCTCCTGTTCTCGGCCGAACTTGGAAGAGGCAACGTACTTTCAAGCAAACTTCCATCGGTTCGGGCGTCGTGCCTATCATTATCCCTCCCTCATCATCACGGGGCATTCTCATCCGGGAGCCTACGGGTCAAGTCGGGATGAACGTAGTGTCATCCTTTTAGGTTGCGCCGGGCTGGCAGCCCACGTTCCAGATGGACGGTAAGCCCCTGTCTGTGACTACAAGTGTGTAGGTGTGGGAGAAAGGTGAGGGAAGCTGTGTTGCCCAAGCTCTGGTGCATGGGCTATTTCTGCTCGAGGATGTACATGCCTTTGAGGAGGGCACGGATGAGTCCATGGGGAGGAGATTGCAGTGGCATACTGTTGCGATAACTTAATCATTTCCTTTTACCTTTCATTTTCCATTTTACTAGTGACTCCTATGAACTTTCTTTTTGTTTTTATACTTATCATCCTTGCTTCCTCAGGTTGCCTAGCTGGTGCATATACTGAGTGGACAGCTAAAGGAGCTTGACGAGGATGTCGGTCGGGAGAAGGCCCTTAAGGACGTGGCTGAGGCAACCGTGAAGGAGAAAATCAAGGTTGCTGTGTCTGCAGAGAAGAAGGCAGTTGCGTCCGGGAAGGCCAGGGTGGCTGTGGAAAAGAGATTTTCGGAGTTGGTGGTCAAGCTTAGGGAGATCGAGCTGAAACTGGCAGAGGTTGCAAGCCTAAATACTACACGGGCCGAGGAGCTAACTGACCTAAAGGCAGCCCTGGAGGTGTGTGAGAACAAATGGTATAACGAGGGGTTCGCTGATGCAGAGAACTCTGCGGAACCCGTCATCTGGGAGGCCCAGAAGCTTGCTTTTGGGGAGGGTTGGTTGGCTACCTTGTAGGCCTTGGGCATCCCCGAGGATTCCCCACTGAGAGATCCTGGTCAAATCCCCTTCCTAAGTTCTGCTCCTATCGTGCAGACCCCCTTGGCACCCATTGATGAAGAAGAGATAACAAGTATCAGGGAGCTGGTGGAGTAAATTGACTCCCATGTGGAGATACTTAAAGTGGAAGTTTCCAGTAATCCTTGTGCTGGAGGCCAACTCGGTGAGGATAACTAGCTCCACTCTTTCATGTCCGACCAGTAGTCGCCCAAGACCGATGTCCAGATGCCTCTTGCCAACTCCGCATCGTAGTTGCCAAATGAAACTCTTGCCGTTTACTTTGAACTCTCTTATTTAAGTCATTTCTTTTCCTTAGTGTGTTTACCTACGTCACTGGGTTGTGGTGGCTAAACAATTTATTTCCTCGTTGGGTTTTACCTTTTTTCTTTTATTTTTAATTTTTAATTTTTAATTTTTAAGACATGGGATTGTTCAAGGTCTATTTTCCAAACACTTATCTTGAATATTTTTGTGAATGTTTAATTTTGTGCTGCTAGTTTCAATATATTCTTCTAGTTTCCGAACATACATATCCCTCTTGTGATCAGGTTGGGAAGAGTAGAATGGGTCATATCCTCGACATACTTGATGCCTAGGGTTGGTTCGAAGAGTGGAACGAGCCAAATCCTCGGTAATTGGAAACCCTTTAACTAGGCGATTTTGTTTGAACTGTAGGGCAAGTTCCCATCCTTAAGTGCCCTCTTAGTTGACATTGGCTGAATCGAGATGTAGGTTTCTGCCCTCTGAGCGTGTTTTTTAAAAGTTTCCACCCACTCGGTGATATGGATTGAATCGAGAATTAGGTTTTTGTCTTTAGATTGTTTTTTAAGGTTTTCACTTGCTCGGTGATATGGATCGAACCGAGGATTAGGTTTCTGTCCTTAGATTGTCTTTTAAGGTTTCCACCTGCTTGGTGAGATGGATCAACCGAGGATCAAGTTTCTCTCCTTAGATTATCTTTTAAGGTTTCCACCTGCCGGTGAGATGGATTGAACCGAGGATCAGGTTTCTGTTCTTAGATTATCTTTTAAGGTTTCCACCTGCTCGGTGATATGGATTGAACTGAGGATCAAGTTTCTATTCTTAAAGTATCTTTTAAGGTTTCCACCTGCTCGGTGATATAGATCGAATCGAGGATCAGGTTCTCTGTCCTTAGAGTATCTTTAAGTTTTCCACTTGCTCAGTGATATGGATCAAATCGAGGATTAGGTTTCTGTCATTAGGTGTTGCATTGGCCTTTTTAATTCCCCCCACCCCTTTTTGTTTTTACTTGCAATTTGTTGACTAGTGCTAACAAATCAGTAATGAGATTAAATTTTCTTGTACGAGCAAACACCATCATATTCATTAGTGGAATATGCATACATGACTACATTCAATTTACACCCTAGTGTATGACCGATTATTGATAGAATTTTTTTAAGTTATGGACATTCCAGGGCTGAGGAATGGTCTTTCACTTAAATCTTTCAAGTAGTACGCTTATGCGCCTGCCATGGCGGTTGCTCTGTAAGGGCTTTCCCAAGATGGGGCTAACTTCTCGGCATTGGTGTCCCGCATACTCCCTACTACTTTCCTTAGCACCAGGTCCCTGACACTGAACTTTCTGGTCTTTACGTCCTTGTTGTAGCATTGGGCGAGCTTTTGTTGGTATTCGGCTAACTGAATAAGCATGGATTCTCGTTATTCCTTCAGTAGATCAAGACGTTCCGCTATTAGCTTGTCATTTTGGGTAGGATTGAATCCTCCAACTCATGCGCTGCATAAATTCACCTCGGTTGGGATCACAGCTTCTGCTCCGTATGTTAAGGAGAATGGAGTTTCTTCAGTGGACCTTCTGGGTGTTGTTCGATATGCCCATAAGACGTTCGGTAGTTCCTCAGCCTATCTACCTTTTGCACCGTCCAGTCTTTTCTTTAGCTAGCTTAGGATTGCCTTGTTGGTGGCTTCAGCTTGACCATTACTTTGTGGATACGTTGGAGTGGAATACCTGTTTTTGATACCAAGATCACTACAAAACGCACGAAAAGACTTACTATCAAATTGCAGTCCGTTCTCTGATATAAGTGAGTCTGGCACCCCAAACCTTGTGACTATGTTTATCCATACAAACTTTTTGACATTCACGTCTCGAATGTTAGTTAAAGATTCTGCCTCCGCTAATTTGGTGAAGTAATTAACGGCCACCAACATAAATCTCTGGTTGCCTGTTACCAAGGGAAATGGGCCGAGAATATCAAGCCCCCATTGTGCAAACAGCTAGGGATTGCTGACCGAATTCAGATGACCTGCTGGCTGATGGATCAAAGAGGCATGCTTTTGGCACTGTTCACACTTTTGTACATACTCAGCGGCGTCCTTCTGCATATGTGGCCACTAAAACCCCTGAGTCATCGCTCGGTACACCAATGAACGCCCCCTTGTATGACTGCCTCACATTTCACCATGCAACTCGGTCAAAAGTTCACTTACCTTCTTAGGGTGCAAACACAAAAGGCACAACCCCCTGAAAGACCTCCGGTATAGCTTGCGATCTGTTGACAACTAGTACCGAGCCGCTACTCGGTGAACCTTACTGGCTTCCTTTTCGCCATTTGGGACTCGATCCTTGGCCAATAATTCAGTGA
The DNA here is from genome assembly GCA_030445155.1 of Quercus variabilis. NCBI lineage: Eukaryota > Viridiplantae > Streptophyta > Magnoliopsida > Fagales > Fagaceae > Quercus > Quercus variabilis. The sequence continues at coordinate 72,353,931 of CP129449.1, forward strand.
TTGGATCCATCCAACATGGTTCGGTTGCCGTAATCATGGCGACATCAACCCCTACAACGCCAACGCTTTCTGTCATGCCAATGCTCGGCTTTACTATTAGCTCTACATTGATCAGCCAAGGGACTTCCTCCGTCATTGATGATGCTAGCGTGGCTAAGGAGTCAACATGTCTGTTTTGTGCCCGGCCCATTTAGGCCACCTTCACCGTGCCAGACTTGTTCATAATTTGCCTTACTGATTGCAAGTATGCCTTCATTTGGGGATCTTGGGCTTCAAAGGTTCCTTGGACTTGGTTAATAACCAACTGAGAATTCGAATATATTTCCACATCTCGAGCTCCCATTTCCAAGACAACTCTTAATCCGACAAGTAAGGCCTCATATTCGACCTCATTGTTGAAGGCTCTAAACCCCAGCCTAAAAGAATGCTCCAATCGTATTCCTTTAGGAGTGATAACAACGATTTCAGCACCAGGGCCCAAGGCACTTGACACTCCGTCCACAAATAACTTCCACGGGCGATGCTCCATATGATAAACCATTTCATCGTAGCTCTTAAGAGAAAACTCTGTAACAAAATCAACAAGGACTTGGCCCTTCATTGAACTTTGTGGTTTGTACCGTATGTCAAAAAAGCCTAGCCAAGTCCCCAACTTAGCTATTTGGCCCATGAAGTTTGATCTTTTCAACAACGATTGTAAGGGATACTCTGTTAGGACATATACAATATGCGCTTGAAAATAATGCGGCAACTTCCTCGTAGCATGTATTAAGGCTAACACCAACTTCTCCAAAGGTAGGTACCTCGTCTCGGCATCAACCAGAGTCTTGCTAATGTAATACATAGGTCGCTGCACTCCCTGGTCCCTTAGCAGCACGACACTCACAGCATGATCGGACACTGACAGGTACATAAATAAATCCTCTCTGGTCTCCGGGGTTGTCAGCATGGGTGCTTGCATCAAATAATCCTTCAGATCCCTAAAAGCTCTGTCACATTCTTCATTCCACTAAAATCCTTTCCACTTTTTCAAAACCTGATAGAATGGTTGGCAACGACCAGCGAATTTAGAGATTAATCGGTTAAGAGTAGCTAGCATCTCGGTTAACACTTGCACCTCCTTCGGATTGCTCGGTGGCATGAGACGCTTCACGGCTTCGATTTAGTTGAGGTTGATCTCTATCCCCTGATTAGTGATTAGATATCCTAGAAATTTACCAGCCCTTACACCAAAAGCACACTTCTCAGCATTAAGGCATAGCTTACGTTGCCGAAGTACCTTAAACACCCCCTGAAGAACCTTTATATGCCGTACCTCATGTTTACTTTTCACCACCATGTCATCAATGTACACTTTGACTGTACGCCCTATTTTATCTTGGAACATCCTTGTCATCATCCGCTGATATGTGGCCCTGACATTTTTTAACCCAAAAGGCATCACAGTATAATGATAGTTGGCATCCGGGGAAATGAATGCCGTCCTTTCTCGATCTTCAGGTGCTATGGTGATTTGATGATACCCCTGAAAAGTGTCCAAAAAGCTTATCCTCGGGTGTTCGTATGTGGCATCTACCAACTAATCAATCTTTGGCATGGGAAATGGGTCTTTTGGACATGCTCGGTTCAAATCTGTAAAGTCTATGCAAACCCGCCACTTGTTGTTCTTCTTCTTCACTACCACGATATTTGCTAACCATTCCGGGAAGAAGATTTCCTTTATTGTTCTAGCCTTCTTCAGCCTTTGAACTTCTGCCTTCACTGCCTCGGCATGCTCTTTGGCCAATCTCCTCGGCTTCTGCTTCTTTGGAGGGAATGAGGGGTCTATGTTAAGTTTATGGACGATGAATTTAGGATCCACACTGGGCACCTCGTACAGACTCCATGCAAACACATCCACGTTCTGTATAAGGAACAACAGTATCTCAACCTTATCTTGGTCCTTCATGCCTTCTCCAACTTGGAAGTATTTGCCAACATCTGGTAATATCCTCACCCTCGTCATTTCCTTGGCATCGCCAGCCCCATTCTCTTCTTGTGGATCTTGTAATTGCTATAAAGGGACCCTTTTTGACGGGTCTGTTTCCTTGGCCGGCTCCTTCTGGTCGGCTTGCTCCATCCTTCAATTGACTATGGCAACCAAGCATTGTCTAGCCATTTGCTGGCTTCCCCTTACTATAGCAATACCCTTCTCGGTAGGAAACTTGGCTTTTACATGCAAGGTGGACAGAATAGCCCCCATTGTGTGTATCCATGGCCTTTCTAGTATCACCGTGTATGGAGAGAATGAAGTAACGACTATAAAGGTTACCACTACCTCATTGCCTTCCATATTCATGGGCAGAGAAAGTTTCCCCTTGGGAATTATCACTTTGCCATCAAACCTAACCAAGGGTGTATTATACTTCAAAAGGTTCTCGTCCCTCAATTTGAGCCCCCTGAATAGGTCTGGATACATAACCTCGGCCCCGCGTCCCTGGTTTATCATCGCCTTCTTCAACAAAAAGCCACTTATTCGGGCCATGACTACTAACACATCGTCGTGTGGTTGAATCGTTCCTTCCAAATCATTATCGTCAAAATTGATAGGCTTCTGGGTGAGCTTTATCTTTTTTCTGGGCGGTTATGTGTCTAAGCTACCTTCCACTGGTACTACAGTCAATACTCCCTTCTTTCTTGCTGCAGTAAGGCCCCTCGAGGCAGCATGGATAACCTCAATTATCCCTAGAGGGGGTGGAAGGGGGTTCCCCCTTTGCGGAGCACCTTGCCCCGTTCCTCGGTCCCCTGCATCTATCACAAACTCCTTTAAATACACAGCCTTGGCCAGCTGCCCGAGATGGTCCCTAATCACTCGGTATTGCTCGGTAGTATGGCTCTTGTCCTTGTGATAAGTGCAGTACAAGTTCTGATTTCTCCTAGATGGGTTACCTCTCATCTTGTTCAGCCACCTGAAGTATGGTTCGTTCTTAATCTTGTCTATAATCCTATGCACTGGCTCCTTAAACGTTACATTTACTTCCCCCACTTGTGCTTCTGGCTCTTGAATCCTCAAACTCCCCCGGGTCTTAGGTCGAAAGCCACTCTGCTGAGGACGATTTATCATTGGTGCTTTACTTTTGCTTTGCAGCTTGTCATCTTCTAGTCGTTTGTACTCTTCAATGCGCCTCATCAACTGCCTCATGTCCTTGGGAGGTTTCTTATCAATGATTCCCTTAATCCAGAATCCTCGGGCAATCCCATCCTAAAAGTGCTTGCAACAATCTTCTTGTTACCCCCGCTGATCTCGTTGTAAAGTTTCCAGTACTGGCTAGTGTAACTGCGAAGGGTTTCTCCTACCCTTATTTTCATGGATAGCAATGTGTCTACCAGTTGTGGTACCTGGCTACAAGTTACAAACTGGACTTCGAACTCTTGTATCAACTTGGTGAAATTATGGATGGAGCCCTTCTATAACCCATTAAACCATCTCAAAGCGGTGGGATCGAGGCTTGATAGAAATACCTTGCATATTAGATTGTTATGAGTATGCAGAGACATCATTTGGATGTAGTGGTTGACGTGCTCTACCGGGTCCATTTTCCCATTGTAGGAATTGAATGAAGGGCATGTAAATTTGTTTGGCATCGATGCCTGCTCAATGTCGTTTGAAAATGACGATCGGGCAGCTCTGCGTAGTGCACGGCTCATTGCATCCATGGCTGCATTATGGGGCCGTCGTTTTTCTGGGGAATTTGAACTTCGATCTGCATATTCCTGTGAACGTGAATGGTCCTAGTGTTGACGGGATTCTTGCAAATTCGAACGTTTTCGACACCATCAAGATTCCCGTGAATGTGAACGTTCTCAGCGTTGGTGGGAATCAGATTGATTAAACCCCATCTTATGACGATTTTGTATCAGGTCTTCTTTCTCGGTTGTCTTGGTCCCTTCTCTGGTGCCTGTTCTCTGCTTCCAACTCCAGATCTCTTACCAACCTGTGTAATCATTCAAGCTCCTCATCTCTTTTGTCAAATTGCCTATGACTTGAAGTACTCGATACCATCCATTGTGTTTGGTATGACCTTTCTCAAAGATCAGACCATTCTTCCTCTCGTTTATGATCCCTATCTTGATGTCTTTTTTGCCTCTGTTCTCGCCAGGAGGATCCTCGAGAAGATCCTATTGAATCGCTTTCAGCATCACTCCCAAAACGTCTTCCGGACATTTTCCCGTGCATGAGTCTCGGTTGAACCACGGCTTCGAAGGAGAGCCCCACAGTGGGAGCCAATTGTGCGCACCCAAAGCAAGATTGCCAAGCAGACTCTCTCTTGGGCTCACAATCTATTTGTAATGTGGGCTTTGGATTTCCTACCTTGGGTGATTCTAGCCCAAAGACTTGATCCTATCTTACTCAACTTAGCACTCCTTCACTCTCCCTTTGATGACTACCTTTCTCAACTCTATACCACATTTAGAACCTTTCAACAACCTTCTCCCCTCCGTTACTTCTTCTATTTATAACCCAAAAGTTGGTGGGGGTTTATGATTATTCTCATTGTTAGTCGGAGAGGGGGGGTCCAATGTCGTTAAACTTAAATGGGAGTTTAGTTGGAAGTGGAGAGTGGCAAGAGTAGCATTAGAACTAGTTCTCATTATTGCATGTATGCTCGGTAGTGATATCTCCTAGGGCACTATCGTGCACCTGGAAATCAATATGCCGAGCAATTGCCTTATTGCTCAGCCAAAAGGTTTACCGAGCATTAAGGTTTGGGTGGCGAAGCCAAGTCCGAGCCAACCAAGATCATTTGCTCGTTGAGCTTTGAGACAGTGTGAAGTTTGAGTTTACAGCTACTTAGGGGCTCGGGCTTAGGCCATAGGTAGAGAGGGTTTGAGGTCTTTGGGCCATACTGTGGAGCTAAGGCCCAAGTCCCAAGTGGTACTAGGTATCTCAATGCCATACAACTCTAATTTGAGAGTATTTGGTTGCCTCGCTTATGCTCATGTGAAAGATGGCAAACTTAAGCCAAGGGCAAAGAAGTGCATATTCATAGGCTATGCATCAGGGAAAAAAGGTTATAGAATGTGGTGTAGAGATTCAAAATCCCCTGAATTAATTGCCAACAGAGATGTGAAATTTGATGAGTTTTCTATCCTTGACTAGAAAAAGGAGAGTAATGGGGCAGTAAAAGACCACGATGTTAGTAAGCAACTGGAGTTTGAGATTGAAGCTTTGGATAAAGTGCATAATAACACTTCAGTTCAGCCTATTCGAGATAAGTTGCATGATTCTACTAATGAAGGGGATGCATCATAGGAGCAACATCAGTATAGTATAGCCACTGGTAGAAAGAGGAGGCAGATTAGACCACCACAGAGGTTTGCTGAGGCAGATTTGGTTGCTTATGCTTTGTCTGTGGCTAAGATTATAGAGTATCATAAACCTTCCAATTATCGTGAAGCTATCTCTAGTGAGAATTCGGCTCAGTGGAGTATTGCTATGAGCAAGGAGATTGAGTCTCTTCATAAGAATTAGACTTGGGAGTTAGTGAAACCACCTAAAGGCCAGAAGATTATTGGTTGCAAGTGGGTCTTCAAGAAAAAAGAAGGAACTATAGGGGTTGAAGCATCGAGGTTCAAGGCACGATTGGTTGCAAAGGGTTATGGTTAAAGAGAAGGTATAGACTTCAGTGAAGTGTTCTCTCCTGTTGTGAGACATAGCTTTATTCGTGTGGTGCTTGCTATGTTTGCATTGTTTGACTTGGAATTAGAACAACTTGATGTCAAGACAGCTTTTTTGCATAGGGAGCTTGAAGAACAAATATATATGCAACAACTAGAGGGTTTTGTGATGTAAGGAAAAGAAGGCCATGTTTGTTTGTTGAAAAAATCATTATATGGTTTGAAGCAATCTCCAAGGTAGTGGTATAAGTAGTTTGATACTTTTATGATTGGTCATGGTTACTCAAGAAGTGACTATGATAGTTGTGTGTATCATAGGAAGCTTTCAGATGGTTCTTTTGTCTACTTGTTGCTATATGTTGATGATATGCTCATTGCAGCTAAGAATCTTGTAGTGGTAATCAAGTTAAAGACTTTGCTTGGTGGTGAATTTGAGATGAAAGATTTGGGTGCAGCTAAGAAGATTTTGGGAATGGAGATTCATAGAGATCGACAAGCTAGCAAGTTATTTTTGTCACAAAAGAATTATATTGAGAGAGTACTTGAATGTTTCGATATGCAGCAATCTAAGCCAATGAGTACTCCATTAGCAGCACATTTTAAGCTTTCAGCAGCTTTCTCACCAAAGTCTAAGGAGGAAAAGGAGTACATGTCTCATGTGCTTTATTCTAGTGTAATGGGTAGCATAATGTATGCTATGGTATGCACTCATCCAGATATTTCACATGCAGTTAGTGTGGTTAGTAGATATATGGCTAATCTTGGTAAAGAGCATTGGCAAGTTGTGAAATGGATTCTTCCATATTTGAGATGTACTGCAAACATTGGTTTGGTATATGACAGGGCTTCTACTGATAGTGGCAGTGTTATTGGATTTATTGATTCTGATTTTGTTGGTGATTTGGATAAGAGGAAATCTTTGATAAGTTATGTTTTCACATTATTTGGTAGTCTCATAAGTTGGAAAGCAATGTTAGAATCAACAATTGCTTTGTCTACTATAGAGGCAGAGTATATGGTAGCAATAGAGGCAGTGAAAGAAACTATTTGGTTGAAGGGTTTGGTTGGTGATCTAGGTTTACAACAAGATGATTTTGTTGTATTTTGTGATAATTAGAGTGCCATACAATTGACTGAAGATCTGATGTATCATGAGAGATCTAAACACATTGTTGTCAAATATAACTTCATTCGTGAGACTGTATCTGAGGGCATAGTTGCAGTCAGAAAGGTTGCTACAGTAGATAATCCAACAGATATGATTACCAAGCCGATTCCTCTACACAAGTTCAAGCATTGCTTGGACTTCATTGGCGTTTACAGTTTGTGATAGCCCTTAGGGGTTTTGTTGTTGGTGGTGGAGAAGTTTCATTTATGGGGCTTGACCAAATTCAAGCCAAGGTGGACATTTGTTATGATTAGTGGCTTGAATAGTGCACGTGAGAGTGCATAGTTCTTGTCTTGGAAGGATTTGTAAACCAACTCCTAGTTATATTAGGACTTGTATAGCCGACTTTGTGATATGCTCTCAAATAATATACCCCAACCGACTTATACTTTGTATAAATATATTTGTTATGCGGCAATTGATTAAGTTAGTGAAAAAAACGCAGCTGCATATTACTTTAGGGTTCTAAGCCGTACTTTGTTTTGAGAGAGAAATTTAGGATTTCTCCAGTCACGTGCTTCTGGTGATTGAGAGCGCTTTCGGGTGTATTTGGGGTTTGGGTTTTGTAAGAGTGTTTTGGTACCACCTTTGTAATCTCTTTCTTATGTTAGTGAAACTTTCTCCTCGACGCCGCTCGTGGACGTAGGCCAAAAGCTGAACCACGTAAATCTTTGTGTTCCCGTGTGATTGTTTCTTTTGTTGTTCTATTTCTATTTTGCATAAACTCACTGTTATCTGGATACACACACAAAAAATTGATATTCATGCTTTTACTATTCTCAACAAATTGGTATTAAAGCTTTCGCTTTTACAACAGTTTGTGTGCGACATTTTGCTTTGTTTTTGGTTTGCCATTTAACATTTTCCTTTCAATAAAATTTGGTCACTCCCTCAAAAAAATAAAAAAGAATTAATCACTTTTTTTTTTTTTTTTTTGAGAATCAGAATTAATCACATGGTACATTATACTCACACGATTTTTTTCCCCAAAGTATACTAATTAATTATTAAGATAATTTTTTTTCCGGCTGACTTTTTATTTTTAAATTATTAAAACATCCAATGTATCATATTGGATTGACAATCTAGTAACTAAATCTACGATTTCAAACATATATAGCAAGGACACACGGTTTATTCATTAAGGATGTACATTTTGATTTTAGAAAAATGAAAAAAAAACTAATTCTAGGATTTAATAAAACACCACAACTACTTTACTATTTACATGAAAAACTTTAATTAGCTGCTTGTTATTTTTATATGAACTCGTTACTTTTTTCTTCACCAGTCTATTACGGGACAAAATTTTCCAAATAGCATGTTTTTAGGAAAAGTTTAGGAAAGTAGCACATGTATGGACGAAGTTAATTAGTTAGGTAGACTGTTTTTAGAACTTGAGTTTGTCAAATTCGAGTTTGGGTTGAAACTCGAGTTCCAATCAATATTGGTGCATATTGTTTGGAACTCAAGTTTGTCAAACTCGAGTTTTAAAAATAGTCTACTTAACTAATTAATTTTAGCTGCGTACTATTTACTAATTTTTTAAAAAGGTATTATTTAGCAAATTTTGCCGCCTATCGGGTGAAAAAGTCATTTTGGGTCTATTTAGATACCGTTTATTGCTGAAAACTGAAAATATTGTAATAAAATAATTTTTAAATATATAAATATTACCATGAAATCCATTTTTAATGAAAATTTTGCTGAAAAAAGATATTTGTAAGTCTCATAAATAGTGCATGAAACACAAGTTTGGACGCAAACACTAGACAATTTGCTATTCAAATGCACACTTAGAATGTTTGAAATGAAAAAGATGTACGATTTGATTTTCAGACCCATTTTGAAAGTTTGTTGGCCAGCTCAGTAATGTGAGCCTATGACATTAGACACTGGTAAAGTGATTGGACCGTGGCCAGCCCACCACTCCTCCCGCGGGAAAAGTTGAACGACCTCTTCCTCTTGTCGTTGACAGTGACAGAGAGTATCTATTCTGAACTATGTATAAACTGCAGGGTCACAAGTCTCAGAGACACGTTAAAAAACGTACCTCTCTTCGTTTTGATCTGGGCTGTTCACAGCAAACAAAAATCAGACTGCAAAAGTAGTGAAAAATTGTAACAAGCTAATATTTTACAATGATCACCATGAACTTTCAACAGAGCTACCAATATTTAAGCCATTTGATCAGGTTTGGTCTTTTGGCCTTTATAATGATACAAACAGTAATAGACTGAAACTCTTGGATACATAACTTCATGAAAAAACATGAAAAGCACAAATCTCATAGCTAGCATTAATATTATGGCCATGACTCATCCAATATTACATTACCGGAAATAGCGCTCTCTCTCTCTCTATATGGTCGTTTACAGATGGAGAGAAGTATCAACATCAGGGTGAGGATCAGAGTCATTGGATTTATTGAAAGAAGTGAGAGCAGAGGGTGTATGATCGGTAGGGCACGAGTTCACGAAGAGTTGGTTCTGGCTGTAGCTGCTAGTGTAATCTGCATGATTGGTTTGGGATTGTGGGCAAATAGAGAGTGCAACATGGGGCGGTGATCTTGGTGGAATGCTCAACTCAGAGTCGAAAAACAACCTGCTTGAAGGCTGAACATAATGCATGGTGGGATTGGAATCAAGCTGTTTATGTTTAGGTTCGGTGAGCATTCTCTTGAGTGCTCTTTCCTCCCTCATTTCCTTCACTCTTTGGAGCTGTCTAAACCTCTCTTGCAATAGAGCAATGGAGGAATGAACGACAGTAGTACTACTGGATTCATGCTGGTCTTCCCTGCTCATTTGAGAAAGCACTACTCTTTTTGGTCTTTAGCTTCTCAACTATGCTGGTGGAGTTACCTCTAAGGGAGCCTTAAATAGCTTTAGGACTATATATAGGATATTGGGTATTGTTTACATTTTTCTTAAAATTAATCAAATTTAGTTGTTCGATGAAATTCTAAATGATTTGGAAAGGGAATGAGAATCGGCTACAAAGCTGCAAAGTCCAAAAGGAAGAGGTTGTGTGGCCAAATCTAAGGGGTTTGTTTGTTTAGAGTACGTGAGGAGAGAGGCAAAAGCAACATTGCTAAAGCAGAAAGGAAAAGGGTTTGGAGAAGAATCCAAGAGAATGTTGAAACTAGCAAATGGAAGGGTGTATTTGGAGGAATTATAGGTTGGAGGATGCTCTGTCAGTTTGTCCCAAAAAACCCTCCTTAATTTGCTTTGGAGGTGATGGAGGCTTTTTTTGTGGCCTTTTGTTGGGATATAAAATTTTCTAACTTATTGTTTCCTTTTCAAATTCTCCGTCTTCTTAAATTTACTCTTTGTTGAAGCAGAATAGGTGGGGGTGGCCTAAGAGGAAAAAGACAAGGGTTAGAAGAGAGAATTTTCTTTGGAGGTCATCATGCTTGGATTGAATATTAATGTTATGACAAAGACAAACATACCAACATTCTCTCTCTCACGCAATATAGGTTTTGTCTTGGAGTTTTTGGCTGATAATGGCATGCACAAATGAAAGCTGCAGACACTACTGGTGCTATATTAGATGCTTCTTTATGAAACACAAGCCGCCCACTCCCTCCCCCCACACCCACCCCCCCCCCCCCCCCCCCCCCCCAAAATTCTTCTCTCTCTCTCTCTCTCTCTCTCTCTCTCTCTCATTTAATTTCTTTGGAACTTCAAAGTTTGAAAGACGGTTTGAGAAGACATATATTGTGTCCCCAATGGACAGGCATGTAATTAAAAATCTCCCTTATATCCATTTGCATTGGGCGTACATACCCTTTCTTTTTTACAGAGCGGTGTGGTCTGTCCATTCAAAACAGGATCAAAATTGAGAGAACTCTTATATAGATGCATGTGTTACTATTTAGGTATTATTAATTAGGGAACATGACTCTTTCTATTTCATTGGAAATAATAAGAGTTCATTTCACAATTAAGATTTTATTTCGTGAATCTAATAGTGCACATTAGTTTATAGTAATATTTACCTAAGTCATGAAATTGATTAATTTTAAATGGAGAGATCCTTAGCCCATCATGTAAAAGGATTTTTTTTCCTCTTAACGGGGAAGTCAATTTTATTTATGTGTTACAACCATAACATTATATTCAACACAATCATGTTCAATGTATGACATCCTATGATCTTATAATGAAGAAGGGGTAGTGGGATGAAAGACAACTATTTAAAAGTAAGATCCCATAAAAATAAATAAATAAATAAAGAATTGGAAACTAAAGGATATGCATGCATCACTTCCAAAAAAAAAAAAAAAAAATCAAAATAGAAGGAAGATATCACAGAGCCCAGCTGCCACAAGTTTTCTTAGATTCTTGCTCTCACCTTTTAGGCAGGAAAAAAAAAAAAATAAAAAAAATAATCTAGGACCACAAATGTTTTACAATTTCTTTACCACTACTTTAACGTTGTAAGGTGTGAGTGGTAGGAAAAAAAAAAGGTCATGACTGATGTAAGTGATAAATAATTATTCATAGTCTGTCATATTAGAGTGGGGCAAAAAAATTGTGAAATATATAGTTTGTAGCTTTAGAAGTTAGAACCACTCCCCAAATAGTAATAACCATCATGATTTATACCAGTACTGTTTTGTCTGGTGTGCTTTATACCGGAATGGGATCCAAATGTTTACAACCAATAAAGAAAGAGTAAAGCAATCCGTATAACCAAGTTTGCTCTAAACTTTGTGGTAAACTCATACGGTTATAAGCAATGACTTAAGTATAACATGTGGTACTTGCAAATTATAGTTCAATATTAATTGCAGCCTATTCTAGAAGGCAACAAAGTAAATAAGGGTTGGACAGTTCTTTGATGAGATGCAATTGCCCATGTGATAACTGATAAGTGGTGATGCCGACTAGCTAGCGAGCCTTGTCTGCGTGTGTATATATGTATATGGGTGCCGTGGCCTTTGGCAAGATGGTTCTTGAGTGCATATGGTTGAGAATCGAGATAGATATTAAGCTTGGAGTTCTCTTATGGACATATGTGAAAGTGTGGAGTTAGGAACATGATCCTATTTATTCCATGAATGGAGAGAATCCATTTTCAAGATTGATATATATTTTATTTTATTTTATTTATAAGTAAATCTTTAACATAAGGTAACACCAATACACCACACACATCGTAAACCTTAAGGTTTTGTAATATCTAATTCGAATCATAAAATGAATTCAATTGAAATTGAAAAAGAAAAAATATTTTTCCATAGAAACATGGATAATCCACTAAGGGTGAGGAAGTGCATAAGTGGATGTTCAGTAAAATACAGAAGTGGATGTTCTAGAAAGTTGGAAGTGCTTTTTTTTTTTTTTTTTTTTTTTTTAAGAGACAAACACACACAAGGGAGAGCAAAAATGGTTTTAACACAAAGCTAGAAGTGCTTTGATTATAAGATTTTATCCAAACTTGCATTAGGTGAAGGTGTGTTCACTTTGAATATTTTTCAAAGATGATCACTAGGAATTAAACTCAAATAATTTTTACATTAAATCGGATAGCTTTTGGCAAGCTATCAAAGTCAAGTCAGACCAAGATGGATGAACAGTAGGATTTCACCATATCACGACACTTAATTTTATGACATTTTGGACAAACAATAACAAGGTATTATATGACAATAAATTTTTATCACATCAAAGAATATATTTATGGTGGGTACAATGATGAAGCTAGGAATTCAATTTAAGGAGACAAGATTGAAAGCAAAATTAATTGTAAAATTATTCAATAGATTAATCTTGAGTACATAAATTATAAACATATAATTTGATTACTAAAAAAAAGTAATCATTTAAATAAATATAAAGTTTTTAAAGTATAGCAAATTAGCAATATATCTAAAAAGTTGTATATTAATTGCCTTAATTGTTTTTATGTATAATTCAATTTTATTCCCTTATTTTCTAATTATTTAAAATTTTGAACTTGTGGAGGATTTTTCAACATTTTCTACCTCTCTAGCATCTCCAGTTTTGTCCCTGACACATGACCTGCTTGTTCTGGAACCTGTGGCACCACCATCTCCTGAACCTTCTATTGGTCGTAACCTTTTTCTCTGTACTCAGTTCAACGTTCCTTCTCCTTATCTCATTGATTATCTCTGCTCTTTTGTTCTTGCCACTCTCTATGAGACTCACAACTATTGTGAGGCCCATACTAACCCCCATTGGCAGAAAACTATGTTTGATGAATTAGATACCCTTCACAAAAACCACACCTAGGATATAGTTGATTTGCCTCTGCCTCTTGGTCAGTTTGTTGTAGGTTGTAAGTAGGATGGGCATGGGCCAATACTTTGGGCTAATATGTCTAATATATCTCTAATAATTACAAAGACACAGGTTTAAAACTAGCTGAAGATATTGAAGTGAAAAATATTAGTGTAGGGGATAGGTATTAAAGTATTTACATCAATGGGTGTATAATAGAAAAAATATTTAAAATTTACAAAGTTTTGCATAAAAAAAAACAAATATTAGTGAGTGTATAATTGAATAAATTTACAAGTTTGCTACAATAATCATATAAATTTATACTGACTTTATTCATTTTGCATTTATTTATTTATTTTTATTTTTTTACGTATCCCTAAAGGAAGAGAGCAGATGATGGTTGTTGTATGTGAAGAAAGAGAAACAATTAAAAAAATTAAAATTTTTGATATTTTAATAAAATCTAATATAAAATAGATAATATGATGTGAAGTGTTTTGAAAAGTGAAGATGTTAAAAAAAAAAAAAGATTCTTATGCTAAAATAGATAAGAATTTTTACATTAGTTGATACGAATGCTCTTAGGGATTTAGTGTCATGAGAAAATAAAACATAAGAATAATGCTATAATAACAAACTTTTTTTTATAATATTTTTACAAACTATTAAGGTAGCAAATTCTTACTAGTTCTTATTTGAGCCCACTACTTATATAACTTTTTTATTTACTAATAATCACTCACTATATCAATAGTTTATAAAATATATTTGAAACAAAATTTGTAACTTTAGCATTTTCCAAAGCATAAATATTATTTTAAGTAATGCTATGAGAAAGATGAATTTGACTTGAATTTATAAAAAGTTAAATGAACTGGAAAATTGAATTTCAATTATTGTGAATGGCAGTAATGATTATGAGTAAGTTTCAAGGAAAAAAAATCTTGTTTTTATTTCTCTGCGCTTATTATTTTAAACCCATAGCTTTTTAGGAGGGAACTAATCTAACATTATTGTCTATTAATCCTTTAACTCCATTTCATATTTGCTTGGATATGTAATATGTGACATTTATTTATGTAACGTGTTGTACATCTGTCATCCAATTAAAAATATATAAGAAGAAATTGTAAGATTCAATTAGAAGGGATCTTATTATATTGATTACATATACTAATAATAATTGTGATTTTTTGAAAAGTCAAGGGACACAATTCCCCCACTCCTCTCTCCCCTCTCTCTTGCCCCACCCATGGGTGTCTACGATGCCCCAAAAATATAAGAGATACCATAAAAGAGCCATATATTCATAATTCATTCACTTAAAAGAATGTGTTGAGTTCAAGCTTTAATTTGAGTTTTTTAAAGAATAATATAAGTAGAGCCCAATCAAATTATTTCATTTTCCTTGCAGATGATGAATATAGAGTTGAAAATTTAAAAAAATCCAAGAACTAGGTTGATGTAAGCTAACTAGAGGTTATCATTGCTTTGATAATTGATATGGACCTCATGGAAAACCACCAAAAAATCTAAACGTGAGGCCCCTATTGCTTCATTGAGTCATCAAATTATGGTCCATATTCATCCTTGGCTTTTAAGAGACCTTATCAAGCAATTCAAAGCGCACACACGCACACTGTTTAATTTCTCTTGCCCAGCCAAGCTCTTTGACCTTATCACTCAGGCCCGTAGGTCACATCAGTGGTGTATGCTCACCGATCTCGCTCACTCTCATTTCCGTAAGCCACAGGTACTTTTTCCCTCATGCATGTAATTAATTTTTGTTATCATTTTAGTTTCTTGTACATGCATTTGCATTTTATAATACATATATATATATATATATATATACACTTCGAGGGTGAGAGAAACCTAGTGTAGATTAACCTATTTAATTTTTATTTATTCCCTCAACATTTAAAACTTTATTTCTTCCCACCTGCATGCTCTTGTTAATATATATATATTTTTTTTGGGAACTAAATTGTTGGAAATATGGGAATGGTGGGGATTAAATGGAGGTATGAGATGTAGGCTTGTGCTTGTACTTTAATAAAGATTTATCGTTATTGTTTTTTGGTTATTTGTACTTTTGAATTGGGTTTTAGTTTGTAAGTTAGTGTCCAGGTGGTTGGTGATGGTGTGGAACTGTTTTAATTTGTATGCTTCCTTTGTCGTTGAATCAGGAAATGGTGTTACTTAGATGGACAAAACTTGATTATTTTTTATTGGGTATTGACTTGATTTGAGCTTAAGTTTTTGAATTGATTGATAGAGCAAGCCAAGCCGAGTATGGTTCAAGCTTTATGATTAAATTTTAGCAAGCTACACCAGAAGGTTTTTATTCAACATATATGATCAAGCTTGCATCAAGCTCAAGCAGAGTTTGAATATCTCATTAATCTTGTCAAGTGAAGTTTGATAACTCAATGTTTGGCTTGGTTTGGCTAGATTAGAGCCCTAATCATTGTCAACAAATAACACTATAATGGAAGTAGTTACCCAAAAAATCCTTCAAAAGTATAGACATGACTAGTTGTCAAAATGGGATAAGGCAATGAGTGCAATCGTCGGTTAGTCATACTTAGCAAAAAAGAATCGGACTAAAATCCTTTTGAATTGATATTATTGGCCTCATACCATGTTTAATGATTCAATTATATATGTATATGATCATATCCGCTAAAATGTGATTATCATAGACTAGTATGCATGATATTCTTAAAAGCCAACAAGATAAAAGCATATTATATAGATTTTGATTTCATTATAGTAAATATTTGAACATTATCCTTTGTCAATCTTGGCAAGATCGTATGTTCTTAGTTTATGCTATATTGATGTACTTTCAGATATATAATGTCAATGCTTTTGCTCATAGATCTTTAGAATATATTGAAACTCTTAAAAAAAATTCACTATTATGGGCAATCAAGTACCAACTATAATTTTTATAAAAATAAAAAAGTACAAACTATAATGCTAGGGCCTTTCAAATTAGGTTACATAACTTTAGGGGCCTTTCAAATTAGGTTGAATATTAAAGAATTCTTAGACTACGTCTATTAACCTTACAAATTTAAATTACACATTTACAATTATCTTTCATGACATTGTGTTAAGGTAGAGTATTCTTCAAGGCGACTATATTTATAAGATCGAAAGTTGTCGCTTCAATAGGTCCCAGTATGTAAATGCTTTTGAGAAGTTATGAACATTATCGATTTTATAACTTGAAACATGGTTTGAACAATTGCTAGCTTTTCCTAACAACTAACACATCTGTTAGGAAAGATGATGACAATAATTATCTTTATACTAGACTAGTAATGTTAGGAACATCTTTCTTGTAATTGTTGACATAATAAGTTGTGATTAAGGATGACAAATGGGCGGGTTGGCTCATAAATGGGTTGGGACATAAATAGGTTGGATGTGTAATTATCTATTTATAACCTGTTTATATATAAATTAATTATCTATTATCAATCCAACCCTATTTAATTAGTAACTCACCCATTTAACTCAATATGACTCAAATCAAGGAAGATGATTTCGTACCGTACCGGCCGGTACCGCTGAATTTTACCGTTCCGGTAACTAGTCCGGTAGCAAAACACTTTGATTTCGTACCGGTTTATATTCCGGCCATACCGGAGTTGTTTCGGCCGTACCGGGATAAATACCGGATTTCGGCCGGTTAGTGGATACCGGGCCGGTACTAACCAGTGACCAAAAACACCTCCTCGTGATAGTCAAACTTCCTCTATCTCATTAGGATCATCCTACGTTCTAACTTCTGATATGCAGCGACACCAGAGCTTTGTTGAGACTATGAGAAGAGGCTGAAAGCTTGCAAGAGAGAGTTAGTTTTTTGAGATAAAAAATCCATAGGAATGAAGGAGATTGTGAGAAGAGGCTGAAAGCTTGCAAGAGAGACAGAGTTTTGTGAGATATAAAATCCATAGGAAGGACGGAGGAAGCATGAAACCTAAATAACTTAATGTGTAAGAGTGGAAAAGCTAGAAAAGCATGTTGGAACTTAGAACACATGAAAAAAAGGTGAAAGACGGGTTGGTTTATTTTTGGTTTTATCGCCTGATAGTTTTCAAGAGTTAAATTGTTAATGCTTTAAAATTCTTTAAGGAGTTTTTACCAAACCATTTAATGCTTTCCCCAAAACCCCACGCCCCGTCTAAAATTGAATGTTCTTATTAAATTTTTTCTTTATTTTTTTTTTTTATCGTTATTAAAAGTAAAAATTCATAACAAATTAGATGACTTTTACCAAATAATTAAGTACTCCGTATATTACATGAAAATAATATATATATATATATATATATACACATTTAAATTCATTAATATATAAATATAAATTTTAAATTGCGGTAATCCCGAAACGGTATACCAATATCAGCCGATACTGAAATATTTCGTTCCACTAGCCAAACCGAAATGACCACTAGTACAAAATTGACTCCCTTGAACCAAATACCTCTAAAACTACTTGAATACCCTCTTGATCTCCAAAATTACCAAAATACCCTTAAATACCTAAAATGACCAAGATACCCCTCCACTTCTAAAATTACCAATATACCCTTAGGCATCTAAAATTATCCCCAAAATCTAAAAAATGAGTAAAATATCGCCAAAATCTAAAAAATTACCAAAATGACCATGAAATCTTTAAAATTACCAAAATACACCTGATATCTCTAAAATTACCAAATATGCTCAAAAACCACTAAAATGACCAAAATATCCCCAAAATCTCTAAAATGAACAAAATACTCATAAACCTCAAAAATGACCAAAATGCCCCCAATAACTCTAAAATCACCAAATATACTCAAAAACCACTAAAATGACCAAAATATCTCCAAAATCTCTAAAATAATACCCCTTAAAACCTCTAAAATTTCCAAAATATCCCTAAAACCTAAAAAATTACCAAAATATCCCCCAAAACCTAAAAATGATCGAAATACCCCCAAAACATCAGAATTACTATAATACCCCTAAAATCTAAAAGATTAAAAAAAATAAAAACCCCCAAAACCTAAATTTTCTTTTACCAACTTACCATGTAACCTAAAATAAACATAAATAATAACTAAAATATCCTAAATCTTAAAAAATGACTAAAATACCCCTGAAACTTATAAAATGACTAGAATACTCTTAAAACCTTTAAAATGACCAAAATACCCCCAAAAACCTAAAAAATTGACCGAAATACCCCATAAACCTGGAAATTACCAAAATACCCCTTAAACCTAAAAAAATGACCGAAATACCCCCGAAACCTAAAAATTACCAACATACCACATAAACCTAAAAAATGACCGAAATACCCTCTAAACTCAAAAAAAGATTAAAATATTGCCAAAACCTAAAAATTACCAAAATACTCTCGAAATCTAAAAGATGAGAAAAATACCCTTAAAACTTGTATAATTACAAAAATACCTTCTAAACCTAAAAAATGACCGAAATAACCCGAAACCTAAAAAATGGTTGAAATACTCCCAGAACTTATAAAATGACAAGAATGCCCTCAAAACCTTTAAAATGACAAAAACACCCCCCTAAAACTTAATAAAATGACTGAAATACCCTCGAAACCAAAAAAAGAAAATTACCAAAATACCCCCCAAATAAAAAATGACTGAAATACCTCCAAAACCTAAAAAATGATTGAAATACCCCCGAAACCTAAAAAATGATCAAAATACCTTGAAACCTAAAAGAAGATCAAAATACCCTCAAAACGTAAAAAATGACTCAAATACCTTTGTAACCTAAGAAATGACCAATAAATACCCCTAACGTGAGCTACCAAAGTAAAGGTTCATAAGTGATGGGCAACCCCTAACGTGTGCACAAGCTTTTACCCCAAAAGCTTGTGAAAACTCGGGGACTTAAGCTCGGGTTGAAGTATGTGCACACGATAGTCGGGAACTGTGGGGGCTCTGTCGTAACTGGGTTATTTTGGTCATTTTTAGATTTTTGGGCTATTTTAGTAAATTTGTAGGTTTCAAAAGTATTTTGGTAATTTTTAGGTTTAGGGGGTATTTTGGTCATTTTTTAGGTTTCATAGGTATTTCGAACATTTTTTAGGTTTTGGGGATATTTTGGTAATTTTTTTGTTGTAGAGGTATTTCGGTCATTTTTTAGTTATTGGGGGTATTTTGGTCATTTTAAGGTTTCGGGGGTATTTCAGTTATTTTTTATTTTTTATTTTTATGTTTATGGGATATTTTGGTAATTTTTAGGTTTCGGGAATATTTTGGTCATTTTATAGATTTAGGGGGTATTTTGGTCAATTTTTAGGTTTTGAGGGTATTTTGGTCATTTTTTAGGTTTTGAGAGTATTTTGGTCATTTTTTAGGTTTTGGGAGTATTTCGATCATTTCTTATGTTTAGGGGGTATTTTGGTACTTTTTAGGTTTCGATGGTATTTTGGTCATTTTATAGGTTTTAGAGGTATTCTAGTCATCTTTTAGGTTTAGGGGGTATTTTGGTCATATTTTATGTTTTGGGGGTACTTCGGTCATTTTTTAGGTTTCAGGGGTATTTCAGTGTATTTATAGGTTTTGGGGGTATTTTGGTAATTTTATAGGTTTCAAGGGTATTTCGGTCATTTTTTAGGTTTTGAAGGTATCTTGGTAATTTTTAGGTTTTAAGAGTATTTTGGTTGTTTTATAGGTTGTGGAGATATTCCGGTTATCTTTTAGGATTAGGGGGTATTTTGGTAATTTTAGGTTTTGAAGGTATTTTGGTCATTTATTAGGTTTTGGGTTATTTTGGTAATTTTAAGGTATTGGAGGTATTTTGGTCCTTTTATAGGTTTTATGGGGTATTTCAGTCATTTTTTTAAGTTTCGGAGTTATTTTGGAAATTTTAAGTTTCAAGGGTATTTTGATCATTTTTTAGGTTTCATAAGGTATTTTGGTTATTTTTTAGAAATTTAGATTTTATGTTATTTATTTAAATTTTAGATGGGTTTTAGTAAGTATTAGTGGCTTTATCAATTAAGACCCATATAATTATATAACCTAATGAGTCTTTATCCATTTAATCCAAATATTCAAAGGGGTTGGGTTATGACTTATCCAAATTAGGTGGATAATAGATGGGTTCATTATTATGAATTAAAGTTGTCATCCCTAGTTGTGATTAAACTAATATGACTTTTATATGGGCAAAGAAGACACCAATTTTATTTCATCACTCACAACATGCTTGCTCAGATGTTGTGAATTTTATGCTCCTAAATTTGTTGTTTTCTAAAATAGGGACTTCCACTTTGCGTGTGCGTGTGTCTTGGGGGTGTAAATTTTGAATTTTGATAGCTTTAGCTTTGCATTTGCTTTTATATTCAAGATATTTAATTGATTCTCCAAGTTTGATATTTTAGTTCAATGCTTTGTAATTGAGACAAAGTTTTCCACACATTGGCCTTTTGCTGGTATTGCTTGACTCAAGTTCTTCTTTGTTTCTTATTATTGGCATCTCAAAAATTTTATTTTGTTCTTTCTATAATTGAATGAGAATAAATATGCACTTAGTTTGGTTGACACTTGACACCCTTTTAACTGTAAGCTGTCTATTGAAACCCCTTGACATATAATGTTGCCAAAATGCAGGTTTTATTTGTGTCTCTAAAAATTTCTTCTCAAAAATACAAAAAAAAAAAGTCTCTAATTTCTTTAGTGGGTCTTTAGTCATTTAATTGACTAGTGTCAGTGTGAAATCAGAACTTTGTTTATTTCACTGTTTTAATCATTATTTAATGAATTTTTACAATTTTTATGGTGCTTAAAAGGGAAGTTAAATTATAGATTTGTGCATATTATTCTTGGCTTGAGGATAGAAAAACAAAACTAGCCATATAGAAATTTATACAAGTCGAACAACCAAAACATAGGAAACATATATGGGGTGGGGGAGGGGAGACTGGAGAGGTGTGTCGTGAGCCATGACATATAGACAAACTATTGGAATTGCTGCATCTTCTACTGATTTTATTTTATTTTATTTTATTTATTTATTTATTTTTTAACTTATGGTAAAACTGACAAAAGGAATTGCTATATGTTCTACTTTAACAAAATAAATAAACAAAAAACATAGTAAAACTGCCAAAAGATTTTATAAAAGACAAAAGTATACTACCTGCAAAACTAGGGAAGAAAATGCTAAAAAACATGAAATGGTTTCCTCTAATCAGACAGACAATTACGTAACAAAACACTTCACCAAGTTAAGAAACAAATTTCTGCTCTCATGCTTTGTTGTTCATTTTGCTTATACTAAAAATGGAAATTAGTATAAGCTAAGTATGGGTGAGTGGCAGCTCAAGGTTAGAAGTGGAATCTAGATAGTTCTTAGATGTGAGCCAAGTAGTCTAGTCACGCAATTCCATAACTCAGCCGTGCACTTTGTAAGCCAATCACTAGCCCATGAAACCATCCCAGCAAGAAGACAACTAAACCACTGCACCCTATTCAATCTTGCATTGCCTACGATAATATGTGCAATCTCAATAAAAGCCACCTGCAGTATGAGAACAACACCCACAGAAACCCAAAACAATGGGTTCCGATGAATGCTCTTAAACACATTCTCCTTCTCCAATTCCCTTGCATTTACTTGGTTAAATACTTGGCAGAGAACAAAACTATTAAAGATAATGGTTTTACTAATCTTATTGCTAATACCCGGGATAGTTTGCCCTTTGAATTGGAATGCCACTGAGATGGTAACTTGATAGAGAGCTTGAGAGACAATGTTTCTCCACATGGCCTTGGTGATAAGCGGTTTAGTTTGTTTCAATGGCAGCTTTTCCATCAGTTCCTCTGTTGGTGGCTCGGTCAATACACCAATCCCACCAAGAAGTGACACAACAAAGTTTGCCCATAGCAATTGGATAGACGTAATTGGAGAATATCCAAAAAACATTGTTGTGATAGAGGTTATCAACAGCCCTGCTATATTCATGGTGAGCTCCAGTTGGATATACTTCTGAATATTTTCGAAAGTACATCTTCCAAACCTTGAAATGGTGACCAAGAAACTGAGATTTCTATCACCAATGATGATGCCAGAACTTGCTCTAGCCATGTCAGTGCTACAATTCCTCATAGTAATCCCCACATCAGCTTCTTTTATTGCTGGAATCGCATTTGTTTTAACTCCCACCATTGCTACTATATGGCCTTTATTCTTCAAACATTTCACTAAAGTGAGCTGGTCAGATGGGCTTGAGTTTCCTATCAAGATGATTTGATCAACTTTATTCATCCTCTCTTCATTGCTGAATTTCTGAAATTCTTCACCTTTAAGCATCATTGCATTTGAGGAGGGAAGTAGTCCACACTGGTGAGCTATGGTTTCCAACACTGACACATTATCTTGTGAAACCAGAATGATGTTAAATCCGGCATTTTTCAAAGCTCCAATTTCCCTTCCAACCGGCACCAAGTTTGGCATACCCAAACCTGTTGTTTCAATGCAAATACTTGTGACTGAACTCATGGTGAGGCAAGCAAAAAGTTCTTGAGCAAAAGCCTGTTCAGAGTATTCAGACATCATCTTCTTATTCCAATAAGAGATGGCAAGCGTGATTACAAAAGGTATTCCTTCCATTACTCCAACCAGCAATGTAGCAAGTGAAGTCGTTAAGGTACTAATCTTCCCATTTGGTTTCATCACAATTTTCTCAATCGCATCCATTATCTCTTTGACTGCCTTTGGCTTCTCCTTGAGGTCTGGGAGGCTAGACTTAATATCTTCCTGCAGAAGCATAAAACGGAGGAATAACACTACAAGGATGAGGATAGATATTGAAAGACCAAAAATTTGTGTGCCTTTGTTGACCTTGTAAATTTGCGCTGGTAATGGGGTCTTTTCGGGGACATCGGTAACCTGCTCCATCAAATCACCCAATCTAGTGTTCATGCCCACTGATGCAACTAGCATGCGACCCTCTCCATCAATCACCTTTGCACCATAGAACAAAAAAGGGTTCTCCTCATTAATGGTGGTCTCTAAATCATCATCCAGTTTCAAGGATTCACCAATGAACAAACCATCAGCAGGGACGATATAACCCCTCTCTAGGCGTACTAGGTCACCAACCAAAACATCGCCAACGATTACTTTGTGTGAACATCCCCCTCTAATAACATCAACCATCATTCTCTGCAATTCAAATGGTTTATGCTTCCCTGACATCCTTTGGGAATGTTTAAGTCGACACTGATTACGTAGTGAATCAATGACCACAAGTATGATGATGGCAAGAATTATGATGACCCCTTCATACCAACCAGTTCTCAGGCCTTCCTCCTTGACGCCAAAGCCAAGTGACAGCACCGCGCACACGAAGAGAAGCAAAATGGTGTAATTATTGCATGATTTTGGGAGAAATTGAAGGAAGCCTAGTGCACTAGTTTGTGCTGTGGACGGTGTGCAAGCTATGCATCGAGAGCGCACATCAGCAAGGATGATTCCCGTCTCTAAATGAGTACCCAAAGCCTCTGCAATTCCTTGGATGCCTCCAAACTTGTGCAAGGAATCCAAATCTTTCTCCTTTACTATCTTGGCAATGTTTGCTTGCTGGAGCTGTACTTTTTCATCTCTGATACAGTTGTCATTCTCACCATCCAAATTTACACTTTGAGGTGATTCAGTTATTTCCACCATATCCTGCTATATCAAATAGAAAATAAAATAGTATTTTGGCTATTCTATTAAACTTGAATTCAGTTTTAGTTCTAAAGCAGAGTCATAATCCCATTTGGACCAAGAGTGCTATTTGTTAAACTCAAGGCAAAAAGGAGATCATGAAGAGAGGAAGAGGAAATTAAAATGATAGTATTGCACAGAATGATCGTGTACATGGTGGGTGCACTGTATTTATACACAAAAAAATAACAGAAGGGTAGTTAGCCGTCTACATTCACACTAGTTGATGTATAACCGTGCACAACAAGTTGACATCACTTGATCAGATCTGATATATGTTTAGGGATATCTCTCTCACACGCATCTTGTTACACAAAGCGTACACTTAATTTAAATTTTGGACTAAAATCGTATCTTGAAGTCATAATTTCAATTGAAAAACAGAATTTTGTGTATTTGTGTCACTAACAATTACCCAATATTTATATGTTTTAAACTACACGTTGTATGAACTGTGAAACATGGTTAGAACCTAATTAAACTGCCTGCCATATATCCCTTCGCTATTCATTATACAACTCATAGATATCTATGGGAGAGAAAATAGAAGAAGAGCTTACTGCTTCTCTTGTATCATCATTGAAGCTGGTAAAGGGACTGTAGTAGGAAGTGTGCGATGAAAGAGATCTGAAGCTGGTAAAGGGACTGTAGTAGGAAGTGCGCGATGAAAGAGATCTGAGGAAAGCAAGAGAACCTCTGTCATCAGCTCTATGTATGAGATTTTGCTCATGCAAGCTCAAAAAACCCTCGTGCGAACGCTCTCTTGGAGGATTTCTGGGCATGAGCAACTCAGTTTGCTGAGACTCAAGGTCAAGGCCAGAGCTTCTTAACATTTTGGCTTCTCAAAACACGACTTTCTGCACTAACAAGAGCAATTAACAAATCAATAGATACACAAAATAACAGTTAATTAATTAGGAATAAGAGGAAAAGAACTTTGCATAATAGATAGACATACTCGTACTAATGCAAGTAGAAAATCTATCATATATAAAATGAAAGCTGTTTAATTAAGGTTTGAGTGCCGCTTGATAGAGGAGTTCAAATAATATTGTTTGTATTTTTTAAAAATATGTATAGATAAAAAAGTGTATAAAAATACATTATAAAAATATGTGTTTAAATTGATCGACCAAAAACAAATGCACGAAGTTTTTGTCATAACCCGGTTCGCTTTAGCGTTCATTCAGTTCCGTGCGAAGCTTCGTACGAAGCTTGTCACAGTGAGAACTTAGAAGCTTCGTAAGAAGCTCGTTCCACTTGGTTTTGTTGTAATTTGCTTCATTTTGACTATTGACTACTTGTAATTTCCATTGCTTTTTGTGTCTTTTTTTTTTAATAAGGATGAAGCTTTATTAAATACCAACAACCAAACAGGCATCAACACGCTCAGCTCCTAGGAACCTTAAATTTTCATCTCCTTCATGAGAGGCCCAACAGATGACAGAGGAGATAGGAACAGACCTTAAAGCCTAGGAGTGAGCAGTCCTCCTAATAAAATTATTTAATGTATAAACTAAATACTTTATCTCATTCAGTAAAGATTAGTCATTTTTCTCAAAAAAAGACGAGGAGATCCGAGTCAGGTGGGTCGGAATCGATTAGATTTGGTTTTCTTTGGGGTTGTTGGCCACGGATCAATCTCTGTTGTGGATCTGGGTTTAGGATGGTATTGGACTGCTAGGGTATCGGTGGATTTGGGTTTGTAGCCAAGGATTTTGGGATTAGTTTGAATCTTTGAATTTGGGGCTTTTGTTTGAAATTTCTTGAATTAGTTTGAAACTAGTGGATCTGCATCTGGGTTTTTTAGGCGAGAATTTAGTCTTTTAGAAACAACATGGCCTATGTTGATTTAAGATTGTTGGATTAAATTATTGTTTGGTTACCAAGAAATTGCAAGAAAGGAAAAAAACCAATATCAATAAAATAAAAATGAAATTCTGCTAGGTTAAGAAAATTGTGAGAAACTAAGAAAAGAAAAGAAAAATATATATATATATACAAAATGGAAAAAATTAGTAGAGAAAAGAAAATTATTTTTTAAAGTTGATGGTTTTTTTGCTATCTAAGCACTGGCATGGCCACTTTAACTTAAACACATCAGTGTTTGATTTAATTTTTTAATTTTAAATATGTTATATGTATCAATCGTTTGTCACATGAGTATTTTTCATTAGTAAGTTAATGAAAGGGATCAAATTAATTGTAAATTTACAATAGTAGAGACCAAATTAACCAATATCAAAATATAGAGACTAAATTAGCTGAAACTTCAAAATGTAAAAACCAAAATTATCATTTTTTCAAAAAAAACAAACCGACATAAAATGTTGTTAGTTATTCGCAATAACACATATCCAAGAAAAGAAGAATCAAAGGATGTCTGGACACAGAATACTGGCCTGGAGCTTTTCTATGTATCTGAGAACCCGAAGCAAAGAAAGAGCGGAAGAGAGAGAGAGAGAGAGAGAGAGAGAGAGAGGAGAGAGATGGTGCGTTTGTTGGAAAGAAAGCAAGTGAGCAGCTAGAGCAAATGATGCGAAAGAAAATATTAGAGATGGTGGTGAGAGATAGCGTATAAATGATATCAACAGTTTCCAGGTTTCACCCAAAAAAAAAAACTGTTTCCAGGAACCTTCCAATTATTATTATTATTATTATTTTTTTGATAAAAGGAACCTTCCAATTATTAATCAGTAATCACCAGCATATTAATTTCTTAGTGATTACTGATTAATACATGCTCCGCGTGTCCTCTCTCTACGTTGCATACCTGCTTTTTTATTTTTATTATATTTTATTTGAGAGAGCATCTTTATACAACTTTTATGCTAGGCCGTGTTACATTTTGTGACTCTTTTGGTATATTTTATGAATTTAGGTTTGTCAATTTAATTTCCTTTTTTTTTTTAAAAAATTTAAGACTTACAAAAATAACAAAACAACATCATTTTTGGGACACTTAACGAAGCAGTTCAAGTAGACAATATGACCGTATTGAATCAAATTCAAAATTATAGGATTAAAATGAATAAAAATTCCTTTGAGTTCTGCAATTTCTAGTAACTTATTTAGTTTATTTTTGCTATTATTTATGGGTTTTATTGTACTTTTTAGTATTATTTCAGCTAACTTTTACTTTTATTTACAGTATTTTCAGCAAAATTTTTTTAATTTCAGCAAAATAAGTAGATTCCAAACAGATATAATAAAAGTTTGGTTTAAAAATCATGATTGCACTAAGGTTATTAATTTAGAATATATTCATAATCTAATAACATTTATTTTTTCAAATAATTCAATTAATTGTGTATATTTTCAAAATGATAAATACTAGTCTTATCTCAATTAGGTGAAACATTTTCGTGTAGAAGAAGGATTTCTTTCCCGCTCCATTTTTCACGGCAATGGTTCCATTTGCCGACCCCCAGCCAAGTGAAAATTGTGTATGTATGAACTAATTAAAACTGCGTTGGTCTCTACCAAAAATAAAAAAATTATAACCGCGTTGGTCTCTTTTGATGCTTGTGTCCTCCTCTTCCTCTGTTATTTCCTCTTGCTTTGTTTTTGGCTGTAACGTTTCTTTCTTTTATGAATGAATATTCATTTTCAAAAAAAAGAAAAATAAAATTATTGACAGCGGTGGACCGTTGGTTGTGACTTCTTCAGCTTCTTTGTGCCTCTGATAACATCACCGTTACTTATATCAACACAGAAGTTCATTGTTTTGTTGGTTTGTTTTATGATTTTATTGAGATTTTTAATTGAATGTTGACGTAGCGTTATATTATAATTTAAACTAGTATATAATTATAAAAACAGAGAGAAAATTTAATTAGATTCTAAATTAAATTTTAATTGTGGGCTAATTTTGTGTTATGTGTCCACTTAAGTTTTTTTTTTTTTTTTTAATATTTGTGCTAAGTGAGTTAATGAGTGTAAAATACAAAAAATCTAATATTAATGAACTAAAAAACTAAAAAAATAAAAAGTAAAAAACCAATGATATTTCTATTTAACAAAAATCACTGCATGTTCTATCTTATTAAAATTTAGAATAAAAATGATCATAAGTAGTAGTATTAAACTTAAGAAGAAATTTAAACATGCATCTAATAAAATTTATTTTTACAAATAATTCAATTAATTGTGTATATTTTTATGGCAAAAAAAATGTGTTTGTTTTTAAATTTATCCATGTATATGAACATGTTACAAACTACTATTGTTAATAATAAGTGAGTAAAAATCATGTCTTAATGCTTCACTTTACCCTATTAATTGTATTTTGCTCCAAAGTATCAATTTATAAAGTAACTTAATCCTTTTTCTTATATATAAAAAAAGATATATGCAAGTCTTTTTTTTTTTTATTTTTTATTCATCATAAGTATATGTAAAAGTGGTATTACTCTTATTAACATTTATAATTAAATGATTAAAAAGTTGCAAAATAAAAAAAATGGCAAATACCTCGAATTTACCTTTTATTTTATTTTTTTAAATAGAAGAATACCATGAATATTTACTTGAATAATGTTACGGATCTAGTTTTTTCTATCCCATCATAAATGGCCATATCATATCACTAAATTTATGTAGTGCATTCAAAAAGAGTAATGCATTATTAAAAAAAAAAAAAAGTAATGTTTTAACCATAAATTATTTTACAACATTTTTAAAAACTATTGATGTAACCAACTTTTATTAGTTTTCATCTAAGCTTACCATTAACACTACTTTTCATTTACCAATAACCACTAATTACATTAGTAGTTTGTAATAATTTTTGAAAAAAATTTATATCTCTAGTATTACTCTTCAAAGAGTCCAATTAAAAATAGCCATCTACTTCTTAGTAGGTCCCATTTTTAATAAGAACAACTAAAGCCTTGTTTTTATTCTTAAGAGAAAAAAATTGTTGTAATTTGAAATAATCACTTAACGCTTTTAAACCTATCTCAGAAAACAACAACAACAACCAAAAAAAAAAAAAAAAAACAAACAAACAAACTTAACTTTTATTAGGTAGCATATGGTTTTAAACAAGTGCAAAATGATAAAGACTAGTCTTATCTCAATTAGGTGAAACATTTTCTTGTAGAAGCATGATTTCTTTTCTGCTCCATTTTTCACGGCAATGGTTCCATTTGCTGACCCCCAGCCAAGTGAAAATTGTGTACGTATGAACAAATTAAAACCGCGTTGGTCAACATTGGCGGGCTTATCCCCACCCCCACCCCACCTCACCCCTCCTCTTTAACGGGTGCTTACGGGTGCTTACTCCCCCCTCTTTAACGGGTGAAAATGCTTTTCCATTTGCTTTTATGTATATATGAGATGAAATTCGTACATGTCCTCAAAGTCATAATAATGAGTATATTTAAATATATATATATATATATATATATATAAAATTTTATGCCCACTCCATATTTTATAAATTGATTATAATTTGATGAAATGGTAAATTGTGATTAGGGTATATAAAAAAGTAATATTAATAATTAATTGAAGACATAGGTTTGAGAGAAAAAGTTGAGTTATGAAATGAGTAGTTTTAGGATCATACGTTATTTTACAATTTTTTGTTATAATTTTTGTGGGGGTAAGAGCCCAAATTTGTACACTGAGCCTTTAGCTCTATTCGAGGACGTGGATATGTTTGAGGAGGAGCAAACAATTGGGAGAGGCCCCAAAGTTGAAAATCATGCAAGTAAAGAATGTAGAAGTATAGTCCGAGGAGTACCTTCTTCTCGGATATAATGAATATCAGTCAAGCACACATTTGGGTAATTTAGATGACCTTCCAGGTAGTTCCAATGATCAGGATGAACTTTAAGGACTTACGAAGGTGATAAGAACACAGAAATATCTAAAAGAAAAGCTGCTACCACCACATTAGATGCACTGCAGCAACTTTTCTAGCTGCATTTATGTAGAAAAAATCCCTGAACAGTGCAGTCTCAATTACCACCACTCATAGAGAACCAAAAAAGATGTTTGATGGGACATGTACTCAAGTGAAGGTTTTGATGGTTAACAAGTGTACGGTTAGAATGGCCTGAAAGGAACTATATAATGTAAAAGACCTTCCATAAGAGGGAGATTAGAAAAAAGAGAAATAAAGAAGAGAAAAAGAATTACTGTAGCACTAAGAGCTGTATTAATTTCCTGAAATATTGGTTCAATTCATAATTATTCTCATTGGACATTCATTTTATCGAGTTTTAAGTGTATTTTTGTGCTTGTTCATCTTTCAAATCTTTACTAGTCGTTGTCCCATTCGCCAATAGCATAGTTCTTTTGCCCAGTTCTTTTGCCCACTCTCTACAAATTTATTGTATTGGGCACATTGGGTTCATAATCCATATCTTTTGGGCTTGGGCTACAAATTGTGACCCTACAATTGGCGCCGTCTGTGGGAAGAGCTTGAGCGAGAGCGAAAGCAACGATTGACAATGGTAGAATCGGGTCCACAACCAGCAAAATCTAGGGCATCCTAACATGGTGATCCTTTTCTCAAACTGGAACAGAGAGGTGATCGTGAAGGTAGTGTGCACACCACACACATTGACCAAAGTCAATCTCGAAGTAGAAGTCATATTTCCCATGTAGAGAATAACAAGAACATGCAACTAGAGATTGATCAATTAAAAAGGGAGTTGTGCTATGCAAAGAGGAAGCGGACTTCTTCAAATTTTGACGATTATTCTGATGATGAGCAGGACGTTAATTACATGCGGAGGTCTCAAACCCCACCTAATGAATCCTTTTCCTATGAAGAGGAGCATTATCATAAACAGCGGTCTCGAAGCCCGTCATGTGAAGGCGTAGGAAATGACGCTATGAGCAAGGCCTTGAACCAAATCTCCAAGTCGCCTTTCACGCGTAAGATTGAAGAGGCAAGACTTCCACGTCGTTTTCATTAGCCAACTTTCACTATCTATAATGGTCGAACAGACCCTGTGGATCACGTGAGCCATTTCAACCAAAGAGTGACTGTCTATTCCAAGGATGAAACTTTGATGTGTAAGGTTTTTCCCTTCAGTCTAGGACTAGTTGTGATGAGATGGTTTGATAGCCTAAGAGCAGATTCTATAAGTTCCTTCAAAGAGCTCACTTAGGCGTTTGGTTCCAGTTTTGTCACATGTCGTAAAGTCGCTCGACCATTGGCTTCCTTGCTATCCTCGAACATGCAAAAAGGTGAGACCCTGAAAATGTATTTAGATAGGTACCAGGAGATGTTTAACAACATGGATGACGATTTTGACGAAGTGGCTATCAGTACTTTTAAGCTCGGCCTCCCTATTGACCACAGTTTAAGGAAATCTCTGACTGGCAAACCTATCACTAGTGTGCGTCAATTGATGGACAAGATTGATAAGTATAAAAGGGTTGAAGAGGATCAACAGCAGGGGAAAGGAAATGATAATGTTATCCCTCAAAAGAGGAGGGATTTCAGGTCAGATTGTTACAATAACAATAGATCATGGAGAGATTTTGTTGGACAGTCAGGGTTGGCGAATCCTTAAGCAGTCAACGCCGTGTTTTGAGAGCCAGTGCATCAAGTTTTAGAGAAGATTAAGAATGAACTGTTTTTTAAACAACTAAATAAGATGATGGGAAACCCTGAAAGACGTAATTATAACCTCTATTGCCAATACTATCAGGATCATGGGCATACCACAGAGGATTGTAAGAGTCTGTGGGATCACTTGGACCAGCTTATCCGCGAGGGCAAATTAAAACAACTCCTTTATCACTCCAGTGGCTAAGGGAGCCAGGCAAGTTTGGAATCTCGAAGAGATGATTCTTCAAGACCCCTATTGGGAACTATCAATGTCATCTTCACTACACCGGGGAGAACAAGATCCCGCCCATCCAAGGTAATGTCCGTAGCCCGTCTATCCACAAGAGACATTAATCAGGATCTGAAGAGGGCTAAAATTGAAATTCCACCAGTCCTGGGCTTCTCGAATGAGAATAAGATTGGAACCATCCAACTTTATGACGATGTTTTGGTAATCACCCTCAGAATTTGAGGGTATGATGTGAAGAGGGTGATGGTGGACCAAGGCAGTGGAGTTGAGATAATGTATTCCAACCTTTATAAAAGGCTGAACTTAAAACCTAAGAACTTAACGTCCTATAGTTCCCCTTCGTAAGTTTCGACAGAAAGGTCATTGTCCCGAGGGGCCAAATACAGCTATCTGTGCAAACTGATCCGGAAGTAGTAGAGGTAGATGTCATTATCGTAGATGCGTATTCACCCTATACAACAATCGTGGCTAGACCTTGGCTTTATACACTAGGAGCTGTCTCTTCTACTCTTCACCAGAAGGTTAAATATTCATCCGAAGGCCAGGTTAACGAGATTTTGGGAGATCAATCTATAGGCAGACAATGCTTGGTGGTTGCCATTCAACATAAGCCTAAAGCTGAGTCCTTGGCCCATCTAGGAGATGATTTATAGCAGTTAAAACCTCCAGTGTTACCCATCGATAAATCAGCCGAGGAGGCGAAGTGTGAAGATTTGGTAAAGGTTACTATCGAGGATGATTCGGAAAAGTTCTTTTAGGTTGATTCTCAGTTGCCTCCTCAAGAGAAAGAAGAGTTGGTAGAATTCCTCAGAAGAAACATAGATGTATTTCCTTGGAATGCCTATGAAGCCCCAGGAGTGGATCTAGAATTCATCTGTCACCATTTGAATGTCAACCCATTGGTCACCCCTAAGAAACAGTCTTCTCAGTGCCCATCCAAGGAGCACGCTGATCCAATACGAGAGGAAGTAACGAAGCTCAAGAAAGTTGAGGCTATTAAGGAAGTTTTTTTTATCCTAAATGGTTAGCGAATACTGTGGTGGTGAAAAAGAAGAATGGGAAGTGTTGAGTGTGCATAGATTTCACAGATTTGAATAAGACCTACCCTAAAGATCCATTCCCTATGCCTAAAATAGACTAGCTATAGATGTAACTGTAGGCCATTCTCGGATGAGCTTCCTAGATGCCTTTCAAGATTATCACTAAATACCTTTAGCTCTGGATGATCAAGAGAAGACTGCTTTTGTCACACTAATGAGAAATTATCATTACAAGGTGATGTCATTTGGTTTGAAAAATGTGGAATCCACCTACCAAAGAATGATGACAACGATGTTTGAGCCATAGTTAGGTAAAAATATCAAAATTTACATTGATGAAATGGTAGTGAAGAGCAAGGTAGTTTCTAAGCATGTGGGAGCCTTGGAAACATTTTTGAAGTTCTTCGAAGACACAAGTTGTGCCTAAATGCTTCCAAGTGCTCCTTTGGTGTGGGATCTGGCGAATTCTTAGGTTATATGGTAACTCACAGGGGGACTAAGGTCAATCCCAATCAGATAAAGGCTATTAACAATTTGCAACTACCTCAGAATCCCAAAGAAGTCCAAAAATTGACTGGAATGGTCGTTACTTTGAACCAATTTATCTCTCGATCAGCAGATAGGTGTAAACCTTTTTTCTTGTTGATCAACAAATGGAAGGGGTTTGAGTGGATTGAAGTATGCGCCTTAGCTCTCCAGCAACTTAAAGACTATCTAGCTCAACCACCCATCATGTCCAGTCCTGAACTAGATGAGGTCCTATTTGCCTACATTGCTGTGGCCCCTTATGCTGTAAGTTTGGTGTTGATACGAGTTGATCGCGGTGTACAACGGCTCGTGTATTATGTGAGTAAGTCGTTGCATGAGGCTGAGGTTCGTTATCTACCACTGGAGAAAGCCATCCTAGGAATAGTGCATAAGACACGGAGGTTGCACCATTATTTTCAAGCACATATAGTTGTTGTCCTTACACAGCTTCAACTTAAAGCCATACACCGAAGCACTGATTACACAGGGAGGATAGCTAAATGGGGTACAGTTCTAAGGGCTTTCGACATCAAGTACATGTCTCGTACCTCCATCAAGGGCCAAGTCCTTGCGGATCTAGTGGTTGAGTTCACTGAACCCATATTAGAAGAATTGGTACCAACACAGAACATGGATGAAAAATTGGTTAGCATGATCTCTCAACGAGGCCCCTCATTTTAGGAGGGGTACGTTGACAGTGCAACAAACTAGAAAGGTTCCGAAGTGGGGCTAGTGTTGATATCCCCCCTGAGAAGATCACTATTGAAAAGTCATTGAGGCTAGGCTTCTCAGCTACAAATAATGAGGTCGAATATGAAGCTCCACTGATGGGAATGACCATGGTTCAAAAAAATGGGGAGAAGGTCAATGGAGGTGTTCTTGGACTCAAGGTTAATCATCAGCCAAGTCAAAGGAGAATTCGAGGTGAAAGATGAAAGAATGCAGGGGTACTTGAGTCAAGTTAGATGCTTATAGTCAGAGTTTGAATCTTTTACCTTGATGCACATCCCCAAAAGTGGATACATTCATGCTGATTCTCTAGCCACGCTTGCAACCTCCATGGCACAGAATTTGCCTCGGGTTATCCTTGTTGAAGACTTGTACAAACCCACGGAGATACGAAGAGAGACAGTTCGAGTTCATCAGATCAGAGCAGGGCCTAATTGGATGGACCCTCTAATTCAATTCTTGAAAGAAGATACTTTGCCTAAAGAAAAGTTAGAAGCTGACAAAGTACAAAGGAAGGCTACTAGGTTCTGGCTGTCCGAGAACCAGAAATTATACAAACGTTCCTTGTCAGGACCATATTTGTTATGTGTACATCCTGAGACGACTGAATCACTTGAAGAATTACATGAAGGAATTTGCGGAAGCCATACTGGAGGTAGATCCTTGGCCTATAGAGCCATCACCCAAGGCTATTAGTGGCCAAGTATGCAAAGGGATGTCCACGAATATGTAAAAAAGTGCAATCAGTGCCAATGGTTTTCACCAAACATATACCAACCAGGGGGAATCCTTAATCCACTATCCAGCCCATAGCCATTCCCCCAATGAGGCTTAGATATTGTGGGTTCATTCCCTATAGCAGTAGGAAACAAGAGGTATCTGCTGGTCGGCACAAACTATTTTACCAAATGGGTTGAAGCTGAACCTCTAGCTAACATTAGAGACGTGGATACAAAAAGATTTTTTTGGAAAAACATTGTCACTCGGTTTGGGATTCATTATACCCTTATCTTGGAAAATGGCCTTTAGTTTGACAGAAAAGCGTTCAGAAGTTATTGTTGTAAATTGGGGATCACAAATAGGTACTCTAACCTTGCTTATCCCCAAGGGTATGGACAAGCGGAAGCTGTTAATAAGGTCATAGTAAATGGATTAAAGAAAATGCTAGATGACGCGAAGGGAAAATGGGTGGAAGAATTGCCACATGTCTTCTAGACGTATAGGACTACGCCTCATAGATCTATTGGGGAGACCCCTTTCTCAATGACTTATGGGGCTGAAGTTGTCACCATTAGAGCTTGCTCTAGGTGGGAGGAGTCAGGACCTGGGAGCTTGCGAATATCAGGATCATAATAGACGCTTTCAGGATGCCTCAAGTTAGAAACTATAGGGACTCTAGCAGCGTTAAGGGCTTTACCCCAAGACACATCGCAATATTCCCTGCATACTCCAGAGAGCTCCTCTGTGAGTCTAACTTGAGTCTCCTCCACCCCAAGCTTATACGCTACTTGCTTCTCAACCTCGGCTGCCTCCTTGGCCAGTTGGGCAACCTACCTGACCTTTTGAAACTCAGCTCGAAGATCTTTCACCAATTGCCTCTATGTTTTCAGATTAATTTCAGTTAAATGCAACTGTTGGCGTTGATCTTCAGCTTGCTTTTCAACATTCTTGAGGCCTGCATCAGCACTGTCCCTAGCGTTAATCCCCTCTTTTAGTTGCTCGGACAGCTTAGCTTGATTCTCTTTAAAATTACCCACAGTTTTCTCAATCTCAGACTGAGAATAGGCCTTTGCCTTGGCTTCATTATGGGCATCCTTAACCCATTCTTTGGCCATGTAAAATTGTTGGGTAAGCTACATAACAGAATGGAAAAAATTTAGTGCAAAACAAAGAAGAGGAATGAGTAAGGATGATTAAATGTTTACTTAGAGAAGCAGATAAAATAATTTACCATAGCCAGGTCCCTTTTAAGGGATAGGAAAATTTCTTTCTGACTGAAATGCCTGTAAGCATCCATATCTCTTGGTAGGAGAAGTGGCTGCTTTAAGGCCTTAGCGATATGACCTGCCTGCCCCCCTTGATAGTTTTTGACTAAGGTGTCCCAAGCGAAGAGGGCACCATCTAGCTCCAGCTTAGGAGACCATATGTGCGGTGCTCGGTGAACATCAACCGCAAGAGGATCCTCTCGGCTCCTAACAAAAGAGGACCTCCTGCCTCGCTGGTCCTTGGCCACCTTTTGCTGTTTGTTTCCTTTTGAAGGGCCTACCTTGCCTTCTTCAAGGGCTTCATTTTGTCTCTTCTTCCTTAGCTTAGGGACTGGCTTCAGCCTAAGGTCAGCAAGAAGCTGAGGAGGAGGAGGAAGGTTCATTGGGGGTTTAGACTTAGTGGCTTCCTTTGGGGTGGATACTTTATTCCTCCCCTTCATGAGTTCCCTTAAACTCTTGCCGTCTGTTTTCGAAGCCATGTCTTCTACTTCTTCATCTAAAGTGTCTTCCAAACAAGTGATCATAGGGGCAGGGACGTGAACATTTGAATGTCTATCTGGTTCTTCCTCGGCCTTCGATATTAAAATCACTTGTATTCCTTGTGTTTCCTCTTCTCGGAATTGAAATTTTTCAATCTCCTTTTCGAGTGAGAAACTAGAAGAGGCAACACCTTCTTCAGCTGCTGCTACTCCGAGGGGAACTTATTGAATTGGTGGGACGACCAGAGGAACACCTTGTGGGACTGGATGTGGTACTGGTGGAAGATCAAACGGAGCTAAAAAATTAGGCCGAGATATGTTTATCCGATTTATCCAATAGTCACCTTGCCTTATAGCGTTGTTGACCTCTTTAAATTTGTCCGAGAGAGGCTTGAAGTCCAAAATTAGGTGGACGGCTAGAAGTTGCCCATCTTCACTTATGAAAATTTGGGATCTCAGCAAGTAATTGAGAGCTGCAACGTTAGTTAAACTAAGCCGAGGAGTTACATGATTTTTGTCTGTTAATAATAAAAAAAAAGTAGTAAAATAAGGTCGAGTTAAGAAAACCTAAATCTATTGCTAGGGAACATAAATCTAAGATGTCCCACCAGGCTCTCCTGGCTGGGTTGGGCAATGAAAACCGTCATGCCATGCTCCCGATACAATCAGGTAGTTGTCTTTCATCCCCTTGTTAGACTTGGGAAGATATAAGATGAGCCTGATAATATTGGATCGGGATTTAAGGTAAAATTCCGCCCTTTTTTGTCTATAGCACTCGTACATATGGACTGCGTCGAGCTAGTTGAGCCCTAAGCCTAAATGCTAGTTCAGGGCATTGACGTGGCCTAGGATCCTAAAGAGGATAGGTGCGCATTGGTGAGGACAAATTCAATGGTTATGAAGGTAATCACTTGTAATGCAACTCATAGGGAGAGTCATTCCCCCTTCTATGAAAGCTATCATAGGGATTATGACTTCTCCCACTTCTCGGTCAGTTGCTATTCCTTCTGGGGGGACAGTATCGCAGGGCTACTTCCTACGGTATGTGATATGTTTCTTTAAATATGTTTATCAGGGCAGGGCTGCCTACTAAATACTTAAATCTACCCATTTCGGGTAAATAAAAAAGGAAAACATTGAAAAAGATAACTAGGGAAATGAGAATTTGAAGGCCAAGGAAGCTGGCCAAGGAGAAAAAGAAAGATGCGAAGAAGTAAGAACTTACACAAATTAAGATGAAGGACGATCCTTGTAATATTTAGAAGGATTCTCAAAGGTTTCTAAAGAAACAAGAGTTCGATGATTTAACAAGTTTTGTGAGATGCTTTGAGGCTTGAGTTCGCTGGAAAGTTGGAGTTCGTTGGAGAGTTTGAGAGATGGTAAGGTAAAGGAAAAATGATCTCCTTTGAGGCTTTATATAGGGAGCAGAAAGTTAATGAGAGTTATCCCGCCCAAACCCTGAGGAAAAATATCACTCGTTGGATCAATTTTTCACCGTTGGATGCCAAAGACATAGTGCCGCCTGGAGTAATTAATGACACTTCGCGAATTCTGAAATGTTAGTAGCAATGATGAAACGCCTAAAACTATTCTCCCACACATGTAATCTCAGGTATTTTTGCATTTCTAACCCTCATTTCTAAAGCAAATCAAAATCCACTTTTTCTCCTCGGATGCGAGGGAAAAATTAAAATTTTAAGGGGCTATTGTGGGGGTAAGAGTCCAAATTTGTATACTGGGTCTTGAGCCTTATTCGAGGACGTGGATATGTCCGAGAAGGAGCAAACGATTGGGAGAGGCCCCAAAATTGAAAATCATGCAAGTAAAGAATGGAGGAGTATAGTTCGATGAGTACATTCTTCTCAGATATAATGAATATCGGTCAAGCACACATTTTGGTAATTTAGATGACCTTCCAAGTAGTTCCAACGATTAGGATGAACCTTAAGTACGAATGAAGGTGATAAGAACACAGAAATATCTAAAAGAAAAGCTGCTACCACCGCATTAAATGCACTGCAGCAACTTTTCTGGCCGCATTTATGTGAAGAAGACCCCTGAACAGTGCAATTTCAGCTACCACCACTCATAGAGAACCAAAAAAGATGTTTAATGGGACATGTACTCAAGTGAAGACTTAGATGGTTAACAAGTGTATGATCAGAATGGCCTGAAAGGATTTCTATAATGTAAAAGACCTCCCATAAGAGGGAGATCAGAAAAAAGAGAAACAAAGAAGAGAAAAAGAATTATTGTAGCACTAAGAGTTGTATTAGTTTCCAGAAATATTGGTTCAATTTATAATTAATCTCATCGGACATTTATTTTATCGAGTTTTAAGTGTATTTTCGTATTTGTTCATCTTTCAAATCTTTACTAGCCGTTGTACCATTCGCAAATAGTCTAGTTCTTTCGCCTACTCTCTACAAATTTATTGTATTGGGCTCACAGTCTATATCTTTCGGGCTTAAGCTACAAATTGTGAACCTACAATTTTGATGTGACAAACTTTAAATAATTGTCTATCATTTAAAAAAAGACTCACAATTTTTTATTTTTTATTTTTTATTTATTCTATCACATTACAATTGTAGGAAAAAAGTGAAATAAGCTATCATAGATTTTTCATTTGGAAATAAGAGCCTACCGCGTTTAGCTCCACGGGTGGACAATGGACACTAGGTTGACAAGTGACTACGTGATGAAAGTCGTACTAAAAACGCTACTATCCATCGTATCCTTCCATACACAACACATACAATTATAGATTGTATTACTTGTGTATTACGTTAGTTTTCACCTCTAGATCCATCATATCTCCCCGTTAACAACATGGTTTCACTGACTTTGATTTTAGTTCTCAACGAATAATGTTAGTGTATACAAAAACTTTTTGACAACTTTTTCTTAGAAGTTATTATAATTTTTGAGTGGAGATCGTAATATGTTTTTGTGTTATAATATATTTTTCAATTCTTTGAATGTGTTTGTTTTTAAAAAGAAAATGTGCAATTTTTAATACTGATTGATGTGGTAATTAGCTTATGTTGATATTCATTTGTGCTCATTACTAATATTATATTTTTACATATTATTAACAATCTCCATCAATAAGTGTCAAATTTTTTGTATATTTTGTGTCTATAGACTTTCTCACTATTTTTTTTTTTAATTTTTAAATTTCACAATAAATTTTGGATTACAATCTATTATTGGTCGGTTCTTATTTGAGCTCATCATTAACATCACATTTTTACTTAACACTAATAATTTCTCACATAAAATTGTTGTGAAATTGTTGTATCCCTATTATTAATCATTATAGTTTAATGAAGCTGCCAAAGGTAAATGATAAACAAAATTTCTTTATAAAAAGTTTAGCTAGAATAGAAATTAGAAATTTTCTATCTCATTTTTAGTGTTTTACTTTGTTTTAGGTTAATCATAACTTTTCATTTATCATTTTTTTTTCTTTTTTCGAATGAAATAATCAAAATTTAAATTGGTTTCTTAAAACTCATTCACATTCTCTGAGATTGTCCTTCACCTTCCGCTCACTCATGTGACATATTTTATAAATTAATTATAGTTTGATGAAATAATAATACCATATTTGTTTTTGTGGATCTCCCCAAGTGACAACGGAGTCGACGTTTCCGCCGTTATAAGTCCATATCACGATTCTTTTTCACCGGGCACGGCCGTCCTCGGAGTCTAAGATTATCATTAATTGCATGTCATCAGATATGGCGATTTTTTTTTTCTCGACTCAAAGTCAGTCAAGATGATATGAGAAATGAAAATCTTAAGATTGATAACGCTGATAATCTAAAGATTTATAACGAGGATAAGTTTCCTTTCGGTCTAGCATTCTTAATTTCTTTTTCAATCTTTCGACGAAGCTGCTTTCAGAAAACTCAGTATAAACTTAGATTAATTTCTTTTCATCCTTTCGACGGAGCTGCTTTCAAATCACTTGTAAAAACTTTCATTTCTTATTATAATCTTAATGAGAATAGTTTGGGAGATGTTGTACATTGTCATCTACCCATAAAGCTCTTTTTCTTCACCATCAATACAGTTATTTCTTCAATCTTTTCCTTTTCTCCATAACTGTTTTGTTTAGTTTACCCTATTGATTGATTTTTTTTTTTTTCCTTATTGCAGAAAATGTCCTTTTGAGCAAGGTTTGGCATACTATGGAGTGGCTAATTCAGACAAGCTAAATAATGTTAACTAGCAAAAGCTCTAGAAATGACGTCCTTGAGTCTCAGGAAACGGTCTCTCCAGGAAGAGATGAATCTGAGAAAGGTTATCTTTTTTTCGAAAGGCCTGCAGCCTCATCATCATCAATTTCCTCTACAGTAATATCAGCCCAGATGACACAGGAGCAGTAAATTTTCTATATATGTATTTCCCTTTGAACTTGGGTCGATCTGTATGGGATCGATCATTAAACTATGGTTTGTTTGTGCTTAAGCATATGAATAAATCTAGTGATATGCCCAATATCACAACATATTGAAGTGGTTGACAATAAGAGTTTAGGCACTTTTTTTTTTTTCAACACTAGTTCTAGTTGATTGTTTCAAAAAGTTACGAGGTAAGAAAATGGATGTGTCGATATTGTTTTTGTTGAAATATTCTAACTTTGAAGGAATTGCTCTGAATTCCGGAAAAATTTTAATGACCTGAAAAATAAAGCTCATATTTTGGGTCTTATTTTAGGTAAGTGGTGGCCATGGTGGAGACCTAGAGTCTCAACAAACGGTATTGTCGAAGGCCAGCATAGCTCCAGGAGCAGATAAAGTTGGCAAGGGTTCTGTTGCTCTAGACCATGTTTCCTCAAGGACTTCTGATATCAGCCAGGATGACTCAGGAGAAGCAGTAAGTACAAGTTCTCTATTTTCTCCCCCATGGATCTATATATGGTAAAAAAGTATACCTTTAATTTCTTTGAGCTTGGCTTGTTTGTTGAGCTCTTACAAGCCATGTAAAAAGAAGAAAGAAAAACCGCTGCTTTCTTGTGCCCTATTTGTAGATGAATGAGCTTTAGTTCCCTTCAAGAGACAAGAGTACAATCACATGTGATGTTGCTATACTCTAATTGAGTCATATTAATGTCCACATCATCATTATTATTTTTTTCCAATTTTTCATTAATTTTTTTTTTTAACATTTACTCTTTTTTTTTTTAATAAATATTTACACTTTCTCATCACCGCATATCTTTAATGCGATGGTCACTCCACAAGTATAAGTGCTTGTATGGTGTGGGAAACAAGAGTTGGAGTTCAAATTTTCAGAAGAGAGTTTTACATACATATACACTTAGATTAGATTATAGTAGAATTCTATCTTGTATCAAAAAAATATTTACATTTTCTTCAACCTTTCTCCATCCCTTACTTTTTTATCTCTCCACTACCCTCTACCTTATCTTTTCATCTCACCATTACTCTCTACCTTAATATCACTCTTCATCTTTCCATTCATCTTCCTTTTTTTTATTGTCCTTTCTTATCTACACTCTCTTACTATAAATTTGTCATTCTTTCTTCTATTCTTTACTTACTTTTCCCTCACAAAAAAATGTTCTCTCTCTCTCTCTCTCTCTCTCTCTCTCTCTCTCTCTCTCTCTCTCTCTCTCTCTCTCTCTCTCTCTCTCAATTTTTTGGTGGATTTTTATTTTTATTTTTCTTGCATCTCTACGTTAGGTTGATAAGTTGTTATGTTCTTTAAAACTTTATATTAAGTTGATGTGATTTAGTTTTGCGATTTAAGGTTTTTTTTTTTTTTTTCTCTCTTTAATTGTTAATTTTATTAGATATGTTTTTCTTTAAATTCTTAGTTTGTGTGCTTTGAATTCGTCTATTTAGTTGTTCTATATATGTTATTTTTGTATAACATGACATTTGTTCTATGAAATTCTTTTTAGACTTGATACGCTATCTTTTCATTTGATTTTTTTTTTTTTTTCTCTCCTCACGTGTAGTGATTGTCTTCTAACAAATACTATTCTATTTACATATTTAGAAATCTATAATGCATTCATGTTCTTCTCATATCATGATAAATCTGAATAGTTGAATAGTATTGTTATTTAATTTACTACTACAACATACTTTTTCCTGAAAGCTACATACCATCAATCGTAACACCAAATGAATATTTCAAAGCTCATTTGCATGATTACTCTTTTGTGTGGTGAGTTGAAACATTGTTGGGTAATGATGTACGTTAGATTGTATGTGTAGCCTCTTGACTTGCAAAGAGTAAGTACTGATTTATGCTAAGTTTTTGTTATTGATATTCTTTAGAGCTATAATGGTTGATAGGTCTAATGAGGCTCCATTAATTTACATGAGGCTTCAATCTCACCCAAATATCAAGCAATAAAACAAGACAATTCATGTTCAGCTTTAAGATTTATTCCTTTTAAAAAAAAAAAAAAATGGTTAGCTTTCTGGTAACCACCAAATATTCGTTTTGTTAACTCAATATCATAAAGTAACTTTAATTTAGTTATATGAATAGGGTTTATCATTTTTCATGTTGCAAATATATATATATATATATATATATATAATGTTTTAATTAAATACAAATAAATAAAAATTTCCTTAAAAAATCGTACTCATTTTTTTATAACATTTACACTTTCTCTAACATTTCTTATTTCTTTTACATTTTCATTTTCCCACTGCCCTCTACCTTAATAGCATTCTTCATCTTTCTCTTTATCTTCATTTATTTTGTTTCTTCTTATTCTTATCCTCTTATTATAAATTTTTCATTATTTTTTCTATTCTATATTTCTATGAATAATTTTCCCTCACAAAAAAAGTTTTTTTTCTCTCTCAATTTTTTTGTAGATTTTTTTTATCTTTCTTGCAGTTCTGTTTTAGGTTATTAATTTTGCATATTTTTAAGAACTCTACTTTGAGTTGATGCAATTTAGTTTTGTGTTTTAAGTTTTTTTTTTTTTTTTTCTTTTTTGTTCTGTTTAGTTGATGTAAGGTAACTAGAGGTTGGCATTGCCTTGATAATTGATATGGACATCATGGAAAACCACCAAAATATCTAAACGTGAGGCCCCTATTGCTTCATTGAGATATCAAATTATGGTCCATATTTATCCTTGGCTCTTAAGAGACCTTTATCAAGCAATTCAAAGCACCCACGCACACACTCTCTCGAGCCCAGCCAAGCTCTTTGAGCTTATCACTCAGGCCCGTAGGTCACATCAGTGGAGTATGCTCACCGATCTCGCCCACTCTCATTTCCGTAAGCCACAGGTACTTTTTCCCTCATGCATGTAATTAATTTTTGTTATCATTTTAGTTTCTTGTACTTGCATTTGCATTTTATAATACATATACACTTCGAGGCTTTCGATTCAAGGGTGAGAGAAACCTAGTGTAGATTGACCAATTTAATTTTTATTCATTCCCTCAACATTTAAAACTTTATTTCTTCCCACTTGCATGCTCTTATTAATACACACACACACACACACACATATATATATTTTTTGGGAACTAAATTGTTGGAAATATGGGAATGTTGGGGATTTAATGGAGGTATGAGATGTAGGCTTGTGCTTGTACTCTAAATTGTAGGCTTGTGCTTGTACTTTAATAAAGATTTATCGTTATTGTTTTTTGGTTATTTGCACTTTTGAATTGGGTTTTAGTTTGTGAGTTAGTGTCCAGGTGGTTGGTGATGGTGTGGAACTATTTTAATTTGTATGCTTCCTTTGTCGTTGAATCAAGAAATGGTGTTACTTAGATGGACAAAACTTGATTATTTTTTATTGGGTATTGACTTGATTTGAGCTTAAGTTTTTGAATTGATTGATAGATCAAGCCAAGCCGAGTATGGTTCAAGCTTTATGATTAAATTTTAGCAAGCTACACTAGAAGGTTTTTATTCAACATATATGAGCAAGCTTGCATCAAGCTCAAGCAGAGTTTGAATATCTCATTAATCTTGTCAAGTCAAGTTTGATAACTCAATGTTTGGCTTGGTTTGGCTAGATTAGAGCCCTAATTATTGTCAACAAATAACATTATAATGGAAGTACTTACCCAAAAAAAAACTTCAAAAGTATAGACATGAACAGTTGTCAAAATGGGATAAGGCAATGAGTGCAATCGTTGGTTAGTCATACTTAGCAAAAAGGAATCGGACTAAAATCCTTTTGAATTGATATTATTGGCCTCATACCATGGTTAATGATTCAATTATACATGTATATGATCATATCTGCTAAAATATGATTAACATAGACTAGTATGTATGATATTCTTAAAGGTCAACAAGATAAAAGCATCTTATATAGATTTTTTTTTTCATTATAGTAAATATTTAAACATTATCCTTTGTCAATCTTGGCAAGATCGTATGTTCTTTGTTTATGTTATATTGATGTACTTTCAGATATATAATGTCAATGCTTTTGCTCATAGATCTTA
This sequence comes from Quercus variabilis, assembly GCA_030445155.1. Taxonomy (NCBI): domain Eukaryota; kingdom Viridiplantae; phylum Streptophyta; class Magnoliopsida; order Fagales; family Fagaceae; genus Quercus; species Quercus variabilis. The sequence goes on from CP129449.1 coordinate 72,398,830, forward strand.
AGAATATATTGAAACTCTTAAAAAAAATCACTATTATGGGCAATCAAGTACAAACTATAGTCCTATAAAAAAAGAGAACAAACTATAATTTTTATAAAAATAAAAAAGTACAAACTATAATGCTAGGGCCTTTCAAATTAGGTTACATAACTGTAGGGGCCTTTCAAATTAGGTTGAATGTTAAGAGTTGTTAGACTACATCTATTAACCTTACAAATTTAAATTACACATTTACAGTTATCTTTCGTGACATTGTGTTGAGGCAGAGTATTATTCAAGACAACTATATTTATAAGATCGAAAGTTGTCGGTTCAATAGGTCCCAGTATGTAAACACTTTTGAGAAGTTATGAACATTATCAATTTTATAACTTGAAACATGGTCTAAACAACAACAAGCTTTTCCTAACAATTAACAAATCTGTTAGGAAAGATGATGACAATAATTATCTTTATACTAGACTAGTAATGTTAGGAACATCTTTCTTTTAATTGTTGACATCATAAGTTGTGATTAGACAAATATGACTTTTATATGGGCACACAAAACACCAATTTTATTTTCATCACTCACAACATGATGTTGTGAATTTTATGTTCCTAAATTTGTTGTTTTCTAAAATAGGGACTTCCACTTTGCGTGTGTGCCTGTGTGTGTTGGGGGTGTAAATTTTGAATTTTGAAAGCTTTAGCTTTGCATTTGCTGTTATATTCAAGATATTTAATTGATTCTCCAAGTTTGATATTTCAGTTCAATGCTTTGAAATTGGCACAAAGTTTTCCACACATTGGCCTTTTGCTGGTATTGCTTGACTCTAAGTTCTTCTTTGTTTCTTATTATTGGCATATCAAAAATTTTATTTTGTTCTTTCTATAATTGAATGAGAATAAATATGCACTTAGTTTGGTTGACACTTGACACCCTTTTAACTGTAAGCTGTCTATTGAAACACCCTGACATATAATGTTGCAAAAATGCAGGTTTTATTTGTGTCTCTAAAAATTTCTTCTCAAAAAAAAAAAAAAAAAATTGTCTCTAATTTCTTTAGTGGGTCTTTAGTCATTTAATTGACAAGTGTCAGTGTGAAATCAGAACTTGGTTTATTTCACTGTTTTAATCATTATTTAATGAATTTTTACAATTTTTATGGTGCTTACAAGGGAAGTTAAATTATAGATTTGTGCATATTATTCTTGGCTTGAGGATAGAAAAACAAAACTAGCCATATAGAAATTTATACAAGTCGAACAACCAAAACATAGGAAACATATATGGGGTGGGGGAGGGGAGAGGTGGGTTGTGAGCCATGACATATAGACAAACTATTGGAATTGCTGCATCTTCTACTGCTTAAAAAAAAAAAAAAAAAAAAAAAAAAACTTATGGTAAAACTGCCAAAAGGAATTGCTATATGTTCTACTTTAACAAAATAAATAAACAAAAAACATAGTAAAACTGCCAAAAGATTTTGTAAAAGACAAAAGTATACTACCTGTACAACTAGGGAAGAAAATGATAAAAAACATGAAATGATTTCCTCTAATCAGACAGACAATTATGTAACAAAACACTTCACCAAGTTAAGAAACAAATTTCTGCTCTCATTCTTTGTTGCTCATTTTGCTTTTACTAAAAATAGAAATTAGTCTAAGCTAAGGATGAGTGAGTGGCAGCTCAAGGTTAGAAGTGGAATCTAGAGGGATATTAATAGTTCTTAGATGTGAGCCAAGTATTCTAGTCAAGCAATTCCATAACTCAGCCGTGCACTTTGTAACCCAATCACTAGCCCATGAAACCATCCCAGCAAGAAGACAACTAAACCACTGCACCCAATTCAATCTTGCATTGCCTACGATAATATGTGCAATCTCAATAAAAGCCACCTGCAGTACGAGAATAACACCCACAGAAACCCAAAACAATGAGTTCCGATGAATGCCCTTAAACACATTCTTCTTCTCCAATTCCCTTGCATTTACTTGGTTAAATACTTGGCAGAGAACAAAACTATTAAAGATAATGGTTTTACTAATCTTATTGCTAATACCCGGGATAGTTTGCCCTTTGAATTGGAATGTCACTGAGATGGTAACTTGATAGAGAGCTTGAGAGACAATGTTTCTCCACATGGCCTTGGTGATAAGCGTTTTAGTTTGTTTCAATGGCAGCTTTTCCATCAGTTCCTCTGTTGGTGGCTCGGTTAATAAACCAATGCCACCAAGAAGTGACACAACAAAGTTTGCCCATAGCAATTGGATAGACGTAATTGGAGAATATCCGCAAAACATTGCCGTGATAGAGGTTATCAACAGTCCTGCTATATTCATGGTGAGCTCCAGTTGGATATACTTCTGAATATTCTCGAAAGTACATCTTCCAAACCTTGAAATGGTGACCAAGAAACTGAGATTTCCATTACCAATGATGATGCCAGAACTTGCTCTAGCCATTTCAGTGCTACAATTCCTCATAGTAATTCCCACATCAGCTTCTTTTAGTGCTGGAATCGCATTTGTTTTAACTCCCACCATTGCTACTATATGGTCTTTTTTCTTCAACCATTGCACTAAAGTGAGCTGGTCAGATGGGATTGAGCTTCCTATCAAGATGATTTGATCAACTTTACTCATCCTCTCTTCATCGATGAATTTCCGAAATTCTTCACCTTTAAGCACCATTGCATTTGAGCAGGGATGTCCACACTTGTGAGCTATGGTTTCGAACACTGACACATTATCTTCTGAAATCAGAGTGATGTTAAATCCGGCATTTTTCAAAGCTCCAATTTCCCTTCCAAGCGGCTCTGAGTTTGGCATATCCAAATCTGTTGTTTCAATGCAAATACTTGTGACTGAACTCATGGTGAGGCAAGCAAAAGGTTCTTGAGCAAAAACCTGTTCAGAGTATTCAGACATCATCTTCTTATTCCAATAAGAGATGGCAAGCGTGATTACAAAAGGTATTCCTTCCATTACTCCAACCAGCAATGTAGCAAGTGAAATCGTTAAGGTACTAATCTTCCCATTTGGTTTCATCACAATTTTCTCAATCGCATCCATTATCTCTTTGATTGCCTTTGGTTTCTCCTTGAGGTCTGGGAGGCTAGACTTAATATCTTCCTTCAGAAGCATAAAACGGAGGAATAACACTACAAGGATGAGGATAGATATAGAAAGACCAAAAATTTGTGTGCCTTTGTTCACCTTGTCAATTTGCGCTGGTAATGGGGTCTTTCCGGGGACACGGTTGGTTAGCTTCATCAAATCACCCAATTCACCCAATCTAGTGTTCATGCCCACTGATGCAACTAACATGCGACCCTCCCCATCAATCACCTTTGCACCATAGAACAAAAAAGGGTTCTCCTCATTAATGGTGGACTCTAAATCATCATCCAGTTTCAAGGATTCACCAATGAACAAACCATCAGCTGGGACGATATAGCCCCTCTCTAGGCGTACTAGGTCACCAACCAAAACATCGCCAATGATTACTTTGTGTAACAATCCCCCTCTAATAACATCAACCATCATTTGGGAATGTTTAAGTCGACACTGATTACGTAGTGAATCAATGACCACAAGTATGATGATGGCAAGAATTATGATGACCCCTTCATACCAACCAGTTCTCAGGCCTTCCGCCTTGACACCAAAGCCAAGTGACAGCACCGCGCACACGAAGAGAAGCAAAATGGTGCAATTATTGCATGATTTTGGGAGAAATTGAAGGAAGCCTAGTGCTATGAATCGAGAGCGCACATCAGCAGGGATGATTCCCGTCTCTAAATTAGTATTCAAAGCCTCTGCAATTCCTTGGATGCCCCCAAACTTGTGTATGGAATCCAAATCTTTTTCTTTTACTAACTTGGCAATGTGTGCTTGCTGGAGTAGTACTTTTTCATCTCTGATACAGTTGTCATTCTCAACATCCAAATTTACACTTCGAGGTGGTTCAGTTAAAATTTCCACAATATCCTGCTATATCAAATAGAAAATAAATTAGTATTTTGGCTATTCTATTAAACTTGAATTCAGTTTTAGTTCTAAATCAGAGTCATAATCCCATTTGGATTGACAAGAGTGCTATTTGTTAAACTTAAGGCAAAAATGAGATCATGAAGAGAGGAAGAGGAAATTAAAATGATAGTATTGCACAGAATGATCATGTACATGGTGGGTGCACTGTATTTATACACACATAAAAGCAATAACAGAAGGGTAGTTAGCCGTTGCACAGTCACACTAGATGATGTATAACCGTGCACAAGAAGTTGATATCACATGATCAGTTCTGATATATGTTTAGGGTATCTCTCTCACACACATCTTGTTACACAAAGCGTGCACACAATTCAAATTTTGAACTAAAATCGTGTCCTGAAGTCACAATTTCTATTCAAAAACAGAATTTTGTGCGTTTGTCAATAACAATTAGTCAATTACCCAATATTTAAATGTTTTAAATGAACTATGAAACATGTTTAGAACCTAATTAAACTGTCTGCCATATATCTCTTCACAATTCATTATACAACTTACAGATATCCATGGGAGAGAAAATAGAAGAAGAGCTTACTGCTTCTCTTGTATCATCATCGAAGCTGGTAGGAGCACTGTAGTAGGAAGTGCACAATGAAAGAGATCTGAGGAAAGCGAGAGAACCACTGTCATCAGCTATATGTATGAGATTTCGCTCATGTAAGCGCAAAAAAACCGTGCGCCAACGCTCTCTTGGACGATTTCTGGGCGTTAGCAACCCAGTTTGCTGAGACTCAAGGTCAAGGCCGGAGCTTGTTAACATTTTGGCTTCTCAAAACACATCTTTCTTTACCAACAAGAGCAATTAACAAATCAATAGATAGACAAAATAACAGTTAATTAATTAGGAATAACAGGAAAAGAACTTTGCATAATAGATAGATAGACATACTCGTACTATTGCAAGTAGAAAATCTATCATATATAAAATGAAAGCTGTTTATGAGAATTAAGATTGAGGTTTAATTGTTCCAAAAACATATGCTTGAAGTTTCTTGTCATAACACGGTTCGCTTTAGCGTTCATTCAGTTCCGTGCGAAGCTTCGTACGAAGCTTGTTTCGGTGAGAACTTAGAAGCTTCGTAAGAAGCTCGTTCCTCTTGGTTTTGTTGTAATTTGCTTCTTTTTTACTATTGACTACTTGTAATTTCGTCTTTTTTTTTTTTTTTTTTTAATTAAATAAGGATGAAGCTTTATTAAATACCAACAACCAAACAGGCATCAACACGCTCAGCTCCTAGGAACCTTAAATTTTCATCTTCTTCATGAGAGGCCCAACAGAGGACAGAGGAGATAGGAACAGACCTTGAAGCCTAGGAGTAAGCAGTCCTCTTACTAAAATTATTTAATGTATAAACTAAATATTTTATCTCATTTAGATAAGATTAGTCATTTCACAAGGCGGCGACGATCCGAGGCTGGGTCCATAGTGGTCGAGCTTGAGACGAGGAGATCCGAGTCAGGTGGGTCGGGATCGATTGGATTTGGTTTTCTTTGGGGTTGTTGGCCACGGATCAAGCTCTGTTGTGGATTTGGGTTTAGGATGTTATTGGACTGTTGGGGTATTGTGGATTTGGGTTTGGGATTGTAACCCAGGATTTTGGGATTAGTTTGAATCTTTAAATTTAGGGGGTGTTTGGAAGCTAAGTTTTAACATATTTTTATATATTTTAAACAACTTTACACGTATTTTAATACATTTTTTCATTCACATATATATTATAAATACCTAAATAACATTACTCAAACTAACCAACCAAACGAACATCTTTTAAAAACAACATAGCCCATGTTGATTTAAGATTGTTGGACTAAATTATTGTTTGGTTACCAAGAAATGGCAAGAAAGAGGAGAAAACCAATATCAATAAGTAAAAATGAAACTCTGCCAGGTTAAGAAAATTGTGAGAAACTTATAGAAGAAAAAAAAAAAAAAATACAAAACGGAAAAAATTAGTAAAGAAAAGAAAATTATCTTTTAAAGTTGGTGTGGCTTTTTTTTTTTTTGCCACCTAAGCACTGGTATGGCCACTTAAACTTAGACACATCAGCATCAGATCTAATTTTTTAATATTAAATATGCCACATGGAGCAAACGTTTGCCCCATAATCATTTTTCGCTCAGCAAGAACCAAATTATATGTAAATTTACAATTTACAACCAAATTGACTGATATTAAAATAAGAACTAAATTGGCTGTAATCTTAAAATATGGAGATCAAAATGGTATTTTTTCCAAAAAAAAAAAAAAAAACCAACATAAAATGTTGTCAGTTATTAGCAAAAACACATATCCAAGAAAAGAAGAATCAAAGGATGTTTGGACATAGAATACTGACCTGAAGCTTTTCTATGTATCTGAGAACCCGAAGCAGAGAGAGAGAGAGAGAGAGAGAGAGAGAGAGAGAGAGAGATGGTGTGTTTGTTGGAAAGAAAGCAAGTGAGCAGAGCAAATGATGCGAAAGAGATAGACATGTTGGTGAGAGAATTTGCCATATTTATAAACAAAGATGATATTTCCAGGGACCTTCCCGTTAGTCCACAATGCACTTGCTTTTTTATTTTTATTTTGTTTTATTTGAGAGAGCATCCTTATACAACTTTTATGCTAGGTCGTGTTACATTTTGTGACTCTTTTGGTATATTTTATGAATTTAGGTTTGTCAATTTAATTTCCTTTTTTTTTTAAAAAAAAAAAAATTTGAAACTTACAAAAATAACAAAACAACATCATTTTTGGGACACTTAATGAAGCACTTCAAGTGAACAATATGACCGTATTGAATCAAATTCAAAATTATAGGATTAAAATGAATAAAAGTTCCTTTGAGTGCTGCAATTTCTAGTAACTTATTTATATAGTGTTTATTAAAAAAAATATTATTTTTAATAAATTTTATGTTAAATGTGCAATGAATAGTTAAAAGTAACTCATTTCTTAAAAATCTAAAATTTATATTATTTGAAAAATAAATAAATAAACAAACTAAAGCAAAAATCAAAAGGCAAGTCAACTTTTTCCAAATGCAAACTTAAATCAAAATTTAATCTAATTTTTTTTTTTTCCTTCATAAAATTAAAAGAGAAAGCGCAACCTTATATTTATACCAAAACATTATGTGCACAGTTCGCAATAGCCTTCCAATCAGTAATCACCAGCATATTTCTTAATCCACAATCCTTTTTTCTCGACCTCTTTTTAGTCAAATCAATACATACACGATTCTCAAAAAAAAAAAAAAAAAAAAAAAAAAAATTTCAATACATACACCGCGTGTCCTCTCTCTTCGTTGCATACTTGCTTTTTTATTTTATTTTATTTGACAGAGAATCTTTATACAACTTTTATGCTAGGTCGTGTTACATTTTGTGACTCTTATAGTATATTTTATGCATTTAGGTTTGTCAATTTAATTTCTTGATTTTTTTTATAAAAAATTTGAGACTTACAAAAATAACCAAACAGCATCATTTTTGGGACACATACAAGCAGACAATATGACCATATTGAATCAAATGCAAAATTATATGATTAAAATGAATAAAAGTTACTTTGAGTTCTGCAGTTTCAAGTAATTATATAGTGTTTATTAAAAAAAATATAATTTTTAATAAATTTTTTGTTAAATGTGCAATGAATAGTAAAAAGTAACTCATTTTCTAAAAATCTAAAATTTGTATTATTTGAAAAATAAAAAAATAAAAAAATAAACCAAAAATCAAAAAGCAAATCAACTTTTTCCAAATGCACACTTAAATCAAAATTTATCCAAAATTTAATTTAATCTAATCTTTTTTTTTTCCTTCATAAAATTAAAAGAAGATAATCCCCAAAACTTTCAGCAAGCCTGATAGTCTGTTTAGAGCTAGAACTCAGCCCATGAGGCCCAAAATCCATTTCCTCTGGTAATTTACACTAGCAGTAGCAGAGGAGAAGTCTACATGTCCCAGTAGCAGAGCACACTGAGTAATTCTGATAGATAGTGTCTGTGACTCTACCAAAAAAAATGTCGAAGATGAACATAGACATCACAGCATCGGTGAAGCCAGAGTACCTAGTCTTAGATCGGGAGCCTCCGTTCACCAGAGTCGTCAGAAACTTCAATTTCAAAACAATCTTATTTGCTAAGTTGTTAGTCGTAAGTAAAAATGAAATATCAATAGTGAACTTGGAAAAGAACAAGCTAATAAAGATTGTCACATAAAATTTGTTGTGAAATATTAAAAAAAAAATATTTTGAGAAGGTTTATAGACAAAAAATTAATACAACAAATTTCACACCTATTGATGGAAATTTTTAATAATATGTAAAAATGTAATGTTAATGGTTAGTCAAGATGAAAACTAATATAAGCTTAATTAACACATCAATTAGTGTCAAAATTTTAGCACAATTTTTTTTTTTTTTTAAGAAACAAACACACACACGTAGCCAAGAGTCCATTGTCACTTGTGGAGCTTAACGCGGTAGGCTAACATATAACACAACCTATTTAATAACTCCACTTTTTCTCTCAATCTTTACTGTGCAGGTACAAAGAGGCTTTTAGATGCTTTTCCTCTTCATCTCACTGCAGATTGGCCCAGCAAAGAATTGATCATAAAATTGGTGGAACTTGGCAGCTTATCATCAAAGTTGCAGCTGCTAGAGTGAAGAGGCATAATCGGACTGGTTTAGCCTATATGAAGCTAAGAGCATACAAGGTGATGTGGTTTTGCAAGGGATTACCAGTTGTACAGGGAAGTTAGTATCTATAGCCATTCAGGAAGCAATGACTGAGGCAGCTGTAAAAGCTAGGAGCTTGGGATTCAACCACTTTTTTTGTTCCTATGTGGTAGTAAGAGAGGTGTAAATGTCACAAATGGTTTTTGGCCTCCCAGCTGGCAGGAGAGAGTTTTGTTGAATGACTGGCTTTTTTAGCCCAAAATGATGTTTACTTTCACTCTATGTCCCAAGAGTTGTAATTAGTTATGTCAATAGCCTAGCTAAGTCGGCAACCACTATGTCAATGCATCACTGTATGATCAACCAAGACTTCTTGTAACTTTTCTTTCTGAATGGTATCCAAAAATAAAATAAAAACGCGGTTTTGGACAAAAATGTTTCACGTAATTGAGATATGACTAGTCCTGCCACTCCGCACGCATTGCCTTTTAACGTGGCAGAGTCTTCAATTTTTTTGAATTTAATAAATAAGGTACAGGAAATTTCTAAGAATCTACCTGTTGGTGAGATATTGCATACATGATCAAGCTGTCGTCAATACTTCCGAGGAGGAGGAATTATCTCATACATTATACACCTATGCATGCGTAGGATTTTTAGTGCTAACTGTATTTGGTCTGAATATAAAAGGCTCTCAACAGGGTAAATTATTGAGTAAAATTTAAATACAATATCATAAATGCAGTTCATTAAATTTAAGCATATAACTACATTATATTGAAATATCCTTGAAAATGATAACATCATGCTTTATTGAATATTACAACTATGTTTGTTTGGTAAATATGATTTTTACCAACTTATTTTACTATTCAGTTTGTTTTTAAATTATTTCAGCTAATTTTTACCTTTATTTATAGTACTTTCAACAAAAAGTTTTTAATTTCAACAAAATAAGTGAATTTCAAACGAATATAATAAAAATTTAACTTAAAAATCATGATTGCGCTAAGCCATTAGGTTGCAAATTTTTTCTAAAAATAGAAACAAGAGTTTAGCTGTTCCTATTAATAATAAGACCTACTAAGAAGTACATGGTGATTTTTAATTGGTTTTTTTTTTTTTTTAATGCATCACATGAATTTAGTGATATGAGATGGCCATTTATGATTGGACAGAGAACTAGATCTGTAACATTATTCAAGTAAATTCATGGTATTCTTCTATTAAATTTTTTTAAAAGGTAAATATTGTGGTATTTGCCATTTTTTTGGAATTGTAACTTGATTTGGTGTGGTGTTGGGCATCGTATCAATGTCATGCATTGATCAACCTCAGAAATTTCAATGTCTTGCAAGCCCTGACCTAGACCAACCACATCTTAATGATCAAGTGGAATCTTTAGTCTTTGCTAGATCGAGATGATATAAAATTGACTGATTAATAATCACTAGTTAGAGGTGCTTTCTTAAATAATTAAAAAAAAAAAAAAAAAAAGAGTGAAAGGACCCTAATTGATAACACAACTGTTGATTAAAAAAAGGGAAAAAAAAAGCCAAAAAATGCAAGACGAAGTGATTTCCTTCTCCTAGTGAGCGCCTCATCTTCCTCGTGAAGTTTCGGTCTCTCCATCCCTATTAGTATTTTTTTTTTCACCTTCCTCCTTTTCTTCTCTAATGGGGTCATCCCTCAAATCTTTCACCCTCCTGATTTGTCCTTTGTGACTTGGACCTACCTGTCATGGCAGAGGATACGGTTGATACAATTGCTTCACAAGTGGCCAAACTCAGCTGGCTTAAAAGTAAAATCAATCTAGAGGTGGTCACATCGTCCAAAGAAAACTCCAAAAAGCTCCTTATTGGTAAGATCCTATCTAACAAATCTTTCTCAAAATTTAGTCAAAGAAATCTTAGTGAAAGCATGGAATGTAATAAATGATATAGATGTTTCACTAGTAGACAAGAACATTTTTGTGTTTTCCTTTAAGCATGAGGCAGATGTGAGGCGTGCTTGGGACAGAAGACCCTGGACAGTAAAGGGGGAACATTTAATCTTGAAGCATTTCGACTCCGACATTAGCATATCTGAAGTGGATTTTTCAACCATAGAGTTCTGGATTCAGATCCATGGCCTTCCTCTCAACAGAGGTAGTGAAGAAAATGCTTTTAAAATTGGTAGCATGGTGGGTAGAGCCTTGGAAACAGACTTTGTGGGCCTAAGATCTAAGATATGGAAAAGAAGTGTTAGAGTTCGAGTGGAGGTGGATATTAGCTTTCCTTTAGTCCCTAGCTTCCCTTTAGAAAGGGAACAACTTCCAGACCTTTGGATCCCTTTCAAATTTGAAAAATTGGGTAATTTTTGTTTTGGATGTGGAATGTTGGGCCATGACCAATGTGATTGCCAAGATAAAGGGTTTCAGACCCTCCTAAGGGAAGGGGTCAACTTTAACTTCTTTGGCAGATGGCTTCGAGCTGGTAATGATGAATTTCAACCGAACTTCAACTTGGAAACACTCCTCAACTCAGACATGGTAGAATGTACTAAAGGTAATCAGTTATAGATGAAAGGCACATCACCAGTTTCAAAGTCTCATGTAACTCATCACCAACCCAATTGGATTCAATCAGCCATGGATTCTTGGGATGCAATGATTATTAGAGAAGAGCTAGGCATAAAGATCAGCCAGTGGAGGTCCTTGGGTAGTATGAGATGGAGACCCTACAGTAGATTGATGGGACCTGTTTGGAAAAGGCCACTATAGATTTGACAAAATCCTTGGTATGTCTCAATCCTTGTTCCAATCTAATTACTTCCTAACTCCGTTTTGACCCAAATTCCATCCCCCTTTCCCCTGTGAGCTTATCCAAGACCTCATAGGTTGGACCATCTTCCCCAAAACCCAAAATCATAAAAAAGCCCACATCCCAGCCTACAAACAAAAAGAACCCACCTAGCCCACTGATAAGTTACAAAAGAAAGACCATCCAATTAAACCCATCAAATTCCCCACAAACCTCCACTAAAAAACAAAAAAACATTCACACAAACACAACTCCACTTCTCTCACCTAGACATTCTAGCCCTTACAGGAAAAAATCACTTAAGGCCCGAGCCAGAGCAAAGGCAGTTACATGAGCTATAAGTTTCAAGCAAAGCAAAGATGGTTTCCCTAAATCCATTAATTCAAATCATGATTTTTCCCTTAAATTGTTGGCCAAAGGATTCATTAAGCCCATTCAACACCCGTGTTGTCTATCCAACATAGTGCCAGTAAAGAAGAAGAACAGGTAGATCAGGTGTTGTGTGGATTTCAGGAATCTCAACCGAGTTTGTCCAAAAGACAAATTCCCACTGCCAAACATGGATTTACTGATAGATTCTACAGCAGGGCACGCCATGTTTTCATTCATGGACAGATTCAGTGGATACAATCAAGTCAGAATGGCACTAAAGGATGCAAAGAAAACTACACTGTGATGCCTTTTGTGTTGAAGAACGCAAGTGCAACTTACCAACAGACTATGACGGCCATATTTCATGACATGATGCATCAAGAATTGGAAGAATATGTGGATGACATAGTCGTAAAGTCAAAGAAACGAGAAAAACATGCTCAAGTGTTAAGAAGAGTATTCGAAAAATGTAAAGCTTTCAAATTAAGGATGAATCCCCTAAAGTGTGTATTTGGGGTATCCTCCGGTAAGTTCCTGGGTTTCTTGGTTCATAGCAGAGGAATATATATGGATCCAAGCAAAGTCGCGACCATAGCAACCATGAAACCACTGGCCACAGTTAAGGAGTTGAAGAGTTTCTTAGGGAAAGTCTTATACATTCGTAGATTCATCCCAGGATTAGCATCAATCACTTTGGCCTTTGCCAAGTTGCTCAAGAAGGGGCAAAGTTTTGAATGGGGAGAAGCATAGCAAACAGCCTTCAAAAGGCTATAACAGATTATGATGAACCTCCCTTCTGTACAAGCCCCAACCCATAGAAAGCCGCTACTACTCTACTTGGCCACCAACTTTTATGCCATAAGGGCGTTGATCGCCTAAGAGAATGGAGGTGGCATAGAGCAACTAGTCTATTACATCAGCCGTGCCCTGAAGGATGCAGAGACTCGTTATCCAAGAGTAGAAAGGGCATGCTTGGCTATAATATATGCTTCACAAAGGTTATGCCATTATTTCCTAGCCTACGAAGTGTGGCTAATGACTAAGTCTCACGCAATCAAAACTTTGTTGCAGCAACTGATTCTTTCTAGTAGAATATCCTAGTGGTTGCTACAATTGTAACAATACTACTTAAAAATGGAAACGTGTTAGGCAGTGAAGAGCTAAACAATAGCAGACCTGTTGGCACAATTCCCATGAAAGGAAGAATTCCTGTTGGATGATGAGGTATTAGGAGAAGTAGCAATGGCAGAAGAATTAAGAGAGCAATGGGTGATGAAGTTTGATGGGTCTTCCACTACCCAATCAGGAGGAGTGTGAGTAGTTTTGTACCATAAAGAAGACAAGGCTGTATCACTATCATTCAAGTTAGAATTCCTCTGTTTAAACAACACGACAGAATGTGAAACCTATCTAACTGGGTTAGGCACAGCCCTCGAAATGGGAATCAAGCATTTAAGAGTAACGGGTGATTCGAACCTAGTGGTCTACCAGACCAAAGGGAGCTTCTCCTTAAAGGAATCTAGCCTAGCCATGTACGGAGCAATGGCCTAGAAGATGGAAGAAAAGTTTTCAACCTTTGAAATAGAGTATACCCCAAGGAACGAAAATTGATTTGTGGATGCACTGGCCGCATTAGGCTCACAAATAATTTTTGAAGGGGATAGCACCATGATTGAAGTCAGCAAAAGAAAAGCATCTATTATTGAAATGTTGAAGGAAAGGTTCTAGAAGGAACAATGAGAAGGAGATTGGAGGATTCCCATAAGGGAGGCCTTGATAAAGTAAGAAGATGTTACAGAACTAAAGGTGCTAAAAGATTACACCTTGGTAAAAGAAGAATTGTACCACAAGATGCCAGGTGGGGTCTTGACTAGGTGCATAGGGCAGAAGGAGGCCCAAAAAAAGTTGGAGGAAGTGCATGACAAGACTTACGGATCCTGCGGAGAAGTCCGTCTCTACCATAGACTTTAAAGGGCAGGCTTTTACTGGCCGAGTATGAGTAAAGATGCAGATCAAGCTCAAACCCAATGTGGGGCCTGTTAGCTTGTAGTAGATAGAGAGGAAAGTTATGCTGCATTCGTCAGTGAAGACTGGAGGAGTCCATTCGTATGGTACCTGATAGAAGGCGCCCTGCCACAAAAGCACAGTGAGAGATACAAGCTAAAGAGGCTAGCAACATGGTATTTTTTGCATGACAGAGTCTTTTTAAGAGAAGGTATGACGGGGATCCACTACGATGTCTAGGTCTCGAGGAAGCAAGGGAGATGATAAAAGAAGTCCATGCAGGAGAATATGGTGAACACCAGGGGAAGAAAAAGTTGTACAAATGCCTGCTACAAATGGGTTACTACTGGCCCACCATAAAGAAAGATACAGCAGAATTTATGAAGAAATGCCATAGTTGCTAAATGCAAGCCAACCTGATTCACACCCATCCGCAGAACTTACACAGCATGGTCATCTCGTGGCTTTTCCACACTTAGGGGCTTGACTTGGTGGGGCCAGTTAACCCACCATCACAAGGATACATATGGATCCTAGTAGTTATAGAGTACTTCATCAAATAGGCAGAGGCAGTGCCACTTCGTACAGCCACAGGAGAAGCAGTAGCAAACTTCATCAAGGAGAACATAATTGTCAGGTTTAGAGTGCCTCATATGATTATCAGTGACAATGGTACACCCTTTTTCAATAGTGATGTAAGGAAGATGTTGGCGTTCTACCAAGTTAAGCACCATTGGTCATCACCTTATTATCCTCAAGGTAATGAGTAGGAAGAAGGGACAAACAAGGCCCTTATAAAGATCATTAGTAAAATGAGTCAAGAATAAACTGGAGGATGGGCAGTGCTTCTGCCAGATGCCTTTTGGACTTACAAAAGTTCGCCAAAGTCAGCCACGGGATTTTCACCTTTCTCTTTGGTCTAAGGAACAGAAGTGATAAGCCTAGCAAAAGTGATGACTCCCTCTTTAAGAGTTATGCAGATGTGAAAGAAAGAAAGAAAAAGAAAAAGAAGTCTTCATGGCAAAAAGGTGTGAGGACCTAGAAGGGTTCGACGAGAAGAGGGAAGAAGTTCAAGAACGCAACCACAGATATAGAAAAAGAATGATAGAAGCCTATGGCAAAATGACTAAGGAAAGAGTGTTCATAGAAGGGTAGCTTCTATTAAAGGTAGTAGACCATGTCAAGTGAAGTATGGCAGGACCATCTAAGTTTTCACCAAAGTGGGAGATACCCTTTGTGATTAGAGAAGCACATGCAAGCGGGTATTACTGTTTGGCCCAAATGGATGGCAAAGACCTGATGGATCCCATCAATGGAAGTGGCTGAAACGTTATTATGCTTAAAAAAAAGTTATGTACTTATCAATGGCATCAATAGCAGGCTGAACCCTTCTCATAAAGAAGGCTCAGGAATTCTCACAAAGATGATCTAGAATAAACCCCACGGCAAAGCCCACACTAACAAGCTTCTGTACCGCAGCCTTCCACTGCAGAATCCTCTTTATGGAGATGGTATCAACAAAGTTATGGTCAATGTCATTCATCACGCTCCCCATTAGCTTCAAAAAGTGCTCCCTAGCAGAACGACCAAGGTGGAATCCTTGCATGAAATGACCACGGCTGCTATAGACCACCTCAAAGTGAGAAACATGGTCCTCAGGAACTTTGAAGCCATGGAAGTCAACATATGGGACCCAGAACCTCAAAAGTACGCGGGATCAAGGTCATTAACCTTAGGTTGATCAAAACGAATGAAGAAGGTTGCAGCCTCACTCGTAGGGTTAGGAATTGTGACAAAACTGCTGCCCACCTCAAATTGAGAAGGGGTGACGGGAATCGAATTTGATGAAAAGTGCGAAGCATAGCGTAAGAGACCATGAAGTAAGCAGAATGAATTTGTGATAAAAGAACAAGGAAGAGAAGAAAACTTACCAGGACCTGTGTGAATAAGGGTTATGGGAATGGTAGAAGTAGGTGCAGAAGGTATGGTAGAAGCTGATGTTGTGGGAATGGCAGAAATAGGCATTATAGGTGTGGTAGGAGAAGTGTTCGTAGGACTACTATGTTTGCTGCAACTCCTGGCTCCTCAAAATTCTTTGCAACTAGAGGAACAGAAATGCAAGGTAAAGGGAGACCATATTAGAGGGATATATATATATATATATATATATATATATATAAAGAGGAGAAGAAAAAGGAGGGCAATAATAAAAGAAAAAGAAAAAGATGGGGAATTTAACAAAATAATGAGACACGTACCCATGAACTTAATCTTATGATCACCCTCCTCCCTTTCATCAGACTCAGAAATTCTCTTCTTCATGGTGGGCTCATCATCAGGATCCTCAAAAACCTCCTTAGAATTTGCAGAGGACAAGTCTGCATTAGGCCCATGAGTAGTAGAACTAAGGATGGAAGAAGGGGTAACCACCAAAGAGGAGCTATCCTTCACGGCCTGAGATAAAGCCACAAAAGGATCGTTGGTAAAAATGATAAGAGGTGTGGCAAGAGAAACAACCTCGGTTTGAGCAGTAGTAGGAGGAATGACTCTTTCTTCAATAGTAGATGTCTCGACAAGAATGGGAGTGGTTTCACTAGCCCTCTTAATATGAGTACCCTCGTCCATGGATACCGACTTAGTGGAGGGTATAGGAGCCTCAGCAAGAACTCTTTGTGCAGCAGCAGGAGTGGCAGAAGCCGTGGTCTTAAACACCCATTGAGGTAGAAATCTCCTCGGTTGTAGGACGATATATAGAGATAGGCTTGGGCTTGGCCTAAAGAGCACAAGGAAGAAAAAAAAAAAGAAGGACAAAAAAGAAAGAAGGGGGAAACAGATAAACAGCAACATGGGGCAAAGGAAAAGGTGCACAAAAAGAGAAAAAAAAGGGAAAAGTGGAGGCATACCTCAGACTCGGGCTCATCAAATGAAATAGGACGAGTGGTAGATGAATCCTCCTTGTGCTTAGACTGTAGAAGAAGAAAGGGGATAAGAAGAAGGACAGTGAATCAACAATTATACGAAGAGCCTTATAAAAAAAAAAATAATAAAGGTAAAGAAAAGCTAGAGATAACATACTCTTTGCTCAGTAGGGGTGGGTGTGAGAGGAGGAAACGTTTTCCTTTTGCCGCCTCGAGTCCTGCAGGAAGGAGGAGCATCAGTAGATGGTTGTGGAGCAGTAGACCTAAACTTGCCAACAGCAAAGCGCTTGCTGGAACAGGTACAATCAGAAGGAGGAGGAGAGTTCTCTAAAACTATGTTACCCATGAAAGGAAGGTCACTCTCGAAAGGTACAATATCCAAATAGGTCTCAAAAGAATTGTCACCCTTTTTCTTCTTCTTTACAGACTTGGACTTGGTAGAACTCTTCTTCATGGGCACAGAAATGTTAGTCACCTTCACCCTTTTCTCCTAACCCGTGGGATAATCACCAGCATGCTAGAACCACCCTTTCTCTTTCTTAATCCATTCAAATATGGCAGATCAACTTTGCTTTCTGGTGTACGCCAACATTGACTTAGAAGGCAAGAGTAATCAGGGATTAGTAGAGATAACTACACCAAGCCCATCAAGAGGAATAAGAGAAAATCTACGGCTACCTAATAGCTCTTTCTTAAATGAGGTCATCATAGCCTACCAATATCCATGCATAGTAGTAGTACAAACACCGTCTCTCTGTGAATCCGGAATAGTAACGATAGTAAAACTCTTACTCGAAAACTCAAAAGCAGTATGTTGCAGGAATGGTTGAACGGAAGTAGGGAACTATGAGGGAAGAGAGGTCATCAAGAATATCCTAGTCCAGCCCAAACTGCCTCTTCACTCTGTCAGCAGGATAGTGCACAAACCTAACACTCTCATTAGCTAGATAAGGTAACCATCCAGCATTGGTGGCTGCCAAGTAAGTAATACCCCTCTCTTCGAAGCCAGTCAATGGGGTAGTAGTCTCAGTAGTATCAACAAACGGACCCATCATAAAATCGGCACATGTGTAACCCGTGCCTAAGTTCCTATAAGCCTTCCATGAGAACCTAACTCCTTTATCAAAAAACTTAACATTAAGATGATCAATCGGCTTCAAACCAGTCCAACGAAAAGCTAACACAAAGTCAAACTCAAACCTACCGCAGAAATTGGTAATGACTCTCAGGCATGATTGATACTTCTCTTTAGCGAAGCGGACAAGTCTACACTTCACCAAGTGTCTAGCGCAACGCTTATACAATAAATGCTACAGGATGGTACTGTGAACGGAGATAGTAACTATGTGACAAGAGCCTGCCTAATCCTCATCACTCTGTAGGATATCCAACTGTACATATAAATGTCCCAAAAATAAGGGCGTTGGTGGCAAACTCACCCTGGCAGATATCTTAATGGCTAATCGGAAATACAAAGGCTTCACTGTGTAATGGGGATGAGAGCCAAAGATAAACTTACAAAGCCAAAATGTGATGAAAGTCACACAGCGAGCGACGACGAAAATCTTAGAGAAGGAACTAACCCAATAAGACAACTTTGCGTTGCCACTCATTCTCTTCCTTAACTTGGCCTTCGAGGCCTCTTCTTCCGAGGAAAGCTCCAAAGCACCGGGGTCAACGTCGCCAAGAATAGGCAAAAGCAATTGATTTGCCATGTCTTTAAGAGTTAAGGTGATCTCATCACAGGAGAGAAAGGAAGTGTGGGTGGCGGTGCACCATCGACGGACCAAGTGGTGAAGGTTGAAGAGATCCCTATAGTTGGATAAGCAATTGGATGAAACAATGGCCTTCAATACAGCGGCCCATTGTAGTGATTCCATGAAGCCCATGTTGGATAACTCCCTATCTACCCACTCCCTCCAACTTGAGGTAGTGCCCGATCCAAACTTGAAGAGAATGGGCATAGGGAATGAGGTACCTTGACGGATGATGAGGTGTGGAATCAAAGAAGCCAACGGAGCCCAAGACACGTCTGTGTTGCGACGACAAAGGGTGAGCCACACATAGCTCGTCAGTGGTGGCACATAATCACTAGGAACTTTTAGGAAGTGGGCATGAGCATTATACCAAGGGTCAATGAGAGGAGCACACTTGCTATCAAGGTTGTGCCGTTCTTCCTCTTTATCGAAATGATTTGATTTGGAATAGGTAGCCTCTTCGCCTACCTCTTTCATGGTGGGATCATCGTAGACAATCTCCTTCCCTTTACGGAGGGAAGAACCTTGGATTTTGGCTAGTGTCATGGTGGATTGGTTGATCAGAGTAGATGGTTGATGGTATGGGGTTTGAGAAAGAAGATATGGTGAAGGATGGAGAAGGGAGAGAGTCTTTGTGTTAGAAATGTGAAGAGACTCTCTTTAAAATACCAGCGTCATCAACGCTGACATGAAGGGATACGACGAGTTAGCCATTAGATAAGGGAAGGAATTAATGAAGCAGAGACCGTGTTTCAAAATGACTACTAAATTGGGAAATTCGAATAGACAACACTATTCATAGCAAGAAACAAAAAAAAAAATGTATATTAATATATATATATATATATATATAAATGAATGAATATATGATTTGGGACCCACTGTTTGAAAAAAGACTGCGAAGGAAGAGAATGAGAAGAGGCAGGGAGGACAAGGAAGCCTTTTATTTGCATAGAACCACAAGAGCATTTCATATGCTCAGGGGGCTAAATGTTGATGCTTAGTTTCAAAAGCCCAGCAACAGGAAGAAGCCTAACAATATGGGTAAGAAATGAGTTAGTGGATTGATTAATGGCAGGAATGAGGAATCATAGGTCCATGAAATGAATAAATGGATCTTGAGAATAGCATATGAGCCTAGAGGAGCCCAAAGGAGGAAGTAGTAAACCCATGGACATATGTAATGTAGAAAAGCAAGAATAGGCCACAGTAGGCCCTAAATAATGAAGTAAGAAAGTAAGGGGATGATGTAAATCCCATGAGCCCCAAGGATGAAGTATAAAGTAATTAGACCAAGGAAACCTAAAAGAGTTAGCAAGGTGCCCATGGGAATGAAAAGGGCCAAGGATGCCCAAGGAAAGCAAATGAGCCAAAGATGCCCAAGGAGAAAGAAATGGGACAAAAGAGCCCATAAGCAACGTAATGGATCGAGAAAGCCCAAAGTGGCTTGAATGACCATACGGAGTCATTGAAAGAAGGATGGGCAATAGGCCCAAAGAAACCCAACAGACACAGGTTAAGTAACACCATGGCAAGAACAGTAAAGCAGTATGGCAGGAAATGGTAGCGAGACTACGGAAGGAGTAAAAAAGGTAGGCTGAAGGAAGAAAGACCCACAATCCAGCAAAGCCCAGCCCCTAGAGGGAGCAGGCCATAAAGAATGGGAAATTAGAAAATAGCTCACACTATAAGAAGTCAAAGATGGGTAGCAGAATGTACAGATGAGCCTCCAGGCCATGGCAAACACATTGGTAGCAGATAAGCTTTGAATGTACACAAAAGTGGAGCACGCATAAGACCTAGACACTACCAACTTGTACCCAGCCAATATAGGAGTGGTGGGCCATGAGTCAAAGGTAAGAGAGGATATGGTCTGGCGGTGGGGAGAAGGAGAAGCCTATTTTGGGGTTCCCGCTTAAGTCATCTTGGGGGAAATGTCCTACTGGGATGACATATCACCCAAAAGGGAGGGAATGAGTTAGAACCACTAGGTGCATGCCATGAGGGATAGGAAGAGAGAACACTTACACCGCAGTAGATTATAATGCCATGGTAAGCAAGCAAACAAAATAGCCTTCTTTGTCTGGTAATAGGGAGTGGCACAGCTAGCGTAGGTAAGTGGTGGTGGCTGGGTAGAAGACAAACCAGTGGTGGTCGGCAAGGACACCTAGACCAAACAAAGGTTGTTAAAGGCTAAAATGATAAAACCAGTCACGACAGGCAATATATATATATATATATATATATAAGGCCCTCGTCGTGCACAGGATCAACACAACAACATGAAACAATAACAATCACCATGAGAGTAGTCACCATCACACTACAAGTAAACAGAAAGAAAGGAAAACAAAAAGGAAGAAATTAAAACAAAAAACAAAGGAAAAGAAACAGAGAGTTAGGAAGAGAACAAGAGAGAGAGAGAGAGAGAGAGAGAGAGAGTAGAATGGCAGGCATGCACCAATAGGCTTTTTTTTCTCCTTCTCTCCCTCCCAAAGCTTGCTCTCTGTTAAAGATAAAAGAATTGTTTGGATGCAAGCCATTTCGATCCATTCTTTCAAAGTGAGTAATTTTTGCAGCAGGACCTTCCTGCGAGATTATCCGCATTGAGGAAATGGTTCCTTCATCCTTAGTCCCAGGACAAAATTGAATGTGGCAAACTAACCATTTTCTTCTCTAATATTACCAATTATTACTATAATTTCTTCTCCTGTCTTTATCATTGTACTCATAACATGCTCTTTTCCCTTGCTCTTGTTACTTAGTTTGCCTAACAGCGACACATCCCACTTATCATTTGCTTTATCGCACTTGCCTACCATAACTTTTATGTGGCCACTTTGCCTGCCATGGGCACGTGTTTAAGGTCTCGGCAATTGGCAGGGCATAGTTTGCCATGGGCAGGACATAGTTTGCGCACAATCTGGATCAAAGTGAGTTATAGTTGGACCGATCTTGACTCTCTTATCTAGAATACTTGGGCCCAGTACAACAGGAGGCAGTTTAGCCCAATAACTCAAAAAGGCCTACCACACATGTAACATTTTGCAACTCTATTTTCATTAAATTGAGTTTTTCATTGAAACTCAATTTTTAAAAAATCGAGTTTCAAAATAGGGGCATTTTGCTAGATAGTTTTAGAACATGGGCATTTTGTTACTTGTTTTGTATAAAAGGGAAAAATGTCCATTTTGGCCAATGAAGGTGTGTTCACTTTGAATATTTTTCAAAGACAATATCTACGAATTAAACCCAAATAATTTTTACATTAAATCGGATAGCTTTTGACAAGCTATAAAATGAGTGTGAGTTAAAGCGATTTAAAGCTGGTGCTGTGTATTCAAGAGTTAGACCTTTTTAGATATATACCACTGTAAGTTTTTTTAAAAACCTTCTCCCCTCTCCTTGTGTGTGTGTTAAAAATATCTAGTATTCTCAAAAAAAAAAAAGTCAAGTCAGACCAAGCTGGATGAGCAGTAGGATGAGTAGTAGGATTTCACCATTTCACGACACTTAATTTTATGACATTTTGGACAAACTATAACAAGGTATTATATGACAATAAATTTTTATCACATCAAATAATATATTTATGGTGGGTACAATGACGAAGTTAGGAATTCAATTTAAGGTGACAAGATTGAAAGCAAAATTAATTGTAAAATTATTCAATAGATTAATCTTGAGTACATAAATTATAAACATATAATTTGATTACTAGTAATCATTTAAATAAGTATAAAGCTTTTAAAGTATAGCAAATTAGCAATATATCTAAAAAGTTGTATATTAATTGCCTAAATTTTTTTTCTGTATAATTCAATTTTATTCCCTTAATTTCTAATTATTTAAAATTTTGAACTTGTGGAAGATTTTTCAACATTGGCTACCTCTCCAGATGACTCATCTCCCATTTTGTCCCTGACACATGACCTGCCTACTCTAGATCCTGTAGCACCACCATCTCCTGCGCTAATTATTTTAACCCCATAGCTTTTTAGGAGGGAACTAATCTAACATTATTGTCTATAAATCCTTTAACTCCATTTCATAGTTACTTGGATATGTAATATGTGACATTTATTTATGTAACGTGCTGTACATCTGACATCCAATAAAAAATATATAAGAAAAAATTGTAAGATTCAATTAGAAGGAATCTTATTATATTGATTACATATACCAATAATACTTGTGATTTTTTGAAAAGTCAAGGGATACAATTCCCCCACTCCCCTCTCCCCTCTCTCTTGCCCCACCCATGGGTGTCTACGATGCCCCCAAAATATAAGAGATGCCATAAAAGAGCTCTATATTCATTCACTTAAAAGAATGTGTTGAGTTGAACTTGAATTTGAGTTTTGTAATGAATAATATAAGCAGAGCTCAATCAAATTATTTTATTTTCCTTGAAGATGATGAATAGAGAGTCGAAAATTTTAAACAATCCCAGAACTAGCTTGATGTAAGCTAACTAGAGCTTGACATTGCTTTGATAATTGATATGGACCTCATGGAAAACCACCAAAATATCTAATTGCTTCATTGAGTCATCAAATTATGATCCGTATTCATCCTAGGCTTTTGGGAGACCTTATCAAGCAATTCAAAGCCCACTCGCACGCTCTCTCTTGCCCAGCCAAGCTCTTTGACCTTATCACTCAGGCCCGTAGGTCACATCAGTGGTGTATGCTCACCGATCTTGCTCACTCTCATTTCGGTAAGCCACAGGTACTTTTTCCCTCATGCATGTAGTTAATTTTTGTTATCATTTTAGTTTCTTGTACATGCATTTGCATTTTATAATACATATATATACACTTCGAGGCTTTTGTTTCAAGGGTGAGAGAAACCTAGTGTAGATTGACCTATTTAATTTTTATTTATTCCCTCGACATTTAAAACTTTATTTCTTCCCACTTGCATGCCCTTGTTAATTTTTTCTCTGGGAAATTGTTGGAAATATGTGAATGGTGGGGCTTTAAATGAGGTATGAGATGTAGGCTTGTGCTTGTACTTTGATAAAGATTTATCGTTATTGTTATTTGGTTATTTGCACTTTTGAATTGGGTTTTAGTTTGTAAGTTAGTGTCCAGGTGGTTGGTGATGGTGTGGAACTGTTTCAATTTGTATGCTTCCTTTGTCGTTGAATCAAGAAATGGTGTTACTTAGATGGACAAAGCTTTATTTTTTTTTTTTGGGTTTTGACTTGATTTGAGCTTAAGTTTTTGAATTGATTGATAGAGCAAGCCAAGCCGAGTATGGTTCAAGCTTTATGATTAAATTTTAGCACGCTACACTAGAAGGTTTTTTATTCAACATATATGACCAAGCTTGCATCAAACTCAAGCAGAGTTTGAACATCTCATTAATATTGTCAAGTCAAGTTTGATAACTCAATGTTTGGATTGGTTTGGCTAGATTAGAGCCCTAATCAGTGTCAACAAATATCACTATAATGGAAGTTCTTACCCAAAAAAAACTTCATAAGTATAGATGTGACCAATTGTCAAAATGGGATAAGGCAATGAGTGCAATCATTGCTTAGTCATACTTAGCAAAAAAGAATCGGACTAAAATCCTCTTGAATTGATATTATTGGCCTCATACCAATGTTAACGATTCAATTATGTATATGATCATATCTGCTAAAATATGATTAACTTAGACCAGTATGCATGATATTCTTAAAAGCCAACAAAATAAAAGCATATTATATAGAATTTGTTTTCATTATAGTAAATATTTAAACAATATCCTTTGTCAATCTTGGCAAGAGTATGTCCTTTGTTTATGTTATATTGAAGTACTTTCAGATATATAATGTCAATGCTTTTGCTCATTGATCTTGAGAATATATTGAAACTCTTAAAATAAGTTCCTATTATGGGCAATCAAGTACAAACTATAATTTTTATATAAAAAAGTACGAACTATAATTTTCTCAAAAAAAAAAGTACAAACTATAATGCTAGGGACTTTCAAATTAGGTTGAATGTTAAGAGTTATTAGACTGCATCTATTAACCTTACAAATTTAAATTACACCTTTACAATTATCTTTCATGACATTGTGTTGAGGCAGATTATTCTTCAAGGCGACTATATTTATAAGATCGAAAGTTATCGGTTCAATAGGTCCCAATATGTAAACACTTTTGAGGCATTATGAACATTATCGACTTTATAACTTGAAAAATGGTCTTAACAGCCGCTAGCTTTTCCTAACAATTAACAAATTTGTTAGGAAAGATGATGACAATAATTATCTTTATACCAGACTAGTAATGTTAGGAATATCTTTCTTGTAATTGTTGACATAATAAGTTGTAATTAGACTAATATGACTTTTATATGGGCACAGAAGACACCATTTTTATTTTCATCACTCACAACATGCTTGCTCAGATGTTGTGAATTTTATGCTCCTAAATTTGTTGTTTTCTAAAGTAGGGACTTCCACTTTGCGTGTGCGTGTGTTGGGGGTGTAAATTTTGAATTTTGATATCTTTAGCTTTGCATTTGCTGTTATATTCAAGATATATAATTGATTCTCCAAGTTTGATATTTTAGTTCAATGCTTTGTAATTGGCACAAAGTTTTCCACACATTGGCCTTTTGCTGGTATTGCTTGACTCTAAGTTCTTCTTTGTTTCTTATTATTGGCATCTCACAAATTTTATTTTGTTCTTTTTATAATTGAAGGAGAATAAATATGCCCTTAGTTTGGTTGACACCCTTTTAACTGTAAGCTGTCTATTGAAACCCCTTGACATATAATGTTGCAAAAAATGCAGGTTTTATTTGTGGCTCTAAAAATTTCTTCTCAAAAAAAGAAGAAGTTTGTGTCTCTAATTTCTTTAGTGGGTCTTTAGTTCTAGTTATTTAATTGACTAGTGTGAAATCAGAACTTGGTTTATTTCACTGTTTTAATCATTATTTAATGAATTTTTACAATTTTTATGGTGCTTAAAAGAGAAGTTTAATTATAGATTTGTGCATATTATTCTTGGCTTGAGGATAGAAAAACAAAACTAGCCATATAGAAATTTATACAAGTCGAACAACCAAAACATAGGAAACATATATGGGGTGGGGGAGGGGAGACTGGAGAGGTGTGTCGTGAGCCATGACATATCGACAAACTATTGGAATTGCTGCATCTTCTACTGCTTTTTTAAAAAAAAAAAAAAAACTTATGGTAAAACTGCCAAAAGGAATTGCTATATGTTCTACTTTAACATAATAAATAAACAAAAAACATAGTAAAACTGCCAAAAGATTTTATAAAAGACAAAAGTATACTACCTGTAAAACTAGGGAAGAAAATGCTAAAAAACATGAAATGGTTTCCTCTAATCAGACAGACAATTACGTAACAAAACACTTGACCAAGTTAAGAAACAAATTTCTGCTCTCATCCTTTGTTGTTCATTTTGCTTATACTAAAAATGGAAATTAGTATAAGCTAAGTATGGGTGAGTGGCAGCTCAAGGTTAGAAGTGGAATCTAGAGGGATATTAATAGTTCTTAGATGAGAGCCAAGTAGTCTAGTCACGCAATTCCATAACTCAGCCGTGCACTTTGTAAGCCAATCACTAGCCCATGAAACCATCCCAGCAAGAAGACAACTAAACCACTGCACCCTATTCAATCTTGCATTGCCTACGATAATATGTGCAATCTCAATAAAAGCCACCTGCAGTATGAGAACAACACCCACAGAAACCCAAAACAATGGGTTCCGATGAATGCTCTTAAACACATTCTTCTTCTCCAATTCTCTTGCATTTACTTGGTTAAATACTTGGCAGAGAACAAAACTATTAAAGATAATGGTTTTACTAATCTTATTGCTAATACCCGGGATAGTTTGCCCTTTGAATTGGAATGCCACTAAGATGGTAACTTGATAGAGAGCTTGAGAGACAATGTTTCTCCACATGGCCTTGGTGATAAGCGGTTTAGTTTGTTTCAATGGCAGCTTTTCCATCAGTTCCTCTGTTGGTGGCTCGGTCAATACACCAATCCCACCAAGAAGTGACACAACAAAGTTTGCCCATAGCAATTGAATAGACGTAATTGGAGAATATCCAAAAAACATTGTTGTGATAGAGGTTATCAACAGCCCTGCTATATTCATGGTGAGCTCCAGTTGGATATACTTCTGAATATTCTCGAAAGTACATCTTCCAAACCTTGAAATGGTGACCAAGAAACTGAGATTTCTATCACCAATGATGATGCCAGAACTTGCTCTAGCCATGTCAGTGCTACAATTCCTCATAGTAATCCCCACATCAGCTTCTTTTATTGCTGGAATCGCATTTGTTTTAACTCCCACCATTGCTACTATATGGCCTTTATTCTTCAAACATTTCACTAAAGTGAGCTGGTCAGATGGGCTTGAGTTTCCTATCAAGATGATTTGATCAACTTTATTCATCCTCTCTTCATTGCTGAATTTCTGAAATTCTTCACCTTTAAGCATCATTGCATTTGAGGAGGGAAGTAGTCCACACTGGTGAGCTATGGTTTCCAACACTGACACATTATCTTGTGAAACCAGAATGATGTTAAATCCGGCATTTTTCAAAGCTCCAATTTCCCTTCCAACCGGCACCAAGTTTGGCATACCCAAACCTGTTATTTCAATGCAAATACTTGTGACTGAACTCATGGTGAGGCAAGCAAAAAGTTCTTGAGCAAAAGCCTGTTCAGAGTATTCAGACATCATCTTCTTATTCCAATAAGAGATGGCAAGCGTGATTACAAAAGGTATTCCTTCCATTACTCCAACCAGCAATGTAGCAAGTGAAGTCGTTAAGGTACTAATCTTCCCATTTGGTTTCATCACAATTTTCTCAATCGCATCCATTATCTCTTTGACTGCCTTTGGCTTCTCCTTGAGGTCTGGGAGGCTAGACTTAATATCTTCCTGCAGAAGCATAAAACGGAGGAATAACACTACAAGGATGAGGATAGATATTGAAAGACCAAAAATTTGTGTGCCTTTGTTGACCTTGTAAATTTGCGCTGGTAATGGGGTCTTTTCGGGGACATCGGTAACCTGCTCCATCAAATCACCCAATCTAGTGTTCATGCCCACTGATGCAACTAGCATGCGACCCTCTCCATCAATCACCTTTGCACCATAGAACAAAAAAGGGTTCTCCTCATTAATGGTGGTCTCTAAATCATCATCCAGTTTCAAGGATTCACCAATGAACAAACCATCAGCAGGGACGATATAACCCCTCTCTAGGCGTACTAGGTCACCAACCAAAACATCGCCAACGATTACTTTGTGTGAACATCCCCCTCTAATAACATCAACCATCATTCTCTGCAATTCAAATGGTTTATGCTTCCCTGACATCCTTTGGGAATGTTTAAGTCGACACTGATTACGTAGTGAATCAATGACCACAAGTATGATGATGGCAAGAATTATGATGACCCCTTCATACCAACCAGTTCTCAGGCCTTCCTCCTTGACGCCAAAGCCAAGTGACAGCACCGCGCACACGAAGAGAAGCAAAATGGTGTAATTATTGCATGATTTTGGGAGAAATTGAAGGAAGCCTAGTGCACTAGTTTGTGCTGTGGACGGTGTGCAAGCTATGCATCGAGAGCGCACATCAGCAAGGATGATTCCCGTCTCTAAATGAGTACCCAAAGCCTCTGCAATTCCTTGGATGCCTCCAAACTTGTGCAAGGAATCCAAATCTTTCTCCTTTACTATCTTGGCAATGTTTGCTTGCTGGAGCTGTACTTTTTCATCTCTGATACAGTTGTCATTCTCACCATCCAAATTTACACTTTGAGGTGATTCAGTTATTTCCACCATATCCTGCTATATCAAATAGAAAATAAAATAGTATTTTGGCTATTCTATTAAACTTGAATTCAGTTTTAGTTCTAAAGCAGAGTCATAATCCCATTTGGACCAAGAGTGCTATTTGTTAAACTCAAGGCAAAAAGGAGATCATGAAGAGAGGAAGAGGAAATTAAAATGATAGTATTGCACAGAATGATCGTGTACATGGTGGGTGCACTATATTTATACACATAAAAACAATAACAGAAGGGTAGTTAGCCGTTCTACATGCACACTAGTTGATGTATAACCGTGCACAAGAAGTTGACATCACTTGATCAGATCTGATATATGTTTAGGGATATCTCTCTCACACGCATCTTGTTACACAAAGCGTACACTCAATTTAAATTTTGGACTAAAATCGTATCTTGAAGTCATAATTTCAATTCAAAAACAGAATTTTGTGTATTTGTGTCACTAACAATTACCCAAAATTTATATGTTTTAAACTACACGTTGTATGAACTGTGAAACATGGTTAGAACCTAATTAAACTGTCTGCCATATATCTCTTCGCTATTCATTATACAACTCATAGATATCTATGGGAGAGAAAATAGAAGAAGAGCTTACTGCTTCTCTTGTATCATCATTGAAGCTGGTAAAGGGACTGTAGTAGGAAGTGTGCGATGAAAGAGATCTGAAGCTGGTAAAGGGACTGTAGTAGGAAGTGCGCGATGAAAGAGATCTGAGGAAAGCAAGAGAACCTCTGTCATCAGCTCTATGTATGAGATTTTGCTCATGCAAGCTCAAAAAACCCTCGTGCGAACGCTCTCTTGGAGGATTTCTGGGCATGAGCAACTCAGTTTGCTGAGACTCAAGGTCAAGGCCAGAGCTTCTTAACATTTTGGCTTCTCAAAACACGACTTTCTGCACTAACAAGAGCAATTAACAAATCAATAGATACACAAAATAACAGTTAATTAATTAGGAATAAGAGGAAAAGAACTTTGCATAATAGATAGACATACTCGTACTAATGCAAGTAGAAAATCTATCATATATAAAATGAAAGCTGTTTAATTGAGGTTCGAGTGCCGCTTGGTAGAGGAGTTTAAATAATATTGTTTGTAGTTTTTTGAGGCATATATAAATAAAAAAGTGTGTAAAAATACATATAATATTATTTAAAAATTAAAAATATGTGTTTAAATTGATCAACCAAAAACAAATGCATGAAGTTTTTGTCATAACCCGGTTCGCTTTAGCGTTCATTCAGTTCCGTGCGAAGCTTCGTACGAAGCTTGTCACAGTGACAACTTAGAAGCTTCGGAAGAAGCTCGTTCCACTTGGTTTTGTTGTAATTTGCTTCTTTATGACTATTGACTACTTGTAATTTCCATTGCTTTTTGTGTCTTTTTTTTTTTTTTTTAATAAGGATGACGCTTTATTAAATACCAACAACCAAACAGGCATCAACACGCTCAGCTCCTGGGAACCTTAAATTTTCATCTCCTTCATGAGAGGCCCAACAGATGACAGAGGAGATAGGAACAGACCTTAAAGCCTAGGAGTGAGCAGTCCTCCTAATAAAATTATTTAATGTATAAACTAAATACTTTATCTCATTCAGATAAGATTAGTCATTTTTCTCAAAAAAAGACGAGGAGATCCGAGTCAGGTGGGTCGGGATCGATTAGATTTGGTTTCCTTTGGGGTTGTTGGCCACGGATCAATCTCTGTTGTGGATCTGGGTTTAGGATGGTATTGGACTGCTAGGGTATCGGTGGATTTGGGTTTGTAGCCAAGGATTTTGGGATTAGTTTGAATCTTTGAATTTGGGGCTTTTGTTTGAAATTTCTTGAATTAGTTTGAAACTAGTGGATCTGCATCTGGGTTTTTTAGGCGAGAATTTAGTCTTTTAGAAACAACATGGCCTATGTTGATTTAAGATTGTTGGATTAAATTATTGTTTGGTTACCAAGAAATTGCAAGAAAGGAAAAAAACCAATATCAATAAAATAAAAATGAAATTCTGCTAGGTTAAGAAAATTGTGAGAAACTTAGAAAAGAAAAAAAAAAAAACAAAATGGAAAAAATTAGTAGACAAAAGAAAATTATTTTTAAAGTTGATGGTTTTTTTGCCATCTAAGCACTGGCGTGTCCACTTTAACTTAGACACATCAGTGTTTGATTTAATTTTTTAATTTTAAATATGTCACATGTATCAATCGCTTGTTACGTGAGTATTTTTCATTAATAAATTAATAAAAAGAATCAAATTAATTGTAAATTTACAACAGTAGAAGCCAAATTGACCAATACCAAAATATAGAAATCAAATTAACTGAAACTTTGTAAAGACTAAAATGGTATTTTTTCAAAAAAAAAAACAAACCGACATAAAATGTTGTTAGTTATTCGCAATAACACATATCCAAGAAAAGAAGAATCACAGGATGTCTGGACACAGAATACTGGCCTGGAGCTTTTCTATGTATCTGAGAACCCGAAGCAAAGAAAGAGTGGAAGAGAGAGAGAGAGAGGAGAGAGATGGTGCGTTTGTTGGAAAGAAAGCAAGTGAGCAGCTAGAGCAAATGATGCGAAAGAGAATATTAGAGATGGTGGTGAGAGATAGCGCTATTTATACCCAAACATGATGATATCAACAGTTTCCAGGTTTCACCCAAAAAAAAAAAAAACTGTTTCCAGGAACCTTCCAATTATTATTATTATTATTTTTTTGATAAAAGGAACCTTCCAATTATTAATCAGTAATCACCAGCATATTTCTTAGTGATTACTGATTAATACATACTCCGCGTGTCCTCTCTCTACGTTGCATACCTGCTTTTTTATTTTTATTATATTTTATTTGAGAGAGCATCTTTATACAACTTTTATGCTAGGCCGTGTTACATTTTGTGACTCTTTGGTATATTTTATGAATTTAGGTTTGTCAATTTAATTTCCTTTTTTTAAAAAAAAATTTAAGACTTACAAAAATAACAAAACAACATCATTTTTGGGACACTTAAAGAAGCAGTTCAAGTAGACAATATGACCGTATTGAATCAAATTCAAAATTATAGGATTAAAATGAATAAAAGTTCCTTTGAGTTCTGCAATTCCTAGTAACTTATTTAGTTTATTTTTGCTATTATTTATGGGTCTTATTATACTTTTTAGTATTATTTCAGCTAACTTTTACTTTTATTTACAGTATTTTCAGCAAAAATTTTTCAATTTCAGCAAAATAAGCAGATTCCAAACAGATATAATAAAAGTTTGGCTTAAAAATCATGATTGCACTAAGGGTATTAATTTAGAATATATTCATAATCTAATAACATTTATTTTTTCAAATAATTCAATTAATTGTGTATATTTTCAAAATGATAAATACTAGTCTTATCTCAATTAGGTGAAACATTTTCGTGTAGAAGAAGGATTTCTTTCCCGCTCCATTTTTCACGGCAATGGTTCCATTTGCCGACCCCCAGCCAAGTGAAAATTGTGTATGTATGAACTAATTAAAACCGCGTTGGTCTCTACCAAAAATTAAAAAAATTATAACCGCGTTGGTCTCTTTTGGTGCTTGTGTCCTCCTCTTCCTCTGTTCTTTCCTCTTGCTTTGTTTTTGGCGTTTCTTTCTTTTATGAATAAATATTCATTTTCAAAAAAAAGAAAAAAAAAAAATTATTGACAGCGGTGGACCGTTGGTTGTGACTTCTTCAGCTTCTTTGTGCCTCCGATAACATCACCGTTACTAATATCAACACAGATGTTCATTGTTTTGTTGGTTTTTTTATGATTTTATTGAGATTTTTAATTGGATGTTGACGTAGCGTTATATTATACTACCTCCGTCCCTTTTTTTTTTGTCCTCTATTCCATTTTGAGATGTTCCAAAATATTCTCCTGTTTCTAAAAATAAAAGTCATTAATTTACTAATGTTCCTATTATATCCCTATTAATTTACTAATTCAATTTTTTGATAAATTTTTTTAAGGGTAATTTTGAAAACTTACACATTTTTAAAAGATAGACAAGACAATAAATAATGTTCCCTTAAAAAATTTGACTTTTCAAACAGGACAAAAAAATTGGGACGGAGAGAGTAATTTAAACTCGTATATAATTATAAAAACGGAGAGAAAATTTAATTAGATTCCAAATTAAATTTTAATTGTGGGCTAATTTTGTGCTATGTGTCCGCTTAAGTTTTTTTTTTTTTTTTTTTTTTTTTTTTTTTTTTTAATATTTGTGCTAAGTGAGTTAATGAGTGCAAAATACTAAAAATCAAATATTAATGGACTAAAAAACTAAAAAAATAAAAAGTAAAAAACCAATCATATTTCTATTTAACAAAAATCACTGCATGTTCTATCTTATTAAAATTTAGAATAAAAATGATCATAAATAGTAGTATTAAACTTAAGAAGAAATTTAAACATGCATCTAATAAAATTTATTTTTACAAATAATTCAGTTAATTGTGTATATTTTTATGGCAAAAAAAATGTGTTTATTTTTAAATTTATCCATGTATATGCACATGTTACAAACTACTATTGTTAGTAATAAGTGAGTAAAAATCATGTCTTAATGCTTCACTTTACCCTATTAATTGTATTTTGCTCCAAAGTATTTTTTTTTTCAATTTATAAAGTAACTTAATCCTTTTTCTTATATATAAAAAAAGATATATGCAAGTCTTTTTTTTTTTTTTTTTATTCATGATAAGTATATGAAAAAGTGGTATTACTCCGATTAACATTTATAATTAAATGTTTAAAAAGTTGCAAAATAAAAAAAATGGCAAATACCTCGAATTTACCTTTTGTTTTATTTTTTTAAAATAGAAGAATACCATGAATATTTAATTGAATAATGTTACGGATCTAGTTTTTTCTATCCCATCATAAATGGCCATATCATATCACTAAATTTATGTAGTGCATTCAAAAAGAGTAATGCATTATAAAATAAAAAATAAAAAAAAGTAATACTTTAACCATAAATTATTTTACAATATTTTTACAAACTGTTGATGTAATTAATTTTTATTAGTTTTTATCTAAGCCCAGCATTAACGCTACTTTTCATTTACCAATAACCACTAATTACATTAGTAGTTTGTAATAATTTTTGTAAAAAAATTTATGTCTCTAGTATTACTCTTCAAAGAGTCCAATTAAAAATAGCCATCTACTTCTTAGTAGGTCCCATTTTTAATAAGAACAACTAAAGCCTTGTTTTTATTCTTAAGAGAAAAAAATTGTTGTAATTTGAAATAATCACTTAGCACTTTTAAACCTATCTCAGGGAAAAAAAAAAAAAAAAAAAAAAAAAAAAAAAAAAAAAAAAAAAAACCTTAACTTTTATTAGGTAGCATATGGTTTTAAACAAGTGCAAAATGATAAAAACTAGTCTTATCTCAATTAGGTGAAACATTTTCTTGTAGAAAAATGATTTCTTTTCTGCTCCATTTTTCACGGCAATGATTACCTTTGCTGACCCCCAGCCAAGTGAAAATTGTGTACGTATGAACTAATTAAAACCGCGTTGGTCAACATTGGCGTTCTTATCCCCACCCCCACCCCACCTCACCCCCCCTCTTTAACGGGTGAAAATGCTTTTCCATTTGCTTTTATGTATATTTGAGATGAAATTCGTACATGTCCTCAAAGTCATAATAATGAGTATATTTAAATATATATATATATATATATATATATATATAAAATTTTATACCCACTCCATATTTTATAAATTGATTATAATTTGATGAAATGGTAAATTGTGATTAGTGTATATAAAAAAGTAATATTAATAATTAATTGAAGACATAGGTTTGAGAGAAAAAGTTGAGTTATGAAATGAGTAGTTTTAGGATCATATGTTATTTTACAATTTTTTGTTATAATTTTTGTGGGGGTAAGAGCCCAAATTTGTACACTGAGCCTTTAGCTCTATTCGAGGACGTGGACATATCCGAGGAGGAGCAAAGAATTGGGAGATACCCCAAAGTTGAAAATCATGCAAGTAAAGAATGGAGAAGTATAGTCCGAGAAGTACCTTCTTCTCGGATATAATGAATATTGGTCAAGCACACATTTGGGTAATTTAGATAACCTTCTAGGTAGTTCCAACGATTAGGATGAACCTTAAGGATGTACAAAAGTGGTAAGAACACAGAAATATCTAAAAGAAAAGCTGCTACCACCACATTAAATGCACTGCAGCAACTTTTCTAGTTGCATTTATGTGGAAAAAAAATCCCTGAACAGTGCAATCTCAACTACCACCACTCATAGAGAATCAAAAAAGATGTTTGATGGGACATGTACTCAAGTGAAGGCTTAGATGGTTAACAAGTGTATGGTTAGAATGGCCTGAAAGGAACTATATAATGTAAAAGACCTTCCATAAGAGGGAGATTCGAAAAAAGAGAAATAAAGAAGAGAAAAAGAATTACTGTAGCACTAAGAGCTGTATTAGTTTCCAGAAATATTGCTTCAATTCATAATTATTCTCATCGGACATTCATTTTATCGAGTTTTAAGTGTATTTTCGTGCTTGTTCATCTTTCAAATCTTTACTAGTCGTTATCCCATTCGCAAATAGCCTAGTTCTTTTGCCCAATCTTTACAAATTTATTGTATTGGACTCATTAAGCTCACAATCCATATCTTTTGGGCTTGGGCTACAAATTGTGACCCTACAATTGGCGCCATCTGTGGGAAGAGCTTGAGCGAGAGCGAAAGCAACGATTGACAATGGCAGAATCGGGTCCACAACCAACAAAATCTGGGGCATCCCAACATGGTGATCCTTTTCTCAACCTGGAACAAAGAGGTGATCGTGAAGGTAGTGTGCACACCACACACACTGACCAAAGTCAACCTCGAAGTGGAAGTCATATTTCCCATGTAGAGAATAACAAGAACATGCAACTAGAGATTGATCAATTAAAAAGGGAGTTGTGCTACGCAAAGAGGAAGCGGACTTCTTCGAATTCTGACGACTATTCTGATGATGAGCAGGGCGTTAATTACATGCGGAGGTCTCAAACCCCACCCAATGAATCATTTTCCTATGAAAAGGAGCATTATCGTAAACGGCAGTCTCAAAGCCCATCATGTGAAGGCGTAGGAAATGACGTTATGAGCAAGGTCTTGAACCAAATCTCCAAGTCACCTTTCATGCGTAAGATTGAAGAGGCAAGACTTCCACATCGTTTTCATTAGCCAACTTTCACTATTTATAATGGTCAAACAGACCCTGTGGAGCACGTGAGCCATTTCAACCAAAGAATGGTTGTCTATTCCAAGGATGAAACTTTGATGTGTAAGGTTTTTCCCTTCAGTCTAGGACTAGTTGCGATGAGATGGTTTGATAGCCTAAGAGCAGATTCTATACGTTCCTTCAAAGAGCTCACTCAGGCATTTGGTTCCAGTTTTGTCACATGTTGCAAAGTCGCTCGACCATTGGCTTCCCTGCTATCCTCGAACATGCAAAAGGTGAGACCCTGAAAATGTTTTTAGATAGGTACCAAGAGATGTTTAACGACATGGATGACGATTTTGACGAAGTGGCTATTAGTACTTTTAAGCTCGGCCTCCTTGTCGACCACGGTTTGAGGAAATCTCTGACTGGTAAACCTATCACCATTGTGCGTCAACTGATGGACATGATTAATAAGTATAAAAGGGTTGAAGAGGATCAACAGCAGGGGAAAGGAAATGATAAGGTTATTCCTCAAGAGATGAGGGATTTCAGGTCGGATCGTTACAATAACAATAGATCATGGAGAGATTTTGTTGGACAGTCAGGGTTGGCGAATCCTTAAGCAGTCAACGTCGTGTTTTGAGAGCCAGTGCATTAAGTTTTGGAGAAGATTAAGAATGAACCGTTTTTTAAACAACCAAATAAGATGATGGGAAACCCTGAAGGACGCAATTATAACCTCTATTGCTAATACCATCAAGATTATGGGCATATCACAGAGGATTGTAAGAGTATGTGGGATCACTTAGACCAGCTTGTCCGTGAGGGCAAATTAAAACAACTCCTTTATCACTCTAGTGGCTAAGGAAGCCAGGCAAGTTCGGAATCTTGAAGAGATGATTCTTCAAGACCCCCTTTGGGAACTATTAATGTCATCTTCACTACACTGGGGAGAACAAGATCCTGCCCGTCCAGGGTAATGTTCGTAGCTCGTCTATCCACAAGAGACATTAATCAGGATCTGAAGAGGGCTAAAATTGAAATTCCACCAGTTCTGGGCTTCTCAAATGAGGATAAGATTGGAACCATCCAACCTTATGACGATACTTTGGTAATCACCCTCAGAATTGGAGGGTATGATGTGAAGAGGGTAATGGTGGACCAAGGCAGTGGAGCTGAGATAATGTATTCCAACCTTTATAAATGGCTGAACTTAAAACCTGAGAACTTAACGTCCTATAGTTCTCCCTGGTAAGTTTCGACAGAAAGGTCATTGTTCCGAGGAGCCAAATACAGCTATCTGTGCAAACTGATCCGAAAGTAGTAGAGGTAGATTTCATTGTCGTAGATGCGTATTCACCCTATACAACGATCGTGGCTAGACCTTGGCTTCATACACTAGGAGCTGTCTTTTCTACTCTCCACCAGAAGGTTAAATATTCATTCGAAGGCCAGGTTAACGAGATTTTGGGAGATCAATCTATAGGTAGACAGTGCTTGGTGGCTGCCATTCAACAAAAGCCTAAAGCTGAGTCCTTGG
Source organism: Quercus variabilis (assembly GCA_030445155.1). NCBI lineage: Eukaryota > Viridiplantae > Streptophyta > Magnoliopsida > Fagales > Fagaceae > Quercus > Quercus variabilis. The sequence goes on from CP129449.1 coordinate 72,435,987, forward strand.
CCTATTTAGGAGAGGATTTATAGCAATTAAAACCTCCAGTGTTACCCATCGATAAATTAACCGAGGAGGCGAAGTGTGAAGATTTGGTAAAGGTTAATATCGAGGATGATTTGAAAAAGTTCTTTCAGGTTGGATCTCAGTTGCCTCCTTAAGAGAAGGAAGAGTTGGTAGAATTTTTCAGAAGAAACAAAGATGTATTTGCTTGGAATGCCTATGAAGCCCTAAGAGTGGATTTAGAATTCATCTGTCACAACTTGAATGTCAACCCATTGGTCACCCCTAAGAAACAGCCTCCTCAGTGCCCATCCAAGGAGCACGCTAATCCAATACGAGAGGAAGTAACAAAGCTCAAGAAAGTTGGGGTTATTAAGAAAGTTTTTTTTTTTTTTTTTTTTTTTTTTTTTTTTTTTTTTTTTTTTTTTTTATCTTGAATAGTTAGCGAATACTGTGGTGGTGAAAAAGAAGAGTGGGAAGTGTTGAGTGTGCGTAGATTTCACAGATTTGAATAAGGCCTACCCTAAAGATCCATTTCCTATGCCTAAAATAGACCAGCTAGTAGATGTAATTGTAGGCTATTCTCGGATGAGCTTCCTAGATGCCTTTCAAGGTTATCACTAAATACCTTTAGCTTTGGATGATCAAGAGAAGACTGCTTTTGTCACACTAATGGGAAATTACCATTACAAGGTGATGTCATTTGGTTTGAAAAATGTGGGATCCATCTACCAAAGAATGATGACAAGGATGTTTGAGCCATAATTAGGTAAAAATATCAAAATTTACATTGATGTCATGGTGGTGAAGAGCAAGGTAGTTTCTAAGCATGTGGGAGACCTTGGAAACATTTTTGAAGTTCTTTGAAGACACAAGTTGTGCCTAAATGCTTCCAAGTGCTCCTTTAGTGTGGGATCTGGCAAATTCTTAGGTTATATGGTAACTTACAGGGGGACTAAAGTCAATCCCGATCAGATAAAGGCTATTAACAATTTGCAACTACCTCAGAATCCCAAAGAAGTCCAGAAATTGACTGGAATGGTCGTTGCTTTGAACCAATTTATCTCTCGATTAGCAGATAAGTGTAGACTTTTTTCTTGTTGATCAACAAATAGAAGGGATTTAAGTGGACTGAAGAATGCACCTTAGCTCTCCAGCAACTTAAAGACTATCTAGCTTAGCCACCCATCATGTCCAGTCCTGAACTAGATGAGGTCCTATTTGCCTACATTGCTGTGGCCCCTTATGCTGTAAGTTTGGTGTTGATACAAGTTGATCGCAGTGTACAACGGCCCGTCTATTATGTGAGTAAGTCGTTGCATGAGACTGAGGTTCGTTATCTACCACTAGAGAAAGCCATCCTAGCAATAGTGCATAGTACACGGAGGTTGCGCCATTATTTTTAAGCACATATAGTTGTTGTCCTTACACAGCTTTAACTTAAGGCCATACTCCAAAGCGCTGATTACACAGGGAGGATAGCTAAATGGGGTACAGTTCTAAGGGTTTTTGACATCAAGTACATGCCTCGTACCTCCATTAAGGGCCAAGTCCTTGTGGATCTAGTGGTCGAGTTCACTAAACTTCCCATTAGAAGAATTGGTACCAACATAGAACATGGATGAAAAATCGGTTGGCATGATCTCTCAATGAGGCCCCTCATTCTGGGAGGGGTATATTGACGGTGCAACAAATCAGAAAGGTTCTGGAGTGGGGCTAGTGTTGATATTCGCTGAGAAGATCACTATTGAAAAGTCATTGAGGCTAGACTTCTCGGCTACAAATAATGAGGTTGAATATGAAGCTCTACTGATGGGAATGACCATGGTTCAAAAAAATGGGGGGAAGGTCAATGGAGGTGTTCTTAGACTCAAGGTTAATCGTTAGCCAAGTAAAAGGAGAATTCGAGGTGAAAGATGAAAAAATGCAGGGGTACTTGAGTCAAGTTAGATACTTATAGTCAGAGTTTGAATCTTTTAACTTGATGCACATCCCCAAAAGTGGAAACACACATGTTGATTCTCTAGCCACGCTTGCAACCTCTATGGCACAGAATCTGCCTCAGGTTATCCTTGTTGAAGACTTGTACAAACCCACGGAGATACGAAGAGAGATAGTTTGAGTTCATCAGATCAGAGTAGGGCCTAATTGGATGGACCCTTTAATTCAATTCTTGAAAAAAGATACTTTGCCTAAAGAAAAGTTAGAAGCTGACAAAGTACAAAGGAAGACTACTAGGTTCTAGCTGTCCGAAAACCAGAAATTATACAAACGTTCCTTGTTAGGACCATATTTGTTATGTGTACATCCTGAGATGACTGAATCACTTGAAGAATTACATGAAAAAATTTGCGGAAGCCATACTAGAGGTAGATCCTTGGCCATAGAGCCATCGCCCAAGGCTATTAGTGGCCAAGTATGCAAAGGGATGTCCTCGAATATGTAAAAAAGTGCAATCAGTGCCAACGGTTTTCACCAAACATATACCAACCAAGGGGAATCCTTAATCCACTATCCAACCCATGGCCATTCTCCCAATGAGGCTTAGATATTGTGGGTCCATTCCCTATAGCAGTAGGAAATAAGAGGTATTTGCTGGTTGGAACAAACTATTTTACCAAATGGGTTGAAGCTGAACCTCTAGCTAACATTAGAGATGTGGATACAAAAAGATTTGTCTGGAAAAACATTGTCACTCGGTTTGGGATTCATCATACCCTCATCTCGGACAATGGCCTTTAGTTTGACAGAAAAGCGTTCATAAGTTATTGTTGTAAATTGGGGATCATGAATAGGTACCCTACCCTTACTTATCCTCAAGGGAATGGATAAGCGGAAGTTGTTAACAAGGTCATAGTAAATGGATTAAAGAAAATGCTAGATGACGCGAAGGGCAAATGGGTGGAAGAATTGCCACATGTTCTCTGGACGTATAGGACTACGCCTCATAAATCTACTGGGGAGACCCCTTTCTCAATGACTTATGGGGCTGAAGTTGTCATCACTTTAGAAACTGGTTTACCAATGTTAAGAACCAGTTCATTCAGTCCGAGTAGCAATAATGAGTAGCTAGAGAAGAATTTGGACTTGATTGAAGAGAGGAGGGAAAATGCAATGGTCCAATTTACATATTACCAACAAAAGCTCAAATAAGGTTATGATGCCAACGTAAAGCTAAGGCCTTTAACACCTAGTGATCTGGCATTAAGGAAAGTTATAGGCACTACAAAGAACCCAGCTTAGGAGAAAGTTAGGACTCAATTGGGTAGGACCATACCGTATTACCTCAGGGGCTGGCATCGGGGCATATTTTTTAGAAGATTTAGCTGGTCATGTAATACCACGCCCATGGAATGTAAACAACCTTAAAAGATATTACTATTAATGAGTTTTTTCCTTAATCAATATGTTTATCTATTACATAAAGGTTTTGTACTTTCTTCCATTACAGTTCTTATAAGTGTTTAAACTTAAATTTAATCATGCCTGAAGTCCTCGGACCATATGATATGGATTGGTTAACACTCCATTACAGTTCTTATAAGTGTTTAAACTTAAATTCAATCATGTCTGAAGTCCTCGGACCAGATTATATGGATTCGTTAACACTCCATTCCAAATTTTATAAGTTTTTAAACTTAAACTCAATCATGCCTGAAATCCTTGGATCAGATGATATGAGTTAGTTAACAATTCATTATAACTTTGATAAGCGTCTAAACGGATCCTAAATCATGTTAGGCCTTTCGAACAATATACTCGGGTTAAAATTAATGCTTAATGGCCTTTTTTTTGTAAGTGTTAGACAGAGCCCAATTCAAGTAAAGTCATTAAGTATGCAAATATGTCTAATGCTTTAATTAAGTCCTTAGATTAACACCCTCGAGTAAGGTAAAGTACTTAATTATTTGCTTAAGTATCAGAGAATATAAAAGACACCTCTATCTTCCATTGTTTACTAAGTTCATTACTAATTCTTATACAACCCATTTTTGCCAGTATTTAGTTATGTTATCTGCATCATTAGCAAGGTATTGTTGTTAATTCTGCTCAAGTTAAAGTAGCAACAGGTCAACGTTAGCTGCAATAACACTAAATCTTATAGAGTGTATTGTGAAGATATAGAAAATAAAAGAGGAATGCTTTCATTGATCAAAAGCAAAATCATTTACATTCCCTTAAAAAAAAAAAAAAAAAAAAGACAACAACAAACCAAAACAACAACAAAAGTCTTAATATCTAAGTCTTCGTTTTTGAGGCCAAAGGGTTAATAGTCTAGCTTAACTGGGAGGTAGCATCATCTGGGGCTTGGTCCTTGGATTCAAAATAAGTTTTCTTCTTGCCTTGGTCTTTACCCTTGTCATGAAGATTTTCGGCTTTCCTACCCTGGCCACTAGCTTGGTCAGATTCCTTAGGGGCTTCAAGGAGAGCAGGAGGGACTTAGTCAACCAATGGCTATTCAGACTCCATTAGAGCTTGCTCTGGGTAGGAGGAGTCAGGACCTGGGAGCTTGCAAATATCAGGATCATAATAGACGCTCTCAGGATGCCTCAAGTTAGAAACTATAGGGACTCCAGCAGCGTCAAGGGCTTTACCCCAAGACACATCGCAGTATTCCCTGCATACTCCAAAGAGCTCCTCTGTGAGTCTAACTTGAGTCTCCTCCACCCCAAACTTATACGCTACTTGCTTCTGAGCCTCGGTTGCCTCCTTGGCTAATTGGGCAGCCTACCTGACCTTCTGAAGCTCAGTTCGAAGATCTTTCACCAATTGCCTCTATGTTTCCAGATTAATTTCAGTTAAATGCAACTACTGGCGTTGATCTTCAGGTTGCTTTTCAACATTCTTAAGGCCTGCATTAGCACTATCCCTAGCCCTAATCGCCTCTTTTAGTTGCTCGGATAGCTTAGCTTGATTCTCCTTAAAATTACCCATAGTTTTATCAATCTCAGATTGAGAATAGGCCTTCGCCTTGGCTTCATTATGGGCATTCTTAACCCATTCTTCGGCCACGTAAAATTGTTGGGTAAGCTACATAACAAAATGGAAAAAATTTTAGTGTAAAACAAAGAAGAGGAATAAGTAAGGATGATCAAATGTTTACTTAGAGAAGCGGATAAAATAATTTACCATAGCTAGGTCCCTTTTAAGGGATAGGAAAAGTTCTTTTTGACTGAAATGCCTGTAAGCATCTATATCTTTTGGTAGGAGAAGTGGTTGCTCCAAGACCTCAGCGATATGACTTGCCTACCCCCCTTGATAGTTTTTGGCTAAGGTGTCCCAAGTGAAGAGGGCACCATCTAACTCCAGCTTAGGAGACCGTATGTGCAGTGCTCGGCAAACATCAACTGCGAGAGGATCCTCTCGGCTCTCAACAGAAGAGGACCTCTTGCCTCGCTGGTCCTTGGCCACCTTTTGCTGTTTGTTTCCTTTCGAAGGGCCTACCTTGCCTTCTTCAAGGGCTTCATTTTGTCTCTTCTTCCTTAGCTTAGGGACTAGCTTCAGCCTAAGGTCAGCAAGAAGCTGAGGAGGAGGAGGAAGGTTCACTGGGGGTTTAGACTTAGTGGCTTCTTTTGGGGTGGATACTTTATTCCTCCCTTTCATGAGTTCCCTTAAACTCTTGCCGTCTGTTTTCGAAGCCATGTCTTCTGCTTCTTCGTCTAAAGTGCCTTCCAAATAAGTGATCATAGGGGCAGGGATGTGAACACTTGAATGTCTATTTGGTTCTTCCTCGACCTTCGATATTAAAATCACTTGTATTCCTTGTGTTTCCTCTTTTCCGAATTGAAATTTTTCAATCTCCTTTTCGAGTGAGGAACTAGAAGAGGCAACACCTTCTTCGGCTACTGCTACTCCGAGGGGAACTTGTTGAATTGGTGGGACGACCAGAGGAACACCCTGTGGGACTGGATGTGGTACTGGTGGAAGATCAAACAGAGCCGAGATACGTCTATCCAATTTATCCGATAGTCACCTTGCCTTATAGCGTTGTTGACCTCTTGAAATTTGTTCGAGAGAGGCTTGAAGTCCAAAATTAGGTGGACGTCCTGAAGTTGCCCATCTTCACTTATGAAAATTTGGGATCTCAGTAAGTAATTGAGAGCTGCAACGTTAGTTAAACTAAGCTGAGGAGTTACATGATTTCTATCTATTAATAATAATAAAAAAAGTAGTAAAACAAGGTCGAGTTAAGAAAACCTAAATCTATTGTTAGGGAACATAAATCTAAGATATCCCACCTAGCTCTCCTGGCTTGGTTAGGCAATGAAGACCGTCATACCATACTCCCGATACAATCAAGTAGTTGTCTTTCATTCCTTTGTTAGACTTGGGAAGATATGAGATAAGCCTGATAATATCGGATCGGGATTTAAGGTAAAATTCCGCCCTTTTTTGTCTATAGCACTTGTACATATGGATTGCGCCGAGCCAGGTGAGCCCCAAGCCTAAATGTTAGTTCAATGGTTATGAAGGTAATCTCTTGTAATGCAACCCATAGGGAGAGTCATTCCCCCTTCTATGAAAGCTATCATAGGGATTATAACTTCTCCCACTTCTTGGTCAGTTGCTATTCCTTCTGGGGGGATAGTATCGCAGGGCTACTTCCTGCGATATGTGATATGTTTTTTTAAATATGTCTTTTAGGGCAGGGCTACTTACTAAATACTTAAATCTACCTATTTCGGGTAAATAAAAAAGGAAAAATTTTAAAAAGATAACTAGGGAAACGAGAATTTGAAGGCCGAGGAAGCTGGTTGAGGAGAAAAAGAAAGATGCGAAAAAGTCAGAACTTACACGAATTAAGATGAAGGACGATCCTTGAAATCTTTAGAAGGATTCTCAAAGGTTTCTAAAGAAACAAGAGTTCGATGATTTAACAGGTTTTGTGAGATGCTTTGAGGCTTGAGTTCGTTGGAGAGTTGGAGTTCGTTGGAGAGTTTGAGAGATGGTAAGGTAAAGGAAAAATGATCTCTTTTGAGGCTTTATATAGGGAGCAAAAAGTGAGTGAGAGTTATCCCACCCAAACCCTGAGGAAAAATATCACCCGTTGAATCAATTTTTCACCGTTGGATGCCAAAGACATAGTGCCGCCTGGAGTAATTAATGACACTTCGCGAATTCTGAAATGTTAGTAGCGATGATGAAGCGCCTAAAACTATGCTCCCACATATGTAATCTCAGGTATTTTTGCATTTCTAACCCTCATTTCTAAAGCAAATCAAAATCCCACTTTTTTCTCCTCGGATGCGAGGGAAAAATTAAAATTTTAAAGGGCTATTGTAGGGGTAAGAGTCCAAATTTGTATACTGGGTCTTGGGCCTTATTCGAGGACGTGGATATGTTCGAGAAGGAGCAAACGATTGGGAGAGGCCCCAAAGTTGAAAATCATGCAAGTAAAGAATGGATGAGTATAGTTCGAGGAGTACCTTTTTCTCAGATATAATGAATATCTGTCAAGCACACATTTGGGTAATTTAGATGACCTTCCAGGTAGTTTCAACGATCAAGATGAACCTTAAGTACGTGTGAAGGTGATAAGAACACAAAAATATTTAAAAGAAAAGCTGTTACCACCGCATTAAATGCATTGCAGCAATTTTTCTGACCACATTTATGTGGAGAAGACCCCTGAACAGTGCAATTTCAGTTACCACCACTCATAGAGAACCAAAAAAGATGTTTAATGGGACATGTACTCAAGTGAAGACTTAGATGGTTAACAAGTGTATGGTCAGAATGGCTTGAAAGGATCTATATAATGTAAAAGACCTCCTATAAGAGAGAGATCTGAAAAAAGAGAAACAAAGAAGAGAAAAAGAATTATTGTAGCACTAAGAGCTGTATTAGTTTCCAGAAATATTGGTTCAATTCATAATTAATCTCATCGAACATTTATTTTATCGAGTTTTAAGTATATTTTCATGTTTGTTCATCTTTCAAATCTTTACTAACCGTTGTACCATTCGCAAATAGCCTAGTTCTTTCGCCTACCCTCTACAAATTTATTGTATTGGGCTCACAACCCATATTTCTTGGCCTTGGATTACAAATTGTGATCCTACAATTTTGATGTGACAAACTTTTGAATAGTTGTCTATCATTTAAAAAAAGACTCACAATTTTTTATTTTTTATTTATTCTGTCACATTACAATTGTAGGAAAAAAGTGAAATAAGCTACCATAGATTTTTCATTTGGAAATAAGAGCCTACCGCGTTTAGCTCCACGGGTGGACAATGGACACTAGGTTGACAAGTGACTACGTGATGAAAGTGGTACTAAAAATGCTACTATCCATCGTATCCTTCCATACACAACACATACAATTATAGATTGTATTACTTGTGTATTACGTTAGTTTTCACGTCTAGATCCATCATATCTCCCCGATAACAACATGGTTTCATTGACTTTGATTTTAGCTCTCAACGAATAATGTTAGTGTATACAAAAACATTTTGACAACTTTTTCTTAGAAGTTATTATAATTTTTGAGTGGAGATTGTTTTTGTGTTAGAATATATTTTTCAATTCTTTGAATGTGTTTGTTTTTAAAAAGAAAATGTACAATTTTTAACACTGATTGATGTGGTAAGTTTATATTGATATTTATTTGTGCTCATTACTAATATTATATTTTTATATATTATTAACAATCTTCATCAATAAGTGTCAAATTTTTTGTATATTTTGTGTCTATAGACCTTCTCACTATTTTTTTTTTTTAATTTTTAAATTTCACAATAAATTTTGGATTACAATCTATTATTAGCCGGTTCTTATTTGAGTTCACCATTGACATCACATTTTTACTTAACACTAACAATTTCTCACATAAAATTGTTGTGAAATTGTTATATCCCTATTATTAATCATTATAGTTTAATGAAGCTGCCAAAGGTAAATGATAAACAAAATTTCTTTATAAATAGTTTAGCTAGAATAGAAATTTAGAAATTTTCTATCTCATTTTTAGTGTTTTACTTTGTTTTAGGTTAATCATAACTTTTCATTTATCATTTTTTTTTCCTTTTTTCGAATGAAATAATCAAAATTTAAATTGGTTTCTTAAAACACTCATTCACATTCTCTGAGATTGTCCTTCACCTTCCGCTCACTCATGTGACATATTTTATAAATTAATTATAGTTTGATGAAATAATAATACCATATTTGTTTTTGTGGATCTCCCCAAGTGACAACGGAGTCGACATTTCCGCCGTTATAAGTCCATATCAAGATTCTTTTTCACCGGGCACGGCCGTCCTCGGAGTCTAAGATTATCATTAATTGCATGTCATCAGATATGGCGATTTTTTTTTTCTCGACTCAAACGCAGTCAAGATGATATGAGAAATGAAAATCTTAAGATTGATAACGCGGATAATCTAAAGATTTATAACGAGGATAAATTTCCTTTCGGTCTAGCATTCTTAATTTCTTTCTCATTCTTTCGACGAAGTTGCTCTCAGAAAACTCAGTATAAACTTAGATTAATTTCTTTTCATCCTTTCGACGGAGCTGCTTTCAAATCACTTGTAAAAACTTTCATTTCTTATTATAATCTTAATGAGAATAGTTTGGGAGATGTTGAACATTGTCATCTACCCATAAAGCTCTTTTTCTTCACCATCAATACAGTTATTTCTTCAATCTTTTCCTTTTCTCCATAACTGTTTTGTTTAGGTTACCCTATTGATTGATTTTTTTTTTTTTTTTTTTTCCTTATTGCAGAAAATGTCCGTTTGAGCAAGGTTTGGCATACTATGGAGTGGGTAATTCAGACAAGCTAAATAATGTTAACTAGCAAAAGCTCTAGAAATGACGTCCTTGAGTCTCAGGAAACGGTCTCTCCAGGAGGAGATGAATCTGAGAAAGGTTCTCTTTTTTTGGAAAGGCCTGCAGCCTCATCATCATCAATTTCCTCTACAGTAATATCAGCCCAGATGACGCAGGAGCAGTAAATTTTCTATATATGTATTTCCCCTTTGAACTTGGGTCGATCTGTATGGGATCGATCATGAAACTATGGTTTGTTTGTGCTTAAGCATATGAATAAATCTAGTGACATGCCCAATATCACAACATATTGAAGTGGTTGACAATAAGAGTTTAGGCACTTTTTTTTTCAACACTTCTAGTTGATTGTTTCAAAAAGTTACGAGGTAAGAAAATGGATGTGTCGATATTGTTTTTGTTGAAATATTCTAACTTTGAAGGACTTGCTCTGAATTCCGGGAAAATTTTAATGATCTGAAAAATAAAGCTCATATTTTGGGTCTTATTTTAGGTAAGTGGTGGCCATGGTGGAGACCTAGAGTCTCAACAAACGGTATTGTCAACGGCCAGCATAGCTCCAGGAGCAGATAAAGTTGACAAGGGTTCTGTTGCTCTAGACCTTGTTTCCTCAAGGACTTCTGATATCAGCCAGGATGACTCGGGAGAAGCAGTAAGTACAAGTTCTCTATTTTCTCCCCGATGGATCTATATATGGTAAAAAAGTATACCTTTAATTTCTTTGAGCTTGGCTAATTTGTTGAGCTCTCACAAGCCAAAGCCATGTAAAGAGAAGAAAGAAAAACCACTGCTTTCTTGTGCCCTACTTGTAGATGAATGAGCTTTAGCTCTCTCAAGAGACAAGAGTACGATCACATGTGATGTTGCTATACTCTAACTGAGCCATATTAATGTCCACATCATCATTATTATTTTTTTCTAATTTTTCTATAATTTTTTTTAACATTTACTCTTTTTTTGTTTATTTATAAATATTTACATTTTCTCATCACTGCACATCCTTAGTGCGATGGTCACTCCACAAGTATAAGTGTTTGTATGGTGTGGGGGACAAGAGTTGAGGTTTAAGTTTTCAGGAGAGAGTTTTACACACATATACACTTAGATTAGATTATAGTAGAATTCTATCTTGTATCAAAAAAAATATTTACACTTTTTTCAACCTTTCTCTGTCCCTTACTTTTTTATCTCTCCACTACCCTCTACCTTATCTTTTCATCTCACCACTACCCTCAACCTTAATATCACTCTTCATCTTTCCATTCATCTTCCTTTTTTTATTATCCTTTCTTATCTACACTCTCTTACTATAAATTTGTCATTCTTTCTTCTATTCTTTACTTACTTTTCCCTCACAAAAAATATTCTCTCTCTCTCTCTCTCTCTCTCTCAATTTTTTGGTGGATTTTTATTTTTTATTTTTCTTGCATCTCTACGTTAGGTTGATAAGTTGTTATGTTTTTTAGAACTTAATATTAAGTTGATGTGATTTAGTTTTGTGATTTAAGTTTTTTTTTTCTCTCTTTAATTGTTAATTTTATTACATATGTTTTTCTTTAAATTCTTAGTTTGTGTGCTTTGAATTCATCTATTTAGTTGCTCCATATATGTTATTTTTGTATAACATGACATTTGTTCTATGAAATTCCTTTTAGACTTGATACGCTATCTTTTCATTTGATTTTTTTTTTCTCTCCTCATGTGTAGTGATTGTCTTCTAACAAATACTATTCTATTTACATATTTAGAAATCTATAATGCATTCATGTTCTTCTCATATCGTGATAAATCTGAGTAGTTGAATAGTATTGTTATTTAATTTACTACTACAACATACTTTTTCCTGAAAGCTACATACCATCGATCGTAACACCAAATGAATATTTCAAAGCTCATTTGCATGATTACTCTTTTGTGTGGTGAGTTGAAACATTGTTGGGTAATGATGTATGTTAGATTGTATGTGTAGCCTCTTGACTTGCAAAGAGTAAGTACTGATTTATGCTAAGTTTTTGTTATTGATATTCTTTAGAGCTATAATGGTTGATAGGTCTAATGAGGCTCCATTAATTTACGTGAGGCTTCAATCTCACCCAAATGTCAAGCAATAAAACAAGACAATTCATGTTCAGCTTTAAGATTTATTCCTTTTAAAAAAAAAAAAATGGTTAGCTTTCTGGTAACCACCAATTCGTTTTGTTAACTCAATATCAGAAAGTAACTTTAATTTAGTTATATGGATAGGGTTTATCATTTTTCATGTTGCAAATATATATATATATATATATAAATATATAATGTTTTAATTAAATACAAATAAATAAAAATTTCCTTATAAAATCGTGCTCATTTTTTTTTATAACATTTACACTTTCTCTAACATTTCTTATTTCTTTTACATTTTCATTTCCCCACTACCCTCTACCTTAATAGCATTCTTCATCTTTCTCTTTATCTTCATTTATTTTGTTTCTTTTTATTCTTATCCTCTTATTATAAATTTTTCATTATCATTTCTATTCTATATTTCTATGCATAATTTCCCCTCACAAAAAAAGTTCAATTATTTTGTTTCTTTTTATTCTTATCCTCTTATTATAAATTTTTCATTATCATTTCTATTCTATATTTCTATGCATAATTTCCCCTCACAAAAAAAGTTTTTTTTCTCTCTCAATTTTTTTTGTAGATTTTTTATCTTTCTTGCAGTTCTGTTTTAGGTTATTAATTTTGCATATTTTTAAAAACTCTACTTTGAGTTGATGCAATTTAGTTTTTTGTTTTAAGTTTTTTTCTTTTTTCTTTTTTGTTCTCTCTAGTTGTTAAATGTTATCCTATTGCATTATAATGAATATAATATTATTCTATTACATAGCATGATTTGGATAATTTTACCATATAAGAATTTTACATATGCTACATAGACAATAGTAAAACAACAACAACAACAACAACAATAGTAATAATAATTATTATTATTATAAAAAATATATATTTATGTGATAATTTTAAAAAAATTATCACGCGCAACATGCAATTCTGCAACTAGTACTAATAATACTTGTGATTTTTTGAAAAGTCAAGGGACACAATTCCCCCAACTCCCCTCGTCCATCTCTCTTGCCCCAACCATGGGTGTCTACGATGCCCCAAAAATATAAGAGATACCATAAAAGAGCCATATATTCAATCAGATTATTTTGTTTTCCTTGCAGATGATGAATATAGAGTTGAAAATTTTAAACAATCCAAGAACTACCTTGATGTAAGGTAACTAGAGGTTGGCATTGCTTTGATAATTGATATGGACGTCATGGAAAACCACCCAAATATCTAAACGTGAGGCCCCTATTGCTTCATTGAGATATCAAATTATGGTCCATATTTATCCTTGGCTCTTAAGAGACCTTTATCAAGCAATTCAAAGCACACACGCACACACTCTCTCGAGCCCAGCCAAGCTCTTTGAGCTTATCACTCAGGCCCGTAGGTCACATCAGTGGAGTATGCTCACCGATCTCGCCCACTCTCATTTCCGTAAGCCACAGGTACTTTTTCCCTCATGCATGTAATTAATTTTTGTTATCATTTTAGTTTCTTGTACTTGCATTTGCATTTTATAATACATATACACTTCGAGGCTTTTGTTTCAAGGGTGAGAGAAACCTAGTGTAGATTGACCAATTTAATTTTTATTCATTCCCTCAACATTTAAAACTTTATTTCTTCCCACTTGCATGCTCTTATTAATATTTATACATACATACATATATATATATATATATATATATATATATATATTTTGGGAACTAAATTGTTGGAAATATGGGAATGTTGGGGATTTAATGGAGGTATGAGATGTAGGCTTGTGCTTGTACTTTAATAAAGATTTATCGTTATTGTTTTTTGGTTATTTGCACTTTTGAATTGGGTTTTAATTTGTAAGTTAGTGTCCAGGTGGTTGGTGATGGTGTGGAACTGTTTTAATTTGTATGCTTCCTTTGTCGTTGAATCAAGAAATGGTGTTAATTAGATGGACAAAACTTGATTATTTTTTATGATTAAATTTTAGCAAGCTACACTAGAAGGTTTTTGTTCAACATATATGAGCAAGCTTGCATCAAGCTCAAGCAGAGTTTGAATATCTCATTAATCTTGTCAAGTCAAGTTTGATAACTCAATGTTTGGCTTGGTTTGGCTAGATTAGAGCCCTAATCATTGTCAACAAATAACATTATAATGAAAGTACTTATCCAAAAAAAACTTCAAAAGTATAGACATGACCAGTTGTCAAAATGGGAGAAGGCAATGAGTGCAATCGTTGGTTAGTCATACTTAGCAAAAAGGAATCGGACTAAAATCCTTTTCAATTGATATTATTGGACTCATACCATGGTTAATGATTCAATTATACATGTATATGATCATATCTGCTAAAATATGATTAACATAGACTAGTATGCATGATATTCTTAAAAGTCAACAAGATAAAAGCATATTATATAGATTTTGTTTTCATTATAGTAAATATTTAAACGTTATCCTTTGTCAATCTTGGCAAGATCGTATGTTCTTTGTTTATGTTATATTGATGTACTTTCAGATATATAATGTCAATGCTTTTGCTCATAGATCTTAAGAATATATTGAAACTCTTAAAAAAAAATCACTATTATGGGCAATCAAGTACAAACTATAGTCCTATAAAAAAAAAGTACAAACTATAATTTTTATAAAAATAAAAAAGTACAAACTATAATGCTAGGGCCTTTCAAATTAGGTTACATAACTGTAGGGGCCTTTCAAATTAGGTTGAATGTTAAGAGTTGTTAGACTACATCTATTAACCTTACAAATTTAAATTACACATTTACAATTATCTTTCGTGACATTGTGTTGAGGTAGAGTATTATTCAAGGCGACTATATTTATAAGATCGAAAGTTGTCAGTTCAATAGGTCCCAGTATGTAAACACTTTTGAGAAGTTATGAACATTATCAATTTTATAACTTGAAACATGGTCTAAACAACAGCAAGCTTTTCCTAACAATTAACAAATCTGTTAGGAAAGATGATGACAATAATTATCTTTATACTAGACTAGTAATGTTAGGAACATCTTTCTTTTAATTGTTGACATCATAAGTTGTGATTAGACAAATATGACTTTTATATGGGCACACAAGACACCAATTTTATTTTCATCACTCACAACATGATTGCTTAGATGTTGTGAATTTTATGTTCCTAAGTTTGTTGTTTTCTAAAATAGGGACTTCCACTTTGCGTGTGTGCGTGTGTGTTGGGGGTGTAAATTTTGAATTTTGAAAGCTTTAGCTTTGCATTTGCTGTTATATTCAAGATATTTAATTGATTCTCCAAGTTTGATATTTCAGTTCAATGCTTTGAAATTGGCACAAAGTTTTCCACACATTGGCCTTTTGCTGGTATTGCTTGACTCTAAGTTCTTCTTTGTTTCTTATTATTGGCATCTCAAAAATTTTATTTTGTTCTTTCTATAATTGAATGAGAATAAATATGTACTTAGTTTGGTGACACTTGACACCCTTTTAACTCTAAGCTGTCTATTGAAACACCCTGACATATAATGTTGCAAAAATGCAGGTTTTATTTGTGTCTCTAAAAATTTCTTCTCAAAAAAAAAAAAAAAATTTGTCTCTAATTTCTTTAGTGGGTCTTTAGTTCTAGTCATTTAATTGACTAGTGTCAGTGTGAAATCAGAACTTGGTTTATTTCACTGTTTTAATCATTATTTAATGAATTTTTACAATTTTTATGGTGCTTAAAAGGGAAGTTAAATTATAGATTTGTCCATATTTTTCTTGGCTTGAGGATAGAAAAACAAAACTAGCCATATAGAAATTTATACAAGTCGAACAACCAAAACATAGGAAACATATATGGGGTGGGGGAGGAGGGAGGAGGGGAGAGGTGTGTTGTGAGCCATGACATATAGACAAACTATTGGAATTGCTGCATCTTCTACTGCTTTTTTTTTTAAAAAAAAACTTATGGCAAAATTGCCAAAAGGAATTGCTATATGTTCTACTTTAACAAAATAAATAAACAAAAAACATAGTAAAACTGCCAAAAGATTTTATAAAAGACAAAAGTATACTACCTGTACAACTAGGGAAGAAAATGATAAAAAACATGAAATGTTTTCCTCTAATCAGACGGACAATTATGTAACAAAACACTTCACCAAGTTAAGAAACAAATTTCTGCTCTCATTCTTTGTTGCTCATTTTGCTTTTACTAAAAATAGAAATTAGTCTAAGCTAAGGATGAGTGAGTGGCAGCTCAAGGTTAGAAGTGGAATCTAGAGGGATATTAATAGTTCTTAGATGTGAGCCAAGTATTCTAGTCAAGCAATTCCATAACTCAGCCGTGCACTTTGTAACCCAATCACTAGCCCATGAAACCATCCCAGCAAGAAGACAACTAAACCACTGCACCCAATTCAATCTTGCATTGCCTACGATAATATGTGCAATCTCAATAAAAGCCACCTGTAGTATGAGAATAACACCCACAGAAACCCAAATCAATGGGTTCCGATGAATGCTCTTAAACACATTCTTCTTCTCCAATTCCCTTGCATTTACTTGGTTAAATACTTGGCAGAGAACAAAAGTGTTAAAGATAATGGTTTTATTTACCTTATTGCTAATACCCCGGATAGTTTGCCCTTTGAATTGGAATGCCACTGAGATGGTGACTTGACAGAGAGCTTGAGAGACAATGTTTCTCCACATGGCTTTGGTGATAAGTGGTTTAGTTTGTTTCAATGGCAACTTTTCCATCAGTTCCTCTGTTGGTGGCTCGGTCAATAATCCAATGCCACCGAGAAGTGACACAACAAAGTTTGCCCATAGCAATTGGATAGACGTAATTGGAGAATATCCACAAAACATTGTTGTGATAGAGGCTATCAACAGCCCTGCTATATTCATGGTGAGCTCCAGTTGGATATACTTCTGAATATTCTCGAAAGTACATCTTCCAAACCTTGAAATGGTGACCAAGAAACTGAGACTTCCATCACCAATGATGATGCCAGAATTTGCTCTAGCCATTTCAGTGCTACAATCCCTCATAGTAATCCCCACATCAGCTTCTTTTAGGGCTGGAATCGCATTTGTTTTAACTCCCACCATTGCTACTATATGGCCTTCATTCTTCAAATATTGCACTAAAGTGAGCTGGTCAGATGGGATTGAGCTTCCTATCAAGATGATTTGATCAACTTTATTCTTCCACTCTTCATTGCTGAATTTCCGAAATTCTTCACCTTTAAGCACCATTGCATTTGAGCAGGGAAGTAGTCCACACTCGTGAGCTATGGTTTCCAAGACTGACACATTATCTTGTGAAACCAGAGTGATTTTAAATCCGGCATTTTTCAAAGCTCCTATTTCCCTTCCAACTGGCACCGAGTTTAGTGTTGGCATACACCAACCTGTTGTATCAATGCAAATACTTGTGACTGAACTCATGGTGAGGCAAGCAAAAGGTTCTTGAGGAAAAGCCTGTTCAGAGTCTTCAGACATCATCTTCTTATTCCAATAAGAGATGGCAAGCGTGATTACAAAAGGTATTCCTTCCATTACTCCAACCAGCAATGTAGCAAGTGAAGTCGTTAAGGTACTAATCTTCCCATTTGGTTTCATCACAATTTTCTCTATCGCATCCATCATCTCTTTGATTGCCTTTGGTTTCTCCTTGAGGTCTGGGAGGCTAGACTTATTATCTTCCTTCAGAAGCATAAAACGGAGGAATAACACTACAAGGATGAGGATAGATATTGAAAGACCAAAAATTTGTGTGCCTTTGTTCACCTTGTCAATTTGCGCTGGTAATGGGGTCTTTTTGGGGACATGGGTAACCTGCTTCATCAAATCACCCAATGTAGTGTTCGTGCCCACTGATGCAACTAGCATGCAACCCTTTCCATCAATCACCTTTGCACCGTAGAACAAAAAAGGGTTCTCCTCATTAATGGTGGACTCTAAATCATCATCCAGTTTCAAGGATTCACCAATGAACAAACCATCAGCAGGGACGATATAGCCCCTCTCCAGGCATACTAGGTCACCAATCAAAACATCGCCAATGATTACTTTGTGTAAACATCCCCCTCTAATAACATCAACCATCATTCTCTGCAATTCAAATGGTTTATGCTTCCCTGACATCCTTTGGGAATCAATGACCACAAGTATGATGATGGCAAGAATTATGATGACCCCTTCATACTAACCAGTTCTCAGGCCTTCCTCCTTGACACCAAAGCCAAGTGACAGCGCCGCGCACACGAAGAGAAGCAAAATGGTGTAATTATTGCATGATTTTGGGAAAAATTGAAGGAAGCCTAGTGCGCTAGTTTGTGTTGTGGACTGTGTGCAAGCTATGCGTCGAGACAGCTCATCAGCAAGGATGATTCTCATCCCTAAATCAGTACCCAAAGCCTCTGCAATTCCTTGGATGCCTCCAAACTTTCGTATGGAATCCAAATCTTTCTCTTTAACCATCTTGGCAATGCTTGCTTGTTGGAGTTGTACTTTTTCATCTCTGATGCAGTTGTCATTCTCACCATCCAAATTTACACTTTGAGGTGATTCAGTTAAAATTTCCACAATATCCTGCTATATCAAATAGAAAATAAATTAGTATTTTGGCTATTCTATTAAACTTGAATTCAGTTTTAGTTCTAAAGCAGAGTCATAATCCCATTTGGACCAACAAGAGAAACTCAAGGCAAAAGTGAGATCATGAAGAGAGGAAGAGGAAATTAAAATGATAGTGTTGCACAGAATGATCGTCTACATGGTGGGTGCACTGTATTTATACACACATAAAAACAATAACAGAAGTATAGTTTGCCGTTGCACATTCACTCTAGTTGATGTATAACTGTGCACAAGAAGTTGACATCACATGATCAGATCTAATATATGTTTAGGGTAATCTCTCTCTCACACATCTTGTTACACAAAGCGTACACACAATTCAAATTTTGAACTAAAATCGTATCTTGAAGTCACAATTTCTATTCAAAATCAGAATTTTGTGTGTTTGTGTCACTATCAATTAGTCAATTGCCCAATATTTATATGTTTTAAACTACACGTTGTATGAACTATGAAACATGTTTAGAACCTAATTAAACTGTCTGCCATATATCTCTTCACTATTCATTACACAACTTATAGATATCCATGGGAGAGAAAATAGAGGAAGAGCTTACTGCTTCTCTTGTATCATCAACGAAGCTGGTAGAAGCACTGTTGTAGGCAGTGCACGATGAAAGAGATCTGGGGAAAGCAAGAGAACCTTTGTCATCATCTCTATGTATGAGATTTCGCTCTTGAAATCTCAAAAAAACCGTGTGCCAACGCTCTCTTGGAGGATTTCTGGGCGTTAGCAACGCAGTTTGCTGAGACTCAAGGTCAAGGCCGGAGCTTGTTAACATTTCGGCTTCTCAAAACACAACTTTCTGCACTAACAAGAGCAATTCACAAATCAATAGATACACAAAATAACAGTTAATTAATTAGGAATAAAAGGAAAAGAACTTTGCATAATAGATAGATAGACATACTCGTACTATTGCAAGTAGAAAATCTATATATAAAATGAAAGCTGTTTGTGAGAATTAAGATTGAGGAATTGTTCCAAAAAAACGAATGCTTGAAGTTTGTTATTGTTTGTGGTACTAGATTTTTTTTTTCTTGTAATGACGCGGTTCGCTCTAGTTTTCACTCAATTACGTGCGAAGCTTCGTACGAAGCTTGTTACAGTGAACTCTTAGAAGCTTCGTAAGGAGCTCGTTCCACTTAGTTTTGTTGTAATTTGCTTCTTTTTGACTATTAAATACTTGTAATTTCTATTGCCTTTTATGTATCTTTTTTTTAATTTTTAATAAGGATAAAGCTTTATTAAATACCAACAACCAAACAAGCATCAACACGCTCAGCTCCTAGGAACCTTAAATTTTCATCTCGTTCATGAGAGACCCAACAGAGGACAGAGGAGATAGGAACAGAACTTGAAGCCTAGGAGTGAGCAGTCCTCCTAATAAAATTATTTAATATATAAACTAAATATTTTATCTCATTCAGATAAGATTAGACATTTTTCTCAAAAAAGATAAGATTAGTCATTGGCTTATAGCTTAATAATGAAGGTGATAAATACGAAGATACATTAATTTTACTATTGATTCAACTTCTATTATGAACAAATACAATAGGTCAATAATTGTGAAAAATATTATGATTCTGGATACTTATTGCATACTAAATATTAGTTTGCTTGCAAGGGCATTTTTTTTCTTTTTCAAAATAAGTTTATTTTGCTTACTTATTATAACTACCTTTAACTTATTTTTTTCTCTCTACTAAATTTATTATTATTGATAATTCAATTTCAAGAGATGACCACTTTCCAATCACTCTAATTCTTTCATATAAAATTCTAAATTTAATCATTTTTACTTTGAAAAATTTAATCTCATTATATTCTATATTTTAAATTCTTTCTTAAAAAAAAACCTATTTAAGGAGTACTTTTTGTTACCTCAAGACTACCAAATCCTACTCATGAAAGGGAAGGAAGATACAAAATAATGCTAGGAAATTATACTAAGAAGAGATCCAATCAATTTAGAGGTCCTTTCTTCCAATTCCTTTTAAGAGAAGAGTCTATTTCAAATTTCTTCAAATTTTCTCTCTCATGCCGGAAAAAAGTTTATGACGTAGACAGGAGGAAGGGGTACTAATTGTTTAAACCCAAATCGACTAGAAACATATATATGCAGGATTATATGGCTCCAGATAGTGTTTATGACCAAAGACTAATAAATCTCTGCACTATAAGAAACTGGACCATATCCCATGAATCCTTTCATCATTCAAGATAGAAGAAAAGTTCCTTAAATAGACAGAACCAAATCTTCTCTCACCAAAGGGTCTAAAATTAATCAAGTCGCGTCTACTATCAAAAGCAGAAAATTCCTCAAACTATTGGTTGAAAGAAGGAATGGACGCGATGTCCTTGTATAGGTCTTGCTTCAACTCTCTAGTCCCTTGAGTTAGAGCTTGAGCAGTTGGAAGGATGGTACCAGTGGTTCTCCTGGCAGTGATCTTGAAGAGGGAACGATAAATCCAGGTCAAGTAGAATGAACAGTCATCATATGAAGGATTTTCCATTGTTGCATGATAAGTTGAGAGTGCCAAGAAGCCATACATCTAGGAGAGAAAAAAGGAAAAGCATGACATAAAAGTAAGTTCATCAGTTGGCTGAGCCAACTTGGCTCTGATAACAAGAGAAACCAAAAGAAAATATATAGGACAATTCACAATGTAAGCAAATGCTGCAAGGCCTAAATAGTTTAGACCACAGAAAGTCAATTATTAGAGAAATATTTGTGATTGTTATTTGAATTGAATCTTAAATATTGCACATGAGAAAATGCTCCACTTTTTACCTATCATAAATCAACTCTCTTCCTACAGAGGCCAAAATAATTTGTAACTCTCATCCATTGCTTCATAACCTCAGTCTAGCAGACATAGTTGGAACCTACATATTACAAAATCAATTCTCTATATCAATACTATAAAGTAGAATAATTATAGTTGAACTTGCATAGAGAGGGACTAGTAAAGAATTAAAAAGGCCATGAACATATATTTTTTAAGCTAAGAGCATTTCCAGCAGTTTCAACAAATTTTTGTACTTTTTGGAAAATAAATAATGACATTTAGCTTTTACATATCCACTTTTTCAAATACATTTCCAACAGATTTTCTATCCCATTCTTTATCTTATTTAAATATTATTTCTTCATTCATTCTTTATTCTTTTTTTATCATCATTTATTCTTTTTTCAACAACTATATTTTTAAATAAGAAGTGTACATCCACAACATTTTACTCAATACTTTCACAACAAAATTTATGTAGAAAGTTGTTACTAGTTCTAATTTGTACTCATCATTGAAATTATTTTTTTCTCGCCAATATTAACTAATAAAAATTTGTTATTTAAAATTTATTGTGAAATATTGTGAAAATATTGTGGTAGAATTTCTCAATTAGGATTTTTTATTTTTTATTCTTTCATTTCATTCTCCTCCACACACGTGTCCTCTATCCCCCTTCTTTTATTTCTTTTTCTCCTTAAGAAACTTCCAGCAACATCTACTCTTCACATTAGAGAAAAGAGAGAGAGAGAGAGAGAGAGAGAAGGAGAGATTGGCTTGGGCCTCCACCGCCGCTCTAGCATCTCCATCACTGCTTGTCGTCCTCCCCATTGATCAGCTTGTTCTATTTTTTTTTTTTTTTTTTCCCTCATATTTGCTTGTTCTGATTCAACTTTATTTTAAGAATTGGATTTTATTTTGTGTTTTGTGTTTGGTGTTTGGATTAATTCTTTTGCTTATGAACAGGTCTCTCTCTCTTTTCTTTCTTTCTTTCTTTCTTTCTTTTTTTTTTTTTTTTTTTTTTTCCTGATTTCATTTGGTTTGTGAGAAAAAAAGAAGCAATGACAATGAAGAGAATGAGAGAATGAGAGGAAAAAGGAAAAAGAAAAAAAAGAGAAGCAATGGAGAGGAGGAGAGAAAAAAAATTCGGAGAAGGAGAGAGAAAGAATTAATATAATAGAAATATTGGTAATATTTAAATCCAACAAATTTAATAGCTAATGTACAGTAGCCCATCAAACTTGATGGGCTACTGTTCATAATCAAAAAAAAAAAAAAAAAAAATTGGGTTTAGAGAAGTTGCTGGAGTAGTTTTTTTGAGTCCTATTCTCTATTTTAGCTAATATTTTGGTTATACATGTATTGCTGGAGATGCTCTAAGGATCACTATAACACCAAATTTCCAAATCATGTTATATAGTGACTCTCGAAGTAACCAAGGCATACACTCAAGTTTTAATCGTATGAAGAACCATAAAATATATGCGATATAAATATGTGTTAGGATATGTGCCATTTAAATCTTATTGTATGATGCTATGTGTGACATTATGTATGATATTATGTTGTGATTAATAAAATTATTTTATTATTATCTAAAATATTGTCCATGAGATGCATAGTATGTTATTTATGTGATTTAGTCACAGAAAATATAAATCACAAGTTTTTTGTAAACTCAAAATTTTAATTCATAGTCGGTGATGAAATTGGGTATTTCATTTACGAAGACTATAACATATCAACTAAGATGATTTGTTTTGATCATGGAAGTGGAGACTTTTAGTTGATATGATGATATGTTTTAAGTGTTAAAACATATTGAACTAGATCGTTGTGATATTTATTATTCTACTAACGACTATCAAATGAATAATAAATATCACGATTTCTATTTATATCAACTTTTAATCCTGAGAGAATAATGAACATTATCATGAAATGTAGATTGATTTGATATATCAAGAGTGATATCTAAATTTACGATCAAAATCTTAGTATGTTGAGTAGCCACATTTAGTGTTGAAAGAACACATATTTTTAAGATAGAATTCATAATCTCTTAACAGAGATATAAAATATTCTCTTGAGATAAATTTAATGGGTTTGATTATTTAGAGTGTTAGGTCTAACCACTCTAGTAAAGAGTTACTAAGCATATATTTATGAAATTGGATTTCATAAATATATGATGAATAACTTAAAAGATTAAATCGGACTTTCAAGGATTAAAATGTAATAATATTCAAAGTAGCAGTCAACATTCATGATTTTGTATTACTACAAATATTTTATGAAGAGGTTGTATGTATAATAAAGTCTTGAGATATAATTCATTAATAAGGCCTAGAATGCAACTATATTTATATAGTAGTATTAAATATAATTAATAGTAATTTTGGACTTGTCAAGTGTTGACAGAAAGGCTCCAAAACCCATTAGAGCTAGTGTCTTATTTGTTCCTTTTTGGTCCCACTCCAAGTCACATACTAAAGTACAATTAGAATAGCTCAAAATGCTAACCCAATTAAATAATCAGTTATAAGGAGAGAAACTTTTTAGAAACGAATGAAATGGTGTTTATGTCATTGTAAGCCACTCTCTTATTTTCCATTGAACACATACATATAAATTGATTGAGAGACCACACTTCTTGGACACAAGTGGAATTGGAGTGAAGATTAAGAGTGTTCCTGAGTACTTCTAATTTTTGGTTTTGAATTTCACCGCATCAAAGTAAACTCTCTTGTTCTTATATTCTGAAATTTACATAGTACATCTTATCAATTGCAAATGAAGTAGATCCGTTAATTTTTCACTACATATGTTTTGTATGAGATTCAAACATGTTTTTTGTTTCCAACAATTGGTATCAGAGTGGGCTTTTGTTTCGAATTTGCATAACATGTTTTGTGAGTTTTGAAATTAGAGATAGTAATTTCATGATGTTAGAAGATTCTACAATTAATTTTCTGCATGGTTATTGAAATTACTGTTTTATAAAAACTGATATTGATGTTATGATGTTGTTTAAGTTTGATATTTAATATGTTAAATTGAACTTTAAGGCTATAGCATCAATGGTATTCAATTTTGATCTCAAACTCAATCTATTATGTTCGTATGATGGTAGTTTGTTCATCAAGATTGTTGAAAACTGCTTGGTGAAAATTCTAAAAAATTCAATTTTACGAGATTCAACCGATTGAGAATTCCCTTCAGTCGATTGAATGTTCCTTTTCAATTGATCGATCAAGAATCGAGAATCTATCAAGTCATCCAAATTGTTTATTAAAAATTTCTTCATGATTTCGATCGATCGAGGGATATATTCAACCGATCGAAAGTTGTGACTTTTGAATTTTCACTAAGTGTTTTCACATTTAAAAATGCAAGGCTATGTGTAATTAGATTACGCATGTTTTCTAATTAAAAACCTTTCTTTTTAAATATCTAGTGGGAGAGAGATACAAGAGTTGGATCTCACGACCTCCATTATCAATTCATAGTATTGTGGGTAAGCACCTCGTCTTGACGTATATGTTTTGCGATCCCAAAGGAGGGTGTTTACTTCATAGTATTACAAGATTGAATTACCCATTTAAAGTAGTGTGAACAAGCGCCTTGTCTTGGCGTATATGCCTCGTGATCTTAAAGGAGGGTATTTTGTTTCATGATACTACAAGTTTAAACATTATAAGGGAGATGAAATGTGGCTATACATGATTCTCAATAATGGTGTACACTAAACTAAGTGTAATATTAACCTCCTAAAGGAGCTATGTCATTATTACTTAGAGACTAAAATTAATAGGACATATTATTAGTGTTTGATAAGAGTTATCATGACAACACTAATAATGAGAATGGTTCTCAATCAATCATGATGTTTATAGTATACTTGCTAGCAAGGAATTATAGATATGGATTGAATTGTCGTTGCATACATTATATTATGGTTTTATTAAAGTTCCATACTATATGCTTATATGCTAAATAATAATATCCAGTTTACTTATTATATTCATGTTTATTGTTTTTAAATTTAATCATGGCATCATTTAGCCCACTTGTTGCTATTCTTAATAAAAAAAAAAATAACTGATTGGATCCAACTATGTTGACTGGAAAAGAAACTTGGACATTGTTCTTACTGCTGAAGAGCACAAGTATGTGCTTAGTCAACCTTGTCCTAACTTTCCATCATTAGATGCTCCTCTTAAAAAAAAACAATGATATGATCATTGGCAGAAATCTAATGAGATGGCTAAGTGCTACATCTTAGCATTTATCTCAAATGTTCTACAACATCAAATGTAGGATGTAGAACTAGTTTCAAACACAATGCTAAGTCTGAGTTTAAAGGAGATGTTTGGTGAGTAAGGCTGTTTTACAAGACAAGAAACTATGAGACAAATTTATAATACCAAAATGACTGAAGACACTTTAGTAAGAGAGCATTGTCTTAGGATGATCTCTCATCTGAATACACGAGGTTTTAGATGCCGATATTGATAGAGAATCCCAAGTGTTAGAAACCGTGCCCCCGGCCCGTTTTTATAATGTTGGGCTAAACCCACGTGAATGGGTGGAGTTGTATTATTGCCTCTCAAAATGGAGGTTCGACTAATTATATTTTCTTCTTTAGATTAAGGGTTTTACAATGGAGTCGCCACTTATTTAATTATTGGGATAAATAAGAAAACCAAAATTAAAAAATTCCTCATTTTATTAATTTTCAATTGAATTTATATTGATCATAGGAAAATTACATGGCTTTAGTCTTAGATACAATTTAAGATAAAGTACATAGTTTTGTTTTCTAGTTACAATTTAGAAATTGAAAATTATAAAGATAAACATTGGTCTATCAACCCTTAATCTAAGTTTGGAGGCTATGTTATAAGGTTGGTAGTTGTTAGACACTCACCTTGCCCGGTAAAACCGGTCTTCCAGACCATGTGGCCAACATTCATATCACATAATCCAATATGTTATTAATCAATTTGCATGTTGAATTTAATGTGTGTGTATGTGATAAACCCTAATTCAATTTATTAGTCATTTCATTTGGATTGAAAAATAAATTCTAGTGAATGTGTGTGGATGGTTATATTCTAGATTCAAGGATTTGAAAGAATTATTAAACAAACATTTTTTTTTCATACTTTTGATGTGTATTTAAGATCAAAACTAGTGTTATGCATGAATATTTGATGAACAACCAAGAACATGTGAAGAGCACATAAAAACATTTAAGAACATTCAAACATATTTAAAAGAATTTAAATAATTACTATCATGCTTTAATCCTAAATTCTCATCATGGCAACATAAAAAAACAAGTTAGGGAAATGGATTATACCTTCATGTAAGATCTATATGGTGGAGAAAAAGACTCTTGGTAGAGGTCCTAAGAGTAGACGAAAAGAAGAGGTAGAAGAGGGAGACTGAGTCTTATTCAATACCTTAAGTATCAAGAAAACCAAGATATGACAATATTACTTTATTTTACTAGAACTCAAGAGAGGAGAAAAGATGGAGTTTTTGTGTGTTTTGGAATAGAGGAGATGGGAGATTTATATAGTAGTGGTTGAGGAAATATGAATGGAAGGTCATTTAATGAGGGTCGACAAAGAATCATGAACCTAGACCTCATTTTATCTTTTGGGGAAATCTAGTGCATTAAATGTAGAGATTGGTGAGGGTGAGGAGCAAGCAAAATTTGGTTTTTCCGTAGCTACTGTAACAGCCTGTAGAGCTAACTTCAAAAAAATCACATCTTACTTAATTCTGATCGGAATTGTCTCATTCTTATACTTAAATCGAAGATCCAGATGTCTAGTTTTTGGAAAAATTAATCTTATTCACAGATTCAAAATATTCTGAGAGATATCAACAAAATGGTGAGCATAAGTCATTTGTTTGAAAAAAATTTCAGCACAAATAGCATTAATAGGTTTCAAATTAGTTTCCAATTAACATTAATAGGCTTCAATTACTCCCATTTCAAACTTAATTAGTTCCAAATTTACCATAATTAAAACATAATTTACTCAAATTACTCATTGAATGTTTAATGTTTAACTATCTAGTTAATTAGGTGTCTGCAACCCTACCATAAAATGTAGTCTTAACCAATCAAATTATGGCACGTCATTGATCTCAAATTAATTATACTTATAACTAATTGAAATTAATTGTTCATAATTATATATAGTCAGACTCAATTTGTGATAATGCATCTCAATCATTAAAATTTGATTTAATGATAACTTTCAATTTGGTGGTCTGATTAGGGCTTATGACCAGTCGATTTGATCATTACAATATCAAGATCATTTTAATGAAATGAGATTAATGATTTAATAACAAGAATCAAGATGCATATTTTCAAGGCAAAATTACTTTTTTACCCTCTAGGTGAGGTTCAATGCGGGTTGTAAAATGAGGTGTCAACACCAAGCGGATATGATACTCCAGTCACTACCAGAATCATTCAAGGAATTTAGACTTAATTATAACATGAACAAAAAGATTTATACATTGTCTGAATTAATGAATGAATTGGTGGCTGCGGAAGGCATTCTTGGTACATCTAGTGTTGATGCCAATATAGTTGAAGCTTCTATTTCTCAACCTAAGTCAAAAGGCAAGGGTAAAAAGAAGAATAAGAAGGACTTCATCAAGCAAAATGGTAAACAAATTGCCTTAGGAGTTGTCAACAAGGGAAAAAAGAAGGAGTACACCAAAGGAAAGTGTTTTTATTGTGGCGAGAAAGGTCATTGGAAGATGAATTGTCCAAAATTCGGAGCTACCAATAATAAGGGTGTGAAAAATTCATTCCTTTTTGAAATATGTTTAGTACAAAATCCCACGAATTCTTGGTATGTGTATTCAGGTTGTACTAACCATATCTACAATACTTTGCAGGGGTTCCAGGAGACAAGAAAGTTGAATGAAGGGGAATTGTTTCTTACTTTGGCTGATGGGAGCAAAATTCTAGTTGTAGCTGTTAAAGTGTTTAATTTGTGTTTTAATTCTAGAGTTTTAATATTTAAAGATTATTTGTATGTACATAATGTTCATAGGAATTTAATTTCTGCAACTTATTTAGGTAAGCATAGATATTGTGTTATCTTGAAAGACAATGTTGTAATAAAAAAAGGATAAAGTGTTTATCTGTTCTAACAATATTATTGATGGTCTTTATATTTTAACTCCTGATAAGCATGAATTATACAATTCTGAATTAGATAATAACTCTCATATAAAATCATTAAAGAGAAAGTTTCATTCTACTAATGATACATATCTTTGGCACTTGCGTTTGGGTTATATTAATTCAAACAGAATTTAAAGACTGATCAAAGATGGACTCTTAAAGCCATTGGATTTTGATGGATTTCTAGTTTGTGAATCTTGTTTGGAAGGCAAAATGACAATTTTCTTGTATTTTTGAAATAAAAAACATGTTTAGTTAGTTAAAATTAAAAAGATATTTTTTGAATAAAAAAATAGAAAATACTAAAATATTTTTTTTACTAAAATTTAAATTCTAATGCTAACTCATTAAATGAGACAGATTTATTAAATTAAATTTGTGTTTTTATTAATTTTCAAAAATTAGAAACTGAAAATAACATTTTACTCGTTTTTAGTTTCCTTCACAATTTGAGTTTTGAGAATAGTTTTTTTTTTTTTTCCTGTTCATTTTGGGTTGCTAAACAAGTTTTTTAATCGTAAAAATAGAAAATTGTTTTTAGAAACAGAAAATAAAAAGGAAAAACAGTTACCAAACATATCTTTAGTATTTAAGGTGATAAATTTTGTTTAAAGAGATATTATTTTTACATGTTTTTATTATTGATCCAATTTTCATTATAAACTAGTCGCACCTAACAACGTCAACATTATGAAAATTTTATATGTTCTTATACTTATTTCTTACTAAATACTAGCTTGTTTGCAAGTTCAATTTTTTCTATATTTTTAAATATGTTTATTTTACTTATTATAATTGTTTTTAGGGAAAATTTTTATTAAACCATATATTTTAGGGGTTGTAAAAATTAAATCCTAATCTTTCCCAAAAAAAAAAAAAACCTTACATTCAAATTTAATTAACACCAACCATTAACAATCAAAACGAGAGAAAAGAAACCAAAAAAAAAAAAAAAAAAAATGCTTAAACTATACTAGATGATTGAGAGAGAGATATTGCCATATGCCGCCTACCATCCGCCTTTTTCTTGTGACAATACAGTGCAGCAAGAAAACCTCAAATCAATGGATAAACTAATCAACAAATCAAAGGAAAAATGATTAAATGAAAAAATAAAGTGAGATGAGTGAATTAAACACGAGAGAATGAATTCAAGAGATGATGTACATATACATATATAGTATATACAAGAAAGAAATACTGAAATACACAACAACCTATAACCTTTAGATTATCTATAGTTTCGACAGTATCTTGACTCTCGAACTAACACCAGTAATAACAGCCAAAGCCAATCACACGTAATATAAGTTAACGTTACAAACTTAAAATAGCTTCTTCTAATGTACAGCACAACTCGTAGCTAGCTAGCTTCAATAGATTGATAATGAAAGATAACAATATGTACATGCGCGAGATGTCACTTTGTCATTCATGTGATGCACGACGAATTGTTCTGCTTATCAGGAGTGCATGCACTTTGTAACCCAATCAATAGACAATTAATAACCCTTGAAACCATCCCAACTGAAAGACAAATGGACCATTGAATCCAAGTCAAGTTTGCATTGGCTACCAGAATGTGTGCAATTTCAATAAAAGCCACCTGCAGTACCAAAATAACACCCACAGCCAACAAAAACAAGGGGTTACGAGGAAAGTGCTGAAGCACATTCTTATTCCCCACTTGTCTTGCATTAATAATGTTACAGACTTGGCAGAGGACAAAAATATTGAACATAATGGTATTACTAACCTCCTTATTAATGCCAATGATGGTTTGCCCTTTGAATTGGCATGTCATTAAGACGCCAAGTTGAAACAGAGCTTGGATGACAAGTTTCTCCATATGGCCATGTTGATAAGTGGTTCGGTTTTTCTCAATGGTGGCTTTTCCATCAGTTCCTTTGATGGTGGCTCAGTCAATAATCCAAGGCCACCAAGGAGAGTCACAACAAAGTTTGCCCAGACTAATTGGATGGTCGTAATTGGAGAATTTTCACAAAACATTGTTGTGATAGAGGTTATCAACAGCCCTGATATATTCATGGTGAGCTCAAGTTGCATATACTTGCGAATATTGTCATAAATACATCTTCCGCATCTGACAAGAGTCACAAGACTGTCCAAGAAACTGAGATTTTCATCCACGATGATGATGTCAGAACTTTGCCTAACCATTTCACTGCTAAAAGTCTGTGTAGTGATCCCTACATCAGCTTCCTTAGTGCTGGAATCACATTTGTTTTATTCCAACCATTGCTACTGTGTGACCTTTTTTCTTCAAACATTGCACTAAAAGGAGCTTGTCAGAAGGGATTAAACTTCCCATTAAGATGATTTTATCCACGTCATCCATCTGCTTTTCGTTGATGTAATTTTGAAAATCTTTAGCCTCAAGCTTCAATTTATCTGCATCGGGAAGTAGTCCACACTTGCAAGCTATGTCTTCCAATATTGAGACATCATCTTCTGACACCAGTATGATATTAACTCCAGCATTTATCCAAGCTTCTATTTCTCTTTTTGTCGAGTCAGCTGCCTCTGAGTTTTTGGATCGCCAACCACTTTTGTCAATACAGACAGTTGTAGCTGAAATCATGGTGGGACAAGCCAAGGTTTCTTGAATAGTGGCCTTGCCAAATAGCATCTTCTTACTCCAATAACCAATGGCAAGAGTGACTACAAAAGGTATCCCTTCTGTTACTCCAAACAGATTGAAGTTGATAACGTGTTGAACTTCCCATTTGGTGTCAAGAAAATTTTCTTACTTGTATCCATGATCTCTTTACTTGCAATTGCTTTCCCCTTGAGGTCTGGGAGGTTAAAATGAAATCTTTTCTTTTGAAGCTCAAAATGGAAGAACAACACTACGAGGTTGAGGATGGAGAGTAAAAGCCCTGTAATTTGTATGCCATTGTTCAGCTTATCAAGTTGCAGTGGTAATGGGGTCTTGTTGAGGGCGCTATAGGTAACCTTGTTTAAAAAGTCACCGAATGTCCTTTTCATGCCTACTGATGTAACTAGCATGCGACCTTTTCCATCAATCACATTTGGACCATAGAACAAAAATGGGTTTTCGTTGTTAATGATGGAGTCAAGATCATCATCCAGTTTTATGTATTCACCAGATACTAGCAAACCATCAGCAGGGACTAGAAATCCCTTCTCGAGGCATACTATGTCACCTAACAAAACATCTGATATGGATACTTTCTGCGAGCTTCCCCCTCTAATGACCTCAACCACCACTTGGTGCATTTTCGAAATATTCTGCCTTCTTGACATCTGCCGCGAACGTTCGAGCCAAAGTTCCCGTAAGGAATGAATAACCACAAGCACCATTATGAAAAGAATTGTGATGACACCTTTATGCCAATCGTTTGGGCTTTTCATAACGATTCCAAAGCCAAGTAACAGCATTGCATACACGCAGAGAAGAAAAATAATCCAATCATTGCATGTTTTCAAGAGTGATTTGAAGCAGCCTCGTGCAGGAGCCTGTGTTAGGGAGGGTGATGAATTAGCAACATCTATGCATTGAGTACATGGATCTTGCTTAAGACCAGGGATTCCCTTCTTTAAATCAGTACCTAGAGCCTCTGCAATTCTTTGGATGCCTCCAAAATTTTGTATTGAATCAAAGTTCTTCTCCTTTACCATCTTGGCAATATATGCTTGTTGGAGTTTTACATCACAGATACAGTTGTCATTCTCACCATCCAAATTTACAGTAATGGAGACTTGGGCTGATGCAGATGAGATTTCCAAATCCTGAGAAATAACAATAAGATGATATATTAGAGTTTTGCAAATAACATAATTATTTACAATACAATACAATACACAAAAAAAAAAAAAAAAAAAAAAAAAAAAAAACAAAACAAAACAAAAAACAACTATGACCTAACTCAATGAAATGGTTGCGTGCCATACTGCCATGCGTAACTCATTTGGGAGCAAAATGATGCGAAAATTTACAAAGCATAGTTTCTATCTTTTCATGTTTTCTCTTCAAGAAAACATTTAATAACTCAAATGATCAAAAATGCTAATTTATCCTTATGCTTAATATGTGAACAATTGTTTTCATTATCAAGTTAAAATCTGCATCTTATTTAGCCCAGAATAATAAATAATCATAATCTGAAACTTGATTTGAAGATGTTACACTTGACAATTCTAATTGAGAACTACTAGTCTACCACTGCACTTTTCCGCATGGCAATGTTAAGGCAGCTTCTGATGGAAATAGAATATTAAAGTAGCAATATAGTCTTTTATGCTCTCTTTTTTTGGATAATAAATTGGTTCATTATATAACCCTATTTTTTGGTGAAGAATTTGATAAAAATAAATAAATAAAACACACACACTTTTTGATGTGAAATATACCCAATATCCTACCCTTTCACAACAAATTTCTATATTTTACAAATGGTATGAAAGAATAAAAACATAATGTGGAAGAATGTGAACACTATTAGATGTAAAATAATAATTTCCTTGAAATAAAACCCATGCCAAAATACTAACGAGTACTCACTATTCTCTAAATTTTTTTTTGGTCATGGACTAATTGCATGGGATGCTCTCATGTTATAAATAGAAAGATCAAATTGATTGAATGACCAAAAACTAAGGCACGTTTGGTTTATTAAATGGTGAGGCAATAATAATCTTTACTAAATATTAAATATAAAAGATAATGCAATGAACTATTACATTTATAGTTATTTTTTTATACAACATTTTTGGTCATTTTGGAGAGAAGTAGTTACTCCTCAATTTAAAGAATAACTATTTTTAAAAAACAACTATTCCCTACAATAAATATGGAACCAAATAATCAAATAACTATTTCACATAAATAATAATTCATTATAGGACCTATTATAGCATAACAAACATGCCCCAAGAGTCAACGTTACAAGTTACAAGTTGCACTTAAGATTTTATTTTCAATGTGTAATTAATCAAAGATCTTGCAATTAATTATAAATGAATATAGTTTCCATTTCTTGTTTATGAAAGGAAAGGTGACTAGAAAATTATGAGATGTCATGTAAAGCGGAACCTGTTAACTTAAAAAGAAATAAAAAAGAATAATAATAGAAGCATTTTTCTACCCATGCTTTTTCTTTAGAAATGGATGATGAGAGAAATATTTCATTGTATGTGTTGCTTTGTCCTCCTTTATTTATAGAAAACCAAATAGTATGATGCCAAAATATACAACTCTTTGACTTTATTGACTTTTGAGTTTTGACATAGATGTAGACTGAATCTACCATGGACACTTATTTCGAGTTAGGTCTGACCGAATATTTTGAACACAACCTAATGTTTTGCTAAGATAAATCATTTTCACTTTTATGTTGCAATTTTTTTACGGGAAAAATTAGTACTTTTTAACATTTCAGGTCGTATTTATATATATATATATATATATACACGGTAAAAACATGTACCAGAAGTTCCAAAACACATATAAAAAATAAAAATAATTAAAAAAAAAGGGAGAAAAAAAACTTAGAGTCTTTTGGCTCAATATTGTAAAAATTAGAGTTTATTAGATTTATGTGTACTATGCAAAGTTTTTTAGGTAAATGAGGAGAGATGCAAATTTCGGTATTAGTGTTGCTAAAATACAAGTAAAAGAAGAGAGAGAAACTAACAAATTTGACATAATTTTGGTATTTCGGTATAGATATTGCCGAAATTCAAGGAAAATTTGGAGGGAGAAACTGACATCAATTTCGTCAATTGGATTGCTGAAATTCAATTGTCATTTTGCTCATGTTAGATTCCCCTTTTTTTTTTTTTTTCGTTTGGTTAGTTTCTTAATAGTTTATTTTTGTTTAAAAAATAAAGATAAGCAACCCAGGGTGATTTAACCCCTTGCAGACTACCGCACAACATGTTTAATCTATATGGAAACTAAATTAACTTATTCTAAAATTGATAGATATTTCAAGTTTTCAAAAACACAAAAAAAAACACTTTTTTTTTTTTTTTTATATACTTTCCAAAAATTGATGGTTATGATAACAGGAATGGTAAATTGAAATTATAGTTCATCCACGATGATGTCAAAATTAATTAATATTAACTAAATAAAAATAACAATTTTGTGAAAACTAGTAACTTAATTAAAAATAATAAAATTTAGTTACAAAATGAGTTGTAGCTTAAGGTTATAACCTTATTCAATAAATTTTTATTAGAGGTGAATTTTGACAAATTCATCAATGGATTACATCTTCTTCCTACATCCTTTATGCTTGCAAAATTTTTAAAAAATTAAAGCAATAGCTATATCATAAATAAATTATTTAAATTGCAAATTTTTGTAGTTTAAAATTATGTATAAAATATAAACTTATAGATTATATAGTAAATAATATTCGACTGACACAAAATTTTACATATGTAATAAAAGTATAAAGGACATACGATTCAATGGTTAGATTATTAAAATATGTAGTAATATTTATTTTATTGATTAAAGTCATAACTAATTTTATAACTAAACTTTGTCCAATTAAAAAATTATTGAAAAAAATATGAATATTTTACAAACATATTACTTGAATTAAAAAAGAAGATGTTATTGTTAATATTTTTCAATTTAAGATAAATTTGGTTATTTATTTTATATTATTTTAATAGTATATCATAATAATTTTTTTAGTAATCAAAGTTGGCAGTACAAGTCATACTTGCATGATGTGTCTTGAGTTGTATAGCATAATTTTTCCAAGACTTTTTTTTCCCTTTTGAAAATTCATATGGCTCGTTATAAATATATTAAAATTGGTAATATAGTTTAAATTTTTGGAAAATAATATTTTATTTCAAGAGTAAAAAAAAAAAAAAAACATATTTTTTAATATGTATTAATTTACATCTATTATAATTTGAGATTTCTACATTTTTCAATCACAAAAAATACTTAGGAGTATGATGAGTGTTATACGTTTATGGTTGAAATAATGAGTGTTATACGTTTAGAAATTTCGAATTATGATAAATGTAAATCATTAACCTTTAAAAAAAAATCAGTTTCAATTGTTATTTTATATTTAGTTAATATTAATTAATTTTGACATCATCGTGGATGAACTATAATTTGAATTTACCATTCTTGTTATCAAAACTATTAATTTTTGGAAAGTATATATAAAAAAAAAAAATGTGTGTTTTTTTGTGTTTTTGACAACTTGAAATATCTATCAGTTTTAGGATAAGTTAATTTAGTTTCCATATAGATTAAACATGTTGTGTAGTAGTCTACTAGCTGCTTCCTATGTGGAATAATCCTTGCTCAAGGGTTTAATTCCCCTGGGTTGCTTATCTTTATTTTTTAAACAAAAATAAACTATGAAGAAACTAACCAAACGGAAAACTAACGAAAAAAAGAATTTAACGGGAGCAAAAGGATAGTTGAATTTCGGCAATTCAATTGACAAAATTGATGTCAGTTTCTCTTTCCACATTTTTCTTGAATTTCGACAACATTTGTACCGAAATATCAAAATTATGTCAGATTTGTTAGTTTCTCTCTCTTCCTTTACTTGTATTTTGGCAGCACCAATATCGAAATTTGCATCTCTCCTTATTTAGCTAAAAAACTTTGCACAGTATACATAAATCCAATAAACTCTAATTTTTACAATATTGAGCCAAAAGACTCAAGAACTTGGGTGAGTTTAAAGCAAGGCTATGAGTTGAAATATGCCCCAATATTTTCAAAGCAAGCCAATGACCATCATGTGACTAAGCCAAAGTTTGCCCTAATTAAGATATGACAAGCATCTTCAAGTCCCTTTGTCAAAATACACATTATTTGTAATTTGGGTAGATCTAAATTGGGTTTGATGCACAATAAGTGGTTGTTTTAAAGACGTGAAAATTGATCTAAGAAACAAGTAAAGAAAAACAATTTTACTAAAACTCGACAAATAGCTCGACAAATGGCATCTATTGAGATTTACTGGACAAGCTCAACACCAGCTCGATCTATCGAGCTTTACAAATTCAGGATTTCCATATTTGAATTTTGGCCTATGTTGATGTATGTGTTTTGGGTTTCTTTTCTTGCAACCCTATATATATATATATATATATATATATATATATAAGGTTTATTTTAAAAGCCATCTCACACAGATACAGAGACCAAGAGTTTTATTTTCTTTGTGCGAAGTTACTCGTTTGTATGTCATAGGATTTTGTAACCAAATGAATCTTGATCTTCATTGTTGATGAAGTGAAGAACTTTGTAACCAACAACATCCATTTAAGTTGATAGAGTTAATCATATACTGAGATTCATGTAAAAGGGTTAGTCACAGATTGAAGATTTGTGCATCAAGGGAAAGAAGACTACTACGAGATAAAATCTAATTGGGTATTAGAGCAATGGTTTAACTGTAAGTTAGTATTTTGGGATAGGTTAGGGTAGTGGTAAGATTATTTATACTTATAATCGTTTGATTGTTGATTAATGAATTCTTGCAAGTAGTGATCTTAAAATCACCGGTAGAGTTTTTGCCTTGCGAAAGGCTTTCCCCATCAGTCAACAAATCACCATGTTAATTTAATTTTTGCTACATTTAGTTTAATTGGCGATTTTTTGGTGCCTTCACGATTTATATGCAATTAATATATATATAAAAGCAGAGACCTCATGTGAGAGTGCATGAGGTCTTGCCACGTGGCACTCTAATGTTGCATTTAGCTATTTTTACCTCTTTTCATTAAGTTTTTTTATTTTTTATTTTTTAATTTTTTTATATTGTTACCCAATAGATCATAGTAACTTATTTTTACTATTATATAAATTTAACATTTTTTACCTCTTTTTATTAAGTATTTTTTATTGTTACTCAATAGATCATAGTAACTTTTTTTTTTTTTTTTTAAACTATTATATCAAATATGAGTTCTTCTTAACAATTAGACCAATTAGACGAAAAGTTATTAACTACAAAATGGACTGCCTTTTAAAAATAGATCAAACCTTATGAAAAACTTAAGCCCAATTATTACCTTACATATTATGAAC
Organism: Quercus variabilis; assembly: GCA_030445155.1. NCBI lineage: Eukaryota > Viridiplantae > Streptophyta > Magnoliopsida > Fagales > Fagaceae > Quercus > Quercus variabilis. The sequence goes on from CP129449.1 coordinate 72,473,585, forward strand.
AAAGTTTGACCATTCCCACGTGTAAATCAAAGCAAAAACTCTTACTCTCTTACAAACTCTCTTCTTCCTCCCCTACGTATAGATAATACTTCTAGAAAATCTCATTCTCATGAAATCATGCCTCAAATTTTCCCCAATTTTAGTTCAATATGCCTTTTTCTATTAATAATGTTCTATGCAATTTATGCAGACAAATTCTTTATCATTGATCAGTGCAACAAAAATATATATATAAATCTTAAGATCCCTGAGGTTGTTGAAATAATTGACAAGTGCATATTTCTAAAATTTATAATAACAAAAAGTCTAATAAATGGCATATATTATCTCACAAAATGTCATTAACTTAATATTTTCTTTAGAAAAATTCAATGATAGGAATGGTAAAAAACATGATCCTATACAAGAAATACCAAAAATACACGCCAAACAATTTTCATAGGAGGATTTATCTTTAAATAATATGAAGACAATAGTAAAGATAAAATGTATTTAATGAGATCCTACGAAACATGTTTGTTAATCATTTCAAATTATATTCATCATTTACATAAAAAAAAAATAATATATCATATTATTTACATTAAAAAAATAATACATATTAATTTCGAAGTTCATTGCAAGATTTGAACTACTAGGGTATTGCAACAATAAGTAACATTGATACAACAATTGATTGGTATTACATTTTGTGCATACTTTGAGAAAGGAATGTCAAACCACAAGCATGATCATTTTGGTGTGCAAAATGTGAAACAAAAACAAATCTTTCTATCCCAAAGTTAGAGGCACTCACATTAACTACATACTCTCCAAATATTTATAATATATTTATCTCACTATAACTACTACACACACACACACACACACACACACACACACACACAATTGCAAACTACTTCAGATACAGGATTCAAATTGAAGTTGTAGATGCAACTGACAAAACAAATTTTGTAATATTTGATCAAGATGTCGAGAAAATCCTAACTAAATCTACAAGAGATTTTGCTGAAAAATTAATTGATGTACAACTTATTTAAATTATTGTAAAACTATTGATATTGGAGAAGGAATCTCACGTGATTTAAAAAAAAAAAAAAGTTAGGGAAAAAATGGACTTTCCTACTTCATTTGAATAAATTTAATCTGAAGGATGGTTTTGAAAATTACATAATTACTAAGATTTTTTATGTACCTTCAAATGAGAAAAAGGTATGGAAGAAAAAAAATATATACACAATCCAATATGCTATATTAATTCTTTTTGTTGCACTATTCCAAAATTAACAAAAATAAAAACATTTACAAAAAACTGTCACATAATTGCAATTTAATATAAATGCAAATACCTACAAAAAATCTTAGTGACAAAGTCCAAATTTTGTAAGATCCAATTAAGAATCTCCCAGTGCCAATTCATTAGTTATTAACACAAATGATGCAACAAAAGGAAAAAGTGATGAAAGCTCAAAAATTGAATAAATATGAACGGATGATGATCACAAGCATCATCATACCGCAATAACAAAGCATTGAAGAAGACAAAAAGATTTTGTAATGAAGCTTTTTATTACATCACTTAATAAAAATCAATAATATAGAATGAATTAATTTGCTTTTATCAACTTTTATTATACAATATTACTCCAAAGTTGTTTTAATTATTTCTCATTACTTGAACAAAATAATTATAATAAATATATGTGTGCAATTTATAATTGTTACTTTTTATGATGAACTCATTACTAACAAAGTTTTATAATAAATATGCTATAATATATGTATAATATTTTTCAAAAACAAATTTACATAAAACATTACAATATTATCCATGCATCGCACAGGCAACTTATTAGTTTAACCTAATTAATCAATTTAGATAATTGAATTAATTAACCGGGGTCAAGTTATCTTAATTTGTGAAATTAAGAATTTATTTTGTTTTACTTGTATTTTCCACACATGCGTTTATGTGTTTGTTTAGTGTTTCAAGAATATACAGGTTTATTCAGTCGTGCTGCTATCTACACTGGCAACTAATAGATAGTAGTTAGGTTGAATTGTTTTTAGGCATGTTTAATGTTTAATGGGCTATTTGTAACTTTGAACATTTTAGTTATGTGATGTGTTTTGTCACGAATTACCAAATGAAGAGTTTGTTAGGTTCTAAGACTTTAGAAACTAAATGTATTAGAACTTCAATGTGTAATGTGTTGGCAAACCATGATCAAAACTTAGAGTCTAGATTTAGGTTGCTCAAAGTGTATTTATTTGTAAAAGTTGGAATCGAGTGATTGCAGGATTTATTGGACTAAATCTGTAAGGCACGATTGATCGAAAATTAGACTCGATTGATCAAACCTCATGCAGATTAATTTTCTATAGATTTTTCCAACTCAGCCTAAGCTCGTTTGAATTTTAGGTTTTTATATTTTACTTAAAGTATAAAAGGAAAAACCCTAGCAACGTTTTAGAGGTTGTTGATGTGCTGTGTGTTGAATCTCTTATGAAATTTAGAGGTGTTTACCTTCATACACACTTAGGATTATCAAGATTCATGTCAAGAACTTGGTGATTGCTTCAGTTGCTCCATAAAGAATTTAATGAAGATCTAAAATCTTTGAGTGGAGTCTCAAAGTCACAAGTGGGAGTACTTGTGGTTGCAGTGGATCAAGGAAAGAAGTAGTCCGTGAACTCGGAACTGTCACATAGTCGTGGTAGTAAGTTTTCTTACGAGGTAACAATAGGATGTTAGTGGTCTAAGTCTTATTGTAAAAACTTTAATTCTTTCATAGTGGATCGGTTTTACCTTGAGGATAGCTAGGTTAAATTCTCCCTAAATTTTTTACCGATTTAGTTTTCCTAGGTTATCATATTGTTGTGTTATTTACTTTTCCGTATTATTTACGTGATATGATTTGATTGTGCTAACTTAGATCTAAATAATTTATCTAAGTAATCACTTGGCTAAATAACTAGGTTAAACAACTTCTGTTTTCGATTGATCGAATCTGTCTCTCGATTGATCGAAAATGTGATAAAAATTTAGGTTTGAATCTGCCTGGCTGGATCAGTGCTAGATTGATGCTGAATCGATTGTTTTTCGATCGATCGAATCTAATTTTTGACCAATCGAAATTCGAAAGTTGAGTTTTATAAAAAAGCTACTTTTCACGTGTTCATCACTTTTTCAAAAGCTTTTTCAAACTTTTCCTCACTTTCTCTCCTTGACTGATCCAATCTAAATTTTTTTGTCGTTTTTTACCTCAATCTTTCAAGGGTTTTTGTCTTCTTGTACTTGTAAGTCTCTTTTGCCCCCTTTTTTTCTTCAATTTATTCACATTTTTTATGCATTTTACATAAGATTTTTGGGGTTTTTAATGTTTAGGTGTTTTTCTTCAATTTCAATCATTAGGTTTTTGTCCTTAGACCATATACATGTGATTCTCATGCTTTAATTTGATTAATTTTTTATTTTGAGAAAAATTTTAAATTCTACAGCTTGAAACTAAATGAAATTCAGGATTTTGTTCAATTGGGCTAAAATTGATTAAATTGACTTGTGTTATTGGTTGATTATGTCATTATATGATGTTATCTAACTAGTGTAATGATAAATTAATTAATTTGTTGGGATTTTTGAAATTGGGGTTTTCAAATTTTGGGGTTTTTGGTCTAAAACTCTATGTTCAAGTCAATTAATGGTTTATGAGGTTATTTTGAACAAAATTCAATGCATTAGAGCATTCATCACATGTGCATTCATCTCATGCATCATAAAGACTGTTATTAGTTGAGATTTTTGCGCTCTAACCCTTTCTAATGCAGTCTACCCTTGTGTTTTCTTTTTGTTTCTGTTTTCCTTTCTATCTACTCTCTTAGCATCATGGTTAGGAAAACTAGAGTGAATAAGAAATCCACCACCATTTCTACCCTAGCTTTCAAGAGTGATAGGTTTAGGTTTGAGAAAAATCAAGAAACCTTTGAGAAGCTTAACATATTTAGGTTTGTCTAGGCTGAGTCTAAGGTCATATTAGATGAGTTAGATTTAGAAATCCATAGGAACTTTAAGCGTAGGGGTTGGTTGCCTCTTTTGGATATAGATCATCCTTCTTTGACTACCTTGATTAGAGAGTTCTATTCGAAACTTTCTATCCACTCCAATGATTCCAACGTCCAATGTGTGATGAGTTGGATAAGGGGTGGATAGTTAGGTTAAATTCTCCCAGGTTTTTTACCGGTTTGGTTTTCTTAGGTTATCATATTGTTGTGTTATTTACTTTTTCCCATTATTTACATGATATGATTTGATTGTGTTAACCTAGATCTAAATAATTTATCTAAGTAATCACTTGGCTAAATAACTAGGTTAAACAACTTGTGTTTTAAGGGGTCTAAAAACATACATTTTTGTATATAATAGTGGTGATGATTTTTAATTCCTACTGATAGGACAAACTAATGATATGTAATTATATTATTCAAACCTCCATTGTTTTGAAGCCAATAGTCCTTGTCATTATTATATAGATTTCTGACTTACTTTAGAAGTATCTTTATTGAAATTATTATCAAAATCCTTGATGTTAGTACTTGGTATGAATTATTTAGATTAAAGTGTCAAAAAAGGAAAAATTTATAGGTACCTTTGGATTGTATTTCTCATGCTTTGGACCCTTTTGGGTTTGGGGCGTGACACCTAAACTTTCCAACAACAAAAAAATTAAACCTTACATTCTAATTTAATTAACGCCAACCATTAACCATAAGAGAGAGAGAGAGAGAGAGAGAGAGAGAGAGAGAGAGAGAGAGAGAGAGAGAGAGAGAGAGAGAGAGAGAGAGAGAGAGAGAAGAAGTGGGGAAGCTTAAACTAAACTTGATGAATGATAGAGAGACATTGTCACATGCCACCTACCATCCGCCTTTTTCTTGTGACAATATAGTGTAGCAAGAAAACCTCAAACCAATTAATAAACTGATAAACTCATTAACAAATCTATTAGAAATACTTAATAATTGTACTGTATTTTTCAGTAAAAGAATATACACGAGTGCCTTTATATAAGAGGCATATAAGTGTAGTACAAGTAACAGTGTAGTATAAGAATGTATGTTATACAAGTAATCTAGTTAGGCCTAAAGCCCACAACATTATACGTGTTAACAGCCCCCCTCAAACTCAAGGTGGATGTGAGACCAACTTGAGGTTGTCAACCAAAGTACGAAGGCATCCCTTAGGATGTGACTTGGTGAAGATATCTGCAAGTTGATCTTTAGAGGAGACTGAGATAAGCTTGAGAGCACCATGGACAAGATGAAAACGGATAAAATGACAATCGATCTTAATGTGTTTAGTCTGTTTATAGAAGACATCATTGTGAGTAATATGAATAGCACTCTGGTTGTCACAATAAAGAGAAGTAGCAGAGGATGTAGACACACCTAAGTCTTTGAGAAGCCATCGTAGCCAAAGGAGCTTAGATGTGGTATCAAGAAAGGCACGATATTCTGCTTCAGTACTAGAGCGGGTCACATAAGTTTGTTTCTTGCTTCGCCAAGAAATCAGAGAAGAACCAAGAAGAAAGCAATAACCAATGGTGGACCTGCGATCAGTAGGGTCTCCTGCCTAATCAGCATCAGAAAATGTACAGAGAGTAAAAGGAGACTGAGCAGAGTAGAAAAAACCATGAAAGAGAGTGCCTTTTAGGTATTGAAGAATGCATAGAGCAATAGCATAATGAGTCGATTGTGGAGTAAACAGATACTGACTCACCTAGTGAACAACATAGGAAATTTCTGAATGAGTGACAATGAGATAAACCAGGCTGCCAACCAAACGTCTGTAAAAAGAGGGATTAGACAATGGTTTCCCCCCTAAGGGAGTTAGATGCGCATTAAACTCAACTGGAGTGTCAACAGTCATGCTATCAATAAGTCCAATTCGAGACGAGAGTTTAGAGGCATACTTGGCTTGAGTAATATAATGTCCATCTATAGAATGAGTGATTTCAAGACCCAAAAAGTAGTTGAGTTGTCCAAGATCTTTCATCTTAAATTGCTAACTGAGAAAAGTCTTGAGTTCTTGAATGCCACTGAGGTCATCACTAGTTATGATCATATCATTCACATATAAGAGAAGTAAAATAGTGTCTTTGTTAGTGTGATGAAGAAATAAGGCAGAATCATAGTGACTGGCCATGTAACCCAAGTGAGAGATGGTAGAGCTGAATTTGGCAAATCAAGCTTGAGGAGCTTGTTTAAGACCATAAAGTGCACATCGAAAGTGACAAACTTTGTTTGAGTCAACAGAGAGACCAAGAGGAGGTTGCATATACACTTCTTCACTTAAATCCCCATTAAGGAATGCATTTTTGACATCCATTTGAAAAATGTCCCATTTATTGGCAGCAACAATAACTAAGAGGGTATGAACATATGAGATATGAGCAACAAGAGTAAAGGTCTCTTCATAATCAATCCCATACTCTTGTGTAAAACTTTTTGCAACAAGACGAGTTTTGTAGCACTCAATGGACCCATCGGAGCGAGTCTTAATCTTGTAGATCCACTTACAACCAACCACGGATTTCCCAAGAGGAAGTGTTGCAATAGGTGAACTAGGAAATGGATCAGTGATATCTGGTGGTTGGACAGAGAAGTCAACAGCAATAGAATCAGGAGCAACTACAAGAGGATCAGGAACAGTTACAGAAGGAATATGTGCCTCATTTAGAAAAAGATCTAAGATAGAGGAGGAAGACAAGGAAGCATTGAAATGAGAGAGCTCGACAAAGAGGTGATGTTCCCAAAAGACAACATTACGGGAGATACGAAGACAATAAGAGACAGGATTATAACACCTATACCCCTTTTGAGTTTCACCATAGCTAAGAAAATAACAAAGCCTTAACCGAGGCTCAAGTTTGTTATGCTCATGTGGCTGAAGAAGAACGAAACAAGCAGAAACGAAGGAGCGAAGGTGGTGATAGTCTGGAGGTGACCCAAAAAGGCGCTCATATGGAGTTTGATTTTGGATAACAGGACTCGAAATGCAATTAATAGTATGAATAGCATGAAGAGCAGCTTCACCCCAAAAAAGAGTAGGAACTTTAGCAGAGAGAAGGAGAGCATGAACAGTTTTAAGAATATGACAAAATTTTCGTTCGGTTCTACCATTTTGCTGAGAGGCACATGGACAAGTTAGTTGATGAACAGTGCCATAGGAATGCAAAACAGCTTGGAAAGCATATTGAGTGTATTCAAGAACATTATCAGATCGAAAAATTTTGATGCGTCTGGAAAACTGAGTTTCAACCATTTTTGCAAAATTAGAATATACTTCCAATAATTCAGAATGATGTTTCATATTAAAAATCCAACTATAGCGAGAGTAATCATCAACAAAGATAACAAAATATCTAGACCCACCAATACTAGAGGCAGAGGAAGGCCCCCAAACATCAGAATCAATAAGGTCAAAGATATAAGTGGATATGGATTTACTAGTATTGAAAGGCAAAGCTGGTTGTTTTCCTAATTGACATGAAACACAATCAAAATTTTCTGTAGACACTGAACCTAACAAACCTCTAAAAGCCAATTGTTGTAACCAAGAGGAAGATGCGTGACCAAGTTGAGCATGCCAAAGTGCAAGGGAAGGAGTGGAAGAAATTGCAGCAGCTGCAGCAACAGAAACATGAGTAACAAGTGGAAGACGAAGGTTGTCCATGGGAAGCATACGCCCAACTTTGGGACTGGTCCCAAGCTCCTGTCCCGTCCTAGGATCCTGCACAATACACCCAAAATAATCGAAGATAATGCGATAACCCAACTTAGCTAATTTTCCCACAAAAAATAAATAATAAGAAAGGTCAAGAACATTAAGACTCTTGGAACTGAGAGGTTGGAGGTTGAAACTGAGCTTATATTATGACCAGACATTGTGGAACCATTTGCTGTGCGAATATTAAGAGGGTGCGGTGCAGGTTTAAGGTCAAAAAATAAGGATGAGTGAGGTGTCATGTGATTGCAACAAGCAGAATCCATAAGCGAAGAGGTAGGAGACATACCAGATAAAGCTGAGAGAGAAGAGGAATAAGATGCATTACCAACCATACATATGACATTGGCGATGATATTTATAAGGTCATCTCTGGAAATGGAGGAAGTGGATCCAGAAAACTTAGACTGTGCAAAGACAAGAGCCATTGGTTGGACACTCTCAATGTTAGCAATAGTAGCAGCAGAAATTGAAACAGGTGATTTGTTACAATGATAGCAAGTCTCAAATTGTGGCTAAAACGTTTGCAAAATTTTCAAAAACGTTTAATGGATTGGTCGCGACGATTGTTGCAATAAGAAGAAGACCTATCCTTATTCTTCATTTAGAAGCAAAATATACAAAAAAAAACCACAAAAATGAAATCTACACGAAAAACTGGATAAGGAGCACCTGAACTGCAAAAATCAACTATGGTAAAAAAGTCAACAGTCAACACTGGTCAAAGTCAACAGTCAATGCTGTCAAGTCAACAGATGACGTCAGCTAACATGGTGGGTGACATCAGCAGATGTGGACGATGATGTTAGCAGATGACGTCACCTAGGGATGACGTTAGTAGGTGCAGAATTGGCGCGTGTAAGCGCGTGGTGGCGCGGGTTGGCACGTGGAGGCACGTGAATAGGTCTGATGGCGAGTGGCAGCACGTGTACCACGTGATCTTGTCCGTAGAATATTTTGGTGGTGCATGAGGGTGTGTGTAAGCTCCGATGACGACGAGGTTTCCACGATTGAGTAGATCAGGGCAACACGATCACTATGGTGCTTGAAAAATACTTTTCAGAGCAAGATGAACGGCGAAAACGATAAGTGCAGTGGTCTTGTGTGGTGTGAGACTTCTCAACGAAGGCGGCTGCAGGTCTGGAACCCAAGGATGACTGCTGAAAGGCGTCGAAGGTTCTATGGCGAAAGGCTGCAGCAGCAGTTGTGACGGCAGAAGCAATGTTGAGAATAGTGACACTAATAAAGACAAGATTATGAAGAAAAGGTTAGAGCAGTGGCTCTGATACCATGCTAGAAATACTGAATGCGATAGTATTGTATTTCTTGATGAAAGAATGTACATAGGTGCCTTTATATATGAGACATATGTGTGTAGTACAAGTAAATATGTGTACAGTACAAGTAAATATGTGTGCTATACAAGTAACCTAACTGGGCCTAAAGCCCATAGCACTATATACAATAACATAATGGATTCTCAAATTCATTTAAAGGCTGCTCTTAGATCTTGGGCGAGTTTAAAGCAAGGCTATGAGTCGAAATATGCCCCAAGATTCAAAGCAAGCCTATGACCATCATGTGATTGAGCCAAAGTATGCCCTAAGAAGCTAAGATACGGCCAGTGTCTTCAAGGCCCTTTACGTAGAGGGTAAATACCAGTTTATGAGTGCGTCTTCAAGGCCCTTTACTTAGAGGGTAAATACAAGTTTGTGAGTTTTTCATGTCAAATATAGGATTTATGGGTTAGTTTAAAGGTTGTACTCGGAGCATTTATTAATTGACTATTTTAAAAAAGTTTTGATATTACTTTTATGGAAAATATAAAAAATTGTTACAAAACTTAGTTGATTTTTCTTTTTTCTTAAAAAAATTTCAAAAATATTTTTTTAAACCAATACTTTAGGCTATATTTTAACTTTTTCCCTTTATTACTTTTTTGTCACCTACTTTCATCCCATATTCCGCTACTTTGAAAGCCTCTTTTGGAAACTACAAGGAGAGCAAAAGATTGCTTCCATATTTTAATAAAATAGCTCCATCAAATCAAGTATAAACCCTACCAAGAGTCTTGTAACATAATTCATATCTCTCTATGTTTAAAGTGCTTGGGGTCTAGGCGGGAAAATAGTTCAAGTGTGTGCATCAAGCGGCAACTTGCGACTAGATCTCGCGAGTGGTGACTTGCTAGAATGTAGCACATGTGTGAAGCATGTAGGAAGTAGAAGAGTCAGGACAGCTGGATCACTACAAGACAAAAAGTACAGTCTGGCCAGTCTGGTAACTTGCGACACATCCTAGTCGCGAAGTGAGTCACCAGTGCACCCTATTTTGTTGAAAACTGACTTTTTATTTTCCATCTCATACCCTACTATAAATACCTTTACACCCACAAAATGTAGAGAGTTTCCAGAGAGAATTTTGAGAGAGAAACCCTAAAGAACAATAAGATTAATTCATCTATAATCTTATACATTTGATTCTCCACATTCTTCTACTCTCATTATTTCCATTGTCATACTCATGAAAGGATCTTAAGCCAAATCCTTACCTCACCAAATTCATAGCAGTGAAAAGGTTCTTGGTATTTGGAAAGCAGTTCAAGAGAGAACCAATTCACATTAGTTGATGCAATGGGCTAATTGTAGGATCTGGTAAGCTAGAGAAGACAAGGTTAGGCGTAACCCTATTGGAGCAAGAAGCTTAGAGGACTTAGATGCATCGGGTAGATTAGGTTTGGAGGGTCTATTGCTATTCATGTATCCCAACTGATTTTTTAGTAGATCATTCACCACTTCGAGGGCGGCGAAGAGGTTTTTCGCTAAGTTCTTCAATTTCCTCTTCAATAACACGTGCCGATCTTATCTTGTATTTGCTTCTCTCTATCCCTTATTTTCTGCATTTAATTACTGCTGTGTTGTGATTAAAATATGGCTTAAAGTAGTTTACATATTTGGGTATTGCTTATATTTCATATTCCGCACATACATTGTTTGAATATAAGCTTGTATTGGATAATTTGTACTTGGGGGTCTAAACATTCACAAGTGTTTTACACACTATGTGAGTTTTCAATTGGTATTAGAGCGGGTACACTTTGATGAATTTCTATATCCTTAGTGTGATCCTAGACCCCTTATAGCTATGGATGAGGCTATGGAAAAGGCCATGTTGAATTGTGGTGTAAATGTTTATGATAATGACTCTATGAGTATTTTTAAAGATTGTCCTAACAATGAACTCCTAGAGTTTTAAAAACAAACAAACATGCTAGAATGTTTGTTCATATGCTAAAGCATCTTGAACACAAGAACCATGTCATACACAATAGTCTATGTGAGTCAAATTCATTGATTGAGAAGTATAAAAGAAGAAATAGAATATTTTGTGACAAGGTTGATCACCTTAAAAAGAGAATTCAATCTAGTAAGAGAATAGAAAATGAAGATGATTTTCTTTTTAAAGGTCAAGAGTGCTTATCTCACACTTGCTTGTTTGTGCACACCTCTTTAAAAGTATTCAATTCTCGTTTATGGTATCTTGATAGTAGATGCTCTCGTTATATGACATGAGATAAATCACTATTTAAGTCTCTCAAAGAGAACGCTAGTGACTATGTAACATTTGGGGATGCAAGCCATGCTCAAGTTCTTGGCAAAGGGACTATTGAGATACCGGGGCTACCTCTATTGAAAAATGTTCTATATATCAAAGGGCTTAAACCGAATCTCTTGAACATTACTCAAATATGTGATGAGGAATTTCTTGTTCAATTCTCAAAGAAGGGGTATCTAATCATAAATGAAGTAGGGATTCAAGTCTTGGAGTAGTTCCTACACCAAATATCTATTATAGGAGTGCCCGAGTCGATGTGTTGGAACTTTGGCATCAAAGATTCGGCCATGCAAACTTCAAACAAGTGGAGAAAGTGTCCAAACTTGAAGCCTTATGGGGCTCCTAAAATTCAAAAAGGTGGAGAAGACCATTTGTGGCTCTTGTAAAATGGGAAAACAAACAAAGGTGAATCGTTAAAAGGTGAATGTGATCTCTACATCATGTTGCTTAGAGCTTCTCCATGTTGATTTAATGGGGCCCACAAGAACAAAAAGCTTAGGAGGAAAACAGTATATTATGGTCATTATCAATGATTTCTCAAGATACACATGGGTGGAATTTCTTAGGGAGAAATCAAAAGCATGTGAGAAGATGGAGAATCTTTGTAAGAAGCTTCAAAACGAGAAAGGTGTACCAATTGTCAAGATAAAAAGTGACCATGGCAAGGAGTTTGAAAATGCAAGATTTGAGTCTTTTTGTGAGAAGAATGGGATCAAGAAAGAGTTTTCATCTCCTAAAATTCCACAACAAAATGGGAAGGTTGAAAGGAAGAACTAGGTGATTCAAGAAATGGCAATAGTTATGCTACTTAACAAGCAAATTCGTCAAAAGTTTTGGAGGAAAGCCGTGAACACCTCATGTCACATTGGTAATAGAATATTCTTCCGTGCGAGAACAAAGAAGACCGCATATGAAATTTGGAATGGGAAGAAGCCAAAAGTGAAATACTTTTAAATCTTTGGGAGTAAGTGTTACATTCTAAATGATCGGGAGAACCTTGAAAAATTTGATGCAAAAGTGATGAATGTATCTTTCTCAAGTACCCAACCACTAGTTAGGCATATAGAGTCTTCAACAAGAAAACAAAAATGGTGATGGAGTACATCAATGTGGTCATTGATGATGCCATAACAAAAGTAGCATATGATTATAGTGGAGAAGGAACAAGCTTCAAAAAAGCTATTGTTGAGATTGAAGCCCAAGATGTTGAAGTGGAAGAATGTTCTCTGCAAAGAGAATCTACTCCTATGAATTTTAGAATATTGGAGACAAGATCATTGTCTAGATCCTATAGCCCTTTCACCCTTTTGAAAGTTCATCCTCCTATCTCCCGGAATGATGAAGTGTCTATCTCAAAGAAGCCATCAACTAGAGTGGTTAAAAATCATCCGGAAAGTAATATTATCGGTTCTCTAGCTGAAGGTCTATGTCTTAGAAAAGGGAGCACACTTATTGCAAGCCATGTGACTTAACATTATTGCCTTGCTCAATTTGAGCCAAAAGGGTAGAAGAATCTCTTCAAGATGAGAATTGGGTGGAGTTAATGCATGAAGAACTAAATTAATTTGTGAGGAATGACGTATGGGAACTTGTCTCACGGCCCAAAGACACTTATGTCATAGGCACCAAATGGATTTTCAAAAATAAGACCGATGTGGATGGTGAGATAATAAGAAATAAGTCTCGGTTGGTGGATCAAGGTTACACTTAAGTGGAAGCTGTAGATTTTAATGAATCCTTTGCTCCCATAGCTAGACTTGAGTCTATTTGCATCCTTTTGTCCATTGCATGTATTATGGATTTCAAACTCTACCAAATGGATGTGAAATGTGTCTTTCTCAATGGGTTCCTTAATGAAGAAGTCTTTGTTGAACAACCCAGAGGTTTCTAAGATTCTCACTTCCCAAATCATGTTTTGAGATTGAAGAAGGCACTCTATGGATTGAAACAAGCACCTAGAGCATGGTATGATTGGCTTACAAATTACCTCTTGCATAGAGGATTTAAAAAAGGGTATGTCAACTGGACCTTGTTTGTGAAGTAAGATGAGAACTATCTTCTTATAGCTTAAGTGTATGTTGATAACATAGTGTTTGGGGCCACCATAAACACCCATGCTATAGAGTTTTCTAAAGAAATGAAGAAAGATTTCAAAATAAGTATGGGAGGAGGACTTACATTTTTCATGGGTCTTCAAGTTAAACGAAAGAAGGATGGTATGTTAATCTCTCAAGAAAACTATGCTAGAAATCTTATCAAGAAGTTTGGACTAGATTCCAAAAAGCATGCCTTCACTCCATGAGTTCATTTACCAAGCTTAGTCTTGATTCTTCTGGGGTAGAAGTAAGTACAACTTTGTATAGGAGCATCATTTAAAGTCTCTTATATCTCATTGCAAGCAAGCCGGACATTGCATTTAGTGTGGGAGTATATAACATCCTAGTCAGTCAACCAAAAAAAAAAAAAGTAGAGGGCAGATTTTTTTTGGTTCCCACATGCCTCCAACTACCCCACCATTCATTTTCACTCATCTCTTTACTCTTTGGTAAAGAAGAGGCTTTGAATGACATGGTTAAAAATTGGAGTCTAAGCCTTGTAAACAAAATTGTTGATAAACTTTGGAAGTGAAATACATTATTTGTGAGGTTAAGTACTTAGGCTTACCTAATTAATTTCTTATCTAGCGATTTATAATTAGTAGCTAGATAAAATGTCAAGCCTTATGCTTATAGTGATAGGTTTGTTTGGTATTTTTTAGGTTCTGGCTAATCTCCTTTGGAATTTTGGAACTAATTTTTTGTAGGTTGCAAGGTAAGTAGCTTTTTAATGGGATTTTCGAAAATAACTATGTTGCATAAAGCATTGTTTTTGGACTAAACACATTTTGGGAAATGGTTTATGGGAAATTTGTTTTCTTAGAAAGCTTTATGTTGTAATTTTAATGTATGTGATTATTTGTGAAAAGTGCATCATATTTAGTAATGCAAATGGGGAAATGCATGATTTGTTAGCTTGGAAAAAATAAACATCTTGTATAAAATTCTTAGGAATAGATTTATGAATTTATTGCATTATTTACAAATTCTAAAGATGCTTTATCTTAGCTTGTATTATTTGGAAAATTTATGCAAAATACTTGTGACAAGAAATGGTTTTGAGGACCTTGAGAATATTATGAATATTTGGTTATTGAAATATTTCATGAAACTACTTGGAAGTGAACTGTATATTTCAAATACATTAACTTGTGAGCTTTTGATGTGGATTTATCATTGTGCCATGATATTAGTGATGACCTCGTCTGTGTGACGACCTTGTTTGCATGACGATCCGTTTGTGTGACGACCTTGTCTACGTGATGACCTTGTCATGTGACTTTGGGTGAGGTTTCTGATTTTGATATGGTATTGGATGTACTTATGGCTCACATTGACTAATAAGTGGTTTCATAGTTACTTTGGGAAGCTTAGTGCTACAATATGTCTATTATTCTTGTCATGATGTTAAGGAAATTTATTTTGTAGAATTCAAATGGAAATTTCTAAATTTTAGCATATCTGTAAAATGTTCATTATCATGAAACTTACATTTCCCCCACCCCATTAATTATTCTATTTACTAGAGTTTGTCTCATCCCATTATTTTACAAACTTTTTTAAAGTAGACAACTATCGTTTTAAGACAGCTTTTTGGTGGCTAGCAGTAATTAGACTAACTGCTAATAGAAGCTGACTTTTGTGATGAAGATAATTGATGATGTATAACTTAGAGTAGGCTTGACCCAATTCTTTTGTATCTAATAGTGGTTATTCCTTTAGTTCCACAAATGGGGCAAGTTGATGATATGTAATTATTTATTCAGACTTCCGTATTTATTGTATAGTGTTAGGATTGTGAGTATTAGTTAATTCATTGAATTGTTTGGACAGCTGTGCTAATGTTGTATTAGAGTGAATTGGTGAGTGGCCCACTGTGTAAACAGCCAACACATGCGGGTTGGGAGGGTCAATTGGTGAAGTTAGATTGAAGGGTTAGTTAGAGAGTTAGTTACAGATTGTATAAAGGGGTGTAATTGGAAACACAAGCAACAACTTTAATAACAATTTGTCCTATTCACCTTTCTTGAATCTTCCTCTCTTCTCTCTTCTCTCTCTCTAACTTCTGGAGGCCTAGCTGTCCTACAATTCAGCTACAACATCACACGTTCACACACAAAAGTCTAGCAATTGCTACACGTTCACACAGAGGCTCTAGCATTTGGTATCAGAGCAAGGCATTCCTTGGCCATGGCTGAAACGCGCGCCACTGCGGCAACCAATGAAGCTTTGGCTTCTCTTCGACACACATCAGATCATAACGCCAAGGATATTCAAGAGATGCGAACCATTCAGGAAATCCATACTCGCACCTTGAATGAGATGAACCAGCAATTAGCTTCGCTGCTACAGAGATTGGGGGCTTCTGATCAAGGAGGAGTTCCAAACAGTGGGCTGAATCGTGGTTCAGGTTCTTCAGCAATCACTTTGTCTCGTTCAGTGAGGCTAGAATTTCCAAGATTTTTTGGTGAGGATCCAGCGAGTTGGGTTTACAAGGCTAATCAGTACTTCAAGTACTTCAATACCCCCGTAGAGGAGAAATTGATGTTGGCTTCGTTTCACATGGATGGGGAGGCGTTGATTTGGTTCCAAGACAGTGAGGAAACAGGGGTTTTTTCCGATTGGGAATCTCTGGTACAAGCTTTACATGTAAGGTTTGGCTCCAATTCATACGATGACCCTATGGAGACACTTACAAGATTAAGACAGACATCTTCAGTAGCCATGTATAAAGCTCAGTTTGAAGTTTTATCCAATAGGATTAAAGGGTTGTCTTCATCCCATAAATTGAGCTGCTTCCTTAGTGGATTGAAGGATGAGATCAGACTTCCTATGAGAATGCTTAATCCTCAGTCTCTAAATGAAGCTTTTGGGTTGTCCAAGATCCAAGAAGAATATCATCTGAGTTGCAAGAAGAATTCAAGATTGCAATTGGAGCAAGGTAAGCCTTCAATCTTGGGTCTGCCTAAAGTTCCTCCCTTATTAGATCCTAAGTCTAGACTACCTATTAAGAGAATATCCCCTGCCCAAATGGAGGAAAGGAAGAAGCAAGGGCTGTGTTATAATTGTGATGAGAAGTGGATCCCTGGGCATAGGTGTAAAAGTGCTAAGCTGTTCCTTCTTGATTTTATTGATGAAGTACATGAACCAAATTCAAGTGTGCAAATCACTGAGTTGGAGGAGATTACTAGAAATTCTGAGTTTGGGATGCAGCATCAAGAAGATGCTGAGATCACCCTTTATGCTCTAAGTGGTACTCCCACCTTAGGCACTATGAGGGTGATGGGTAGGATTAAACAAAAGTTTTTTGTAATCCTTATAGATTCGGGTAGCACACACAATTTCATTGATGCAACTCTAGTTTCACACTTACATATTCCAGTGGATACCTCACAGATTTTGGAGGTTAAGGTAGCTAATGGAGAACTGATAAGAACTCAGGGAGTGTGTAGAGAAGTTCCAGTGTGGTTACAGGGGCATGATTTCTTGGTGCAATTGCATGTGTTGCAGATGGGAGGATGTGATTTGGTACTGGGAACACATTGGCTAGTTACATTAGGGGTTATTCAATGGGACTTTAAGCTGTTGACCATGAGTTTTACTTATGCTCAAAGGCAGGTGCTCTTACAGGGTTTGAGGAGTACAGAATCACAGCTGCAAGAAGGCACTCAGTTCTTGAAGGACACAGTAAGGAAAGGGTTGGTTTTACACATCTCAGCTCAGTCAGAATTGACTTCTACAGAATGTTCAATTCAGTTGCCTAAGCAAGTTTCTGATCTGCTAGTTGAATTTGAGTCTGTTTTTGCTACTCCTATGGATCTGCCTCCCTTAAGAGGTCATGAGCATCAAATTACATTGAAGGAAGGAGCTCAGGCAATCAGTCAAAGACCTTACAGGTATCCATACTATCAAAAAAATGAAATTGAAAAGATTGTGAAAGAATTATTATCTGTTGGTTTCATTAGAAATAGTTGTAGTCCTTTTGCTTCTCCTATTCTTTTGGTGAGGAAAGCTGATGGTTCATGGAGGATGTGTATAGATTATAGGGCTTTAAATCAAGAAACCATTAAGGATAAATATCCTATTCCTGTAATTGATGAATTGTTGGATGAGTTGTTTGGAGCTTGTGTATTTTCCAAACTGGACTTGAGGTCTGGATATCACCAGATTAGGATGAAGGAGCAAGATATTCCTAAAACTGCATTTCGTACACATGATGGTCATTATGAGTTTTTGGTGATGCCTTTTGGCTTAACCAATGCTCCTTCCACCTTCCAATCCTTGATGAACACTGTTTTTAGGCCATTCTTGAGGAAATTTGTTCTTGTTTTCTTTGATGATATTCTTGTGTATAGTAAGACCTTAGAGGATCATGTCTATCATCTTAGATTGGTATTAGAGGTTTTAGCTAAACACCAACTGTATGCCAAGAAGTCTAAGTGTGTGTTTGCTTGTAAGGAGGTGGAGTACTTGGGGCATCTTATTTCAGGGGAAGGAGTGAAGACAGACCCTAGGAAGACTGCTGCCATGCAGCATTGGCCTATCCCTAAGGATGTTAAAGCTTTGAGAGGATTCTTGGGTCTCACAGGGTATTATAGGAAGTTTGTGAAAGGGTATGGTCAAATGGCAGCTCCTTTTACTGCTTTACTTAAAAAAGATTCTTTTTCTTGGACTCCAACAGCTTCTCAAGCATTTCAGCTACTCAAGGATGCTATGTCCAACCCACCTGTGTTGGCTCTACCAGATTTTACCAAAACTTTCACTGTGGAGTGTGATGCTTCAGGTTTGGGGTTAGGGGCTGTTTTAATGCAATCTCAAAGACCTATTGCATTCCATAGTCAAGCATTGAAGGGTAAGAATCTTGCTCTCTCTACTTATGAAAAGGAGTTGTTGGCTTTGGTGGTTGCTGTGAAGAAATGGAGACCTTATCTACTTGGGAGGCCATTTGTGATAAAAACTGATCATCAAAGTTTGAAATACTTGCTTGAACAGAGAGTGGGAACTCCTGCACAACAAAAATGGATTACTAAACTACTGGGTTATGTGTTTATTGTGGAATACAAACATGGTAAGGAGAATGTGGTGGCTGATGCTCTATCTAGAAAGGATGAAAATCTATCTGAAGCTTCCATAGAACCTTCTGATTCTGCTGTGGGTACCTTATGCATGATTTCTTTTCCTACTCCAACTTGGCTTGATGATCTTAAGTATAGTTATGCAGCTGATCCCACTGTCCAGAATATTGTTCAAGCTATTCAGTCTGGACAGGTTGCTCCAAACGGTTTTACCCTTTGTAATGACTTGTTGTTTTTTAAAGGCAAGTTGTATTTGGGTCAATTCAATGGTGATCTAAAGACTAAGGTGTTGCAGCAAGTGCATGATGGGCCTTTGGGGGGTCATTCAGGCTTTTTGAAGACTTATCACAGGCTTAAGAAGGATTTCTATTGGGCTGGAATGAGTAGGGACTTGAAGCAATACATTAAGGAGTGTGATATGTGCCAGAAACTTAAGAATGAAACTTGTTATCCTGCTGGGTTGCTACAGCCTTTATCTATCCCAGAAAGGCCTTGGACAGATGTAAGTATGGACTTTGTGGAAGGGCTACCTAAGTCGCAAATGAAGACTGTGGTATTTGTGGTGGTAGACAGGTTAACAAAGTATGTTCATTTTATCCCTCTTTCTCACCCTTACACTGCTGCTAAGGTAGCCAATCTTTATATGCATTATGTCTTCAAATTGCATGGCATGCCTTCATCCATTGTTAGTGATAGGGATCCTGTTTTTACATCTAAATTTTGGTCAGAATTGTTGAGATTGCAAGGGGTTACATTAGCTATGTCTTCTGCCTACCATCCCCAATCTGATGGCCAAACTGAGGTTGTAAATAAAAGTTTGGAACACTACTTAAGGGCTTTTGCAGCTGACAAGCCTCAATCTTGGGTGGAATGGCTTCCATTGGCTGAGTTTTGGTTTAACACCAATTTCCATACATCCATTAAACTAACTCCATTTGAGGCTCTATATGGATATCCTTCACCCAGAGTTATGGATTATGTACCTGGCACCACTCAGGTAGGAGCTGTGGACTTGTTCTTGAAGGATAGACAGCAGCTCTTATCCTTGCTCAAACACAACCTCACTGCTGCTCAAGAAAGGATGAAATGGTATGCTGATAAGAAGAGGGTGGACCGGTCATTTAATGTGGGAGATTGGGTTTACCTCAGATTGCAACCCTACAAACAAGCCTCTGTGCATCATCAGAAGCTAGGAAAGTTAGCTCCTCGGTTCTATGGTCCATTTCAGATTTTGCAAAAGATTGGGCAGGTTTCTTACAAGTTAGATTTACCAGTTGGTTCCCTTATTCACCTTGTTTTCCATGTGTCCAATCTCAAAGCCAAAGTGGGCCAACATGTGCAGCCTAGGTCTACACTACCAACTGTGTCTGCTGATTTGGTTCTTTCCCCTGAGCCCGTGTCTATTTTGGCTGACAGATCACATCAGTTGAGGAATAGAGTCATTACTCAAGTATTGGTTCAGTGGCAAGGTGAGAGCAAGGAGGATGCCACCTGGGAGAATTTATTTGATCTCCAGCAGAAATTTCCACACCTTGTGAGCAAGGTGCTCTAAGGGAGGGGGAATTGTTAGGATTGTGAGTATTAGTTAATTCATTGAATTGTTTGGACAGCTGTGCTAATGTTGTATTAGAGTGAATTGGTGAGTGGCCCACTGTGTAAACAACCAACACATGCGGGTTGGGAGGGTCAATTGGTGAAGTTAGATTGAAGGGTTAGTTAGAGAGTTAGTTACAGATTGTATAAAGGGGTGTAATTGGAAACACAAGCAACAACTTTAATAACAATTTGTCCTATTCACCTTTCTTGAATCTTCCTCTCTTCTCTCTTCTCTCTCTCTAACTTCTGGAGGCCTAGCTGTCCTACAATTCAGCTACAACATCACACGTTCACACACAAAAGTCTAGCAATTGCTACACGTTCACACAGAGGCTCTAGCATATAGAGCACTGACTTACTTTGAAAGTATATTTAATAGAACTATTATGATAATTCTCGATGATGGTACTTGATGTGATTTTATTTGGATTGAATTGTCAAAAGGAACAAAATTTACAAGTGCCTTTGAGATGTTTTTCTCATGCTTTGGACTCTTTCAGGTTTAGGGTGTGACAATTATGGTATTAGAGTTTAGGTTATGATTCTATAGACTTTGAAAATAGGAATTGATTTTGATCTAAGTCAGAGCATTAGGAGTTGATGAATTCTTTATTTTGTACCTCTTGCACCTACTATTCCTTTTTCCTTATCTATCTTTTTTATGCTAACCTTCTATGTAGCCTTGTGATTTACTTGCTTATTTCTTGGGTATAGGTATAAGTAGTTTGGTACATTATGCCTCCTAAAATGAAAGCACGTAAAGTAAGGCATGTGGATGAAGTTATAGCTCCAAAGTATGGCCATAGGCAATGCCAAAAGCGTGAGAGATCTGTCACTCATGATGGTGGTGAGATTGATGAGGTGGCAGTGGCATAAAGGATTTATCCTAGGATTTCTAGAACAGTCCAGGGTGGTGAACGTAGGAGGGAAGGTTGCTTTTTTGAGGAGTTCCATAAGCAAAACCTTCCAACATTTTATGAGGAGCCTAATCCTATAGCAGTAGAGAATTGACTACTAAAGATGGAAAAATTACTAGAAGCCCTTGAATGCAATGATGCTCGGAAGGTGGTGTATGCCACTTTTGCTCTTCAAGGTTCTGTTGAAAGATGGTGGTAAGACACTGAGCAATTGTTGAGGATGGAGTTGAGAGAGAACACTCCTATTACTTGGGAGAAGTTTAAGGAAGTTTTTAATGAGACATATTTCCCTGATATGGTGAGAGAACAAAAGGCAAGAGAATTTTCTGATTTGGTTCAGGGGACTATGACTGTAGAAGAATATGTTGCAAAGTTTGTGGAGCTTTCTCACTTCGCTCCTTACTTGATTCCGGATGAGCCCAAGAAAGTAAGTAAATTTCATAAAGGTCTAAATGATAGGATTTGCCCCACATTATAGCTTCTGGAGTGGGCACTTTTACTGAGACTATGAAGCGGGCAATGAGTCTTGAAGAAGACTTTAAGTGCAACCTTGGCTCCAAGAATGATGAAAAGAAGCAAGAACCCTTTGGTTTTCAACATGGAGAGTGTCGGGGGAAAATTTTCATGAAGGGGTTCTTTAAGAAGTTGAGTAATGGGGATCATTCTAATGGGCAAGACAAAGGTGCCTCTCCTCAATCAAGTGGAAAGAAGCCTTGCTCCCGTTGTGATAGATTTCATAATGGTTATGCTTGTGGTGGAATTAGGTTGTGCTACAATTGTAAGAAACCGGGTCACTTGGCTAAAGAATGCCCAATTGCTAAGGGCTCGGGTTCCTCTTCTTTGCCTCAAACTGTTAAGGGTAATAACAATGGGAAGAAGGTGAAAGGTAGAGTGTATGCATTGAGTGCTCAGGATGCTTAGGCCACGAATACAGTGGTGATAGGTATACTTCCTTCGTTCTCCACAGATATTAGAGTTCTTTTGATATTGGTTCCATGCATTATTTTATTCCTAGTGCTTTACTAAAAGTTGTGACAAGAGCTTGGAACTAGTTGATTTTAAGTCATTAGCTTCTACCCCAATTTCGTGATAGTATATGGAATAATCTCATTCTCAAGTCTTGTATCTTTTTTTGGGGTAGAGAGTTATTGGCTAAAATGGTGTTACAAGATAAGCATGATTTTTATGTTATCCTAGGCATGGATTGGTTAGCTTCTTATCATGCTTGTATGCACTTTTAGGGAGAAGGATGGATCTAGAAGGTTAGGTACCAATTACCATGATCTAAATTGAGTAACTGTCTAGAGTAAATATCCTTTTGCTTTGCATTGATGACTTGTTTGTCTAGTTGCAAGGAGCACAAGTATTTTCTAAGATTGATCTTGTTTTGGTTACCGTTAGTCAAAAATTTGGAAATACCAAAGATGGTCTTTTGGGCTAGGTATTGTCATTATGAGTTCTTAATGATGCTATTTGGATTAATTAATGCCCCTACTACCTCTAAGAATTTGATGAATGTGGCATTTCATAATTAACTTGATCATTCTATCATTGTGTTCATTAATAATATTTTGACTTATTCTAAGAGTCTAGAAGAGATGAGGAACACTTAAGGATTATTAAAAGAAAATAATAATATTGAGAGAAAGTAAGTGGTTGGTTAAATTGAGGAAGTGTGAATTTTGGTTGGATCAAGTAGTGTTGTTAAGTTATGTGATATCTAAGGATGGAATTACATTGGATCTTAGTAAGATGTAAGAATCATGAGAAAGGTTTCCCCACATGATTTGGAGTTAGTTGCAGTTGTGTTTGCTTGAAAATTTGGAGCCATGATTTGTATGAAAGATATGATATTTGTATGGATCATAGAAGTTTAGAGTATTTATTTAACCAGAGTGAGCTATACATGAGACCATGAAATGATTTGAATTGTTTAAGTACTATGATTACATTATTAACTATCATCTCCGCAAGGCTATGTCATTATTGGTGCACTTAGTAGAAAATCTCCAGTTATACAGCTGCTTTGCTTACCACCTAGAGGAAGATCCTTATTGATTTAGAAAGGTTGGGAGTTGAGGTTGAATAGGCCATTTAGAGGCCTACTTGGCTAGTTGAAGGTTCAATCAACTCTAATAAAGAAAATAAAATTGTTGCAAGGCAGTGACTCTTATTTGATATGGATAAGGTATATAATGGATAGAGATCTAAGTTTACTATGTACAATTTTGACGAAGAAATTTTTATAAGAGGGGAAGAATGTAACATCCTAGTCAGTCAACCAAAAAAAAAAAAAAAAAAAGTAGAAGGCATATTTTTTTTGGTTCCCATGTGCCATCCAACTACCCCACCTAACCCCCTTCCCCCACCGCTCATTTTCACTCATCTCTTTACTCTTTGGCCGGCTCATTGTCTTCCTTTGTTTTCATTTTTCATTTTCTCTCATACACTCCTCTCTACTCTTATATACTCTCCCACCAGTGCATCACTCCACTGCCACCACTGTTAACTTCTGGTGAGTTTTACTGAAAAAGCTCTATAAAAACATCATAAGCTCCTACATCTCATCTTATTTAAGGTATGACCTTTCACACTTTTTGTGGGTTTCCATATTTTGCTAGAGGTTTTTGTAATCTAAGTTTTGGAAGTGATATTCTTGTGATAATGTTTATGGGTTTTGCTTTGGTCGACCTATTTGGGTGATGGTTGTGGATTTTGTACAATGGTAGCCATTTGAGATTTACCCATAGTAAAGATTTGGGGGTTTTGACTTTCTAATGTGAAACAAATGATGAATCTAAATTTTATTCTTTATTTGGAGCTAGTGAAGGATTTACATTTGGGGTTTGTCATGGTGAATATTGTTTTGTATGTTATTTCATGGGTCTCCTGAAAATGGTATGCATATATGGTGGAAGAAATTCATAAAGTGCTAGCATCTCTTATGGTAAAGAAGAGGCTTTGGAAGACATGGTTATAAATTGGAGTCTAAGCCTTGTAAACAAAATTGTTGATAAACTTTGGAAGTGAAATACATTATTTGTGAGGTTAAGTACATAGGTTTACTTAATGTATTATTTGGAGCCTATGTACTAGTTTTGACAGTCCTACATTATTTGTGAGGTTAAGTACATAGGTCTGGCCTTATGCTTATCGTGATAGGTTTGTTTGGTATTGTTTAGGTTCTAGCTAATCTCCTTTGGAGTTTTGGAACTAAGCTTTTTGCGGGTTGCAAGGTAAGTAGCTTTTTAATGGGATTTTGGAAAATAACCGTGTTGCATAAAGCATTGGTTTTGGGTTAAACACATTTTGGGAAATGGTTTATGGAAACTATGTTTTCCTAGAAAGCTTTATGTTGTAATTTTAATGTATGTGATTATTTGTGAAAAGTGCATCATATTTAGTAATGCAAATGGGGAAATGCATGATTTGTTAGCTTGGAAAAAATAAACATCTTGTATAAAATTCTTAGGAATAGATTTATGAATTTATTGCATTATTTACAAATTCTAAAGATGCTTTATCTTAGCTTGTATTATTTGGAAAATTTATGCAAAATACTTGTGACAAGAAATGGTTTTGAGGACCTTGAGAATATTATGAATATTTGGTTATTGAAATATTTCATGAAACTACTTGGAAGTGAACTGTATATTTCAAATACATTAACTTGTGAGCTTTTGATGTGGATTTATCATTGTGCCATGATATTAGTGATGACCTCGTCTGTGTGACGACCTTGTTTGCATGACGATCCGTTTGTGTGACGACCTTGTCTACGTGATGACCTTGTCATGTGACTTTGGGTGAGGTTTCTGATTTTGATATGGTATTGGATGTACTTATGGCTCACATTGACTAATAAGTGGTTTCATAGTTACTTTGGGAAGCTTAGTGCTACAATATGTCTATTATTCTTGTCATGATGTTAAGGAAATTTATTTTGTAGAATTCAAATGGAAATTTCTAAATTTTAGCATATCTGTAAAATGTTCATTATCATGAAACTTACATTTCCCCCACCCCATTAATTATTCTATTTACTAGAGTTTGTCTCATCCCATTATTTTACAAACTTTTTTAAAGTAGACAACTATCGTTTTAAGACAGCTTTTTGGTGGCTAGCAGTAATTAGACTAACTGCTGATAGAAGCTGACTTTTGTGATGAAGATAATTGATGATGTATAACTTAGAGTAGGCTTGACCCAATTCTTTTGTATCTAATAGTGGTTATGCCTTTAGTTACACTAATGGGACAAATTGATGATATGTAATTATTTATTTAGACCTGTACTCTTTTGTGACCAATAATCGTTGTATTTATTGCATAAAACTTTGACTTACTTGGAAAATATATTTAATGGAACTATTATGATAATTCTTGATGTTGGTACTTGATGTGATTTTATTTGGATTGAATATTTACAGGTACCTTTGAGATGTTTTTCTCATACTTTGGACCTTTTCGGGTTTGGGGTGTGACAGAATATGTGTTCGTTATCAAGTAGCTCCGAAGGAATCTCACTTGACAGCTATGAAGAGATTCATACACTATATTAATGGCACTCCTAAGTATGGTCTATGGTACTCAAAAGACTCTAACGATTGTCTAGCCGACTACTCGGATGTAGATTGGGCAGGAAGTGTTGATGACTGAAAGAGCACTTCAAGCGAATGTTTCTATCTCGGAAACAACCTTGTGTCATGGATGAGTAAGAAGCAGAACTTGGTATCTATATATACAGCTGAAGCCGAGTATATAGCTGCTGGGAGTTGTTGTACTTAACTTCTTTGGATGAAGAAACTTCTTCATGACTATGGGATTCCTCAAGAAACAATGAGTGTGTTTTGTGAGAACACTAGTGCCATAAATCTTTCTAAAAATCTTGTTCAGCACTCAAAGTCCAAGCATATAAAGATTCGCTATCACTTCATCTGTGATTTGCTAGAAGATAAATTCATGTGTCTTGAATTCATCCATATGGATAACCAAAAGGTGGACATCTTCACCAAACCTCTCAATGGTCCTCAGTTCAAATCGCTTTGTAAGACCATCGGTGTCGGTATCATTCCTTGAATCTCATGTGTGTTGTGTGTCTTACCTATCTATCTTGAATTGGTCTTAATTGAGTAAAGCACACACCACTTTGTTGGAAGCATGTTTTTATTGTTTTTGTTGTTTAAAAGCTTTGGTTGTTTGTTTTTTTTTAATCATTCTTTACTTGCTTCATGTCAAAAATTCAAAAACATATAAAAAGTATAAAATCCAAAAAGGTTATCGGCGGTGTTGTATATTGTCATGTGCATGTTTAGTCTTGTACCTCCATACTAATGGATTTGTGCATTAATGAGTTTAGCTTGTTCTCTATGCACTTGTATATTTGTGGGAAACATCTTGACATCTATGTGATTATTGTAAATAGATCTTCAAACTTGTTATGAATGATTAGTAAATAGTTTTGTTGATCTTCAGACATACGTAGACTTATGTCCATATCTCTTGATACGTAGCCAATTACTTTCTTAGCACTTTGCTGCCCGACCCGCACCCCATGAGCCTGCAACAAGACCACAATTCATTTCAAACAACTAAAGAAAACCACAAATTGAACTAGAAATTCAAATCCCATTTGGACATTACAACACTCACCAATAGATACCATTAATCCATAAGTCTCTTTGCCCCATAAATTTTAATCTTACCTAGAAATTCAAAGCAGACTATACAACAAGAACACAACAACGCAGTCTAAAGCACAACCCCTTATAAATGAAACAGTAATTCCATCTTTTCATTAAAAGGAAATTCCCCCAAAAAAAAAAATGTACAGTTACAATAACTTTAACTACAATTGTAACTAACTAGAGTACACAGAATTTTTTACTGTACAACAAAGTTTGTACAAAATTGAATTACAAAGAAAAAAAAATTTGTGACAAACCTTACCTGCTTAAAAAGCTTGATACGTTCGAGCAGAGCCACGAAGAGTGTGGCTTCTTTGGGGACGTAAGCGGCTGAAGCCAGCCGGTGTTTGAGGAGCTGAGCCGGAGTCGGGTCGAACTCTTTTGCCTTTTCTGCCACTGAATGGCAGGCGAAATTACAACAATTGCCATTGGCAGTGCCACCGTCAGCGTTAGTTGGAAAACCACCAAAATATCTAAACGTGAGGCCCCTATTGCCTCATTGAGTCATCAAATTATGGTCCAGATTTATCCTTGGCTCTAAAGAGGCCTTATCAAGCAATTCAAAGCACACACGCACACTCTTTCTCTAGCCCAGCCAAGCTCCTTGAGCTTATCACTCTCGCACGTAGGTCACATCAGTGGAGTATGCTCACCGATCTCGCTCACTCTCATTTCCTTAAGCCACAGGTACTTTTTTCCCTCATGCATGTAATTAATTTTTGTTATCATTTTAGTTTCTTGTACATGCATTTGCACTTTATAATACATAAACACTTCGAGGCTTTTGTTTCAAGGGTGAGAGAAACCTAGTGTAGATTGACCTATTTAATTTTTTTATTTTTTAATTCCCTCAACATTTAAAACTTTATTTCTTCCCACTTGCATGCTCGATCTTGTTAATATATATATTTTTTTTTTCTGGGAAATTGTTGGAAATATGGGAATGGTGGGGATTTAAAGGAGGTATGAGATGTAGGCTCGTGCTTGTACTTTAATAAAGATTTATAGTTATTGTAATTTGGTTATTTGCACTTTTGAATTGGGTTTTAGTTTGTAAGTTAGTGTCCAGGTGGTTAGTGATGATGTGGAACTGTTTTAATTTGCATGCTTCCTTTGTCGCTGAATCAAGAAATGGTGTTAATTAGATGGACAAAACTTGATTATTTATTTATTGGGTATTGACTTGATTTGAGCTTAAGTTTTTGAATTGATTGATAGAGCAAGCCAAGCCAAGTATGGTTCAAGCTTTATAATTAAATTTTAGCAAGCTACACTTGAAGGTTTTTATTCAACATATATGAGCAAGCTTGCATCAAGCTTAAGCAGAGTTTGAATATCTCATTAATCTTGTCAAGTCAAGTTTGATAACTCAATGTTTGGCTTGGTTTGGCTAGATTAGAACCCTAATCATTGCCAACAAATAACACTGTAATGGAAGTACTTACCCAAAAAAAAAAAAAAACTTTAAAATTATAGATGTGTTAAGTTGTCAAAATGGGATAAGGCAATGAGTGCAATCGTTGGTTAGTCATACTTAGCAAAAAGGAATTGGACTAAAATCCTCTTGAATTGATATTATTGGCCTCATACCAAGGTTAATGATTCAATTATGTATATGATCATATCTGCTAAAATATGATTAACTCAATGTTTGGATTGGTTTGGCTAGATTAGAGCCTTAATCATTGTCAACTAATAAAACTATAGTGGAAGGACCTACCCAAAGAAAAAAAATTGAAAGAAAACTTCGGAAGTAAAGTAGATGTGACAAGTTGTCAAAATAGGATAAAGCAATGGGTCTTAGTCATACTTAGCAAAAAAGAATTGGATTAAAATCCTCTTGAATTGATCTTAATGATTCAATAATGTAAATGATGATATCCTCTAAAATGTGATTAACTTAGACCAATATGCATGATATTCTTAAAGACCAACAAAATAAAAGCATGTTATGTAGATTTTGTTTTCATTATGGTAAATATTTAAAGAAAATGCTTAGTTTATATTGTACTAACAATGTAAGATTATGTTAGACACTCTTCCTGTAGAGTTGTCACGGTAACTTTGTAGCCCATGTGGATGGGTTCTAGTTCTTAATATAATACACACACACACACACACACACACACACACACACTAGTTTATATTGTACTAACAATGTGAGATTATGTTAGACACTCTTCCTGTAGAGTTATCGTGGTAACTTTGTAGCCCATGTGGATGGGTTCTAGTTCTTAATATAACACACACACACACACACTAGTTTATATTGTACTAACAATGTAAGATTATGTTAGACACTCTTCCTGTAGAGTTGTCATGGTAACTTTGTAGCCCATGTGGATGGGTTCTAGTTCTTAATATAACACACACACACACAATGTAAGATTTACATTACTAGTATATTAATATAAACCTATAATTACCAAATACGTAAGCATTATCTTTTGCCAATCTTGGCAAGAGTGTGTCATTTGTTTATGTTATATTGATGTAGTTTCAGATATAATGTCAATTCTTTTACTCAAAGATCTTAAGAGTATTTTGAAAGTCCAAAAAAATCCCTATTATGGGCAATCTAGTATAAACTATTAAATTACACCTTTACAATTATCTTTTGTAACATTGTCTTTCGTAATATTGTGCAAAGACAGAATATTCTGAAATATGACCATATCTATAAGATTGAAATTTGAAAGTTGTCGATTCAATATAAGGTCCTAGTATGCTAACACTTGTGAGGTGTTCTGAACATTGTGGACTCTGTAAATTGAAACATGGTCTTAACAAATGCTAGCTTTTCCTAACAATTAACAAATTTGTTAAGAAAGTTGAGGACAATCATTACCTTTATACTTGTTTAGTAATGTTAGGAACATCTTTTTTTGTAATTGTTGACGCAATAAGTTGTAATTTAGATTGTGCATTATATATCTCTCATGAACTCTCATGGACTTGTAAGCAAATTAAGCCTTATTTAAATATTCCCAACTAATTATAATGATAGAAAAAATGTTTTTTTTTTGTTATTTATTTGTGAGTAAATTACATATTTGGTCTTTATCATTTACATCATATTTCAATTTGATCTATTACTTTTTAATTGTGTCAATTAAACTCATAACCTTAAGTGTCGTGTCAACTTAGTTTCTACTATTATTTCTTAGATGAAAATTGCTAATGTGACTAACGGCCAAAATAAAAATTAATTTTTGTTGACATGGCAGTAAACTAAAATTTTATTTTAGGCATTTGCAATGTTAGTAATTTTTATCTAAAAGATAATAGTAACTAGATGATTGAGAGAGAGACATTACCACATGCTCCTTACCATCCGCCTCACCCACACGCTGCCCATCCCTGCGGGAAATTTGTTTTTTTTTTTTTTTTCTTTTGACAATACACAGTGGAGCGAGAAAACCTCAAATCAATTAATAAACTGATAAATTTATTAACAAAACAAAGGATAAATGATTAAATGAACAAACTCAGTGAGATGTGTGAAACATGAGAGAATGTATTCAAAATATTGGTCATATATTCAAGAGATGAAGTACATATAAATACTGAAATACACATCAACAGAAGTTATATTAAACAACACATAACCATTACATTATCTATAGTTTCGACAGAATCTTGACTCTCGAATTAACACCAGTAATAACAGCCAAAACCAATCACACGTAATATAAGTTACAAACTTTTAATAGCTTCTTCTAATGTGCAGCACAACTCGAAGCTAGCTTCAACAGATCGATAATGAAAGATTTCAATATGTACGTACACAACAAGTCCCTTTGTCATTCAGTGATACACGACAAGTTGTCCTGCTTATCAAGAAGTGCATGCACTTTGTAAACCAATCAATAGACAATTAATAACCCTTGAAACCATCCCAACTGAAAGACAAATGAACCACTGAATCCAAGTCAACTTTGCATCGGCTACCAGAATATGTGAAATTTCAATAAAAGCCACCTGCAGTAACAGAATAACACCCACAGCCAACAAAAACAACGGGTTACGAGGAAAGTGCTGAAGCACATTCTTATTCCCCACTTGTCTTGCATTTATAATGTTACAGACTTGGCAGAGGACAAAAATATTGAAGATAATGGTATTACTGACCTTCTTATTAATGCCAATAATGGTTTGCCCTTTGAACTGGCATGTCGCTAAGACGCCAAGTTGATACAGAGCTTGGATGACAGCATTTCTCCATATGGCCATGTTGATAAGTGGTTCAGTTTTTCTCAATGGTGGCTTTTCCATCAGTTCCTTTGATGGTGGCTCAGTCAATAACCCAAGGCCACCAAGGAGAGTCACAACAAAGTTTGCCCAGACTAATTGGATGGTCGTAATTGGAGAATCTCCGCAAAACATTGTTGTGATAGAGGTTATCAACAACCCTGATATATTCATGGTGAGCTCAAGTTGCATATACTTGCGAATATTGTCATAAATACATCTTCCGCATCTGACAAGAGTCACAAGACTGTCCAAGAAACTGAGATTTTCCTCCACGATGATGATGATGTCAGAACTTTGCCTAACTATTTCACTGCTGCAAGGAGTCTGTATAGTGATCCCTACATCAGCTTCCTCTAGTGCTGGAATCAAATTTGTTTTAATTCCAACCATTGCTACTGTGTGACCTTTTTTCTTCAAACATTGCACTAGAAGGAGCTTGTCAGAAGGGGTTAAACTTCCCATTAAGATGATTTTATTCACTTCATCCATCTGCTTTTCGTTGATGTAATTTTGAAAATCTTTAGCCTCAAGCTTCAATTTATTTGCATTGGGAAGTAGTCCACACTTGCAAGCTATGTCTTCCAATTTTGAGACATCATCTTCTGAAACCAGTATGATATTAACTCCAGCATTTATCCAAGCTTCTATTTCTCTCTGTGTCAAGTCAGCTGCCTCTGAGTTTATTGATCGCCAACCACTTTTGTCAATACAGACAGTTGTGACTGAATTCATGGTGAGACAAGCCAAGGGTTCTTGAACAGTGGCCTTGCCAAATAGCATCTTCTTATTCCAATAACCCATGGCAAGAGTGACTACAAAAGGTATCCCTTCCGTTACACCAAACAGAAACGCAAGAATTGAAGTTGATAACGTGTTGAACTTCCCATTTGGTGTCAAGAGAATTTTCTTACTCGTATCCATGATCTCTTTACTTGCAATTGCTTTCCCCTTGAGGTCTGGGAGGTTAAAATGAAATCTTTTCTTTTGAAGCTTAAAATGGAAGAACAACACTGCGAGGTTGAGGATGGAGAGTAAAAGCCCTATAATTTGTGTGCCAGTGCTCAGCTTATCAAGTTGTGCTGGTAATGGGGTCTTGTTGAGGACGCCATTGGTAACCTGGTTGAACAAATCACCCAATGTTGTGTTCATGCCCACTGATGTAACTAGCATGCGACCTTTTCCATCAATCACCTTTGGACCATAGAACAGAAATGGGTTCTCGTTGTTAATGATGGAGTCAAGATCATCATCCAGTTTTATGTATTCACCAGATACGAGCAAACCATCAGCAGGGACTAGGGATCCCCACTCGAGGCATACTATGTCACCCAACAAAACATCTGAGATGAATACTTTCTGCGAGCTTCCCCATCTAATGACCTCAACTTCCACTTGGTGCATTTCCGAAGTATTCTGCCTTCTTGACATCTGCCGCGAACATTCGAGCCAAAGTCCCCGTAAGGAATGAATAACCACAAGCACCATGATGAAAAGAATTGTGATGACACCTTTATGCCAATCTTTTGAGCTTTTCATAATGATCCCAAAACCAAGTAACAGCATTGCATACACGAAAAGAAGAAAAATAATCCAATCATTGCATGTTTTCAAGAGTGATTTGAAGCAGCCTCGTGCAGGAGCCTGTGTTAGGGGGGGTGATGAGACTTGAGCTGAGGTAGATGAGATTTCCAAATCCTGATAAATAACAATAAGATGATATATTAGAGTTTTGCCAATAACATAATTATTTACAATACAATACAATACCAAAAAAAAAAAAAAAACTGTGACCTAACTCAATAAAATGGGTGTGCCACATACTGCCATGTGCAACCCATTTGGGAACAAAATGATGCGAAAATTTACAGAACATAGTTTCTATCTTTTCATGTTTTCTCTTCAAGAAACATTTAATAACTCAAATGATCAAATCTGCTAATAACCCGTATGCTTAATATGTGAACAACTGTTTTCATTATCAAGTTAAAATCTGCATCTCATTTAACCCAAAAGAATAAATAATCATAATCTGAAACTTGATTTGAAGATGCTAAACTTGACAATTCTAATTGAGAACTACCAGTCTACCACTGCACTTTTCCGCATGGCAATGATAAGGCAGCTTCTTATGAAAATAGAATATTGAAGTAACAATATAGTCTTCTATGTTTTTTTTTTTTTTTTTTTTTTGGATAATATATTGGTTCATTATATAACCATATTTTTTGTCGAAGACTTTGATAAAAAAAATAAATAAATAAATAAAACACACACTTTTTGATGTGAAATATACCCAATATCCCACACTTTCACACCAAATATCTATATTTTACAAATGGTATGAAAGAATGAAAACATGATGTGGAAGAATGTGAATACTATTATATGTAAAAGAATAATTTCCTAGAAATAAAACCCAGGCCAAAATACTAAGGAGTACTCACTATTCTCTAAGTGTTTTTTTGGTCATGGACTAATTGCATGGGATGCCCTCGTGTTAATAGAAAGATCAAACTGATTGAATGACTAAAAACTAAGGGCACCTTTGGTAGATTAAATGGAGATAACGATAGCAATAATAATCTTTACTATTAAATAAAAAAGATAATGTAATGAACTATTCTTATTCATAAGTATAGTTGTAAAACTAATTGTTATGTATAAAAAGTTTGTAAAAGGATTATGCATATGAATTGTTTTTATTTTTTAAAATATATTAATTTTAAAAATGATTATATGTATTAAAGAATTACTATTATATTTATAGTCATTTTTTATGCAACATTTGTCATTTTGGAGAGTAGTAACTCCTCAATTGAAAGAATAATTATTTTTAAGAAATAACCATTCCCTACAATGAATATGGAACCAAATAATTGAATAACTATTTCGCATAAATAATAATTCATTATAGGAACTATTACTGCATAACCAACATGCCCCAAGAGTCAACCTTACAAGTTAGAAGTTGCATTTAAGATTTTATTTTCAATGTGTAATTAATTAAAGATCTTGCGATTAATTTCAAATGAGTATAGTTTCCATTTCTTGTTTATGAAAGGAAAAAGAAAAATGGAAAGCCTTTTTCTTGCTTCACTAGAAAAGTTTGAGATGTTGTAAAGCGGAAACTGTTAACATAATAATAATAATAATAAAAGCATTTTTTCTTTTTACACATACTTTTTCTTTAAATGGATGATGAGAGAAATATTTCATTGTATGTGTTGCTTTGTGCACCACACACTAAAAAAATTACTAAAACCAAATGGCATGATGCCAAAATATACAACTCTTTAACTATAATGACTTTTGAGTTTTGACATAGATGTAGACTGAATCTACTATGGACACTTATTTTGAGTTAGGTCTGATCGAATGTTTTGAACTCAACCTAATGTTTTTCTAAGATAAATCATTTTCACTTTTATGTTGCAACTTTTTTACGGGAAAAAGTAGTGCTTTTTAACATTTCAAGTCTTATTTTAATATATATATATATATATATATATATATGTGGGCTAAAAACATGTACAAAAAAGTTCCAAAACACCTATAAAAAAAAAAAGGAGAAAAAGAACTCGGGCGAGTTTTAAGCAAGGCTATGAGTCGAAGTATGCCCCAAGATTTTCAAAGCAAGCCAATGACCATCATGTGATTGAGCCGAAGTATGCCCTAAGATACGACCTGGTTGTTTAAAATTACTTCCTCCTTAAATTTTGTCTTTAATTTTACTTTACCTTTTTTTTTTTCTTTTTCTTTACCCACTTTCAGCCTATAATCCACTACTTGAAAGCCTCTCTTGGAATCTACAAGGAAGTCAAAAGATAGCTGCGATTTTTTTTTTTTTTTTTTTTTTTACCACAGTCCTCTTCAGGTCAGTTGAAAAAAAATAAATCTTGGCCGTGAGTCCGTGACTTGTATATAGCTCCATCAAATCAAGTATAAAGTATAAACCCAAGTTAGCTTAAACAAACCAAAGTTTTACTATCAATCATTTCTATAGACTATAGAGAAATAAAGAGATCAAATTTATTTTATGATTGTTTTTTTTTTTTTTTTTGGCTTTTCAATTTGATAATTTATAATATCACGATGAATTGTAATGATTTTTTTTTTTTTAATCAAAATTATAAAATCTATTTAAAATAAATAAAAAATGCTTTAGAAAATAGAAAACGTATACTTTCACAGCTTTATCTGCTCTTATAGTACGTGAATTTGCTCCTTTTTAATTCAGTTTCAAAACGATTTCGTCCCAGCGGTGTCTTGCAGACATACTTGACAAGGTCTCTACCATTAACAGAAAGAGTAAGCGTGTAATTCAGATCAAGTATATGACTTATAAGCTCAAACAAATTAACCAAAGTTTCACTATCCATTTCCATAGATCCACAAGAAAAAAAATTATAAAAATTTTAAAAAATAAAATAAAATGAAATAAAAACTTACTGCTTCTCTTGTGTCACTGGGGCTGACATTGTCTAGAGCAACAGAACCTTTCTCAGATTCGTCACCTTTTCGATCCCGTAGCATTGAAACAATCCATTGCCAACGGTTTCGGGCACGGGCCTGTGTTGGGGAAAGTGTGTTAGCTATGCGTTGAGAGCATAGATCTTGTTCAAGACCAGGGATTACCTTCTCTAAATCTCCATTGAATCCAAACTTCTGCATTGAATCCAAGTCCCCCTCTACCATCAAGGCAATGTTTGCTTGTTGCAGTTTTGCATCACCAATACAATTGTTGGAGATTTTCACAGCCTGCAAAATATCAATTAGATTATATATTAGTATTCTTGCTATTCTTTAATGTAATGTTTGGAAGAGAAGGAGAATAAGAAAGAGGAGAGGAGAATAAAGGTAAAGGTGATATATCTCTCCATATCCTTCCCCATCCAAACCTACGTTAATTCTTGAACTCAGTTGCTTGAAGGCAGACACAAGCATCAAGAAAGTATATTCTGGTCACCTTATTCTCTATTCTCCTCTTCTTTCTCCATATCCCTCCATCACCTCTTGAAGGTAACTAAAGCACATTCATCCACAAGTAGGGCAAAATATAGCAGCGGTTTTCCTTTCTCCTTTTTTTTTTCATGGCTTTGGCTTGTGAGAGCTCAAACAATAAGCCCGCTCAAAGAAATTAAAGGTATACTTTTTACCATATTTATATCCATGGGAGAGAAAATAGAAAACTTATACTTACTGCTTCTCCTGAGTCATCCTGGCTGATATTAGAAGTCCTTGAGGGAACTATGTCTAGAGCAAGAGAACCCTTGACAGCTTTATCTGCTCCTGGAGCTATACTGGCCATTGACAAGACCGTTTGTTGAGACTCTAGATCACCACTAACCTAAAATAAGACCCAAAATATTAGCTTTATTTTTCAGGTCATTAAAATTTTCACGGAATTCAGAGCAAGTCCTTCAAAGAGAATATTTCTACAAGTGTTAGGAAAAAAAAAAGTGCCTTGACACTTATTGTCAACCACTTCAATATGTTGTGATATTGGGCATGTTACTAGATTTATTCATATGCTTAAGCACAAGCAAACGAAAGTTTTATTATCGATCCCATACAGATCGACCCAAGTTCCAAGGGAAAAACATATATAGAAAACTTACTGCTCTTGTGTCATCTGTGCTGATATTATTGTAAAAGGAAATGGATGATGAGGCTGCATGTCTGTCGAGAAAAAGAGAACCTATCGCAGATTCATCTCCTCCTGGAGAGACCGTTTTCTGAGACTCAAGGACCTCATTTCTAGAGCTTTTGCTGGTTAGCATTATTTAGTTTGTCTGAATTAGGCTGGAAAAGACTCTTTCTGCAATAAGGAAAAAAAAAAAAAAAATCAATAGGGTAACCTAAACAAAACAGCTATGCAGAAAAGGAAAAGATTGAAGAAATAAACTGTATATATTGATGGTGAAGGAAAAAGAGCATCTAGCTCCCAAACTATTCTCATTAAGATTATAATAAGAAATGAAAGTTTTTTCAAGTGATTTAAAAGTTGCAAGGTCGAAGGAATGAAAAAGAAAGGATGAAAACCTAGTAATTTGAAAGCAGCTTTGTCGAAGGAGAATGAGAAAGAATTAAGAATGCTGGTGAGTGGTGAATGAATACCACAAGAAAAGAAGGAGAGGAAAGGAGATAGGATTTATGGGAAAGAGAGTTTGTACTTGAAAAGGAGAAAAATGATAAAAGAGCAGTTAAAGAAAGTAGAGCAAAGGGAAAAAGGTAAGCTTAAATAGGGGAGCTAGTCTAAGGAGCTTTCTACGTAGGAGGTTTAAAATAATGAGAAACACATAGGTCACTACAAAAAGAATAGGGGTAATCCCACCATTAACTAAATGAAAAAAGAAATGATATATTTTTTATTTGAGTGTCCCATCTGGGTGGTTTCTAAATCATCAACCATGTTTGAAAAGAACGAGAAAATGACAAAAAAGAAATGACAAGACTATTTAGGAGGGTGGACCCATGAGAACGCATACGTCTACAACAAAAAAGAATAGTGGTAATCCAATCATTAACTAAATGAAAAAAGAAATGATATATTTTTTATTTGAGTGTCCTATCTAGGTGGTTTCTAAATCATCAACCCTGTTTGAAAAGAACGAGAAAATGAAAAAAGAAATGATAAAATAACCAGAACACCTTTCTTTTCACATTTAAATAACAACTTTATCCGCTATAACTTAAACCTAACTTCCAAGAATTTCATTGCATGTCGTATCAAAAAAAAAAAAAAAAGTTATTGCATGTTTCATTTACATAAATTAATTACAAAGTCTCCGTTCAAAGTTTAAGAAACTTTCTTTCTTTCTTTCATTGTCTTTATGGTCCTACTAGCTGCTTTGTAATAAGTTCTCATTCACGCATTTGTTCAATTTTTTTTATTATAAATCTTTCTAAGGCCTACCAGATTTA
Source organism: Quercus variabilis (assembly GCA_030445155.1). Classification (NCBI taxonomy): domain Eukaryota; kingdom Viridiplantae; phylum Streptophyta; class Magnoliopsida; order Fagales; family Fagaceae; genus Quercus; species Quercus variabilis. Next base: position 72,511,528 of record CP129449.1, read on the forward strand.
GATGGTTAAGTCTTGGCTTGGCCCAGCTAGTCAATATGTGACATTAAGAAATTAAGGAGAATGGAATTATTATTTCATCAAACTATAATCAATTTATCATTTGCCTTCGTTAGCTTCGTTAAACTAATGAATAATAATAGGGACAACAATTTTAAAACAATCTTATTTGAAAAATTATTAGTGATAAGTAAAAATGAAATGTCAATAGTGAACTCAGAAAAAAACTGGCTAATAAAGAATTGCCAACTAAAAATTGTTGCAAGATATTAAAAAAAAAAAAACATTATGAAAAGGTCTATAGACAAAATAAATAAATAAAATACAACAAATTTGACACTTATTGATGAAAATTTTTAAAGATATGTAAAAATGTAATGTGAATAGTTAGTCAAGATGAAAATCAATATAAGCTTAATTAACACATCAATTAGTGTCAAAAATGTTGGCACAATTTCTTTTAAAGAAACAAATACATCAGAAAGAGAAAAAAAAAATATTCTAACATAAAATCAAAACATAAACTCCAATAAATAATTATGATAACTTTTAAGAGAAAGTTTTCAAAGTTTTTGTATACATACATAATATTGCTCAAATCACGTGAACGTAGCACTTTGAGAACTATCAACAGTGAGACATAATGGACCCTGACGTGAAAACGAACGTAATTATTGCCTAAATTGAAACTAAAATGTGTTTTGATACCGGTTATTTTATTAAAATTAAAAAATTATTATTAAAAATACTGTAAATAAATATAAAAATTAGTTAAAATAATACAGTAGAGCTCATAAATAGTACTAAAAAATATAGTAAACTCATAAGTAATAACAAAAATAAATTGAGTAGTGAAATAATTTTCATTTATAATTCTAATAAGATCGCACGCTAGAATTCTTTTTTTCTTGGTTAAGATACGAATTCATTAAAACTAAAGATTGAAGTTCAGGTCAGGACCATGCCTCAGCCTGATCGAATACATGCCAGATAAATTAAAATCCAAATTATTCCTAACGTACACAGGCGGACAATCAAAAGATATAAATTACTCACGTATCCACGTGTCCATTGTCACTAGCTCGTGGAGCTTAACGCGGTAGGCTAATATATGACACAAACCTATTTCATAACTCGACTTTTTCTCTCAATTTATTTCTCTCAAGCATACATCAACATCATCATCAATTTATAATAATATAAATTAATTTTATATTACTTTTTTATATACACCGGGATAAGCACGCCAATGTTGACATTTTCACTACCAACGCGGTTTTAACCTTCTTCATGCATAGTATGCATACACAATGTTCAATTGGCTGGGGGTTGGCAAATATTTGAGCAGGAAAGAAATCCATTCTTTTACAAAAAAATGTTTTACCTAATTGAGATACGAGTAGTCCTAACACTTTGCACTTGATTGTTTCTGTTTGGTATAAGCTGAAAATTTTAGTTTATTTATAATTTTAATTTATTTTTGTTACTATTTATAAGTTTTATTATAATTTTTGATACTATTTATGAGCCTCATTATACTATTCAACAAATTTTTACTTATATTTATAGTTCTTTCAATAAAATGTTTTCAATTTCAAACTAAATAAGTTATTTTCAAACGAACTTAGAAAAGCCAACGCATTACTCTTTTACGTGGTAAATTCTTCAATATTTTTAAATTTAATAAATAAGGTACAGGAAATTTCTAAAATATCCTGTATCTTGTACGTGGGCTCTCAGTTTCTTGAGTCGGTGTTTACTGCAACAGCAACAAGCATCAACATCCGGGAATATTCCAAGAAAACTACCTGTTGGTGAGGACTGAGGATATTGCAATATTGCATACATGATCAAGCCGTCGACAATACTTCCGAGGAGGAAGAATTATCTCATACATTCTCATACATTATACACCTATGCATGCGTAGGATTTAGTGCTAACTGTATTTGGTCTGAATATAAAAGGCTCTCAATAGGGTAAATTATTGAGTAAAATTTAGATATAATTACGTGGGTGCAGTTCATTAAATTTAAGCATATATCTACATTATATTGAATTATCCTTGAAAACGATAATATTGTGCTTTATTGAATATTACAACCATGTCCGTTTGATAAAAATTATTTTTGCCAACTTATTTTACTATTCAGTTTATTTTTGCTACTATTTATGTGTCTCACTACACTTTTTAGTACTAATTATAAGTCGCATTGTACTATTTGAATTAACTTTTATATTTATTTATAGTACTTTTAGCAAAAAAAAATTCAATTTCAGCAAAATAAACAATTCTCAAATTGATATAATAAAAGTTTGGCTTAAAAATCATGGTTGCGCTAAGCCGTTACCCGTTAGGTTGCAATTTTTTTTCTAAAAATAAAAACAATAGCTTAGTTGTTCCTATTAATAATGAGACCTACTAAGAAGTACATAGTGAGTTTTAATTGGTTTATTTTTTAATGCATCACATGAATTTAGTGATATGACATGGCCATTTATGATTGGACAAAGAACTAGATCTGTAACATTATTCAAGTAAATTCATGGTATTCTTCTATTAATTTTTTTTTAAAGGTAAATATCGTGGTATTTGCCATTTTTTTTGGCATTGTAACTTGATTTGGTGTGGTGTTGGGCATCATATGTATCAATGTCACGCACCGATCGACCTCAGAAATTTCAACGTCTTGCATGTCCTTACCTAGACCAATCACATCTTACTGATCAAGTGGACTCTTTAGTCTTTGCTAGATCGAGATGATATAAAACTGACTGATTCAACTCAGAATCGAATTGTTCCCTGCTTTTAATTATGCACACATTGATCATGAGTTTTGCTCACTTCTGCTATTGGAGAAGCTGGTTCTTAACAATGATGCCCACGTTATAGTGTTCCACAGTTCACACACATATTTTTCATACGCATTATTATGACATGGGAATCACCTGAAGATGAGCTTTTTTAACAAAAAAAAAAAAAAAAAACTTTTTGAGTGTGTGTGAGATCTGCATCAGCTTTATTAAGTTAATTGTATTGGGTTTGTCACTATTACCAGGGTTAAATTGTGGGCTTTTAATGGACTTTATCGTGTTGTTTCTGTAGCTCTTTCTGCTGTTATAGTATAATTGGATGCTCTTACTCTCTTTTTTATTGAGGGGGGGGGGGTGTTGGGTTGTGTTATATTCCTATTTTGAAAGCTGTTATTGAGATCGGAAGTGTCTCATCTAACAAATCCATTTTAAGAAGATTAAGTGTGTTTTTGCCTTTTTGGAGAAGTGAATTAGCATATGTTTTGGGAATAACTTATTTAGTTTTTTTTTTATTGAAAACTTCTTACTAAAAGTATTACAGAAAAATGTAAAATTTTATATAAAATAAGCAGTGACTTATATGGAACTCGCAAATAATAAAAAAAATAAGCAAAAGTTAAATAAAATAAGTAAGTGACTCACAAAAGTACCGTAAATAGTAGGAAAAAAATAAGCAATAAACTGACTTATAATTTAATCCCAAATATGCACTTTGTTTAGACTTGATGGTGTTTTGGGGGCGAAACCTTTCAGATGACTTTGGTCTTTTCTCTTTCCCTTTTCTTGAAATTAGGAATTGCAATGAGGTAGGTTTCTTATTCTTTGGCCCCAAGGCCTGCTCAACAAGATCTAAGGTCTAAGACGGTAATTATAAATGAGATATTTATGTGAATTTATATTTCAATTATTGAATTATTTCATGAAAGATGGAATGATTTTTTTTTTGGGGGGGGGGGGGGGGGGGGGTTGTAAATAATAAAACAGCTTTTGTACGTGAGATAGGGAGAAAGATGAATATGGATTTCTTTAATTTTAGCTAGAAAAACACTTTTTCAGAAGAAACAACATAAATTGGTGTAAAATATATTTTATTTTGTTTTGTTATACAAATATAGCATTATACTTAAAGAGCAAAATTATGTAATCCTTTTTTAAATGGGGTCCTAGGCAATTGCAAAAGGATTGAGCGAGTGCCTGCCCCTCCCTTCAAGTGAGTTTTTACCTTGCTCCCGTTCTAGGTTCTAGCAAGTACTCTTGAGTACCTGCCTCACTCCATCCCACTTTCGTATTGTGATATATCAATAACTTTGTTAAATTAAAATTATGTTGAGTTAATTTCAAGGGTCATATTTTAAAAGCTTTTGCCCTTGAATAAGACTTAGGCTGTATTTGGTTTGATTAAAAATATTTTATGGAAAACATTTTACAGCTTTACGGGTGTTTGGGCAAACTAAAAAATTCTGTCAACTTGAAATCATTTTCCCTTTGATTGTAAAATAGCACTAGCTTTGGTGGAAAACGAACTACACTTCTATTTTCCTACTTTTTTTGTTTAATTTTTGTTCCTTTGGATTTTTATATTGAAAATTTTATATTATAATATTTGTTTGGATGTTGGGGAGATGTAATAAACTAGTAGAAAATGTGTTTTCTAGAGCATTTTCAAGAATACAATTAAACACCTGAAAATATTTTCTAGAACCTTTTTTAGAATGCAACCAAACTTTTGAAAATATTTTCTTTTCCAAAATATATTTTCACCTGAAAATATTTTAGGCTCATAAAACATCGAACCAAATACAGCCTTAGATTCAAATCCCACTTTAAAATATTTGGAAAAGAAACCAGTCAGAGCAGCTTCTTTTAAACTGAACCAATGCATGAATAGGCTGTCTATAGCTGCCCAATGGAACTTAGACCTTTAAAAAGATAAAAGGCTTTTGAATTGAGCCTTAAATCGATTGACGGGTGGAGGATTAAAGAATTGATAGCCAGCCACAGACCGCAAATCAAATTTAGCAACTAACATAGATGAACGATGGACCAAGTAAAACGGCACTGTTCTTATTACACAGAAAAATAATACTTCCACAACATTTTTATAACAAATCTTAAGTGACCGGTTGTTACTAGTTGTTATTATTGTTATGATTTGTTATAAAAATGTTGTGAACGTAGCGCCTCTCTATTACACCCGTCACCAGCATAATAAAATAGTGAAGATTCAACAATGAAAAGCAACGTTGGACCAATTAAAATGGGCCTCATACCAAATAACAAGCCCAGTTAAGATTGTTTATGGATTCAACAATTGTGGTCTTTTAGGCTGAAGATATTCAGCCCAAAACAGAAAATGCCAAACAGAACCAGGCTGTTTCATATTTGGGTCAGGTTTGAGTAAAATGACTCAAGGCTCAAGTTATCAGAGTGAAGAGGTGGTGGATATGTTAAGCGCATTCGATATTTGCTTGACGATCAAAATTTTAATGCTAATGCTAATGCCCTGGCCTCTTGTACAGCAATAACAACCGGTTATGTAGATGATTTTGGGCTTCTTTGACTGTATTTTTGGGTTTTATGCTATTTTAGATAAGCTAGTACAAATGATCTTTTTGATTATATAATAGGAATCTTGTGATCCTTTATTAATTTTTTAGACAAGTGGAGTATGGTCTACGCGGCTACGCCCAAGTACATAGAACGATTTTCTCCACAAACAAAAAAAAAAAAAAAAAAAGGACATAGATCTAGGGTCGGTCCTAAGTCCTAACAATTAATATCAATGGACTATAAGACTCTGGCCTTTTGAATTTTTTACGTTTACGTGGATGGGTTTTGCATTTGGCGCATTTGCACATTCTTGAGTGCATATTATAATATGATTAATGAAGTGAAGTATTCATTATATTTATATGGTAGAGGGAGAGGGAGCACATTCAAAAGTGAGATTATATGCATTTCTTTAGAAATATTTTTTGGCCCCTGAGATTGAGCAGCAATTGCTAAAGCACGTCCATCACTATTACAGTAGATGCTTTTCAGGTACTACGAAACAAAATCTCTCTAAATATTTGAACCTCAAACTTTATATATAATCACTAATCTATAGCGTGAGTGTATGTTCCAAACACTTTTATTATTCTTTATTTTCTAACTGTTAGAAATTTATGTTGTGCAATAAAAGATAAAATAACTGTTGGCCAATTATAAAAAAATAACTATTGAGCAATAATTGGTAATGTAGCCGTTGGGCTTTTATGAGTTTTTAGTAACCAAGAACTATAGGTTATTATTTTCATGAGTAGCCTATATAGTATTTATCACTACAAATTTTCCTATAAGTCTTTTCTATTACTCTATATTTCCAAATACATAATCTATATTATCTTTCTCTCCCACATATTTTTCTGCAATTTAGATTTATTCTAAGGAAAGACAATAGAGGGTTGTTCTTGTACCTTTGTGAGTGGAAGTGCATCCATCACAAAGGCTGATACTATAATCTAAGCTTAGGGAATTGTTTGGCCAAGAGAATTAATCACACCGAATTTTACTCTGGATAACACGAATCAACCTTTAAGGACAATGCTTTCGCAATGTGATTATCTAGCATTATTAGATCATTTTAAACTCTTTTTTATTATTCTTTATTTCCTAGCTGTTGGGAATTTATGTTGGGCAATAAATGATAAAATAGCCATTGGGCAATTATGATTAAAATACCTATTAGGTAATAATGGGTAATCTAGTCATTGGGGTTTTAAGAGTTTTTAGTAACCAATAATTATAGGCTATTATTGTTATGAGTAGTCTATACAGTACCCATCACTACACCATTTTCTATAAGTTTTTTTTTCTATTACTCTACATTTCTAAATACATAATTTCTATTCTATTTCTCTCTCACATATTTTTCTACAATTTATATTTGTTCTAAGGAAGGAAATAGAGGGTTCTTCTTGAACCTTTCTAAGTGGAAGTGCGTCCTTCACGAAAATTGACACTACAGTCTAATCCTAGAGGCTTATTTAGCTAAAAGAACTGGTTGCATCGAGTTTTACTCTAGGTGGCACAAATTTGTTGGGTTACATGTATGAATGAAGTCTTACATTAAATAATGATGAGAAGAATAAGTAGTCAACTTAATATAATTGAGCACATATCAATTAGGCTTAGGCCTTTTAGGTAGGGTTGCCCACGGGTCGGTCTAGGTTGGATTCGCGCCCAACTTGCAACCAACCTGATCAGATCGAGTGGAGAAGTTCTAAACCCACCACCGACTGCAAAAAGCCACTAATTGAGTTAGATCGGGCTTGAGTGGACGGCAGTCGGCTTTGATTTCAATCAAAAATACAAAGATCAAACACAAATCCAAAGAACAAAACCAACGATTCAAAAGATTTACAACTACAAACCCAAAGAATAGTTCAACAAACCTAAAGAACATAAAAAATCTACAAACCCAAATAATAGAGAATAGAGAGCTTGAACTTGAGAAGGAGAGATAATCATAGATCTGAACTAGTGAGGGCGAGTGGGCAATGTTAGCGATGGAGGTGAATCAGAGACAGAGACAACCTGGTGACATTGCGGCTAAAGAGTAGAGAGATTGAGTGATTGAGAGTAAAGAGATCGAACTTGAGAGATGGAGGCGAAGATGAGCTAGTTACATTGCGGACGAAAAGCAAAGATCGACAACGAAGAGGAAGAGATCGACGACGACAAACAAAGATTAGCAACGAGCAGAGATCAGCAAAAAGTAAAGATCGGCGAAGAGCAGAGACATCATTAAAGGAGAGAGTGAGAGTAGAAGAATTGAGTCTAAGGATGAGACTTGAAAAACATTTTAACCCATTTATAGTCTGGTCAGGTCGGGTGGCTCGGGTTTTGGAAGAAGAGACCCGCTTCCGATTGTCGAAGTAGTCGGATCAGGCCATAGATGGTTCGGGCTGGTCAATTTAGCCGGGAGGGTTGGTTCTACAGGTTGTTTTAACAGCCCTACTTTTGGGTTAAAGTGTATCTTTATATGTTATATTAATCACTCAATGAAGTTATCCAAGGTATTTATCTCCCTAACAATTGGTATCAGAGTTTATGGTAGTGTGGGGGCAAAAATGGTAAGGCTATTAAGGTTCCTTTCATAGTTGGAACAGGTACGAGGTGTGTGTGCTTGGAGTCCTTTCTCAAATGAAGTAGGGCAGGCCCCTTTTGTAGTTGGAGTAGAGACGGTATACTTCATCTAGTAAGCTCATAAAGCCTACGCAAACGATCTTGGAAAATGTCCAACAAAGAAGTGTTACTAATGGTGCTAAATAATGGTGTGGTGTGAGGGTCCCATGGACATGGATATGCATATGGGTTTGACACAGGGTTCCCATGGATAGTGTATAAGAGGCCCATGGATGGAACATTGATAAAGAAAAAAGCCCATAAGGCAAGGCAAGGCAAGGCAGGGGGGGTGGGCGAGCATGATTTGTTCATAGCCTATAGAGAGGTCTTAAAGCCCATAGAGAGATAAAGAATCACACGTGAAGAGGAGATTGTTGAATTATTACGTAAAAGTGAAGTCACACATTGAATAATGGTGAAAAGAATGAGTAGTTAATATAACATAATTAAGCATATATCCATTGTACTTAGACCTTTTGGGTTAAAACATGTCTCTATATGTTATATTAATTATTTAAGGAAGCTCCCCCAAGGTATTTATTGTTAGAACATATGTGATTCATATTAGGAACATATGTCAATATTTATGTAATTGGCTAATCCTTTGACAAAACGTACTTTACTTGTATTTTGGTAGATTTAGGATGTGTTTAATACTTCAAGAAACCTTGTTTCAAGTTCAAGTGTTAAAACCATGCAAGTCTATTCAAGAATTAAGTGAGAAAGTGCTGAATTTTAAATCTCGATAGCTTCTCAACAACTAGCTATCTGTCGAGCTCTTCAGTTGATTCTTATCGCAATTTCGATAGTTTCTCGATAGCCGGTTGATCAATCGAGAAAGCTTTTGTTCTCTCGACACTTTCTCGATAGTTATATCTATTGAGATTCATTAAAACTCGACACCTTCTCGACGCCTGCTATCTGTTGAGGTTACAAGAATTCAAATTTCTGTTTTTGGACTAGGCTTATGTATATGTGTAGAGTTTCTTTTCTCACAACCCTAGACCTATATAAGACTTATTTTAAAGGCCATCACATAAGAGAATATAAGGAGAACACAAGAAAAAGGTGACTGATGCCTTATTCTCTTTAAAAGAAGCTACTGCGTCTTTGTATCTTAGTGTTTTGTAACCAAGTGCTTCTTGATTTTCATTGTAGATGAAGTGAAGAACTTTGCAGCCAACATTCTTCTTCCTTAAGTTGGTGAGTAAGTCACGTATTAGGATTCATGCAAAGGAGTTAGTCATGTATTGGGATCCATGCATCATCAAAGGGTGGCGTTCATATATTGAAGAGTTCAGAAGTTCTGAAGCGGTAGAAGGTTTCTGCTGTGAGTTCATCTATGGGGATTGTAGAGTCTAAGGACAAAGGTTTTGTACTAGATCTGAAACTTCTCTTTACTATAGTGGATTGCTTTTTGGGAAGGTTTCCCCCCAGGTTTTTTACTGTGAAACTGGTTGGTTTCATTGGTTTTCCTAGGTCATCATATCTTATCTTATTTATTTTTCCGTTGTATGATTTTGACATGATATTGATGTTTATTTGTTTTCACAAGTTTGATTCATAATAAATCTAATTAACAACTTGGGTTTAAAACTTGTTAATTCTATCAACCGAGATCTAAATTTCCCAACAAGTGGTATCAGAGCAGGTACACTCTGATTGGATTAATTTCTTGAGTGTGATCCATTGACTTCTGTTGTCATGGATAGAAGACAATCTTTATTTATACCTCATTTATTTGATGGAACTAATTATGCGTACTAAAAAGTTCATATGAAAATTTTTTGCAGGTTTTAGGTGAACAGGTATGGTAAGCTGTTGAAATTAGCTGGATTAAGCCAAAGGAAGCACCAGTGGATTGGGATGATGCAACAATCATAGCAGCAAATTTCAACAGCAGGGTGTTGAATGCTTTATTTTGCGGGGTGACCAATGAGGAATTCAAGAAAATGTCGTCCACAGAAGTTGCCAAGGAAGCATGGACCATTCTTGAGACCACCTATGAAGGTACCAAGATAGTAAAGATTGTGACGCTTCAACAACTCACTAGTAGTTTTAAAGAAATATGGATGGAGGAGGATGAGACATTTGATGAATTCTATGCTAAACTCAAGGATACAGTGAATTCTGCTTTCAATCTTGGCAAATCTATTGCAGAATCCAAAATTATTAGGAAATCCTTAGGTCCTTACCTGAAAAATTCCATACCAAGATTACTACCATTGAAGAAGTCAAGGACATTGATCAAATTCTTTTGACTAAGCTTGTAGGGAACCTTTAAACCAATGAGATGGGATTAGGCTCAATGGAAAAATGTGGAAAGAGTAAAAACTTGGCTCTTAAGGGTATAGAGGAAGAGATTGAGGACTTTGAAAATGAAGACGAAAATGATGATGATGATGAAGATGATGATTTAACCTTCGTAACTGATGAGATTATCAAGCTTCTTCAATTTAGGAAAAAGTATAAGGGCAAACCTCTTAGGAAATTTAAATCCTCTAGGAAAGGCAAGAATGAGAAACCCCTCATCAATTGCCATGAGTGCAAAGGTTTTGATCATATGAGGATAGAGTGTCCAAACTACCTCATGAAGGAAAAGACCAAAAAGTCAGAAGATAAAGGGTTGGTTGCTACTTGGAGTGATACTGAGGATGACTGTTCTGATGAGTTTATGGATGAATGTCGTCATGTTATAGCCTTTGCTGCCACAACCAATAAGGTGATTGTGGAGAGTGCTAGTGACAGTGAGGATTCTTCTAATAATGAAATACCCAAGAAGATGACCCTTCAAGAAGCCTATGATAAATTATGCACTGAATTCATAAAATCTGAAAAGACTTCTCATCTTTGTAGAAAAGAGTTGAATAAGGTAAAAACTAAAAAAGCTAATCTGTTAGTCAAACTGGATGAGACTACAAGGTTAGTTGAGACTCTTGTTGTGGAGAATGCCTCATTAGAAGAGAAGATCAAGAATTTTGAGGTTGAGCTTAGTCAAGCTAAAACTCAAATAGAAAGAATGTCTAGTGCAAAGCTTGATGAGGTATTGAGTGCTCAAATGCCTAGTTCTAATAAGACTAGCTTAGGATATGTTGTTTCCTCTAACCCCTCCTCTTCCACAGCTTCTGGATCAAAAACTGTCTTTGTGCTCCAATCTAAGAAATGTGATAAAGGTATGAAATCCAAAATTGTTTTGGCTAATTCTAAATCCTTTGTTAGACCTCATGTTTGTCACCATTGTAGTGTTTCTGGACACATTCGTCTTAATTGCTTTAAGTTGTATCCTCATAAGCAATTGTCTAAACGGTCACAGATTTCCTCTCAAGGACCTACACCTTTGTTTGGAGAGTCATTAAAAGTTTTGTTTTTTTTTTTTTTTAACTCAATTTCAGGAGAATTTTAATTCTTCTATGTCTTTTAGTAGACATACTAAAACACGTGCCTTTTCAACTTCACAGCCAAAGACTCATGCTGTGTGGGTGAAAAAGGAGTCTAAGACTTAATTGGCTTTTTTGTTTGTCCTCTGCTTTAATTCTTTCTATCTAAAGTAGGATCCTTTTTGCTTGATTTCTTATCTGTTTTTGGAATCATACTTTCATGCATCTGTATTTTTCTATCATGCTTTCATGCATCTGCATCTTTCTTTTTGCTTTGATGTTGTTTGTCTGTTTTTGTTTGGTTGTTTAGTTTTTATTTTGTTTTGTTTTCAAAATAAAAATAAAAATAAAAATAATAAGAAAAATACAAAAACTGTGTGTGTTTTGTGTACCTTGGCACTTGTGTACCTTGAATGACCATTGAAATAAAGTTCTCTAAACTTTGTATCTTTTATAGCTTAAATGAGCATCTCTATGCACAATTAAGCAAGTGAGATTTGTGGCTCTTGTTTGTGATGAGTAAGATTAAGTTATCTCTTGGACTTAACACTCGTATCACTCTTTTTGACGTGTAGGACTAAAAAATCCTAAGAGAAAGGCATCTACATGCTTTGGCAAAAGAAAAGTGCAGTGTCAATGACATTTGTGTGCTTCGGCATAGCAAAATTGGAATGTCAAATTTCAATGGGTATTTCTTTTCTCTCTCATATGCCCATGCATGATATGCTAAAATAAAAGAAAATATGCAAAGAAAATAAAAAGCAAAAAGATAAAAAATGCTTTAAATATGATTGTAAGCATGTATTCTAGGAGATATGGGAGTTATAGGATGTACCTCGGAGGTGATAGTCCCCATCAAACAGTTATAATTGTGTGTGAGTTCAAGTGATTTTCTCATATCTCAAATCGTCATAACATGTATACACATATGCAATTTTGCGATGTTTTTCACACACAACACGCAATATTCTTTGCCACTTTTGATACATGTGCAGGTACAATATGATTTGACTATCATAAGGTTTTACATGTGTTAATATATGCTCACTAAACTGTCTTAACTCATTTTTGAAATATAAAATTGGTTAGACTTGTTTAGTGTGTGTGTTTTGAATCCATGTGTTTTTCACATGTTTTGCATTTTTCTTTTATCTTGTCATCCATAACATTTACATTCATGCATTTTTATGGATTCTTTGTACCTCCTTGATCATCCTTGATTATCTTTATATTTCTCGAGTGAAGCTTTCTAGCTTCTTGTACCCTTTGTCAATCATGATAAAAAGGGGGGAGAAATTGTGAAGAATATGTGGTTTCTTTTTAAGATTCTACATGTTAAGGGGAGAAATACATGCCCTTGTAAGGGGGTGTTGTATTTCATCTTGTTATAGGGAGTGCTTACCTCCTTCTTCTTCTACCTTGGGTCATGTGAGCATGTTTACATACATTGTGTTTATCTTTGATATATATGTAATGATGTATGTCTTCTTCACCTACCTCTACATGTGTTGTTTCTTTTCTCTCTTTATACATATATTTCTTTACCTGTATGCAATCTATTATTTCTGTTTCACACAAAAATGCCTTAATAAGTTTTGTTTAAAGTGTTTCAGAAATACAAGTTGTCAAAGTCTGCTTGTCATAAACTCTCTTCTTACAAAATTTTTCAAGAGTTTGTGTTACGATAGATTTTATTGTATTCAACAAGTGAATATGAGTTGAGTGATTTATGACTTCTTTCATATGTTCATTTGTTTGTTGTAGTTTTGTCACAGATTGCCAAATGGGGAGATTGTTAGGACATATGTGATTCATATTAGGAACATATATCAATATTTATGTAGTTGACTAATCCTTTAATAAAACGCACTTTACTTGTATGTTGGTAGATCTAGGATGTGTTTAATACTTCAAAAAACCTTGTTTTTTTTCAAGTTCAAATGTTAAAGTCATGCAAGTCTGTTCAAGAATCAAGTGAGAAAGTGCTAAATTTTAAATCTCGATAGTTTCTCGATACCTGGTTATCTGTCGAGCTCTTTAGCTGATTCTTATCGCAATCTCGACACCTTCTCGATAGCTGTATCTGTTGAGATTCATTAAAGTTCGACACCTTCTCGACACCTGCTCGACACCTGCTATCTGTCGAGGTTATGGGAATTCAGAGTTCTGTTTTTGGGCCAGACTTATGTATATATGTAAATTTTCTTTTCTCACAACCCTAGACCTATATAAGGCTTATTTTAAAGGCTGTCACATAAGAGAATATAAGGAGAACACAAGAAAAAGGTAACTGATGTCTTATTCTCTCTAAAAGAAGTTATGCGTCTTTACACCTTAGGGTTTTGTAACCAAGTGTTGCTTGATCTTCATTATTGATGAAGTGAAGAATTTTGCAACCAACATTCTTCTTCCTCAAGTTGGTGAGTGAGTCACGCACTAGGATTTGTGCAAAGGAGTTAATCACGTATTGGGATCCATGCATCATCAAAGAGTGGTATTCATATATTGAAGAGTTCAAAGGTTCTGAAGCGGTAGAAGGTTTTTGCTGTGAGTTCATCTACGGAGATTGTATAGTCTAGGGACAAAGTTTTTGTACTAGATTTTAAATTTTTCTTTACTATAGTGGATTGCTTTTTGGGAAGGTTTCCTCCATGTTTTTTACTGTGAAACTGGTTGGTTTCATTGGTTTTCCTGGGTCATCATATCTTGTCTTATTTATTTTTCCGCTGCATGATTTTGACATGATATTGATGTTTGTTTGTTTTAACAAGTTTGATTCATAATAAATCTAATTAACAACCTGAGTATAAAACTTGTTAATTCTATCAACCGGGGTCTAAATTTTCCTACAAGTGGTATCAAGGCAGGTACACTCTGATTGGATTAATTTCCTGAGTGTGATTCATTGTCTCCTGTTGTCATGGATAGATAACAATCTTTATTTATACCTCTTTTATTTAATGGAACTAATTATGCATACTGGAAAGTTTGTATGAAAGTTTTTTTGCAGGTTTTAGGTGAACAAGTATGGCAAGCTGTTGAAGTTGGCTGGATTAAGCCAAAGGAAGCACCGGTGGATTGGAATGATGCAACAATCATAGCAGCAAATTTCAACAATAGGGTCTTGAATGCTTTATTTTGTGAGGTGACCAATGAGGATTTCAAGAAAATATCATTTGCAGAAGTTGCCAAGGAAGCATGGACCATTCTTGAGACCACCTATGAAGGTACCAAGGCAATAAAGATTGTGAAACTTCAACTACTCACTAGTAGTTTTGAAGAAATAAGGATGAAGGAGGATGAGACATTTGATGAGTTCTATGCTAAACTCAATGATACTGTGAATTTTGCTTTCAATCTTGGCGAATTAATTGCAGAATCCAAAATTATTAGGAAAATCCTTAGGTCCTTACCTGAAAGATTCCATGCCAAGATCACTGCCATTAAAGAAGTCAAGGACATTGATCAAATTCCTTTAACTAAGCTTGTACGGAACCTTCAAACCTATGAGATGGGATTAGGCTCAATGGAAAAATGTGGAAAGAGTAAATACTTGGCTCTTAAGGGTATAGAGGAAGAGATTGAGGACTTTGAAAGTGAAGATAAAGATGAAGATGATGATGAGGATGAGGATCTAACCTTCATAACTGATGAGATTATCATGCTTCTTCAATTTAAAAAAAAGGATAAGGGCAAACCTCCTAGGAAATTTAAATCCTCTAGGAAGGGCAAGAATGAGAAACTCCTCATCCAATGCCATGAGTGCAAAGGTTTTGGTCATAGAAGGATAGAGTGTCCAAACTATTTCATAAAGGAAAAGACCAAGAAGACGGAAGATAAAGGGTTGGTTGTTACTTGGAGTAATACTCAAGATGACTCTTCTGATGAGTTTGTGGATGAATGTCGTCACATTATGGCTTTTGCTGCCACAATCGATAAGGTGATTGTGGAGAGTGCTAGTGACAGTAAGAATTCTTTTAATGATGAAGTACCCAAGAAGATGACCCTTCAAGAAGCCTATGATAAGCTATGCACTAAATTCATAAAATCTGAAAAGACTTCTTATCTTTGTAGAAAAGAGCTGAATGAGGTAAAAACTGAAAAAGCTGATCTGTTAGTCAAACTGGATAAGACTACAAGGTTAGTTGAGGCTCTTATTGTGGAGAACGCCTCATTAGAAGAGAAGATCAAGAATCTTGAGGTTAAGCTTAGTCAAGCTAGAACTCAAGTAGAAAGGATGTTTAGTGCAAAGCTTGATGAGGTATTGAGTACTCAAAAGCCTAGTTCTGATAAGACTGGCTTAGGATATGTTGTTTCCTCCAGCGCCTCCTCTTCCAAGCTTCTGGATCAAAGACTGTCTTTGTGCTCCAATCTAAGAAATGTGATAAAGGTATGAAATCCAAAACTGTTTTGGCTAATTCTAAATCTTTCGTTAGACCTCATGTTTGTCACAATTGTGGTTTTTCTAGACACATTCGTCCTAATTACTTTAAGTTGTATCCTCATAAGCAATTGTCTAAACGGTCACAGGTTTCCTCTCAAGGACCTACACCTTTGTTTAGAGAGTTATTAAAAGTTTTGTGTTTTTTAACTCAATTTTAGGAGAATTTTAATTCTTCTATGTCCTTTAGTAGACATACTAGGACATGTGCATTTTCATCTTCACGACCAAAGACTCGTGTTGTGTGGGTAAAAAAGGAGCCTAAGACTTAATTGTCTTTTTTGTTTGTCCTCTGCTTTAATTCTTTCTATCTAAAGTAGGACCATTTTTACTTGATTTCTTATTTGTTTTTGGAATCATACTTTCATGCATCTGCATTTTTCTATCATGCCTTCATGCATGTGCATCTTTTTTTTTGCTTTGATGTTGTTTGTCTGTTTTTGTTTGATTATTTAGTTTTTATTTTGTTTTGTTTTCAAAATAAAAATAAAAACAAAAAAAAAAAAAATACAAAAACAGTGTGTGTTTTGTGTACTTTGGCTCTTGTGTACCTTGGATGGCCATCGAAACTAAGTTTTCTAAACTTTGTATCTTTTATAACTTAGATGAGCATCTTTATGCACAGCTAAGCAATTGAGCTTTGTGGCGCTTATTTGTGATGAATAAGATTAAGTTATCTCTTGTACTTAACACTCGTATTACTCTTTTTGACGAGTAGGACTAGAAAATCCTAAAAGAAAGGCATAAATAACCATCTCACCATTGTTGCTCGCCAATCATGAAAAACATATGTATGCTTCAGCATAGGAAAAGTGCAGTGTCAATGACATTTGTGTGCTTTGGCATAGCAAAATTGGAATGTCAAATTTCAATGGGTATTTCTTTTCTCTCTCATATGCCCATGCATAATATCCTAAAATAAAAGAAAATATGCAAAGAAAATAAAAAGCAAAAAGATAAAAAATGCTTTAAATATGATTGTAAGTATGTATTCTAGGAGATGTGGGAGTTATACGATGTACCTCGGAGGTGATAGTCCCCATCAAATAGTTATGGTTGTGTGTGAGTTAAAGTGATTTTCTCATATCTCAAATCGTCATAACATGTATACACATATGCAATCTTGCGATGTTTTTCACACACAACACACAATTTTCTTTGCTACTTTTGATACATGTGCAAGTACAATGTGATTTGGCCATCACAAAGTTTTACATATGTTAATGTATGCTCACTAAACTGTCTTAACTCATTTTTAAAATATAAAATTGGTTAGACTTATTTATTGTGTGTGTGTTTTAGATCCATGTGTTTTTCACATGTTTTACATTTTTCTTTTATCTTGTCATCCGTAGCATCTTATTTCATTACATTTAAGCATTTTTATGGATTCTTTGTACCTTCTTGATCATCCTTGATCATCTTTATGTTTCTCGGGTGAAGCTTTTTAGCTTCTTGTACCCTTTGTCAATCATGACAAAAAGGGGGAAAAATTGTGAAGAATATGTGGTTTCTTTTTAAGATTCTACATATTAAGGGAAGAAATACATGCTCTTGTAAGGGAGAGTTGTGTTTCATCTTATTAGGAGGAGTGCTCACCTCCTTTTTCTTGTACCTTGGGTCATGTGACCATATTTACATACATTGTGCTTATCTTTGGTATATATGTAATGATGTATGTCTTCTTTACCTTCCTCTACATGTGTTGTTTCTTTTCTCTCTTTATACACATATTTCTTTACCTGTATGCAATTTATTATTTCTGTTTTACACAAAGATGCCTTGATGAGTTTTGTTTAAAGTGTTTCAGAAATACAGGTTGTCAAAGTCTACTTATCATAAACTCTCTTGTTGCAAAGTTTTTCAAGAGTTTGTGTTAGGATAGATTTTATTGTATTCAACAAGTAAATATGAGTTGAGTGATTTATGACTTCTCTCATATGTTCATTTGTTTGTTGTGGTTTTGTCACGGATTGCCAAAGGGGAAAATTATTAGGACATATGTGATTTATATTAGGACCATATGTCAATATTTATGTAGTTGGCTAATCCTTTGACAAAATACACTTTACTTGTATTTGGGTAGATCTAGGACGTGTTTAATACTTCAAGAAATCTTGTTTCAAGTTCAAGTGTTAAAGCCATACAAGTCTGTTCAAGAATCAAGTGAGAAAATGCTAAATTTTAAATCTCAATAGCTTCTCGACACTTGGCTATCTATCGAGCTCTTCAACTAATTCTTATCGCAATCTTGACACCTGCTCGATAACTGTATCTGTTGAGATTCATTAAAACTCGACACCTGCTATCTGTTGAGGTTTCGGGAATTTAGATTTTTGTTTTTGGGCCAGGCTTATGTATATGTGTAGGGTTTTTTTTTCTCACAGTCTTAGACCTATATAAGGCTTATTTTAAAGGCTGTCACATAAGAGAATACAAGAAGAATACAAGCAAAAGGTGATCGATGCCTTATTCTCTCTAAAAGAAGCTATTACGTCTTTGCACCTTAGAGTTTTGTAGCCAATTGCTTTTTGATCTTCATTGTTGATGAAGTGAACTTTGCAGCTAACATTCTTCTTTCTCAAGTTGGTGAGTAAGTCATGTATTAGGATTCGTGCAAAGAAGTTAGTCACGTATTGGGATCCGTGCACCATTAAAGGGTGGCGTTTATATATGAGTTTAGAGATTCTGAAGCAGTAGAATGTTTCTGCTATGAGTTCATCTACGGGGATTGTATAGTCTAGGGACAAAGTTTTTGTACTAGATTTGAAACTTTTCTTTACTATAGTGGATTGCTTTTTGGGAAGGTTTCCCCCCATGTTTTTTACTGTGAAACTGGTTGCTTTCATTGGTTTTCCTGGATCATCACATCTTGTCTTATTTATTTTTCCGCTACATGATTTTGACATGATATTGATGTTTGTTTGTTTTAACAAGTTAAATTCATAATAAAGCTAATTAACAACTTGGGTTTAAAATTTATCAATTCTATCAACCAGGATCTAAATTTCCAAACATTTATCTCCCCAACTCAAATCAACACTTAAGGACAACACTTTTACAACAAGATTCTATAGCATTATAAGATTGTTTTAAACTCCTTTTTATATTATGTTCTTGCTAATTATTTGGGATATTATTTGTTGTATTAAAACTTATTTATCCACTAAAATATTTCCAACGTGATCAACCTAAACTAGATAAATATGGTGCATCTGATTTTAAGTAATTGGGTAAAAAAAGGCACCTATTTATTTATATGTTTTAATTTTGAGTTTTCGAACTATATATAATATAATGGGACTCTCTCAGTGTAACCTCCCCTCCCTCTAAAAAATAATTTAAAAAATCCCCTCTTGCTCATTGCAATTTGCAAGCTTGCGTCTTTTGCGGCAATCATTAGGGCAAATTAGTAGAACAAATCCAAAACTCCAAAATTTGGTCAGACTTTTAGACAAAGTTGACATTCGTATTTTACAAGTTAAAAAAATCCATTTAAAAAATCGTTATATTAATAACTTAAGAAATAAGTTATATTGGGCAATCTAGACTTAGAAGAAATAAGTTAAGGGTGGGGGAAGTGGCAGTGCGATCAACAGAGTTGCTGAAGAGGCACGGAAACAACTCCAGGAATTTGTCAACTCTCGGCCAAGCCCAAAGCTGAAGGTGAGGAAGACAAAAATTGTTTGGAAGCCACCAGACCTTAGTCAAGTAAAGATAAATTTTGATGGGGCAATGTTTGAGGAAATTAATGCAGCAGGGATTGGTGTTGTAGCTCGGAATGATAGAGGGGAGGTCTTAGCAGCGATTACTGGAAGGATTCCTATACCAGACTCGGTGGTGGTCTTCGAGACTTTGGCAGCCAGGCGTGCATTTCAATTTGCACTTGAAGTGGGCTTCCTCAACGCTGTTTTGGAAGAGATTCAGAAACATCCATCAAAGCCATTCGAAATCAGATTTCCTTGTACTCTCCTTTTGGTCATATTATTAGAGACATTTGGTCTTTTATTAGCTCTTTTCAGAGATATTCTTTCTCTCGTATATGTAGGCAAGATAACGCATTAGTAGATGCCATAGTTAAGTGGGCTAGGTTGTTTTCGCTTTTTCTAATTTGGATGGAGTCTGCTCCACCATACCTTTATAACTGTTATTTGGCTGACTTTCAAGCATTCCAATAAAGATGACCTGTTTCTCCAAAAAAAAAAAAAAATCTGATGGGCTTGTAAAATTGTAAGTATTCCAAGCCTTAATTATTTTTTTCAAATTAATTTAAGTATTCCCAACTTATTATGATAATAAAAAATGTCTTTCGGTTATTTATTTATTCTCTTGGGAATAAGGATAAAGCTTGATTAAAAACTAAAGGTGGCAAAATAAGCCAAAACTCATTTGCCTACCCAAATTTACCCACTCTAATTGAACCCAAATCTACCCAATTATTAGTTGGGTTAAATGGGCATCAACCCAATTAGACCCAATGATTATTGGGTTTTTACTAAAAACCCATTTGAACCCATTTAATCCAAAAACAATATTCCCAAATTCAATCCAGCCTTTTCCGTTTTTTTTTTTTTTTTTTTTTTTTTTTTTTTTTTTTTTTTTTTAAATCCGATTATTTTCTAGGGATTATTTTCTCAACAAACAATCATAGAAATCGGAAAAGTAAAGTAGAGAATTTTAGAACCTTGAGCAGCTCCCATTTCCTTCTCAACCTTAGCTTGCATTTCACGGAGAGTGGCAACTTCTTCTTCCATTTCCTTCAAACACTTCTTCATCTCATCCAGCTCTTGCAATCAATCCAATAATCAATTTTGGGTTTTGATGCAACCAAACGGTGATCGAAAACCGAACGCTAGGGATTGCTGGGCATTCTCTGGGGTTAGCTATGGCATTGCTTGCAGGAAAAAACATGGCCAAGAAGGGTCATTGGCCAAGATGAGTCCAAATCGAGGCTGGTGGCTGTGAATGGCGAGGAGCAAGTTGTAACACCAATTTTGTCCTCTTCGATCTAGGCTATCTCTCTTGATCTGAGTTTAGTTTATATTAGGTGGGTTTGATCGTTTTTTGGGTTTTGATTTGCTAAGCTAGTGTGATTTGGTGAGGGAGTAATAAAAAGATCCAAATTTTGGGTGGTTCATTCATTGTTTGGTTGCCAAGAAAGTGAGAGAAAATAGAAAAGAAAAGAAAAGAAAATATTTTTTTTATTTGGATTTTTAATATAATTGCTGATGTGGATGTGCTTATGTGGAATGTTTTAATCTCAAAAATGGAGACTAGAGAGAGTGGAAAAGGGAATCTAAGAAAGTGTTGGAGTTTTCACTTTAATGGCATTTTAGTAATTTTGATAATTGGATAATTAGGTGAATTAAGGTTTACTCATAATAATTGGGTTAGGTTAGATTTGGGTTAGAAGCAATTAATTAAATAGGTTTTAATGGATAAATGGTATGCCCAACCCAATTATGCCCACCCCAAACCCATCTATTTGACACCCCTATTAAAAACCAATACCAAAACATGCAACAACAAAGCTCAAAAAGCTTGATTAAAAACCAATAGCAAAACATGCAACAACAAAGCTCAGCAGTTGTGAAAGCTCTCCATTTCCATCTCCTTCACTAATGATCCAATAGAGAAGAGATGAGATAGGAACACGCCTCGAATCCTAGGAGTGAACAACTCACCCACCAAATTATTTGTGTATATATTTCACATCTTACTGGATAAGGTTAATCATTGGCTTCACACTTATAAAACGAACAATATTGTTAGAGAGATATAATTATTATTTTTTATTATAAATATATAATTATTTCACAAATTGCTATATAAGGTGATAAATTTTTATCGAAGAGAGTATTTTTACATGGTTTTATTATTGATTCAATTTTCATTATAAACCAATTGCACCTAACAACAATGTCAACAATTATTTTTATACATTTCTTACTAAATATTAGCTATTGTTTGCGAGTGTAGTTTTTATCTTTTTTAAATACGTTTATTTTACTTATTATGATTGTTTTTAGGGAAAATATATTCTTACTTTAACCTTATAGTTTAGAGGTTGTAAAAATTAAATCTAAGCTTGAAAAAATAAAAAATTTAACCCTACAATCAAATTTAATTAACACCACCCATTAACCACAAAATAGAGAGGAAAAATAAAGAAATAAACTTAAACTAATTCAATTAGATGATTGAGAGAGAGACATCGCCACATGCCGCCTACACCATCTGCCTCACCCACACGCCAAAAATAGTTCTTATTGTGACTATTTACTATTTAGTGTAATAAGAAAATCTCAAACTAGGAACCACGGGTGTGGCGATCTGGTTGCCGCACTCGTATCGTATCAGATGTACACTAGGGGACGCGGCATGCGGCCCTGGACACGGCTCCACGCGCATCCCCAATGGTTTTTTTTTTTTTTTTTTTTATTTATTTAATTTTACAACCGGCAGTTTCTTGGTGCTTCCTAGGTTCTCCCTTCTTCCCTCTCCTTCTAAATGTTCTCTCTCTTATTTGTGTATAGATGCTAAAAAAGGCTTCAAGGTAGCCACGTGTATGGTTAATAAATCATACACTAAAATATTTTATATAATAGAAGCTTCATGGTGGCCATGTGCGTAAATATTTTATATAAAAAAAATTAAAACTAAAACGTTTTATAGTAGTGTTATGAACATAATATTTTTACAACAATTTGTGGTAGCAAGTTGTTAATGGTTCTCATTTGGACTCACCGATAAGTTGTAATGTTAAATTGATTTCTTAATTGAAAAAAAATATTTTGATTTCTTTTCTCTTTTGGATAAGTTTTACTGTTGATCGAAAATATATATATATATATATATATATGTCAATTGCTTTTTTTATTTTGTTGATTTATTATGTAATGTTTATGCATTCATTTTATTGTTTACTATTATTTTTAAATTAATATATGTTAATGAAAAAAAATTGTTTATCAATATATTAAAAAAATATAAATAAAAATATATTTAATAATTAATTAATAAATATATTTCGCTGCACTCGTGTCTAATTTTTTTCAAAAATTGTCCTATCGTCGCACCAGAATCTGAGCAAGTGCTTCCTAGACCTCAAGTCAATGGATAATCCAATAAACTCATCAATAAATCAAAGTAAAAATGATTAAATGAAAAACACGGCGAGATGAGTGAATCACGAGAGAATGAATATAAAGAAAGAAATACTGAAATACACAGCAACACAGAAGTCGTTGCATTAAACAACATATAATCGTTACATTATCACACGTTTTCTTCTAATAACACAGCACACCTCGTAGCTTGCTTCATCAATACGAACAATCGCGGCTTCGCTGACTTGTACCTTTGTCATTCAGCGACGCACGACACATTGTTCTGCTTATCAAGAAGTGCATGCACTTTGTAACCCAATCAATAGACAATTAATAACCCAGGAAACCATCCCAACTGAAAGACAAATAAACCACTGAAGCAAAGTCAATCTTGCATATGCTAACACTGCCAGAATATGTGTAATTTCAATAAAAGCCACCTGCAGTAACAGACTAACACCCACTGCCAACCAAAACAATGGGTTACGAGGGAAGTGCTCAACCACATTCATCTTCCTCACTTGTCTTGCATTAATAATGTTACAGACTTGGCAGAGGACAAAACTATTGAAGATAATGGTATTACTAACCTTCTTGTTAATGCCAATCATGGTTTGCCCTTTGAATTGCCATGTCACTGAGACGCCAGATTGATACAGAGCTTGGATGACAACGTTAGTCCACATGGTCATGTTGATAAGTGGTTCAGTTTGTCTCAATGGTGGCTTTTCCATCAGTTTCTTTGATGGTGGCTCTGTCAATAATCCAAGGCCACCAAGAAGAGTCACAACAAAGTTTGCCCAGGCTAATTGGATGGTTGTAATTGGAGAATATCCGAAAATCGTTGTTGTGATAAAGGTTATCAGCAACCCTGCTATATTCATGGTGAGCTCAAGTTGCATATACTTGCAAATATTGTCATAAATACATCTTCCGCATCTAACAAGACTGACCAAGACACCGAGATTTCCATCCATGATGATGATGTCACAACTTTCTCTAACCATTTCACTGCTACAAGTCTGTATGGTGATCCTTACATCAGCTTCCTTTAGTGCTGGAATCACATTTGAACTAACTCCAACCATTGCTACGGTGTGACCTTTTTTCTTCAAACATTGCACTAGAAGGAGCTTGTCAGAAGGGATTAAACTTCCCATTAAGATGATTTTGTCCACTTCATCCATCCGCTTTTTGTTGGTGTAGTTTCGAAACTCTTTTGCCTCAAGCTTCAATTTATCTGCATTGGGAAGTAGTCCATACTCAGAAGCTATGTCCTCCAATATTGAGACGCTATCTTCTGAAATCAATATGATATTAACTCCAGCATTTATCCAAGCTTCTATTTCTCCTCTTGTCGAGTCCATGTCAACTTCCACTGGGTTTAGTGATCGCCAACCACTTTTGTCTATACATACAGTAGTGACTGAATTCATGGTGAGACAAGCCAAGGGTTCTTGAACAGTGGCCTTGCCAAATAGCATCTTCTTATTCCAATAAACAATGGCAAGAGTGACTACAAACGGAATCCCTTCTGTTACTCCAAACAGAAACGTAAGAATTGAACTTGATAACTTGGCGAACTTCCCATTTGGTGTCAAGAAAATATTCTTACTCTTATCCATGATCTCTTTACTTGCAATTGCTTTCCCCTTGAGGTCTGGGAGGTTTAAATGAAATCTTTTCTTTCGATGCTTAAAATGGAAGAACAACACTACGAGGTTGAGGATGGAGAGTAAAAGCCCTATAATTTGTGTGCCAGCGTTCAGCTTATCAAGTTGTGCTGGTAATGGGGTCTTGTTGAGGGCGCCATAGGTAACCTGGTTCGACAAATCACCCAATGTTGTGTTCATGCCCACTGATGTAACTAGCATGCGACCTTTTCCATCAATCACCTTTGGACCATAGAACAGAAATGGGTTCTCCTTATTAATGATGGAGTCAAGATCATCATCCAGTTTTATGTATTCACCAGATACTAGCAAACCATCAGCAGGGACTAGAGATCCCCACTCGAGGCATACTATGTCACCCAACAAAACATCTGAGATGAATACTTTCTGCGAGCTTCCCCCTCTAATGACCTCAACTTCCACTTGGTGCATTTCCGAAGTATTCTGCCTTCTTGACATCTGTCGTGAACGTTCGAGCCACAGTTCCCGTAAGGAATGAATAACCACAAGCACCATGATGAAAAGAATTGTGATGATACCTTTATGCCAATCTTTTGGGCTTTTCATAACGATCCCAAAGCCAAGTAACAGCATTGCATACACGAAGAGAAGAAAAACAATCCAATCATTGCGTGTTTTCAAGAATGATTTGAAGCAGCCTCGTGCAGGAGCCTGTGTTAGGGAGGGTGATGAATTAGCAATATCTGTGCGTTGAGTACATGGATCTTGCTTAAGACCAGGGATTCCCTTCTCTAAATTAGTACCTAGAGCCTCTGCAATTCTTTGGATGCCTCCAAACTTTTGTATTGAATCCAAGTTCTTCTCCTTTACCATCTTGGCAATATTTGCTTGTTGGAGTTTTACATCACAGATACAGTTGTCATTCTCACCATCCAAATTTACGATAATGGAGACTTGAGCTGATGCAGATGAGATTTCCAAATCCTGAGAAATAACAATAAAATGATATATTAGAGTTTTGCAAATAACATAATTATTTACAATACAATACAATACCAAAAAAAAAAAAACTGTGACCTAAGTCCTAACTCAATGAAATGGGTGTGTGCCATACTGCCATGTGTAACTCATTTGGAAGCAAAATGATGCGAAAATTTACAAAACATAGTTTCTATCTTTTCATGTTTTCTCTTCAAGAAAACATTTAATAACTCAAATCATCAAATATGCTAATTAATCCTTATGCTTACTATGTGAACTATTGTTTTCATTATCAAGTTAAAATCTGCATCTTATTTAGCCCAAAAGAATAAATAATCATAATCTGAAATTTGATTCGAAGATGCTAAACTTGACAATTCTAATTGAGAACTACCAGTCTATCACTACACTTTTTTGCATGGCAATGTTAGGGCAGCAATTCTTCTGGAAATAGAATATTAAAATAGCAATATAGTCTTTTATGTTCTTTTTCTTTTTTCTTTTCTTTTTTTTGGATACTATATTTGTTGATTATATAACCCTATTTTTTGGTGAAGAATTTGAGAAAAATAAAATAAATAAAACGACACACGCACTTTTTGATGTGAAATATAGCCAATATCCCACACTTTCACACCAAATATCTATATTTTACAAATGGTATGAAATAATGAAATATGATGTGGAAATATGTGAACACTATTGGGTGTAAAACAATAATTTTCTCGAAATATAACCCATGCTAGAATACTAAGTACTACTCACTATTCTCTAATGGCATGTTTGGATGTTTAAAAAAAGAAGGGGAGTAGAGTAGAGGGAATGAGAGTAATGTAATTACCTTGTTTGAAAGTTTTTTAAAGAATGAGGGGGAGGGGTTTGGAGGAGTTTGGAGGGGTTTGGACTCCCTCTAACCCCCCCAATTTTAATTCCTCCAAATTAGAGAGATTTGGAGGGGGAGTAGAGTACATAAACTATTGACCAAGTAAATTACCTAATTACCCTTATTATATTAACAAAATTACACAAGGGGAAGAGTTAATTACTCCCTTTCCTCTTACTAATTTTAAAAACATCCAAATAAGGTGGAGGTGAATCATTTTCCTCTACTCTTCTCCCCACTACTCTCCTTCCCTCTACTCCCCTCTACTCTCCTCCCTCTCTAAACTTCCAAATAAGCCATAAGTGTTTTTTTGGTCATGGACTAATTGCATGGGATGCTCTCATGTTAATAGTAAGATCAAATTGATTAAATGACCAAAATCTAAGGACACATTTGGTATATTAAATGGAGACCACAATAGCAATAATATTCTTTACTGATATAAAAGGTAATGTAATGAACAATTACATTTATAGTCATTTTTTTATACAACATTTCTGGTCATTTTGGAGAGAAGTAGTTTCTTGTCAATTTAAAAAATAACTATTTTTAAGAAACAACTATTCCCTAAAATAAAAATAGAACCGAATAATCGAATAATTATTTCACATAAATACTAATTCATTATAAGACCTATTAGAGCATAGCAAACATGCACCAAAAGTCAACATTACAAGTTACAAGTTGCATTTAAGATTTTATTTTCAATGTGTGATTAATCAAAGATCTTGCGATTAATTATAAATGAATATAGTTTCCATTTCTTGTTTATGAAAGGAAAGGTGACTAGAAATTTTGAGATGTTGTAAAGCGGAATTGTTACCATTAAAAAAAAAAAAAGGAATAATAATAAAAGCATTTTTTTACACATGCTTTTTCTTTAAACGGATGATGAGAGAAATACTTCATTGTATGCGTTGCTTTGTGCACCGCACACTAAAAAAATTATTAAAAAATAGTAATTGTCCTCCTTTATATATTAAAAACCAAATGGTATGATGCCAAAATATACAACTCTTTGACTATATAATGACTTGAGTTTTGAAATAGATGTAGACTGAATCTACTATGGACACTTATTTTGATTTAGGTCTGACCGAATATTTTGAATACAACCTAATGTTTTTCTAAGATTACGGGAAAAAGTAGCACTTCTTAACATTTCAGGTCGTATTTTAATATATATGGTAAAAACATGTACAAAAAAGTTCCAAAACACCTATAAAAAATAAAAATAATTAAAAAAAGAAAAAAGAAAAGGAGAAAAAGAACTTGAACGAGTTTAAAGCAAGGCAATGAGTCGAAATATGCCCCAAGATTTTCAAAGCAAGCCAATGACCATCATGTGATTGAGCCGAAGTATGCCCCAATATTTTCAAACAATAAGCCCGCTAAAAGAAACTAAAGGTATACTTTTTACCATATATAGATCCATGGGAGAGAAAATAGAAAACTTATACTTACTGCTTCTCCTGAGTCATCCTGGCTGATATTAGAAGTCCTTGAGGAAACTAGGTCTAGAGCAAGAGAACCCTGGTCAGCTTTATCTGCTCCTGGAGCTATACTGGCCATTGACAAGACCGTTTGTTGAGACTCTAGGTCTCCACCGTCGCCACCACTGACCTAAAATAAGACCCAAGATATGAGCTTTATTTTTCAGGTCATTAAAATTTTCATGAAATTCAGAGCAAGTCCTTCAAAGAGAATATTTCTACGAGTGTTGGAAAAAAAAAGTGCCTTAACACTTATTGTCAACCACTTCAATATGTTGTGATATTGGGCATGCTACTAGATTTATTCATATGCTCAAGCACAAGCAAACCAAAGATTCACTATTGATCACATACAGATCGACTCAAGTTCCAAGGGAAAAACATATATAGAAAACTTACTGCTCCTGTGTCATCTGGGCTGATATTACTGTAAAAGGAAATAGATGATTCATCTCCTCCTGGAGAGACCGTTTTCTGAGACTCAAGGAACTCATTTCTAGAGCTTTTGCTGGTTAGCATTACTTAGTTTGTCTGAATTAGGCTGGAAAAGACTCTTTCTGCAATAAGGAAAAAAAAATAAATAAATCAATAGGGTTAGCCTAAACAAAACAGCTATGAAGAAAAGAAAAAGATTGAAGAAATAAACTGTATATATTGATGGTGAAGAAAAAGAGCATCTAGCTCCCAAACTATTCTCATTAAGATAATAATAAGAAATGAAAGTTTTTTCAAGTGATTTAAAAGTAGCAACGTCGAAGGAATGAAAAAGAAAGGATGAAAACCGAGTAATTTGAAAGCAGCTTCGTCGAAGGAGAACGAGAACGAGAAAGAATTAAGAATGCTGGTGAGTGGTGAATGAATACTACAAGAAAAGAAGGAGAGGAAAGGAGATAGGATTTATGGGAAAGAGAGTTCGTACTTGAAAAGGAGAGAATGAAAAGAGAGCATTTAGAGATAGTAGAGCAAAGGGTGAAAGGTGAGCTTAAATAGAGGAGCTAGTTTAACAGCTCATTCATAGGATCCGTGCGGCGCAGAGAATTTGTTTTTGTGTTTTGTGTTTTTGTATATTTTTTATTTGAGTGTCCTAAGCCATCTACCCAAAAGAATGAGAGCACACGCAAGATTCTACATAATAGTAATCTCATTACACTGGCACGTTTGGTAGACTATAATAATACATTTTCTTATGGCATAATTATTCAATTGTTTGCTTATGTTTTTATTACAATGAATAGTTATTCTTTATGAATAGCTATTCTTCAAAATAAAAAATAAATATTCCTAATCAAAAATACTGAATATCTATTCTTTTACCTTAAGTAATAACCTTTTAAAAAATTTCCTAAAAAACCATTAGTTACCACATCTTCAAAAGGAAAAAAAATAAATTTTTCTTGTTGATAATTATTAGCTTTATTTTGAACACCCTAAAATAAGTGTATTTTAGAAAATTTAACTTTAAAATGATTTAATTACACCTTCTTTTTATATTCTACTAAATTGTGGATGTATATTTAGAATTTTATTCCTAAATGGTCACTAAACTATTGAATAGTAATATTTATTACATTCCAACTTAGAGCACGTTTGGTACACTGTAATGATTATTAAATGAAAATATGAATAAGTATTACAAGGAATACATTAAGTTGGAATATAATAAGTATTATTATTCATTAGTTTGGTGACAATTTATGAATAAAATCCTGAATATGCATCCACAATTTAGTAGAGTATAAAAATAATATGTAATTAAATCATTTCTACGTCAAATTTTTTAAAATACACTTATTTTAGAGTGTTCAAAATAGAGCTAATAATTAACAATAAGGAAAATTAATTTTCTTTCCTTTTGAAGATATGGCAACTAATGGCTTTTTAGGAAAAAAAAAATATTTTAAAAAGTTATTACATAAGGTGAAGAAATAGATATTCAGTACTTTTGATAAAGAATAATTATTCCTCATTTTGAAGAATAACTATTAATAAGGAATAACTATTCATAAGGAATAACTATTCATTATAATAAAAACATAACCAAACAACCGAATAGTTATGCCATAGAAATATTTATTATATTACAGTATCTATTACAATCTACTAAACATGCTCTTAATATATTATTTATAATACTTATTCTTATTTTTATGTAACAATTATTATAATGTATCAAACATGCTTTAAGTAAATGAAAAAAAGAAATAATATATTTTTTATTTGAGTGTCCTATCTGGGAGGTTTCTAAACCACCCTGATTGAAAAGAACGTGAAAATGATAAAAGAAATGATAAAATAAGGAGCTTTCAATGTAGTAAGGGGGACACGTGTTTCTTTCCAGATTACCTTTCATTTAACATTTAAATAAGGAGCTTTCTAAGAATTCCATTTACATCAATTAATTACAATTACAAAGTCTCTGTTCAAAGTTTAAGAAAATTTCTTTTTCTTTTTCTTTTTTCTTTCCTTTTATAGTATAAATCTTTCTAAGGCTCACCAGCTTTAGATGGTTAAGTCTTTGGCTTAGCTCAGCTAGTCAATATGTGACATTAAGAAATTAAGGAGAATGGTATTATTATTTCATCAAACTATAATCAATTTATCATTTGCCTTCGGCAGCTTCGTTAAACTAATGAATAATAATAAGGACAACCATTTCAAAACAATCTTATTTGAAAAATTATTAGTGGTAAGTAAAAAATGAAATGTCAATGGTGAACTCAGAAAAGAATTGGCTAACAAAGGATTGCTAACTAAAATTTGTTGTGAAATATTTTAAATATATATATATATATGAGAAGGTCTATAAACAAAATATTAAAAAAATACAACAAATTTGACACATATTTATGGAATTTTTAATGGTATGTAAAAATGTAATATTAATGGTTAGCTAAGATAAAAACCAATATAAGCTTAATTAACACATCAACTAGTGTCAGAAATGTTAATTAGCACAATTTTTTTTAAGAAACAAAACACACAAGAAAGAGGAAAAAAAAAGTTCTAACATAAAATCAAAACATAAACTCTAATAAATAATTATGATAACTTGTACAAGAAAGTTGTCAAAGTTTTTTGTATAAATGTATAATATTGCTCAAATCACGGGAACGTAGCACTTTGAGAACTAAAATCAAGTCAATGAAAGCATGTTGCCGACAGAGAGACATAATGGACCTTAAAAAAACGAGAAAACGAAGGTTTACGTACGCGTTTGGATTGCGGCTGACGGCTCGACGTAAAAACGAAGGTTTTCGTTTGCGTTTGAATTGCGGCTGGTCGTTGAGCATTTGCATTTTCCTTCCTCTTTTTGTCTGTTAGCGGAACCTACAGCAAAATTTCTATTGAAATTCAGGGCGGGCTCAAGTTATTCTGGAGCCTAAGGTAATAGTTTATACTTTAAATATTAATAGAATATTCATTAATTTTTAATTTTTTTATTTATTTAAAACTTATTTTTTAGAAAAAAATTACAAATTAAAATGAACTCATTGTATTATTCAATGACTATACAATTAAAATAAACACTATTTATTAAATGAAGTAACCAAATACTAAAAATTTGTGATTGAAAATTGTAATAAAGTTATATATTTGATATTTCTAAATAGAATGTGAGTATAAATTTATTTACTAGTGTAAGATTAATGAGTTTTTTTTTAACATTTATGTGTGAGAGATTAAATGATTGACCCTCAATAAAAATATTTTTCTTTAACACATGTAGCAACTTTTCCTCCTCTTCAAGTGTAAGTGATGCCGTAACAATCACTGGGAAAGTATAACTATCATCCAAAAATGCATATCGAAGATGCTCAGGTAATTGCTTTAACTCTGGAGTTGTAGTTTGTTGCACTTTTTCTATAGAAATTACAGAATCTGTCTTTGCTACCATTGGCTCTGGCCTCTCCACTTCATTGCTAAGTGATGTAACCTGCTGCAATGCTCCCAAGGCAAATACATAGTGGAGAATTTCTTCACTAACAAAAGGTAAATCAAATTCACAAACAGCAGAGTTATTAAAATCATAAGCATGAGATGAAGTGGTGATACATTGTTCTAGGTGATTAGCCGGCATATCCTCTTGAAAGGCTTCTACTACACATTGCTCAATGACATCTACCCGAAAGCAAGTGTTTGGATCTTCTGGAAATTTCATGGCTTCGTAGATGTTGAACGTAACCTCTTCCTTGTTCACTCTCAATGTTAACTCACCTTTTCGACCATCCATTAAAGCCCTTCCCGTAGCCAAGAATGGTCGGCCAAGAATTAGTGGGACTTCTTGGTCTTCCTCCATATCTAACACCACAAAATCAGCAGGAAAAAAAAAAATTTATCCACCTTTACCAATACATCTTCTATGATTCCATGTGGATATTTGATGGATCAGTTTACTAGTTGCAAAGAGATGGTTGTTTGTTTCATCTCTCCAAGTCCCAATTTCCTATAAACAGAAAGTGGCATAAGATTAATGCCAACACCAAAATCACATAAAACTTTATCAAAAAATGAATTTCCAATAGTGCAAGGCAAAGTGAAACTCCCCAGATCTTTTAATTTTTGAGGTAATTTCTTTTGTAGAATGGCACTACATTCTTCAAAAAGCTTCACTGTTTCGAATTCCTCGAACCTTCTCTTCTTGGAAATGATGTCCTTCAGGATTTTGGCATAATTTGGCATTTGTTCCAAGACATCTGCAAAAGGAATATTTATGAGAATTTTCTTAAAAATATCCAAAAACTTAGAAAATTGCTTATCTAATTTTTGTTTTTGAAAACGTTGAGGATAAGAAAGTGGAGTAGAGAGAATAGGAGGATTGTCAGGAAATGAAATTAATGGAGGCATGTCAGTCTCTCTTAGTGTATCATCAACAATCTCCTCTTCTTCTACTTTATTATTGCTTTGGCCATTGTTTGGAGCTGTAGGGGTGGACTCGATTTCCTTTGATGGTGACCTCTCAATTTCTCTTCCACTCCTAAGTGTAATGGCCTTGCATTGTTCCTTTGGATTCACTTCTGTGTTGTTAGGAAAAGTTCCTCTTTGTTGGGCATTGATGGTTGTGGCTAGTTGCCCATTTTGCACTTCAAGATTCTTCATGGTGGCTCCTATATTGCTACAATGAGTCTCAATGTTATCCAACCGTGAATCACTCTTTTTAAACCTTGCTTTGGTCTCCTCAACAAAGGAAACCATGGCATCCTCAACTGACATCTTCTTCTCGCTTTGTTGACCATCAAACCCTGGAGGATGTTGCAGCACATTCTTTGTATTTCCATAAGAAAAATTATCATGATTTCAAAGCCCTGGATGGTAGTAATTTGGCATAGGATTACCACGATAGTTGTAATTCCGATTGTTGATGTATTAAACCTGTTTTTGACTTGCTTCATTCATCTAAACTGTCATACTTGAAGCTGTAACATATTCTGCACTTTGTGGTATTCTATGAGTTGTCAAGGCTGAAACCTCATGAGATAGAGAAGCAACTTGAGCTGAAAGAGCAGCAAACGGCTCCAATTCATGAATCCCAGCAACTTTCTTAGCCATAGTTCTTTTAGTTGGCCATTGATAGTTGTTTGAGGCCATTTCTTCCAAAAGAGAAGTACCACTCTCTACTGTCTTTGACATCAAAGTTCCACCAGAAGCAGCATCGACTATGGTTCTAGTTTGCCCATTTAACCCATTATAGAACATCTGAACTTGCAACCAATCCGGCAATCCATGCTGAGGGCAACGCCAAATCAAATCTTTATACCTTTCCAATGCTTCATAGAGTGACTCAAAATCATTTTGCTTGAATTGACCAATGTCACTCCTGAGTTAGGCTGTTTTTGCAAGTGGAAAGAATTTAGCAAGAAACTTTTCTACCATATCCTGCCAACTAGTAATGCTTCCCAGTTGTAGAGATTGTAGCCAACCTCTAGCCTTGTCCCTCAAAGAAAAAGGAAACAATCTTAGTCTAATGGTGTCTTCAGTAACACCATTCATCTTTACAGTGTCGCAAATCTCCAAAAACATCGCCAAATGAATATTGGGATCATCAAGTGGTGATCCACTAAATTGGGCTTGTTGCACCATGCTTATCAACGCCGATTTAAGCTCAAAATTGTTGTCATTAATGGTCTGGTGTCTTACACCTGAGTAATTGTCATTCGCAATTGGCCTTACATAATCCTTCGAGGTGCATGGCTGTGCATTCTGTTCTCCGTCAGCCATGGCTAGTGCTTTCTTCTTTCTTTGTGATCTTAAAGTTCTTTCAATCTCTGGATCAAAAGGAATAATGTTTCGAGTTCTAGCACGGTGCATCCAACATTAAAAACACACCTAGAGAAAGAAAAAATACATGAATATAAATAAATGAAATAAAATACAATTCTAAATTAAAACCAAGATTACTTTGTATCGATATTGGCAAAAATAAGAAGAAATCAATCCCCAGCAACGGTACCAAAAACTTGGTCGGTGCAAAACTGCAAGTGCATAGTATCGTAGTTTTATAGTAAAGTGATGAGAAGAGTATCGTCCTCAGGGATTGGTCACTTACTTTTGACAAATACCAAAATTATGCTAATCTCGATTTTATCTAGAGAAGTCACTAAGGTTTTTGTAATTGGAATTTAAAATAAAATCAATTTAAAGAAAATGTGCAGAGGAAAAGAAAGATGTTGTTCGAAGATCAAATTAATGGGAAGAAACTTCTAGGAAATTGATTTCACCTAATTCCTCATTATGCTTTACTCATCTAGCTAATTGAATTTAATTCTCTCTGTTTGTTAGTAATCTCCACACTCGTCCAAAAGCTTCTTTCGACAGTCAATTGGAAACATTCTTGTTTATCATTTTACACAAGAGTATGCAATTTAATAAAGCAAGAAAGCATTAAGACCAACGATTTTAATACTACATAGGTTCATACAAGTCTTTCGATTTCTATATTTACCTATGCTGAAATATTCAAGATCTATCCTATAATTCCCTCTTCAAACAGCAAATCACAAGATCAAAATCAGCTAATTAATGGCCAGTTAATTAGAAGCAATAAACTCAGAATAAGTCAGACAAACATGAAAAAAAATTAATTCAAATTAACATAAAAAAGCAAGCATAGTTTGGAACTAGATTACATCATTTTCCTAGAATAAAGAAAATTTAGTTTATGCTAAAAATTAAATTCAACATAAATGAATTCACCATAATTTTTCTGAGAAGATTTGAAGGAAAAAATAAACTCAAAAAAAAATCTGCTTCAGCGTTTCTTGTTTCAGCCTTTTTCTCTTTCAGTTTCAGCGTCTCCTTTTTTAAGTTTCAGCTCCTCCTTCCTTTTGTTTTAGCTCCAAATTTTTTTTTTTTTTTTGGTTCAGCCTCCCTTCTTTTTAGTTCAATTTAGCGCCTCCCTTTTCTTTTCAGACATGTTGCCCTTTTTTCTTTTAGACGTGTTGCCCTTTTTCAGCCCAAAACCTTCTTCTCTTCAGTCGAAAACCTTCCTCCTCCTTTCAGCCCAAAAGCAGTTCCTCTTTTCAGCCCAATATTTTCTTTTATTCAACCCAAAAACGTTGCTCCTTTCAGCCCAAAAGCAGTTCCTCTTTTTAGCCCAATATTTTCTCTAGCTGCTTCACATCTCTTTTATTTGAATAAATCTTTATTTTCTTCAAATCTGCAATAAAATTTAAATAACAATAATGAAGTCTAAAATCAACAAAAATAAATAAAATTAGACTAAAACTTAAAGTTGAGAAGTGATAATTTATGCTAAATTATGCAAGTTATCAGATATTAAAATTTACTGGAGGTATTTTAGACATTACACAATAAAATATTTTAAAAATCATAAGATTTCATTAGAGTTTAACTGAGAGAACAATAATATGAAAAAAAAAAATGCTATTTTCCAAAATATTAAGGGAAAAATTACTTGATTTTAAAATTTAAAGTTGAATTTATTCAACTATGTGTTGACTTTATTCCATATCACATTTGCTTGTAATTCAGCATTTAAAAATCTTGTACTTAGGTGGGAATGATGCAAAGGTTGTGTGTGAGAGAGGGTGAAGAATTGATCAAGTGTGTGCATCAAGATGCAACTCACGACTAGATCTCATGACTAACTCGCGAGTGGTGACTTGCCAGAATGTAACACACATGTGGAGCATGCAGAAAGTTGAAGGATGAGGACAACTAGATCACTACAGGACAAAAAGTACAGTCTGGCCAGTTTGGTAACTGGCGACTAGAACTCGCGACTCATCCCAATTGCGAAGTGAGTTGCTAGTGCACTCTGTTTTGCTGAAAACTAACTTTTCACGCTCCATCTCATTCCCTACTATAAATACCCTTATACCCATGAAATGTAGAGAGTTTCTAAAGAGAATTTTGAGAAAGAAACTCTAGAGAACAACAAGATTGATTCGTCCACAATCTTATACATTTGATTCTCTAAATTCCTCTACTCTCATCCTCTTCATTGTCATGCACAAGAGAGGATCTTAAACCAAATATTTACCTCACCAAATTCATAGCAATGAGAAGGTTCTTGGTGTTTGGGAAGTAGTTCAAGAGAGAACCAATTCACATTGGTTGATGCAATGGGCTAATTGCGAGATCCAGTAAGCTAGAGAAGATAAGGTTAGGCGTAACCCTGTTGAAGCAAAAAGCTTGGAGGGCTTAGATACATTGGGTAGATTAGGCTTAAAGGGTTTGTTGTTATTCATGTATCCCAACTGATTTTCTAGTGGATCATTTATTGCTTGGAGGGTGGCGGAAAGGTTTTTTGTTGTGTTCTTTAGTTTCCTCTTCGATAACACGTGCCAATGTTATCTTATGTTTGCTTCTCTTTATCCCTTACTCTTTGCTTTTAATTATTGTTGAGTTGTGATTAAAATATGGCTTAGAGTAGTTTACATATTTGGGTATTGCTTATATTTCATATTCCACATATACATTGTTTGAATATAAGCTTGTATTGGATAATTTGTATTTAGGGATCTAAACATTCACAAATGTTTTACACACTAAGTGAGTTTTCAATTGGTATTAAAGCAAGTACACTTTGATGGATTTCTATATCCTTAGTGTGATCCTAGACTCTTTATAGCTATGGATGACGCTATGGAAAAGGCCATATTGAATTGTGGTGTAAATGTTTATGATAATGACTATGAGTATTTTTAAAGATTGTCCTAACAATGAACTCCTAGAGTTTAAAAAAAAAAAAAACATGCTAGAATGTTTGTTCATATACTAAAGTATCTTGAACACAAGAACCTTGTCTTACACAATAGTCTATGTGAGTCAAATTCATTGATTGAGAAGTATAAAAGAAGAAATAGAATATTATGTGACAAGGTTGATCACCTTAAAAAGAGAATCCAATCTAGTAAGAGAATAGAAAATGAAGATGATTTTCTTTTTAAAGGTCAAGAGTGCTTATCTCATGTTTGCTTGTTTGTGCACACTTTAAAAGTATTCAATTCTTGTTTATGATATCTTGATAGTAGATGCTCTCGTCATATGACAAGAGATAAATCACTATTTAAGTCTCTCAAAGAGAAGGTTGGTGACTATGTAACATTTGTGGATGGAAGCCATGCTCAAGTTCCTGGCAATGGGACTATTGAGATACTGGGGCTACCTCTATTGAAAGATGTTCTATATATCAAAGGGTTTAAGGCAAATCTCTTGAGCATCACTCAAATATGTGATGAGAACTTTCTTGTTCAATTCTCAAAGAAGTGGTATGTGATCATAAATGAAGTAGGGATTCAAGTCTTGGAGGGATATAGAACTACCGACAATTGTTATGGAGTAGTTTCGACACCAAATATCTCTTGTAGGAGTGCCCAAGTCGATGTGTTGGAACTTTGGCATCAAAGATTCGGTCATGCAAACTTCAAACAAGTGGCGAAAGTGTTCAAACTTGAAGTTGTTGTGGGGCTTCCAAAATTTGGAAAGGTGGAGAAGACCATTTGTGGCGCTTGTCAAATGGGAAAACAAACAAACACGAATCATCAGAAGGTGAATGTGATCTCTACATCACGTTGCTTAGAGCTTCTCCATGTTGATTTAGTGGGGCCCACAAGAATAGAAAGCTTAGGAGGAAAATGGTATATTATGGTCATTGTCGATGATTTCTAAAGATACACATGGATGGAATTTCTTAGAGAGAAATCGGAAGCATGTGAGAAGATGGAGAACCTTTGTAAGAGGCTTCAAAATGAGAAAGGTGTACCAATTGTCAAGATAAGAAGTGACCATGGCAAGGAGTTTGAAAATGCAATATTTGAGTCTTTTTGTGAGAAGAATGGGATCAAGAAAGAGTTTTCAGCTCCTAAAACTCCACAAAAAAATGGGGTGGTTGAAAGGAAGAACTGAGTGATTCAAGAAATGGCAATAGTTGTGCTACCCAACAAGCAAATTCCTCAAAAGTTTTGGAGGGAAGCCGTGAACACCTCATGTCACATTGGTAATAGAATATTCTTTCGAGCGGGAACAAAGAAGACCACATATGAAATTTGGAATGAGAAGAAGCCAAAAGTGAAATACTTCTTGGGAGTAAGTGTTACATTCTAAATGATCGGAAGAACCTTGAAAATTTTGATGCAAAAAGTCATGAAGGTATCTTTCTCGAGTACTCAACCACTAGTTAGGCATAAAGAGTCTTCAACAAGAGAACAAAAACAGTGATGGAGTCCATCAATGTGGTCATTGATGATGCCATAACAAAAGTAGCAAATCTAATACTATATATAATAGCAGAAGCCTTAAGGAGGTGCTGCCACGTTAGCAAAAAAAGCCCCTTAAAAAATTGACACATATATAACTTTAAGTTAAAAGAGCCACACATTGCATCATTTCAATAATCTTTAATTTCTAACTTTTACTTCTAAAGCACCGTTTGAAAGCATCTCACTATAAATTAAAAAAAATAAAAGACTCAAACCAAACGTTAGAAAAAAAAAAAAAAAAAAAAAAAGCATTTGCTATTTCCATTCGTTAAACACAAGCCGCCTAAAAGAAAAACCCTTCCTTGCCGATCTGCTTTGCTGCCCCATATTCTGTTTCCTCTCTACAACAGAGTGCAAACTTGCCCACTTGGATTTCTGCCACCAAGTTAGTTTAGAGTCGCAAGAGAACGATCGTTACATCGTTTGAAGATTCTTTTAATAATCGTTTGGAATAAGCCATTACAGAAGGAGAGAGGATGATAGAGAGATGGTAAGTCTGAATAAGCAGTTTTATCATCTCCGTTAAGGCCTTCGCCCATAAATTCTGTTTTAATTTTACAAATTGGGGTTTTTTATTGGGAGAATCATTTGGGCGTTATTTATGATTCAGGTATTTTGGTTTGATCGATTGTGATTTAGGTTTTTTGGTTGGGAGTAGTTTTGTTTAATATATGTAGATAGACGGGTTAGATTTGGTTTAATCTCTTACCCTATTGCTTCTTTAGGTTTGCTGTCAATTTAGGGATTTGAAATCAGGGAAACAACCTAGAAGATCAAATTCTAAATGAATTGTTATTAGGAATTTTCAGGTTCTAGGTTTTGTATCAAATTCTAACTGAATTGTTATTAGGAATTTTCTGTTTCTGGGTTTTGTTCCTTTGCTTTCATAAATTTCAGTTTCATATTTTGTTTTATTTTGTTTTTGCCTATTTGGGTTGCATTCATTTTGGGTATCTGTTTAAAATCAATATGCATAACTTTTTATTTATGTTATTTTTTTTTACAATTGGTATTTATTTCATTCCTTCTTTCTATGTTTTTGTTTCTGATGTTCTCTTTGTTCATTTTTGTCAAGTTATTTGAGTGCTTTTTATTAAAAAATTAAAATAAAATTTAATTTTTTTCCCTGTAGTTGCGATACATAGGCTACAGTTTACAGATCATAGTGATTAAGGCATTGCATTAGAACGAGTACCAAATATTTTGAAAGGTAAGCTTTTACCAATGTTAACTTTTAAAAACCCACACCGGTTCAGTATGCAACCAGTCTATCTGCATTCTTTTTTTGTTATGCTCTTTTTCCTCTATAGGAAGAAACCCAGTGACGCTTGATGAGAAAGATTAGAGGCCTTCCTTCACTTGCTTGCCACCACTAGTTAGCCAGCGAAACCACTACCGATATAACTGATTTCTTTCTTTTTTCCCTTTCAATTGTACTGCTTTGGATTTTATTTCTTAATCTTCTTCTCCTTTTCTATTATAAAGTGACTTGGGGAATTGAACCTTTAATTAGCAATAGTTGGATTTGAAATAAACTCATTCTATTTTGTAGAATAGGTTAGGTGATTACGTTGGTTGTCATTACTCATTAGGATGTTATTATCTCATTAACCAATTGTTTTGCCTATTTTAATTCTAATTAGTTTGCTATTTGAATTATTTTCAATTGAATGTTATCCATATCATGGCTGTATTTATATGGAAAAGTATAGAAATAAAGATCATTAGAAAAATTAAACCAACACTATGTCTTTTCTCTCATTAAGGAGATTAGACATCTCAAATTGACTAAAATCCTCTGTTCTTTTCGGTTGCTAAGGAAATTTTGCATGCAGGTTACTCATTTGTAGTCAACGGATAATTTTGATAGAAGAGGTACTGTACTTTGTTCTAATTTACTGTTGGTAAATGTATGATATAATACATAAAGTTGTTAATCTAAGCATTTTTTATATTCTCTTTTATTGTGTCTTCATCATCATTGTTGCTGATGATGCATATTACAAGCCAGTACCCATTTTCTTTCTATTTTCATTGGTGGATAGGATTTTCTTTTTTGTGAATTTATGGTTTTCATTTGGTAAAAGTTTGGGTTCTAATTATTACCAAAATGAGAGGGTGAAAAACTATTCTCTTTCTTTGAATAGTGATCACCTTAATTTGCAAAAGAAACTCTAAATTCCACTATTGGCTACAACATGCTAAATCTTCTAATTGTTGATGTATGCTACAAGATCTCATGTTACTTCATTGGTAGATAGGATTTTATTTTTGGAGAATTTATGTATTTCATTTGGTATAAGTTTGGGCTTTAAGTTTTCCAAAAAAAATTTGATTTAAAACTGTTCTCTTTCTTTGTATTTGTTTTCAATACTATCAGATTTTTTGGTAATTGTATTGTCAAAGTTATTCATATGTTTTTATATTTTAATCTGCAATTACCAGTACTATTTAGTGCCTATGATTATGTTTGATGATAAGTTAGAATTAAAGCTTTTAATATTGAATGTAAATGTCTAACTTTATATAGGTTCTCGAAAAATATAATTGGGAAACTTTTTTACAACAATGGAGAGGGGAATTTGAACTCTTTATTTAAATTTGTTTTCAATACTATCAGATTTTTTTGGTAATTGTATTGTCAAAGTTATTCATATGTTTTTATATTTTAATCTGCAATTACTAGTTCTATTTAGTGCCTATGATTATGTTTGATGATAAGTTAGAATTAAAGCTTTTAATTTTGAATGTAAAAGTCTAACTTTATATAGGTTCTCAAAAAATATAATTGGGAAACTTTTTTACAACAATGGAGAGGGGAATTTGAACCATGTTTATCCTATAAATTAAAGCAACTACCTTATGCAATAAACATATAAATATAATGTATTTTGGCTAAATTTTGATGCGTTTCGGGATGATACAATTATGTAATTTGATTTATGTTATCAAGATGTAATCTACAATTTTACATTGAAATTTTATTGATAATGTTCTACTCATGCCAAAAGAATATGTTCTACAAAGTGCAAAGGAAGATATTAATGTGGAGAAGGTTTTCAAAAGCAAGGGATATTAAATGAAGGCTTGCTGATACTAATTCCAAGATTGAGGTATGTGCGCATTAATAACTTGCTCCATCAGTAATTTGACAATTTCAAGCACACTTTGCAATTTGGTGTTGGTATATAGTGTGTCATATTGTTAGATGAGTAGCCTACATTAAACTTAGAATTTTTCAATATTTACCCAACATTAATATCTAATTATGAAATTCTATTAAATGAACATGTCCTAAATGGATTATATGGTTATTTTGTAATCCATTCTAAATTTTGAAATAGTCCATATTTAAAATAAATAAAAAGCAATTTAACGTACTTATCAATGGATAGGCGTTGCTGCTGTGGGTTTGTTGATCATTGATTGCAACTTTAAAAGAAAAGTTTCTCTGACCTAGAGTCCTGGCAAAGCCAGACTTTCAGTCAGTAGAATCATGTTCCTCTAAGTAGGCTGTAGTCTCCTTACATAACTTTGTTGCGTTGAGGGCTTGTTGTTTTGTGGGGTCAAGGAACAGTGTAAGACATGGATTCATTAACCAAAGATTGGAGCCGTTTGTCTCTTTTGGAGCAAGAAGTGGACACTTTTGACTTTGAGAACCAAAACCTTAAGCCAGGATGCATGTTAGTAGTGAAATTTTTTACAAAGCGAGCACTCAGTATAGAAGCAGTGGCTTGCACTCTTCGCTCATTGTGGAGGACGAAGAAGCCATTCCATATCAAAGAAATCGGAAACCACCGTATGCTCTTTACTTTTGAGGACGAGTTGGATGCGGAACGAGTACTTCGTGGTGCGCCATGGAGCTTCAACAAATACCTGATTGCTCTTTGTCGATATGAAACTGATCAGTCCATTAGAGAAATTCAGTTTGATACGACAATATTTTAGGTTCAAGTTCATGATCTGCCGGCGCAACGAATGACGGTAGAAGCAGCAAAAGGTATTTGCCAATCTCTTGGGCGAGTCATTCACTATAGTGATGAAGACGAGGCTGACAGCGGGGAGTTTATGAGAGTGCAAGTCAAGATCAACATCACTAAACCATTAATCCGAGGAAGAAGGGTGCGGTTTGGTCCTACCAATGAAGGCTGGGTTTCATTTTGTTACGAACGACTTCCAGTGTTCTGTTACTGGTATGGGAGGCTGACGCACGACGCTAAAGATTACGATGTCTAGATTCGCAGCAAGGGCACTCTCAACATCCAAAACCAACCTTTTGGGTAGTGGGTGAGGGCATTCCAACTTAACACATCAAGAAGGAAGATGATATCAGTGGCTGGGCAAGAAACACAACGAGGAGGTGACTCTTGAAACGACACAAACCAGCAAGCCCATGCACTACCGAATGGACAGCGGACATTACGCCACCAATAGAGTCTCGAGATGAGTGCATCACGAGAATGGAAAGTGCGGATTTTCAGGAATCTTCTAAAACTGAAAATCTGACAAGATTGGCAAAGATTTTCTCGGATAATTATAAATTCCAGGCGCATATCAAGGAGATTGATGAGGCCTTCAATAAAAACTCTAATTCTACTGCGTTGACTAATAATATTGATGATGATATTGATTGCAGGAACAGTGAAGGTGCTAACAAGGAATTGGCTAACAGTAAGAAAGGTGGGCCTATTCGGGTGGAGATGTTGGATCAAGGCCCAAGTACGAAGGCCATTGCATGTAGTGGGCCTCTGACCAATAGCCCAATTTTAAGAACATGGAAAAGAATTAATATAGGGCTGAAATTTGCAACTCCAGTTATTGAGGAGATCCATGCTGGGAGTAAAAGAAGAGCCCAAGACCATAAACAGAATGGGTTAGAGAATTCTTTAAAGAGGAAGAAAATGAACATGGAGGTGGCGGAAATAAGTAGGTTGATGGCTATGGAATTCAATGAAATGGTGGTGGCTACTTGGCAGCACCACCGAGGACAATGAATGCGTTAAGCTGGAACTGTCGGGAGCTTGGGAACCTCCGAACAATTCGAGCACTCCAGGAGGTTGATAGCCTCTGAAGATCCCAGCTTAGTTTTCCTTATGGAAACTAAGTTGTCCAAAGAAGATATGACTCGTAAAAAATACACGCTTGGATTCACGGAAGGTTTAGTAATGGGCAGCATTGGAAGTAAAGGAGGTTTGGCCTTACTGTGGAAGAAGGATGTTATGGTAGACGTTCAAACAATTGGCCCACGGCACATTGATGCTGAAGTAGGAGGCAATGACGGTTCAAGGAGATGGAGGTTTACAGGGTTCTATGGACAACCAAAGACAAGTAGAAGAGAGGAGACTTGGCAGATTCTCGAGAGGTTAAGAGCTTCAAATTCACTACCTTGGCTGTGTATAGGGGACTACAATGAAATACTGAGTGATGCTGAGAAAA
Organism: Quercus variabilis; assembly: GCA_030445155.1. Classification (NCBI taxonomy): domain Eukaryota; kingdom Viridiplantae; phylum Streptophyta; class Magnoliopsida; order Fagales; family Fagaceae; genus Quercus; species Quercus variabilis. Next base: position 72,555,581 of record CP129449.1, read on the forward strand.
TAGGTGGCAATCTGAGAGCACCAAAACAGAAGGAAAGGTTCAGAGAAGTAATGAATAGATGCCGTTTCAGAGACTTGGGCTATATGGGATCACGGTTTACTTGGAACAAGATTTTTACAAATGGAGACAGTTGGTGGGTAAGGCTTAATCGTGCCCTGGCCACCCCAGAATGGTTCTCCCAATTTGCAAACGCGAAGTTGCACCATCTGTCCACCACGGCTTCAGACCATTGCATGCTCGCTTTAAGGTGGGGTCAGAATGGGAGACGAAGGAGAGCTGATGCAAAACTCTTCCGATTCAAAGCCATGTGGCTCCGTGATCCTCGGTGCGAGGAAGTCATAAGTGATGCATAGGTGCAGGGCTTATGTACTCTCACAGGCTATCCATTGAAAAACTGCATTTCCTCGTGTCATGCTCAACTTACTCAATGGAATAATCATGAGTTTGGTCATGTTGGCGGCCATATTAATTTGCTGAAGAATAAACTACAGGTGCTTGAAGCTTTCCTATAGAATAACATAGACAATATTCGACAGGCCAAACTAGCCCTTAATTCTTGGCCAGACACAGAGGAGGAAATGTGGAAGCAAAGGTCTCGAAACAAGTATCTAAAGGAGGGAGACAGAAACACAAGCTTTTTCCATACAAAAGCTTCAAACAGAAAACAACGGAACTGGATTCAGGGATTGAAGGATGATAATGGCTTATGGTAGGAGGGGTTGGATGATATTGAGCATGTTGCTACGCAATATTTCTCCTCCTTGTTCACTTCTTCTCGGCCTGGTGAAATGACGGAGCTCCTTAACGCTGTTCTTCCTTTAGTCACAGATGCAATGAACCAACTCCTAGCCAGAGACTTCCAAGCTTCAGAGATAACACAAGCACTAAAGCAAATGCAACCCCATACTGCACCGGGACCTGATGGATTGCCCCCGCTATTTTACCAAAGGTTTTGGTCCTTTACCAGCAACTGTGTTATTCAAGCTGCCCTTGACTTCCTTAATCATGGTATTGTTCCTCCTGACTTTAATGACACCCATATTGTTCGGATTCCTAAGATTCATAATCCTCAGAAAATCCTTAGAAAATCACTGATTATAGACCCATTAGCTTATGTAATGTGGCTTACAAAATAGCCTCTAAAGTAGTAGCTAATAGATTTAAAAATGTACTATCCATTGTTGTCAGTGGAAACCAAAGTGCTTTCATAAAAGGGCACTTTATAACTGATAATGTTTTGGTCGTGTTTGAAACGATGCATCATATTAGCCAAAAAAAGACTGGAAAAGTGGGGGAGATGGCTCTAAAAATAGACTTGAGTAAGGCATATGATAGAGTAAAGTAGAAATGTTTGGAGACTATTATGGGTAAGATGGGTGTTCACCATAAAATGATTGGGGTGATTATGAGGTGTATATCTACTGTCACATATTTATCTTTATTAATGGGCAAACCCGAGGTAGAATTGTCCCCTCCAGGGGCCTTCACCAAGGGGACCCACTATCACCTTATTTATTTCTCTTTTGTGCAGAAGGTTTGTCCGCTTTACTTCATCATACAGCAGAACGACAAGCTATCCATGGAATTGCAGTATGCCAAAGAGCCCCAAGAATCTCCCACTTGTTTTTTGCTGATGATAGTTTGGTGTTTTGCCAAGCTACCCTTGAAGAATGCAATGAGCTCCAACGCATATTCACCCTTTATGAGGCTGCTTCGGGCCAGCAGCTTAATAAGGCCAAGACTGCTATATTCTTTAGCAAGAATACCCTACGTGCACTTCAAGAGGAGATCAAAAATAGATTTGGAGCCCAGGTCATCCGTCAACATGGAAAATATTTAGGTCTCCCATCCTTGGTGGGTAGATCCAAAAAGAATACTTTCAATAACCTTAAGGATAAGCTTAGGAAGAAGCTTTCAGGATGGAAAGAAAAGCTATTATCGAATGCAGGAAAGGAGATTCTAATAAAATCAGTAGCTCAAGCTATACCCTCATACACCATGAGTTGCTTTATGCTACCGGATTCACTATGCGATGAGCTAGCTGGGATGGCCCATAAATTTTGGTGGGGGCAAAATAATGGTGTGGACAAGATGGCTTGGCTTAGCTGGTAGAAGATGTGCACACCGAAGGAATATGGTGGGATGGGTTTTAGAGACCTAAGAGCATTCAACTTGGCTTTGCTAGCCAAGCAGGGGTGGTGGCTCCAAACTTGCACCAACACTCTATTTCACCGTGTGTTCCGAGTAAAATATTTTCCTCATGGAGACTTCCTTTCTGGATCTTTGGGAGTTAAGCCGTCTTATCTCTGGAGAAGCATATTCTCTGCTCAGCATATTGTCAAAAAAGGTAGTTGTTGGAGGATAGGAAATGGGGCAAAGGTGCAAGTTTAGGGTGACAAATGGCTTCCTATATCCTCTACATACCAAGTAGTCACACCGTATCCAGAAGTTGGTTCTGATGTGCTAGTGACCACCCTTATTGACCACCATAAAGGAGAGTGGAATTTGAAGGCCCTTCAACGCATTCTTATGCCTTTGGATGTAGAGTCTATCCTATCCATTGCTCTGAGTCCAACACTGCCTAAGACCGTATTATATGGGCTCTTACCTCTTCCGAAAAATTTTCGATGAAGTCAGCCTATAAGGTTGCCTTGCAAGAAAGGAGTGAGCAGTTATCTGAGGAAAGCTCTAATGCTGCGTGTATGAAAGAATTTTGGAAATTCATTTGGCGTTTGTGGGTCCCAAAAAAAATCCGGAATTTCACATGGCGGGCATGTAGAAATATCTTGCCCACAAAAGCTAACCTGTACCATCGTCAAGTAATGTAGGATAGCAAATGCGAGGTGTGTGGAAATGCTGAGGAAACAACAGGACACTTACTTTGGCAGTGTCATAGTGCTAAGGAGGTGTGGAATGAGGTGGGTCTTGCTAAAGATCACATCATGGATGGCTACCCTGAATTCTTGGATCTGCTGTGGTATGGTCGAAACGTTAAAAAATGGTCGGAAGAGGATATCGGGTTAATGGTCACGACTGCGTGGGGTATTTGGACAAGCCGGAATGAGGTCCGGCATAGGAGGAGTAGAAAGCTAGCCAGTGTCCTTGCTCGGTGGACAAAAAATTATTTGGAGGAATATTTAATAGCCAACCATGAGGTTCAGCCTTGCCATGAATCTGTGGAAGCAGTGTGGCAACCCCCTAAACCACCCTGGTACAAGGTGAACATGGACGATGAGACTTTTGAACAACAAAAGGAGGTCGGTATCGGAGTTGTTATCCGAGATCACCACAGCGTAGTTGTGGCAACATTGAGTAAGAAGTTGACAGCTCCACTAGGTGCTCTTGAGACGGAAGCTAAGGCCATGGAAGAAGCAATTGAGTTTGCTTGGAATATAGGTATCAGAGACTGTGTGTTCGAGAGTGATGCGCAAATAGTAACGAATGTCATGTTTCGTCTCACTAAACCACCTTCATCCATTGATAATATCATAGTTGGTGCAATGTCCCATCTTCACAAATTTCGGACTGTCCAGTTTTGTCATGTACAGCGCAGTGGAAATAAAGCAGCCCACGCTTTGGCACAATTTGCCAGAGGTGTGTCGTCCTTGCATGCATGGGTAGAAGAAACACCAATTTGTATTGAAAAATTGGTGACCCAGGATGTAACGTTTTTGTCATATTCTAAATAAAGTTGCTTTATTTCACACCAAAAAAAAAAAAAAAAAAAATTGGATAGGCGTTCACTAAAGGCCTCTAATAGGTAAATTGATTTCTTATTCTTATATGATTTATCTTCTCTAGTGTTGGAGCTTAAATACTCTAAAGCATTGAAAGAGAAAATCATGTAACTTATGCAATAGGTGATTGATGGAAGATGTGATTTGCAAATTGTCCCACTGTCTACATTTATGAATGTTGAGAAAGAAGACATTTGAGGTCTTCTACTTAGGCAATTGTACTATCGCATGCTATTTTAGAGCCATAATTTAAGACAAAAGTTTCATGAAAGTTTCATTTCATATTTGTTATACAAATTCCTTATTTAAAGCATTAACATTTTTATTTTATGTTTTAGTGTCAATAAAAGTGCCCTTTTTTTTTATAATATAATCTACGTTTTATTTGTCTACTTAAATAAGGAAAAAATTTTGTTTATTATTATTATTATTATTATTATTATTATTTATGGTAGTAGGTAGATGCCTTACAATTGGTAAACAGCTGAACATACATATACATTACCCTTATCAATTTTAGTATCTTCTACTTGGGTTTTTACCAAATTTTTCCTTTTTTTACTCTCTGATCTTCCATGGAAATTTGGCAACACCTTATTAAAAGATAAGAAAAATATGATTATATTCTAATAGATACTTTCCAATGTTTTTTTTTATTGGATTTTGTTTTTAAGTAAAATTTTGATTTAGAAATTTTTATTAGACATGTTTAAAGGAAAAAGAAATGATAAGAGCTATCTAACGCTCATTCATGTGATCTAGATTTTAGATGGTAGAACTAATTTCGCATATGTATGTGATCTTCATTTGGAATCGATTTAACATTAACATTTTATTCTAAATCTTCTGATATGTCTAGGTATGCAAAAAGATCCTCAATGGCTTGGTTGCTTATAATATTAGAACCATAAAGACTTTTAACAGAGAAAGCATGAAGTTCATAAACAAATGGTTAAACTATTTGACTCTTGGTTTATTTTAGGATTATAAATGTTATTTTGAGATATGAATCTAAATTTTTATGATGTTATGAAGAAAGGCTTTTGTTTTTCTTCTGCTGTAAGTTTAATTTTTTCCTGTTATTCAAATTATGTTATGAAGAAAGGCTTTTGTTTTTCTTCTGCTGTAAGTTTAATTTTTTCCTGTTATTCAAATTATGTTAATATATATTTTTTTGATGAAGTATTATTTACTTTTGATGATGTTATATAAAAAAAGAAGTGTACTTTTGATGATGCTATAAACAAACAACTAGCACAATTATAAAAATCCCATGCATTTGCACGAGTAATAAGCTAGTGATGATAATGGAGAAGGAACAAGCTTCAAAAAAGCTATTGTTAAGATTGAAGCCCAAGATGTTGAAACAGAAGAACATTTACCAGAAAGAGAATCTACTCCCGTGAATTCTAGAATATTGGAGACAAGATCATTGTCTAGATCCTTAAGCCCTCTCACCCCTCCAAAAGTTTATCCTCCTATCTCCCGGAATGATGAAGTGTCTGCCTCAAAGAAGCCATCATCTAGAGTGTTTAAAAATCATCTGGAAAGTAACATTATCGGTTCTTTAGATGAAGGTCTATGTCTTAGAAAAGGGAGCACACTTATTGTAAACCATGTGACTTATCATTGCTACCTTACCCAATTTGAGCCAAAAAGGGTAGAAGAAGCTTTTCAAGATGAGAATTGGGTGGAGTCAATGCATGAAGAACTGAATCAATTTGTGAGGAGTGACATATGGGAACTTGTCCCATGACCCACACTTATGTCATAGGCACCAAATGGATTTTAAAAAATAAAACCAATGAGGACAGTGAGATCAAGGTTACATTCAAGTGGAAGGTGTAGATTTTGATGAATCCTTTGCTCCTATAGCTAGACTTGAGTCTATTCGCATCATTTTGTCCAATGCATGTATTATGGATTTCAAACTCTACCAAATGGATGTGAAATGTGTCTTTTTCAATGGGTTCCTTAATCAAGAAGTCTTTGTTGAACAACCCAAAGGTTTCCAAGTTCATCACTTCCCGAATCATGTTTTGAGATTGAAGAAGGCACTCTATGGATTGAAACAAGCACCTAGAGCATGGTATGATCGACTTACAAATTATCTCTTGGATATATGATTTAAAAGAGGGTATGCCAACCAAACCTTGTTTCTGAAGAAAGATGAGAACTACCTTTTTGTAGATCAAGTGTATGTTGATGACATAGTGTTTAGAGCCACCATAGAAGCCCGTGCTATAGAATTTTTTGAAGAAATGAAGAAAGAATTCGAAATAAGTATGGTGGGGGAACTTACATTTTTCTTGGGTCTTCAAGTTAAACAAATGAAGGATAGTATATTCATCTCTCAAGAAAAATATGCTAGGAATGTTGTCAAGAAGTTTGGACTAGATTCCAAAAAGCATGCCTTCACTCCCATGAGTTCATCTACCAAGCTTAGTCTTGATTCTTCTAAGGTAGAAGTAAGTCCAAATTTGTATAGGAGCATCATTGGAAGTCTCTTATATCTCACTGCAAGCAAGCTGGACATTGCGTTTAGTATGGGAATATGTGCTCGTTATCAAGCAACTCCGAAGGAGTCTCACTTGATGGCTGTGAAGAGAATCATACGCTATATTAATGGCACTCCTGAGAAAGCACTTCGGGTGGATGTTTCTATCTCGGAAACAACCTTGTATCATGGATGAGTAAGAAGTAGGACTCGGTATCACTAAATACAGCTGAAGTCGAGTATATAGCTGCTAGGAGTTGTTGTACTTAACTTTTTTGGATGAAGAAACTTCTTCATGCCTATAGGATTCCTCAAGAAATGGTGAGTGTGTTTTGTGACAACACTAGTGCCATAAATCTTTCTAAGAATCCTATTCAATACTCAAAGTCCAAGCACATAAGGATTCACTATCACTTCATCCACACAGACAACCAAAAGGCAGACATCTTCATCAAACCTCTCGATGGTCCTCAGTTCGAATAGCTCCGTAAAACGATTAGTGTCAGTATCATTCCTTGAAGCTCATGGGTGTTGTGTGTCTTACATATCTATCTTGAATTGGTCTTAATTGAGTAAAGCACACACTACTTTGTTGGAAGCATGTTTGTATTGTTTTTGTTGTTTAAAAGCTTTGGTTGTTTGTGTTTTTTATCATTCTTTACTTGCTTTGTGTCAAAAATCCAAAAACACATAAAAAGTATAAAATCTAAAAAGTTTTATCGGCAATGTTGTGTATTGTCACATACATGTTTAGCCTTGTACCTTCGTACTCAGGGGTGTAGTCAAAAATTTTTACATGGAGGGGCCGATTTGAACCATGAAGGTTGAAATCAATGATGATGAGTATCATCATTGATGGTGCAAGGAAAACGTGCTTAGTTGTGTCTCGTCCATATGGCCGTCCATGACAAATTACAAAGCAGAGGAATGTCTTACACTCATCCCCCTCTTACCGTCCTTGATTGCACTCATCCTTCATTCACTCATCCATTGGTTGAAGTACTAGCAGTGAATCTTGTACGTCCTCAGTGATGGACGAACGAGGTTTATTTGAGTGGCAAACTCTTCCAAAAGCCAAGAGTCACGTTGTTGTGAACCAAGCCTTCTGTTGACTGTTGAACACCATTCTCGATAAGATAACTTCCATGGCAGTTATGAAAGTTATCTCTGAATCCTCCAAACTCTACAACAATAGGAAAAATAACTGTCATGCTAACACTATATAAAGGCCCTTCTACGCAGAGGTAAGGGAGAGACTTTTTTATTTTCTAGAAAAATTGGTGAAGTTTTTGAAGTACTTTCTTTTCTACTTCAATCTACTAACATTACTATCAGAGGATTCAAGACTGGCCACCACCGGTCTACTCTGATTTTCTTTGACTTTTGAGGACTCACCCTTCAAGATCATCAACGCCAAGGAACCTTTCAGCCCACTGATTTCCAAGGATACATCAATCATTGTATGGATAATCTATATTTTTAGGTTGATATTGACCTTCTTTGAGATAAGCTCATCGGATTTTATCTTGTTTGTTGATAGGGAATTCACATATTTGTTTACGTAATCTTATATCATGATCTATCTCTTCAGATTGAATTCTTGAACATTTGGAGGGGTCAGGGTATTCATCAAGCATTGAAGTATCAACATTTATTTCTACAGCCACATGTGTCCTAATTTCTGAATTGTTAACATCTTTTTTCTTAAAAAATATATCAATTATTTTTTCGTTTGCTCATAATTCTTTTAGCTTTAAGAATATGACTCAAAAATTAACCTGAAAGAAGTTTAAAAAAATAAAATTTTAATTAGTAATTTTTACTTAGCTATATGGATGTTATTCATACTCAAGATTAAAAAAAAAAAAAAAAATTCCACTATAATTTAAACATACAACCCATTTTTAATAATAACCCCTCAAACAAAAACAAAAATTAAACACACAAGTTTTGGTACACAATATAAACTAAATAATTTAACAACACCCATAGCCACATGATATCTAACTAATCAAAAATAGGTAATAAATCAAAACAATTTTACCTTAAAAGCTTTGTCTTCACAAAGTGCAAAGATGGTCACCCGTGTGGTAATGCCTACTGTCTCTGCCTGACTACCTCCAACTTTAGATCTTCCCTTCAAAACTCATCATAAACGATCTCTCCATGCCTTCAATCATGTATTTCTCTTAAAATCTATGAAAATATAAATAGCATATGAATATTTAGGTGTAGATAATTGAGAAAATAAATATATATAAAAAAAAAAAAAAAAACACTAAAAAGAGATGAATGTCTAATGCTAAGAAAGAGAAGAAAACTCACCAGTCACTAAGTAGTCACCAAGTTTCAAAACTAAAGCTAATGATGAAAGAAAAAATTGCTCAGAATTTTTTTTTTTTTTTGGACAGTATAGTGCAAATGAAAGTGTATCAAAGAAGACCAAACAAAAGAATAAGAAGTAAAGAAAGGGATTCCGTGGGTCAGTGGGTAGATTTTTTGAAATGAAAAGAAAGTGAAGTTTTGTTTTTAGTGTTTGGACTTGAGCGGGCCAGCTTGTTTTATTTGGAGTACATAAGGTAATAAGGCCTAAAACTAAAGCTCAACTTGAGAGAATATTTGAGCTGGGCTTAGGAGAATAGTTGAGAACTGGGCATTAAGGGGGCTAGCTGTCCAATATTGGGGGGCCCAATTTTTTTTCTACCTACTCTAATGGGAAAAAAAAAAAAATTTGCAAGGGTCGGGGCCCCCCCAAGCCACTATGTGGCTCCACCTCTGTTCGTACTAATAGCTTTGTACATTAATGAGCTTAGCTTGTTCTCTATGCACTTGTATCTTTGTGGAAAACATTTTGACATCTATGTGATTATTATAAATAGATCTTCAAACTTGTCATGACTGATTAGTAAATAGTTTTGTTAATCTTGAGATATGCATAGACTTGTGCCTAGATCTCTCGATACATAGCCAATTGCTTTCTTAGCACTTTGCTACCAGACCCGCATCACATGAGTCTGCAACAAGACCACAATTCATTTCAAACAACTAAAGAAAACCCCAAATTGAACTAGAAATTCAAATCCCATTTGGACATTACAACACTCACCAATATATACCATTAATCCATAATTCTCTTTGCCCCATAAATTTTAATCTTACCTAGAAATTCAAAGCAGACTATACAACAAGAACACAACAACACAGTCTAAAGCACAACCCCTTATAAATGGAACAGTAATTCCATCTTTTCATTAAAAGGAAATTCCCAAAAGAAAAAAAAAATCTACAGTTACAATATCTTTAACTACAATTGTAACTAACTAAAGTACACAGAATTTTTTACTGTACAACAAATTTTGTGCAAAATTGAATTACAAAGAAAAATAAAAAAATGTGACAAACCTTACCTGCATAAGAAGATTGATACGTTCCAGCAGAGCCGTGAAGGTCTTGGCGGCTGCCCTGGCTGTGGCGTGGGCGCCGAAAAGCGCGGCTTCTTTGGGGACTTAAGCGGCTAAAGCCAGCGGGTGTTTGAGGAGCTGAGCCGGAGTCGGGTCGAACTCTTTTCTCTTTTCTGCCTCTTAAAGGCAGGCGAAATTACAACAATTGCCATTGGCAGTGCCACCGTCAGCGTTAGTTGGAAAACCACCAAAATATCTAAACGTGAGACCCCTGTTGCCTCATTGAGTCATCAAATTATGGTCCAGATTTATCCTTGGCTCTAAAGAGACCTTATCAAGCAATTCAAAGCACAGACGCACACACTTTCTCTAACCCAGCCAAGCTCTTTGAGCTTATCACTCAGGCCCGTAGGTCACACCAGTGGAGTATGCTCACTCTCATTTCCACAAACAACGGGTGCTTTTTCCCTCATTCATGTAATTATTTTTTGTTATCATTTTAGTTTCTTGTACATGCATTTGCACTTTATAATACATAAACACTTCGAGGCTTTTGTTTCAAGGGTGAGAGAAACCTAGTATCGATTGACCTATTTAATTTTTTTTTAATTCCCTCAACATTTAAAACTTTATTTCTTCCCACTTGCATGCTCGATCTTGTTAATATTTTTTTTTTTTGGGAAATTGTTGGAAATATGGGAATGGTGGGGATTTAATGGAGGTATGAGATGTAGGCTTGTGCTTGTACTTCAATAAAGATTTATCGTTATTGTTTTTTGGTTATTTGCACTTTTGAATTGGGTTTTAGTTTGTAAGTTAGTGTCCAGGTGGTTGGTGATGGTGTGGAACTGTTTTAATTTGTATGCTTCCTTTGTCGTTGAATCAAGAAATGGTGTTACTTAGATTGACAAAACTTGATTATTTTTTTTGGGTGTTGACTTGATTTGAACTTAAGTTTTTGAATTGTTTGATAGAGCAAGCCTAGCCGAGTATGGTCCAAGCTTTATAATTAAATTTTAGCAAGCTACACTTTTAAGTTTTTTATTCAACATATATGAGCAAACATGCATCAAGCTCAAGCAGAGTTTGAATATTTCATTAATCTTGTCAAGTCAAGTTTGATAACTCAATTATATCCAAAAAAAAAAAGCTTGATAACTCAATGTTTGGCTTGGTTTGGCTAGATTAGAGCCCTAATCATTGTTAACAAATGACACTGTAATGGAAGTACTTACCCCCAAAAAAAAAAAAACTTTGAAATTATAGATGTGTTAAGTTGTCAAAATGGGATAAGGCAATGAGTGCAATCGTTGGTTAGTCATACTTAGCAAAAAAGAATCAGACTAAAATCCTCTTGAATTGATATTATTGGCCTCATACCAAGGTTAATGATTCAATTATGTATATGATCATATCTGCTAAAATATGATTAACTCAACGTTTGGCTAGATTAGAGCCTTAATCATTGTCAACTGATCAAAATATAGTGGAAGTACTTACCCAAAGAAAAAAAATTGAAAGAAAACTTCGAAAGTAAAGTAGATGTGACAAGTTGTCAAAATAGGATAAAGCAATGGGTCTTAGTCATACTTAGCAAAAAAGAATCGGATTAAAATCCTCTTGAATTGATATTATTGGCCTCATACCAAGATTAATGATTCAATAATGTAAATGATGATATCCTCTAAAATGTGATTAACTTAGACCAGTATGCATGATATTCTTAATTAAAGATCAACAAAATAAAAGCATGTTATGTAGATTTTGTTTTCATTATAGTAAATATTTAAAGAAAATGTTTAGTTTATATTGTACTAACAATGTAAGATTATGTTAGACACTCTTCCTATTGAGTTGTCACGGTAACTTTGTAGCCAATGTGGATGGGTTCTAGTTCTTAATATAATCCATGTTTACCAACCAAAAAAAAAAAAAAAAAAATTTGTAAGATTCACATTATTGTACCTATTTATTTAAACTATAATGTAAGATTTACGTTACTAGTACATTAATATAAACCTATAATTACCCAATATGTTAGCATTATCTTTCGCCAATCTTGGCAAGAGTGTGTCAGTTGTTTATGTTATATTGATGTAGTTTCAGATATAATGTCAATTCTTTTACTCATTGATCTTAAGAATATTTTGAAACTCTAAAAAAAAATCCCTATTATGGGCAATCTAGTATAAACTATTAAATTACACCTTTACAATTATCTTCCGTAACATTGTCTTTCGTAATATTGTGCAAAGGCAGAGTATTCTTAAATATGACTATATCTATAAGATTGATGGCTTGTTTGGAAGTTTAGAGAGGGAGGAGAGTAGAGGGGAGTAGAGGGAAGAGGAGTAGTGGGGAGGAGAGTAGAGGAGAATGATTCCCCTCCACCTTATTTGGATGTTTTTAAAATTAGTAAGGGGGAAGGGAGTAATTAGCCCTTCCTCTTGTATAATTTTGTTAATATAATAAGGGTAAATTAGGTAATTTACTTGGTCAATAGTTTATGTACTCTACTCCCCCTCCAAATCTCTCCAATTTGGGGGAATTAAAATTGAGGGGCTAGAGGGAGTCCAAACCCCTCCAAACTCCTCCAAACTCCTCCCCCTCATTCTTTAAAAAACTTCCAAACAAGGTAATTGCATTACTCTCCCTCCCTCTACTCTACTCCTCTTCCTTTTTTAAACATCCAAACATGCCATGAAAGTTGTCGGTTCAATATAAGGTCCTAGTATGCTAACACTTGTGAGGTGTTATGAACATTGTGGACTCTATAAATTGAAACATAGTCTTAACAAATGCTAGCTTTTCCTAACAATTAACAAATCTGTTAAGAAAGTTGAGGACAATAATTACCTTTATACTTGTTTAGTAATGCTAGGAACTTTTTTTTTTTTTTTTTTTTTGATGTAATAAGTTTTAATTTAGATTGTGCATTACATATCTCTCATGAACTCTCATGGACTTGTAAGCATTCCAAGCTTTATTTAAGTATTCCCAACTTATTATGATAATAAAAAAAAAATATATATATATATATATATATATATTTTTGTTATTTATTTATGAGTAAATTACATATTTGGTCTCTGTCATTTATATCATATTTCAATTTGGTTCATTACTTTTTAATTGTGTCAATTAGACCTTTAGTGTCGTGTCAATTTAGCCTCTATTATTATTTTTGAATGAAAATTACTGATGTAAATAATGGTCAAAATAAAAAATTAATTTTTGTTGACATGGCAGTAAACTAAAATTTTATTTTAGTTGTTTGACACGTGAGTAATTTTTATCTAAAAGATAATAGTAACTAGATGATTGAGAGATAGACATTACCACATGCTCCTTACCATCCGCCTCAACCACATGCTGCCCATCCCTGCGGGAATTTTTTTTTTTTTTTTTTACAATACACAGTGGAGCAAGAAAACCTCAAATCTATTAATAAACTGATAAATTTATTAAGAAAACAAAGGATAAATTATTAAATGAACAAACTCAGTGAGATGTGTGAAACATGAGAGAATGGATTCAAAATATTGGTCATATATTCAAGAGATGAAGTGCATATAAATACTGAAATACACATCAACAGAAGTTGTTATATTAAACAACATATAACCATTACATTATCTATAGTTTCGACAGAATCTTGACTCTCGAACTAAGCCAAAACCAATCACACGTAATATAAGTTACAAACTTTTAATAGCTTCTTCTAATGTGCATCACAACTCGAAGCTAGCTTCAACAGATCGATAATGAAAGATTTCAATATGTACGTACACAACAGTTCCCTTTGTCATTCAGTGATACACGACACGTTGTCCTGCTTATCAAGAAGTGCATGCACTTTGTAAACCAATCAATAGACAATTAATAACCCATGAAACCATCCCAACTGAAAGACAAATAAACCACTGAAGCAAAGTCAACCTTGCATATGCCAACACTGCCAGAATGTGTGTAATTTCAATAAAAGCCACCTGCAGAAACAGAATAACACCCACTGCCAACCAAAACAATGGGTTACGAGGAAAGTGCTCAACCACATTCATCTTCCTCACTTGTCTTGCATTAATAATGTTACAGACTTGGCAGAGGACAAAACTATTGAAGATAATGGTATTACTAACCTCCTTATTAATGCCAATGATGGCTTGCCCTTTGAATTGGCATGTCACTAAGACGCCAAGTTGATACAGAGCTTGGATGACGACGTTTCTCCATATGGCCATGTTGATAAGTGGTTCAATTTTTCTCAATGGTGGCTTTTCCATCAGTTCCTTTGATGGTGGCTCCGTCAATAATCCAAGGCCACCAAGAAGAGTCACAGCAAAGTTTGCCCAGACTAACTGGATGGTCGTAATTGGAGAATCTCCGCAAAACATTTTTGAGATAGAGGTTATCAACAACCCTGATATATTCATGGTGAGCTCAAGTTGCATATACTTGCGAATATTGTCATAAATACATCTTCCGCATCTGACAAGAGTCACAAGACTGTCCAAGAAACTGAGATTTCCATCCACGATGATGATGTCAGAACTTTGCCAAACCATTTCACTGCTGAAAGGAGTCTGTATAGTGATCCCTATATCAGCTTCCTTTAGTGCTGGAATCACATTTGTTTTAATTCCAACCATTGCTACTGTGTGACCTTTTTTCTTCAAACATTGCACTAGAAGGAGCTTGTCAGAAGGGGTTAAACTTTCCATCAAGATGATTTTATCCACTTCATCCATCTGCATTTCGTTGATGTAATTTTGAAAATCTTTAGCCTCAAGCTTCAATTTATCTGCATTGGGAAGTAGTCCACACTCGCAAGGTATGTCTTCCAATATTGAGACATCATCTTCTGAAACCAGTATGATATTAACTCCAGCATTTATCCAAGCTTCTATTTCTCTTTTTGTCGACTCAGCTGCCTCTGAGTTTATTGATCGCCAACCACTTTTGTCAATACAGACAGTTTTGACTGAATTCATGGTGAGACAAGCCAAGGTTTCTTGAACAGTGGCCTTGCCAAATAGCATCTTCTTATTCCAATAACCAATGGCAAGAGTGACTACAAACGGTATCCCTTCTGTTACTCCAAACAGAAACGTAAGAATTGAACTTGATAACGTGGTGAACTTCCCATTTGGTGTCAAGAAAATTTTCTTACTCGTATCCATGATATCTTTACTTGCAATTGCGTTCCCCTTGAGGTCTGGGAGGTTAAAATGAAATCTTTTCTCTTGAAGCTCAAAATGGAAGAACAACACTACGAGGTTGAGGATGGAGAGTAAAAGCCCTCTAATTTGTATGCCAGTGTTCAGCTTATCAAGTTGCACTGGTAATGGGGTCTTGTTGAGGGCGCCATAGGTAACCCTGTTTAAAATGTCACCGAATGTCCTTTCCATGCCCACTGATGTAACAAGCATGCGACCTTTTCCATCAGTCACCTTTGGACCATAGAACAGAAATGGGTTTTCGTTGTTAATGATGGAGTCAAGATCATCATCCAGTTTTATGTATTCACCAGATACGAGAAAACCATCAGCAGGGACTAGAGATCCCCTCTCGAGGCATACTATGTCACCCAACAAAACATCTGAGATGGATACTTTCTGCGAGCTTCCCCCTTTAATGACCTCAACTTCCACTAGGTGCATTTCCGATTCCAAAGTATTCTGCCTTCTTGACATCTGCCGCGAACGTTCGAGTGAAAGTTCCCGTAAGGAATGAATAGCCACAAGCACCATGATGAAAAGAATTGTGATGACACCTTTATGCCAATCGTTTGGGCTTTTCATAACGATCCCGAAGCCAAGTAACAGCATTGCATTCACGAAGAGAAGAAAAATAATCCAATCATTGCATGTTTTCAAGAGTGATTTGAAGCAGCCTCGTGCAGGAGCCTGTGTTAGGGAGGGTGGTGAATTAGCAATATCTATGCGTTGAGTACATGGATCTTGCTTAAGACCAGGGATTCCCTTTTCTAAATCAGTACCTAGAGCCTCTGCAATTCTTTGGATGCCTCCAAACTTTTGTATGGAATCAAAGTTCTTCTCCTTTACCATCTTGGCAATATTTGCTTGTTGGAGTTTTACATCACAGATACAGTTGTCATTCTCACCATCCAAATTTACAGTAATGGAGACTTGAGCTGATGCAGATGAGATTTCCAAATCCTGAGAAATAACAATAAGATGATATAACATAATTATTTACAATACAATTCAATACTAAAAAAAAAAAAAAACTGTGACCTAACTCAATGAAATGGGTGTGTGCCATACTACCATGTGTAACTCATTTGGGAACAAAATGTGATGCGAAAATTTACAAAACATAGTCTCTATCTTTTCATGTTTTCTCTTCAAGAAACATTTAATAACTCAAATGATCAAATATGCTAATTAATCCTTATGCTTAATATATGAACAATTATTTTCATTATCAAGTTAAAATCTGCATCTTATTTAGCCCAGAAGAATAAATAATCATAATCTGAAACTTGATTCGAAGATGCTAAACTTGACAATTCTAATTGAGAACTATCAGTCTACCACTGCACTTTTCCGCATGGCAATGTAAATGCAGTTTTTTATGGAAATAGAATATTGAAGAAGCAATATAGTCTTTTATTTATTTATTTATTTTGGATAATATATTGGTTCATTATATAACCCTATTTTTTGGTGAAGACTTTGATAAAAATAAAATAAATAAAAATAATTACTCCTTAATTTAAATAATAACTATTTTTGAGAAGTTAACTATTCCCTACAAATGAATATGGAACCAAATAATCGAATAACTATTTCACATAAATAATAATTTATTATAGGACCTATTACTGCATAACAAACATGCCCCATGAGTCAACCTTACAAGTTACAAGTTGCATTTAAGATTTTATTTTCAATGGGTAATTAATCAACAAAGATCTTGCGATTAATTATAAATGAATATAGTTTCCATTTCTTGTTTATGAAAGGAAAGGTGACTAGAAAATTTTGAGATGTTGTAAAGCGGAATCTGTTTACAAAAGAAAAAAAAAAAGAATAATAATAAAAGCATTTTTCTATACATGCTTTTTCTTTAATTAATGGATGATGAGAGAAAGTAGTACTTTTTAAGATTTCAGGTCGTATTTTAATATATATATATATATATATATATATATATGTGTGGTAAAAACATGTACCAAAAGTTCCAAAACACCTATAAAAAAAATTTTATAAAAAAAAAAAAAAAAAAAAAAAAAGGAGACCTTTTTTTTTTTTTTTTTTTTTTTCTTTGAATGCAAACTTGGGCGAGTTTAAACTTTAAAGCAAGGCTATGAGTCGAAATATGCCCCAAGATTTTCAAAGGAAGCCAATGACCATCATGTGATTGAGCCGAAGTATGCCCTAAGATACAACCAGCGTCTTCAAGCCCTCTACGTAGACGGTAAATACAAGTTTGTGAGTTTTTCACATCCCATGTAGTATTTATGGGCCTAATGAATAGGTGTTCTTAGATAATTAATTAACTATTTTAGAAAACAATTTATACCATTTTTGTAAAAAATATAAAAAAACTGTCATAAAATTCAATTGATTTTTTTTTTTAATTTTCTAAATTAATACCCTTAAACTTATGTTAACTTTTCTCTTTTACTATTTTTTCTTTTTTTTTTTTTTTTGGTTGCCCACTTTCAGCCTATATTCCACTACTTGAAAGCCTCTCTCGGAATCTACAAGGAGGGCAAAAGACAGCTGCGATTTTTTTTCCCTCAGTGATTTAGGTCATTTGAAAAAAAATAAATCCTGACCGTGAGTCCGTGACTTGTATTTAACTCTATCAAATCTACTTAACTATATAAAAAGAGTCGAGGCTCTAGCTACAATATTTTTAGTTTATTCAAATTTTGTCTTTTGTAATAAGTAAAAAAAGGTGAGCTTGTTAACATTAAAAAGAATATTATGTTTACAATATTTTTACAATAAATTTTAAGTAACAAGTTATTATTAACTATTATTGATGAAAAAAAATAATTTTAGTGTTAGATTCAAATTAAAACCATTAATAACCTACAACCGAAGATTTATTATAAAAGTATTAATATTTCTCTCATATCCTTCTCCATCCAAACCTACGTTAATTCTTGAACTCAGTTGACTTGAAGGCAGACACAAGCATCCAGAAATTATATTCTGGTCACCTTATCCTCTATTCTCCTCTTCTTTCTCCATATCCCTCCATCACCTCTTGAAGATAACTAAAGCACAGTCATCTACAAGTAGGGCAAAATATAGCAGCGGTTTTTCTTTCTTCTTCTTTTTTCTTGGCTTTGGCGTGTGAGAGCTCAAACAATAAGCCCGCTCAAAGAAATTAAAGATATACTTTTCACCATATATAGATCCATGGGAGAGAAATAGAAAACTTATACTTACTGCTTCTCCTGAGTCATCCAGGCTGATATTAGAAGTCCTTGAGGAAACTAGGTCTAGAGCAAGAGAACCCTTGTCAGCTTTATCTGCTCTTGGAGCTATACTGGCCATTGACAAGACCGTTTGTTGAGACTCTAGGTCTCCACCATCGCCACCACTGACCTAAAATAAGACCCAAGATATGACCTTTATTTTTCAGGTCATTAAAATTTTCGCGAAATTCAGAACAAGTCCTTCGAAGAGAATATTTCTACGAGTGTTGGAAAAAAAAAAGCGCCTTAACACTTATTGTCAACCACTTCAATATGTTGTGATATTGGGCATGTTACTAGATTTATTCATATGCTTAAGCACAAGCAAACCAAAGTTTCACTATTGATCCCATACAAATCGACCCAAGTTCCATGGGAAAAACATATATAGAAAACTTACTGCTCCTATGTCATCTGGGCTGATATTACTGTAAGAGGAAATGGATGATGAGGCTGCAGGTCTGTCGAGAAAAAGAGAACCTATCGCAGATTCATCTCCTCCTGGAGAGACCGTTTTCTGAGACTCAAGGACCTCATTTCTAGAGCTTTTGCTGGTTAGCATTATTTAGTTTGTCTAACCGAGTAATTTGAAAGCAGCTTCGTCGAAGGAGAATGAGAAAGAATTAAGAATGCGGGTGAGTGGCAAGTGGTGATTGGTGATTGGTGAATGAATACTAATGGCTTGTTTGAATGTTTAAAAAAGAAGGGAGAGTAGAGTAAAGAGAGGGAGAGTAATCTAATTACCTTGTTTTGAAATTTTTTAAGAAATGAGGGGGAGGGGTTTGGAGGGATTTGGAGGGGTTTCAACTCCTTCAAACCCCCAATTTTTAATTCCCTCAAATTGAAGAGATTTGGAGAGAGAGTAGAGTACATAAATTTTTTACCAAGTAAATTACCTAATTTACCCTTATTATATTAAAAAAATTACAATGTTTTGTAACGTTAAAAACAAAATCTGTAACCCTCAAAAGCTCTCTCAGTTCTTTCAGCTCTGTAACCCACAAATTTCTCTCAAGCTCTCTCAGCTCTCTCAGCTCACACTGGCTCTCTCTCTCTCTCTCTCTCTCACGATTTCTTCACTCTTGGACTGTCTTTCATTCTTCTCTCTCACGCCTAGCATTCTCTCACAAAGGTAAACTTTGTTTTAATTTCTGTTTCATGGGTTTCTTTTGAGTTGGATCATATAGGTATGTTCTTAAAATTGTGATTTTATTAGGTAATTTCTTATTAATTGTGATTTTATGGGGTAATAACATGTTATTTGTGGGTAGGTTTCGGATTTGAGGGCTTTTTTTCTTAAATTTTAATGTTTCAAAGTATTGCTCATAACGTGTTTGATAAAGTGCTTGAGTGAGTATAGATTGTGAACTTGCATAAATTTGCATATTGTAGCTTTATATGGATCTGTGTTTCTTGTTTATTTTTATCTAAACTCTTGCAATCGTTTTAGTTCGTGATATATGGATGAACTATGGTTAAACCTAGGCTTTGTGATTGTTTATTCTATGCAAGTTTAATTTTATGGTCAGGTTTTTTATTATTGGTTTGAGTTTGTGATTTTTATTGGGTAATTTCTTGTTTTTTGTGAATGGGTTTCTGATTTGGTTTTTTTTTTTTTTTTTTTACTAGAATATTAAAGTTTCAAAGAGTTGCTCACAATGTGTTTGATAAATTGTTTGTTTGATTGTGTATGATCAAACTCACATGAGTTTGTGCAGCATCTCACTGTGTAGTTGTCTATCTCTTTGCTTATTTATTTATTTATTTTTTATTATTATTATTTGTATGTCATCGTGAAGGAATCTAATGATTGAAACTAGATAATGAGTTGTCTGGAGTTACTCAACATCATGAAAGATTTTCATATGATTAGATTGTGCCCTGCTCTATATAATTAATGACATATAAAACACAACCTGAGATGCTGTTGCAAATTCACATGTGTCTTTCTGTGTGTGTCTCACACTTCATTATTTCAATTATTTATATGCATATATTCCCCCATAGAAACTGGAATGGTAACGAATGTTTGCTGTCAACAACTCCACTTATTGTTAGGCAGCTCTAGCTGAAACTTAATCCTCGCAAAATATATAGCTATTATAACAAGCGCTAGTGCTATGGTAGTCAACTTCCAAGAGAACAAAAAAGCAAGTATTGAGAGTTTGAGACCAACTATACCTGGGAACTTGACATCTTCAAGTAATTCCCAATTGGGAGCTTCACCATTTGGATTCCTTGCTCTTTTGCTTTCTTCATGGTAATCCCTTTCCACCTATTACGGTCCACTAATCCACCAACAATATATATTTTCTTTTGATCAAGTTCCTCCAGAACAGTTTCTGCATCTGCTGTGAGATATACCAGATTTTCCTTTTGCTCTTGCAATGCTTCAAATCCTTCAATATATGGTCAATTTTCTTTCTCAATTATCCAATCATCAAACCCTGGGAGTCTTTCAATTGGCTTCCCATTTCTCCCTGGCATCCAGTCAACCAGAGATGACAAGGGCTAGTACATCTTCCATTCACCTCATAACAATGCATAATCTGCAGGTTTCATCAATAATAAAGTTCTTTCATAAATTACCAAGCAAACTATTATAATATTGAACTGTTCCCCAACAAAACAAATCACCCATTAACAGGACCAATAACATTAAAGAAGGATCCACTGATTTGTGACCAGAGACTGACAATGAGACCAGTACAAATATCAATTCTAAGTTCTTGCTTTAGAGAGTTTTTTCCCTTTTAATTTTTTCTCATCTTTCCGCTATTTTACTTAATGAGTGTTTTTTTTGAATCTCTACCACACTGTATCTAGAGTATAGAGTCAGGTCTATTAACTTTTTTTTTATCAGTAAAATGTTGTATTTCAGTGGAGTCAGGTCTATTGCTGAACCCTTTCATATGCTCTTTCATGCATTAATGTACAAGAAGATGGACTGCTCTGATTGATTCTTTTTGATTTTCTGCATGCAGGGTGTTGCTGATTGGGTTTGTCTTGGTCTCATTCCAACAAGTGAGGGTAGCCGGGTCACTGATTGCTGGACTTGAGTTGTAGTTTTGTTCATTCATCTTTGTCTGTTTGATAAAATGGTTGTTGTCAAATCAGCATCTTATAGTGTTTCTGTAATTCCTGGACAGCAATTTGAATTTGCTTCTCAATAAAATCAGCTTCCATCACATATACCGGCTTGTTCATTAGTGAATAAACTTGAAATGCATCTTATATGAGGTGCCTATGAATATAGATATTTCAAGTTATTCAGCAACAACTTATGTGAATTCTAACAGCATCCGATTCCCTTAACTAGATCCTGCAAGCTGTAAGCCATACAATTGATTGGATTTATGAATGCTAAATATGTACTCTATAATGAACAGGAACTATTAGTGGTGCTTTCTGACATATTAAGCTTCTAGAGATAGTTGTGTAAAGCTTATTTGATTGCTAAATGGAGTTTTATAAAATGTGCATCGTCATAAATTCAATTTGTTTTTCAAAGGAATTGTATTCCACAAGAAGTTTACTGATTGCTAGATTTGAGTTGGAATTTTGTTCATACATCTTTGTCTGTTTAATATGAGGTCGTCATCAAATCAGTGCCATATAGCACTACAAGCTGACCATATTAATTATTTCTAATAAAAATTATTTATTAGGCCAAAAAAGAGAGCCTAATCAAACATGTCTAATTAGGCTCTCTTTTTTGGCCTGGTTTGGACTTGCCTAAGTTGCTAGACCACTTGAATCTTGATATTTTTTATTGAAAGTTTTAGACCTTGCTCTATTAAAAAAAAAAAAAAAAAAAGATTTTGCTTTATTAATTAGGTGGACAAGGCATTTTCAATGGGCTCTATGTTTGGCAAATTCCAGTATCTCATGTCATGATTCAAAGTGGCATTGGTTCCTAAACAGATAAATATGGTCATGAAAAAAAATATTTCAGTGTGAAATTCTGCATTTTTTTTTAGAAATTATTGTCATTTGTTTTAGTTGAAATTTGTGTGCTATTGCTCAGTATTTAGCAGGAATATTCTCTTGAGAATTTTGAGTTGCTTTCTTTTCTGAATAGTAAGTGGGCAAACACTTGAATTTAAATTACATAGTAGGATCCTATTTTTTGAGTTAATTCATAGAGCCACTCTCCCTAACTTTTTTTTTTTTTTGGGTCTCAATTCTTTCCCGAATCCTCAAAAAATTAAATTCACGTACTAAGCAAAATAAAAAAATATTAAAAATAATAATAATGAATGAAAGAAACACTCAAAATTCAATATTTTGTTGATTTTTTGAGTAAACAAACAAGCCAAACATTTTTTTCTTATTTTAATTATTATCAATTAAGGATGGTTTTTTTTAGTATAATAAAAAAGCAGAAAAAATATTTAATCATAGACCAATGTTGATTATTTAATTCACATTAGAAAAAAAAATTATCAAAAAAAAAAAAATATTGCTTGCTATAGTCCTAATTATTTAATCTAACAAATTAATCATTGACTAATGTTGCAAGTCCATTTTCAAATAGGGGTAAATTTGTCTATTTTAATCATTTCCTCTCCCCTCCATCCTAATTTTTTAAACATCCAAACAAGGGAAATGGCTAATTATTCCCTTCTCCCTTACTAATTTTAAAAACATCCAAACAAGGTGGAGGGGAACTATTTCCCTCTACTCCCCTCCCCACTCTTCTCCTCCACTCTACTTCCCTCTATTCTCCTCCCTCTCTAAACTTCCAAACAGGCCATAAAAGAAAAGAAAGAGAGGAAAGGAGATAGGATTTATGGGAAAGAGAGTTTGTACTTGAAAAGGAGAAAATAAAAAGAGAGCATTTATTGCTTGTTTGGAAGTTTAGAGAGGGAGGAGAGTAAAGGGGGGTAGAGGGGAGGGGAGTAGTGGAGAGGTGAGTAGAGGAGAATGATTCTTCTCCACCTTGTTTGGATGTTTTTAAAATTAGTAAGAGAGAAGGGAGTAATTAGCTCTTCTCCTTATGTAATTTTGTTAATATAATAAAAGTAAATTAGGTAATTTATTTGGTCAATAGTTTATATACTCTACTCCCCCTCCAAATCTCTCCAATTTGGGGGAATTAAAAATGAGGGGCTAGGGGGAGTTGAAACCCCTCTAAATCCCTCCAAACTCCTCCCTTCATTCCTTAAAAAACTTCCAAATAAGGTAATTGGATTACTTTCCCTCTCTTTACTTTACTCCCCCTCCATTTTTAAACATTCAAACAGGCCATTAGAGATTGTAGAGCGAAGGGGGAAAAGTGCTTTAAATAGGAGAAGCTAGTTTAAGGAGCCTTCTGTGTAGGAGGGGGACCATTTTTCTTCCCCGAACATCTTTCTTTTTTCTTTTTCTTTTTTCGGTCAATCAAGATATAACATAAAAGCTAGGAAGTAACCAGTCTATTACAAAACGTGCGGCTTTATCACCAGTCGACAAACATTCCATCACAGGCGAAACATCTTTCTTTTTTCATTTAAATAACAACTGTTTGCTCAAAAAAATAAATAAATAAAAATAACAACCGTATCCGCTATCGCTAGAGAGGGACCCATGTTTCTTTCCAGGACACCTTTCTTTCACATTTAATAACAACTTTAGCCGCTATAGCTTAAACCTAACTTCCAAGAATTTCATTGCATGTTTCATTTACATAAATTAATTACAAAGTCTCTGTTCAAAGTTTAAGAATCTTTCTTTCTTTGATTTTATGATCCTAATAGCTGCTTTGTAATAAGTTCTCATCTACGCATTTGTCCAAATTTTTTTATTATAAATCTTTCTAAGGCTCACCAGCTTTAGATGGTTAAGTCTTTGGCTTGGCTCAGCTAGTCAATATGTGACATTAAGAAATTAAGGAGAATGGTATTATTATTTCATCAAACTATAATCAATTTATCATTTGCCTTCGGCAGCTTCGTTAAACTAATGAATACTAATAGGGACAACAATTTTAAAACAATCTTATTTGAAAAATTATTAGTGATAAGTAAAAATAAAATGTCAATAGTGAACTTAAAAAAGAACCGGCTAATAAAAGATTGCTAACTAAAATATGTTGTGAAATATTTTAAATAAAAAAAACATTATGAGAAGGTCTATAAACAAATAAATAAATTTGACACTACAAAAAGAATAATGGTAATCTCACCATTAACTAAATGAAAAAAGAAATAATATATTTTTTATTTGAGTGCCCTATCTGGGTGGTTTCTAAACCATCAACCCTGTTTGAAAAGAACGGGAAAATGAAAAAAGAAATGATAAAATAAGGAGCTTTCTATGTAGGAGGGGGACCCATGTTTCTTTCCAGAACACCTTTCTTTTCTAATTTAAGAGCATTCACATAAGCATGTCTATTTTACACGTTCATTTTTACACTAAAAACTTACTTTTTCTATTTTACACATTCACTTTTATAAAACACCCACATCAATTCATTTATTTTACAAAATATTTTAATAAAATATTAATTATACTTTATTTTTTTATTATTTCTTTCTAACCACCCCACTTAAATACGCGCTCTCAACTGTTTCCTCTCATTTTCTGATTTCTTGTTCTCTCTCTCTACCCATCTCTCTGCCTTCCTCTTCCAAATCACAATGCCCATTCACTGGAATCGATCGATCCAGCTCTACCCATCTCTCTGCTCTCCGACGATCCAGCTCGCCGCCGACGTTCTCCACCGATTCGGCCTCCCTCTGGCGATCCAACTCTCCGTCGATCCAGCTCGCCGCCGAGTCCTCCACCGATTCGGCCTCCCTCTGGCGATCCAGCTCGCCGCCGAGTCCTCCACCGATTCGGCCTCCCTTTGGCGATCCAGCTCTCCGTCGATCCAGCTCGCCGCCGAGTCCTCCACCGATTCAGCCTCCCTCTGGCGATCCAGCTCTCTGTCCCTCTTTCCTTCGCCCCTCCCTCTCTTCCTCCACCCCCAACCTTCGCCTCCCACCTCCAACCGACGACAGCAATGGAAGATCTAGCGGATCGGGCGACAGCATTGGTAGCAAATCCGGCTCCGGTGGGGTTGTACTGTTTTTGGGTTTGGTTTACCGGTGAGATCTTGTTTAATTTTCTGTTATTTTTGGTTTAATTTTTTGTTGATTTTGGTCTAATTCTCTGTGCGGTGGTTGGTGGTGGCACTAGGTTTGGTGGTTGGTGGTTATTCTGGCGCGCTGGGAAGATGATTTGGCTATTATTTTAATGTATACACGAGCTACAGTACCCGTGTAAATATACATGGGTACTGTAGCTTGTGGAAATATATACACAGATTTGCATATTTTTACACCCACTGATGTGGGTGTTTTTTTGCTCAAAATGTGTAAATTTTATACTGTTCATCTATTTTAGAAGATTATATCCGAGCTGGTGCGAATGCTCTAAATAACAACTTTATCCGCTATAGCTTAAACCTAACTTCCAAGAATTTCATTTCATTGCATGTCGACTCGTATCAAATTATTTCATCAAACTATAATCAATTTATCATTTGCCTCCGGCAGTTTCGTTAAACTAATGAATAATAATAGGGACAACAATTTTAAAACAATCTTATTTGAAAAATTATTAGTGATAAGTAAAAATGAAATGTCAATAGTGAACTTAGAAAAGAACCAACTAATAAAGAATTGCCAACTAAAATTTGTTGCGAGATATTTTTCTTAAAAAAATCATTATGCCAAGGTCTATAGACCAAAAAAAAAAAAAGGAAAAAGAAAATTTTGACACTTATTAATGAAAATTTTTAATGGTATGTAAAAATGTAATGTTAATAGTTAGTCAAGATGAAAACTAATATAAGCTTAATTAACACGTTAGTTAGTGGCAAAAATGTTGGCACAATTATTTTTTAGAATTCTTTTTTTCTTGGTTAAGATACGAATTCAGTAAAACTAAAGATTAAAGTTCAGGTCAGGACCATGCCTCATCAGCCTGATCGAATACATGCCAGATAAATTAAAATCCAAATTATTCCTAACGTACACAGGCGAATTATCAAAAGGTATAAATTATTCCTCACATATCCACGTGTCCATTGTCACTAGCTCATGGAGCTTAACGCGGTAGGCAAATATATAACACAAACCTATTTCATAACTCGTGGAGCTCTCTGTTTCTCAAAAAAAAAAAAAAAAAAAAAAAAAAAAACTCGTGGAGCTCTCAATTTATTTCTCTCAAGCATACATCATCATCAATTTATAATAATATAAATTAATTTATATTACTTTTTTAGATACACTGGGATAAGCACGCCAATGTTGACATTTTCACTACCAACGCGGTTTTAACTTTCTTTGATGGGACTAACGAAATCAAGTATAGACGAGACCAATTGTACAGACGAGAACAGTTTTCAGTGACGAATATCCACTCCATTGACGATGATAAACACCTCATTCAATGCCGCCCATAAACACCCCGGACGGTTACAAAGCCAATCGTATGAACCATTGGAGCACATTAAAACCACATTACACAGCACCAAGTGTTACCAAGAGGAGCATTAAGACCTCCATAATTACTCCAACGGCTAGAAGTTATGAAAAGCATATATAAAGCCCACACATTGCCAAGTAGAAGGTACAGACACACATAGACATTGAGAGATCTCTTTCATTCTATTTAATTATATTGTTTATTTCTAAGAAAGCTTCTTCTACTGACTTTGGCATCGGAGGCATTGTGGCAGGCACCACACTGGTGACCACCTTTGAGAGTACGTTCATGCAGGCTGAGGATTGCTTCCATCTAACCAACTCTACTGACGAACTTACTTGACTGACGAACTTACGCTTCATTAGTTTGGCGCCGTCTGTGAGGGAGACATTTCCGTTTTCAATCCCAAAAAAAATATATAGTTTCCAATCAGCAATCATTGTCAAATGGAGTCCAATCAAGATTCCACATCCTTGGCTCAGCAGGTTCAGGCTCTCGTAGCCACTGTAGAAGAACTGACCAGGCAAAATCAAGAAATGAAGTTGCGGCTTCAGCAGAAGGAGGAGAATCAATCTAAAGGGAACCGAAACGACAAGAGAGATAGCCACAAAAGAAGTGACCGTCAAAGGCCTGTTACTCCAATCGAGCACAACTCAAATCTTCTCCAAGAGATGAGGAGGGAGATGGACAAACTCAGGACCGCTATGAAGGAGAAAACAGAGCAAAGTGTAGACCGACTGGTTAAGGCGATGGATTCACCATTCACTCCAGCAGTCCTTGAATGTCCAGTACCGTCAAAGTTTTGATTGCCCCAGCTCGAACCATTTGATGGGCTAAAGGACCCATAGGATCATCTTAACACCTTCAAGATGACCCTAGGGCTCTAGTAGCCCCCAGACGAAATACTGTGTCATTCCTTCCCATCTACTCTCAAAGGGGCTGCAAGGGAATGGTTCACAAAGTTGCCAACGTCGTCCATTGACGACTTCGAGTAGTTGAGCAACGCCTTCCTGCTTCATTTCATTGGAGGACAAAGTCCAAAGAGGACCGCGGACCACTTACTTACCATCAGGCAGGGAGAAAGGAAAACCCTAAGGTCATACGTGAAACGCTTTACTCGCGAAACACTGGAGGTAGATGAAGTGGATGATAAGGTGCAACTGACGACCTTCAAGGCAGGATTGAGGTCCAAAGAGCTCGTTTCGTCACTTGCAAAGAATCCTCTAAAAACAATGGCTGAGATGCTCCTTAAAGCATAGAAGTACATGAATGTTGAAGACGCGTTAGCAGCCATCAAGGATGCAGGGAGACCAGGAGACAAAGAAAGGAGAGATGATGATCGTAGGGGGCAAAAGCGGGAGCACCCAAATCGTCGGACCAGTGACGGGATCAGGAGGAAAGACGATAAGGGACCGCAAACGGTAAAATTTACCCCTCTTATTATGCCAGTTGATAAAATTTTAACACAGATTAAGGACCAGCACGACTTGAAATGGCCGTGACCATTGCACTCGTCTCCTAACGTCCGTGATAAGAATAAATATTGCCGATTTCACAAGGACCACGACCATTACACTAAAGATTGTCGGGACCTCAAAGAGCAAATAGAGGAGTTGATAAAGAAGGGGAAGCTACAGAAGTTTGTAAAGAAAGGGGAGTTCAGTAGGTTCCGGGATGGAAACAAGGGCTAGCACGAGTCCTCATCCAAGGGCAATGACCATCAGTTCCAGCCTCCCCAAACTGTAATAGGGGAGATACAGACGATCGCAGAAAGGCCTATCATAGAAGGGTCGTTCAAGTCCCTTAAGAAAGCATATCAATAACAGGTGCACAGCGTTTACATGACACCCCCGTTGAAGTACAGACGAACAGATTAGGACATGATTTTCAACGAAGAAGCTGCTTGGGGAGTGAAGTAGCCTCACAATGACCCCTTAGTCGTAGCACTCACCATAGAAGGATTTAACACAAAAAGGATCCTCGTGGACAATGGTAGCTCGGCGGATATCATCTACTTCCCTACGTTTCAACAGTTGAAATTAGATCCGAAAAGACTGCGTCCATTTGATTCTCCCCTTGTCAACTTCAGCGGAGACAGAGTATACCCCAAGGGCATAGTGACGTTAACGGTGACAGTGGGAACCTACCCGAAACAGCTGACGAGTCATTTAGACTTCTTGGTGGTAGATTGCCCCTCGTCCTACAACGTAATCATTGGGAGACCAGCACTCAACAAGTGAAAATCGTCCACGTCAACCTACTGCCTGAAGGTAAAATTCCTGACGAAAAATAAGGTTGGTGAAGTCAAAGAAGATTAAGTTTTGGTTTGGGAGTGCTACCAGGCCGTCGTGGCTGCAAAGGAGAACCATACGTGGACGATCGAAGAAAAAGAGAAAGAAAGGGTGAAGGCCCTGGAAACAGTAGAGTTAACTGACGAAAAATCCAATAAGACAACCAGGATAGGGACGACTCTAAGTCCCAAGATGAAGACGAAGCTAGTTCGATTTCTTAAAGAAAACTTAGACGTCTTTGCCTGGAGCCACGAAGACATGCCAGGCATATCTCCAGAAGTCATTCAGCACAGGCTGAATGTGGACCCCGAAAGAAAGCCTGTCAAGCAGAGACGAAGAGTCTTTGCACCCGAAAGAGACCAAGCGATTACTGACGAAGTTAACAAGCTCTTGACTGTAGGTTTCATCCGCGAAGTATATTATCCGGACTGGCTCGCAAATGTCATCTTAGTGAAGAAAGCGAACGGGAAATGGAGAATGTGCGTAGACTTCACAGACCTGAACAAGGCATGCACAAAGAACAGCTTCCCTCTGTCAAGGATAGACCAGCAGGTAGACTCCACAGCTGGACACAAGCTGCTGACATTCATGGACACTTTCTCTGGTTACAACCAGATAAAAATGGCTAACGAGGATTAGGAGAAGACAGCCTTCATCACTAGTCAAGGGCTCTATTGTTATAAGGTAATACCCTTTGGACTAAAGAATGCAGGTACTACTTATCAGAGATTAGTGAACAGGATGTTTAGCAAACAGATAGGCAGGAATATGGAGGTGTACGTGGATGACATGCTCGTCAAGAGCAAAGAAGAACTTGCACATCTGGATGACCTCAGAGAAACATTTGCTACACTCAAACAGTACCGTATGAAGCTGAATCCTAGTAAGTGTGTCTTCTGTGTAGCCTCTAGGAAATTCCTGGGGTTCATGGTGTCCAAAAGAGGAATAGAGGTAAATCCAGAGAAGGTGCAAGCCATAATCAACATAACATCGCCCAAGACCGTCAAGGAGGTCCAAAAGCTCACGGGACGGGTTGCAGCCCTAAATAGGTTTGTCTCTAAAGCGATGGACAAATGCCTACCCTTCTTCAAGACCTTGAAACAGGCTTTTGCGTGGACTGACGAATGCGAGGCGGCTTTCCAGGAACTCAAACACTACCTAAGCAACCCGCCCCTTCTGAGCCCGTGAGGGTGAGAACTTGTATTTGTACTTATCCGTGTCAGCTACAGCCGTCAGTGCAGCCTTGATCAGGGAAGAAGATAGGAAAAAGCTTTCAGTTTATTATGTCAGCCAAGCCTTCCAAGGAGCTGAGTCCATGTACCCAAAAATTGAAAAAATCACGTTCACATTAATTGTAGCTTCACGCAAACTTAGACAATATTTTCAAGCAAATCCAATCTTTGTGATGATGGACCAACCTATCAAGAAGTCCATGGGCAAACTGGAGGTAGCGGGGAGGATGGTCCAATGGGCAATCGAACTCAGCCAATTCGATGTTGAATATCATCCCAGGACTGCCATCAAAGCACAGGCCTTGGCAGATTTCATCGCAGAGTTTCCCCCCCCCCCCCCCCCCCCGACGAAGACGACCTCGCTAGCAAGGATAGGCCCTGGACAGTACAAACCGACGGTTCGTCAGCCCAAAAAAGGGGGGGAGTAGGGGTCATCATAGTCACCCTCAAAGGAGAAACACTAAAGTATGGAGTCCAGCTGAAATTTCCTACCACCAACAATGAGGCCAAGTACAAAAGGATTCTAACTGGTTTAAGGCTCAGAAAAGAACTCGGAGCTAGGAACCTGTTGGTCCAAAACAATTCGAAGCTGGTAATTGGGCAAATCAAGGGGGAATATGAAGCAAAGGAAGAAAGAATGCAGAAATACCTCAAGCTGACAAAACATTTGACTCAAGAGTTCGAAGAAGTGGAGTTTATGCAGATCCCCAGGAGCCAAAATGTAGTAGCAGACGAAGTTTCAAAGATAGCCTCGTCAGAAAATGGGGAATCAAGCGCAGACTTGATGATGGAAGTCTAGAAGAACCCCAGCATTGAAGAAATCCCGACCTTCACGATCCAAAGCATAAACAGCTGGATGACTCCCATCCTCTCTTTCCTTCAGGAGAGACGACTCCCTCAGGATGCAGACGAAGGCAGGAAGATCAAGAAGAGGGCAGCCAGATTTGCAATCCTCAATGACACCCTATACAAGAGAGGCTTCTCCATGCCTTACTTGAAGTGTGTTGACGACGAAGAAGCAAAGTACATCCTGGAGGAGATCCATGAAGGAGTTTGTGGAGATCATGCTGGTCCCAGGTCCTTAGTGAGCAAGATCATCCGAATAGGCTATTTCTAGCCAACTATGCAGAAGGACGCGACAGAGTTCGTCAAGAAATGTGACAAGTGTCAGCGGTTCGGGAGTATTCAGCGACTTCCAGCAGAGAAACTGACGACGATCGCGTCCCCGTGGCCTTTTGCACAATGGGAGATCGACATCGTCGGCCCACTACCACAAGGCAAAGGTCAGGTAAAATTCTTACTAGTTGCTATTGATTACTTTACGAAATGGGTTGAGGCAGAGGCACTAGCAACCATCACCGAAGCAAGAATCCAGAGCTTCGTATGGAAAAATATAGTTTGCAGGTTTAGGATCCCACGGACAATCATATCAAACAATGGATGACAATTCGATAGCCAAGGTTTCAGGGATTTCTGCTCAGGGCTAGGCATCAAGAATCATTTCTCGTCCCTAGGACATCCACAGGTGAATGGGCAGACGGAGGTGACAAATCGGACATTACTCAAGATCATCAAGACGAAGCTGGACGATGCAAAAGGGACCTGGCCAGAAGAACTGCCCAGCGTCTTGTGGGCCTACAAAACTACATCAAGAACCCCAACAGGGAAAACTCCCTTCAGGCTTACCTATGGTACTGAAGCGGTAATCCTAGTCGAAGTAGGAGTAACCAACACCAGATGAGAGACATTCAACAAAGGAGTCAATGACGACCTTCTACGAGTTAACTTGGACTGTCTAGATGAAGTAAGAGACCAAGCTTCCAATAGGATGACGGGCTACCGGCAGAAAATGACTGACTATTACAACAAGAGGGTAAAGCTCAGGCAACTTAGCATAGGCGACCTCGTCCTGCGCAAGGTCACAACGGCTACTAAAGACTCCACCCAAGGAAAGCTCAACCCCACATAGGAAGGACCCTACAGAGTCGTTCATTACTCCAGACAGGGAAGCTATCATCTGGAAACCCTTGATGGACAAAGACTACCAAGGCCATGGAACATTGAGCATTTGAAGAAGTACCATTAATAAATGTATCTTATAAATGTATTTGTCCTTAAAGTCAATAAATGAATTATTCAGCTAATTTCTCCATGCAAGCAAGTCTGGCCAGGTATATAAAGCCATACGAGCCTAAAACGGCAAAGTAACAAGATTCCGCACTGACGGATATAAGTTACGGACGAAATCAATTAAAGACGACAAAATCCCTCTCGTAGATATAAGTCAAAATTGGCTAAGTAACAAGATTCCGCACTGACGGATGTAAGTTACGAACGAAGTAAATTAAAATTGATGAAATCCCTTTAGTGGGTGTAAGTCAAAATCGACTAAGTAACAAGATTCCACATTGACGAATGTAAGTTACGGACGAAGTAAATTAAAATTGACGAAATCCCTTTAGTGGGTGTAAGTCAAAATTTGCTAAGTAACAAAATTCCGCACTGACGGATGTAAGTTACGGACGAAGTCAATAAAAAATGACAAGATCTCTTTAGTAGGTTTAAGTCAAAAAGGTGTCTAAGTAACAAAATTACGTTATCACGAGTACTGACGATAGTATCGCGACGAATTGAAACTAAGCACCTAGCTCGTTTGCCTGAACCAAAGGAGTTTAAATTACAAGGAAACAGCTACCGACGGGAGAGAAGAAAAGTCACAATAAGGGACTTTCACTAAGCACAACATATGGAGCCAGACAAAACTCATCAAACACGTGGGCAATCACGAAATGCAAGTAAGTTTGTGACAAATTTAATTAAAGTCCCCAAACCAAGGGCAATTACCCTTGTTTTTACATAAGACCCATAAACACTGGGTTGCCAACATCGTTGTCAAAATACGATAAGAAGCAAATTGTTCAAAAGTTTGGCCCAAAAACATGTGGGCACCCACCAAAAGAAAAAAGGAAATTTTCACAAGTGTCAGGGTCAGGCGTTGGCAGCATCGTCTTCACCAGCTGGAGTGTCACTAACAGGGACATCCTCACGAGCGAAGGGCACAGTGGCAGAAGATTGGGCGGCCTCATCAGCAGCCATTTCCTGGTCTACCACCTCCAGGTCCAACTTCTCCATATCCACCCCAGAAGGATGCTTCAGTAGGTACCTCCTCAAGAGCTCAAATCCTTTGAAATACCAGCTAAACAAGACGGCGCTATACTTGTCGGTAGTCTGGAATGCTTCTACCAACCTTGCAGCTATCGTCTTCAGCATCTCCCTAGCACTTAAGAGCTGCTCATCCTTCTCTTGTTTCAACTGGCGCTCACCCTTAAGCTCGTCATCCAGTGTCTTCACTTTCTCCTTCAAGGAAGCAGACTCACCCATAGAATCAATAAGATTCTTCCTCAGCGTGGAGTTCTTCGCTTCCAAAGTTTCCATCTTGGACGTCAAAGATGCCACCTTCGTCTCCTGGGTAAGATATTCAGAAGTAATATGAATGCTCTCACCCAGTACCTAAAAAAAAAAATTCAGGGCTGTTAATAAAAGAAATGAAAGGAAGAAGAAGACAAAGAAAGAAGGGGGCACAAACAAACTAACCTGTACAAGCTTGTGGACGTGGCGAGCCGCCATGTCATTAAATGGGACACTGGATAAAACCTTCAGATCCGCAGCAGTCACCACTTCGTGAGCCCTATCCACGACCAGCCTCTCATCAGTCCAGACTGTGGGTGGACGAGGAACGCTTTTCTCCTTCTCCCTCTCAGACAACCTCGATCTTTTGGAAGCGGGAGTACCCTTGATCTCCTCCATCGAAGTCGTGGGAGAAGCGGTCCTCGTCGTCACAACCTTTGGCACAACTGGGCTGACGGATGAAACGGGAAGTGTCGAGCCACTTTTCCCAGTGACGCGCACAGCTTTCTTTCCCAAGTTTGACAGAGGCTCGTCCTTCTTGGATCCCCTCTTGGCATACATGTCTTTATTAAATTTTGTCATCATCTCTGCAAGAAGGAAACACTTGTTAAAAAAAAAAAAAAAAAAAAGAACTGATGGGTAAAAGCTAAATACTGACTTTATGAATTCTTAGGAACAGATTTTATGAATTTATTGCATTATTTACAAATTCTAAAGATGCGTTATCTTAGCTTGTATTATTTGGAAAATTTATGCAAAATACTTGTGACAAGAAATGGTTTTGAGGACCTTGAGAATATTATGAATATTTGGTTATTGAAATATTTCATGAAACTACTTGGAAGTGAACTATATATTTCAAATACATTAACTTGTGAGCTTTTGATGTGGATTTATCATTGTGCCATGATATTGGTGATGACCTCGTCTGTGTGACGACCTTGTCTACATTATGACCTTGTCATGTGACTTTGGGTGAGGTTTCTGATTTTGATATGGTATTGGATGTACTTATGGCTCACATTGACTAATAAGTGGTTTTATAGTTACTTCGGGAAGCTTAGTGCTTCAATATGTCTATTATTCTTGTCATGATGTTAAGGAAATTTATTTTGTAGAATTCAAATGGAAATTTCTAAATTTTAGCATGTTTGTAAAATGTTCATTATCATGAAATTTGCATTTCCCCCACCCCATTAATTATTCTATTTACTGGGGTTTGTCTCATCCCATTATTTTACAAACTTTTTTAGAGTAGACAACTATCGTTTTAAGACAGTTTTTTGGTGGCTAGCAGTAATTAGACTAACTGCTGATAGAGGCTGACTTTTGTGATGAAGATAATTGATGATGTATAACTTAGAGTAGGCTTGACCCAATTCTTTTGTATCTAATAGTGGTTATTCCTTTAGTTCCACTAATGGGGCAAGTTGATGATATGTAATTATTTATTTAGACTTCCATTCTTTTGTGACCAATGGTCATTGTATTTATTGTATAGAGTTCTAACTTACTTTGAAAGTATATTTAATGGAACTATTATGATAATTCTCGATGATAGTACTTGATGTGATTTTATTTGGATTGAATTGTCAAAAGGAACAAAATTTACAAGTGCCTTTGAGTTGTTTTTCTCATGCTTTGGACTCTTTCAGGTTTGGGGTGTGACAGTTATGGTATCAGAGTTTAGGTTATGATTCTATAGACTTTGAAAATAGGAATTGATTTTGATCTAAGTCAGAGCATTAGGAGTTGATGAATTCTTTATTTTGTACCTCTTGCACTTGCTATTCCTTTTTCCTTATCTATCTTTTTTATGCTAACCTTCTATGTAGCCTTGTGATTTACTTGCTTATTTCTTGGGTATAGGTATAAGTAGTTTGGTACATTATGCCTTCTAAAATGAAAGCACGTAAAGTAAGGCATGTGGATGAAGTTATAGCTCCAAAGCATGGCCATAGGCAATGCCAAAAGCGTGAGTGATCTGTCACTCATGATGGTGGTGAGATTGATGAGGTGGCAGTGGCAGACAGGATTTATCCTAGGATTTCTAGAACAGTCCAGCGTGGTGAACGTAGGAGGGAAGGTTGCTTTTTTGAGGAGTTCCATAAGCAAAACCTTCCAACATTTTATGAGGAGCCTAATCCTATAGCAGCAGAGAATTGACTGCTAAAGATGGAAAAATTACTGAGAGCCCTTGAATGCATTGATGCTCGGAAGGTGGTGTATGCCACTTTTGCTCTTCAGGGTTTTGCTGAAAGATGGTGGTCAGGCATTGAGCAATTGTTGAGGATGGAGTTGAGAGAGAACACTCCTATTACTTGGGAGAAGTTTAAGGAAGTTTTTAATGAGACATATTTCCCTGATATGGTGAGAGAATGAAAGGCAAGAGAATTTTCTGATTTGGTTCAAGGGACTATGACTGTAGAAGAATATGTTGCAAAGTTTATGGAGCTTTCTCGCTTCGCTCCTTACTTGATTCCAGATGAGCCCAAGAAAGTAAGTAAATTTCAAAAAGGTCTAAATGATAGGATTTGCCCCACATTATAGCTTCTGGAGTGGGCACTTTTATTGAGACTATGAAGCGGGCAATGAGTCTTGAAGAAGACTTTAAGTGCAACCTTGGCTCCAAGAATGATGAAAAGAAGCAAGAACCCTTTGGTTTTTAACATGGAGAGGGTCAGGGGAAAATTTTCATGAAGGGGTTTTTTTAAGAAATCGAGTAATAGGGATCATTCTAATGGGCAAGACAAAGGTGCCTCTCCTCAATCAAGTGGAAAGAAGCCTTGCTCCCGTTGTGATATATTTCATAATGGTTATGCTTGTGGTGGAATTAGGTTGTGCTACAATTGTGAGAAACCGGGTCACTTGGCTAAAGAATGCCCAATTGCTAGGGGCTTGGGTTCCTCTTCTTTGCTTCAAACTGTTAAGGGTAATAACAATGGGAAGAAGGTGGAAGGTAGAGTGTATGCATTGAGTGCTCAGGATGCTCAGGCCACGAATACAGTGGTGATAGGTATACTTCCTTTGTTCTCCACAGATATTAGAGTTCTTTTGATATTGGTTCCATGCATTATTTTATTCCTAGTGCTTTACTAAAAGTTGTGACAAGAGCTTGGAACTAGTCGATTTTAAGTCATTAGCTTCTACCCCAATTTGGTGATAGTATATGGAATAATCTCATTCTCAAGTCTTGTATCTTTTTTTGGGGTAGAGAGTTATTGGCTAAAATGGTGTTACTAGATAAGCATGATTTTTATGTTATCCTAGGCATGGATCGGTTAGCTTCTTATCATGCTTGTATGCACTTTTAGGGAGAAGGATGGATCTAGAAGGTTAGGTATCAATTACCATGATCTAAATTGAGTTACTGTCTAGAGTAAATATCCTTTTGCTTTGCATTGATGACTTGTTTGTCTAGTTGCAAGGAGCACAAGTATTTTCTAAGATTGATCTTCTTTTGATTACCGTTAGTCAAAAATTTGGAAATACCAAAGATGGTCTTTTGGGCTAGGTATTGTCATTATGAGTTCTTAATGATACTATTTGGATTAATTAATGCCCCTACTACCTCTAAGAATTTGATGAATGTGGCATTTCATAATTAACTTGATCATTCTATCATTGTGTTCATTAATAATATTTTGACTTATTCTAAGAGTCTAGAAGAGACGAGGAATACATAAGGATTATTAAAAGAAAATAATAATACTGAGAGAAAGTAAGTGGTTGGTTAAATTGAGGAAGTGTGAATTTTGGTTGGATCAAGTAATGTTGTTAAGTTATGTGATCTCTAAGGATAGAATTACATTGGATCTCAGTAAGATGTAAGAATCATGAGAAAGGTTTCCCCACATGATTTGGAGTTAGTTGCAGTTGTGTTTGCTTGAAAATTTGGAGCCATGATTTGTATGAAAGATATGATATTTGTATGGATCATAGAAGTTTAGAGTATTTATTTAACTTGAATGAGCTATACATGAGACCATGAAATGATTTGAATTGTTTAAGTACTATGATTACATTATTAACTATCATCTCCGCAAGGCTATGTCATTATTGGTGCACTTAGTAGAAAGTCTCCAGTTATGTTTCAGCTGCTTTGCTTACCACCTAGAGGAAGATCCTTATTGATTTAGAAAGGTTGGGAGTTGAGGTTGAATAGGCCATTTAGAGGCCTACTTGGCTAGTTGAAGGTTCAATCAACTCTAGTAAAGAAAATAAAATTGTTGCAAGGCAGTGACTCTTATTTGATATGGATAAGGTATATAATGGATAGAGATCTAAGTTTACTATGTACAATTTTGATGAAGAAATTTTTATAAGAGGGGAAGAATGTAATGTCCCAATCAATCTGCCAAAAAAAAAAAAAAAAAGTAGACGGCAGATTTTTTTTGGTTCCCATGTGCCATCCAACTACCCCACCTAACCCCCTTCCCCACCGCTCATTTTCACTCATCTCTTTACTCTTTGGTTGGCTCACTGTTTTCCTTTGTTTTCATTTTTCATTTTCTCTCATACACTCCTCTCTACTCTTATATACTCTCCCACCAGTGCATCACTCCACTGCCACCACCGTTAACTTCCGCGAGTTTTATTGAAAAAGCTCTATAAAAACATCTTAAGCTCCTACATCTCATCTTATTTAAGGTATGAGCTTTCACACTTTTTGTGGGTTTCCATATTTTGCTAGAGGTTTTTGTAATCTAAGTTTTGGAAGTGTTATTCTTGTGATAATGTTTATGGGTTTTGCTTTGGTCGACCTATTTGGGTGATGGTTGTGGATTTTGTACAATGGTAGCCATTTGAGATTTACCCACAGTAAAGATTTGGGGGTTTTGACTTTCTAATGTGAAACAAATGATGAATCTAAATTTTATTCTTTATTTGGAGCTAGTGGAGGATTTATATTTGGGGTTTGTAATGGTGAATATTGTTCTATATGTTATTTCATGGGTCTCCTGAAAATGGTATGCATATATGGAGGAAGAAATTCATAAAGTGCTAGCATTTCTTATGGTAAAGAAGAGGCTTTGAATGACATGGTTATAAATTGGAGTCTAAGCCTTGTAAACAAAATTGTTGAAAAACTTTGGAAGTGAAATACATTATTTGTGAGGTTAAGTACATAGGCTAGCCTAATTAATTTCTAATCTAGCGATTTATAATTAGTAGCTAGATAAAATGTCAAGCCTTATGCTTATCGTGATAGGTTTGTTTGGTATTGTTTAGGTTCTAGCTAATTTCCTTTGGAGTTTTGGAACTAAGCTTTTTGCGGGTTGCAAGGTAAGTAGCTTTTTAATGGAATTTTGGAAAATAACCGTGTTGCATAAAGCATTGGTTTTGGGTTAAACACATTTTGGGAAATGGTTTATGGAAACTATGTTTTCCTAGAAAGCTTTATGTTGTAATTTTAATGTATGTGATTATTTGTGAAAAGTGCATCATATTTGGTAATGCAAATGGGGAAATGCATGATTTGTTAGCTTGGAAAAGATAAGCATCTTTTATAAAATTCTTGGTAATAGATTTTATGAGTTTATTGCATTATTTACAAATTTTAAAGATGCTTTATCTTAGCTTTATTATTTGGAAAATTTATGCAAAATACTTGTTACAAGAAATGGTTTTGAGGACCTTGAGAATATTATGGATATTTGGTTATTGAAATATTTCATGAAACTACTTGGAAGTAAACTGTATATTTCAAATACATTAACTTGTGAGCTTTTGATTTGGATTTGTCATTGTGCCATGATATTGGTAATGACCCCGTCTATGTGACGACCCTGTCTACGTGACGACCCATCTGTGTGATAACCCTGTCTACGTGACGGCCTTGTCATGTGACTTTGGGTGAGGTTTCTAGTTTTGATATGGTATTGGATTTACTTATGGCTCATATTGACTAATATGTAGTTTCATAGTTACTTTAGGAAGCTTAGTGCTACAATATGTCTGTCATTTTTGTCATGATGTTAAGAAAATTTATTTTGCAAAATTCAAATGGAAATTCCTAAATTTTAGCATATCTGTAAAATGTTCATTATCATGAAACTTGCATTTCCTTCCACCCTATTAATTATGCTATTTACTGGGGTTTGTCTCATCCCATTATTGTACAAACTTTTTCAAAGTAGACAACTATCGTTCTATGACAGCTTTTTGGTGGCTAGCAGTAGTTAGACTAACTGTTGATGGAGGCTGACTTTTGTGATGAAGATAATTGACGATATATAACTTAGAGTAAGCTTGACCCAATTCTTTTGTATCTAATAGTGGTTATGCCTTTAGTTACACTAATGGGACAAATATTTGATTTGTAATTATTTATTTAGACCTGTATTCTTTTGTGACCAATAATCGTTGTATTTGTTGCATAAAACTCTGACTTACTTGGAAAATATATTTAATGGAGCTATTATGATAATTCTTGATGTTGGTACTTGATGTCATTTTATTTGGATTGAATATTTACAGGTACCTTTGAGATGTTTTTCTCATGCTTTGGACCTTTTCGGGTTTGGGGTGTGACGGAGTATGTGTTCGTTATCAAGTAGCTCCGAAGGAGTCTCACTTGACGGCTATGAAGAGATTCATACACTATATTAATGGCACTCCTAAGTATGGTCTATGGTACTCAAAAGACTCTAATGATTGTCTAGCCGGCTACTCGGATGTAGATTGGGCAGGAAGTGTTGATGACTGAAAGAGCACTTCAAGCAAATGTTTCTATCTCGGAAACAACCTTGTGTCATGGATGAGTAAGAAGCAGAACTTGGTATCTATATGTACAGCTAAAGTCGAGTATATAGCTGCTGGGAGTTGTTATACTTAACTTCTTTGGATGAAGAAACTTCTTCATGACTATGGGATTCCTCAAGAAACAAAGAGTGTGTTTTGTGAGAACACTAGT
This sequence comes from Quercus variabilis, assembly GCA_030445155.1. NCBI lineage: Eukaryota > Viridiplantae > Streptophyta > Magnoliopsida > Fagales > Fagaceae > Quercus > Quercus variabilis. The sequence goes on from CP129449.1 coordinate 72,595,975, forward strand.
GCCATAAATCTTTCTAAAAATCTTGTTCAACACTCAAAGTCCAAGCATATAAAGATTCGCTATCACTTCATCTGTGATTTGCTAGAAGATAAATTCATGTGTCTTGAATTCATCCACATGGATAACCAAAAGGCGGACATCTTCACCAAACCTCTCAATGGTCCTCGGTTCGAATCGCTTCGTAAGACTATCGGTGTTGGTATCATTCCTTGAATCTCATGTGTGTTGTGTGTCTTACCTATCTATCTTGAATTGGTCTTAATTGAGTAAAGCACACACTACTTTGTTGGAAGCATGTTTTTATTGTTTTTGTTGTTTAAAAGCTTTTGTTGTTTGATTTTTTTTAATCATTCTTTCCTTGCTTCATGTCAAAAATTCAAAAACATATAAAAAGTATAAAATCCAAAAAGCTTATCAGCGGTGTTGTATATTGTCACGTGCATGTTTAGCCTTGTACCTCCATACTAATGGCTTTATGCATTAATGAGTTTAGCTTGTTCTCTATGCACTTGTATATTTGTGAGAAACATCTTGACATCTATGTGATTATTGTAAATAGATCTTTAAACTTGTTATGAATGATTAGTAAATAGTTTTGTTGATCTTGAAACATGCGTAGACTTGTGTCTATATCTCTTGATACGTAGCCAATTACTTTCTTAGCACTTTGCTGTGCGACCCGCACCCCATGAGCCTGCAACAAGACCACAATTCATTTCAAACAACTAAAGAAAACCACAAATTGAACTAGGAATTCAAATCCCATTTGGACATTACAACACTCACCAATATATACCATTAATCCATAATTCTCTTTGCCCCATAAATTTTAATCTTACCTAGAAATTCAAAGCAGACTATACAACAAGAACACAACAACGCAGTCTAAAGCACAACCCCTTATAAATGAAACAGTAATTACATCTTTTCATTAAAAGGAAATTCCCCCAAAAAAAAAAAATGAACAGTTACAATAACTTTAACTACAATTGTAACTAACTAGAGTACACAGAATTTTTTACTATAGAACAAAGTTTGTACAAAATTGAATTACAAAGAAAAAAAAATTTGTGACAAACCTTACCTGCTTAAAAAGCTTGATACGTTCGAGCGGAGCCATGAAGGTCTTGGCGGCTGTGGCGCCGGCGCTGAAGAGCGTGGCTTCTTTGGGGACGTAAGCGGCTAAAGCCAGCCGGTGTTTGAGGAGCTGAGCCGGAGTCGGGTCGAACTCTTTTGCCTTTTCTGCCACTGAAAGGCAGGCGAAATTACAACAAATGCCATTGGCAGTGCCACCGTCGGCGTTAGTTGGAAAACCACCAAAATATCTAAACGTGAGGCCCCTATTGCCTCATTGAGTCGTCAAATTATGGTCCAGATTTATCCTTGGCTCTAAAGAGAGCTTATGACTCTCGCCCGTAGGTCACATCAGTGGAGTATGCTCACCGATCTCGCTCACTCTCATTTCCGTAAGCCACAGGTACCCTTTTTCCCTCATGCATGTAATTAATTTTTGTTATCATTTTAGTTTCTTGTACATGCATTTGCACTTTATAGTACATAAACACTTTGAGGCTTTTGTTTCAAGGGTGAGAGGAACCTAGTGTAGTTTGACCTATTTAATTTTTTTTTTTTTAATTCCCTCAACATTTAAAACTTTATTTCTTCCCACTTGCATGCTCGATCTTGTTAATATTTTTTTTCTGGGAAATTGTTGGAAATATGGGAATGGTGGGGATTTAAAGGAGGTATGAGATGTAGGCTCGTGCTTGTACTTTACTAAAGATTTATCGTTATTGTTATTTGGTTATTTGCACTTTTGAATTGGGTTTTAGTTTGTAAGTTAGTTTCCAGGTGGTTGGTGATGGTGTGGAACTGTTTTAATTTGCATGCTTCCTTTGTCGCTGAATCAAGAAATGGTGTTACTTAGATGGACAATGCTTGATTAATTTTTTTTTTTTTTGGGTATTGACTTGATTTGAGCTTAAGTTTTTGAATTGATTGATAGAGCAAGCCAAGCCGAGTATGGTTCAAGCTTTATAATTAAATTTTAGCAAGCTACACTTGAAGGTTTTTATTCAACATATATGAGCAAGCTTTCATCAAGCTCAAGCAGAGTTTGAATATCTCATTAATCTTGTCAAGTCAAGTTTGATAACTCAATGTTTGGCTTGGTTTGGCTAGATTAGAGCCCTAATCATTGTCAACAAATAACACTGTAATGGAAGTACTTACCCCAAAAAAAAAAAAACCTTTGAAATTATAGATGTGTTAAGTTGTCAAAATGGGATAAGGCAATGAGTGCAATCGTTGGTTAGTCATTCTTAGCAAAAAAGAATTGGACTAAAATCCTCTTGAATTGATATTATTAGCCTCATACCAAGGTTAATGATTCAATTATGTATATGATCATATCCACTAAAATATGATTAACTCAATGTTTGGCTTGGTTTGGCTAGATTAGAGCCTTAATCATTGTCAACTGATTAAACTATAGTGGAAGTACTTACCCAAAGAAAAAAAATTGAAAAAAAACTTCGGAAGTAAAGTAGATGTGACAAGTTGTCAAAATAGGATAAAGCAATGGGTCTTAGTCATACTTAGCAAAAAAGAATCGGATTAAAATCCTCTTGAATTGATATTATTGGCCTCATACCAAGATTAATGATTCAATAATGTAAATGATGATATCCTCTAAAATGTGATTAACTTAGACCAGTATGCATGATATTCTTAAAGATCAACAAAATAAAAGCATGTTAATTATGTAGATTTTGTTTTCATTATAGTAAATATTTGAAGAAAATGTTTAGTTTATATTGTACTAACAATGTAAGATTATGTTAGACACTCTTCCTATAGAGTTGTCACGGTAACTCTGTAGCCCCTGTGGATGGGTTCTAGTTCTTAATATAATCCATGTTTACCAACCAAAAAAAAAAAAAAAAAAATTGTAAGATTCGCATTATTGTACCTATTTATTTAAACTATAATGTAAGATTTACATTACTAATACATTAATATAAACCTATAATCACCCAATATGTTAGCATTATCTTTTGCCAATCTTGACAAGAGTGTGTCAGTTGTTTATGTTATATTGAAGTAGTTTTAGATATAATGTCAATTCTTTTACTCAAAGATCTTAAGAATATTTTGAAACTCTAAAAAAATCACTATTATGGGCAATCTAGTATAAACTATTAAATTACACCTTTACAATTATCTTTTGTAACATTGTCTTTCGTAATATTGTGCAAAGGCAGAGTATTCTTAAATATGACTATATCTATAAGATTGAAAGTTGTCGGTTCAATATAAGGTCCTAGTATGCTAACACTTGTGAGGTGTTATGAACATTGCGGACTTTATAAATTGAAACATGGTCTTAACAAATGCTAGCTTTTCCTAACAATTAACAAATCTGTTAAGAAAGTTGAGGACAATAATTACCTTTATACTTGTTTAGTAATGCTAGAAACATTTTTCTTTTTTTTGGTAATTGTTGACGCAATAAGTTGTAATTTAGATTGTGCATTACATATCTCTCGTGAACTCTCATGGACTTGTAAGCATTCCAAGCCTTATTTAAGTATTCCCAACTTATTATAATAACTAAAAAAATGCTTTTTTGTTATTTATTTACGAGTAAATTACATATTTGGTCTCTATCATTTACATTATATTTCAATTGTATTCATTACTTTTTAGTTGTGTCAATTAGACCCATAACTTTTAGTGTCGTGTCAATTTAGTCTCTATTATTATTTTTTGGATGAAAATTACTGATGTAACTAATGGTCAAAATAAAAAATTAATTTTTGTTAACATGGCAATAAACTAAAATTTTATTTTAGTTGTTTGACACGTGAGTAATTTTTATCTAAAAGATAATAGTAACTAGATGATTGAGAGATAGACATTACCACATACTCCTTACCATTCACCTCAACCACACGCTGCCCATCCCTGTGGGAAATATATATATATATATATATATATATATATATTTACAATACACAGTGGAGCAAGAAAACCTCAAATCAATTAACAAACTGATAAATTTATTAAGAAAACAAAGGATAAATGATTAAATGAACAAACTCAGTGAGATGTGTGAAACATGAGAGAATGGATTCAAAATATAGGTCATATATTCAAGAGATGAAGTACATATAAATACTGAAATACACATCAACAGAAGTTGTTATATTAAACAACATATAACCATTACATTATCTATAGTTTCGACAGAATCTTGACTCTCGAACTAACACCAGTAATAACAGCCAAAACCAATCACACGTAATATAAGTTACAAACTTTTAATAGCTTCTTCTAATGTGCAGCACAACTCGAAGCTAGCTTCAACAGATCGATAATGAAAGATTTCAATATGTACGTACACAACAAGTCCCTTTGTCATTCAGTGATACATGACACGTTGTCCTGCTTATCAAGAAGTGCATGCACTTTGTAAACCAATCAATAGACAATTAATAACCCATGAAACCATCCCAACTGAAAGACAAATGAACCACTGAATCCAAGTCAACTTTGCATCGGCTACCAGGATATGTGAAATTTCAATAAAAGCCACCTGCAGTAACAGAATAACACCCACAGCCAACAAAAACAACGGGTTACGAGGAAAGTGCTGAAGCACATTCTTATTCCCCACTTGTCTTGCATTTATAATGTTACAGACTTGGCAGAGGACAAAAATATTGAAGATAATGGTATTACTGACCTTCTTATTAATGCCAATAATGGTTTGCCCTTTGAACTGGCATGTCACTAAGACGCCAAGTTGATACAGAGCTTGGATGACAACGTTTCTCCATATGGCCATGTTGATAAGTGGTTCAGTTTTTCTCAATGGTGGCTTTTCCATCAGTTCCTTTGATGGTGGCGCAGTCAATAACCCAAGGCCACCAAGAAGAGTCACAACAAAGTTTGCCCAGACTAATTGGATGGTCGTAATTGGAGAATTTCGGCAAAACATTGTTGTGATAGAGGTTATCAACAACCCTGATATATTCATGGTGAGCTCAAGTTGCATATACTTGCGAATATTGTCATAAATACATCTTCCGCATCTGACAAGAGTCACAAGACTGTCCAAGAAACTGAGATTTCCTTCCACGATGATGATGTCAGAACTTTGCCTAACCATTTCACTGCTAAAAGTCTGTATAGTGATCCCTACATCAGCTTCCTTTAGTGCTGGAATCGCATTTGTTTTAATTCCAACCATTGCTACTGTGTGACCTTTTCTCTTCAAACATTGCACTAGAAGGAGCTTGTCAGAAGGGGTTAAACTTCCCATTAAGATGAATTTATCCACTTCATCCATCTGCTTTTTGTTGATGTAATTTTGAAAATCTTTAGCCTCGAGCTTCAATTTATCTGCATTGGGAAGTAGTCCACACTTGCAAGCTATGTCTTCCAATATTGTGACATCATCTTCTGAAACCAGTATGATATTAACTCCAGCATTTGTCCAAGCTTCTATCTCTCTTTTTGTCGAGTCAGCTGCCTCTGAGTTTATTGTTCGCCAACCACTTTTGTCAATACAGACAGTTGTGACTGAATTCATGGTGAGACAAGCCAAGGTTTCTTGAACAGTGGCCTTGCCAAATAGCATCTTCTTACTCCAATAACCAATGGCAAGAGTGACTACAAAAGGTATCCCTTCTGTTACTCCAAACAGAAAGGTAAGAATTGAACTTGATAACGTGGTGAACTTCCCATTTGGTGTCAAGAAAATTTTCTTACTCGTATCCATGATCTCTTTCCTAGCAAATGCTTTCCCCTTGAGGTCTGGGAGGTTAGAATGAAATCTTTCGTTTTGAAGCATAAAATGGAAGAACAACACTACAAGGATGAGGATGGAGAGTAAAAGCCCTGTAATTTGTATGCCAGTGTTCAGCTTATCAAGTTGCGCTGGTAATGGGGTCTTGTTGAGGGCACCATATGTAACCTTGTTTAACAAGTCACCCAATATTGTTGTGTTCATGCCCACTGATTTAACTAGCATGCGACCTTTTCCATCAATCACCTTTGGACCATAGAACAGAGATGGGTTTTCGTTGTTAATGGTGGAGTCAAGATCATCATCCAGTTTTATGTATTCACTAGATACGAGCAAACCATCAGCAGGGACTAGAGATCCCCTCTCGAGGCATACTATGTCACCCACCAAAACATCTGAGATGGATACTTTCTGCGTGTTTCCCCCTCTAATGACCTCAACTTCCACTTGGTGCATTTTCGAAGTATTCTGCCTTCTTGACATTTGCCGCGAACGTTCGAGCCAAAATTCTCGAAAGGAATGAATAACCACAAGCACCATTATGAAAAGAATTGTGATGACACCTTTATGCCAATCGTTTGGGCTTTTCATAACGATCCCAAAACCAAGTAACAGCATTGCATACACAAAGAGAAGAAAAATAATCCAATCATTGCATGTTTTCAAGAGCGATTTGAAGCAGCCTCGTGCAGGAGCCTGTGTTAGGGAGGGTGATGAATTAGCTATATCTCTGCGTTGAGGACATGGATCTTGCTTAAGACCAGGGATTCCCTTCTCTAAATCAGTACCTAGAGCCTCTGCAATTCTTTGGATGCCTCCAAAATTTTTTATTGAATCAAAATTTACAGTAATGGAGACTTGAGCTGATGCAGATGAGATTTCCAAATCCTGAGAAATAACAATAAGATGATATATTAGAGTTTTGCAAATAACATAATTATTTACAATACAATACAATACAATACAATACCAAAAAAAAAAAAACTGTGACCTAACTCAATAAAATGGGTGTGTGCCATATATACTGCCATGTGTAACTCATTTGGGAACAAAATGATGGCGAAAATTTACAAAACATAGTTTCTATCTTTTCATGATTTCTCTTCAAGAAACATTTAATAACTCAAATGATCAAATATGCTATTAACCCTTATGCTTAATATGTGAATAATAGTTTTCATAATCAATTTAAAATCTGCATCTTATTTAGCCCAAAAGAATAAATAATCATAATTTGAAACTTGATTCGAAGATGCTAAACTTGACAATTCTAATTGAGAACTACCAGTCTACCACTGCACTTTTCCGTATGGCAATGATAAGGCAACTTCTTATGGAAATAGAATATTGAAGTAGCAATATAGTCTTCTATTTTTTTTTTGGATAATATATTGGTTCATTATATAACCATATTTTTTGGCTAAGACTTTGATAATAAATAAAATAAATAAATAAAACACACTTTTTGATGTGAAATATACCCAATATCCCACACTTTCACAGAAAATATCTATATTTTACAAATGGTATGAAAGAACGAAAACACGATGCGGAAGAATGTGAATACTATTAGATGTAAAAGAATAATTTCCTAGAAATAAAACCCAGGCCAAAATACTAATTCTCTAAGTGTTTTTTTGGTCATGGACTAATTGCATGGGATGCCCTCATGTTAATAGAAAGATCAAATTGATTGAATGACTAAAAACTAAGGGCACCTTTGGTATATTAAATGGAGATCACAATAGCAATAATAATCTTTACTATAAAATATAAAAGATAATGTAATGAACTATTCTTATTCAAAAGTTTAGTTGTAAAACTAATTGTTACGTATAAAAAGCTTGTAAAAAGATTATGCATATGAATTGTTTGTATTTTTTTAAAATATATTAATTATAAAAATGATTACATGTATTAAAGAATTATTATTATATTTATAGTCAATTTTTATACAACATTTCTGGTCATTTTGGAGAGTAGTAACTTCTCAATTGATAGAGTAACTATTTTTAAGAAATAACCATTCCCTACAATGAATATGGAACCAAATAATTGAATAACTATTTCACATAAATAATAATTCATTATAGGATCTATTACCGCATAACCAACATGCCCCAAGAGTCAACCTTACAAGTTACAAGTTGCATATAAGATTTTATTTTCAATGTGTAATTAAGTAAAGTTCTTGCGATTAATTTTAAATGATTATAGTTTCCATTTCTTGTTTATGAAAGGAAAGGTTACTAGAAAATTTTGAGATGTTGTAAAGCGGAAACTGTTAACATAAAAATAAAAATAATAATAAAATCAATTTTTTTTTACACATGCTTTTTCTTTAAATGGATGATGAGAGAAATATTTCATTTTATGTGTTGTTTTGTGCACCACACACTAAAAAAAATTATTAAAACCAAATGGCATGATGCCAAAATATACAACTCTTTGACTATAATGACTTTTGAGTTTTGACATAGATGTGGAATGAATCTCCTATGTGGACACTTATTTTGAGTTAGTTCTGACCGAATATTTTGAACTCAACCTAATGTTTTTCTAAGATAAATCATTTTCATTTTTATGTTGCAACCTTTTTACGGGAAAATCTAGTGCTTTTTAACATTTCAAGTCGTATTTTAATTTATATATATATATATATATATGGTAAAAACATGTACAAAAAAGTTCCAAAACACCTATAAAAAATAAAAATAATTTAAGAAAAAAAAATGAGGAAAAGAACTCGGGCGCCTTTTTTTTTTTTTTTGACCGAGTTTAAAGCAAGGCTATGAGTCGAAATATGCCCCAAGATTTTCAAAGCAAGTCAATGACCATCATGTGATTGAGCCGAAGTATGCCCTAAGATACGATCAGCGTCTTCCAGGCCCTTTAGGTAGAGGGTAAATACAAGTTTGAGTTTTTCACATCAAATGAAGTATTTATAGGTGATTAATGAGTGTTCTTAGAGGATTCATTAACTATTTTAGAAAAAAAAAATTATACCACTTTTGTAAAAAAAAAAAAAAAATGTCATCAAATTCAGTTGACTTTTTTTTTTTAAAGAAAATGTTTTAAAAAATATATTCTAAACTAATACACTTAAACGTATCTGTTATGGCCTGTTTGGTACCAAATTTCAAGTATTGTTGTTTAAAATGATGTAAAAATTGTGGTTTAGAAATTGTTGTAGAAATATGTGTTTAAAATATCTAATATTTATAATGTAAAAAATATATTTCGTAGCATGTTTCAAATATGTTATTTTAAAATCTGAAAAACACAATTATGGGTTTGATATGAGTGTGTATTTTTTTTTAAAGTGAGTATTTATCCGATATGGTGATTTTCTATTATTTTAACATTTGACGAGAGAGAAATTCCATCTCATTACCGTTGGCACTCTCTATTCTTTCTCTTCTTTTTTGTTTTCTTCTGTTTTGTCCATCTCCTTTTGTTTCTATCTCCCATCTCTTCTGCCAAATTCTTTAAAGACCCACAAATAATACCCAAAAAAAAAAAAAAAAAAAAACCTAAAGAAATCCCAGCAGTAAGACTGTTCAAATACCAAAACTAATCATCCACAAAATCAAATCCACACACTATTTCTTATCGGAAAATAAAGAAAGAAATAAAATCAAACCCATGCCACAAAATCAAATCCACCCAAAAAATCAAGTCAAACCCATGTCACAAAATCAAATCAACCAAAATTGAGAACCTCTTCTCTTCCCACATCTTTTTTCTTCTGATCTGAACACTACTAACACACAATTTTGCGAAAAATCAAAATCAAAATCAAAATAAATCAAAATAGTTCACAAAATTCCAATTTGCAAAACCCATAAAATAACTCAACACACCAAAGAAAGAAAGCAGAGAGCATGCAAGAGTGAAAGAGGCAAAACAAAAAACATTAAAAAGAAAACAAAAGAGAAAAAAGAAGAAGAAAGCGTGCAACGTGCAAGAGAGAAAGAGGAAAAAAAGAAGAAGAAAGAAATAAAGAGAAGAAGTAGAGAGAGTGGCAACATGCAAGAGAAAGAGGGAAAGACAAAGAAGAAAGAAAGAAGAAGAAGAAACGGTTTGCAACGAGAGAAAGAAAAAAGTGAAGTCTAGAAAGAGAGAAATTTCTAGGTATTGTCAAATCCATGGGTCTCACTCTTTTTTTATGTATTTACAAAAATACCATTTAATGTTATTTGAAAACTAGAACTAGTATGGAGAGTTTTCTAAATACAATGTTTAAATATCTTAAATTGAAAATCATGACTCAAACACTCCTATTAAATATGTTACTCTCTCTGTTTTAATTTGTTTATTTTTTATTCTATTTTGAAATATTCTAAAATGTTGTTTTATTTCTAAAAATAAAAGTCATTAATTTACTAATGTTCTTATAATACTTCTACTTTATTTTCAAAACTATTAAACTAACAAATATATAAAAAAATCAATTTAATTAGGGCACATTTTAGTTGCCTAATTAAGAAAAACTTTTTTTTTAAAAAAAAAAACTGATAAATTTATTTAAAGGTGGCTTTGTAAACTTATATATTTTTATAAGAAAAAAAAGACAATAAATAATGTTCCTTTAAAAAGTTTGATTTTTCAAACAGGACAAACAAATTGAGACAGAGGAAGTATTTTTTTTGGTCAACAATTTTTAATATTTAAATACTGAAAACTGTTATTTAGAATCACTTACTAAAAAGGTCCTTAACTGTTGTCTTTTACTTTTCTTTTCTTTTCTTTTTTTGGGCCACTTTCAGCTTATAATCCACTATTTTAAAGCCTCTCTTGGAATCTACAAGGAAGGCAAAAGATAGTTGTGATTGTTTATTATTATTTTTTCCCCTCAGTGTTCTTTAGGTTAGTTGAAAAAAAATAAAGGTGTAAATGCACTTTTAGTCCTTATATTTTGCACTTTTTTCATTTTGATCCATACACTTTCTTTTTACCATTTTAGTCTCTAAACCAATTAATACCTGACATTTAGGTCATTTCCGTCATCCAATTAATAGCAAAAGTTGACGTGGCTGACGGTAAAATAAAAAAATAATATAATCACACAGAATATAATGCCATGTCAACATATAAATTTAAAAAATTAATTTATTAATTTTAACTAAATAAACAAACAGAATTAAAACTAAAAATCACTAAAATTAAGATCTAAAAAGTATCTTGACTCGATGATCACTTCTAGGAAGAGATCACAAAATGGGTCAAATTATTTTCTCTTCCTTCTCACTTTATTAAATTACTCTCTCTCTCTCTCTCTCTCTCTCTCTCTCTCTCTCTCTCTCTCTCTCTCTCTCTCTCTCTCTCTCTCTCTGGGTAATTAAGGGTGCAGTGGCTCGTGGTGGCTATGGTGGGTGGTGGTTAAGGTGGATGGGTTGAGATCGGGGTGGGGTGGGTTGAGGTTGGTCTGGGGTGGGTGGGTTAAGACCGACTAGGGTGGCTTGAGTCGGGTTGGTTGGGTTTAAGGTTGGGTCATGATGGTTGGGTTGTGAGTTGGCTAAGGTGGGTAGAGGTCAGGTTGGGTTTAGGTCAGGCTGGGGTGGGTGGGTGGGTGGGTGGGTTGAGACCGGTTGGGGTGGCTTGAGTCGGGGTGGCTGAGGTTAAGGTTAGGTTAGGGTGGGTGGGTTATGAGCCAGCTAGGGTGGGTAGAGATCGAGGTGGTTGGGGTTAAGTCTGAGTTAGGTTTGGTTGTGGTGGTTGGGATGGTGGGTTGTGGCGATTATGATGATGGGTAGTGGTTGTTTGATCGGTGGAGGTGGTGGCTGGATTTTTCTATGTTTGGGTGGAAAGAAAATTTCTGAATTTGTGTTTAAGTTTGTTGGTTGGGTTTGTGTTTATGTTTGTTGGCTAGGTTTGATCGGTGGAGGTGGTGGCTGGATTTTTCTGTGTTTGGGGGTAGAAAGAAAATTTCTAGATTTGGGTTTGACTGGAAAGAAAATTTTGTGTTTAGGTTTGTGTTCTTGAGTTCTTTGATCTAGGTTCGAGTTCTTATTTTCTTCATGTTCTTCCCAAAAACAATGAGTCTTTTTTTTTTAATATTTGTTTTTAATTTAATTAATTAATGTGTGATTATATTATTATTTTATTCCACCGTCAGCCACATCGGCTTTTGCTCTTAGTTGGGTGACGAAAAAGGCATAAATGTTATGCGTTAATTGGTTTAGTGACTAAAAATGGTAAAATCATCACCTAGATGTTAGGCGTTAATTGGTTTAGTGACTAAAAATAATTTAAAAAAAAGTAAGGAACAAAATGAAAAAAATAAAAAATGTAAAAACTAAAAATGCATCTACGTCAAAAATAAATTTTGGCAGTGAGTCCGTGACTTGTATATAGCTCCATCGAATCAGGTATAAAGTATAAACCCAAGTTAGCTTAAACAAACCAAAGTTTTACTATCCGTCATCTCTATAGACTATAGAGAAATAAAGAGATCAAATTTATTTTACGATATATATATTTTTTTTTGCTATTCAATTTGATAATTTATAATATCACGATGAATTGTAATGATTTTTATCAAAATTATAAAATCTATTTAAAATAATAAAAAATGCTTTAGAATATAGAAAACGTATACTTTCACAGTTTTTTCTGCTCTTATAGTACGTGAATTTGCTCCTTTTTAATTCAGTTTCAACATGATTTCGTACTAACGGTGTCTTGCAGATATACTTGAAAAGGTCTCTACCATTAACAGAAAGAGTAAGCGTGTAATTCAGATCAAGTATATGACTTATAAGCTCAAACAAATTAACCAAAGTTTCACTATCCGCTACCATAGATCCACAAGAGTAAAATAAAAAAAAATATAAAATAATATAAAAAAGACTTACTGCTTCTCTTGTGTCACTGGGGCTGACATTGTCTAGAGCAACAGAAACTTTCTCAGATTCGTCACCTTTTCGATCCCGTAGCATTGAAACAGTCCATTGCCAAAGGTTCCGGGCACGGGCCTGTGCTGGGGAGAGTGTGTTAGCAATGCGTTGAGAGCATAGATCTTGTTCAAGACCAGGGATTCCCTTCTCTAAATCTGCATTGAATCCAAACTTCTGCATTGAATCCAAGTCCCCCTCTACCATCAAGGCAATGTTTGCCTGTTGCAGTTTTGCATCACCAATACAAGTGTTGGATATTTTCACAGCCTGCAAAATATCAATTAGATTATATATTAGTATTTTTGCTATTTTTTATGGCTTGTTTGGAAGTTTAGAGAGGGAGGAGAGTAGAGGGGAGTAGAAGGGAGTGGAGTAGTGGGGAGGAGAGTAAAGGAGAATGATTCCCCTCCACTTTGTTTGGATGTTTTTAAAATTAGTAAGGGAGAAGGGAGTAATTAGCCCTTCCTCTTGTGTAATTTTGTTAATATAATAAGGGTAAATTAGGTAATTTACTTAGTCAATAGTTTATGTACTCTACTCTCTCTCCAAATCTCTCCAATTTGGGGAAATTAAAAATGGGGGGTTAGAGGGAGTTGAAACCCCTCCAAACCCCTCCAAACTCCTCCCCCCTCATTTCTTAAAAAACTTCCAAATAAGGTAATTGGATTACTCTCCCTCCCTCCACTCTACTCTCCCTCTATTTTTAAACATCCATACAGGCCATTAATGTTATGTTTGAGAGAGAGAGAGAGAGAGAGAGAGAGAGAGAGAGAGAGAGAGAGAGAGAGAGAGAGAGAGAGAGAGAGAGAGAGAGCAGCGAAGGTGATATCTATCCATATCTTTCTCCATTTAAACCTACGTTAATTTTTGAACTCAGTTGACTTGAAGGCAGACACAAGCATTAAGAAAGTATATTCCACCCACCTTATCCTCTATTCTCTTCTCCTTTCTCCGTGTCCCTCCATCAAAACACGGTTAAAATCTTAAACTTAGTCCATGACTCGAAGGCATACTTCATCACCACTTGTCTCTTCAAGATAACTAAAGCTCATGATCATTCATCTACAAGTAGGGGAAAAGATAGCAGCGGTGTTTTTTTTCTTCTTTTTTTCATGGCTTTGGCTTGTGGGAGCTCAATAAGCCAAAGCTCAAAGAAATTTAAGGTATACTTTTTACCATATATAGATCCATGGGAGAGAAAATAGAAACTTATACTTACTGCTTCTCCTGAGACATCCTGACTGATATTAGAGTACGAGGAAGTCCTTGAGGAAACTATATCGAGAGCAAGAGAACCCTTGTCAGCTTTATCTGCTCCTGGATCTAGGTCTCCACCATGGCCACCATTGACCTAATAGACCCAAAATATGAGCTTTATTTTCAGGTCGCTAAAATTTTCACGTCTTTCAAAGTTACAAAAATAATATCGACACATCCATTTTCTTACCTAATTTCGTAACTTGTTGAAGCAATCAACTATGAGGCTGAAAAAAAAAGTATAAACCCAAGCTAAAACAAACCAAAGTTTTACAATCAGTCATATAGAGAAATAAAGAGATCAAATTTATTTTACGATTTTTTTTTTTTTTTTTTTTTTTTGCTTTTCAATTTGATAATATATAATATCACGATAATTGTGATGATTTTTATCAAAATTATAAGATGAATCTATTTTAAATTAAAAAAAAATGCTTTAGAAAATAGAAAACGTATACTTTCACAGCTTTATCTACTCTTATAGTACGTGAATTTGCTCCTTCAGTTTCACAACGATTTCGTACCAACGGTGTCTTTCATTACCAGCAACTGACCCAAAAGAGAAACGAACTCTACCATTAAGGCCCTTAAATTTTTCAAACATACAAAGTAAGCATGCTCAAGGTCTCTACCATTACCAAGATTGACCTAAAAGAAATACGAACTCTATCTTTAAGGCCTTTTAATTTTCAAACAGACAAAGTAAGCATGTAATTCAGATCAACTACATGACTTGTAAGCTCAAAAAAAACTTGCCAAAGTTTCACTATCTACTACTATAGACCCACAGGAGGAAAAAAAATTACTGCTTCTTTTGTGTCACTGGGGCTGACATTGTCTAGAGCAACAGAACCCTTCTCAAATTCATCTCCTTTCAGTATGAATTTTCGATCCCGTAGCATTGAAACAATCCATTGCCAATGGTTTCGGGCAGGAGCTTGTGTTGGGGAGAGTGTGTTAGCTATGCGTTGAGAGCATAGATCTAGTTCAAGACCAGGGAATATTCCCTTTTCTAAATCTGTATCTAGAGCCTCTGCAATTTCTTGGATGCCTCCAACCTTCTGCATTGAATCCACGTCCTCCTCTACCATCCCAGCAACGTTTGCTTGTGGCAGTTTTCCATCACCAATACAATTGTTGGAGATTTTCATAGCCTGCAAAATATCAGTTAGAATATACATTAGTATTTTTGCTATTCTTTAATGTTATGTTTGGAAAAAAAAAGAAAAAAGAAAAAAGAAAAAAAGAAGAGAGAGACGAGAGAGAGACGAGAGGATAATACAGCTAAAGGTGATATTTATCCATATCTTCCTCTATTCAAACCTACGTTAATTTTTGAACTCAGTTGACTTGATTGAAGACACAAGCATTACGAAAGAATATTCCGGTCACCTTATCCTCTATTCTCCTCTCCTTTTTTCATGTCCCTCCATCAAAACACAGGGTTAAAAACTTTAACTTAGTTCATGACTCGAAGGCATACTTCATCACCTCTTGTCTCTTGAAGAGACAACTAAAGCAGCGGTTTTTCTTTCTTCTTCTTCTTTTTTTTTTTCATGGCTTTGACTTGTGAGAGATCGACAAATAAGGACAAACTCATTTACCATATATAGATCCTTGGGGGAGAAAATAGAGAACTTATACTTACTGCTTCTCCTGAGTCATCCTGGCTGGTATTAGAAGTCCTTGAGGAAACTTTGTCTACAGCAAGAGAACCCTTGTCAGCTTTATCTGTTGCTGGAGCTATGCTGGCCATTGACAAGACCGTTTGTTGAGACTCTAGGTCTCCACCATGGCCACCACTGACCTAAAATAAGACCCAAAATATGAGCTTTATTTTTCAGGTCATTAAAATTTTCACGGAATTCAAAGCAAGTCCTTCAAAGTTAGAATATTTCAACAAAAACAATATCGACAAGTCCATTTTCTTACCTCCTAACTTGTTGAAACAATCAACTATAAGTGTTGGAAAAAAAAATGCCTTAATTCTTATTGTCAACCACTTCAATATATTGTGATATTGGGCGTGTGACTAGATTTATTCATATGCATAAGCACAAACAAGGGAAAAACATATATAGAAAACTTACTGCTCCTGTGTCATCTGGGCTGATATTACTGTAAGAGGAAATGGATGATGAGGCTGCAGGTCTGTCGTGAAAAAGAGAACCTTTCAAAAGTTCATCTCCTCCTGGAGAGACCGTTTTCTGAGAATCAAGGACGTCATTTCTAGAGCTTTTGCTAGTTAACATTATTTAGCTTGACTAAATTAGGCACTCCATAGTATGCCAAACCTTGCTGGAAAAGACACTTTCTGCAATAAGGAAAAAAAAATGCAGAAAAAAAAAATCAATAGGGTAACCTAAACAAAACAGTTATAGAGGAGGAAAAGAGCTTGAAGAAATAACTGCATTGATGGTGAAGAAAAAGAGCTTTATGGGTTGATGACAATGTATAACATCTCCTAAACTATTCTTATAATAAGAAATGAAAGTTTCTAAGCAGCTTCGAAGAAATGACAAAGAAAGGATGAAAAGAAATTAATCGAAGTTTATGAAAGCAGCTTCGTCGAAGGAATGAGAAAGAAATTAAGAATGCTAGGTTGAAAGGAAACTTAACCGCGTTATCAATCTTTAGATTTTTATTTCTCATATCATCTTGAGGCACTCCACAGTATGCCAAACCTTGCTGGAAAAAAGACACTTTCTGCCATAAGGAAAAAAATGCAGAAAAAAAAAAAAAAAAAAATCAATAGGGTAACCTAAAAAAAAAAAAAAAAAAGCTATGGAGAAAAGGAAAAGATTGAAGAAATAACTGTATTGATGGTGAAGAAAAAGAGTTTTATGGGTAGATGACAATGTACAATATCTCTCAAACTATTCTCATTAAGATTATAATAAGAAATGAAAGTTTTTAAGCAGTTTCGTCGAAATGAGAAAAAAAAGGATGAAAAGAAATTAATCAAATTTTATACCGAGTTTTTTAAAGCAGTTTCGTCGAAGGAATGAGAAAGAAATTAAGAATGCTAGGCTGAAAGGAAACTTATCCGCGTTATCAATCTTTAGATTTCCATTTCTCATATCATCTTGACTGACTTTGAGTCGAAAAAAAAAAAAAAAAAAACAAAACAAAAATCGCCATATCTGATGACACGCGATTAATGATAATCTTAGTCTCATGACTGACTCTGAGGACGGCCGTGTATGGTGAAAAAGAATCATGATATGGAATTCTAAGTTATAACGGCGGAAACGTCGACCCCGTTGTCACTTGGTGAGCTTCACAAAAACAAATATGGTATTATTATTTCGTCAAACTATAATTAATTTATAAAATATGTTACATGAGTGAGCATGGAAGGTGAAGGACAATCTCAGAGGATGCGAATGAGAGCTTTAAGAAACCAATTTAAATTTTGATTATTTCTTCCGGAAAGAGAAAAAAAAAAATGATAAATGACAATTGAGATAAAACGAACTAAAACACTAAAACTGGGATCGAAGATTTTTAAATTTTTATTCTAGCTAAACTAGTTATAAAGAAATTTTGTTTATCATTTACCTTTGGTAGCTTCGTTAAACTAATGAAAACTAATAGGGACACAACAATTTCAAAACAATTTTATTAGAGAAATTGTTAGTAGTAAGTAAAATAAAATGTCAATAATAAGGTCAGATAAGAACCGGCCAATACAAAATTGACACTTTAAATTTGTTGTGAAATTAAAAAAAAAAACAACACATTTGACACCTATTGATAAAAATTGTTAATGATATATAAAAATATAATGTTAATAGTCAGCCAAAATGTAAATCAATATAAACTTATCCCTTCAACTAGTTTAAAAAATGTTAGCACATTTATTTTAAGAAACAAACACACACAAGAAAAAGAAAAAGAAAAAGAACATTCTAACATAAAATCAAAATATAAACTCCCACAAAAAAATTTATGATAACTGTTAAGAGAGGGTTGTCAAAGCTTTTGTATAGCATGTACATATATAACGTTGCTTAAATATTGTGAAGGTAGAACGTGGAGAACTAATAAAATCAAAGTCAGTGAAACCATGTTGTCAACAGCTTTCTCACGTAATCACGTGTCCGTTGTCACTCGTGGAGCTGAACGCGGTAGGCTAATAAGTTAACACAACCTATTTCATAACTCCACTTTTTCCCTCAATATATAATTAATATTACTTTTTTATATACACTAATCACAATGAGGATATGTACGAATTTCAAGTCATATATGGAAAAAAAAAAATGCAAATGATAAAGCATTTTCACTCGTTCAAAATAAATAAGAGGGTGGGATAATTAAGCAGTAGCACGCCAATGCTGACATTTTGATCACTACCAACGCGGTTTTAACTTTGTTCACACATACACAATGTTCACTTGGCTGGGGGTCAGCAAATGTAACCATTGCCGTGGAAATTGGAGCAGGAAAGAAATCCATTCTTTTACACAAAAATGTTTCACCTAATGGAGATATGACTAGTTCTACCACTTTACACTATATATAATAAAAATTTGGCTTAAAAATCATGGTAGCACTGCTGTTAGGTTGCAATTTTTTTTTCTTCTAAAAATAGAAACAAGAGTTTACTTGCTTCTATTAATAATGAGACCTACTAAGAAGTACATGGTGATTTTTAATTGTTTTTCTTTTCTTTTTTAATGCATCACATGAATTTAGTGATATGACGTGGCCATTTATGATTGGACAAAGAACTAGATCTGTAACATTATTCATGTAAATTCATGGTATTTAGGGCGGAGCTAGGATTTTTTGTTTGGGGGGGGGGGCAAATTTTTTTACTAATATATTAGTCTTGAGCCAAGGAAAACAATCACACACATGCGTAAATGTACATACACAACTATAAACATTAATATTTTGATACTAGAGTAGGTCATAATTTATAAATGTATTGTGAATAAAATTAACAACTTTCACATATGTATATTCGCAAGATAATTTTTTAGGAGAATTTATCATCTTTTAAACTCCAATACTATACAAAGATATTAAACATGTACAAAAAACGAATTAGAAAAAACAAAAACTATCTTGTCTCTATAACTTCTAGACTAATTGACAAATTCTATTAGTTTTTAAGAGCATCATTGGACTAACTCAAACATTTGGAGGGGTCAACTTGTACAAAAGCAGTCTAGTTTGATATTAAATATGTATAAAAAACGAATTAAAAAAAAAAAAAAACAAAAACTACCTTATCTCTATAATTACTAGACTAATTGATAAATTCTATTAATTTTTAAGAGTATCATTGGACTAACTCAAACATTTGGAGGGGCCAACTTCTATTTTTGTAACTAAATAGTTAAATTTTCAATACTTACACATAATAAAAAATAATTTATTTCATTTTTTGGGGGGGGGGGTGGGGTGGTGGTGGTATAGCTCCGCCCCTAAATTGGTATTCTTCTATATATATATATATATATATATATATATATATGTATTTGCCATTTTTTTGGTATTGTAACTTGATTTGATGTGGTGTTGGGCATAACATATCAATGTCATGCGCCGATCGTCCTCAAAAATTTCAACATCTTGCAAGTTTTGATCACCTAGACCAATCACATCTTAATGATCAAGTGGACTCTTTAGTCTTTGCCAAAGATAATATAAAACTGACTAATTAATAATCATAAGAGCTCATGAGTGGTAGATGGGATGGCAGAGATTCTGATTCATATGCTGGCCCGAATATATCAATGTCAGCGAAGTTAAGGAGGATAATTTAAAATAAAATTAAAAAATGCTGGTGTCATTAAATTTTATTTCACAACTTTTTTTTATAATTTAATTATAAATGTTAATCAAAGTAATACCACTTTTTTTCATAAACTTATCATGAATAAAAGCTTTCATATTAAGTTACTTTATAAATTGAAAAAAAAAAAAAAAAAAAAAAAAAACTTTGCACTGTACTATTTCAGCTAATTTTTACTTTTATTTACAGTACTTTCAACAAAAAGTTTTCAATTTTAACAAAATAAGTGTAGGGGCTCCTTTTTCGGAGGTGGGCCCCCGACAATGAATTTGTAGAGAGTGGGGCAAAGGGTTTGGCTCCGGCCGGCCCTTCGCCGGTCTTCTTCGCACTTCTCGCTACTTGCTCTACGCTTGGGGTCGCTCCTCGGCTGGGGTCCGAGGAGGCCCCTGCTCACCAGGGGGGTTCTTTACCTTATATACCCTCTTTAGCTTGATCTTGGCCTTACAGCTGTTGGCCATCCGGGCTAATGGTTCAGGACTTGTCCCATCAGACAGGTTCTTTCCCATATTGGGGGTTGCTGCCTCCAAGGTTTTTCAGTGAAGGGTTTTGTCAGCATTAATGGAACCTGGAGGGCCAGGCAGAATCGTTAAGTGTGGATGTGACCACCTGCACTGGGTCTGCCCCCCACCTAGATTAGACTAGGTGTGCCGAGGATGGGCGTGTCCTCGGCTCGGGCCTTGGGAGGACTAAGGCCTTTAAGCCGACCATCTGGGGAGGTCGCCTTCCTCGGCATGGGTCCTGGGCCTGCCTAAAGGTGGGCCGGGGGTTCTGGGCCCTCGGGCCCCACAATAGCCCCTCAAAACCCTGCTGCACGTATCCTCGGACGGGGAGGAGGGTTTTGCAAACCTCGGCCCCTATGGTCCGGAAGGCCGTCGGTTTGGCTGGTCCTTTCTTGAGTGGTCGGATCGACCCTTAGGCTCTTCATTAGGTAGTTAGTTTCTTCACGGGAATAGATCTTCGGACCGAGCAGTACCTTGACTCTGTCGTAAATAGATAGCTCCCCGTATACAGTTGCTGCCTTAAGTACGAGTGACCAGCTCCCCGTAGGCTTGAGTCCGAGGACCATGCAAGACCTAGGTACAATTGCTGCCATCGTTTCCATGTGGCTAGCTCCCCATAGGCTTGAGTCCGTAGACCATGCAAGACCCAGGTACAGTTGCTGCCTTAAGTACGAGTGGCCAGCTCCCCGTAGGCTTGAGTCCGAGGACCATGCAAGACCTAGGTACAATTGCTGCCATCGTTTCCATGTGGCTAGCTCCCCATAGGCTTGAGTCCGTAGACCATGCAAGACCTAGGTACAGTTGCTGCCTTAAGTACGAGTGGCCAGCTCCCCGTAGGCTTGAGTCCGAGGACCATGCAAGACCTAAGTACAATTGCTGCCATCGTTTCCATATGGCTAGCTCCCCATAGGCTTGAGTCCGTAGACCATGCAAGACCCAGGTACAGTTGCTGCCTTAAGTACGAGTGGCCAGCTCCCCGTAGGCTTGAGTCCGAGGACCATGCAAGACCTAGGTACAATTGCTGCCATCGTTTTCATGTGGCTAGCTCCCCATAGGCTTGAGTCCGTAGACCATGCAAGACCCAGGTACAGTTGCTGCCTTAAGTACGAGTGGCCAGCTCCCCGTAGGCTTGAGTCCGAGGACCATGCAAGACCTAGGTACAATTGCTGCCATCGTTTTCATGTGGCTAGCTCCCCATAGGCTTGAGTTCGTAGACCATGCAAGACCTAGGTACAGTTGCTGCCTTAAGTACGAGTGGCCAGCTCCCCGTAGGCTTGAGTCCGAGGACCATGCAAGACCTAGGTACAATTGCTGCCATCGTTTCCATGTGGTTAGCTCCCCATAGGCTTGAGTCCGTAGACCATGCTAGACCTAGGTACAGTTGCTGCCTTAAGTACGAGTGGCCAGCTCCCCGTAGGCTTGAGTCCGAGGACCATGCAAGACCTAGGTACAATTGCTGCCATCGTTTCCATGTGGCTAGCTCCCAATAGGCTTGAGTCCGTAGACCATGCAAGACCTAGGTACAGTTTCTGCCTTAAGTACGAGTGGCCAGCTTCCCGTAGGCTTGAGTCCGAGGACCATGCAAGACCTAGGTACAATTGCTGCCATCGTTTCCATGTGGCTAGCTCCCCATAGGCTTGAGTCCGTAGACCATGCAAGACCCAGGTACAGTTGCTGCCTTAAGTACGAGTGGCCAGCTCCCCGTAGGCTTGAGTCCGAGGACCATGCAAGACCTAGGTACAATTGCTGCCATCATTTCCATGTGGGCCCTGAGCGTGAGGACACAGTGTTCACCTCTTTGGGCAACTCAGTCTCACGTCGGGTAGGGGTCCATCCCCCTAGCCCCTTGCAGGATGCTGGAGCAAGAGTCATTGTACCATTACTGCACAGTTGCCTCCAATAGGATTTTGTCCTCGGATCCGAGGACTTCGTTTTTGGCGTGGGGACGTCCACGGGTCTTTTCCGTGAGCTGTTTTTCCTCAGGTCGGCTTGTGACTTCGCACGTGGGGCTGACCCTGCCTCTGGTTCGTGTTCCTCATCTTTCTGGCTTACGAGGCGTCGCTTGGCCTTCCGCGCTTCCTGTTTGACGCTTCGGTGTCCGTAACGCGCCTCCATTAATGCCCTCGTGAATTAACACGCAGCAGGCAGCTGGCAATCCCCTTGGGACTGGGTGGGAATTAATTCCCTTTGATAATTTCCCCTTCGAATTCCACGCGGTTCAACTCCCGCTGGTTTTCGCCCTCCATAAAAGGCGTTCTAGGGGGAGCGTTTCTCCCCATCCCATGAATTCTCTCCCACAAACAGACGTATACACTTTCGCCTTCTTGAGCCCCTTTGATACCACCACCAGGGGTGTGACCGCAGTTAGGAGACCTGGAGCTAAGTGCCGCCGTAACCGCAGTCCCCACTGGGCTGTCGGCGCGGCAGAGTTTAGGCGTAACACTGGCCGAGTCTCGCATGGTGGCCAGGGGGGACGTCGTTGAAATACCTAACGTCTTCTCCCAGAGCGCACCTCCGACGAAGGGGGCACGCGGACTCTCGTCATGGCTGGTGCCCGAGTATTGCCGTCTCCGACGGTCAATGCTCGTGTAGTTCGGAGGGGGTCGAGGGAGCATCATGAGGGAGGGTGTTCCGGGGTCTAAGGGCTCCTCACTTTGTTCAAGCTTTGGTTTGAAGGTGAGCCAGCCCCTAGCCCCCCTTCCCGTGCTTTTACTGTCCAGTTCTCCCATTCTCTGGACGCTGGTAAAAGCACAGGTTGACACTTCCCTCATTCCTGATATTAATTCTTTGCGAGCCTCTTGCCCGGCCAGTTCCAAGACCGGTCCGCCTGAGCCTCTGATTGTAGGATTAGTTGGTAGGAATTTTTGTAAAACACGCCTGTCTGAGCCTCTGATTGTATTTGTAGCTTTTTTTTTTTGAAATAATGAGAATTGTAGTACTTGTAATCTCTTGTAATTTCTTCTGGATTAATAAAGGATTTTTCTTTTATTTGCTGTTGAGTTTCCTTTTCGCACCGCCATTCTTCTCTCCTTCTTTTCTTTTTCTTTCTCTTTTCTTTGCGCTGCCAACTTCTGAGTAATAACTGCCTTAGGACGATCGCCGGTCGCACCAGCCGACGCACTAACCCTTCCCACAGACGGCGCCAATTGTAGGGGCTCCTTTTTCAGAGGTGGGCCCCCGACAATGAATTTGTAGAGAGTGGGGCAAAGGGTTTGGCTCCGGCCGGCCCTTCGCCGGTCTTCTTCGCACTTCTCGCTACTTGCTCTACGCCTGGGGTCGCTCCTCGGCTGGGGTCCGAGGAGGCCCCTGCTCACCAGGGGGGTTCTTTACCTTATATACCCTTTTTAGCTTGATCCTGGCCTTACAGCTGTTGGCCATCCGGGCTAATGGTTCAGGACTTGTCCCATCAGACAGGTTCTTTCCCATATTGGGGGTTGCTGCCTCCAAGGTTTTTCAGTGAAGGGTCTTGTCAGCATTAATGGAACCTGGAGGGCCAGGCAGAATCGTTAAGTGTGGATGTGACCACCTGCACTGGGTCTGCCCCCCACCTAGATTAGACTAAGTGTGCCGAGGATGGGCGTGTCCTCGGCTCGGGCCTTGGGAGGACTAAGGCCTTTAAGCCGACCATCTGGGGAGGTCGCCTTCCTCGGCTTGGGTCCTGGGCCTGCCTAAAGGTGGGCCGGGGGTTCTGGGCCCTCGGGCCCCACAATAAGTAAATCCCAAACAGATATAATAAAATGTTGGCTTAAAAATCATGGTTGCATTAAGCTGTTTGGTTGCAATTTTTTTCTAAAAATAGAAACAATAGTTTTTTTTTTTTTTTTTTTTGGAGACCTACTAAGCAATGCAAGGTGATTTTTAATTTTTTTTTTTAATGCATCACATGGATTTAGTGATATGACATGGCTATTTATGATTGGACAGAGAACTAGATCTATAACATTATTCAAATAAATTCATGATATTCTTCTATTAAATTTTTTTTAAAAGTTAAATATTGTGGTATTTGCCATTTTTTTGGTGTTGTAACTTGATTTGGTGTGGTGTTGGAGTTGATATATGATGTACCCGACATATATGCCGGGTCACTCACACACTGGCGGATCTCACACACTGTGGGGTCTGCTTATGTGTGAGAGACCCAGCACATATGCTGGGTACAACATATAATTTTCGGTGGTGTAGGGCATTGATCAACCTCAGAAATTTCAATGTCTTGCAAGCCCGGGCCAGTAGCAGGGCCACGTTATGGCCCAAGGGGGCCACGGCCCCCCCCCCCCTTTTTTTTTTTTTTTTTTTTTTTGAATTTTCAAGAATGTAACTTTTTTTTTTTTTTTTGAAAAGTCAAGAATGTAACTTAGGGTCCGTTTGGTTCCCATAAAATATTTTTCGGAAAACACTTATTTTCCGGAAATGCTATTTTCCGGAAAAGGAAAATATTTTTAAGTGTTTGGTTGTATTATGAAAATAGTTGTGGAAAATATTTTCATGTGTTTGGTTCTATTAGGAAAATGCTATTTTCCGGCAACAACAACACAACAACAACAACAACAGCAAATTCTGGCAACAACAACACAACAACAACAACAACAACAACAACAATCAGTTCATCAAAAAAAAAAAAAAAAAAAAAAAAAAAAAAAAAAAAAACACAACAACAACAACAACAACAACAACAATCAAACTTTAAAAAAAAAAAAAAAAAAAGCTGAGAGATCGAGGAAGAGGAAGCGATAAATCTGGGTCAACAACAATCGACGGCGCGGCGCGGTGCGAAGAGCGCTAGGTTCTGGGTTCGCCGGTGCGAGATCGAAGGCGAGATCGCGATATCGAAGGCTAGATCATGAGATCAAGCGGAGGTGATCGAAGGCGATCGCCGGGGAGATCAGCGGTAGTGCGATCAAAGGCGAGATCGGCGCGGTGCTCAGGGTTCGTCGGCGATGTCTCCAGCGTGTCTGGGCTCCTCGGCGCGGTGCTGGTGCTCTCTTTCTCTCTTTCTCCCTCTCTGTCTTCGTGCTCTCTCTTTCTCTCTGTTTTCCGGAAGTCATTTGAAGTGAAAATGATTCCGTAAATCATTTTCACCTTTGACTCATGGTCAACTGAAAATGATTTCCGGAAAATTGCTTTTTCCGGCGCAACCAAACACCCGAAAATATAGAAAACCATTTTTGGAAATGAATTTCACCCAAAACAAACGCAGTCTTAGGAGCTTGACAATTTCTTGTCTCAAATCTATGTTCTAGGAATGCATTAGGAGTAGGAAATTTCTTCTTTTCTCTAACTTGTTTTTCAAAGTCTTTTAGTGTTTCACGGATTTCTAAGTCCAAAAATACTTAACTATTTGCTCTAATCCTAGAGGACCACACGTGTATGGCTTTAAACCTATACACTTCAAAAGAAAAAGGTGATCTCAACTCCCAGCTAGGTACGTGGCTTATTAGCTTTTATTCTCTTGTCCTATTATGCTTTAATATTTTATAGAAGTATTATGCTCATAATATTTTCACAATAAATTATAGTTAACGTGTTGATATTGATTCTAATTTAAATTCACAATTGAAATTAATTTTTTGTCCACTGATAACAACCAACAATAACCTGTCACTTAAGATTTATGATGAAAATATTGTAAAAATATTATGGACATAGCATTTTTTTTTATTAAAATGGCAAATGATAAATATACTATATTAATATAGCATATAAATATAATATATTATTATAAATTTGACAAAAATATATGATTGGTTATTCACTTATTTGATTATATGTTTTTTTTTTTATGCATTCAATGACATAGAATTTTATTTATAATTCTATTTTAGATTATTGTATAATAAAAAAATGTCATGTCTACAACATTTTAACAATATTTTCACAACAAATTTTAGGTGGTGGGTTGTTATTTGTTGTTATTGGTATGTAAAAAAATAATTTTAGTGGTGGTCTCAAGTTAAAACCAATAACAATCTGCCACCTAAAATTTATTGTGAATATAACATTATTCATTGTACATAATATAAATATAGTATATACAGATTAAAAATTTATGATCTCATCTTAAACTTGGCCCCCAAAGACAAATTCCTGACTCTGTCATTGGCCCTGACCTAGACCAATCACATCTTAATGATCAAGTGGAATCTTTAGGCCCTGTTTGGATGGTGAGTGATTGATATCTCATCACTCATCACCCAAAAATTATCACTCAAAATTCTTCACCTGTAACTAATTTTTTATCACTTGAAAATTCTCAACTTATTCCCAGCTCTATTTGGCCCTTAAACTCAGTTGAGTTTTCATTCTAAAAACTCAAAAATCTCAACTTGTTGTGGGATCCACAGATTGACTTGGTGCAGTAGAAACAAAACATCAAACCTAGAACCCAACTAAAAAAAAAAAAAAACATCACTGTGCAAATCACAAAACATCAAACCAATCCACCATAGCAAATTCGGCCATTCACACCACCAACACCTTCAACACCACAACAAATTACACTATAAAGCTTAGAAAGAACTAAAAGAGGGAAAAAAGAGAAAAGAAAAGATTGTGAAAAGTGAAGAAAGAAAGAAAGAAAGAAAGAAAGAAAAAGAAGGAAAAAAAAAAAAAAAACCAAACCCCAAAACCCAGTGGAAAAAAAAAAAAAAAAAAAAACAATCAAACCCAAAAACCCAATGTGAAAAGGAAAGAAAAGAAGAAGAAGAGAATAGAGAAACCAAGCCCAAACCCAGTGTGAAAAAAAGAAAAAAAGAAAAAGAAAAAAAAAGAGGGGAGACAATGAGGTGATGATGAAAAGCATAGAAAATCAAAGAACAAAGAAAAAAGAAGTTTGGTAAAACGAGAGAGGAGAGAGGCACATGAGTAGTGTAGCCATTGGTGGAGTGTTGGAGAAAGCAAAAGGTTTGAGGTGGATTTGACTACTCTCTACCACAGGCCCATGTGTTTCTTAGGAAATTACCAAACTGCCACTGTTACTCGGTTTCCATAACTTAAAAACACTAAAAACTTGTTTCCAGATTCTATTACTCATCACTCAATTTAGTGAGAATTGAGTAATGAAAACAAAAACTCAAAACAAATCCAAATAAGTGTTACTGTCATGGGACCTGCTAGTTTTGAATTATGGGTGATAAAAACTCAATGATGAATGATAAAAACAACTAAATTCAAACAGCTCCTTTAGTCTTTGCTATCTAGATGATATAAAACTAACTAATTAATAATCACTAGTTAGGCATGCTTTCTTAAATAATAATAATAATTAAAAAAAGAAAAAAAAAAGAATGAAAGGGCCTCAATTGATAACACCACCGTTGATTAAAAAAAAGGGGAAAAACAAAAAGCCAAAAAAATGCAAGACGAATTCAACCAAAAAATTTAATAATAAAAAAAGAATAAAAAGGCAAGACGTTAAAAAAAAAAAAAAAAAAAAAAAAAAAAAAAAAAAAAAAAAAAAAAAACCAATGGTAGGTGTGAACGTAACTAAATGCATAGAAAATATGCATATACAGTCAGATACACTAAATCTAGTATTTGGCTGGCATGGTGTTTTCTTTTCAATTTTCTCTTTAATTTGAGGAGAAAACTGTAAGGACCAAGTTTAAGATTCCAGCACACTACGTGGGTGGACGTAGGCCCAAAAAGTCCAAAACAATGAATTTATAGAGAAATGGGTTAGAAAATTGGGCTTTAGTTTTTCAAAAAAAACTTTGGAATAAATTCAAATGATAAGAGAATGAAAATAAATAGAGTTGTATTGAAGAAACATCGTCATCAACAAGGTCCGAGGTGATCTGTTCTTGTATTTTATTCCCAAATCAAGTTACAAATTTGATTCTTGAATTCTCTCATGTTTTTCTCCCCCCCCCCCCCCCCTCTCTTTGTTTCTTCTTCCCATCTTTTTTAATACTCTCCTTCCTTTTTCTTCCCACCCTAGATGTGCATGCCATAAGGTTGGTATTGATATTTGTCCCATTAGCCCATCCTCTAAGTCAAATGTAGTAACTGTAAGGTTGAAACACACTATTCAAGTATCACCTCCACATTAATGCAGCCAGAAAGTTAGTTGCAGTGCATTTAATGTGGAGGTAGCAGTTTTTCCTGGAGATACTACATGATCACGTTCTATAATATTTACCTGTAGTACTTATCTTCTCATATGGAATGGTATGGAAGGTTGCCTTTGTTGGTAAAATACTTCTTCATACCTCGGCCTTGGTTAATCAAGGAAAGGTTCATCCTTAGCATAGTTTCCTGGACTGTTACGATCAACACTGTCTTCTTCACCTACAACAATGGGCCTCTATGACACCATGTGTTTGTCCTCGGACATGTCCTCGTCCTTGGTTTGGGCCTCGAGCCCAATACATATGTGGATGAGTATCTTTGGACCCTCCGGCCCACAATAGCCCCTCAAAATCCTATTTTTTAGCACTTCAGGCAGAAATGAGGATTTTGATATTCTCGGGCTTGTTTTGGGCTTGTCATGTCTTGTCCTCCGCTAGTACAAGTGCCTTTTTAACTACCCAAGGCACGCTCTTGATGCTTCGGCGTCTGGAGCACGCCCTCATTAAATTCTAGCTGCTCCTTATCCCCTACGTTCTTCACCATGATGCAAATTGAATGACTAAGAATCTTGTTGGGATGGGATCAAGAATTTTCCCGCTTGTACCTTTTTTCCTTTGATATAAATAACCTCTAAATTAAGCCTTCAACTTGCTTTAGCATTCATTTAAACTCTAGTGCACATACATTGAACCTACTAATATCTCTCACTTACTCATGCCTTTACAACTATTAGAAGTCTGTCCGAGGACAATTTCCCCAATTCTATAAGTATCCAAAAATCTCTACAACTCGTCTTTTCATGTATTTTCCTTTCCTTTGTGCATTTTCGCTCCTTGGCTTTAGTTTTCTTCCATTTCTCTTTAGTACCCCCTCCTGAATCTTCTTGAAAGAATGGGTAGGTTTAAGTGTTTGGTAGACTCCGAAGAGGGAATGGCGAGTTTTAGGGCTCAATATAGAATCCCTCCCAACATTAACCTTAGATATTGTGAAGAGGGGGAGTGGTTTAAGCAAAGGGGAGAAGGTGAGGTAGCGATTCCCATGATCGCCTTCATAGAAGGCAGCATGAGAATTCCAATGGGAACGGTTATGAAGGACTACCTTAGGTTCTATCGTTTAGCACCCACCCAATGTGTTCCCAACGTATTTATGATATTATGGTGTGTGGATGTCTTAAACGAGAAAATGGGGTTAGGGCTAACCGACCATGATGTTAATTGGATATATAATCTCCACCATTTAAAGGGGAAAGGGTATTACCTGAAGACAAGGCAGCCCGAAATCAAGCTCATACAGTGCCTCCCTAAGTCTAATAATAGGCTAAATAAGGACTTCTTGATCGTGTCAGGGGAATGGCACGATGACCTTCCCTGCCCGACGAAAGAGGGGCAAGTAGGTGTGGTTCTAGAAGTAGGAAAAATGATTTACTCTTTACCTTATTTTGATTTGTGTTGTTTCGCTTTTAATGATCTGTACCTTATGTCTTTTGCAGATAGATGCGCCACCGAGCCAAATTTCAATTTGGTTAGCAAGGAGGGCTTAGATAAAATTCTTAAAGCTAAGGTGTTTGTAAATGAAGACAACGATCAACTTCGGGCGGCTCACTTGATACTAGGAATCACACCCATTTCTCATGCTTTCCAAGCACGCAATTGTGTGATAAAAGCTTACGACCCACGCCTACATCGCATCAGCGTTGCTGTGGAAGGATTTCTCCTTCCTGAGGGCACTCCAATCCCAGAAGGTACTCTCATTATAGAACCCATTCTTCCTCCTCATCCAAAACTGAAGGGTTCCCAAGACACCATTCCCATATTTAAAGGCATACCCAAAGTAGGAGCTTCGTCATCATAACAAACAACTGGAGTTGCCACTTCATCCCGTACCATAAATACAAAAAAGGAGAAGGTGGTAGAAGTAACCGATTCCGAGGATGAGTTTGAAGTTTTCAACTAGGATTTGTCATCGGAAACGTCTGTCCTTGATCTCGGCCCCTCATTCTCGCCACTAATCGATGAAATGGGTATTTAGCGCAAACCAAAATCCTGTTTGCTAGAGAGAGTCCCAACCTAGGAAGGGTGCACTTATGAAGGCAACCTATACCAAGCCTTCCACTCCTCCACCTGCTCTACCCCCTCCCCAACCTGCTGATTTGAAAAGGAAAAGAGAGTAAAAAGGGAAGGAGGTGATGGAAGCTGGACAAACCCTTCCCCCTCGCGAGGATGAAGTTCAAAGAGTTTCTAAAGAAGCCAAGGCGGGGCAAAGAGGTAGTGAAAGGAGGAGTGACACTTTGCCCGAACCCGCAGCCTAGCTTCCGGCCCCAATGTTAGATGGGGCCCCCTTGTTAGGTGATGCTTCTATAAGGGACTTTCAAGGTAGAAAGGCCGGCTACATGGCTAACGCAGTGGAGCAAGCTCTATTGCTTCCCGGAGACATGGCCTAGTTGCGGTCCATGAGGAGGCATAAGGTCTTCCTCAGCCTCAAAAGATATTTGGCTATGGTATCATTCTATTTAACCCTTTTTTTTTTAAATTTTATACTTGACTTATTATTTATATTATATATTTTAAACCCCCCCCCCCCACCTTTTTCTTTGGCAGGCTGTTCAAGCCTCCTTCCAAGCGAAAAAGATGGCCAATTCTTGCCACTGACAGATGAAAGAGGAGGAAGGAAGGCGTAACGCTGCCGTGGAGGCCTTTCAAGTGGCCAAGAGGAGCCTTTAGGAGATGAAGAAGAAGCTACAAGAAGAGGAGAATAAAAAAAAATACGCAGTAGCTGCCCTTGAAAATGTAGAAAAGCAAGCTGAAACTCAAAGGCTGCAGCTGCGGGGTGTTGAAGACCAAATGGCCACCTTTAAAACTCAAATTACTACATTGAAAAAGAAATTGGAGAAGGTCGAGAAAGCTAGAGTTTCAGCCGAGAAAGCCAAGGAAGAGGCAGAAAAGGCTAAGGACGGAGCTGAGCAGCATGGGTACGAGGTTGGGGTAGCCGAGACCGAGGATTCCCTCAGGGTTGAGGTCCCGGCTGTATGTAGAACTTACTACACCCTAACATGGGGTGAAGCCCTTAACCAAACTAGGGTTAAGGCTTCCTCTGTGCTTAGGAGAGCAGAAAATATCTACTACCCCCCAACCATACGCCCTTCAAGCTCTTCAAACTCTAAGGCTATCCTATCATCCTCGAAGGTAGGTGAAATTCAAAGTGGCCCACTCAAGGCTCCTCTTGCAGCTGACACTACTATAGAGGAGGCGAAGCAGGCCGAGAACACCTCAAAGATAGGAGAAACTCCTAGAGAAATAGTCAAGGGCTCTGACCTACCTCCTCCTGCTCCCAGGGATACCTCCCAAGACAAAGAAACTTCTCAAGGTATGGAGTTGGTATTGGCAACTCTAGCCATACCCCAAAAGAGAATCCCAAGGACAAGACCGAAGTGTCCATCGCAATAGCAAGTACACAACCTCCGAAAGATCCAAAAGATAAGCTCGTAATAAAGATGAAGAAATAGATTATCTCTTTTTTTTCTATTTACTTTCCCAATTTGTAATCAACTTATCTTTTTTGTACTTGTTCTACCTTATTTGAAGGTTTTTATGTAATGAAAATTATGGGTATTTTCTTTTCTCTTGTGATTTCTATACTGAAATTGATATCAGTTGCCTTTTAGCTAAAACCCAATAAAGGTAATGATGAGATAACACTCCTTGCACTAACTTACTTAAGTAAAGATCAATTGTTCTGCTTTATATGATCAACAGCAAAAGCAGGTGAATTTTATTAAGTTAATCACCTTGGCAAAGCATAAACTTAATTTTATGAACGTACATAGTACTGTAATATGCATATAGGTTTAAGTGATGCTCATGAGGGTCAAAAAGATGGTCAAGTTTTTCGCAAATACAAGTATGCCCGTAAATGCTTTAAGTGATACTCATGAGCATTCATTTGGAACATTTTTTGCATTGAAAATCATTGCTGATTGAAGTGATTATATTCGGTACCAAAGTAGTTAACAAAGGAAATTAACTTACTGTACATATATACATATATCTCACACAGTCTATTATAAATAAGATTTTGCCCTGACTTATAGCCATTTGAAGGAAAAGATTAATCTGTCCAAGGCATATGGTTCGAGGACCCAAGCATTACCAATTTTCTCTTTGATACTTAGATAGTTGTCATAATGTGTTAACCTTCTCAAAGCAGATGGTTCGAAGAACCGGGCATAGCTGAGACTTTGTTTGATACTTAGAAAATTAATTGAAAGATATCAATTTTTCCAAGGTATATGGTCTAAGGAGCTAGGTATGACCAAGGTTCTGTTTGATACTTAGAATGATATCTTACTGTGTTAATTTTCCCAAAGTAGATGATCCGAGGAACCAAGCATAGTTAAGGTTCTGTTTAACACTTAGAATGATGTCACACTGTGTTAATTTTCCCAAAACAGATGGTCTGAGGAACCAGGCATAGCTGAGGTTCTGTTTAACACTTAGAAAATTAATTGAAAGATGTCAATTTTCTCAAGGTATGTGGTCTGAGGAGTCAGGCATGACCAAGGTTTTGTTTGATACTTAGAATGATGTCTTACTTTGTTAATTTTTCCAAAGCAGATGGTCTGAGAAACCAAGCATAGTTGAGGTTCTGCTTAACACTTAGAATGATGTCATACTGTGTTATTTTTCCCAAAGCATATGGACTGAAGAACCAAGCATAACTGAGGTTCTATTTAATACTTAGAAAATTAATTGAAAGATATCAATTTTTCCAAGGTATGTAGTTCGAGGAGCCAGACATGATCAATTTTCTGTTTGATACTTAGAATGATGGTAAAGACACAAGATAAGTAATATAACAAACCCAAAGAAGGTGACGAAAACTTGTATTAATAATAATATCTTCTAAGATTATTTACATTCTAGGGACGAGGTACAACCTTTTCCTTTAGATCTTTAAGATAATACGTGCCTATCCTAGCCACCGATGTTATACAATATGGCCCCTCCCAGTTGGGTTCTAACTTCCCCCATACTGGGTTCTTAGCAACTCCCACAATCTTTCTTAAGACCAAATCCCCCACTATCAGCAGCCTTAGCTTTACGTTAGTATCATACTCTTGCTTGAGCTTGTGTTGATAATATGCCAATTGGACCATGGCATTTTCTCTTTGTTCTTCAATTAAATCTAAATTTTTCTCCAATAACCCATCATTGCTGCTTGGAGTGAAAGAACTCGTTCCTAGGGTAGGGAATCCGGTTTACAGAGGAATAACAGCCTTGACCTCATATTTCATTGAAAAACACGTCTCTCCTGTAGACCTACAAGGCATGGTCCAGTAAGTCTATAGGACGTGTGACAGCTCTTCGATTCATTTCTCTCTTACATCATCCAGCCTTTTTTTAAGTCCATTTACTATAACCTTATTAACAGCTTCAGCTTGTCCAATCTCCTGTGGATATGCTAGGGTGGAATATCTATTTGTTATGCCCAGGTTGCAGCAATATCTTTTAAAGGGCTTGCTATCAAATTACAAACTATTGTTCGAGATGAGGGTACGAAGGACTCCAAGCCTGGTGACAATGTTCTTCCAAACAAACCGTTTGGCATCCACGTCCCTAATGCTTGCTAGTGGTTCGGTTTCAACCCACTTGGTGAAGTAGTCTGTGCCGACCTGCAAATACCTCTTATTCCATGCTGCCTTAGGGAAAGTGCCAACAATATCCAAGCCCTACTGAGCGAAAGGCCAAGGACTGGAAAGAGGATTAAGGACTCCACCAGGTTAGTGAATATTTGGGGCAAACTTCTGACACTAATCACATTTCTTTACATAGTCCTCTGCTTCTTTCTGCATCTTCAGCCACTAGTAGCCTTGCATAAGGGCCTTATGTGATAAAGACCCGCCCTCTATATGACTTCCACAAATTCCTTCATGCAATTCTTCCAAGATTAGCTCAACTGCCTCCGAGTGTACACACAGCAGATACGAGCCAGTAAAAGACTTCTTATACAACTTTTGGTCCTGGAACAGCCAGAACTGAGGAGATTTTCTTCGCACTTTGTCAGCCTCAGACTTATCCTCTGGCAAAACATCTTCCTTGAGGAACAATACAATAGAGTCCATCCAACTAGGACCTGCGCTTATTTGATTAACATAAGCTATGGTTCTTCCTGCCTCGATAGGTCTACATAAGTTTTCTACGAGGATTACCCAAGGGAAAATTTGTGCCAAGAAGGTTGCCAATGTAGCAAGGGAGTCTGCATGTGTATTTTTACTTCTAGGGACTTGTGATATATTGAAAGATTCAAAATTAGACTATAAATGCCTAACCTAGTTTAAGTACTCTTGCATTTTAGGATCTCTAGCTTCCAACTCTCCTTGGACTTGGCAAACGACCAATCTTGAATCAAAGATCAATTCCACTGCCTTTCCAACCATTTTTTGTACCATGATCATCTCTTCCAGCAAAGCTTCATATTCACCTTCGTTATTTATAGCCGAGAAGCCCAATCTTAAGGATTTTTCGATTGTGATGCTTTCTGGAGATATCAAGACTAATCCCACACCGGATCCCCTATGGTTCACTACACCATCAACATAAACTTTCTAGGATGCAAGTTCTTGTACTGAGATCATTCTAACCGATTTTCCATCCATGTTTTGCTCTTCTATCTTTTCTTCTTCTAGGGATTCAACAAACTCAACAACCAGGTCGGCAAAAACCTGACTCTTTATAGAGGTGTATGATATGTACTTGATGTTAAAAGCCCCTAAAATCATGCCCCATTTTGCAATTCTTTCATGTAATCCGCACTCTATAATAGAGATTTAAGTGGGAGTTAGGTTAGGATGACAACTGTGTGTGACTAAAAATAGTAGGGAAGCTTTCGTGTAGCATGCACCACTGCCAAAATGGCCATTTCTAGTAGTAAATAACAAACCTTAGCCTCATGTAATGAATTGCTCATATAGTAAACTGACCTCTGCACACCATCATCGACGTGTACTAGCACCAAGCTCACCACGTGGGAAGCCACCATGATGTAGGCAAACAAAACCTCGTCCACCTCAGGTCTGGACATTATGGGTGGCCAAGACAAATACTCTTTCAACTACTAGAAAGCTAGGGCACACTCTTCGGTCCATTCAAATCCTTTCCACTTATTCAATAACTAAAAGAAAGATCTACACCTGTCAACTGACCGAGAGATGAATCGATTTAAAACAGCAGTCATCCCTGTAAGCCTCTGAACCTCCTTGGGATTCCGAGGTGGTTGTAGGTTGTTAATTGTCTTAATCTGGTCAGGGTTGACTTCAATTCCACGGTGCGTGACCATATAGCCCAAGAACTTCTCTGATCTGACACCAAAAGAACACTTAGAAGCATTAAGCCATTGCTTATTTCTCCTTAAGCTTTCAAAAATACTTTTGAGGTCATTAACATGATCGTACTCAATCTTGCTCTTTACCACCATATCATCGATGTAGATTTCAATATTTTTTCCTAACTGTAGCTCAAACATCCTAGTCATCATCCTCTGATAGGTAGCCCCTGCATTTTTCAAACCAAAAGACATCACTTTATAGTGGTAATTTCTAGTAGGAGTAACGAAAGTTGTCTTTTCCTGGTCATCCAAAGCTAAAGGTATCTGAGGATACCCTTAGAAGGCATCCAAAAAGCTCATTCGAGGATGAGCCACAGTTGCGTCTACCAGCTGGTAAATCTGAGGCATAGGGAAAAGGTCCTTTGGGCAAGCTTTGTTTAAGTCTGTAAAATCTACACATACGCGCCACTTCCCTGTCTTCTTCTTCACCACCACTGTGTTAGCCAACCATTCCGGGTAAAAAACCTCCTTAATAGCTCCAGCTTGCTTAAGTTGCACCACCTCATCTTTGACAGCATTAAAGTGCTCCTTGGATGAACGCCGATGAGGTTGCTTATTGGAGGTGATAGTTGGATTGACATTCAGATGATGGCATATGAAACTTGAATTCACCCCTGAAGCTTCATAGGCATTCCAAGCGAATACATCCATGTGTCCCCTAAGAAATTCCACCAATTCCTTCTTTTCTTGGGGTGGTAACTAAGCATCAACTTGGAAAAACTTCTCCGGATCATCACCCATGGCAAATCTTTCCAAATCTTCACATTTGGCCTCCTCGACTGGCCCCTTCACGAGTGATTCCAGAGATTTTGACTGCTATAAGCCCTTTTTAGATGAGGCTGTGGATTCAATTGCTGACCAATGTAAAATTGCGGACACCAAGCACTGCTTAACCATGGATTGGTCCCCTACCAGTTCCTCAATCCAATCCCCCGACAGATACTTCACCTCTTAATGCAAAGTTGAAGAAATAGCAGCCCCTAAGGTGTGGAGCTAAGGCCTGGCCATAATGGCCGTGTAAGGGGAGTATGCATCCACCACTATGAAGTTCACTTCCACTACTTCTGAGCCTGCTTGCACAAGTAACCTAATCTGACCCTTCGAGATAACAACATTCCCATCAAAACTCACCAGAGGTGAATCATAGGCGGTCAGATTCTCAAGTTATAGGTTTAGGCCTTTATATAAATCAGGGTGCATGATCTCTACACAATTGCCTTGGTCTACCATCACCCTTCTTACATCATACCCTCATATTCTAAAGGTTACCACCAAAGCATCATCATGCGGCTGGATGGTCCTTGTCTTGTCTTCATCCAAAAAATCCAATGCCGATCGAATTTCTACTCTGGCCCTCTTTGGCCCAAAACTAATGTCCTCAACTGGGAGCCAATCTACAGACATCACTTTGAAGGGCTGTGAACCAGTCCTCCCAAGTGTGGTGAAGATGACATTGATTATGCCTATTGGGGGCCTTGAAGAAGCATTCTCCTAATTCCCAAACCTTGACTGGTCACCTTGCCCGTTGGGGCGGTACAAGAGATGCTGTAATTTCCCCTCCTTGATTAGTTGCTCCAAATGATTCCACAATGTTCGGCAGCCCTCGGTGGTATGTCCCTACTCATGGTGGTACTAGCAATGAAGGCCTTGGTTACGTTATAAAGGATCTCCACTCATCTTGTTCAGTCATTTAAAGTATAGCACATTCTTGATCTTCTCTAAAACTTGATGCACCGGCTTTTTAAACATAGTGTTTACAACTTGAGGTGCTGCAGGTGAAGATTGCCCAGCAAAATCTCTCTAGGTCTATTATTGTTGTAGCGATTCGACCAGAAATCCCTCCTCTCCTAAGGGATAACCTTGCCCTTTCCCCTATCTTGCTGCTGGTGAAATCTCTCTAGGTCTGTATTTGCTGTTAATCCCAGTCAAAGACTTCCTTAAGCCATGCTTGGTAGGTAGGCCAAACTTAAAAGTGCTAATGGCAATGTTGTCAAAATTAACATCTATCTCGTTGAACATCTCCCAGTATTTATCTGAATACGTCTTTAAGGTTTCTTCTTCTCTCATAGACAAAGACAACAAAGAAGCTAAAGGCCGAGGAACACTTCTACATGTAACAAATCGGGATCCAAATGCTTGAGTATGCTCCTTGAAAGAATCAATAGAACCTGCCTTCAAACTATCAAACCACCTCATCGCCACAGGCCCCAAACTGGACAGAAATATTTTGCACGTCAAAGGCTCGTTCTTGGAGTGTACGGCCATTCTTTGATTAAAGTGACTAACATGCTCCACAGGGTCTATTCTTCCATTGTACATGGTGAATGTGGGTTAGGAAAATCTTTGAGGAAGTTTCCCTCTCTCAATCCAACGTGTGAAAGGTGACCTTGCAATCTGGTTTAGTGCTCTACTCATAGTGTTGCTTCCCAGGCCAACCGAGGATGGATTTTTATCTCTACGTTCATGATGATAATCTTCATCATACGAGAAAGTCTTGCTAGAGGGAGTTCTCAATTTGCCCCTATAGCTCTCATCCTCCTCGTTGTGAGAAGAGAAATTAAGATTGGAAAGGGTTTGCCTTCGCTGTTCATGACGCAGGCTTCTCCTCAGGTGGTCAATCTCCATTTGCATGTTTCTGGCATTATCCTTGTGAGAGACATGGCTTTTACCCCTGGCTCAACTTCTACTAGTATGGGTAGTATGTACACTTCCCTTCCGGTCTCTTAGCCGTTCAAGATCACGGAAGTGATCTTGACGCTAAGACCCCATAGATTCTGCCTAATGTGGACTTGAACCTACCATTGTTAAAAGTTAGATTTACTAAAACACCAATCTTCCCCACAGACAGCACCAATTGTAAGGACTAGGTTTAAGATCCTAGCCAACTACATGGGTGGACGTAGGCCCAAAAAGCTCAAAACAATGAATTTGTAGAGAAATGGGTTGGAAAATTAGGCTTTAGTTGATCAAATGAACATTGGAATAGATTCAGATGATAAGAAAATGAAAAGAAATAGGATTGTATTGAAGAAAAATCGTCCTCGGCAAGGTCTGAGGTGATCTGTTCTTGTATTTTTTTTTCCAAATCAAGTTACAAATTTGATTCTTGAATGCTCTCGTGTTTTTCTCCCCCCCCCCCCCCTCTTTGTTTCTTATTCCCATCTTTTTTTATACTCTCCTTCCTTTTTCTTCCCACCCTACACATGCATGCCATAAGGTTGGTGTTGATACTTGTCCTATCAGCCCATCCTTTAAGTCATGATGTAGTAGCTGTAAGGCTGAAACACCCTGTTTAGGTATTATCTCCACATTAATATGGCTAGAGAGTTAGCTGCAGTGCATTTAATATGGAGGTAGCAGCTTTCCCTGGAGATACTACATGATCACGTTCTGTCCTATTCACCTGTAGTACTTATCTTCTCATATGGAATGGTATGGAAGGTTGCCTTTGTCGATAAAACACTTCTTCGTACCTCGGCCTTGGTTAATCAAGGAAGGGTTTGTCCTCGGCGTAGTTTCCTGGACTATTACGATTAACACTGTCTTCTTTGCCTACAATGGTGGGCCTCTATGACACCACGTGTTTGTCCTTAGACATGTCCTCGTCCTTGGTTTAAAAACATCCGGATCTCACCAAACAACCATCAAAAGTGTTTTTCTCTCACATTTTCT
The DNA here is from genome assembly GCA_030445155.1 of Quercus variabilis. Classification (NCBI taxonomy): domain Eukaryota; kingdom Viridiplantae; phylum Streptophyta; class Magnoliopsida; order Fagales; family Fagaceae; genus Quercus; species Quercus variabilis. Next base: position 72,635,374 of record CP129449.1, read on the forward strand.
CTCCTTTTTTTTTCCCCCATCCTCTCCAAAATTCACCCAACCAAACATATCCTTAAGTGAGAAAATTAAGATAAAATTTCTATATGAAGAAGTATAACTCTATACATAAAAAATGTATGTCATACAAAGTTAATCTCATTCGTATAAAAATTTTTATCACACAAAAAATTATAGTAGCTATTTAACATATGAATATCTATTCTACTATAATAGTTTCTTAGTACTTATTTACTAAAAACAATATCCACTCACTAAAAACTTCTAAGAATGTTAATGAATATCATCATCTTCCAACAATAAGCAACTAATTTTTACTAAGACATGTCACAATATTTAAATTTTCTTAATAAATGATGTCATATGCTACAATTGAAACTCTTCATCAAATACCTTTAACCATACACAATGAAAATTTTTGTCATTCATACTTTTTTCTTTATCATTGTACATGAGTCTAGGTGTACTCTTTACTTAGTTTTTAATGAACCCCCAATTTAGGAAAGAAAAAAAATTTAAAAAAATAACAAAAGGCATGTGTTATCGAATTTTCCATTAAATAAATTATAAGTTTCAAGTATTTAAATCTAGAAAATCAATGTTCTCTAGGTAATAAATAAAACACCTTATATTATCATTTCAACTTTCTAAGCATTACTACCATTTAAAACTTAAAGTATGTGAAAAACAAAATTTGGAATATTAAAATTTAGTGGAGGTATTTTAGACATTACACAATGGAATATTTTAAAAATCATAAGCTTTCGTTAGGGTTTAAATGAGATAATAACAATATGACATATTTGCTATTTTCTAAAATATTAAGGGAAAAACTTCTTGATTTTAAAATTTAAAGAGGAATTGTGGACTATCCTAAACATAAAGGATGAAAAGTGTTTATATCCTAAATTTTTGATATTTTCTGTGTGAAAAACTATGTATTTTTACTAAAAATGGTGCGTAAAAATAAAAACACAATAAAAAATACAAAAAGTCAACCTAAGAAAAATGTATGTGAAACAGTGAATTTTGGCGAAACAAAATGGTATAACATTACTACCTATGATTTATTATGAAAATGTTATGAAAAATATTGTGGATGTAGCACTTCTTTTTTCACAATACCTTTATTTTTAGTTGTGGTTAGTTCTAGTATGATATTTTATTTTGACCTATAAAGAATTAAACCTCAACAATTGTGAAAATATTATGACAATTTTTTGTGTTAACTAACTACTCTATATAAATAAATAAAAATAAAAAAGAGTTGATTGGGTGATATTATTGGGAAAAAAAAAGGGCCAATGAACAGTGCAATTGAATAAACCAAAAAATAAATTGTAGCTACTACTATAGCTTTACAATTCACACTTTTGTTATGAAAGTGTTGTAAAAATATTGTGGATATAGCATTTCTTTTTTTACAATACATTTATTTTTAGTTGTGGTTGGTTCTAGTTTGATATTTTATTTTGACTAATAAGGAATTAACATCTCAACAATTATGAAAATATTGTGACAATTTGTTGAATTAACTAACAGCTCTGTATTAAAAAAAATAATAAATAAATAAAGAGTTGACAAGACTATATTGCCGGGGAAAAAAGAAAGAAAGAAAGAAAGAAAAAGGCCAGCAAAACAGTGCAAACATTGAACAAACCAAACTCTTGTAGCTGTTTACTGTAGCTATAATGTATTGGCTTTAGGGCTGTCCAAACCTAGTCGAAGACCCGACCCAGCCGAAGAAACTGACCGGATATGATCCGACGTCGACCAACACGACTACTCTGGCGGTCAGTGGCGGGTCTTCACCACCAGAAATCGACTCCAGCGGATTGATTTTGGTTTCCCTCCCCCAAAACCTAAAAAACCCTAACCAACCAATAAAAACCATGATTCTGACAAAAAACCCATATTTTGACAAAAAGTTTCCAGATCCCAGTAAAAAAAACCTAGATTCCAACTATATTTCACATAAATCTGGTGAGATTTTGACTAGATCTAGTGAAATCTCATAGAATTTGGTGAGATTTCCATCAGATCTAGTGAAATTTCATAGAATCCGATGAGATTTTTGTCGGATCTGGGTTTTTCTTACCATTTTCTCGCCGTTTTCTCGAATATATGACACTGACCGACTCGTCCGCCACCCTTTGAAGGTCTTATCCGCCCAACCTGACTACTCCGATGATTGGCAATGAATGAGATTTTTTGCCACCTGATTCTGTTAGGTCGGTTTCGAGTTGGGCACAAACCCAACCCGAAACGACCCGTGGATAGCCCTAATTGGCTCTTTATATATATATATATATATATAGATAGATATATAGATAAGAGCTCATGAGTAGTAGATAGGATGGCAGTGATTCTAATTCATACACTGGCCTGAATATATCAATGTAAGCAAAGTTAAGGAGGAAAATTTAAATAAAAAAAAAAAATGCTGGTGACATCAAATTTTATTTCACAACTTTTTTTTAATTTAATTATAAATGTTAATCAAAGTAATACCACTTTTTCACATACTTATCACAAACAAAAGCTTTCATATTAAGTTACTTTATAAATTGGAAAAAAAAATTTTTACAACAAAATACAATTAAGACATGATTTTTATTCACTTATTACTAGCAATAGTAGCTTGTAACGCATGCATATACATGAATAAATTTCAAAATAAACACATTTTGTTGCCATAGAAATATACACAATTAATCGAATTATTAGAAAAAATAAATGTAATTAGATATGTAGGGATAAGGGCCCAAAATTATTTCTTGGGCGTTGGGCCTTGTCCGAGGACGTGGGCATGTCCGAAGCGTGGCAAATAATTGTGAGAGGTTCCAATTTTAAAGTCTCATAAGTAAGGAACGAATGGAGGTTGGTCCGAGGAGGAACTCCTCCTCGGATATGATGAATGCAGTTTAAATCTGTATTCCCACGATCAAGGTGACCTTCCAAGAGGCTCCAGCTATAAGGATGTGCATCACACACGTATAAGAGTGATGGGAACTCAGAATTATCTAAGGAAAAGCTGCTACCACTGCATTAAATGCACTACAGCTACTTTTCTAACTGCATTTATGTGGAGAAGACCCCTGAACAATGCAGTCTTGGCTATCACGACTCACAGAAAGCCAAAGAGGATGTCTAATGGGACAGACACTCAAGTAAGGGCTCAGATGATCAACAAGCGTAGGATTAAGATGGTCCAAAGGGAGCTATATAATGTGAGAGACCTTCCATGAGAAGAGGATCGGAAAAATAGAGAAAGAGTACCGTAGCAATCAAAATTGTATTTATACCCTACTGTTATCAATTTATAGAAGAGAAAGACCTTCTCGGACAATGAATTCATTTAGCTCTATTCTCCATGTTCTTGCTTGATCATCTTTTAAAACCATGCTAGCCATTATCAAATTCATTAGGGCCTAGTTTTCCAATCCACTCTCTACAAATTTATTGTATTGGGCTCACTGGGCCAAGATCTCATGCATCTCGGGCTTGGGCTGCAAAACATGTCCCTACAAGATACATGATAAAATTCCTTTCTTAAGTTTAGCACTACTACTTATGATCATTTTTATTCTAAATTTTAATAAGATAAAACATGTGGTGATTTTTGTTAAATAGATATATGATTGATTATTTATTTATTTATAGTTTATTAATATTAGACTTTTTTGTATTTTGCACTCATTAACTCACTTAGACGCTAAAAAACTTTAGATAGAGATATAATTTAGTTATGTTATCTCAAACTAAAACGAATAAAATTTGTTTCAATAGGGTTCTGATCTTCACTATATACATAAACCTAAAATTTGTAAGCATGAAAATTCAAAAAGTAAAATATTGGCTTAGGAGGATTCATATGCAAATATAATAGTGGCTGTGAACAATTGAAATAACTAACCATTATTTCAAACATCAATAAGTTGTATTAACATAAATAAAATACCCTTCATAACTTAATTTACGCTAAGTTCTTCTCAAAATTTATTTGAACTAGATAATTTCATAATTAAAAATAAAATATCATAAAATTTGTATTCCATCATAGTTCAATCATCCTAAAACACATCAAGATATAGCCAAAATGCATATACACATTTATAGTACATGTAAGGTAGTTAACTAATCTCTCAGCAAAAAAAAAAAAAAAAAAAAAATTGATAGTTGACTAATAATTACTAACCAACATTAAGTTGTACTTTCACATTCAAAGTTAAAAACCTTCACTCTAAATGATCATCTAATAACACAATCTGACAATCATAATTCATAGAAATTAAACAGATAAACCCTTTACACTCGATTTGGAAGGTGGAAAGTAATGGAATAAAATAAATTATTTTGGAATGTTCCTTCCATTTCTTTGTTTGAGAGTTTTTTATGGAATTAATAACTTGGGTAAGAGGGAACATTCATTTATCTCAATTCCCTCAAAACCTCAAATTTTTATTCCCCAAAAATTGGAGGAATCAAAAGGAATGAAATTATTAATGAAGTTTTCACTAAAACTCCTAAAATATCCCTATATATTTAACTTTTTATTTTAAAACAGAGATCTAACAGAAATATTATCATAAAATGATTATATTCATTTTCCTCTATGTTACTCCCAAATAATGTAACTTACTTTCCATTCCTTTATTTAAAAACATCCGAACAATATTACCTAACTTTATTCTATTCATTTCTTTTCCATTCCTTTCCCTTAAATATATTTCATTCCAATTTATTTCATTAATTTCCATTCCTTTTTTATTTACTCATTCTATTCCATTCTTTTATGAACTCCCAACTGAAGTGTTAGACAAAGCAACAAATCAATTCTCTATTCCGGATTATAAAAAAAGTAAAAAAAAAAAAAAAAAAAAGAAACCTAGAAAAATAAAAACACCAACAAATCACAAGTCCAATCTGAGGGAAAAAAAAAAAACCAATTACAAAATACAAATCTCTAGCAAAAACAAATCACAAAAACCCAAGAGATTTTTACCCAACTTCTCTCTCTCACTGGAGAGCTCTCTGCCTCTCTTAACCCTCATTTCCTCCTCTAAGGCTCCACTTTGCCACCGAATCATCACCTCCCACTGATCACTCCATCTACATACCAATTTGTGTTACCCCAGCAGCTTGGGTCCATTGGTATCTCTCCACCTCACTAGCCCAATCCATCACAACACTCACATATGAGTCAAAATCGGCTATGGTATGCCCTCATTGATCTCTCTATCCTCTAATATCTCTCATCTCTATCTACAATGTGTTCTTGTGGCTATGAGAAAGCCCTTTGCTCTTTAATAACTTAGTTGTGATTCTTGGTTTTTATTTTTGAAAATAAGATGCTAGAAATTAATTGATTTGCAGTGTTTGTATAACGTACTTATGTATGAAGTACAAAATTGGGACAAAATGGACTTTTTCCCTTTTGTGGCAAATTAAATAGTTTTATACCCAATTTCCCAAACTAATTAGGAAAATGTCATTTTTTTAAAACTTGATTTATGATAAATCGAGTTAGAAAAAAAAAAAAATTCTGAACCCCTATAGTAGTGTTTTAAAGAGCCTATAGTGACGTTTTAAGAACCTATAGTGACATTTTTTCTAAAGCTCACTATGGAAAAGATTTTTTAATTCTTTTTTTCTCTCTCATCTATCAAACTACAACAAACTAGTGTGGCAAAATAAGAAGGAAGAAGAAATCTCATACCAAGACAAACCCAAAATCAACGACAACAAACAATCCCAAAATCAACAAAAAATTAACCAAAAATCATACTCAACAGAAAACTAACCTGAAATGCTCAACAGAGTAGGATATGCTGCCTAATCTGCTGCCACTACTATCGCCCGATCTGCTGCCATCGGGTCTTCCATTGCTATCGTAGATTGGAGGTGAGAGGCGAAGGGTCAGTGATAGAGGAGAGAGGGAGGGGCGAAGGAGAGAGGGAGGTCAAAAGTGAAAGGGAGGCTGAATCGGCTGATGGCTAAGGCACCAACAGCGGCAAGTTGGATCAGCGAGCTGGGAATGAGCTGGATCGGCGAGCTGGGTTAGTAAGCTGGGAGTGAGTGAGGGAAAGAGAGAATGGGTGAGGGAAAGAGAGGAACGATTATTAATAAATAATAAAAATAAATAAATAATATTATTTAATTAGAATAAATTTGTAAAATAGATTAATTAATGTTGGTGTTTTGAAAATGTGCTAGTGTAAAATAGAAAAAATAGGTTTTTATTGTAAAGTAAATTCACATTTTAGATGAACTATTGTGGTTGCTCTAACTCTAGCATTTATCCAAGCTTCTATTTCTCCTCTTGTCGAGTCCATGTCAACTTCCACTAGGTTTAGTGATCGCCAACCACTTTTGTCAATACAGACTGTCATGACTGAATTCATGGTGAGACAAGCCAAGGGTTCTTGAATAGTGGCCTTGCCAAAAAGCATCTTCTTATTCCAATAACCAATGGCAAGAGTGATTACAAAAGGAATCCCTTCTGTTACTCCAAACAGAAACGTAAGAATTGAAGTTGATAATGTGTTGAACTTCCCATTTGGTGTCAAGAAAATTTTCTTTCTCGTATCCATGATCTCTTTACTTGCAACTGCTTTCCCCTTGAGGTCTGGGAGGTTAAAATGAAATCTTTTCTTTTGAAGAATAAAATGGAAGAACAACACTACTAGGTTGAGGATGGAGAGTAAAAGCCCCGTAATTTGTATGCCAGTGTTCAGTTTATCAAGTTGCACTGGTAATGGGGTCTTGTTGAGGGCGCCATATGTAACCTGGTTCAATAAATCACCCAATGTTGTGTTCATCCCCACTGATGTAACTAGCATGCGACCTTTTCCATCAATCACCTTTGGACCATAGAACAGAAATGGGTTTTCGTTGTTAATGATGGAGTCAAGATCATTATCCAGTTTTATGTATTCACCAGATAAGAGCAAACCATCAGCAGGGACTAGAGATCCCCTCTCGAGGCGTACTATGTCACCCAACAAAACATCTGAGATGGATACTTTCTGTGAGCTTCCCCCTCTAATGACCTCAACTTCCACTTGGTGCATTTCCGAAGTATTCTGCCTTCTTGGCATCTGCCGCGAACGTTCGAGCCAAAGTTCCCGTAAGGAATGAATAACCGCAAGCACCATGATGAAAAGAATTGTGATGACACCTTTATGCCAATCTTTTGGGCTTTTCATAACGATCCCAAAGCCAAGTAACAACATTGCATGCACGAAGAGAAGAAAAACAATCCAATCATTGCATGTTTTCAAGAGTGATTTGAAGCAGCCTCGTGTAGGAGCCTGTGTTAGGGAGGGTGATGAATTAGCAATACCTATGCGTTGAGTACATGGATCTTGCTTAAGACCGGGGATTCCTTTCTCTAAATCAGTACCTAGAGCCTCTGCAATTCTTTGGATGCCTCCAAAATTTTGTATTGAATCAAAGTTCTTCTCCTTTACCATCTTGGCCATATTTGCTTGTTGGAGTTTTACATCACTGATACAGTTGTCATTCTCACCATCCAAATTTACAGTAATGTGAGACTTGAGCTGATGCAGATGAGATTTCCAAATCCTGAGAAATAACAATAAGATGATCTATTAGAGTTTTGCAAATAACATAATTATTTACAATACAATACAATACCAAAAAAAAAATGTGACCCAACTCAATAAATGGGTGTGTGCCATACTGCCATGTGTAACTCATTTGGGAACAAAATATGATGCGAAAATTTACAAAACATAGTCTCTCATGTTTTCTCTTCAAGAAACATTTAATAACTCAAATGATCAAATATGCTAATTAATCCTTATGCTTAATATATGAACAATTGTTTTCATTATCAAGTTAAAATCTACATCTTATTTAGCCCAGAAGAATAAATAATCATAATTTGAAACTTGATTTGAAGATGCTAAATTTGACAATTCTAATTGAAAACTACCAGTCTACCACTGCACTTTTCCGCATGGCAATTTAAATGCAGTTTCTTATGGAAATAGAATATTGAAGTAGCAATATAGTCTTTTATTTATTATTATTATTATTATTATTTTTTTTTTTGGATAATATATTGGTCCATTATATAACCCTATTTTTTGGTGAAGACTTTGATAAAAATAAAATAAATAAAAAAATAAAAATAATTACTCCTCAATTTAAAAAATAACTACTACTTCACATAAATAATAATCTATTATAGGACCTATTATCGCATAACAAACATGCCCCAAGAGTCAACCTTACAAGTTACAAGTTGCATTTAAGATTTTATTTTCAATGGGTCATTAATCAACAAAGATCTTGCAATTAATTATAAATGAATATAGTTTCCATTTCTTGTTTATGAAAGGAAAGGTGACTAGAAAATTTTGAGATGTTGTAAAGCGGAATCTGTTAACATAAGAATAATAATAAAAGCATTTTTCTACACATGCTTTTTCTTTAAATGGATGATGAGAGAAAGTAGTACTTTTTAACATTTCAGGTTGTATTTTAATATATATGGTAAAAGCATGTACCAAAAGTTCCAAAACACCTATAAAAATAATAAAAATAATTAAAAAAAAAAAGAAAAAGAAAAGGAGAAAAAGAACTTGGGCGAGTTTAAAGACAATCATGTGATTGAGCCGAAGTATGCCCTAGGATACAGCCACCGTCTTCAAGCCCTTTACGTAACGGTAAATACAAGTTTGTGAGTTTTTCACATCCCATGAAGTATTTATGGGTCTAATTAATGGGTGGTCTTAGATAATTAATTAACTATTTTAGAAAAAAATTTATACCATTTTTGTAAAAAAAAATATAAAAAACTGTCATAAAATTCAATTGATTTTTTTTTTTTTTTTATAAAAAATTTTCTAAATTAATACCCTTAAACTTTTGTCAACTTTTCTCTTTTACTATTTTTTTTTTTTTTTGGTTGCCCACTTTCAGCCTATATTCCACTACTTGAAAGCCTCTCTCGGAACCTACAAGGAGGGCAAAAGATAGCTGCGATTTTTTTCCCCCTCGGTACTGCTTTCGGTCATTTGAAAAAAAATAAATCTCAAAACTATAAAGCATCGGGAAATATCTTTCTTTTTTTTTCCGTTTCTCTGGTGAGACTATAAACCATCATTTCCATCAAGTATTAAGATCTGTGATACAACTAGAAGAGAAATTTTCGAAACAACCTGATGGATCTCAAACTTCAGTAGAAATACTCAATAGTTCTAGGTTCTTCCCATATTTTAAGGTAAAAAAAAAAAAAAAAAAAAATTTATTATTATTATACTCTAATAGCTTAATTGTGGTATATATAAAGATTTTAATATATAGAAGTAAGTAGTCAACAATTTTAGTTCTTCCCATGTCAGGATTGCATTAGGGCAATTGATGGAACGCATATTCGGGCAAAAGTTCCTATTGAAGATGCACCAAGATATTGTGGTAGAGAGGACTACCCAACACAAAATGTGCTAGCAGCATGTACATTTGATTTAAAATTTACATATGTTTTGCCTGGATGGGAAGGAATTGTGTCAGACTCAAGAATTTTGAAAAATGCATTAAGTAGACGCAATAAGCTAAAAGTCTCCCAAGGTAATTTTGTTAGGGGAAAATATTACATTGTTGATGCTGGATTCATGTTGAGGAGCACACTTCTTGCACCTTATAGAGGAGTTCGTTATCAGTTAAAAGAGTATTCAAGAAATCCACACGAAATCCTAAAGAGTTATTCAACCTTCGACATGCATCCTTACGCAATGCGATTGAAAGAGCATTTGGAGTCTTGAAGAAAATATTTCCTATAATAGCAAGCTCAAATGAGCCGTCTTACGAAGTTTCAACCCATAAAAAAATAATTGTAGCATGTTACATTTTGCACAATTACTTGATTGGTGCAAATCCGGATGATAGAATTCTTCATGAGGTGGATGAAGAAATTTTAAACAATCCTGAACCCCATGAACAGCTTAGTGCGCAAGGAGAGAGAAATAATGGTGATGTTGCCCAAGGAGAGATTTTAAGAAACTCAATAGTAACTGATATGTGGAAGAATTAGACATCCAACCCAACTTGATGTTATTCTAAATTTAATAATTGTAGACAAATGCTTCTAGTGGATTTAGAACTATGTCTTTATTTTAACGGGCTAATTCTCATTAGAATTGTTTTATTATTTAATTTTCATTTTATGGACTTATCATTTTGTATATGATACATTTAATTTGCTTGGGATAAACTATTGAATGAGTTTTGATTGTGACTTGAGAATGTGTTTCTTCTTGTGAGGTTTGTGTGAGACTTTCCTTTTTAGTATGCAAAATGAATTATTCCTCTATATTGTCTTAGAGCAGCACTACCACAACAAGTTCCAGTTTTTTTAGTATAATTTTAATTAACTTCATTCACTGTGACAGTGGCAATTTGCAAGTAATCTTTCTTTTTCTATTGTTTTACATTATGTCTTTGTCCTTTAAGTTGCGTTGGCAACCTTTTGCTTTTGACTTGCTTACATTTGCCTGCTTAGTTTTTTCTGTTAGTTGTGTTGTTAAATGAGCTTTTATTATTTCAACCATAGATAATGTGTAAATATGGCATTTTATTATTTTTTTTATAGGTTCAAATATGTCAGAAAAAAGGACTATTGATGATGTGGTTAAGAAAGATAGCGAATATTGGACAGCTATTATGGATGATGCGCTTATTGATGCACTCTTGCATCAACATCATCTAGGTAATCGAAATGGTTCGATCTTCACCACACATGCCTATAACAATATTGAAAGCTCGAAAATGTGTTGAAAACACAAGAGCTATTTTGACCCCCCCAATTAAAGTTACGGCTCGATAGATTTTACATTAACTTACTACAAAGTGCGAAATAGTGTAAATGTGAGCGGATGAACAAATAAGCTACTCTAATCTATAAACTAAGCAACACAGCAATATAATGGAATATAAAAGAGTAGGGAAGAAGGATACAAACACAGAAAACATCGAGACGTGTTTTCGAAGAAGAAACCGAAGAACTCGGTGAAAAACCTCTTCGCTGCCCTCCAAGCGAAAATCGATCCACTAGACAATCAGTTGGGATACATGGGTTAGCAAGAGACCCTCCAAGCCTAATCTACCCGATGCACCTAAGCTTTCCAAGCTCCTACTCCAACAAGACTTCTTGGAACCGTGTCTTGTCTAGCACCCCGAATCCCGCAACAAGCTTCATGTTGCATTTGCCATACTAGGCTTCTTCCAATGCTTCCCAGCAGCACCAAAACGTCACACAGCACTCTCAAAGGGTGTGGTAAGTGTTTGGGCTATCAACTTCTCAATGGTGTGGAAATGGAGAGGGAAGGGTTGAGGAGATACCACAAGCAAGTGTATAAAGAAAGGTGGGGATGACAATCTCTAATTCCGAATGTGTTTGGCTAAGGTTTTCTCTCTGAACCATTCCTCAACATTTGTGGGTAATGAGGGTATATATAGGATAGGTACAAAAAGTGTGAGTCAGTCAGTACAGGCTGGCAGAACAGATTGCCTCGCGGGTGTCTCGCGTGAAGGCCTTATCTGCGAGATACTCGCGAGACACAACTGTCTCCACCTGGCTTGACTCTTCGCATTCCAACATGTGTATGGCACATGATTCATTTCGCAGGAAGCTAGGTCGCAACATACCCGCGAGAATTCTTCATCCTTTAAATGCTTGAGTCTTCACACTCTCTCTCTATCCACATCCCTTACAACAAATCCCACACTAGATACAAGGTATGAATGATTGAAAATGATTACAATCAAATTTAGCATGGAATAAAAGCCAACAAAATACATAGTTGTAAATAACAATTTTACAAATATTGTGAAGGAATTGCAAGAAAAATTTGAAAAACCAACAGACAAGTAAAAGGTGAAAAATTGCATTAAAACCATCAAGTATAATTGGTTAGACTGCTATGATGTGTTTAAGAATGGATTGAGTGGTTTTGCTTGGAGTTCAATCACCAAAATGTGGAGTGCTGAACCGGAAGTTTGGGAAAGTCTAATCCAGGTTTGTCACTTATACTCTTGGAGTTCATATTGTTTCTTGTTCTAATCCTATGTTAAGCTTAACACTGCTGTGATGAACTTTTTTGGTAAAGGACATTCAAGGTGGCCACTTTTGCTGATGCTTCTACTTGAATTGATAAAATCTTATGGAGACAAAGAATCTTTAAAACCTCAGATGCTTATAATACATTTTTAAATCCTATAAAGGTATTGAATCCTATAAAACCACAGATCAACCTCTTCATATCTCATGTATCCTCATGCATATGATATATTTCTTTATGACTTGAACACTCTTGTGGGTTCCTTATGTCTTCTCTCAAAGGCACTTTGTTGAAGTTAGATTACTTTCAAATTATTCTTTGGCCTTTTTTTGCCTAGGGGAAGTCCTAATTTAATTTATGGTAGCCACCATCTTGTTACTGTATCTAAATGCAATTTATAAATTATTACCTTTACTTTCTTATATAAAATTGTGAATCATTTGTGACAAGATCAAAGGAGAACACTTTATTCTTCACATTTTTAGCAAGGCATGCATCCCCTGATACAATGTAACAAAAGAACATATTAGCAAGGCACTTGACACGAGATTCCACTCTAAAATGTTCAGTAAATTTTCCTTGCTATGGTTAGCAATAGAAAAATAGTTCAATAAACTCTCACCACAGCCAAAATCAGCTACAACCAAAGAAGGGTTGCGACCCGTTAGCAATTTCTTAATTATATTAACCGCCTGTTCAGGCCAGTGAGACATTTGTACTCTTGATACCTTGTATGATACTGGCCAGTTATGTAAAACATAAGTTTAGATACAGCTTCACTGGATAAAAGAATAAGTCATCTGACTAGTCTATACTCAGATTTTTATTTTTTTTATTTTTTATGCTCAAGTATTTTTTGGAACAAATAGGACAATAATAAGGTAATATAAACGTTTGTGAGAGATTTACATGTGAAGGATTAGAACACGCTTGATGTTGTATACTTGTATTACCTTAGCCCTACATGCATAATGAATGGTACAACAGCCATGGACCTCAAAACTTTGGGAACCTTTTTACTATTATAGGCAAGCAAATTATCTTATACCTAACATTCTATTCTTCATCCAGCTAGCAATTAAAATTTCCAAGACCGAATACAGAGCAAGGGAGTCAATACCATACCAGAGGCTGTACCGGTCTGCCCAGTGGTACGGTATATTTCGGATATCGGTCAATACCGGTGTACCGTTTCGGGTTTACTACTATTTTTTATATTTTTAAATAAATATATGTTTGTGTGTGTGTGTATATATATTATAATAAATATAAAAGTTTACCATAAAAAATTTCCTCAATTCAAAACTAATTATTCATAATTTTAGACTTTAATATCAATTAAAAGAAAAAAAAAAAAAACACACACACACACACACAATATAAAAAATAGAAAGCCTAAAGTCACCATTGCATACTAAGAAAACAAATAATAATAATAAGTTAATGCAAATAAGTTATCATTCTACCCTAATAAAAATTCAAAAATTACAAAACTTTAAAAAAAAAAAATTTTAAAAACTTTTTTCAGTACCGGCCGATATGCCCGGTACCGGCTGATATTGCCCGAAATTGGCCAGTACGGCCGGTATTTAAAACGGTACGAAATGTTAATGTTTCGATACCGGTATGCAACCGGTGCGGTACGTACCGGCCAGTACAGCCAATACCAGTATGTATCGACTTCCTTGATACAGAGTCAGTTTGGATGCTCATTATCTTAGTCATAGCTTCATCCAGATAGAATTTAATTTTCCAAGACCAAATCACGATTCAATTTGGATGCCCATTATCATAGAGTCTCAGATAGAATTCAAATTCCAAACTGAATCTGGATTTGGTGCTAAGATTAGAGTACTAAGATTTGGTCTTGGAATTTGAGTACTATGGTTTGTTTGTGAATGTATTTTACAGATTAGAGATGAAGCTTCATTTGAGCACTGCTTTATAATTAGAGTACTATGGTTTAGTATACACATTTGAGCTTCATCTCTAATCTGTAAAATACATTCACAAACAAACCATAGTACTCTAATTATAAAGCAGTGCTCAATGTTCAAGGAACAATTGTATTGTATCATATGGCATTGAGGCAATGCATGTGATGTTTAAAAGGGTAAGGAAGTCATCACCTTTCACTCCATAATATGAATCATCTAGGCACAAAGACTACTGTTGGCATAATTTGCAATTCCATAGTCTTAATCATTCTTATAATTCAATGCAAACATATCTACCAACCATCAAACTAATTTCATTATTCTCAACCAAATATAATTACAAGGTCAATTAGTATTTGAGTATAATAGTCATCTAAGATTTCCAATAAATTGTCTTTCCCAGGTTCATTTGGACCTAATGTTTTGTGTGGGTGAAAACATGGGTTTGGTTGTTCTTTGTATGATGGTCTCTATGCAAGTGTGTTTAGGCAATATTTTTTGTAAGATAAGGTAATGGGTTTATTTTGTTGTCATTTTTTAACAGACTAAACCTAAAGCAAAAGAGCTTAAGAACAAACCAATTCCAAACTATGACAAATTGGTTGAGCTTTATGGAAAAGATAGAGCAACTGGGGAACAATCTGAAACTACATCAGAGATGAGGCAACGGTGGGCTACTTCAACCGGAGAGAGCTCTATGGAGAACATTGAAGATATTGATCATTTAGTTGCTCAAAATGAAGTTACTTTGGAGAGTTGTGATAATGTGGGTGATAATAATGTGGGTGAAGCCTCCTCAAAAGCCATAAAGAGAAAAACATCAAAAAATGAGGACATGGAACAAATTATGGGAGCAATTTAGGATGTTGCTTTAGCAATGAGAGAAGGAAATTTAGCACTTAGAGAAGGAAATTTAATTTTTGAGAGGAGCTTGGCAGGTCTTCCCATTCCTAAGCAAGACGTGTTCCATCTCTTGGATGAGATTGGAATTGATTCTAGATTGTGAATGAGGGTTTATCTTTATCTTATTAAGAATCCAGATATGTTGAGAGCTTTTATTGGCTATCCAGTGGAGGAGCGCAAGGAGCTATTGTTCACAATGATGTCTAATCCTTAAATTTCTCTAACAGTTAGGCAAATAAATGTTCCAAGACAATTTTAGCTTCTAAAAATTTTTTCAATTGATCATTGAACTGTAAACTCTTGGGATTAATTTTTCTTTGGCACCAGCTTGTGTTTATTTTTAGTTTTTCTTTCTAAAACAAGTCTATTAGCAATTACAAATATGGTCATAGGTCATTGTAACACTGTCCTTTTTTCAATGGCTTGAAAACTTTGTCTGCTTACATTCATTTTTATGTTTTTCACTTCTTAGTTGTTTGGCATGATACAATGTCATATGAGGCCTTTGGTTCAAAAATTGGTTGTACTGCCAATGCCACTATAGCCTATCGGTCATACTATGCTCCTCCCATGTGGCTTTGTTGAAATTGAACTTTACATGAAATTGAGCTTGGCTATGACGAAAGAGAGGATGAGAGTGAGAGAGGATGTGACCAAGAGCTCCTACACTAGCTCCATGGGGTTCAAACTTCGAAGAGAGTTACAAATTACAACACAGAGAGTCAGAGAGATGTTGAGACTTAAAAAGAGAGTGTGTTGTCAATCAAATTCACGTAGTAAGAAAAAAAAATATGTATATATATATATATATATATTAAAAATAATAATAATAAATGAAATAAACACTCAAAATTCAATATTTTGTTGATTTTTTCATTAAACAAACAAACCAAACATTTTTTTCTTATTTTAATTATTATCAATTAAGGATTTTTTTTTATTATAATAAAAAAAAAGTAGAAAAAATATTTAATCATAGACCAATGTTGATTATTTAATTCGCATAAAAAAAATTATTAAAAAAAAATATTGCATGCTATAGTCATAATTATTTAATCTAACAAATTAATCATAGACCAATGTTGCAAGTTCATTTTCAAATAAGGGTAAATTTGTCTATTTTAATCATTTTCTCTTCTCTCCATCTTAATTTTTAAAACATTCAAATAAGAGGAATGACTAATTACTCTCTTCTCCTTTACTAACTTTAAAAACATCCAAACAAGGTGGAAGGGAACCGTTCCCTTCTACTCTCCTCTCTACTACTCTACTACTCTCCTTCCCTCTACTCTCCTCTACTTTCCTCCCTCTTTAAACTTCCAAACAGACCATAAAGTACAGGTCAGGACCATGCCTCAGCCTGATCGAATACATGCCAAATAAATTAAAATCCAAATTATTCCTAATGTACATAGGCAGACAATCAAAAGATATAAATTATTCCTCACGTATCCACATGTCCATTGTCATTAGCTCGTGGAGCTTAACGCGGTAGGCTAATATATAACCAGGGGCGGAGCCACTTGGCTCCTTGGGGGGTGGGGGGCCATCGCCCCCACAAAATTTTTCAAATTTCCAATAAACTATGTCAAAAAATTACATTGGCCCCCCCAAAAGTTAAGATGCGGCCCCCACCCCCCCCCCCCCCCCCCCCCAAATATTTTTCTCAACCATTTCTCTAGAGTTCTAAACTTTTAGTCCAATACAACTTCAATCCCTACCAAAAAACTTGGCCCACATCCAGTCCCACCAGCCAGCCCCAATTCCCTAAGCAAACAAATTATTCTTTTCTAAACCGTAACACTTCCAGCCCAGTCCAAACCAAAATCTAAAATACCTAATTAAACACAAATAAAAGGCATTCAATCCTCACAATCTGAACAATTTAAAAGAGAGAACAAATGAACAATCTTCATTCACGCTTCACCTCACGCCTCTGCCTTACGCCCCTACCCTTAGTTTTTTACCTTCTTAGTTCACGCCTCCAACTCCAATAGTGTCATGCTCACCGGCTCACGCCTCTGCCTTACGCCCCTACCCTTAGTTTTTTACCTTCTTAGTTCACGCCTCCAACCCCAATAGTGTCACGCTCACCGGCTCACGCCTCTGCCTAACTGCCTCAGAAACCCCGCCGGCTCACCGTGACGCCACTGCCTCCTCAAGGTATCTCATTCATTCTTTACTTGACTTCTCTTTCTTTTTCTCTACAACTGAAGTATTGAACTAAATACTAATACTTGAATAGAAATATGAAATATGAAATATGTGTATGTTAGTATGTGATTTCCCTTTTGCCAGCAAAGCAATTTATACTTATTACTTTGTCTTTTGTCTTTTTGTGTTTGTTGTTATTGTATTCTTTATTGTTTGATCAATTGACTCTGAGACTCAGACCAGCATTTTCCCTTTTGGCTTTTGTGTTGTTTGTCTTATCCCTTGAGTTGGGGCCGGGTGGGGCTTGCCGGCTTGCATTGTGCAAGTAAATTATAATAATAATAAAAAAATTTAATCTATGGAAGGAAATTGGAGTAGTGGGCCGTGAGTCTGTCACAGAGTCGAGGTATTTGGTTTATGTTGTTTGTTTATACTTTTGATTGATTCGTTTTTTTTTTTTTTTTAAGTTGTTTTTAGGTTAATTTTTGAGTCATATTCTTAAAGCTAAAAGAATTATAAGCAAACGAAAAACAATTGATGCATTCTTTAAGAAAAAAGATGTTAGCAATTCAGAATTTAAAACACCTGTGGCTATAGAAACAAACGTGGCTATAGATTTAAATGTTGATACTTCAATGCATGATGAGCACCCCTCCAAATGTTCAAGAATTCAATCTGAAGAAATAGATCATGATCCAGAATCACATAAACAAATATGTGAATTTCCTATCAACAAACAAGATAAAATCCAACAAGCTTATCTCAAAGAAACTCCATATCAACATAAAAATATAGATTGTTCATTCAACGATAATAATCATCGTCATCGAAAATCGGCCCCCCCATGTAAAAAATCCTGGCTACACCCCTGTATATAACACAGACCTACTTCATAACACGATTTTTTCTCTCAATTTATTTCTCTCAAGCATACATCATCATCAATTTATAATCATTTATATTACTTTTTTATATACACTGGGATAAGCACGCCAATGTTGATATTTTCACTACCAACTTGGCTTTAAGTTTTAACTTTCTTCATACATACACAATGTTCAATTGGCTGGGGGTCGGCAAATATTTGAGCGGGAAAGAAATCCATTCTTTTACACAAAAATGTTTCACCTAATTAAGATACGAGTAGTCCTACCACTTTGCACTTTATTGTGTCTGTTTGTTACAAGCTAAAAATTTTAGTTTATTTGAAATTTTAATTTATTTTTACTATTATTCATAAGTTTTATTGTATTTTTTGGTACTATTTATGAGTTTTATTGTACTATTTAGTGAACTTTTACCTATATTTATAATACTTTCAACAAAAAGTTTTCAATTTTAACTCAGTAAGTTGTTTCTAAACGGACCTAGAAAAGCCAACACATTGCGACATGGCAAATTCTTCAATATTTTAAATTTAATAAATAAGGTACAAAAAATTTCTAAAATCCTGTATCTTGTATGTGGGCTTTCAGTTTCTTGAAGCGGTGTTTACTGCAACAGCAGCAAGCATCAACATCCGGGAATATTCCAAGAAATCTACCTGTTGGTGAGGATATTGCATACATGATCAAGCCGTCGTCAATACTTTCGAGGAGGAAGAATTACCTCATACGTTATACACCTATGCATGCGTAGGATTTTTAGTGCTAACTGTATTTGGTCTGAATATAAAAGGTTCTCAATAGGGTAAATTATTGAGTAAAATTTAGATATAATTAAGTAGGTGAAGTTCATTAAATTTAAGCATATAACTACATTATATTGAATTATCCTTGAAAACGATAACATCATGCTTTATGGAATATTACAACCATGTCCATTTGATAAAAATTATTTTTGCCAATTTATTTTACTATTCAATTTATTTTTATTATTATTCATGAGTATCACTGCATTTTTTAGTACTATTTATAAATCGTACTGTACTATATAAGTTAACTTTTATCTTTATTTACAATAATTTTAGCAAAAAAATTTCAGTTTCAGCAAAATAAACAGATCTCAAATGGATATAATAAAAGTTTGGCTTAAAAATCATGGTTGCGCTAAGCCGTTACTTATACGTTGCAATTTTTTTTCTTAAAAAAAAAAAAAAAAAAAAGTAGTTTAGTTGTTCCTATTAATAATGAGACCTACTAAGAAGTACATTGTGATTTTTAATTGGTTTATTTTTTTAATGCATCACATGAATTTAGTGATATGACATGGCCATTTATGATTGGACAGAGAACTAGATCTGTAACATTATTCAAGTAAATTCATGGTATTCTTCTATTAATTTTTTTTAAAGGTAAATATCATGGTATTTGCCATTTTTTTGGCATTGTAACTTGATTTGGTGTGGTGTTGGGCATCATATGTATCAATGTCATGCACTATGATGCATAGACGCAGCTGGGAGGGTTCTGTAACGGAGTCCAACACAGCCCGTGCGGGGTGCAGCGTTCGACGCGGCTACCCATGCGTCGGTGCCGCGTCTAAGCTTTTCTTTTTTTTTTTTTCTTTTTTTTCTTTTTTTTCTCGGATTCATGCTAACTCGGCTTCGATTCATGCCAAACTAGCCAAAATCGGCTGAATTGGGTTGTATTGGCCGATAACCGAAACGGCCGAAACAGGACTAAATCGGCCTTGAATCATGCCGAAACAACTGAAATCGGCTTTGGATACCTTTGGATGACCTATAGACCTTGTGCATGCATCAATAAGCTTCTGTTCTTGTATTTTCTCTAAGTGGGTGCTTGATAAATTTCACTCTCTCAAAAATCTTTGTACAAAGTGGAGATAGAAATGGATGACATATATATTGACATTGTGTGGTGTTTTTAGTTATAAGTTTTACCTGGTTTTGTTGGAACTCAGTTGTCAACTACAAACTTAGCAAGAAACTATAATTCTAGGCTCACATATGGATCACCAAACAGACTGGCTACATTTGCAATAGGTCCTTCGTTTGTGTTTTCTTTTTTGTTTCTTTTTTGTTTTGTGTTTTCTTTTTCTTTTTTTCTTTTTTTTTTTTTGTGAATCAAGGCCATAGTAATGTGTTTTTTAAGAATATTTTAATAGTAAAAATATATCGAAAATATAAATATAAATATTTTTAATAATTTTTTAATCGCTGCATCCGCATCTGCACCCTACTTTTTCAAAAATTGCTAAGTCCCACACCCGTACCCACACTCAAATCTAGAAATGCACCCGTGCTTCATAGGTCATGCACCGATCGACCTCAAAAATTTCAACGTCTTGCATGTCCTTACCTAGACCAATCACATCTTACTGATCAAGTGGACTCTTTAGTCTTTGCTAGATCGAGATGATATAAAACTGACTGATTCAACTCAGAATCGAATTGTTCCCTGCTTTTAATTATGCACACATTGATCATAAGTTTTTCTCACTTCTGCTATTGGAGAAGCTGGTTCTTAACAATGATGCCCATGTTATAGTGTTCCACAGTTCACACTCATATTTTTCATACACATTATTATGACATGGGAATCACCTGAAGATGAGCTTTTTTAATAACAAAAAAACTTGTGTGTGTGTGTGTGTGTGAGATCTGCATCAGTTTTATTAAGTTAATTGTATCGGGTTTGTCACTATTACTAGGGTTGAATTGTGGGCTTTTAAGGGACTTTATCGTGTTGTTTCTATAGCTCTTTCTACTGTTATAATAGAATTGGATGCTCTTACTCTTTTTTTTTTTTTTTGTGTGTGTTGGGGGGGGGGGGGGGGGGGTGTTGTATATTCCTATTTTGAAAGCTGTTGTTGATGATTGCAAGTGTCTCATCTAACAAATCCATTTTAAGAAGATTAAGTGTGTTTTTGCCTTTTTGGAGAAGTGAATTAGCATATGTTTTGGGAACAACTTATTTAGTTTTTTTTTTTTTTTTTTTTTTATTGAAAACTTCATACTAAAAGTATTATAGAAAAATGTAAAAATTTATATAAAATAAGCAATGACTTATATGGAACTCACAAATAGTAGAAAAAATAAACAAAAGTTAAATAAAATAAGTAAGTGACTCACAAGAGAACCGTAAATAGTAAAAAAATAAAGCAATAAACTGATTTATAATTTAATCCCAAATATGCACTTTGTGTAGACTTCATGGTGTTTTGGGGGCGGAACCTTTCAAATGACTTTGGTCTTTTCTCTTTCCCTTCTCTTGAAATTAAGAATTGCAATGAGGTAGGTTTCTTGTTCTTTGCCCCCAAGGTCTGCTCAACAAGATCTAAGGTCTAAGACGGTAATTATAAATGAGATATTTATGTGAATTTATATTTCAATTATTGAATTATTTCATGGAAAGATGGAATGATTTTTTTTTTTTTGGGGAGGTGGGGGGGTGGGTAAATAATAAAACAGCTTTTGTACGTGAGATAGGGAGAAAGATGAATATTGATTTCTTTAATTTTAGCTAGAAAAACACTTTTTCAGAAGATACAATATAAATTGGTGTAAAATATATTTTATTTAGTTTTGTTATACAAATATAGCATTATACTTAAAGAGCAAAAGTATGAAATCCTTTTTTAAATGGGGTCCTAGGCAATTGCAAAAGGATTGAGCAGTAGTGCCTGCCCCCACTCCACCCTCACTTCAAGTGAGTTTTTTCCTTGCTCCCGTTCTAGGTTCTAGCAAGTACTCTTGAGTACCTGCCTCACTCCATCCCACTTTCGTATTGTGATATATCAATAACTTTGTTAAATTAAAATTATGTTGAGTTAAGTTCAAGGGTCATATTCTAAAAGCTTTTGCCCTTGAATAAGACTTAGGCTGTGTTTGGTTTGATTAAAAATATTATTTTATGGAAAACATTTTACAGCTTTACAGGTATTTGGGCGAACTAAAAAATTTTGTCAACTTGAAATCATTTTCCCTTTGATTGTAAAATAGCACTAGCTTTGATAAAATGAATTACACTTCTATTTTCCTACATTTTTGTTTTATTTTTGTTTCTTTGGATTTTTATATTGAAAATTGTATATTATAATATTTGTTTGGATGCTGGAAAGATATAAGAAACTAGTAGAAAACGTGTTTTCTAGAACATTTTCAGGAACACAACTAAACATCTAAAAATATTTTCTAGAACCTTTTTCAAAATGCAACCAAACTCTTGAAAATATTTTCTTTTCCAAAATATATTTTCACCTGAAAATATTTTGGGACCATAAAACATTTTACATCGAACCAAACACAACCTTAGATTCAAATCCCACTTTAAAATATTTGGAAAAGAAACCAATCAGAGCAGCTTCTTTTAAACTGAACCAATGCATGAATAGGCTTTCTATAACTGCCCAATGGAACTTAGACCTTTAAAAAGATAAAAGGCTTTTGAATTGAGCCTGAAATCAATTGACGGATGGAGGATTAAATTATTGATAGCCAGCCACAGACCACAAATCAAATTTGGCAACTAGCATCAAGGTTTTCAAACCTGGACCGTTTATTAAACCATAAAAGGGAGAGGTTTAAGGTTTTTAAGGTCGAACTGAGGTTGAACCGAGGTCGAATCGTGATGATGTCATAATTAATTTAATAATTAATTAAAGCCTAAATATAGATATTAAATTTATAAAACTAGAAAAATTGACTAATATATCTATATATGTAAGGGAAATTTAATGATTTTCAAGCATATATTTAATAATTAAATAAGAAAGTTAATAAAATAAAATAATAACCATGAAAACATCAAAATTTATGATTAATTTTTGAAGTAAAGTTGAATATCTTTGAAGGATTTTAATTATAATTTTTTTTATTCCTTGTAAGAGATGATAATTTAATTAAGTAGAATAAAATTGTGTTAAGTTATTCTTATAAAAAAAAAAAAATTGCTAAGGGGTTTGACCGCACGGTTCTCACCAGTTCGTGCGGTCCAACACTGGTTTTAGGGGTTCACGGAATTAACAAAAAATCCGATTTTTTAGGCTTAAAAAACCAGTTTTCATCTCGGTTCCCAATTTTCACGGTCCGATCTCCCGGTCTAGTCCGGTTCTGAGAACCATGACTAGCATAGATGAACGATGGACCAAGTAAAACGGCACTGTTCTTATTACACAGAGAAATGATATGTCCACCATATTTTTACAATATTTTTACAACAAATCTTAAATAACTAGTTGTTACTAGTTGTTATTGTTGAGGAAAAAAGTAATCTTAGTGTCTGGTTTAAATTTAAATCAATAACAACTAACTACCTATGATTTGTTATAAAAATATTGTGGACATAACACCACTCTATAACACTAACATAATAAAATTGCGGAGATTCAACAATGGAAAGCAACGTTGGACCAATTAAAATGGGCCTCATACCAAATAACAAGCCCAGTTAAGATTGTTTATGGATTCAACAATTGTGGTCTTTTAGGCTGAAGATATTCAGCCCAAAACAGAAAATGCTAAACAGAACCAGGCTGAGTTTTATATTTGGGTCAGGTTTGAGTAAAATGACTCAAGGCTCAAGTTATCAGAGTGAAGAGGTGGTGGATATGTTAAGCCCATTCGATATTTGCTTGACGATCAAAATTTTAATGCTAATGCTAATGCTCTGGCCTCTTGTACGGCAATAACAACCGGTTATGTAGATGATTTTGGGCTTCTTTGACTGTATTTTTGGGTTTTATGCTATTTTAGATAAGCTAGTACAAATGATCTTTTTGATTATATAATAGGAATTTCGTGACCCTTTATTAATTTTTAGACAAGTGGAGTATGGTCTCCGCATAGAACGATTTTCTCCACACTAAAAAAAAAAAGAAAAAAAAAAGTACATAGATCTATGGTCGGTCCCAAGTCCTAACAATTAATATCAATGGACTATAAACAGGGGCGTAGCCAGGAATTCGTACTTGAGGGGCCAAGTTGCAATATTCATAGAAAAATCATAATTCATAAATTTATAAATACAAAATTATCAACTTTGATATATTTTCATATTCTTAAATATTAATGGAAGTACAAAAAGCAGTCTATTTTACCATACACATATACAAAAATTTGCATATTATTATTTTAAGCACCACCAACCCATCATTATCCATAATATTGAAAATTTTCTTATTTTTTAATGAATTATTCAGCTCCTAATTTCAAATTTTAAAAAAAAAAAAAAAATGATGATATGGAAAGAGATATAATATATTATCATATAGTAGCAATACAACAAATTGAACATCTTAATAAATAAAGCATATTCATAAAACTAAATGACCATTATCATATATATAAAAATCATAAATCTAAATGCCCATATGATATTGAAGAAACAAACAAACCTGAAATACTGAGACACAAGAAGAAGTTAAAACTAAAAGCAAATATGGATATATTTTTTTTAGATGAAAGGAGTTTATTTGATTTCTACCTTTGTTGAGAAGAGAGTTAATGTGTTTAGAGCAATCAATAACGAGAGGAAAGAAACATGGGGCAGTGTGGGCTTGTATCAGGAGAAAAAGTGGCAGTGATAAATTCTATTTTCTTTGAGAATCCTGTAGGTGATTTCTTAAGATTGAGAATAAGGGAAACAAAACAAAAACAAAAAAACAAAAAAGAAGTTAAATTTTTGTTTGAAAATGAGTGGTAAAAGATGATATTTTGAGAGTGGATTATTGTCTATTGGATATTTGGATTGATAACAAATCATTTGGACAATTGGGAGAGCTAATTAGTATTTTTTTTTTAAGGACTTTGGGTTATCTATTGGACTAAGTGTGAGTTTGCGCGCTTCCCAAACGCACGTCTTGCGTTTCTTCAATTTTTTTTTCTAATCCTTTTGAGCCGAAACATTTGACTTTTCCTGTGAATAGTGCACAATGTGCACTATTCACGAATCCACAAATTTCACTTTTTAACAATTTTTTCATTAAAAATAGGTCCCACGGTACTATTCACATATTTAAAAATTATTTTGCTACAATATTTTCAGTTTCAGTTTTTAATTTTCAGGTGTATCCAAACGAATTCTAAGTAGAGATCCTAGAAAGCATTAGGGGGGCCAGTCATTATTTTCTAGGGGGCCATAGCCTTTTACTTATTTTTTGCTATCAGACTCATAGCCTAACAGTAGAAAAAATCAAAATTTTGGAGGGGCCAAGGGACAACGTAGTAGGGGTGTGTAGAAAACCCACCGCCTCATCAAACCCGACTCGACTCGACCCAACCCAACCCGTTGGGTTGGGTCAGTTTTTAAGGCTTGGTGGGTTAGGTTGGGTTACCAAAAAAAAAAATTTATAGTGGGTCGGGTTGGGTTTGGGTCATAAAATTTTAAACCCGCCAAACCTAACCCGACTCACCCATATTTAATATATATTATATATTTAATAATTTTTTTTAAATCAGCTGTAGGGCACTTATATATATATATATATATATATATAATTAAAAAAAAAAAAAAAAAAAAAAACCAACTGTAGAGCAGCACCTCCTCGATTCCTCCTACTAATACTAATTATATATATATATATATATATATAATATTATATAATTAATAAATTTTTTAAAATAACCAGTTCTTCCTATCCTATATAAAAGCTAATTAGTTCACACAAACCTAATAAATTACTATTATTGTTTAATCATTAGTGTTGTTTGCATTTAAAGAGTTACATTGATACTAATCTTTAGGTTTTTTTAATATATTAATATTTATATTTTTTTCTACTCAATTTAATAATAAAAATTTTCAAATCCATGGGTTCAACCCGACCCATGTGGGTTGGGTTGGGTTGGACTTATGTAATGGATTGGGTTGAGTTGAATTTTTTTTTTACTTACCATGGTGGGTTGGGTCAAAAAATCCTTTCAACTCGACCCAATCCAACCCAATCCATGCACACCCCTGCAACGTAGCTCCGCCCCTAACTATAAGACTCTAGCCTTTTGAATGTTTTATGTATACGTGGATGGGTTTTGCATTTGGCGCATTTGCACATTCTTGAGTGCATATTATAACATGATTAATGAAGTATTCATTATATTTATATGGTAGAGGGAGAGGGAGCACATTTAAAAGTGAGATTATATGCATTTCATTAGAAATATTTTTTGGCTCCTGAGATTGAGCAGCAATTGCTAAAGCACGTCCATCACTATTACAGTACATGCTTTCTAGGTACTATGAAACAAAATCTCTCTAAATATTTGAACCTCAAACTTTATATATAATCAATAATCTATAGTGTGGGTGTATGTTCCAAACACTTTTATTATTCTTTATTTTCTAACGGTTAGAAATTTATGTTGGGTAATAAAGGATAAAATAACTATTGGCCAATAATGAAAAAAAATAACTATTGAGCAATAATGGGTAATCTAGCCGTTGGGCTTTTATGAGTTTTTAGTAACCAAGAACTATAGGTTATTATTGTCATGAGTAGCCTATATAGTATCTATCACTACACATTTTCTAGTAAGTCTTTTCTATTACTCTATATTTCCAAATACATAATTTATATTATCTTTCTCTCCCACATATTTTTCTGCAATTTAGATTTATTCTAAGGAAAGACAATAGGGGGTTGTTCTTGAACCTTTGTGAGTGGAAGTGCATCCATCACAAAGGCTGATATTATAATCTAATCCTAGGGAATTGTTTGGCCAAGAGAATTAGTCGCACCGAATTTTACTCTAGATGACACGAATCAACCTTTAAGGACAATGCTTTTGTAATGTGATTCTATAACATTATTAGATCATTTTAAACTCTTTTTTATTATTCTTTATTTCCTAGCTTTTGGGAATTTATGTTGGGCATTAAATGATAAAATAGCCATTGGGCAATTATGCCAAAAATACCTGTTAGGTAATAATGGGTAATCTAGTCGTTGGGTTTTTAAGAGTTTTTAGTAACCAATAATTATAGGCTATTATTGTTATGAGAAGTCTATACAGTACCCATCACTACACCATTTTCTGTAAGTTTTTTTCTATTGCTCTATATTTCCAAGTACATAATTTCTATTCTATTTCTCTCCCACATATTTTTCTACAATTTATATTTGTTCTAAGGAAGGAAATAGAGGGTTCTTCTTGAACCTTTGTGAGTGGAAGTGCGTCCTTCACGAAAGTTGACACTACAGTCTAATCCTAAAGGGTTATTTAGCTAAAAGAACTGGTTACATCGAGTTTTACTCTGGGTGGCACAAATATGTTGGGTTATGTGTGTGAGTGAAGTCACATTGAATAATGATAAAAAGAATAAGTAGTTAACATGATATAATTGAGCACATATCTATTAGGCTTAGGCCTTTTAGGTAGGGCTGTCCACAGGCCGATTCGGGTTGGGTTTGTACCCAACTTGCAACCGACCCGATCAGGTCAGGTGAAGGAGTTCTAAACCCGCCGCCGACCACAAAAAGCCACCGATTAAGTCAAATCGGGCTTGAGTGGATGGTGGTTGGCTTTGATTTCGATCAAAAATACAAAGATCAAACACAAACCCAAAGAACAAAACCAACGATTCAAAAGATCTACAACTATAAACCCAAAGAACAATTCAACAAACCCAAATAAAATTACAAATCTACAAACCTAAATAATAGAGAATAGAGAGATTGAACTTGAGAGCTTGAACCTGAGGGGGAGAGGTAATCATAGATCTAAATTGGTGAGGGTGAGTGGGCAATGTTGGCTGTAGGGAGAAAAGGGCCCAGTCTAACATAGTGGGCCGAGAGCCCATATGAGGGCTACTGTGCAACTGAGAAGAAGGAAATGGTAAGGGCAAAGCCCATCTAGAAGTGGGACCCTCAGAGGGAAGAGTAATTACAATCCGAAGAGGTCATCTTCCGTCCGAGGAGGTTATATTCCTCTGACGCGAATAATATAGATCAATTGAACGTATAAAAGGTTAAGATGATCTTCCGAGGACTCCGCCTAATCAAGATAAGCTCTGAGTACACTGGGAGACGATAAGGATAAAGAAATATCTAAAGGGAAAGCTGCTACTACCGTATTTAATGCTCCGAAGCAACTTTTCTGGCCGCATTTATGTGGAGAAGACCCCTGAACAGTGTATCCTCACCTACCGCCACTCACACAGAGCTAAAGGAGATGCTTGATGTGACATATACTCAAGCAAACTCACGGATGAGGTACAAGTGGACGATAGAGATGAAGAGAAGGGAGATTATATAAAGGAAATAAGCTCCTAACAGAAGGGGGAGGAAAGGAGAAAGAAAACAGAAAAAGAGGGAACTTGACTGTAGCCATAAAATTTGTGTTCATCAGATAATCAATAATATAGCTCTTCGGATATTCATACTTTACGTGTGAACTCATGTTGGCCTGTACTTGAAAGTTGTGATTTGTTGTTGTTGATCCCATACTTAACCTAGCTCTTTCACCCATACTCTACAAATTTATTGTTTTGGGTTTAGGCCACAAATCCTAACCCTACATTGGCGATGGAGGCAAATTGGAGACAAAGACAACCTGGTGACGTTGCAGCCAAAGAGTAGAGAGATTGAGTGACTAAGAGTAAAGAGATCGAACCTGAGAGATGGAGGCAAAGATGAGCTAGTGACATTGCGGAAGAAAAGCAAAGATCGACAAGGAAGAGGAAGAGATCGACAACGACGAACAAAGATCAGCAACGAGCAGAGATCAGCGAAGAGTAGAGATCGGTGAAGAGCAGAGAGATCGTTAGAGGAGAGAGTGAAAGTAGAAGAACTGAGTCTGAGGGTGAGACTTGAAAAACCTTTTAACCCATTTATAGTTTGGTCTAGTTAGGGGGCTCGAGTTTTGGAAGAAGAGACCCACCTTCGATCGTCGAAGTAGTCGGATCGAGCGGTGGATGGTTTGGGTCTGGTCAGTTTGGCCGGATGGGTCGGTTCTATAGGTTGTTTGGACAGCCCTACTTTTGGGTTAAAGTGTATCTTTATATGTTATATTAATCATTCAATAAAGTTATCCAATGTATTTATCTCCCTAACAAGTGGTATTAGAGTTTATGGTGGTGTGGGGCAAAAGTAGTAAGGTTATTGAGGTTCATTTCACAGTTGGAACAGGTACGATGTGTGTGTTCTTGGAGTCATTTCTCAAATTAAGTAGGGCAGGTCCCTTTCGCAGTTGGAGTAGAGACAGTATACTTCATCTAGCAAGCTCAGAAAGCCTACGCAAATGATCTTGGAAAATGTCCAACAAAGGAATGTTACTAATGGTGCTATGGTGCTAAATAATGGTATGGTGTGAGGGTCCCATGGACATGGATGTGCGTACGGGTTTGACACAGGGTTCCCATGGATAGCGTATGAAAGGCCCATGGATGGAATGTTGATGAAGAAAAAAGCCCATAAGGCAAGGCAGGGGGGGGGGGGAGCATGATTTGTTCATGGCCTACGGAGAGGTCTTGAAGCCCATAGAGAGGTAAAAACTCACACGTGAAAGGGAGATTGTTGGATTATATATATGAGTGAAGTCACAAATTAAATAATGGTGAGAAGAATGAGTAGTTAATATAATATAATTAAGCACATATCCATTGTACTTAGACTTTTTGGATTAAAGTGTGTCTCTATATGTTATATTAATTATTTAAAGAAGCTCCCCCAAGGTATTTATCTCCCCAACAAAAATTAACTTTTAAAGACAACGCTTTTACAGCATGATTCTATAGCATTGTAAGATCATTTTAAACTCCTTTTTATATTATATTATTGCTAATTATTTGAGATATTATTTATTGTATTAAAACTTATTTATTCACTAAAATATTTCCAACGTGATCAACCTAAACTAGATAAATATGGTGCATCTTATTTTAAGTAATTGGGTAAAAAAAGGCACCTATTTATTTATATGTTTTAATTTTGAGTTTTAGAACAATATATAATATAATGGACTCTCTCAGTGTAACCTCCCCTCCCTCTAAAAAATAATTTAAAAAATCCCCTCTTGCTAACTGCAATTTGCAAGCTTGCGTCTTTTGCGGCAATCATTATGGCAAATTAGTAGAACAAATCCAAAACTCCAAAATTTGGTCAGAGTTTTAGACAAAGTTGACATTCCTATTTTACTGTTGATTGAAAATATATATATATATATATATATGTCAATTGTTTTTTTTTTTTTTTTTGTTGATTTATCATGTAATGTTTATGCATTCACTTTATTGTTTACTATTATTTTTAAATTAATATATGTTTAATGAAAAAAAAAATTGTTTATCAATATATAAAAAATATAAATAAAAATATATTTAATAATTAATTAATAAACATATTTGCTGCACTTTTATTTAAATTTTTTCAAAAATTGTCCTATCATCGCACCTGTCCCACCCGAATCTGAGCAAATGCTTCCTAGACCTCAAGTCAATTGATAACCCAATAAACTCATTAACAAATCAAAGTAAAAATGATTAAATAAAAAACACGGCGAGATGAGTGAAGCACGAGAGAATGAATATAAAAGAAAGAAATACTGAAATACACAGCAACAGAGAAGTCGTTGCATTAAACAACATATAATCGTTACATTATCACACGCAATATAAGTTATGGCAGCTTCCGACTTACGCCACTTGCAGTTTTCTTCGAATAACACAGCACACCTCGTAGCTTGCTTCATCAATACGAACATTCGCCGCTTCGCTGACTTGTACCTTTGTCATTCAGAGACGCACGACACGTTGTTCTGCTTATCAAGAAGTGCATGCACTTTGTAACCCAATCAATAGACAATTAATAACCCAAGAAACCATCCCAACTGAAAGACAAATAAACCACTGAAGCAAAGTCAACCTTGCATATGCTAACCCTGCCAGAATATGCGTAATTTCAATAAAAGCCACCTGCAGTAACAGAATAACACCCACTGCCAACCAAAACAATGGGTTACGAGGAAAGTGCTCAACCACATTCATCTTCCTCACTTGTCTTGCATTAATAATGTTACAGACTTGGCAGAGGACAAAACTATTGAAGATAATGGTATTACTAACCTCCTTGTTAATGCCAACCATGGTTTGCCCTTTGCATTGCCATGTCACTGAGACGCCAGATTGATACAGAGCTTGGATGACAACGTTAGTCCACATGGTCATGTTGATAAGTGGTTTAGTTTGTCTCAATGGTGGCTTTTCCATCAGTTTCTTTGATGGTGGCTCAGTCAATAATCCAAGGCCACCAAGGAGAGTCACAACAAAGTTTGCCCAGGCTAATTGGATGGTTGTAATTGGAGAATATCCGTAAATTGTCGTTGTGATAAAGGTTATCAACAACCCTGCTATATTCATGGTGAGCTCAAGTTGCATATACTTGCAAATATTGTCATAAATACATCTTCCACATCTGACAAGACTGACCAAGACACCGAGATTTCCATCCATGATGATGATGTTACAACTTTCTCTAACCATGTCACTGCTACAAGTCTGTATGGTGATCCTTACATCAGCTTCCTTTAGTGCTGGAATCACATTTGAACTAACTCCAACCATTGCTACGGTGTGACCTTTTTTCTTCAAACATTGCACTAGAAGGAGCTTGTCAGAAGGGATTAAACTTCCCATTAAGATGATTTTGTCCACTTCATCCATCCGCTTTTTGTTGGTGTAGTTTCGAAACTCTTTTGCCTCAAGCTTCAATTTATCTGCATTGGGAAGTAGTCCATACTCAGAAGCTATGTCCTCCAATATTGAGACGCTATCTTCTGAAATCAATATGATATTAACTCCAGCATTTATCCAAGCTTCTATTTCTCCTCTTGTCGAGTCCATGTCAACTTCCACTGGGTTTAGTGATCGCCAATCACTTTTGTCAATACAGACAGTCGTGACTGAATTCATGGTGAGACAAGCCAAGGGTTCTTGAATAGTGGCCTTGCCAAATAGCATCTTCTTATTCCAATAACCAATGGCAAGAGTGATTACAAAAGGAATCCCTTCTGTTACTCCAAACAGAAACGTAAGAATTGAAGTTGATAATGTGTTGAACTTCCCATTTGGTGCCAAGAAAATTTTCTTACTCGTATCCATGATCTCTTTACTTGCAACTGCTTTCCCCTTGAGGTCTGGGAGGTTAAAATGAAATCTTTTCTTTTGAAGCATAAAATGGAAGAACAACACTACAAGGTTGAGGATGGAGAGTAAAAGCCCTGTAATTTGTATGCCAGTGTTCAGCTTATCAAGTTGCACTGGTAATGGGATCTTGTTGAGGGCGCCATAGGTAACCTTATTTAACAAGTCACCCAATGTCGTGTTGATGCCCACTGGTGTAACTAGCATGCGACCTTTTCCATCAATCACCTTTCGACCATAGAACAGAAATGGGTTTTCGTTGTTAATGATGGAGTCAAGATCATCATCCAGTTTTATGTATTCACTAGATACGAGCAAACCATCAGCAGGTACTAGAGATCCCCTCTGGAGGCATACTATGTCACCCAACAAAACATCTGAGATGGATACTTTCTGCGAGCTTCCCCCTCTAATGACCTCAACTTCCACTAGGTGCATTTTCGATTCCAAAGTATTCTGCCTTCTTGACATCTGCCGTGAACGTTCCAGCCAAAGTTCCCGTAAGGAATGAATAGCCACAAGCACCATGATGAAAAGAATTGTGATGACACCTTTATGCCAATCATTTGGGCTTTTCATAACGATCCCAAAGTCAAGTAACAGCATTGCATACACGAAGAGAAGAAAAATAATCCAATCATTGCATGTTTTCAAGAGTGATTTGAAGCAGCCTCGTGCAGGAGCCTGTGTTAGGGAGGGTGGTGAATTAGCAATATCTATGCGTTGAGTACATGGATCTTGCTTAAGACTAGGGATTCCCTTCTCTAAATCAGTACGTAGAGCCTCTGCAATTCTTTGGATACCTCCAAACTTTTGTATTGAATCAAAGTTCTTCTCCTTTACCATCTTGGCAATATTTGCTTGTTGGAGTTTTACATCACAGATACAGTTGTCATTCTCACCATCCAAATTTACAGTAATGGAGACTTGAGCTGATGCAGATGAGATTTCCAAATCCTGAGAAATAACAATAAGATGATATAACATAATTATTTACAATACAATACCAAAAAAAAAAAAAAAAAATGTGACCTAACTCAATGAAATGGGTGTGTGCCATATTGCCATGTGTAACTCATTTCGGAACAAAATGTGATGCGAAAATTTACAAAACACAGTCTCTATCTTTTCATGTTTTCTCTTCAAGAAACATTTAATAACTCAAATGATCAAATATGCTAATTAATCCTTATGCTTAATATATGAACAATTGTTTTCATTATCAAGTTAAAATCTGCATCTTATTTAGCCCACAAGAATAAATAATCATTGAAACTTAATTCGAAGATGCTAAACTTAACAATTCTAATTGAGAACTACCAGTCTACTACTGCACTTTTCCGCATGGCAATGTAAATGCAGTTTCTTATGGAAATAGAATATTGAAGTAGCAATATAGTCTCTTTTTTTTTTTCTTTTCTTTTTTCTTTTTTTTGGGATAATATATTGGTTCATTATATAACCCTATTTTTTTGGTGAAGACTTTGATAAAAATAAAATAAATAAAGAAATAAAAATAATTACTCCTTAATTTAAAGAATAACTATTTTTGAGAAACAACCATTCCCTCCAATGAATA
Organism: Quercus variabilis; assembly: GCA_030445155.1. Taxonomy (NCBI): domain Eukaryota; kingdom Viridiplantae; phylum Streptophyta; class Magnoliopsida; order Fagales; family Fagaceae; genus Quercus; species Quercus variabilis. The sequence goes on from CP129449.1 coordinate 72,669,068, forward strand.
TGGAACCAAATAATCGAATAACTATTTCACATAAATAATAATTTATTACAGGACCTATTACCGCATAACAAACATACCCCAAGAGTCAACCTTACAAGTTACAATTTGCATTTAAGATTTTATTTTCAATGGGTAATTAATCAACAAAGATCTTGCGATTAATGTAAATGAATATAGTTTCCATTTCTTGTTTATGAAAGGAAAGGTGACTAGAAAATTTTGAGATGTTGTAAAGTGGAATCTGTTAAAAAAAGAATAATAATAAAAACATTTTTCTATACATGCTTTTCTTTAAATGGATGATGAGAGAAAGTAGTACTTTTTAAGATTTAAGGTCGTATTTTAATATATATGGTAAAAACATATACCAAAAGTTCCAAAACACCTATAAAAAAATTATAAATAAATAAATAAATAATAAAATTAAAATTTAAAAAAAAAAAAAAAAGGAGAAAAAGAACTTAGGCGAGTTTTTTTTTTTTTGAATGCAAACTTGGGCGAGTTTAAAGCAAGGCTATGAGTCGAAATATGCCCCAAGATTTTCAAAGCAAGCCAATGACCATCATGTGATTGGTGCCGAAGTATGCCCTAAGATACAACCAGTGTCTTCAAGCCCTTTACGTAGACGGTAAATACAAGTTTGTGAGTTTTTCACATCCCATGAAGTATTTATGGGTCTAATGAATGGGTTTTCTTAGATAATTAATTAACTATTTTAGAAAAAAAAAATTTATACTATTTTTGTAAAAAATATAAAAAACTGTCATAAAATTCAATTGACTTTTTATATATATATATATATATATAATTTTCTAAAATAATACCCTTAAACTTATGTTAACTTTTCTCTTTTACTATTTTTTTTTTTTTTTGGTTGCCCACTTTCAGCATGTATTCCACTACTTGAAAGCCTCTCTCGGAATCTACAAGAAGGGCAAAAGATAGCTGCGATTTTTTTTTTTTTTTTCCCTCAGTGCTTTAGCCTTTAGGTCATTTGAAAAAAAATAAATCTTGACCGTGAGTCCGTGACTTGTATATAGCTCTATCAAATCTACTTAACTATATAAAAAGATTCAAGGGCTCTAGCTACAGGATTTTTAGTTTAATTTATTCAAATTTTGTCTCTTGTAATAGGTAAAAAAAGGTGAGCTTGATGAGAAAGAAAAATTTTTAACATTAAAAAAATATTACGTATACAATATTTTTACAATAAATTTTAAGTAATGAGTTATTATTAACTATTATTTATGGAAAAGAATAATTTTAATGATGGATTTAAATTAGAATCATTAATAACTTACAATTGAAGATTTATTGTCAAAGTATTATATAAATATTATAGACATAACACTTAATATTTAATACTATTACCATAACTATAAAATAAATAAATAAAAAAGTATTGTGAAAAAAAGTACTACTGTAACACCCCAACTTAATTACCTATTTAATTTTATGGGTTTATATGCATATTATGATCTTAATTACTTTTAAGTGCATGAAGCTTTAATTTTTTTTAAAGATTATAAATAAATGAAATGGCTAGTTCTATTATAAATATATATTTAGTATGATGCATAATTGGTGTTTTAATTAGGCATATATTGCATGAAATGTATTGTGGAAATTTCACCCCATGCAACCAATGAGAATTCAAAACAACTAATACTAAAGCAACACGCAAGTTGACAAACCAAAAGGCCAAGGCTTGGCCGGCCATGCAATTCACCAAGAGCCACTTTCCTCGACTTTCTCAAGCATTAGAACATCCAAGAAGTTATTCCCCCCAATTTTCCACGGGTACACACACATAAATCAGAAAAGTCCACTCCTTATCTTCTTGGCTGCCCCAAAAGTCTCTCTTTATCTTTTCTTTTGCTGGAACCAGAAAGTTCTGCACTCTTTCTCTTCTCCTTCTTCTTTATTCTGGTTTCTTTCTTCTTCCCCTCTCACACGGCTGTAACTATCTTTCACCCTCTCACCAAAAGTCATAGACAACTCTCTCTAAGGAGAGATTAAGAGCCTAAACACTAAGGTTTCATCTTCAAAGTGTGTGGGTAAGTAAGTTAAAGCTCATCTGATTTTGTGTACTTGGAATAGTATGATTGTTTGTTTATTTTCATTTTTATCCTCTGTTCTGTTTTGTGAGACTGAACTTTTGTGAGTCTGTTTTGTAAGTTTAAAGAGTGATGGTGTTATGAGCTATTGGATGCTTATTAGGGTTTTTTTTTTTAATACGTATTGTATAGGTATAAAAAATACCCAAATGAACTTAAGGCCAATTGCTATTTGTTGATGATTTTAGAAAGAACATGCACTGAAGCTGTTTCTGTGACAGAATTGATGTTTACAAAAAGAAAATTCTGTATTAAATCATGTTTTGTGAATTAGGATGCTAGGAGTAGTTTTTGTGAACCCTAAGACATGTAGAGTTGTTATGGAAGTGGTCTCACAGTATTTGGATGAGTATAAAAATAATGGTGTAATTTCTAAGTTGCATGAGTTTCTGCCAGGACAGATTTGAACATGTTGTATTGTATGATTTTTAATAAATCATGGGTTTATTTTTTGACTCCGAAAATTTTATGGTATATACCGGACATACAGAGGAGTAGTTATGTAAAATTTCATGACTTTTGTATGTGTTTGAACAGCCCATTCGTATTTTACAAATAGGGCTTTTGCTGCTGTAATGACCAGTAAACAGGGTAGGAAAACTTTAACTTTGTGGATTTAATTTTGAAGCTAGGGTGAATGTTTTGAGCTATAACTTTATATGCTCATCCTTTGTTATGTTTGGAGCATATATAAATTTTATGCCTTGGGTTCTCTTTGGTTTGGATGCATAATGTGTTTAATGATTGTAGCATATGCTTTGGGGAATTTATTGTGATGGGAATTAAGATTTTTCTTGAGTTTGAGAGTTAGGTTATGATTGAGGATAAGTTTAAATACTTAGGAAAAGGTTGTCAATAATAAGTTTTGGTTTTCATTTAGGTGACGAGAACGAGAACACGGACACTTGAGCTCCTCTTGTACAATCTCTCGCGTCTTCGGCTTTCATGTAAGGGATTTGAGATATGTGCTTTTGATAAGTAAAAAGATTATTTTAAAAAGTATTATGCGTTAAAGTTTTTATTTAGAGATATTACGTATAAGCATGAGTTAAGTAAATTATGTGTTCATGAGTTGTTCAATCTTATATATATATATATAATTTTAGCATATTGATGCTATTATTTATATCACGAACATGATATTTAAGAATGAAGTGGATATGCTACTGTTGTGAAATGTTTATGTAAAAGCAAGGTTATCAGAAAAATATAATTTACAGTTATTCCATTGTTATGATCTGAACTCAGCCAGTAGGGGTTATAGTACTGGCATTTCCATGGAAATTCTGTTTGGCCATTATAAGTGGGATTGGCTCTGCTGTACCCGCCCTTGTTGGTAACAACCAACTTGTGGAGGATGTCAACCTACCCCCATGGTTGAAAAGATGTATTATGATATGATTCCGGAATGACCTAGCATTGTGGGGAATGCTGGATGCCTGGCACTCTGTGCTGGAAGCCTCCCAAAGTTGTGACAGACTTACAATTGGATTAACTAATATGTATTATAAATGAGCTATTTGGAAAATTATAAGAAGGGTATGACAATAAGAAAGGTATATTAAATGTGTTATAAGTTTAATGAGAAGTTATGATAAAGTATTTATAGTCTATTCAAAGATAAGGTTACTGAACTATGGTTACGTTCCTTATTATGTCATTTTATATTTATATGAAAGGAAAATGAAGTATGTTCATATAGAAGCTCAAAAATTATTTTATGAACAATAAGAACAATAGGAAGACTATTTTATCAAGGTTGGCATATCCATAAAATATTTGATTTACATGCATTCTTATCAAGGGCCCATGGAGCTTAAAAACCTTACTGGGCTTCGCAGCTCACCCTTTTATATTTCAGTGCACAGGTTCTTCCTGGAAGCGGCGAGAGTGTTAGAGGTGGCAAGGATTTCGTGAATTCTCGTTTGTTAGAGTACAGAGTTTTTGTTGTATAGTAGCTTAGCTCTTTTGATGTATAGGAGGAATCAAGATGTACTTGATCCTCGAGCACTGTTGTAATTCAGAACCTTAGTTTGTTTTGAACCCCAGTTGTATGTCTTCGGGGTTAGGTTTGTAATAATAGTTTTACTAAACATTTAGTTATGTAATATTTACACAAATACCCTAAGTTTCAACCAGGGGATAACCTTCCAAGTTCGAAGGAAATGAAATATTTCAGGGTTTTCATCATTTTTGTATATATTGGTTTAATGCTTGAAATTAAGCAGGTATTCAAGTAACAAATTATTGTTAAGCCCCTTATGTTTAGGTTGGTTCATGTTGGTATTGAGGTAAACTTGATATTAACATGCCGGTCATGCTCTAAATCCTGAAGTATAGGTTTGGGTCGTGACAGTTGTGGTATCAGAGCATAGGTTATGATTTTATAGACTTTTAGATAGATGTAAGTGTTCTTAGAAGTCAGAAAGGGGTAGCTTGGGTAGATTAGTAAATGCATATCTCTTCGGAGACATTTGAATTTTTGTTTTGTGAAACTTGTTGTGCTCTATGTTTGAATAATTGCATGTCTAAATTACTGCACATACATGTTGAGTTTATATTATAATGTTCATGATTATGAATATGCTATTAAAATAAAAATAGAAATGGTATACTAGCATGTATGATGTCATTTCTTAATAGGATGCAAGCTCCAGATATAAGTAATGTGTGCAACCAAGTGTTGGAGGAGATTGCCCAAAGGGCAGCTAATATCCATTCTCCAGCTGGAGTTTGTCAAGGTTCTACCCAAGAGGCTTTTCTAAAGCAAAAGCCTCCTTCTTTTAGTGGCACTACAAATCCATTAGAAGCAGAAAGTTGGGTTTTTAAGATGGAAAAGATTTTCAAATTCCTTGGATGCACTGATTCTCAGAAGGTGAATTATGCTACATACATGTTTGAAGGTCCTGCTGAAATATGGTGGAAGTCAGCAAAAAGACTTCTATTAGAAGGAAGGGATGCTAATGCCCAGATTAGTTGGGAAGAATTTGTGAAGAAATTTTATGAGCAATATTTTACAGAACGCTTCAGGGATAAACAAGCTAAAAATTTTGATGAACTTGTCCAAGGGAGTATGGGGGTTGCTCAGTATGAAGCAAAGTTTGCTGAGATGTCTCGTTTTGCTCCTCATCTTGTCTCTACTGAAGCTTTAAGGGTTAAGAAATTTCGCAAAGGGCTAAATTTCAAAATCAGACAGCGTTTGACTACTTCCCGCTGTGAAGACTACAAGGCTTTGGTTGTACTTGCTGAAGCCGTAGAAGAAGACCTCCAAGAAGGTACAAAAATCAAAGCTACGTTAGAACAGAATAAAGGCAAGACAGTAAAATTTAACTAGCCCTGGAAAGGAAAATCTTCCATTAACTCTTCCAAGAAGAAGTACCCACCAAGAGCTGTAGAAAAATGGGCCCATTGTGGAAGGCCTCATTCTAGGGAGTGTCGTGCTGCCAACAATACATGTTTTCGTTGTGGGAAACCTGGCCATTTTATTAGGGATTGTCCAAATAATCCTAACAAGGGGAATTCCACTGCTGGAAGTGGACAAAAGAGGCCTATGATCCAGGGAAGAGTTTTTGCCCTCATGGAACAAGATGCACAAGTAGCACCAGAGGTGGTATCAGGTACTCTCAATATTTGCTCTAAAGCTGCTCATGTTTTATTTGATTCTGGCCCTTCACACTCTTTTATATCCCCTGCTTTTGCTGATATGTTACGCATGAGTCCTGAGTTGTTGGATTGTGAACTATGGGTGTCTACTCTTTCGGGTGTAATTTTGTGTGTTCAATGGGTGTATCGAAGTTGTGTTATAAATATTGCTAGTAGGGAGTTAGTTGCAGATTTAATATTGTTAAATATGCATGACTTTGATGCCATTTTGGGTATGGATTGGTTGTCGACTCATCATGCAGTTGTTGAATGTTTTGAGAAACGTGTAATCTTTCATATACCTGACCAATCTGAGTTCTATTTTGAGGGAGATAGAAAGGTTAAACCATTGGGTATTATTTCTGCTCTTCAAGCAAGTAATATGCTTAAAAAGGGGTGTAGTGGCTTTTTGGCATATATGATTAACTCTGAAGCTACTAATGAGAAGTTGGAAGATATTCCTATTGTAAAGGAATTTCCTGATGTTTTTCCTGAAGAGTTACCTGGCCTACCTCCAGATAGAGAGATTAAATTCTCTATTGAACTTTTGCCTGGTACTGGTCCTATATCTAAGGCTCCTTATAGAATGGCCCCAGCTAAACTCAAAGAGTTAAAATTGCAATTACAGGATCTGCTTGATAAGGGTTTTGTTAGGCCAAGTGTTTCGCCATGGGGTGCACCAGTTCTGTTTGTTAAAAAGAAAGATGGAAGTTTGAGACTTTGTATTGATTACCGAGAATTGAATAAGGTAACAGTGAAGAACAAGTATCCACTTCCCCAAATAGATGATTTATTTGATCAATTACAAGGAGCGTCAGTTTTCTCAAAAATTGATTTGCGTTCTGGTTATCATCAATTGAAGGTGAAGAAGGATGATATATTGAAAACTGCCTTTCGAACTCGATATGGTCACTATGAATTTCTGGTGATGCCTTTTGGATTGACAAATGCGCCAGCTGCTTTTATGGATTTAATGAATAGAGTGTTTCAGCCTTACTTAGATCAATTTGTGGTGATATTCATTGATGACATTTTAATATACTCTAAGAGTCAAGAAGATCATGAGAAGCATTTGAGGATTGTATTGCAGACTTTAAGAGATAAGCAACTTTATGCCAAACTAAAAAAGTGTGAATTCTGGTTGGCACAAATTTCTTTCTTAGGACATGTGATATCAAAGGATGGAATTTCTGTTGATCCAAAGAAGATTGAAGCTATAGTGAATTGGGAAAGACCAAAGACTGTCTCTGAGGTTCGTAGTTTCTTGGGCTTGGCTGGTTATTATCGGAGATTTATAGAAGGTTTCTCCAAGATTTTCGGGCCTCTAACTAATTTAACCAAGAAAGAAATGAAGTTTGAATGGATAGATAAATGTGAGCACAGTTGTAAGGAGTTAAAACAAAGACTAGTTACAGCTCCAGTGCTTACTTTACCTTCAGGTTCAGGAGGCTTTGTGATATACAGTGATGCTTCTAAGAAAGGTTTGGGATGTGTTCTTATGCAACAAGGGAAGGTCATAGCTTATGCCTCTAGACAACTAAAGTCATATGAACAAAATTATCCTACTCATGATTTGGAATTAGCAGCAGTGGTCTTTGCTCTTAAAATTTGGAGACATCATTTGTATGGTGAACCCTGTATGATATACACAGATCACAAGAGTCTCAAATATTTGTTTACACAAAAAGGGTTGAATCTTAGGCAAAGAAGATGGTTGGAATTGATAAATGACTATGATTGCTCCATTGAGTATCATCCTGGCAAAGCAAATGTGGTGGCAGATGCTTTAAGTAGAAAGTCTTCAGGACAATTAGCTTGCATGCTAACTACTCAAAAAGAAATTTTGGCAGATTTACAACGGATGGGGATTGAGTTTATAATCAGGGGTGCAAGTACATGTTTTTCCACTCTAGTTGTGAAGCCTACCTTATTGGAGAAAATTAAGGCCTCTCAATTTAAGGATCCAAAATTAGTTAAGATCCATGATAAAGCATATAATGGTAATATACCTGGTTTTCTCATTAGCAAGGATGCTGTTTTAATGCATGGTTCTAGATGGTGTGTTCCAGCAGATGATGAGTTGAAAAGACAAATTATGGAAGAAGCTCATTGTACTCCCTATACCATACATTCGGGTAGTACCAAAATGTATCGGGACTTGAAAGGAAATTTCTGGTGGAATGGTATGAAGAAAGATATTGCTGAATTTGTAAGTCGTTGCTTGACTTGTCAACAAATAAAGGCTGAACATCAACGACCTGGAGGACTATTACAGCCTCTCCCTATCCCTGAGTGGAAGTGGGAGCATATTTCTATGGATTTTGTTGTTGGACTCCCAAAATCATTTCGAGGTTATGATTCGGTTTGGGTGATTGTAGATTGAGTAACCAAGTCAGCTCATTTTCTTCGTATGAAGGTTAATTATCCTTTAAATAAGCTTGCTAAATTGTATATACAAGAAGTTGTGAGGTTACATGGGGTTCCTTCATCTATTGTGTCTGATAGAGATCCTAAGTTTACTTCACGTTTTTGGGAGAGCTTACAGAGAGCTTTGGGTACTAAACTAACATTCAGCACAGCTTACCATCCTCAAACAGATGGACAATCTGAACGTACTATTTAGACCTTTGAAGACATGTTGCGGGCTTGTGTTTTGGATTTAGGAGGCCAATGGGATGATCATTTATCATTAATTGAGTTTGCCTACAACAATAGCTATCATTCAAGCATTGGGATGGCTCCTTTTAAGTCTTTATATGGACGACGATGTCGATCACCAATCTGTTGGGATGAAGTTGGAGAAAGGAAGTTGATAGGACCTGAGATGGTGCAGATTACAGTCGATAAAATCCGGCTAATTCGAGAACGACTAAAGGCTACTTAGAGTAGGCAGAAAAGCTATGCTGATTAGAAACGACGAGACATTGAATTTGATGTGGGAGATCATGTGTTTATCAAAGTTTCACCAATGAAAGGAGTGATGAGATTTGGGAAGACAAATAAGCTAAGTCCTAGATTTGTTGGACCATTTGAGATACTTGAAAAGATTGGATCAGCTGCATATCGAGTTGCCTTACCTCCTGCATTATCCAAGATACACAATGTATTTCATATCTCGAATCTTAGAAAATACATTCCTGATTCAAAGCATGTGATAGAGTATGAGCCACTTCAAATCCAAGAGAACTTATCATATGAAGAAATCCCAATTAAGATTTTAGATCGTAAAGAGCAAGTTCTTCGCACCAAGACAATTCCTATAGTCAAGGTGTTGTGGAGAAATCATTCTACAGAAGAGGCAACCTGGGAGGCGGAGGGGGAAATGAGGCAAAAGTATCCGAATCTTTTTTATTGATGGTATGTGTACAATTTTCGAGGACGAAAATTATTTTTAAGGAGGGAAGGATGTAACACCCCAACTTAATTACCTATTTAATTTTATGGGTTTATATGCATATTATGATCTTAATTACTTTTAAGTGCATGAAGCTTTAATTTTTTTTAAAGATTATAAATAAATGAAATGGCTAGTTCTATTATAAATATATATTTAGTATGATGCATAATTGGTGTTTTAATTAGGCATATATTGCATGAAATGTGATTGTGGAAATTTCACCCCATGCAACCAATGAGAATTCAAAACAACTAATACTAAAGCAACACGCAAGTTGACAAACCAAAAGGCCAAGGCTTGGCCGGCCATGCAATTCACCAAGAGCCACTTTCCTCGACTTTCTCAAGCATTAGAACATCCAAGAAGTTATTCCCCCCAATTTTCCACGGGTACACACACATAAATCAGAAAAGTCCACTCCTTATCTTCTTGGCTGCCCCAAAAGTCTCTCTTTATCTTTTCTTTTGCTGGAACCAGAAAGTTCAGCACTCTTTCTCTTCTCCTTCTTCTTTATTCTGGTTTCTTTCTTCTTCCCCTCTCACACGGCTGTAACTATCTTTCACCCTCTCACCAAAAGTCATAGACAACTCTCTCTAAGGAGAGATTAAGAGCCTAAACACTAAGGTTTCATCTTCAAAGTGTGTGGGTAAGTAAGTTAAAGCTCATCTGATTTTGTGTACTTGGAATAGTATGATTGTTTGTTTATTTTCATTTTTATCCTCTGTTCTGTTTTGTGAGACTGAACTTTTGTGAGTCTGTTTTGTAAGTTTAAAGAGTGATGGTGTTATGAGCTATTGGATGCTTATTAGGGTTTTTTTTTTTTCTAATACGTATTGTATAGGTATAAAAAATACCCAAATGAAATTAAGGCCAATTGCTATTTGTTGATGATTTTAGAAAGAACATGCACTGAAGCTGTTTCTGTGACAGAATTGATGTTTACAAAAAGAAAATTCTGTATTAAATCATGTTTTGTGAATTAGGATGCTAGGAGTAGTTTTTGTGAACCCTAAGACATGTAGGGTTGTTATGGAAGTGGTCTCACAGTATTTGGATGAGTATAAAAATAATGGTGTAATTTCTAAGTTGCATGAGTTTCTGCCAGGACAGATTTGAACATGTTGTATTGTATGATTTTTAATAAATCATGGGTTTATGTTTTGACTCCGAAAATTTCATGATATATACCGGACATACAGAGGAGTAGTTATGTAAAATTTCATGACTTTTTTATGTGTTTGAACAGCCCATTCGTATTTTACAAATAGGGCTTTTGCTGCTGTAATGACCAGTAAACAGGGTAGGAAAACTTTAACTTTGTGGATTTAATTTTGAAGCTAGGGTGAATGTCTTGAGCTATAATTTTATATGCTCATCCTCTGTTATGTTTGGAGCATATATAAATTTTATGCCTTGGGTTCTCTTTGGTTTGGATGCATGATGTGTTTAATGATTGTAGCATATGCTTTGGGGAATTTATTGTGATGGGAATTAAGATTTTCTTGAGTTTGAGAGTTAGGTTATGATTGAGGATAAGTTTAAATACTTAGGAAGAGGTTGTCAATAATAAGTTTTGGTTTTCATTTAGGTGACGAGAACGAGAACACGGACACTTGAGCTCCTCTTGTACAATCTCTCACGTCTTCGGCTTTCATGTAAGGGATTTGAGATATGTGCTTTTGATAAGTAAAAAGATTATTTCAAAAAGTATTATGCGTTAAAGTTTTTATTTAGAGATATTACATATAAGCATGAGTTAAGTAAACTATGTGTTCGTGAGTTGTTCAATCTTATATATATATATATATATATATATATATATAATTTTAGCATATTGATGCTATTATTTATATCACGAACATGATATTTAAGAATGAAGTGGATATGCTACTGTTGTGAAATGTTTATGTAAAAGCAAGGTTATCAGAAAAATATAATTTACGGTTATTCCATTGTTATGATCTGAATTCAGCCAGTAGGGGTTATAGTACTGGCATTTCCATGGAAATTCTGTTTGGCAATTATAAGTGGGACTGGCTCTGCTGTACCCGCCCTTGTTGGTAACAACCAACTTGTGGAGGATGTCAACCTACCCCCATGGTTGAAAAGATGTATTATGATATGATTCTGGAATGACCTAGCATTGTGGGAAATGCTGGATGCCTGGCACTCTGTGCTGGAAGCCTCCCAAAGTTGTGACAGACTTACAATTGGATTAACTAATATGTATTATAAATGAGCTATTTGGAAAATTATAAGAAGGGTATGACAATAAGAAAGGTATATTAAATGTGTTATAAGTTTAATGAGAAGTTATGATAAAGTATTTATAGTCTATTCAAAGATAAGGTTACTGAACTATGGTTACGTTCCTTATTATGTCATTTTATATTTATATGAAAGGAAAATGAAGTATGTTCATATAGAAGCTCAAAAATTATTTTATGAACAATAAGAACAGTAGGAAGACTATTTTATCAAGGTTGGCATATCCATAAAATATTTGATTTACATGCATTCTTATCAAGGGCCCATGGAGCTTAAAAACCTTATTGGGCTTCGCAGCTCACCCTTTTATATTTCAGTGCACAGGTTCTTCCTGGAAGCGGCGAGAGTGTTAGAGATGGCAAGGATTTCGTGAATTCTCGTTTGTTAGAGTATAGAGTTTTTGTTGTATAGTAGCTTAGCTCTTTTGATGTATAGGAGGAATCAAGATGTATTTGATCCTCGAGCACTGTTGTAATTCAGAACCTTAGTTTGTTTTGAACCCCAGTTGTATGTCTTCGGGGTTAGGTTTGTAATAATAGTTTTGCTAAACATTTAGTTATGTAATATTTACACAAATACCCTAAGTTTCAACCAGGGGATAACCTTCCAAGCTCGAAGGAAATGAAATATTTCAGGATTTTCATCATTTTTGTATATATTAGTTTAATGCTTGAAATTAAGCAGGTATTCATGTAACAAATTATTGTTAAGCCCCTTATGTTTAGGTTGGTTCGTGTTGGTATTGAGGTAAACTTGATATTAACATGCTGGTCATGCTCTAAATCCTGAAGTACAGGTTTGGGTCGTGACAACTACATCCACAACATTTTTCACAACATTTCCATAAAAAAATTTCAGTGGTAAATTACTATTTTAAATTGAACTTTTCAATGAAATTACTTTTTTGACCACTAATAACAATCGGTAAGAATCTACTACTTATGATTTATAATGAAAATATTGTAAATATAATATTGCTCTTATGAAAGATATTAAGATATTTTATTGTCATCATAATATTTTTACAAATGCTAAGGTGTTTATTTTTTTTTAACTAAAAAAAAAAAAAAAAAAAGATCTTTAGAAAATAGAAAACTTATACTTTCAGAGCTTTATCTGCTCTTATGGTACGTGAATTTGCTCCTTCAGTTTCAAAACGATTTCGTTCCAACAATGTCTTGCAGATATACTTGACGAGGTCTCTACCATTAATAGAAAGAGTAAGCGTGTAATTCAGATCAAGTATATGACTTATAAGCTCAAACAAATAAACCAAAGTTTCACTATCCACTACTATAGATCCACACTCCACAGGAAGAAAAAAAAACTTACTGCTTCTCCTGTGTCACTGGGGCTGAGATTGTCTAGAGCAACAGAACCTTTCTCAGATTCATCACATTTTCGATCCCGTAGCATTGAAACAATCCATTGCCAACGGTTTCGGGCACAGGCCTGTGTTGGGGAGAGTGTGTTAGATATGCGTTGAGAGCATAGATCTTGTTCAAGGCCAGGGATTCCCTTCTCTAAATCTGTATCTAGAGCCTCTGCAATTTCTTGGATGCCTCCAACCTTCTGCATTGAATCCAAGTCCTCCTCTACCATGAAGGCAATGTTTGCTTGTTGCAGTTTTGCATCACCAATGCAATAGTTGGAGATTTTCACAGCCTGCAAAATATCAATTAGATTAAATATTTAGTATTCTTGCTATTCTTTAATGTTATGTTTGGAAAAGAAGAAGAATGAGAAAGAGGAGAGGAGAATAAAGGTAAAGGTGATATTTCTCTCATATCCTTCTCCATCCAAACCCACGTTAATTCTTGAACTCAGTTGACTTGAAGGCAGACACAAGCATCAAGAAATTATATTCTGGTCACCTTATCCTCTATTCTCCTCTTCTTTCTCCATATCCCTCCATCACCTCTTGAAGATAACTAAAGCACATTCATCTACAAGTAGGGCAAAATATAGCAGCGGTTTTTCTTTCTTCTTCTTTTTTTCATGGCTTTTGGCGTGTGAGAGCTCAAACAATAAGCCCGCCCAAAGAAATTAAAGGTATACTTTTTACCATATATAGATCCATGGGAGAGAAAATAGAAAACTTATACTTACTGCTTCTCCTGAGTCATCCAGGCTGATATTAGAAGTCCTTGAGGAAACTAGGTCTAGAGCAAGAGAACCCTTGTCAGCTTTATCTGCTCCTGGAGCTATACTGGCCATTGACAAAACCGTTTGTTGAGACTCTAGGTCTCCGCCATCGCCACCACTGACCTAAAATAAGACCCAAGATATGAGCTTTATTTTTCAGGTCATTAAAATTTTCACGAAATTCAGAACAAGTCCTTCAAAGAGAATATTTCTTCGAGTGTTGGAAAAAAAAAAAAGTGCCTTAACACTTATTGTCAACCACTTCAACATGTTGTGATATTGGGCATGTTACTAGATTTATATATGCTTAAGCACAAGCAAACCAAAGTTTCACTATTGATCCCATACAAATCGACCCAAGTTCCATGGGAAAAAAATATATAGAAAACTTACTGCTCCTGTGTCATCTGGGCTGATATTACTGTAAGAGGAAATGGATGATGAGGCTGCAGGTCTGTCGAGAAAAAGAGAACCTTTCCCAGATTCATTTCCTCCTAGAGACCGTTTTCTGAGACTCAAGGACCTCATTTCTAGAGCTTTTGCTGGTTAGCATTATTTAGTTTGTCTGAATTAAGCTGGAAAAGACTCTTTCTGCAAAAAAGGAAAAACAAATAAATATATTTTTTTTAATAAAACTTTCATTGGAAGGCACAAGTTGGCTATTTTGTTTTCTCTAATACGCAAAAGTTGACTACTAAATACTGTACTTGTGCGGAGAGATAAGGAGATGTATAATAATTCAAAAATAATCTATTTTTTACTATGAAAATTATTGTCATCTTTTTCTCTTTAACATAATCGAATGACGTGAGAGGCATTCTCAAAAAAACAAAAGAAAGAAAGAGTGACGTGGTACGGGTGACGTAGTGTTGGACGCAACTGAGAGAATACATCTGTGAAATCTGGACCGATACATGGAGCCCATACGTTCTAGAAAATCGGTGGCGTACATTAGGTGGGTCACACACACAGAGAGACAGCACTAAGGTTTCGTTCTCCGAATATTTTAATAATTAAACTTTTTTATATTATTGATAATAAAAATAAATAAATAAACACGAGCAATATAGGAAACAAAGAAACGAATCTGTCCGTGTCATATCATATACTTTCAGAGCTTTATCTGCTCTTATAGTACGTGAATTTGCTCCTTCAGTTTCAAAACGATTTCGTTCCAACAATGTCTTGCAGATATACTTGACGAGGTCTCTACCATTAATAGAAAGAGTAAGCGTGTAATTCAGATCAAGTATATGACTTATAAGCTCAAACAAATAAACCAAAGTTTCACTATCCACTACTATAGATCCACACTCCACAGGAGGGAAAAAAAAACTTACTGCTTCTCCTGTGTCACTAGGGCTGAGATTATCTAGAGCAACAGAACCTCTCTCAGATTCATCACCTTTTCGATCCCGTAGCATTGAAACAATCCATTGCCAACGGTTTCTGCAAAAAAGGAAAAACAAATAAATCAATAGGGTAACCTAAACAAAACAGCTATGAAGAAAAGGAAAAGATTGAAGAAATAAACTGTATATATTGATGGTGAAGAAAAAGAGCAACTAGCTCCCAAACTATTCTCATTAAGATTATAATAAAAAATGAAAAAAAATTTCAAGTGATTTAAAAGTTGCAACGTCGAAGGAATGAAAAAGAAAGGATGAAAACCGAGTAATTTGAAAGCAGCTTCGTCGAAGGAGAATGAGAAAGAATTAAGAATGCTGGTAAGTGGTGAGGAGTGAACGAATACTACAAGAAAAGAAGGAGAGGAAAGGAGATAGAATTTATGGGAAAGAGAGCATTTAGAGATAGTAGAGCAAGGTGGAAAAGATTGCCAACTAAAATTTGATGTAAAATATTTTAAATAAAAAAATACATTACTAGAAAATCTATAGACCAAAAAAATAAATAAATTGGACACGACAAAACGAGAATAACGGTAACCCCACCATTGACTAAATGAAGAAAGAAATAATACATTTTTTATTTGAGACATTATGAAAAGGTCAATAGACAAAAAAAAAAAAAAAAAAAAAAAAAAAAAACAACATTAAAAACAACAAATTTGACACTTATTAATGGAAATTTTTAATGGTACGTAAAAATGTAATGTTGATAATTAGTCAAAATGAAAACTAATATAAACTTAATTAACACATCAAATAGTGTCAAAAATGTTGGCACAATTATTTTTTAAGAAGTAAATACATAAGAAAGAGAAAAAAAAATACTCTAACATAAAATCAAAACATAAACTCTAATAAAAAATTATGATAACTTTTAGGAAAAACTTTTCAAAGTTTTTGTATACATATATATATCCGTTTAGATATAGCTGAAAACTGAAAATTGAAATTAAAAAATTGAAAAATACTGTAGTAAAATAATTTTTAAATGTGTGAATGTACCGAAGAACTCATTTTTAATAAATAAAGTTGCTGAAAAATAAAATTTGTGGATCCGTAGAAAATAAAATTGTATTAAAAAAAAGTGGAAAAGTCAACATTTTCAACTACTGTTCACGTGCAATGAAATCATGTTGTCGACAGTGGGAGACATAATGGACCCTTATTGCCTAAACTGAAACTGAAAAGAAGTGGTTTTAGATTTCTGCTTATTTTATTAAAATTAAAAAATTATTATTAAAAGTATTATAAATAAAAGTAAAATTTAGTTAAAATAATACAGTAAGACTTATAAATAATATTAAAAAATATAGTGAACTTATAAACAGTGAAAAAAATAAATTAAATAATGAAATAATTTTCATTTATAGCAAACTAGAATTCTTTTTTTCTTGGTTAAGGTTAGAATTCATTAAAACTAAAGATTAAAGTTCAGGTCAGGACCATGCCTCAGCCTGATCGAATACATGCCAGATAAATTAAAATCCAAATTATTCCTAACGTACATAGGCGGACAATCTATAAATTAATTTATATTACTTTTTTCTAGACACTGGGAATAGCACGCTAATGTTGACATTTTCACTACCAACGCGGTTTTAACTTTCTTCATACATACGCTAATATGTTCAATTAGCTGGGGTTCGGCAAATATTTGAGCAGGAAAGAAATCCACTCTTTACACAAAAATGTTTCACCTAACTGAGATACTGAGTAGTCCTACCACTTTGCACTTTATTGTGTCTGTGAAAATTTTAGCTTATTTGTAATTTTAATTTATTTTTATACTATTTATGAGTTTTATTGTACTTTTTAGTATTGTTTATGAGTTTCAATATACTATTCAATGAACTTTTACCTATGTTTATAGTAATTTCAGCAAAAATTTTTTAATTTTAACTAAATAAATTATTCCCAAACGGACCCAAAAAAGCCAACATATTGCCTTTTGATGTGGCAAATTCTTCAATATTTTTAAATTTAATAAATAAGGTACAGGAAATTTCTAAAATCCTGTTGTAGAGAGGGAAAATTCCCGACTTATCACAGGTTGACACGTCACACTACCAAGTCCACAAAATACATCCAATTACAAAGCGCCACATACTGCTGCTAGGTTTTACTATCACTATTCAAAAGCCAACAGAAATCTGCCAAGTGTCATGCAAGAACCAATCACGCATCAGCTCGTGTAAGCGATGACATAAGCAGCCTCACACGTGTAAGCGATGACATAAGCAGCCTCGCACGTGTAAGCGATGACATAATCAACCTCACACGTGTAAGTGATGACATAAGCAGACCAATCAAGCTCTGTCACGTGTCACCAATCAGACACCGCCACGTGTCGCTTACCTACCCCTAAACTCTTATAAATAGAAGCTTTCCTAAGACATTTGAAGGAGATCTAAAAAGATCTAGAGATCTGAAGAGAGGGCACCAAACCATCTGAATCACTCAGAAGTCCAAAAGCTCTGCTGGAACCAAGCTTTAAAGCCTCCAAGAACTTCAAGAACTTCAACTTCGAATACGAAGAACATTCGAAGAGAAATTATCCAAATCATCCGCCTAGATCCAAAAGTTTGTGGGAATCAAGCCTAAAGTGTCCGAAAACATCAACAAATCACAAATTAGTGAAACTCTACAAATTCAAGACTCTAAAGCCCCGAAGAACTTCTACCACAAACCTTCGAATACAAAGAACATTCGAAGAGGAAACATCCAAATCATATTCCTAGATCTCAAAATTCAATGGAATCAAGCTCAAAAGCCTCCAGAAATCTCAACAAATCATAAATCAGCGAAGCTCTAAGGATTCAAGCCTCTAGAGCCCCGAAGAACTTCCACCACAAACTTTCGAAGACGAAGAACGCACCAAGAACACGAAGAACACGAAGAATGTGAAGAACAAAGGATTTCTAACAAGCTCATAACCAGAGATTCATTGTAATTTCGTTTCAACAATCTTCGATCCATTCTTCAGCCAAATTGAAGGATATCTTGTGTTCAAATCAAAATCAAATTACCACAATTCCAATCAACAAATCTTTTAAGGAGATCGAATCAAAGGATCACTCTTTTGTAATCACAGAGAATTGTACCACACAATCATCAATACAAATTCGCATTTGTGCAACTATTTTACTTGTTTGATTTATTTCGAACCGAGAAATTTAGTCGTCCACATATTCTAGCACGCCCAGTGGGACATCTCCGCCTCTTATCTCATTCTCCTTCAAAGAAAAAAATCTCCATCATCTTGCTACCAGCTCAAATGGGCTCTAGCAAGAACATCCAAGCTTCAACAGCTACTTTAACTAAACTTGGTATGGCTACCACCAACAACTACATTGGTGTAATCAATTATAGCCAACCCAAAGCAAATAATCAACTTCAATCTCAATCAACCAAGGAAGACAAGGTCCAGACAATCATCTCCTTAAACCCTCTTGCAAGAAACAAGGTTATCAACAAGGACATCTCCACCTTGGAACACCTCAAGTATGGGGGCAAATCCCCTTCTTCCTTCACAAGAAGTTGGTCACACGATTTCTCTCCCATCAAAGGGAACCCAAAAAAAAAAATGAGATTTCACGTACTCACTTCAAATCACTTTCTTCTCCATCATCTTGGGAAGTTGTGTCAGTCATGATGACTAGCACCTTTACCATGGAAGAAAAGATGGCTGAAATGGAACAAAGGGTCGTCCTTCTCACAAAAGCACTTGAAGATAAAGACTTCCAAATTGCAACTTTAATGAACAAACTCGAAGTACAAGATC
Organism: Quercus variabilis; assembly: GCA_030445155.1. Classification (NCBI taxonomy): domain Eukaryota; kingdom Viridiplantae; phylum Streptophyta; class Magnoliopsida; order Fagales; family Fagaceae; genus Quercus; species Quercus variabilis. Next base: position 72,687,827 of record CP129449.1, read on the forward strand.
TTGGTAAATCAAGCCATGGTCATAAATTCACATCCGCAAAGGATGACAAAGGGAGAGAAATTGAAAACACTCCCCGACGAGAACAATCTACTTTGGTTGTTTCGTTGTCAGTCTAACAATTACAAAACATGATAACAAATACCATCTGAGCACAATATGGAGGTTCTTCTACAAGTTCTCTCACATATTCAAAACCCTACACAAAGCGCATCAACAACATGAGGATGCCAAATGGGTATTAACCCCCCAAGTTCTTGCAATTTGATGGCAATGGAAATCCGAAGCGACACGTTGCTCACTTTGTAGAAACTTGTGAGAACGCAGGGACTCAAAGAGGCCTACCTGTAAAGCAATTTATCCGTTCCCTCAAGGGAAATGCCTTTGATTGGTAGATAGACTTAGAACCCGAGTCAATCGATAGCTGGCAACAACTCGAAAGAGAGTTTCTTGACCGATTCTATAGCACGTGTCGTACAGTGAGCATAATAGAGCTTACTAATACTGAGCAATTGGAAGACGAGCCAGTGGTCGATTATATCAATCGATGGCGTTCTTTGAGCTTGGATTGCAAGGATCGACTTTCTGAAATTTCTACTGTAAAGATGTGCATCCAAGGCATGCATTGGGGACTTCTTTACATCCTCCAAGGGATAAAGCCTCGAACATTTAAAGAGTTAGCAACTCGTGTATGGAGTTGAGTATTGCTAGCCATGGAAGTACAAATCCTCCCATACTTGAGGAAAGCAAAAAGGAAGTAAGGAAGAATGATAGGAATGCAAAAGTCAACCTCAAAGACCCAATGGTTGTTAACACTGTCGAGACCAAGGTTCCAAGAAGAGGAGCGAAGGAAAATGAAAAACAGCTTGAAGGATGGCAAAAGAACGAAGTGCGTTGCCTGACTTTTAAAGAATGTGAGCAAAAAGCATATCCGTTCCCTGATGAAGATGTGCCAAACATCTTAGAACAACTATTGCAATTAAAACTGATTGAATTGCAATATCATCGCATCATTGGCCACCCAATCCAAAAATGTTTCGTCTTCAAAGAACAAATCATGAAGCTTGCCAAAGAAAACAAGATTGATCTAGACTTCAATGAAATTGTCGGGTCAAACCATGTGACCATTGCTTGTGATGTACTTCCAATTCTCAGGCAGGGGGCAAACACCAATAAAGCTTACAAATTGATTGACAATAACAGCATAAGGATCGGCCCCATCAATGGGAAGTTCCTTAAACACTTCTACGCTTGAACATCGAGGATTGCTCCTTGGCAAGAGCTAAAATTCCCCACTGTAATGCTGCAAGGGTACATGATGTCTTCCCATTACCTTTGAAAGCATACTAATAAGGAGAAATTAATCACATTCTATGTCACCAATTGCTAGTGTGGCGTAGTGGTTGGATGCCCAAGTCGCCCTTGAGAGGTCTCGGGTTCGATTAGTGGTGATACCCACTATTACACACTGAGCCCCCCTTTTTGCAAAAAAAAAAAAAAAAAACAAAAAAAAAACAACAACAACAACAACAATAACAACAACAAAAAAATCTTTTGAATTACGTAATGACTTGATCCCTCTTGAGGGTACGTAGGCAACTTGGTATCATTTACTAAGTTCAGTCAATGAAAAGAAGAAGGATTGCCAGTCTAACTTAAGGAATTTTTCAAAGGTCGTCAATATGCTTTTGAGATTCCTTTAATTGGCAGGCGTTGCTTAGGATCAGTCAATTCCTTACTACATGATACTCAAAGATCATTGTGGTAGAAAAAGACAGCTGCAAAGAATTAGTGTTACTCGGCTTTCCTTGAACTAATGATAAACATAAATTAGTTCTTGGTTGTGGAGTAAAATAAAATCTTCAACCTCTTTTACAAAGAATGAAGTCTTCATGGCATTGCCCCTCTTCTGTGGACATCCTCCCATGTCTCTAAAGTATGTTTTACATCATTTATCTCCTAAGGGCATCTTCTTGTACCTTGCAAGTCTAAGCTACATCATCTCTCTTCTAGGTTATGCCACTTCACAACTCCGAAATTTGAACCACATCATTTCCCTTTTGAGTGGTGTCATTTCATATCATGTTTCTGAAATCTAGACGACGTCATCTTCCTCCAGAATGATGATAGATTATATATTTGAAGTTGGTGTTGCATCACTTTGCTTCTGTGGGCATGTTCGTATAATGTTGAGTTGTTGGTGGCATTTCCTTGCATCTTCAAAGTCTTGATAGGGACTCCTTACATCTTCAACGTTTTGTTGGCATCTTTGAAATCCCAATGTCTAGCTACAGTGCTACGTATCCTAAATGTCTGAGCTATGTTGCCTCTGAAAATTGATGTTGTTGTAGCTTTATTATAAAGGTCAATATTGGTGCAACTTCAATGCAAATAAAGTGTTGTCGTAGTTTCATGAAAAAGATGGGTGTTGGCATGGCTTCGACACAAATGAAATATTGGCATGGCTTCAGTACAAGAACAAATGTTGGCACGGCTTCGGTGCTAATAAAGTGTTGACATTGCTTTATGGCAAAGATGAATGTTGTCCCGACTTCAGTACAAATAATGGTGCAACTTCGTAGCAAATGTAAGTGCAAATATTGCTTCATAGCTAAGATGAACGTTGGCACGGCTTTACAGCTAGTGTGGAGTGTTGTCGTGACTTCATGAAAAAGATGGAGTGTTGTCGGGACTTCATGACAAAGATAGATGTTGGCACGGCTTCGGTGCAAATAAAGTGTTGATGTGGCTTCATGGCAAAAATGAATGTCAGTATGGCTTTAATGCAAATGAAGTGTTGACATGGCTTTATGTTGAAAAAACTTCATTAAAAAGGACAAGTACAAATGTTGCTTCAATAAACAAAGTAGTTGTGATGCTTCAAATACAAATGCAAGAGTTGGCACAGCTTCATGACAAAGATAAGTAAAGACGCGACTTCGACACAAAGAAAGATATGGATGCAGCCTTAATACAAATGCAAACTTTGTGCGGTTTCATGATAAGAACAATTGGTGTGCCTACATTGCAAAGACAAGTGTGGAACACGCTCATGCAAAAAAGTGCTAGCATAGTTTCATTAACGACCAATACTAGTATTGCTTTATTGCCAATGCCAGAGGCGATACGACTTCAAAGACAAGTACTGGTGATAGCATTGTTGCCTAGCTGAATATCCTCATTGAAACGTCATTGCAAAGACGAATATCACTAAAAGATTGTTGTTGCAAGAAAATAATGTAACAACATGAAGACATACATCACTGCAAGAATATTGCTATCAATGAAATATAAAGCCACCAAATGAATGCAAACACTTCTATGAGAACGCCAATGTAAAGTTTGATGTCGAAGCTTAAAGATCAAGGCTGCAAAACAAAAGCAAGCAACAAAAAAAATTGTTAGGAAAAAGGTCTCATAGCACATATTAAAAAAAAAAAAAAAATCTTGAAAGCAGGAGAAGAAAACTAAAGGTCGAGCAAGTGCCTCAATGATGAAGGAAGGCAAATAACATGCCTTTATATAGAAAACTTCTGAGATAGTAGGCAAGAAAAATGAAGAAACTCAGCAAACCATTAAATGGTTCCACCAACCAGCAAGTGGAAAGAACTACATTCACATTTCAGAAATGTGAAAACAATTGAAATCCAAAGTCAAATTTTGCAAACTCAAATGCATTAAAATTCAGGGAAGTCTGCACCGAATTTTGAAATGACAGAGGATATTCAGCCACAGAGACAGAAGATATTAGCTCATTACCAACCTCACAAATCTGAATCCTGGGACCATCCTGTCAGGGCAGCCACCGCAAAATTAGACCAAAAAAGGCCATAAGTCCAACAAAGACTCGTGGCTTTCTCTTTCAAAATTGTGAAAATCTAGACATCATTTCACAAAACTGACCCTACAGAAATCTTAAACGGCCCTCGATCTAAAAAACCCAAAAAGGTCATCAACCACAGAGCCACCACGCGCCGCCACAAACTCGCGATGATCAAGGGTTTAATCCTTGAAATCTATGCAAATCAGTCCACCAATTCAAAAAACAGACCATACCACTAGATCTAGCGGCCATTAATCTACAAAACCTGAAAATTTCAGGCCCAAACGACGAGCTACGCGCCTTCATGCGCCGACAGAAAATCTGGCAGTTCACTGCGCCAGGTTCACGCGCTCCCACGCACCTCCCTCAGTCCTCACGCGCTCACATGCGCCAGGACATATATTCCACGCGCCACGCGCTGACACGCGCCATACGCGTACACGCGCCCTCTATGCATGACATCATCAATGACGTCATCCTCCACTACCCCGGTTTGACTCGAACCGACCCGAAAATCTGACCCGGTCCGAACCGCCTTAAAAAAAAAAAAGAGAAAAAAAAATAAAAAAAATATTTTGACCAAGTTTGACCTTTAACTTTGACCTTGACCAAAAAGTCAAAATTTTCAAAAGGGGTCTGTCCCACTCAGTTTTTCATGTACATTCTGATTTTTGGATCCTTTTTTCCATTTGAAGCTCGGAAATTGCACAAACGTCCAATTTTCAAAAAGTTGACTTTTGCAAAAATTTTGACCAAAAGTCAAAATTTTCAAGATGGACCTGTCCCACTCAATTTTTCGACTACATTCCGATTTTGAGATCTATTTCTCCATTCTAAGCTCGAAAATTGCGCAAACATCCAATTTTCAAAAAGTTGACTTTTGCAAAAATTTTGACCAAAAGTCAAACTTTTTAAGATGGACCTATCTTACTCAATTTTTTCACATATATTCCAATTTTGGAGTCCGTTCCATCATTTGAGGCTCGGAAATTGCACAAATAACTCAATTCCAAGATAGTTGTCTTTTGTGTTGAAATCAAACCAAAGTCAAGATTTTCGAACCAGACTTGTCTTGCATAGTTTTTCGTGACTTGGAAATCACCAATCTAACTCACATCTCCGAAGTACTGACAATGTCCAAAACTAAAGCTCTCAATATCAAAATTTGAAAATCATCTATTTAGTCTGGATCCCCTTAGGGTTGTTCTCCAGACTTCATTAAGACTTCCCTTTCAAAAGTACAGATAAACTCTCACAAGTGTGTCTTGAACTTGAAATCACATCGGGTCACCCATCCAACCTACCATTCCCCTTTCGGTGCCAAACATTCCAACCTACCATTCCCTTTTTGGTGCCAAACATTCTCACCTACCGTTCGGTGCCTACCGGTCTCTCACCTGCCATTCTTGTTTCCTACTAGTCGGGAATCCACTGGTCTCACCAAAAATTCACATCCGCCATTCTCAACTACCCATCCACCATTCCTCATTTCTCCACTATAAATAGAAGGGCCGAGTTCAAAAAAAAAAAAAAAAAACTCATCAAAAAAAAAAATACACTGAGTCATGAAATGAAGATTTGTTTCTTTCAAATTTTCAAGTCCTCCTTCTCATAGTCATTTCTCACTATGGCCTTATCATTCTCAACACCTAGCAACCAATATTGCTTCATAATCAGTTTGAGATCAACCCTCTAATGGTTCGGTAGAAACCTTTTTCACAACATCATTGTAGTTTTGAGATCCAAACAAATTTTGTTTCTCCACTTAACGACCACCTTTGTCCATAAAATTATTCATAACAAGGTCTGCATCGTCCTTCCATGCTTCCGTGGATTTGGTTGGCCAGGAAATCCAAGTCCAGCAGAAACATCGGTTCCTAATCTCAGGTCTCCCATAATCTCTTTCCAATTGTTTGGCCTTCCAACAGAAGCAGCGGTTCGAAACAAACAGCAACTTGGCTAGTTTTCAGGACTAGAATCACAAGTTAGCTCCATTTTTCATTTTTCTGTGCTTTTTCAACAAGTAGCAGTAAGTGAAGATGGTAAAAAGTGTTAGGGTATCCTACAAATTATTTTCCATCCAACACTTGAGACAACCTTCAAGGCACTAGCTCATCAGAGTTCAGCCTTTGGAGCCGGTAAATGGTTACCAGAGCCTTATTCCATGTCCCCACCACTATGGGACTCAAAGGTCATTGTTGCTGGTACCTCAAAACACATTTTCTAAAATTACTCCAACTTAAATCTAGCTTGAAGTATTTCAGAAGATACTCTTCTGAAATTATTTCAACTTAATGTCTGTTGGTATGGTCCCATTACACATGCACATTCAATGACTTGCTGTCAAACCCCATGCAAACATACAATCATCCCATTTTCAAAGGTGTACTTCATAGAAATATCTACACCAGAGGGTCCCCGACATACAAGACCAGCACCATAGTGGCATATGTTTCACCCATTCGCTTTGCTTCATCCCCGTCTTCTTCACCACCCTTATCAGCATCCCCAGAATCCATAAGCTTCTGAAATTACCTTAACTTAACTTAAGTGAAACAATTACTCTTCTGAGATGACTTCACCAGCGGTTCTTAAAAACACGAGGCTAGCCCTATGACTCTGCATGCTGTACCCAGTCATCATCCTCGCGTCTTCCCCATCTTCTACACCCTGTGATCGCCGCCAACGATCCAAAAACACTCCTCTGAAGTTACTTCAACTTAACCTCTGCTGAGAAGGCTCAATCATGCAAGTACATTCAAATACTCGCAGACCCCTTTTTGGTTTTACCAAATCCTTTCATATGGGTGGGTCTACTTCTCAGAAATTATCTCATCTTGCTGAAAGCTCTGCCACCTTCAATTACTTCATTTGAAGAGTCAAGAGTAAAAGTCTGTTTTCGAAACTCATTCTCACACCACACTCTGAAATTGTGTGTGTGAACAAGTCTCGAGGGGGCATTTGTAGAGAAGGAAAATTTTCGATCTATCACAAGTTGACACGTCACACTACCAAGTCCACAAAATACAGCCAATTACAAAGTACCACATACTGCTGCTAGGTTTTACTATCACTATTCAGAAGCCAACAGAAATCTGCCAAGTGTCATGCAAAAACCAATCACGCATCAGCTCGTGTAAGCGATGACATAAGCAGCCTCGCACGTGTAAACGATGACATAATCAGCCTCGCACGTGTAAGTGATGACATAAGCAGACCAATCAAGCTCTGCCACGTGTCACCAATTAGACACTGCCACGTGTCGCTTACCTACCCCTAAACTCTTATAAATAGAAGCCTTCCTAAGGCATTTGAAGGAGATCTAAAAAGATCTAGAGATCTGAAGAGAAGGCACCAAGCCAACTAAAGCACTCAGAAGTCCAGAAGCTCTGCCGGAACCAAGCTCTAAAGCCTCTAAGAACTTCAAGAACTTCAACTTCGAATACGAAGAACATTCGAAGAGAAATTATCCAAATCATCCGCCTAGATCCAAAAGTTTGCGGGAATCAAGCCTAAAGTGTCCAAAAACATCAACAAATCACAAATCAATGAAACTCTACGGATTCAAGCCTCTAAAGCCCCGAAGAACTTCTACCACAAACCTTCGAATACAAAGAACATTCGAAGAGGAAACATCCAAATCATATTCCTAGATCTCAAAGTTCACTGGAATCAAGCTCAAAAGCCTCCAGAAACCTCAACAAATCATAAATCAGTGAAGCTCTAAGGATTCAAGCCTCTAAAGCCCCGAAGAACTTCCACCACAAACCTTCAAAGATGAAGAACGCACCAAGAACACGAAGAACACGAAGAATGTGAAGAACAAAGGATTTCTAACAAGCTCATAGCCAGAGATTCATTGTAATTCCGTTTCAACAATCTTTGATCCATTCTTCAGCCAAATTGAAGGATATCTTGTGTTCAAATCAAAATCACATTACCATAATTCCAATCAACAAATTTTTTAAGGAGATCGAATTAGAGGATCACTCTTTTGTAATCACAGAGAATTGTACCACACAATCATCAATACAAATTCGCATTTGTGCAACTATTTTACTTATTTGATTTATTTCGAACCGAGAAATTTAGTCGTCCACACCTGTATCTTATATGTGGGCTCTTAGTTTCTTGAAGCAGTGTTTACTACAACAGCAACAAGCATCAACATCCGGGAATATTCTAAGAAATCTACCTATTGGTGAGGATATTGCATACATGATCAAGCCGTCGACAATACTTCCGAGGAGGAAGAATTATCTCATACATTATACCCCTATTCATGCGCACGATTTTTAGTGCTAACTATATTTGGCCTGAATATAAAAGGCTCTCAATAGGGTAAATTATTGAGTAAAATTTAGATATAATTACGTAGGTGCAGTTCATTAAATTTAAACATATAACTACGTTATATTGAATTATCCTTGAAAACGATGACATAGTGCTTTATTGAATATTACGACCATGTCTGTTTAGTAAATATTATTTTTGACAACTTATTTTACAATTCAGTTTATTTTTACTATTATTCATAAGTCTCATTGTACTTTTTAGTATTATTTATAAGTCGTACTGTACTATTTAAGTTAATTTTTACCTTTATTTACAGTATTTTTAACAAAAAGTTTTTAATTTCAGCAAAATTGCAGATTTCAAACGGATATAATAAAAAGTTTGGCTTAAAAATCATGGTTGCGCTAAGGAGTTAGGTTGCAATTTTTTTTCTAAAAATAAAAACAATAGTTTAGTTGTTCTGATTAATAATGAGACCTACTAAGAAGTACATGGTGATTTTTAATTGGTTTATTTTTTTTAATGCATCACATGAATTTAGTGATATGACATGGCCATTTATGATTGGACAGAGAACTAGATCTGTAACATTATTCAAGTAAATTCATGGTATTCTTTTATTATTATTTTTTTAAAGGTAAATATCTTGGTATTTGCCATTTTTTTTGGCATTGTAACTTGATTTGGTGTGGTGTTGGGCATCATATGTATAGGGGCAACGTTATGTAGAGTTTAGGGGGTTCAAATGAACCCCCTGAGCTGGCATTTTTTTATTATAATATATAATATTTTTAATTTGTCCCTCTTAAAATGAAAATTTGAATACCTTGACCCTAGATCTTTTTTTATTCCAATTGAAATAAGTTTAAATATGATATTCTTAACAACATTTTGGTCTTTTTAAACACACGAAAAAAGCCAAACAACAAAAATAATAAAATAATAATAAAAATTTCATCTTAAACCTAAAAAAAAAAAAAAAAAGCCTATTTAGATCTTAACAAATTTGAAATAAACTAATAGAAAATTCTTAGTTTACATTGTATATAGAAGATTGACACTGTCTCTAAACAAATGTGTATTGTACATTTTTTGCAAATTTGTATAATATTGCACACATTTGTTTAGTCTACAGTATAAATCTTACATTAATAGTACAATATTAACATATCATTGTCCTAAACTAATAGATAAAAGTATTTTAAAAAATAATAACTAAAGTTCAGTTCACTTAATGAAAATAATTAATATATTTATTGTATTAAGAAATAATGTGCTAAATGAACTTATAGTTTATTTTTATTCTTTTACTCGTACATATACTATGGGAAATTTTGTAATAAGAAATCATTTTAAAGCGCAAAATTCATTTCTTTCTTAAAATACATCTTTTTGTTGACCCCCTAACAAAAATTTTTGGAACCGCCACTACATATGTATCAATGTCATGCACCGGTCGCAACCTCAGAAATTTCAATGTCTTGCATGTCCTGACCTAGACCAATCACATCTTAATGATCAAGTGGAGTCTTTAGTCTTTGCCAGATCGAGATGATATAGAACCGACTGATTAATAATCACTAGTTAGAGGTGCTTTCTTAAATAATAATATTAAAAAAGAGTGAAAAGACCCCAGTTGATAACGCCACCGTTTATTAAAAAAGGGAAAAACAAAAAGCCAAAAAATGAAGACGAATTCAGCAAAAAAAAAAAAGAACACAGTGTGACGTGTGAACTTAACTCAATGCATAGAAAACATGCATAGTTAGATATACTGAAAAGGGAGGGGTAAATCTGGTATTTGGCTAGCATGGTGTTTTCTCTTCAATTTTATCCGGAAGAAAACATTTTGATGGGTCTGAGAAGAAAACATCTGGTCCCCACCAAACAACCATCAAAAAAAAATTCTCTCCTATTTTCTCTCTTTTTTTCCATCATTCCTAAAATTCACCAAACCAAATATATCTTTAAGTGAGAAAATTAAGATAAAATTTCTACTTGAAGAAGTATAACTCTATACATAAAAAATGTATGTCATACAAAGTTAATCTCATTCGTATAAGAATTTTTATCACATACAAAGTTATGGTAGCTGTAGGGTCAAGGGCCCAAATTATATATTGGGTCTTGGGCCTTGACAAAGAATGTGAATAGTCTGAGGAAGAATAAATAGTTATAAGAGATTCCAGTTTATAGTCTCATAAGTAAGGAATGAATGGAAGGCGGTCCGAGCAAGAACACCTTCTCGGATATGATGAATGCAGCTCAAGTATGTATTCAAACGATTGGAGTGATCCTCCAAGAAGCTCTAGTGATAGGGACGGGCCCTATGAACATACGAGAATGAAAGAAACCCAAAAATATCTAAGGGAAAGCTGCTACCTCCGCATTAAATGCACTGTAGCTACTTTTCTGACTGCATTTATGTGGAGAAGACCTCTGAACAGTACTGTCTTGGCTACCGCAACTCACGAAAAGCTAAAGAGAGTGTCTGATGGGACATGCACTCAAGTAAAGGCTCAAATAATCAACAAATGTAAGATCAAGATGATCCAAGGGGATCTATATAATGTAAGAGACCCTTCATGAGAGACGGATCGAAAAAATAAAGAAAGAATACTGTAGTAATCAAAGTTATATTTGTATTCAGTTTAATTGATTTGTAGGTAGATTTACCTCCTCAAACAGTGAATTCATTCAGTTCTATGTTCTTTGTTCTTGCTTGATTATCTTCTAAATCTATACTAGCCATTGTCAAATACATCAAGGCCTAGTTCTTTGACCTACTCTCTACAAATTTATTGTACTGGGCTTATTAGGCCAATATCCCTTACATTTTGGGCTTAGGCTACAAAAGGTATCCCTACAATTGGCGCCGTCTATAGGGAGAACTGTCACGCCCCAAATCCAATACTCAGATTTGTGACCATGACCGGCATGTTAATATCAAGTTTAAACCTGATATTAACAAGAACCAACTTAATTTTTTTCAAAACTTTTACAAAAGCTTCCCTCTTTCTTTTCATTCTTGTTTCTTTATTTAAATGTTGACATTCAAAGCATCTACACTGTACTCAAAGAATAATATAATCCACCAGTTACTCAAATTTTAAATCTCAAATAATACGTCTCTTAATACTATAAGGTACACTACTTTTTTTAGATCCTCAAATACACAATACCACAAAGCTAAACATCGAATTGCTAATTTGGGATCTATACTTTTAAAACTAAAACTAGCTCCTTTCAAAACTTGACTAAGACTTCCTCTGCTCCAAAATAAAATCTGTTGATTGAAATAGAGGAATGGGTGAGCTACACAGCTCAGTAAAGGTAAGATATATGAGAATTTAATAAGGATGCATGTAAATCAATTCATTTTATTTTATCAACATTCAGATAGGAGAACATCTTTTCATGAATAATATTTTATACTATTTATAATAATAACTTATACGCTTTTCGTAGGAAAATAATTGTTCTCCCTTTTCTTATTAGAATAATTTTACCAAAACATTTCAGATTGAATTTCTTTTATTTCTTACAAAGTCACCATATATATTTCATTACCAAAAAAATATTTTAACTTAAATCAGATAATCGGTAACTTTGTTTTAAACTGGAGACATCTTAAAGAATAATAAAACTTTCCTTCATAAACTTCTTCTTGTAAAATATTATAACTTTCATAATCATAAAACTTAACGTTTCATAAAAAAATAGATATCTGATAACTTCTTAAAATAACTTGTACTTTCATCAGAAACTTTATTTTTATAGCACAACAGAACTTCAGAAATTTTTATCTTTAATGAACAGCTTTCTTTTCATCAGAAACTTCTTATTTTCATGAGAGCTTTTAATTTTTCATAATGCATTTAAACAAAATCATTCTCTCATGTTTAATAACATAATATAGTTGTTCATAAATAACTTATTAGTTAGTCCATATTTAATAAGTCTGTACATAGAAGGCCTCATCACATTTGGGTGCCCTCATGTGTATGATATTGTCCCCTTTGGGGGGCCTGATGGCACATCCCCTCCAGATTTTTTTCCTCCCCACCGTCCATACACATTGAAGAGAAGGCTTTGTTCAGATTAGAGTTACGAGTAACCCCATTTCCTTTACTTTAAATGGCCAAACAAATAACATTTTTCTATAAAAAGCCAGTAATTAACCCTTACTGCCCGAGTTCAGATCACCAGAGGACATAACCCAAAAACATTTCATACTTATACATTAGACTGAGATTCATAATTTGCATTACATTTCACAATAATAGCATTTTCATTATTTTCGTTAAACATCATGTTCGTGGAATTAGTAATAGCATTAATATGCTTAAATCATATACAAAAGGTTTCGAAAACTCACGAACATATCTTTGTCTGAAACATGCTTATATGTCATATCTCTAATAAAAAACCTTTCAATGCATCATATACTTTAAAATAAACTCATGACTTACCAAATGCCCGTATAACTTATCCCTTACCTGAAGGCAGAGGAACTGAGAGCCTAAAGTCGAAGGAGCTTAGACCTTGCGACTGGTAAGACCTAAAACAAAATCAAAGCTTAATACTATCCATTACTCCTTATCATAACTTACACATTTATCCCAAAGCCTATCTCTTATAACCAATGAAATCCTAATCCCATCTCAATGAGGTTCCCATAAACACATAATGCACACATAAACCAATGATATACCGAACAAGGAAAAACCAACATTCTCACATTCATATCATATCTCTATAAGAGCCAACTTCATTTCAAAACGTACTTTGTGTTAGGACATATGTGATTCACATGTTAGGAACATATGTCACTATTTTATATAGTTGGCTAATCCTTTGACAAAACGCACCTTACTTGTATTTGGGTAGATCTAGGATGTGTTTAATACTTCAAGAAAACTTGTTTCAAGTTCAAGTGTTAAAGTCATGCAAGTCTGTCCAAGAATTAAGTGAGAAAGTGCTGAATTTTAAAGCTCGATAGCTTTTTGACACCTCCTCGACACCTGGCTATCTGTCGAGCTCTTCAGCTGATTCTTATCACAATCTCGATAGCTTCTTGATAGTTGGTCGATTGATCGAGAAAGCTTCTATCCCTTCGACACCTGCTCGACACCTCCTCGATAAATGTTATCTGTCGAGGTTATGAAAATTCAGATTTCTATTTTTGGGCCAGGCTTATGTATTTGAGTAGGGTTTCTTTTCTCACAACCCTAGACCTATATAAGGCTTATTTTAGAGGCCGTCACATAAGAGAATACAAGAAAAACATATGCAAAAGATGACTAATGCCTTATTCTCTCTGAAAGAAGCTACTGCGTCTTTGTGCCTTAGGGTTTTGTAACCAAGTGCTTCTTGATCTTTATTGTTGATGAAGTGAAGAACTTTGCAACCAACATCTTCTTCCTCAAGTTAGTGAGTAAGTCACGTACTAGGATTCGTACAAAGGAGTTAATCACGTATTGGGATCCGTGCAACATCAAAGGGTGGCATTCATATATTGAAGAGTTCAGAGGTTCCAAAACGATAGAAGGTTTCTGCTGTGAGTTCATCTACGGGGATTGTAAAGTCTAGGGACAAAAGTTTTGTACTAGATCTGAAACTTCTCTTTACTATAGTGGATTACTTTTCGGGAAGGTTTTTCCCCAGGTTTTTTACTGTGAAACTGGTTGGTTTCATTGGTTTTCCTGGGTCATCATATCTTGTCTTATTTATTTTTTCCGCTGCATAATTTTGACATGATATTGATGTTTGTTTGTTTTAACAAGTTTTATTCATAATAAATCTAATTAACAACTTAGGTTTAAAACTTGTTAATTTTATCAACTGGGGTCTAAATTTCCCAACAAGTGGTATCAGGGCGGGTTCACTCTAATTGGATTAATTTCCTGAGTGTGATCCATTGACCCCTGTTGTCATGGATAGAGGACAATCTTTATTTATACCTCCTTTATTTGATGGAACTAATTATGCGCACTAGAAAATTTGTATGAAAGTTTTTTTGCAAGCCCTAGGTGAACAGGTATGGCAAGCTGTTGAAATTTGCTGGATTAAGCCAAAAGAAGCACCGGTGGATTAGGATGATACAACAATCATAGCGGTAAATTTCAACGGTAGGGTTTTGAATGCACTGTTTTGTGGGGTGACCAATGAGGAATTTAAGAAAATATCATCAACGGAAGTTGCCAAGGAAGCATGGACCACTCTTGAGACCACCTATGAAGGTACCAAGCCAGTAAAGACTATAAAGCTTCAAAGACTCACTAGCAGTTTTGAAGAAATAAGGATGGAAGAGGATGAGACTTTTGATGAGTTCTATGCCAAACTCAAGGATATTGTGAATTATGCCTTCAACCTTGGAGAATGTATTGCAGAATCCAAGATTGTTAGAAAAATCCTTAGGTCCTTACCTGAAAGATTCCATGCCAAGATCACTGTCATTGAAGAAGCAAAGGACATTGATCAAATTCCTTTGACTGAGCTTGTAGGGAACCTTCAAATCTATAAGATGAGATTAGGCTCAATGGGAAAAGGTGGAAAGAGTAAAAATTTGGCTCTTAAGTGTATAGAGGAAGAGATTGAGGACTCTGAAAGTGAAGATGAAGATGAAGATAAGGATGAGAATCTATCCTTCATAACTGATGAGATTATCAAGCTTCTTTAGTTTAGAAAAATGGATAAGGGTAAATCTCCTAGGAAATCTAAATCCTCTAGGAAGGGCAAGAATGAGAAACCCCTCATCCAATGCCATGAGTGCAAAGGTTTTGGTCATATGAGGATAGAGTGTCCAAACTACCTCATAAAGGAAAAGACCAAGAAGTCAAAAGATAAAGAGTTAGTTGCTACCTAGAGTGATACTGAGGATGACTCTTCTGATGAGCTTGTGGATGAATGTCGTCAAGTTATGGCCTTTGCTGCCACAACCGATAAGGTGATTGTGGAGAGTGCTAGTGATAGTGATTCTTCTGATGATGAAGTACCTAAGAAGATGACCCTTCAGAAAGCCTACGATAAGCTACGCACTGAATTCATAAAATTTGAAAAGACTTATTATCTTTGTAGAAAATAGTTGAATGGGGTAAAAACTGAAAAAGCTGATCTTTTAGTCAAACTGGATGAGACTACAAAGTTAGTTGAGACTCTTGTTGTGGAGAATGCCTCATTAGAAGAGAATGTCAAGAATCTTAAGGTTGAGTTTAGTCAAACTAGAACTCAAATAGAAAGGATGTCTAGTGTAAAGCTTGATGAGGTCTTGAGTGCTCAAAAGCCTAGTTCTGATAAGACTGGCTTAGGATATGTTGTTTCCTCCAGTCCCTCATCCTCCACGGCTTCTGGATCAAGGATCGTCTTTATGCCACAATCTGAGAAAGGTGAAAAAGGTATAAAATCCAAAACTGGTCTGTCTAATTCTAAATCCTTTATTAGGCCTCATGTTTGTCACCATTGTGGTGCTTCTGGACATATTTGTCCTAATTGCTTTAAGTTGTATCCTTATAAGCAATTGTCCAAACAGTCACAGGTTTCCTTTCAAGGACCTACACCTTTATTTGGAGAGTTATTAAAAGTCTTGAACTTTTTAACTCAATTTCAGGAGAATTCTAATTCTTCTATGTCCTTTAGTAGACATACTAGGACATGTGCCTTTTCATCTTCAAGGCTAAAAACTCGTGTTGTGTGGGTGAGAAAGGAGCCTAAGACTTAATTGTCTTTTCTCTTTATCCTCTGCTTTAATTTTTTCTATCTAAAGTAGGATTCTCTTTGCTTGATTTCTTATTTGCTTTTGAAATCATGTTTTCATGTATTTGCACCCTTCTATCATACCTTCATGCATATACATCTTTCTTTCATGCTCTCATATTGTTTTTCTGTTTTTATTTGGTTGTTTAGTTTTTATTTTGTTTTGTTTCAAAATAAAAATAAAAAGGAAAAGTCAGAAAAATACAAAAACAGTATGTGTTTTGTGCACTTTGGTACTTGTGTACATTGGATGACCAATGAAATAGAGTTTTCTAAACTTTGTATCTCTTGTAGCTTAGATGAGCATCTCTATGCACAACTAAGCAAGTGAGTTTTGTGGCTCTTATTTGTGATGAGTAAGATTAAGTTATCTCTTAAACTTAACACCCGTATCACTTTTTTTTACGGGTAGGACTAGAAAATCCTAAGAGAAAGGTATAAATAACCATCTCATTACTGTTGCCTGCCAATCATAATATGACACTTGTATGCTTCAGCATAGCAAAAGTGTAGTGTCAAATGCTTAACATCTTGGGTATTTCTTTTCTCTCTTTTTATGCTCATGTATGATATGCTAAAAATAAAAGAAAATATGTAAAGAAAATAAAAAGCAAAAAGATCAAAAATGTTTTAAATTTGATTGCAAGCATGTTTTCTAGGAGATGTGAGAGTTTAGGATGTACCTCGAAGGTGATAGTCCCCATCAAACAGTTATGATTGTGTGTGAGTTAAAGTTATTTTCTCATATCTTAGATCGTCATAACATATATACACATATGCAATCTTGCAATGTTTTTCACACACAACACGCAATATTCTTTGCTACTATTGATACATGTGCAAGTATAATATGATTTGGCCATCACAAGTGTTTGCATGTGCTAATGTATGCTCACTAAACTGTCTTGACTTGTTTTTGAAATATAAAATTGGTTAGACTTGTTTAGTGTGTGTGTGTGTGTGTTTTGGGATCTATGTGCTTAACATTTTTGTTGAGAGATTTGTCTTTCACTTGTTTTGCATCTTTCTGTTATCTTTTCATCTATTGCATCTTGTTTCATTACATTCATGCATTTATATGGATTCTTTGTACTCCCTTGATTGTCTTTGATCATCTTTATGTTTCTCGAGTGAAGCTTTCTAGCTTCTTGTACCCTTTGTCAATCATGACAAAAAGAGGGAGAAATTGTGGAGACTTTGTGGTTTCTACATGTTAGGGGGAGAAATACATTCCTTTGTAAGGGGGAGATGTGTTTCATCTTGTTAGGGGGAGTGCTTACTTCCTTCTTCTTGTACCTTGGGTCTTGTGATCATATTTACATACATTGTGCTTATCTTTGTTATATGATATGATGATGTATGTTTCTTTCACCTACCTTTACATGTGTTGTTTCTTTTATATCTTCATACACATGTTTCTTTACTTGTATGCAATCTATTATTTCTGTTTCACACAAGATACCTTGATGAGTTTTGTTTAAAGTGTTTCAGAAATACAGGTTGTCAAAGTCTACTTGCCATAAACTCTCTTCTTGCAAAAATTTTCAAGAATTTATGTTAGAATAGATTTTATTGTATTCAACAAGTGAATATGAGTTGAGTGATTTTATGACTTCTCTCATATGTTCATTTGTTTGTTGTGGTTTTGTCACGGATTGCCAAAGGGGGAGATTGTTAGGACATATGTGATTCACATGTTAGGAACATATGTCACTATTTTATGTAGTTGGCTAATCTTTTGACAAAATGCACCTTACTTATATTTGGGTAGATCTAGGATGTGTTTAATACTTCAGGAAAACTTGTTTCAAGTTCAAATGTTAAAGCTATGCAAGTCTGTTCAAGAATCAAGTGAGAAAGTGCTAAATTTTAAAACTTGATAACTTCTCGACCCCTCCTCGACACCTGGCTGTTTGTCGAGCTCTTCAGCTGATTCTTGTCGCAATCTTGATAGCTTCTTGATAGTTGGTTGATCGATCGAAAAAGTTTCTTTCTTCTCAATACCTGCTCGACACCTTCTCGATAGCTCTATCTTTTGAGATTCATTAAACTTCGACACCTGCTTGACACCTCCTCGATAGCTGCTATCTGTCGAGATTACGAAAATTCAAATTTCTATTTTTGGGCCAGACTTATGTATTTGAGTAGGGTTTCTTTTCTCACAACCCTAGACCTATATAAGGCTTATTTTAGAGGTCGTCACATAAGAGAATACAAGGAAAACATATGCAAAAGATGACTAATGCCTTATTCTCTCTGAAAGAAATTACTGCGTCTTTGCGCCTCAGGGTTTTGTAACCAAGTGCTTCTTGATCTTCATTGTTGATGAAGTGAAGAACTTTGCAGCCAACATCTTCTTCCTCAAGTTGGTGAGTGAGTCACGTACTAGGATTCGTGCAAAGGAGTTAGTCAAGTATTGGGATCTGTGCAACATCAAAGGTGGCGTTCATATATTGAAGAGTTCAGAGGTTTTGAAGCGGTAGAAGGTTTCTGCTGTGAGTTCATCTACAGGGATTGTAGAGTCTAGGGACAAAGGTTTTGTACTAGATCTGAAACTTCTCTTTACTATAGTGGATTGCTTTTCGGGAAGGTTTCCCCCCAGGTTTTTTACTATGAAACTGGTTGGTTTCATTGGTTTTTCTAGGTCATCATATCTTGTCTTATTTATTTTTTCCGCTGCATGATTTTGACATGATATTGATGTTTGTTTGTTTTAACAAGTTTTATTCATAATAAATCTAATTAACAACTTGGGTTTAAAACTTGTTAATTCTATCAACCGGAGTCTAAATTTCCCAACACTTTGAGATTGGAAGCAAGAGTGCATGCATAAACTTACACAAGGCAACATACAACGCATTGAACAAGACAGCTTCATAAAAAACAATAGGCGGATAGTGTAGAACCCCTCCTTTGAGTACTAAACCTTAAACCAAGTTATACAAAATTAATCTATGATCTAGACATACTAAATGATTAGCGTATTAAATTATAGCTCATATCATTCACCCTAACTTTAAAATTAAATCCTTAAAGTTAGTCATGTCCCTTACTGTTCACTGTTTTATTCCAGCAGCATATGCCTCATTTGTAAAATACAAATTGGCTATCTGTATCCATCAAATCTTCATGAAAGTTTACAGAGAAACTCCTTTAGATGTATAGTAAATACCATATCAATTTCGGAGTCCAAACATAAAGCCATGATTTATTAAAAATCATAAAATACAGCATACTCAAATCTGTCATGACAGAATTTCATACAACTTAGAAATTAAACCATTATTTTTATATTAATCCAAATTCTGTGAGACTACTTCCATTACAACTATATGTGTCTTAGATTTCATAGGAAAGTTTCCTAGTATCCAAATTCACTATATACAATTTAATACGAAATTTATCATGCATAAACACAGAATCTGTCACAGTGACAGTTTTGCAACATTTTCTTGTAAATTCACAAACAATTATCAAACGATGGTATTTTCATATGAGGATTTTTATACACTCATTAGACATGTTAGAAAACACTTATATAAGTCATTAAACCATTTAGAGCAAAATTAAATGCAACAAAAATCCCAGCAGTAACATCAATAATACACATCCTAACTTTTTCTTACTTCCTTAGTCATATACAATCATTAATTAGTAAAAACCCTAATCTACCTTCAACAAATCCCCAACACAATTTCAAAGCTTATTAAAACAGCGCGCGCGCGCGCGCGCGCACACACACACACATATATATATATATAGACTTACAAGCTTCCCAATTTTACAAACCACAAAAACCAACTTCTAACAATCATATTAGAGAAATATAGAAGTGAAACTAAAGCAAACCATACCATCATTAAAATACCCATGATAAGATGAGATTTTTATTTACTTACACACAACTTTGAAGCTGAAATCTTAGGGCTAAACTTTTAATTTCTTCCTTAGAGTGAGATATATGGTTTTAGTGAGAGAGGGAGGGAAGAGTTAAGAGCTTTTCTTTCTTTGATATTGGACCCGTAGGTGTGAGGTAGAGCTTGAGAGAGTCTTTGAATTTTCTAGTTTCTTTGAGAGTGTATGAAGAAGAAATGAGATGGAGCTTAATTTTCCTTTTGAGGTGCTGACCCGTGGGGTTGAGAGAAGACTTAAGGGAGCTTCCTAGCTCTTTCCTTAAGAGAAAAAGAATAAAGTAAGGTGCAAATTTCTGATTTGCATGGACCCGTGGGAATGGAGAGATAAAGAGCTTCTAGAGTCTTCTTTCTTTGAGAAAGTCAAAGAAGACATAAAGGTGTAGCCAATAAGAACAAAGAAGGAAGAAAACAAAGAAGCAAAGCAAGGACCAAGGAAGTTTATGCAGCCAAGAAGTCAAGCAAAAATATCTTGGGTTATTCACGTATATTGCTAAGGAAAGAAATGATAACTCACCTTTTCAACTTTTGGTATTTATATTTTTCACCCTCCCATTATTCTATATTCTAGGAAGGCCCAAATAATAAAATAACTTTGCATATAAACCCTTACATTTATACTTAATTAAACACCAACAACTATATATATAATAATAATAATAATAACAACTTAACCACTTAATATAGTTTTGTACATACATAGTATATATACATAATACAATTAGCCATTAAATTATTTATAATCTTTACAATTCTTATTCAAAGGTATTATAAAATAATATATTTATTAAATACTCCTCTTTTAATTATAAAAAGAAAGTGGCTTAGAATAGTAGTTACCCACTTAAACACATAATTTAATTATAAAGTTGGGTCAGGGTGTTACAAGAACTGGTGCGATAGTGAGTGCATCACTTAGCTATGGTAGGATCAAGTCCACACCAAGCAAAGTCTTTGGGATCCCAGCATGGTGACCCCTTTGTCAACCTTGAGCAGAGAGGTGACCGTGAAGGAAGTGTGTATACCACACATACTAAGAGGAGTCAACCTCGAGGTGGAAGCCATATCTCCCATGCAAAGAGTAACAAGGGCATGCAACTGGAGATTGACCAGTTAAAGAGGAAGTTGTGCCATGCAAGGTGAAGGCGAACCCCCTACAACTCTGATGTTTCTTCTGATGACGGAAGGGACGTCAGTAATAGGCGAAGGTCTCAAACCCCGCCCAACGAATCTTTCTCCTACTAGGAGGAGCACCATCGTGAGCGGAGGGTTAGAAGCCCGCCTAGTAAAGGCATGGGAAACAATGCTATAAGCAGGGCCTTGAACCAAATCTCCAAGTCGCCCTTCACACGCAAAATCAAGGGAGCGAAACTTCCTCGACGATTCACCCAGCTCGCTTTCACCATATACAATGGTAGAACAGACCCTGTGGAGCATGTGAGCCACTTCAATCAGAGAATGACTGTCCATTCCAAGGACAAAGCCTTGATGTGCAAGGTTTTTCCATCCAATTTGGGACCCGTTGCGATGAGATGGTTCGACAGCTTGAGGGAAAATTCTATAAGTTCCTTTAAGGAGCTCACCCAGGCGTTTGGTTCCTAATTTGTCACTTGTAGCAGGGTTTCTCAGCCCTTGGCTTCCCTACTGTCCTTAAGCATGCGAGAGGGAGAAACCCTAAAAATGTACTCAAATAGATACTGGGAGATGTTCAACGAGATAGATAGTAACTTTGATGATGTGGCCATTAGTACTTTTAAGGTCGGCCTCCCAGCCGAGCACAATTTGAGGAAATCTTTGACTGGCAAACCTATCACCAATGTGCGCCAACTTATGGACCAAATTGATAAGTATAAAAGGGTTGAGGAAGACCAGTAGCAAGAGAAAGGAAATGATAAGGTTATCCCTCAAGAGATAAGGGATTTCAGGTCGGACCAATACAATAATAATCGGCCACAAAGAGATTTTGCTGGGCAGTCAGGATCTGCTAGTACTCAGGCGGTCAATGCTGTGTTCCGAGAACCGGTGCATCAGGTTCTGGAGAAGATTAGGAATGAACCATTCTTCAAATTTCCAAATAAGATGGCAAGAAACCCTGCAAGGCACAATCAAAACCTTTATTGCCAATACCACTAAGACCAAGGACATACCACGGAAAATTGTAGAAATCTGTGGGACTATTTGGACCAGCTCGTTAGTGAAGGAAAGTTAAAGCAACTCTTGCATCACTCTAGTGGCTAGGGGGTCCAAACAAACTTGGAATCCCGGAGAGATGATTCTTCAAGACTGCCATTGGGAATGATAAATGTCATCTCCGCTACTTTAGAGAGGACCGGTTCCTGCCCTTCCAGAGTGATGTCTATGGCTTAACTATCCGCTGAGGGCGCTAATCTGGAGCCAAAGAAGGCTAGAATAGAAATCCAACCGATTCTAGATTTCTCGGACGAGGATAAGATCAGAACTATCCAACCTTATGATGATGCTTTAATGGTCACACTTAGGATTAGGGGGTATGATGTGAAGAAGGTGTTGGTGGATCAGGGCAGTGGTGCTGAGATTATATACTCCGACCTGTACAATGGGCTAAATTTGAGACCCGAGGACCTAACAACCTACAATTCGCCCCTGGTAAGTTTTGATGGGAAGATCGTCATTCCGAATGGCCAAATTAGACTACTCGTACTGACTAGTTTAGAAGTGGTGGAGGTGGATTTCATTGTGGTGGACACTTATTCACCCTACATAGCCATTATGGCCAGACCTTGGCTTCATACCCTAGGACCTGTTTCTTCTACTCTGCACCAGAAGGTGAAATATCCGTCCAAGGGCCAAGTTAAGGAGATCCTGGGAAGTCAATCCACGGCCAGGCAATGCCTGGTGGTTGCCATCTTACACTAGCCCGAAGCGAAGTCCTCGACCTTTACTGAAAAGGGCTTATAGCAATTAAGAACTCTAGTGTTGCCTGTCAACGGATCGGCCATAGAGGTGAAATGTGAGGATTTGGAAACAGTCGTTGTTAGCGATGATCCGAAGAAGTTCTTTCAGATTGGGGCTCAGCTATCTCTTCCAAAGAAGGAAGAGTTGACAGAGTTTCTTAGAAAAAATGTTGACGTGTTCGCATGGAATGCTTACGAGGCCCCAGGGGTGGATCCAAGCTTCATATGTCATCATTTAAATGTTAATCCCTCTATCACCCCCAAAAAGCAACCACCTCGACACTCATCCAAGGATCACTTTGATGCTGTCAAAGATAAGGTGATGAAACTAAAGCAAGCGGGGGCTATCAAGGAGGTGTTCTACCCTGAATGGTTGGTTAATACTGTGGTGGTGAAAAAGAAGAGTGAGAAATGGTGAGTGTGTGTAGACTTCACAGATCTAAACAAGGTTTGCCCAAAAGATCTCTTCCCTATGCCTAGAATAGACTAGCTAGTGGATGCAATTGTAGGCCATCCTCGGATGAGCTTACTGGATGCCTTTCAAGGGTACCACCAAATACCGCTAGCCCCGGGCAATCAGGAAAAGACAGCTTTTGTCACCCCCATTGAGAACTATCACTACAAAGTGATACCATTCGGTTTGAAAAATTCTGGGTCTACCTATCAAAGGATGATGATTAAAATGTTTGAACTACAGTTAGGCAAGAGTATCGAGGTCTACATAGACGACATGGTGGTAAAGAGTAAGTTAATGTTCGAGCATGTAGGAGATCTTGAGAACATTTTTGAAATTCTGAGGAAGCACAAGTTGCGCCTTAACGCTTCCAAATGTTCTTTTGGTGTGGGATCGAGCAATTTTCTAGGCTACATGGTTACTCATCGTGGAATTGAAGTTAATCTTGATCAGATTAAGGCAATCAACGGTTTACAGCCACCTCGGAATCCTAAGGAAGTACAGAAGCTGACTAGAATGATTGTTACTATGAATCGATTTATCTCTCGATCATCAAATAGGTGCAGACCTTTCTTCCTATTGGTGAACAAATGGAAGGGGTTTAAATGGACCAAGGAATGTGCCTTAGCCTTCCAACAACTTAAAGATTATCTTTCTCGACCACCTATTATGTCCAGTCCTAAGGTAAATAAGGTCTTGTTTGCTTATACTGTTGTAGCCTTTCATGAAATAAACTTGGTATTGATACGAGTTGGTAGCGACATACAAAGACCAATTTATTATATGAGCAAATCGCTACATAAGGCTGAGGTCCGTTATCTACCACTAGAAAAAGCCATTTTGACGGTGATACATGCTACACGTAAACTCCCCTATTACTTCCAAGCATATACAGTAGTTGTCTTAACTCAGCTCCCGTTCAGAGCTCTACTCTAAAGCGCTGATTACATTGGGAGGATTGCTAAATGGGGGACAATGTTGGGGACCTTCGACATTAAATACATGTCTTGTACCTCTGTCAAAGGTCAAGTCCTCACGGATCTAGTAGCTGAGTTCACTGAATCCCCGTTGGAAGTAGAAGCAAAGAAGCAAAACATGGATGAAAAATCGGTTGGCATGATCTCCCAACAAGGTCCCTTGTCTTGGAAAGTGTATGTTGATGGTGCAGTAAATCAGAAGGGGTCTCACCCGAGAAAATCACCATTGAAAAATCATTAAGACTGGGATTCTCGGCCATAAATAACGAAGCCGAATATAAGGCTTTGCTGATGGGAATGACCATAGTTCAAAAAATAGGCAGAAAGGTTGTAAAGGTGTTCTCGGACTCAAGATTGATCATCGGCCAAATGAAAGGGGAGTTTGAAGCCAAAGATGAGAGAATGTGATGGTACTTGAGTCAAGTTAGATGTTTGTAGTCAAGCTTTGAATCTTTCAACCAGTTGCATATCCTTAGAAGCAGAAACACACATGCTGATTCCCTAGCCACACTTGCAACTTCCTCGGCATAAAGCTTACCCCGGATCATCCTTGTGGAAGACTTGTGCAAACCGACAGAGGTAAATAGAGAGGTGGTTCATGTTCACCAAGTTAGAGTGGGGCTTAGCTAGATGGACTCCATAGTACTATTCTTGAAGGAAGACATCCTACCCAAGGAAAGGTCAAAAGCTGACAAGGTACGGAGAAAGGCTCCTCGATTCTGGCTATCCGAGGACCAAAAATTGTACAAACGCTCCTTTTCTAGGCCATACCTACCATGCATATACCCCAAAGCAACTGAGTAACTCTTGGAGAAGTTACATGAGAAGATTTGTGGAAGCCACACTAGAGGAAGATCCTTGTCCCACAGAGTCATCATCCAAGGCTATTAGTGGCCCCACATGCAAAAAGAAGCACAAGAATATGTAAGGAAGTGCAACTAGTGTCAACGATTCGCACCAAACATACACCAACCGGGAGGAGTCCTTAATCCTCTATCCAGCCCTTGTTCATTCACTCAATGGGGCTTGGACATTGTTGGTCCTTTTCCCAAGACAGCAAGGAATAAGAGGTATTTGCTAGTCGCTACGAACTACTTCACTAAATGTATTAAAGCTGAGCCCTTAGAGAATATCAAGGACGTAGATGCCAAGAAATTTGTTTAGAGGAACATCGTTACTCGGTTTAGGGTCCCTCGTACCCTCGTCTCAGATAACAACCTTCAGCTCGATAACAAAGCCTTCAGGCGATACTACTGTGATCTTGAAATTGCAAATCAATACTCCACCCCAGCTTATCCCCAAGGCAATGGACAGGCCAAGACTATTAACAAGGTCATAGTGAATGGACGCAAGAAGAGGCTAGACGATGCGAAGGAAAAATGGATGGAAGAACTGTCGCATGTCCTCTGGACATACCGAACCACACCTCGCAGATCAACAGGAGAGACCCCCTTTTCAATGACTTATAGAGCCAAAGTTGTTATCCCCTTAGAGACTAGCTTCCCAACGTTGAGAACAAGTTCTTTTGATTCGAGCAATAACAATGGATTGCTAGAAAAGAGTTTAGACCTGATTGAAGAAATGAGATAAAATGCAATGGTCCAATTGGCATATTACCAACATAAGCTCAAGTTGGGTTATGATGCCAATGTGAAGCTAAGACCGTTGGCACCTAGTGACTTGGTGTTGAGAAAGGTTCTAGGTATAGCAAAGAACACAACATAAGGGAAGTTGGGGTCCAACTGGAAGGGACCATACCGCATCACTTTGGTGGCTAGTATAGGACCATATTTCCTCGAAGACCTAGATGAACGTGTAATACCACGACCTTGGAATGTAAACAACTTGAAAATGTATTATTATTAATGAAATTTTCCTTTGTCATATGCTTATTTATTGTGTAAATATATTGTACCTCCTATGACTTCTTTATAAGTGTTTAAACAGAACCTTAGTCATGCCTGGATCCTCGGACTAGATGCTTTAGGAAAATTAACACTCTATGACATCTTTATAAGAGTTTAAATAGAACTTTAGTCATGCCTAGGTCCTCGAACCAAATGCTTTGGGAAAATTAACACTCTATGACATCTTTATAAGTGTTTAAACAAAACCTTAGTCATGCCTGAGTCCTCGGACCAAATGCTTTTAGGAAATTAACACTCTATGACATCTTTATAAGTATTAAACAGAACTTTAGTCATACTTGAGTACTTGAACCAAATGTTTTAAGGAAATTAGCACTTTATAAGATCTTTCTAAGTGTTAAATAGAATCCTAGTCATGACTAATCCCCTGGATCACATACTAAGGGAAAATTAACATTGTGATACCTATTGGTCTTTTATTAAGTGTCAATACAAATCAAGGGTCATACCCAACTCCACGGATCAATGATTTTGTGTAAGTAGAAGTCCTTATTTATTTATCTAAGTAATGAGTAGGATGAATACATTCTCTCCCTTCTATTTTTTACAAAGTATATATTCATCTTTATTGGACTTAGCCTTTATTACAGAAGGTTCTGTTGTTGGTATTTTATCAAATTACTTAGATTGTTAGTAGTAGGTTATTGTTAGCTTTTAATAAAGACAAGCAGCAGTAGTTCAATACTATTTATAACAGTAATAAACTTTGAAGCACATAAAAGTAAAGGTATGAGAGATAAAAAGGAAAAACATTTCCATTAAGCAAAAAAGGGAATACATTATGTCTGGTGGCAAAATGCCATTACAAAAAGTTATACACAAAGAAAAATACAAAGAAAATCCGAAGTACTAAGCCTTGGCCTTAGAGGCAGGAAGGTCTTCTTTTTGGCTCGGCTGGGAGGTTTCGGTATCCTCGGCCTTAGGATTAGTTTCTCTAGTCTTGGCCTCTACTTCCTTTGCTTTGACTTCATCTTTCTTTGCCTTGGCTTCAGCTTCCTTGGCCTTGGTAGCATCCTTGGCTCTTGCTGAGGGCTTGTTCTCCTCGCCCTTACCCCCATCTTTGGCCTCCTCTGCCCCCTGGCCTCCTCTGCCTCCTCTGGGGAACCAAGTACGTGGTGGTCGGCGTACATCAGCCCCTTGAGAGTCCTCCCTGCTATCCACGGAGAAAGCCCGTTTGTCTTTGGTGTGTTTGGGCTGCTTTGTCCCCTTTGGAAGAACCATCTTGCCCTCCTCCACATCGTGCACCTTTGGCATTTTCCTCTTCTTCTTCAGATCAGGGTAAAGGAGTAGCCTAACAGAAGTCACAGGGAGAAGAGGGGGAGGTGTAAGATTAGCTGAAACTTGGGACTTAGTGGCTTCTTTGGAAGCTTACACCTTGCCCCTTGCAACCATAAGATCTCTTAGACTCTTATTCCCCCGGTTCAAGGCCATTTCACCTTCCTCTTCTTCGGAGGTACCGTCTGGACGGGAAGTCACAAGGGTTGGAATGTGGACATTGGAATGCCTATCAGGTTCGTCCTCAGTGTTCGAGACGGGAATCACTTGCACTCCCTGAGTCTCATCCTCCTCGAAATGAAACTTGTCAATTTCTTTTTTGAGCAAGGAATTTGAGGAGGCAATCTCTTCTCTTGTTGTTGCTGCTTCAGGCAGAACCTACTGAAATGGTTGTACGATCAGTGGAAGGTTCTATTGGAATGGATACATGATTGGTGGAAAGTCATCTCGAGCTAGAAAGTTGGGTCGTGATACGTTAATCCAAGCTAGTCGTGGGTCACCCACTTTTATGGCGTGGCCAATTTCTTGGTATATCTCTGAGATGGGTTGGAAGTCCAAAATTAGGTGGACAGCTCACAGCTACCCGTCCTCACTTACAAAGATTACAGATCTTAGCAAGTAATTGAGAGCTTACATGTTGGTTAGGCTAAGCCTAGAAGCTACTTGCCTTTTATCTGTGAAAATAGTCAAGGAGCAAAACATGGTTAGAAAATTGGAATCCATCATTAAAAGGAGCAAAACATGGTTAGGATTAAAGAGTCTAAATCTCTTGCTAAGGAACCTAACTTTAAGGTACCCCACTTGGCACTCCCTCTCGGACGGGGTAGTGAAAACCATCATGCCACACTCCCGAAGCTATCAGATAGTTGTCTTTCATGCCCTTGTTAGATTTAGGTAGACACAATACTGGTCTGACAACGTCCGATCGGGACTTGAGATAATATCTCGCATTTTTTAAGGAGTGACACTTGTACATGTGAACCACATCATGCCAGGTGAGCCGCAGACCCAAATGCTCATTAAGTACATCAACGCTACCTAATACCCTAAATAGGTTGGGCACGCACTGGTAGGGCCATATCCTATGGTTTATGAGGTAGTCCCATGTTATCCTACCCATAAGAAGAGTCATTCCCCCTTCTATGAAAGCTATTGTGGGGATGATGACTTCCCCCTCTTCTCTGTGTGTCACTATTTGTTCTGGGGAATAGTATCGCAGGGCAACTTCCTGTGGTATGTGGTATTTATCCTTAAAGGCTTCAATTTTGGCAGGAGAATCTACTAGATGCTTAAATCTACCCATCTGGTTAAAGCTAAAAGGAAGTGGGTGAAGTTTTTTAAAGAAAGAAGACAAAGAATGGAGGGCAGACTGGCCGAGAAGAAAACAACCTAGAACAAAACAAAACAAAACAAAAAGGTGAAAACTTACAGGAAAATGAACAAATGACACTATAGAAAGTTTTTGAGGGATTGAGAGTTCTGTAAAAGTCGAGTGCTCTTGAGAGTTTGAAAGTTTTTGTAAAGTGAGAGAAAGCAAGCCCTTCATACGCCTTATATAGGAGGGAGAATCAAATGGGAGTTATCCTGCTCAAAATTCAAAGAAAAATACCCACCGTTGGATTAGCTCCTTGCCGTTGGATATGGGGAACAAAACGCCACATGTAGTAATTAATGACGCCTCGCGGGCTCCAAAGTGTCAGTAGCAATTATGAGGGTGTGCAAAACGACACTCCCACATGCACGAATCAAAGGGCAAAATAATATCAACACATGAAAAATCAAAACCCCACTTTTCTCCTCGAATGAAAGGAAAAACCTGGAGTTTTGAGGGGCTATTGTAGGGTTAAGGACCTAAATTATATATCGGGCCTTGGGCCTTGGCAGAAAACGTGAATAGTCTAAGGAGGAATAAATAGTTATAAAGGATTCCAGTTTATAGTCTCATAAGTGAGGAATGAATGGAAGGCAGTCTGAGGAGGAACACCTCCTCGGCTACGATGAATGCAACTTAAGTATGTATTCCAGTGATTGGAGTGATCCTTCAAGAAGCTCTAGTGATAGGGATGGGCCCTATGAACATATAAGAAGGAAGGAAACCAAAAAATATCTAAGGGAAAGCTGCTACCATCGCATTAAATGCACTGCAGCTACTTTTCTGGCCGCATTTATGTGGAGAAGATCCCTGAATAGTACTACCTTGGCTACCACAACTCACAGAAAGCCAAAGAGGGTGTCTAATAGGATAGGCACTCAAGTAAGGGCTCAAATGATCAACAAGTGTAGGATTAAGATGGTCCAAAGGGATCTATATAATGTAAGAGACCCTCTTTGAAAGAGGGATCGAAAAAAGAAAGAAAGCATATTGTAGAAATCAAAGTTATATTTGTATTCAATTTAATTGATTCGTAGGGAGATTTACCTCCTCGGACAGTGAATTCATTCAATTCTATGTTCCTTGTTCTTGCTTGATCATCTTCTAGATCCATACTAGCCGCTGTCAAATTCATCAAGGCCTAGTTCTTTAACCCACTTTCTACAAATTTATTGTGCTGGGCTCATTAGGCCAACATCCCTTACATTTTGGGCTTAGCCTACCAAACGTGTCCCTATAGTAGCTATTTAATATATAAATATCTATTTTACTATAATATTTTCTTAGTACTTATTTACTAAAGACAACATCCACTTACTAAAAACTTCTAAGAATGTTAATGAATATCATCATCTTCTAACAATAAGCAACTGATTGTTATTAACACATGTCACAATATTTAAAATTTCTCAATGAATGATGTCATGTGCTACAATTGAAACTCTTCATCAAATACCTTTAACCATACGCAATGAAAATTTTTGCCGTTCATACTTTCTTTTTTATCATTCTACATGAGTCTAGGTGCAATATTTAGTTTACTTAGTTTTTAATGAAACCCCATTTTAGGAAAGAAAAAAAAATAACAAAAGGCATGTGTCATCAAATTTTCCATTAAATAAATTATAAATTTTGAATATTTAAATTTAGAAAATCAATATTCTCTAGGTAATAAATAAAACACCTTATATCAGCATTCCAACTTTCTAAGCATTACTATCATCTAAAACTCAAAGTACGTGAAGAAAATTTTTAGGATTTTAAATTTTAGTAGAGGTATTTTAAACATTACACAATGGAATATTTTAAGTATCATAAGCTTTCATTAATATTTAACTGAGAGAATAAGAATATGACATATTTGCTATTTCCCAAAATATTAAGGGAAAAATTGCTTGATTTTAAAATTTAAAAAGGAATTATGGACTATCCTAAACATAAAGGATGAAAAGTGTTTTTATCCTAAGTTGTTTTTTATTTTTATTTTTATTTTTTTGTGTAAAACTAGCTATTTTTACTTAAAATGGTGTGTTAAGATAAAAATATAATAAAAAATAAAAAAGTCAATCTAAGAAAACTGTATGTGAAACAGTGAATTTTGACTCAACAGAATGGTTCAACATTACCACCTATGATTTGTTATGAAAATGTTGTGAAAAATATTGTGGTTAGTTCTAGTATGATATTTTATTTTGACCTATAAAGAATTAAACCTCAACAATTGTGAAAATATTGTGACAATTTGTTGTGTTAACTAACAACTCAATATTAAAAAAAAAAGAAAAAAAAAAGAGTTGACTAGGTGAAATTATCGGGGAAAAAAAAGGAGAAATTGCACTTAACCCATCTGTGGTTTGGCCCATTTTAATAGTGCCCACTCGTGGTTTAAAAGTTGTCACTTAACCCACCTAAATTGGCCTCTGTTAGACCCCTGTTACCCACCTCTCCCTTTTCACCATTAAAAATAGGGATAAATGTGTCTTTTTCATTATATTTTATGTCTCTCTCCTCTTTTCTCTCCTTCTTCTTCTTCTTCACAGTCAAAACCCAAAAATGTATATGGAATGATGCGTTTAACATTCTTACCCAATGCCCACTGCAATTGCCAAACATACTTTTATAATGACAAGAAAACCAATACACCTACAGTCACAAACAAAGCCACAAATCCATGTGAACATACCTCCACAGATTCGCTAGCCTTCCACTGCTAAATCCAAAAACTAACTACTTAATTCTTCCTAAAACAACACAAAATAAAATACAAAAATTAAGAATAAATAGTATCCACAAGTTTGCTGGATTCTATCTTTACCTTAGGCTTTCTCTCTCTAAAACTCTAACCCTTTCTCTTTTGCTGGGTTCTCTAAAAAAAAACCCAAATTTGCAAGTAAAAAAAAAAAATCTGCAAAAAAAAACCCCAACAATCTAGCATATCCAACACCACAGCCAACTCATTGAACAAACAATACAGGCGTGTATTACCTAGGAGCAAACTAAGCCTTGCCTCCATTCAGATTCCAAAGAAGGAAGAACGGCTGGCTTTCTTACTGCTGTACAAATGACATTGAGGGCAGTCACACAAGTGGTTTCCAGCTTTTTAGGAAAAGTGGAAGATAGATCTCCAAAAGCTATTGCACTTTTTGACGTGGCTATAGTAGGAACAAGAAAAGGCTCTAGCATCTCCACAAGAAAAAGAATCATGTGCTTGACTTCCTGAAAGAACCACAGGTAGAGTCACACAATTCTAACCATATATGCCCACTACATAGGAGGTGCTTAGCTATAAAGCTACCAAAAGCCAACAAATCTAGCAACAATATCCTAAGCACAGTGGGTTTATGGGTTCCTTTTTGTTTTCCCTTGCTATCTGGGTTTGTAACTTAAACTTTTTTTTTTTTTTTACGACAAGATTTAATGTATATTATTGGTAGTATATACATCAAGAGGGAACCATTATTGTGTTGATTGAACAAGATTCGGGTCATGAAATGGAATTTGGGTTTGAAGATTTGGTTTCTAAGATGGTGAGAGAGAGCTCAGTCCTTTTTTTTAGGGTTCTAATTGGGTTCTAATTTTGGCTTATATAATAAAGAGGATTTTCTAACGGAAAGGACAAAGGTGGGTAACGGGGGTCTAACGGAGGCCACCTCAGATGGGTTAAGTGACAACTTTTAAACCACGAGTGGGCGCTATTAAAACGGGCCAAATCACAGGTGGGTTAAGTGCAATTCCCCCCCCCCCCCCGCCCCAAAAAAAGAGGGCCAGTGAATAGTGCAATTGAATAAACCAAAAAATAAACTGTAGCTACTACTATAACTTTACAATTCATACTTTTGTTTTGAAAGTGTTGTGAAAATATTGTGGATGTAACATTTCTTTTTTCACAATACCTTTATTTTTAGTTGTGGTTAGTTCTAGTATGATATTTTATTTTGACTTATAAGGAATTAACATCTCAACAATTATGAAAATATTGTGACAATTTGTTATGTTAACTAATAGCTCTATATTTTTTAAAAAAAATTAAGAATTAAAAAAAAAAAAAAAAGTTGACCGGACTATATTATCAGGGGGGGAAAAAAAAAAAGAAAGAAAGAGGCCAGCAAAACAATGCAGACATTGAACAAACCAAACTCATGTAGCTGTTTCCTGTAGCTATAATGCATTAGCTCTAGGGTTGTCCAAACCCATCTGAAGACCCGACCCACCTAAAGAAACCGACCAGATTTGATCCGACATCGGCCAACCCGACCACTCTGGTGGTCGGTGACGAGTCTTCACCACCAAAAATCGACTTTGGTCGGTCAATTTTGGTTTCCCTCTCCTAAAACTCGAAAAACCCGAACCAACCAACAAATTAAAACCCAAATTCTAGCAAAAAACCCATATTCTTACGAAAATTTTCCAGATTTTGGTGAAAAAAACCTAGATTCCAATGATATTTCCCATAGATCTAGTGAGCTTTTGATCGGATCTAGCGAAATCTCATCAAATTCGATGAGATTTCTATTAGATCTGGAAAAATCTCATAGAATTTGATGAGATTTTCACTGAATCTAGGTTTTTCTCACTGTTTTCTCAAATATATGACACTAATTACCCATCCGCCATCCATTGAAGGTCTTATCCGCCTGACCTAGCTACTCTAGCAATCGGTAACGAGTGAGATTTTCTACCACCCGATTCTGTCAAGTTGGTTCCGTGTTGGGTACAAACCCAACCCAGACCAACCCGTGGACAGCCCTAATTAGCTCTTTTTATATATAGATATAGATAAGAGCTCATGAGTAGTAGATGGGATGGCAATGATTCTAATTCATACACCAACCCGTATATCAATGTCAGCGAAGTTAAGAAGGAAATTTAAAAAAAAAAAATGCTGGTGACGTTAAATTTTACTGCACAACTTTTTATAATTTAATTATAAATGTTAATCAAAGTAATACCACTTTTTCATATACTTATCATGAATAAAAAGCTTTCATATTAAGTTACTTTATAAATTAAAAAAAAAAAATTACAACAAAATACAATTAAGACATGATTTTTATTCACTTATTACTAGCAATAGTAGATTGTAACTCATGCATATACATGGATAAATTTAAAAATAAACACATTTTGTTGCCATCAAAATATACACAATTAATCGAATTATTAGAAAAAATAAATGTAATTAGATGCATGATAAAATTCCTTTCTTAAGTTTAGCTCTACTACTTATGATCATTTTTATTCTAAATTTTAATAACATAAAACATGTGGTGATTTTTGTTAAATAGTTATATGATTGATTATTTATTTATAGTTTATTAATATTAGACTTTTGATATTTTGCACTCATTAACTCACTTAGCACACTAGAAAACTTTACATAGAGATATAATTTAGTTATGTTATCTCAAACTAAAACAAATAAAATTTGTTTCAATAAGGTTCTGATCTTCACTATATGCATAAACATAAAATTTGTAAGCATGAAAATTCAAAAAGTAAAATATTGGCTTAAGAGGATTCGTATGCATATATAATAGTGGTTGTGAACAATTGAAAAAACTAACTGTATGGGGGGCATTTTGGTTCCTGAGCTCAAAAGGTAGAAGAATGCAGGCCTAAAGAGCCCAATACAATAAATTTGTAAAAAGTTGGCTTAAAAACTAGGTTTCAATGGATCAGGTAACAAATACAATGGACTACATATAATAAGAAAGTGAAGAAGGACAAGCTATATGCAAAGGAATCCTTCCTCGACAAAGTCCGAGGAGAGGGGCTCTTAAATATAATTTTCTTAAACTTTGATACAATTTTAGTTCTTATTACTACAGTGTTATTTCTAGAGATTTTTCTAATCCCTTCTCTCTAGAGGGTTTCTTGCATTGTATAGCTCCCTTTAGATGATCTTAGCCCTCCATTTGTTGATTGTTTAGGCCATTACTTGAGTGTTTGTTCCATCAGACACCTTCCTAAACCTCTTGTAAGTTACAGCAGCCAAGACAACACTGTTCAGGGGCCTTTTCCACGTAAATGCGGCCAGGAGATTTGGTGGGATGTATTAAATGTGGTGGCAGCTACCATCCCTTCAGTCGTGTTGAGGCTAACCCCTTCCTCGAAATTCTTTCTCTACAGTATGACTTCCTCTGATAACACGCGACTGATGTGGCCTTACTATTCAAGGGTGTGGCCTCCTCAACACGATAATGGCCTACATTTTAAAAACCGGACTAGACCGGACTGGTCAGTTCAACCGATTCAACTGGGAACCGAACCCTAATCCAGTCCGATTACTAGTTAAAATTGGAAATAAAGGAAAAACTAGATGAACAGTGTAAACTGCCGGTTCAACCAGCATAATCAGAAATTCGTGCAGTTAAACCGATTTTAGAATTTTTCGTAAATACTTCAGCTGTTAACCCAAAAAAAAAAAAAAAAAAAAGATCTTCTTTCAAATTTAAGAAGAGAGATTTTGATTTTGAAAATGCTCTCTCAAGTATGAAGTGGTGAAGCCTAAGACACCCACAGTGAACCAAAAATACCAGATTTACTTTACTTACCTTTGCTTAAAAGAAAATAAAAAAATATTAGATTTATTATATTGTGTTAAGAAAGAATCAAAGAAGCCCAAAGATAAGTAGATTTGCAATGATCTGTCTGCTTCAGTTGAGGCTTATTTTTTGCTACTCTTGCCTCTTGCACTGCACATATTCACGAGAGAGAGAGAGAGAGAGAGAGAGAGAGAGAGAGAGAGAGAGAGAGAGATGAAAAGCAAAAAGTGTGATGGGAACTATTGTTGTCTGTTGTACCAAAACGTGTGGATGTCATTTCAAAATGTGTGTTTGTTGGGAATCTTGGGATATTAACGTGTAGAATCAAGAATATGGGGAGGGGAAAAAATATAAGTGGGCAATGATATTGTTACCTATGGTACACTAACTTTTTATTATTTGAAAAGTTAAAAATAACCAAAATATTTTATAGTAGGCGGGTAGACTATGTGTTTGTATATGTTTTTTTCGGTTTTGTTTTGGTTGAATTGTGTTCAGTCACTTCAGTGGTGTCTAAAAGTTGGTAAACCAAAGTTTAATGTTTTACTATTGTTTAATTTTTTAGTTAAAATGATCAGTTATAAAATTATTTATTTATTTTTATAATTATTAATTTTCTAATTATTAATTAAAATATTTATGACGTCACCAGTTCGACCAGAAAACCGGTAATCGATCTCTTTACCAGTTCTTTCACCGTACCGGTTTTTAAAACCATGATAATGGCCCCCTCGGCCATGGTTGTGACACGTGGCGCAATTACATTTTTTAAATTCTTGTACCCCACACTAACCATTATTTCAAACATCAATAATTTGTATTAACATAAATAAAATACCCTCCATAACTTAATTTACGCTAGGTTCTTCTCAAAATTTATTTGAACTAGATAATTTCATAATTAAAAATAAAATATCATAAAATTTGTATTCCATCATGGTTCAATCATCCTAAAACACATCAAGATATAGACAAAATGCATTTACACATTTATAGTACATGTAAGGTAGTTAACTAATCTCTCAGCCAAAAAAAAAAAAAAAAAAAAAAAGATAGTTGACTAATAATTACTAACCAACACTAAGTTATACTTTCACATTCAAAGTTAAAAACCTTCACTCTAAATGATCATCTAATAACACAATCTGACAATCATAATTCATAAAAATTAAACAAATAAACCCTTTACACTCCATTTGGAAGGTGGAAAAGTAATGGAATAACATAAATTATTTTCGAATGTTCGTTCCATTCCCTTGTTTGGGAGTTTTGATGGAATTAATAAAATTGGTAAGAGTGAACATTCATTCATCTCTATTCTCTCAAAATCTCAAATTTTTATTTCCCGAAAATTGGAGGAATCAAAGGAAATGAAATTATTAATGAAGTTTTCACTAAAACTCCTAAAATGTCCCTATATATTCAACCCTTTATTTTAAAGAGATTTAATAGTAATATTATCATAAAATGATTATATTCATTTTCCTCTATGTTACTCCCAAACAATGTAACTTACTTTCCATTCATTTATTTAAAAACACCCAAACAATATTACCTAACTTTATTCTATTCATTTCTTTTCTATTCCTTTCCCTTAAATACATTTCATTCCAATTTATTTCATTTATTTCCATTCCTTTATTATTTACTTATTCTATTCCATTCCTTTATGAACTCCCAATTGAAGTGTTAAGACAAAGCAACAAATCAATTCTCTATTCTGGATTTTTTTTTTTTTTTTTTTTTAAAAAAAAAAAAAAACCCATAGACAAATAAAAACACCAACAAATCACAAGTCCAATCTAAAAAACAACAATTACAAAATACAAATCCCTAGCAAAAACAAATCACAAGACCCCAAGAGATTTTTACCCAATTTCTCTCTCTTAATGGAGAGCTCTCTGCCTCTCTTAACCCTCATTTCTTCCTCTAAGGCTCTACTTTGCCACCGAATCATCACCTCCCACTGATTGCTCCATCTACACATGTTTGTGTTGCCAACGGCTTGGGTCCACTGGTATCTCTCCACCTCACTAGCCCAATCCATCACAACACTCATATATGAGTCGAAATCGGCTATGTTATGCCCTCATGGATCTCTCTATCCTCTGATATCTCTCTTCTCTATTTACGATGTGTTCTTCGGTTGTGAGAAAGCCCTTTAATTTGCTCTTTAATAACTTAGTTGTGATTCTTGCTTTTTATTTTTGAAAATAAGATGCTAGAAATTAATTGATTTGCAATGTTTGTACAATGTACTTATGT
Organism: Quercus variabilis; assembly: GCA_030445155.1. Taxonomy (NCBI): domain Eukaryota; kingdom Viridiplantae; phylum Streptophyta; class Magnoliopsida; order Fagales; family Fagaceae; genus Quercus; species Quercus variabilis. The sequence continues at coordinate 72,725,358 of CP129449.1, forward strand.
ATGAAGTAAAAAATTGTTAAAGAAAGTGTAAAATGGCTCCCTACCAAACACGATACAAACCCACTTGACACTTATCATGCATGCGTATCGGATAATGAACGTGTGTGTGAACAAGACAATACCATCAATAACTGTTACATGACCTCTTTAATTTTTATGTATCTTACAATAGATTCCTATCTCTCACCATTTTTTTTTTCTTAATATTCATGCATGATGTTGGTTAACCATCATTTTAGTTGTTTTTATTAATCTAGTGATTGACATGAGTTTGAACTTTGAACATTGAACAATATTTGTTTTACAGCATCTTAAGTTTTTTGTTTTTTGTTTTTTGTTTTTTTCCTTGATGTGTTTTGTCCTAATCATCCATTTCAATGATGACGATGATAATAATTCTTAGAATGTTGTGTTGCATCTCTAATAAAATACTACATCCATAATATTTTTATAACAAATCTTAAGTAACATATTGTTATTGGTGAGCAAAAAAATAATTTTAGACCAATAACAACTTACCATCTTGAAAGTGTTGTGAACATGTGTTGTAAATTTAGCGCCACCAGCAATAGCGGGTGGGGGGATTTAAAATCTTATATGATGTGAAAATCTTTTTTTTTTTTTTTTTATAACATGCAAAAATCAATGTTAGTGTTACATTTTGTGACTCTTAATTGGAATATTTTATGAATTTAGGTTTGTCAATTTAATTTCCTGATTTTTTTTTTTTTTTTAATTTGAGACTTACAAAAATAACAAAACAACATCATTTTTGGGACACTTAATGAAGCAGTTCAAGTGGACAATATGACCATATTGAATCAAATCCAAAATTATAGGATTAAAATGAATAAGAATGCCTTTGGATTATGCAATTTCTGGTAACTTCTTTATATAAAATTTATCAAAAATATATATAAAGTTTGATAAATTTTATGTTAAATGTGTAACGAGTAGTTAAAAACTAACTCATTTTTTAATAAGTTAAGATTTATACTATTTGAAAAATAAATAAATAAATAAAATGAAGAAAAAAAAAAGAAACAAAAGGCAAATCAACTTTTTCCAAACGCACACTTAAATCAAAATTTATCCAAAATATAATTTAGTCTTTTTTTTTTTTTCCTTCATAAAATTAAAAGAGCATGATCCCCAAAACTTTTAAAAAGCCTAATAGAGTCCATTTAGAGCTGGAACTCAGCCCATGAGGCCCAAAATCCCATTTCCTCTAGTAATTTACGCTAGCAGTAGCAGAGAAAAAAAGAGAAGGGGGAATCTGGGTAACTAAACTCTAAAATCAAACTTTATAGTTAGTTGGCCCGGTTCGGGAAGAATTTCAGATATTAGCATCTCGAGCCTAAAAGGATCGATTTTGGGCAAAAAATCGACCCTTTAAGAATCGGTTTTCATGTTTTGACGTGGAAAGTATCCTACGTGGAAATCGAGTCGTATAAACTCGGTTTTTATATAGAGCCTTAGAAACTCAATTTTAGTGCCTTGATATGCCACGTATACGCCACATAGATCTCGAGGCTTAGAGACTCAGTTTGCTAAAAGTGAAACCGAGTGTCAAAAACTCGATTTTCTAAGAGTGATCACCATCTGACACGTGGTCTGTGTCCCTCTCCATCAAAGCAGGCTTTATCACGTGTTCACTGCATTTGTCTCTCAGTCCCAGCATACTTTATCACTGTCCTGTCTCTCAGTGCTTCTTCAGTTGGCATTTGTCTCATATGTTCACTGCATTTTTCTCATACATATTCACTTTCACTTTTACTTTCACCTGTGAGTCTTCCCTCTCTCACTCTCCCTCTCACTCTCATACAATCCCAACATATCCTCATGTCAGGTAAGGGTCTCACTCTCTAGTTAGTTGTTAGTTGTTGGTTGTTCGGTGTTTGGTGTAAGGGTCTTTAATTTATTTATTTATTTATTTTTTTTTGCTTGAGTATGAAATTATAATCATTGATTTGGTGATGTAATTGCTTCATTTTGGTTTTGCCATCTACTAAAAATATCAAATGTTGCTCCAAAAAATAAGAGCTGCCCCTTACAAAAAAGTATTAAATAACTACTAAAACGTTGAGATCCATTTCAATCCAATTTTGACCACTTTAGTCCTTGTAGTCAATTTTGGTCCATTTTGGTCCACATCGGTCCATGCAGTTCACTTTGGTCATTCGCTCTTTTTTGTCCACTTCGGTCCACTTCGGTCTCTTAAGTCCACTTCAGTGAATTCGGTACATTCAGTCCACTTTGGTCATTCACTCTTTTTGGTCCATTTCGGTCCCATAGGTACACTTTAGTCCATTCGATCCAATTTAGTCTATTCGGTCCATTTTGGTCTATTAGGTCCACCTTGATACATCCAGTCCACTTTAGTCCACTTCAGTCCATTTGGTCTATTCAGTCCAACTTGGTCATTCACTCTTTTTGGTCCATTTCGGTCCTATAGGTACACTTTAGTCCATTTAGTCCATTCGGTCCATTTTGGTCTATTAGGTCCACCTTGGTGCATCGAGTCCACTTCGGTCCACTTCAGTCCATTCGGTCCATCCAGTCCAATTTGGTCCAAGTTAATATAAATCATAAGAAAACAAAATTAAAATAAAATAGTCATTTAACATAAACGTGTAATGTGATAAAACCACTGAAATCCCATCAATTAGAGTAAATATTATTCTCTAAACTCTGATTTCATTTTTTCGCTTGGGTATGAAAGAATGATTGATATATATTTAAGATGTATTCTTGGTTTATTTGTATTGTTAGGTTTTTAATGATTATATTATTGTTTGGTTTGATTTTTTTATTTATATTTTTGTTAGAGCTGATTTGAAATTTTGCAATGGGGTGACTTTTGTCTTTAGATTTTTTATTTTTTATTTTTTACTTTTATTTTTTTTGTGTGTTTTAGTATCAAATGATAATGATTGTGTGCGTGTATGTGATGTGGGGTGAGTATACGACTAGTAAAATATAGGACTACTAAAAGTCTTATATTTTATAAATATATAGATAGAAAATTTTTTGTAATTGATATTAAATGAAAGAGAGAAAAATATGTCACTAACATATTATACTTGACTCTCTAATAGGTTCACAATCTCTGAAAAATATTGAGTTAAATGTATATTTCGGTGGACCTCTTGACAATCCTGGAGGGATTGATGGATTCCCATTTAGATGGGAGGGTATCAAATGCTACTACATGATGATACGTCGTAAATTGAAGACGTTGAATGATTTGAAGAGGAAAATAATGGACGAATTGAATTTGAACCGTGCTTGGTATGACATAAAGATTACTTATCGATACCCACAAGAAGTCCTTCATGAACAGATAAATTACGGGTATATGGCAATCAAAGAAGACAAACATGTAAAAATGATGTTTAATAGGATCCAGAAAATGCCCCAAGTAAATGCTGCTGAGTTGTACGTAAGTTTGGAGGCGCTTGCAGAAGTTTATACTGAGACGGTGCAACAAACAACTACGTCTTTACAATTTACAGCCCTAGATGATGGATGCACTATAATGGGAGATTATACAATGGGAGAGTATACAATGGCAGGTTATACGCTCCCAACTCAAGATCATGTTGCCAATACTGGTGAAACCGTCCATCCTCAAGAGACACGTTTAGAAGAGGAAGACGAAGATGAAGATCATGCTATGAATGATGGTGAAAATGTTGATGATGTGGACGAGTACGAAGAGAGGATTGACCGAGGCGACTTTGAGTACGATGTGGATGACCATAAAGTTGTTCCCATTTTTGAAGAGGAAAATATGGAGAACCATGATGAACGTGATGCAGACAATGATATTGGCGTCCAGCATGATACAAATACGAGCACTGCCTACGCACCTCCTAGCGAGTCCTTTTACGCAAATACTTGGGAAAATATGATTGATCCTTTAGCTCTTTAGATGCCATTTGTTTCTACTTGGGAAGATGGGATGCATTTTAGTAAAGGGTTGAATTTTGCAAATAAAGAGGCGGTGAAGCGTGCATTGATAATATACACAGCAAGTGATAATAGAAATTTTATTATCCAGAGGTCAACCACAACTAAATTGTGCGCCGCATGCATTGACACCAACTGTAAGTGGTACGTTGGGGCATTCAAGAAGGATAAACTTAATGGTCTCTGGATAGTCACATCTTATGTGGGTCCACATACTTGTATACCCTTTGGTCGGCGAAGAGACGGTAAAATGATGGATTCTAATTTTGTTGCATCAGAAATTATGGGAAAATTGCGACAAAAGCACACTACTCCTATTGATGAGCTTTGGGAGATCATACATACTAAGTATAACCATGAACTTTCTTACTATAAGGTATGGGACGCAAAACAAAAGGCAACTGCTAAGATATATGGGGATTGGGAGGAGTTTTACCAGAGGTTGCGAAAGTTGTTGTTGGCATACTTGGATCAGGATTCGAGTACCCGGTACAGTTATTACACCATACCTAGGGGCATAGATGATACTACGTTACTGTGCTATGTATTTTGGGCATTCGCTCCATGCATTGCTGCATTCAGATATTGCAGGCCGGTGATCAGTATTGATGGGACTCATTTGTATGGTAAATATCGAGGGGTGTTGATGATTGCAATGGCAACCGATGCTAACCAAAAGGTTCTGCCTCTCACCTTTGCTGTTGTAGACAAGGAGTCAGGGGCTAGTTGGGGATGGTTTTTAGAGTGTCTCAGGACTTCGATAGAGCATGTCATACCTGCCGATGGCATTTGTATTATTTCTGACCGACATAAAGGTATCAAATGCGCCATTTGAGAGTGGCCTAGAGGTCAAGATGGAAGAGAACGGGTATTTCACCGATATTGCCTTCGACATGTTGCTAGCAACTTCAACACACACTTTGATGACCCAACTCTAAAGGCATTGGCCTTGAAAGCTAGATATGCGACTAATGAAGCTAAATTTGAATCCATAATGCAAACCATTAAGGATGTTGAGATTAATATGTTGAGGGGTGTAAGACCTGATGATCCCAATATTACATGCTATATGCCATATACATATCTAATGAGTTTGGATTTGGAGAAATGGACCCAGTCACATGATGGTGGAAGACGTTACGGGGCAATGACAACCAATATCTCTGAGTGCTTTAATGGGGTACTTAAAGGTGCCTGCAGTTTGCCCATTGCTGCAATGGTTGAGTTCATTTGGTGCAAACTTGTTGCATATTTCCACGATCGAAATAAACTAATTACTTCTGATCTCTCTCAAGGTAAGGTGTGGAGTGATTATGCAATGGGGATCTATACCAAAAATGAGCAGAAAATTGTAGGACACACTCTGAGGAATTTTAATCATAAACTTGGTATATATCAAGTGGTTACCCCGTACAACGACCATAGAGGTGGAGGGGGAAACCACAGTCATGACGTCCGCATATTTGCTAGAACATGTGGTTGTAGAAAGTGGCAAAACATTAAGATCCCTTGTTCACATGCAATTAAAGTTCTTCAAGGTCTGCACCTCAATGCCACAACCTATATTGACCCATGTTATAGTTTGAAGAACGCCATTGACACATATGCACATCATTTTGTGGTGCCACTGTCAGAGTGCTTGTGGAGGGACGTTCGCGGACCACGATGGGTGCCTGACCCACAGCTGTTGCGAGCCAAAGGTCGTCCTGTGAAGTCAAGATTAAGGAATGAAATGGATGGGGTACGGTGAGAACGGGGAAGCCAGAGGGAAGATTCAGACTTGAGGGAGATTCAACCGAGGCAGCGATGTGGAGTGTGTCATGAAGAGGGGCATAACCGCAGAAGATGTCCCAATTCACGTGGGGCTTTGACAAGCGGTTCCCATGGGGCTTCAACAAGTGGTAACGTTACAAACTAGGTAAGTGTTGTCATTGTTTTTTTATAATATGCTTAGAATTTCATTTGGTTTTTACTCTTCGCATTTGGGAACTAACGATTGTACAACAATGTTTGTCAGGCGACCAGAGACTCGATTTTGGAATGGCATTGTACGTGGGACTTCAGGTTATCTTCAGTATGGACAACTGCTAGGCGACTGTGTAGACTATGTGGTATCGACTCAATTCTTATTTTGTTTATGACTGAATGTTGTTGTAATTGAACTATTTGTTATCCATTGTACTCGTTACATTAGTTGTGTTGTGCAACGTTTGCCTATAATGTCGAAAATGATAGTACTTTCGCAAGTTCAATGATAGCTAGTAATGGTGATTTTATTTGTGTGCTTTATGTAGAGGTTAAATCTGTTTGGTATGTACGTCATAGGGCAACAGTATTGCCCATGAATAGTAACTTGCTTAATCTCATGTGCTCTCCCTTTCACTGGTGGTAGCAAAAACATATAGATATATACATATATATATATATATATATATATATATATTATGCTCGTGGGGTAAGGAAAAAGAAGTTCCTAGTTTGTGGATCTGGGTTTAATGCAGGTGGGAGAAGGAAAAAACCATTGGGGAGGGAAAAAAAAAATTCCCATGTTCTCAATCGAGTTTTAGAGTGTTTGATTTATGGCTTATCTTTGCTATTTTAAAGCAATATTAGCTGATTTCCTTTGTGTTAATTGAAAATATTTTAGTGTTTTACTTTTCGATTATGGTGAATCTTAATGTAATTTAGTTTATTTGAAATAGTTCATAATGGGGTATTAGATCGGTTTCGTTTGTCTGATACATTAGTTGTTGTTGTTGTTTTTTTTTTTTTTTTTTTTTTAAAAGATCAGTCGGGTCAAGTTAGACCTGAAACCGACCTGAACCCAAGGTAGACTTAAATATTGGACTCGAACCCGACCCAAGCATCCATTCAACTCGCCCAAGACCCTTCGGGTCGGGTCGAGTCAGTCAGGTGGGCCGAGTTGGACCTTACTAACAATCCCCTACAGTTAAGAGAAGTGATATTTTAGCATTGGACCTTACTAATCTAAACAACGCATCTATGTAAAGGGGCAGTTAGCCATACAAGGAAACCAATAAACAAACAGCAGGCATCATACTTGCAAAATGATTATAGCACCAAAGGTGCACAATGGTATATTTTTAGTTCTTAAATATTATTTCTCCTCATTTTATCTATATATGACTCTTTTATTTTATTTTTCCGGGCTGTATACTTCTGAATTTTGGGCCTGTTAACTAGAGAATTTTGGTTTTATATTTCCGAAATTGCTCCTCTATAAAGGAACTCATGAAACTCCTCACATATATAAGCTTCTTCAACATAATTTTGCGGGGTTGGATCTTCTCTTTGAATGATATCTAATTGTTTTCAAATAAGGGTCACCTGTACGGAAACTTTTCCAATCCCTGATTTAACATTCGTACTAAAACCTTATAACTAAAACATATCACAACCTATTTTACCATCAGACCTACATATAGCCTGTTTACCACTTTCATAACTGAAAAATGAGGCATACATATTAATTTTATTACTATAAGCATGGATTAAGATAAGCATATTTATGAAATAAAAAATAAATAAATAAAGGATTAAGATGAGACCAGCCTAACCTGATGAAAGGTCCAGACAAGATGTGGCTGAAAGTTGGTCTGAAATGTGATTGGCCCAACCTGCAAAAGAATAGTGAATCAAAAGTCAGTTTTTTTTTCCCAATTGCATAAAGAAACACTTCTTCAAATTTAATCTCCAAAACCTAAATTTACTATAATTTGAAGTATCAACCTTCACATATAAGTACAATGAAAAATCAGCCTTATTTTTAACACATATCAATAACTGAGAACTTCAGAGCAGAGCAACATATTGTATTTTTATGACCTCTACACAATTTTAAATTCACAATTTAAGCATCCATATAAAAAGACAAACCGGGTGAAGAAAAAATCCCAAAAAATAACTACAGCTTTCTCTCTTGATTAAAACAGAGTACCATCACACCATTAAACATAAACTCAATCAAAATTTCTAAAATTTCTATAGACTTGTGAACAATTGCATCTCATCATAGGAACAACCAACAAAGCACTAAAATTAAATCCTCAGCAAATATAAACAAACCCAGCAACATAATCTGATTTCCACAAACCAATTCAATCTCAAACAACAAATATAAAGTTTCTCAAAATAGAACCCACAAACCCACTAAAATTAAATCCTCAACAAATATAAAGTTGTCCTTTTTTAGAAATTCAAAACAGAACCCACAAACCCACTTTTTCTCGGCAACCAAACGGAGAAACCCATTATATATAAACATTGTTTCTCACCTTTTTTTTTTTGTTTTCACAGACCGCGTAGACTGATCAAAGCTCTGTGAGTGAGATTTTTCTACTTCAGTGGACTTTATCAAACTTTAGGAGGAGAGGCCTGAGACGGTACACCTCGCTGTGCCTTTACCAAACTCTTCGCCGAAGAGGGTGACTGAGTGCAGACTGAGTGAGAGAAGAGGGTGACTGAGGGTGGAGAGAGTGACTGAGAGAGGCACTGAAGTGTGAGAGTGAGACGGAGAGGGAGAGGGTGAGTGAGAGACCGTGAGACTGGAGAAGTGAGAGAGCTCTGTGAGTGAGACTAAAGAGGTGAGAGATGAAAGACTGTGAGAGAGGCGTTATTTTTAAAAAATGTCTCTGATTTCTTTGATTCTTCACACGTGCCAACTGAAACAAACAAGACAGGTGACCATAACTAAAAATCGAGTTTTTCAAACTCGATAACCGAATCTTTAACCCTCGAGATCTAAGAGTCGTCCACGTCATTATCATCGCTAGGTGTAGGCCACGTGGATGCACGGTCAGAAATCGACTTTATAAGACTCGAATTCCACGTGTACTCCACGTGGCAGTAGACCAGGTCAATTTAAGAAAACCGAGCCTGAAAGAGTCGATTTATTTAGGCAAAAATCGAGTTTGATAGACTCGAGATGTTACTAATCTATGTACTTCGTAATCAGGTCCAACTAACTGTATAGTTGTACAGTTATGGTTAAATACCAATTTCGTTCAAAGAGAAGTCTACAAGTCCCCATTCCCTCACCCCCAAGCAGAGCACAGTGAGTAATTCTGATAGATAGCATCTGTGACTCTCAAGTAAAAATGTCGAAGATGAACATAGACATCACAGCATCGGCGAAGCCAGAGTACCCGGTCTTAGATCGGGACCCTCCGTTCACCAGAGTTGTCGGAAACTTCAATTCCCTCGACTACCTCCGCTTCGTCACCATCACCGGCATTTCCGTCACCGTCGGCTACCTCTCCGGTAACCCATCTCTCTCTCTCTCTCTCTCTCTCTCTCTCTCTCTCTCTCACTACTTTTTCAAACCTGTTTCTTAAATTTCTGAAACTGAATTGAACAATGAAATGTTGAATCATTTTGGGTGTGAAAAAATAGGGATTAAGCCAGGGATTAGGGGACCGTCGATGGTGACCGGAGGTATAATCGGTTTAATGGGTGGGTTCATGTACGCTTACCAGAACTCGGCGGGTCGAATCATGAGCTTTTTTCCCAACGACGGCGAGGTAGCTCGTTACATAAAGTGACGCCATTTTTTTTTTTGGGTTTTTCAAATGGTTGAATCATGTTACAAAAAGTAACACTGCACCTTCCCCTCAAAACTCTGGTAGAATGGTGCATAAAACAGAGAGATGTTAAGAGAATGTGTGATGCAATTTTGAAGCAATTTTCCAGTCTATTAAATGAGGCTGAAATGTTGCAGACTGCCTCACTTAATAGGTCTTTTAGCCAAAACTGTTTGGAGCTTTGCTTGGTTGGCCCGGTGAGTGGAATTTGTAATGTGAAACAGCAATTTGTTGTTTAGCTATAGTATCCCATTAAATGTAGAACCATGTTTGTTGCTATTTTCCTCAACTGGCACCTCTTGGTATTTTTAACAAAGACATCTAGGATTTAAATCTCCCACTCCTATTTATCGAATTATTAAAAAAATAAAAAATTCTGCTGCTTCTCAACAGGGGACTTCAAAGATTGTGGCTTTAATAAAATAATTATGATGGTGTGATTTGTTTTTGAATGTGTGGATGGATGTATTTTCGTTTTAGCAGGATGCCACAACAAAATGAGATAGCCATTTTACTCATATGTAATTTTCTGATCATTATGCTGTCCATTCCCTTATCAATTCTAACTCCTGCACAAATTAGAAATGCTTGGAGTCTTTTGGTGCTATACTAGTTCAGGTCATCATACTTCACCATGTTGTGCAATCCCAACATGTGAAGCAAGCTTCCATTTCTTAATTAAACCTTTAGTTAATCTTGAGGCTGAAATGTTGTGGACAGCCTCGCTTAAGAGTTCTTCTAGCCAAAACCATTAGGAGTTATACTTGGTTGGCCTGTTCAGTGGATTTCTTTCATGTGAAAGAACAATTTATGTTTTTACTGAAGTAGTTTAGTAAATGATTTTGTATCCATTAAATGTAGTATCATGTCCCTTGCTATTTAACAGGGGTTGTCAGGATGGCTTGACTTCAAATGGTTAGAACGTAATGTAATGTTAGAACGTTAAAACCCCATTAAAATCTCGAGTATATTGTTGCAACTTTTATGTTTTAGTGTTCTAACATTATATTGTTATATGTTGAATGCTTATGCAGCCAGTTATAATCGTATTTGTGGGCTAGATATTGCATAGTTTTCGTTAGAGATCAATTTTATTTCTTCTTAGTTTGCTGATCTTAATCTTTCTAGTCGTAACATTCTCCTGAGCTGGATGAATCCATGATTGTAATGGAAGATAACTAAAACTATTACAATGGTAGTCATACTAAAAGGTTTTTCCCTGTGAAAATTCAAAAAACTAATGTTTCTTGTGAGAGCAATCATCATTCTAAAAGGTTTGTCCATGTGAATAAAGCGGATGTTATAAAAGATCAAATCTTATTGAACTGGTCAGTGCATTGTGATGATTGAAGCACTTGATATTGTTCGAACATTCCCTTTTTTCATGTATGGAAGAACCCAGATTCAGCATTAACCATGTCCATTACACGTTGCCCTGCCAATATGACATGTTTAATCAACGCTCAAAAAAAGTGCTCATATTATATCAACCGGAGTTGTGATAATTGTTCTAGGCTTTCAGCATTAAGGGTTAACTTTGGTCGATCATCTTTATTTTGTTTGGATGCAATTGATCTTTTAGGCGTAGCTACATTGATGGCTGGGGGGGCCATGGCCCCCCCAAAAGTTTTAAAAAAAATTTTAGAGTAGGTAAAATTGCATATTTAAACCATTTTTCTAAGAATTGGCCCCCACATGAAAAATTATTTGGCCCCCCCAATTTGTCGACGTTTAGTGTTCCTTGCAAAGTTGCTTTTCATCTTTTAATATTTTCTCTCATTTATTATTAGTCTTGACTGTTGAAACTCTTTCATGTATTAAACCATTGACTTGATTAGAAGTTTTACTTTTTTAATTCCCAAGCTTCAATATATTTTTTTGATTTGATGTGAATTGATATTGCTCTTTATTGTTATTATATTGCTCTATGTTGTAAGTTGAGATTGTTGTCTGCATCTATTGCTACTTGCTAGTAAATGTTGTTCTTTGTTACCGAATATACCTGTTGCTATTTTTCCTCCTTTGTTTTTTCTACTCTATTTTGTTGTGGCCATTTTTTTGGCTTTGTATTCTTTCTTTTCTTTGTATAAAATTTATAATTTTGTCTCAAAAAAGAGTGCTGAGCTTATTTGAAACTAGCAAAAATGACTTTAAGATCTTCAGAAGTACTAGAGTGTTCTTCTCCTTTTTTTTTTTTATATATATATTTTTTAAATGAAACCAATTGATAAGCTTTATTCAAAATACAAAGTCATCTTGTATCTTTATATATAATTTCATATTGGCTTATACGGATTTTGTTATTTTTAATTCTAAAAATTTTATATTTTCTTTTAGATGTAATTGTTATATTTATATTTAATTTCTTGAATGGTTTCAACTTATGGTTGTTAAAAGGACTAAAAGAAACTTAAAAGGGAAAATGAACTTAAGATACTTAATTGGTCATTTAGTTTTTTTAAGTGCTAATAAGAATTACATTGATTAAACCAATGCACAAAAACATATATGTAGCATTTTGAGTTTTTCTTGAATTGTGACTCACTACGAGATAGTTTAACCTCGGCCCCCCCAAACCAAAATTTCTAGCTCCGCCCCTGGATCTTTAGATGGGTAAAAGAGGGTTACTTCTTTTTATGAATGATAATATATTAAAAAGAAACAAGAGAAGGGTGCAATCCATCTTCAACTTTAGGGACAAGCACGCAAGAAGGAAGAGAGGAGATGGAGATAGATCCATCCCAATTACAGAAAGGCAGCCTAGCGAGTTACATTGTGAGGCAAAAAATTAACATTCCTAGGAACGAAAAGGAAATCCCAACAAGCTAAGCAGTTAAGAGAGCCCCTTTCAGTTCAGTGAAAATAGGAGCAACGAACCTAGGGGGTAAAGAGTGTAGTTCAGTAGGGATTTAATGACATTAAGAAACCCCTGCAAAAATAACATATTGGCATTTGTGCAAGACTTCAATGTCTTGGAAGGCAGCTTGAGGGAGTCGGGTCTGTTGGGGGGAAGAGACGTGAATGTGTAAAAACGATATCACCAAATTCATTTCTACAAACAGCTGCAAAGAAGGAGGCATGAGTTTGGAGAGATTCAAGAAATAATAATCAAACTTTGATGCTGCCAGTGGGTGGTGAACACCAATTTTTGCTTGGAGAAGCAGCTAATGAGGACCATGCTGAGATGATGTGGTCTTAATATACTTTGATTATACCTTCTGCATCTTTCCTTGTCGCCGGTGAGTGCCCTGCAAAGTTGGTTTGGTTTCTAATTCTCCATATGTTGTCAAATAAAACTGAAAGCAAATAAAGTGAATCGGTTCACAGTCTTAGCTTATAGATACTGGGGATTGTGGAAAAGTACACTTCTCTGATTAGAGATATTAGGCTGTGAAAATTTCCAAGGACATGGATTAGGCATTTCTATTGGCCTTAGAATACGTTAAAATAGAATCCCTGGGTATATAGTAAAAGGATCGAATATAATTTTATTGATAAGATTATAAAGATATTGAAAGATTCAAGAAATTGATTGGGATTGATTGACATTAGGAGAAATGTATAGTAAGAGAATTAGTTCCAATATTTTCTCCCATTTATGGTCGGTTTGGATTAGAGGGAATAGAGTAAGTAAAATATAATTAGCCCAAAATAAACCTATTTATAGTTAATTCTACTTTACTCCCATCTACTCTCCCTCCTTTCCCACTCAATCCAAACAGACCTTTTAAGTATCTACCATTTAAAGATGTTGTCTTGTCTTTTCAACAAATTTATAACAGTCATTCCATATAGGAAAGTCAAAAAAATAAAATTGTCAATAATAAAGGCAACAGCTCTTTGGGCCATTTGTGTCAAGAAATGTGGACGTATATCTATTCTCTCTCATAATTTAATTGTTACAACTTACAATAGAAAAATAGAGGATTTAAATACAAATTATCTTTATTAAAAATATCAAGAAGTGTCAATAATTTGAATAAAAATTAAGGAAGTGTCAATCATTTGAATTTTTGAACTACAAATCTTCTCTCTCTCTCTCTCTCTCTCTCTCTCTCTCTCTCTCTCTCTCTCTCTCTCTCTCTCTCTCTCTCTCTCTCTCTCTCTCTCTCTTTTCCTTCATCTATCTATTTCATCATTCTATCCTTTAATTAATTCTAATATGACCTTACATAGAACTTTATTGTAGCCTTTGCATGCCAAACTCGAATGATCCATTTATAGGAGCAGATATTTTTTCAAAATTTACTCTTTATAATTTCCTTGTGTCAATTTCTGATTGGTACAATATTACTATCATATGGTATTATCATTAACATTATTTTTTTTTTTTTCCGAATACCAATCACAAATTCACAACACGTTAACTCAATAATTATTATTTAAAAAAAAAAAAAACAATAAGATCCTCTAGGATTATTGGGGTATCTTTAGTTCTTTACTATGGAATTCCTAAAATTTTATTTATTCATTTTGAAAGAAGATAAATTTTGTCACCATATGAATGTTTTAATAAATAGATATCAAAATAATAATATTCAAACTTGATTTAAATGTTGATAATGTAACAAAAAAATAAAAAATAAAAAAGTAGCGTCACATCTACAACATTTCCACAATACTTTCATTACAAATTGTACGTAAGTGGCAGATTGTTTTTTATTTTAATATGAATCCATTACTGTAATTACTTTTTATCCCAATAGTAATAGCAAATTTAACAATTTGTTACCTAAGACTTATTGTGAAAAGTATTGCAAAAATGTCAAGGACATAACATTTCTTATAGAGTAAAGTCCAATTTACTGATTTCATATGTACGTAAGGTTGTAAATGAACTAAAATATTTATGAACAACTTGAGCTTGGTTCAGGAAAAAACTTGTTTACTTTTGTTTGTTTAGCAAATAAGCAAAGCTCAAGCATAAATTTAGGCTTGACTATTAAATTTGCCAAGCTCAAAAATTATAATATATTTGTGAATAAGTTCATAAACATGGTTTGAATTAACTATATATAGTATTATTTTATATATATATATATATATATATATACTTGTCTAAAATATACTTTTATAGACTTGAGATTAGAATGTATAAATTTGTAACTAGGTTTATATGATATTAAATTATTTTTTATGGTCTATTCATAATATAAACAGACCATTCATAGTAAAAATTCATAGATTTGTGAAGGGATAAAAAAAAATTATTCATAGTTCTATACTTTTATTGTATATGGGAAAATAATTTTAAAAAAAATTATGTGGTGTCTCCATTAATTGAAGGTTAGCTTAGAATCTATATAAACTCAAAATGGTATTAAAAAAATTGTTAAATATATTATACTAGTACACCTTTGTTAAAATTTTGTTAAATATGTTGAATCATGTTTAGCTCATCCATCGTTGAAACTACTTGCTTTATTTATTTATTGGTCAAGTATCATTTATGGCTGTCTACAAGAGCCTTGACAATATCAAAGTGTGTTTGTTGCTTTGCCTAGACATGAATCACTATGCAACCTTAGCACTATTACGGTTAAAATATTATTGAAGATGCTTCATAAGATTAACGCCTTAGTTAGACATTTTGTATGACAAGGGATAGGTTCAAGGAGTTTGATATGCATAATTTATGCTTGCATTTACAATCAACTGACGGTAGGCAACAAAATATTCCTACATGCTCTAAAATTTCTACTATAATTGTAGGTAATTTTAGCAATGAAAATATCAACCATTTATGTTATAATAAATGTACAAAAATTTCAAAAAATATTTTACATAAAAGCTTACAGCATTATCCGCGCAACACGTGGGCAATCTTCTAGTTTAAATAATCAAAGTCAGTATTTTTAGTTCCATATTTTAATTTTTTTTTTTTTTTAGACTTCCCAGGAGGTATATTTTATTATTTATAATAAACATCAATATTTATTTGTCTTATCTATAAGGATTTTTCTATAATTTGACTTATTAGATCTAATTGCTATATAGAATATGTATGTACATACATACATACATATATATATATATATATATATATATGTATGTATGTTAGATTTTAAATAAACAAAAATAATTTCTTTCGTGAACACGCTAGTGATGGGCTCAATAAACTTGAAGGATGTACAATAAACCAGAATATATAAATCAAATAATCCAATCCAATCCAATCCAATCAAATTTGCACAATTTGGGGGATTAAAATGACTACCGCTTAATTCACATTATACCCCAAAATGACTAGTTTAATCGCAATTGAAGCTCCTCATAATCGCTTGTAAACCCAATATCTACCCAATAAAGGCTCAATGTAGCACTTAGTACACATCCGTAAACTACATGCTCAAACAATTTAATTTAACCAAATTCACACCATTTGAATTATTACATGTATTTTCAATTTCTCATTGTACTTGTGTATCGTTAATCTGTCTTATTGTTAATAACTTTCAATTAAGTAATAGAATTATTCTTAATAAGGATTTATCATTATTGTTATTTGGTTATTTGCGCTTTTGAATTGGGTTTTAGTTTGTAAGTTAGTGTCTAGGTGGTTGGTGATGGTGTGGAGCTATTTTTGTATGCTTCCTTTGTCGTTGAATCAAGAAATGGTGTTTCTTAGATGAACAATTGCTTGATTATTGTTTTTGGGCATTGACTTGATTTGAGATCTAGTTTAAATTGATTTATAGAGCAAGCTATGTCAAGTCAAGTTTGATTACTCAGTGTTTGGCTTGGTTTGGCTAGATTATTGTCAACTGATAACACTATAATGGAAGTACTAACCCCCACCCCCCCCCCCCCCCCAACAACAACAACAACAACAACAACAAAAATAAAAAATAAAAAACTTTGGAAGTAAAGTAATGTGACAAGTTGTCAAAATAGGATAAAGCAATGGGTCCAATTGTTGGTTAGTCATACTTAGCAAAAAATAATCGGATTAAAATCCTCTTGAATTGATATTATATTGACCTCATACCAAGGTTAATGATTCAATCATGTAAATGATCATATCTTCTAAAATATGATTAACTTAGATCAGTATGCATGATATTCTTAAAGGTCAACAAAATAAAAGCATATTATATAGATTTTTTTCTTTTCATTATAGTAAACATTTAAGGAAAATTCTTAATTTATATTGTACTAACAAGGTAGGATTCACGTTATAAACTAAACAAATGTGTGCATCATTGTACACATTCATTTAATATACAATGTAAAATTTACATTACTAGTACAATATAAACCTATAATTACCCAATATTTAAACATTATTTTTTGCCAATCTTGGCCAGAGTATGTCATTTGTTTATGTTATATTGATGTAGTTTCAGATATAATGTCAATGCTTTTACTCATAGATCTTAAGAATATTTTGAAACTCTAATTTAAAAAATCCAAATTATGGGCAATCGAGTATAAACTATAATGCTAGGGCCTCTCAAATTAGGTTAAATAACTATGAAGACTTTCAAATTAGGCTTAATGTTAAGAGTTATTAGACTACATCTATTAACCTTAAAATTTTAAATTACACCTTTACAATTATCTTTCATGATAGTGTGCAAAGGCAGAGTATTCTTGACATTTACAACTAGCTAGGTTAAAGGTGACTATATCTATAACATTGAAAGTTGTCGGTTCAATAGGTTCCCCAGTATGCTAACCCCTTGTGAGGCATTATGAACATTGTCGACTCTATAACTTGAAACATATTCTTAACATATGCTAGCTTTTCCTAACAATTAACAAATCTGTTAGGAAAGTTGAGGACAATAATTACCTTTATATATACTTGACTAGTAATGTTAGGAACATCTTTTTTTGTAATTGATGACATAATAAGTTGTAATTAATTAGATTGTGCATTACATACCACTCATGAACTCTCACGGACTTGTAAGCATTCCAAGCCTTATTTTTTGGGAATTAATTTAAGTATTCCCAACTAGTAATGATAATAATAATAATAATAAATACATGCAACAACAAAGCTAAACTGTTGTGAAGCTCTCCATTTCCATCTCCATCACTAGAGATCCAATAGAGAAGAGATGAGATAGGAACACACCTCAAATCCTAGGAGAGAGCAACTCACCCACCCAATTATTTGTGTGTAAATATTTCACGTCTTATTCGATAAGGTTAATCATTGGCTTTACACTTATAAAATGAACGATGTTAGAGAGATATAATAATTTTTTTCTATAAAGATATAATTATTTTCTATTTTAGGTTATATTTGGTAACAATTTTTGTTTTCTATTTTCAAAATTTTGTTTTTGGGAATATAAAGAAAAAAAAAACAATTTTCATGTATATTTGAAATAAAAAACATGCTTAGTTAGTTAAAATTAAAAAGATATTTTTTGAATAAAAAAAATAGAAAATACTAAAATATTTTGTTACTAAAATTTAAATTCTAATGCTAACTCATTAAATGAGACAGATTCATTAAATTAAATATGTGTTTTTATTAACTTTTGAAAATTAGAAACTGAAAACAGCATTTTACTTATTTTTAGTTTCCTTCACAATTTAAGTTTTGAGAATAGTTTTTATTTTTTGTTCATTTTAGGTTGCCAAATAAGTTTTTGAATCGTAAAAATAGAAAATTATTTTTAGAAACAAAAAATAAGAAGGAAAAACAGTTACCAAACATACCCTAAGTATTTAAGGTGATAAATTTTGTTTAAAGAGATATTATTTTTACATATTTTTATTATTGATCCAATTTTCCTTATAAACCAGTCGCAACTAACAACGTCAACATTATGAAAATTTTATATGTTCTTATACTTATTTCTTACTAAATACTAGCTTATTTGCAAGTTCAATTTTTTCTATATTTTTAAATATGTTTATTTTACTTATTATAATTGTTTTTAGGGAAAATTTTTATTAAACCATATATTTTAGGGGTTGTAAAAATTAAATCCTAATCTTTCCCCAAAAAAAAAAAAAAAAAACTTACATTCAAATTTAATTAACGCCAACCATTAACAATCAAAACGAGAGAAAAGAAACCCAAAAAAAAAAAAAAAAAAAATGCTTAAACTAAACTAGATGATTGAGAGAGAGACATTGCCACATGCCGCCTACCATCCGCCTTTTTCTTGTGACAATGCAGTGCAGCAAGAAAACCTCAAATCAATTAATAAACTAATCAACAAATCAAAGGAAAAATGATTAAATGAAAAAAATCAAGTGAGATGAGTGAATTAAACACGAGAGAATGAATTCAGAATATTGGTCATATATTCAAGAGATGATGTACATATACATATATAGTATATATAAGAAAGAAATACTGAAATACACAACAACATATAACCTTTACATTATCTATAGTTTCGACAGTATCTTGACTCTCGAACTAACAACAGTAATAACAGCCAAAGCCAATCACACGTAATATAAGTTAACGTTACAAACTTAAAATAGCTTCTTCTAATGTACAGCACAACTCGTAGCTAGCTAGCTTCAACAGATTGAGAATGAAAGATAACAATATGTACATACGCGAGATGTCACTTTGTCATTCATGTGATGCACGACGAGTTGTTCTGCTTATCAGGAGTGCATGCACTTTGTAACCCAATCAATAGACAATTAATAACCCTTGAAACCATCCCAACTGAAAGACAAATGGACCATTGAATCCAAGTCAAGCTTGCATTGGCTACCAGAATGTGTGCAATTTCAATAAAAGCCACCTGCAGTACCAGAATAACACCCACAGCCAACAAAAACAAGGGGTTACGAGGAAAGTGCTGAAGCACATTCTTATTCCCCACTTGTCTTGCATTAATAATGTTACAGACTTGGCAGAGGACAAAAATATTGAACATAATGGTATTACTAACCTCCTTATTAATGCCAATGATGGTTTGCCCTTTGAATTGGCATGTCATTAAGACGCCAAGTTGAAACAGAGCTTGGATGACAACGTTTCTCCATATGGCCATGTTGATAAGTGGTTCGGTTTTTCTCAATGGTGGCTTTTCCATCAGTTCCTTTGATGGTGGCTCAGTCAATAATCCAAGGCCACCAAGAAGAGTCACAACAAAGTTTGGCCAGACTAATTGGATGGTCGTAATTGGAGAATTTCCACAAAACATTGTTGTGATAGAGGTTATCAACAACCCTGATATATTCATGGTGAGCTCAAGTTGCATATACTTGCGAATATTGTCATAAATACATCTTCCGCATCTGACAAGAGTCACAAGACTGTCCAAGAAACTGAGATTTCCATCCACGATGATGATGTCAGAACTTTGCCTAACCATTTCACTGCTAAAAGTCTGTGTAGTGATCCCTACATCAGCTTCCTTTAGTGCTGGAATCACATTTGTTTTAATTCCAACCATTGCTACTGTGTGACCTTTTTTCTTCAAACATTGCACTAAAAGGAGCTTGTCAGAAGGGATTAAACTTCCCATTAAGATGATTTTATCCACTTCATCCATCTGCTTTTCGTTGATGTAATTTTGAAAATTTTTAGCCTCAAGCTTCAATTTATCTGCATCGGGAAGTAGTCCACACGTGCAAGCTATGTCTTCCAATATTGAGACATCATCTTCTGACACCAGTATGATATTAACTCCAGCATTTATCCAAGCTTCTATTTCTCTTTTTGTCGAGTCAGCTGCCTCTGAGTTTTTTGATCGCCAACCACTTTTGTCAATACAGACAGTTGTAACTGAAATCATGGTGGGACAAGCCAAGGTTTCTTGAATAGTGGCCTTGCCAAATAGCATCTTCTTACTCCAATAACCAATGGCAAGAGTGACTACAAAAGGTATCCCTTCTGTTACTCCAAACAGAAAGGTAAGAATTGAAGTTGATAACGTGTTGAACTTCCCATTTGGTGTCAAGAAAATTTTCTTACTTGTATCCATGGTCTCTTTACTTGCAATTGCTTTCCCCTTGAGGTCTGGGAGGTTAAAATGAAATCTTTTCTTTTGAAGCTCAAAATGGAAGAACAACACTACGAGGTTGAGGATGGAGAGTAAAAGCCCTGTAATTTGTATGCCATTGTTCAGCTTATCAAGTTGCAGTGGTAATGGGGTCTTGTTGAGGGCGCTATAGGTAACCTTGTTTAAAAAGTCACCGAATGTCCTTTTCATGCCTACTGATGTAACTAGCATGCGACCTTTTCCATCAATCACATTTGGACCACAGAACAAAAATGGGTTTTCGTTGTTAATGATGGAGTCAAGATCATCATCCAGTTTTATGTATTCACCAGATACTAGCAAACCATCAGCAGGGACTAGAAATCCCTTCTCGAGGCATACTATGTCACCTAACAAAACATCTGATATGGATACTTTCTGCGAGCTTCCCCCTCTAATGACCTCAACCACCACTTGGTGCATTTTCGAAATATTCTGCCTTCTTGACATCTGCCGCGAACGTTCGAGCCAAAGTTCCCGTAAGGAATGAATAACCACAAGCACCATTATGAAAAGAATTGTGATGACACCTTTATGCCAATCGTTTGGGCTTTTCATAACGATTCCAAAGCCAAGTAACAGCATTGCATACACGAAGAGAAGAAAAATAATCCAATCATTGCATGTTTTCAAGAGTGATTTGAAGCAGCCTCGTGCAGGAGCCTGTGTTAGGGAGGGTGATGAATTAGCAACATCTATGTGTTGAGTACATGGATCTTACTTAAGACCAGGGATTCCCTTCTTTAAATCAGTACCTAGAGCCTCTGCAATTCTTTGGATGCCTCCAAAATTTTGTATTGAATCAAAGTTCTTCTCCTTTACCATGTTGGCAATATATGCTTGTTGGAGTTTTACATCACAGATACAGTTGTCATTCTCACCATCCAAATTTACAGTAATGGAGACTTGAGCTGATGCAGATGAGATTTCCAAATCCTGAGAAATAACAATAAGATGATATATTAGAGTTTTGCAAATAACATAATTATTTACAATACAATACAATACACACACAAAAAAAAAAAAAAAAAAAAAAAAAAAAAAAAAAAAAACTATGACCTAACTCAATGAAATGGTTGCGTGCCATACTGCCATGCGTAACTCATTTGGGAGCAAAATGATGCGAAAATTTACAAAGCATAGTTTCTATCTTTTCATGTTTTCTCTTCAAGAAAACATTTAATAACTTAAATGATCAAAAATGCTAATTTATCCTTATGCTTAATATGTGAACAATTGTTTTCATTATCAAGTTAAAATCTGCATCTTATTTAGCCCAGAATAATAAATAATCATAATCTGAAACTTGATTTGAAGATGTTAGACTTGACAATTCTAATTGAGAACTACTAGTCTACCACTGCACTTTTCCGCATGGCAATGTTAAGGCAGCTTCTGATGGAAATAGAATATTAAAGTAGCAATATAGTCTTTTATGCTCTCTTTTTTTGGATAATAAATTGGTTCATTATATAACCCTATTTTTTGGTGAAGAATTTGATAAAAATAAATAAATAAAACACACACACTTTTTGATGTGAAATATACCCAATATCCACTTTCACACCAAATTTCTATATTTTACAAATGATATGAAAGAATAAAAACATAATGTGGAAGAATGAGAACACTATTAGATGTAAAATAATAATTTCCTTGAAATAAAACCCATGCCAAAATACTAACGAGTACTCACTATTCTCTAAGTTTTTTTTGGTCATGGACTAATTGCATGGGATGCTCTCATGTTATAAATAGAAAGATCAAATTGATTGAATGACCAAAAACTAAGGCACGTTTGGTTTATTAAATGGTGAGGCAATAATAATCTTTACTAAATATTAAATATAAAAGATAATGTAATGAACTATTACATTTATAGTTATTTTTTTATATAACATTTTTGGTCATTTTGGAGAGAAGTAGTTACTCCTCAATTTAAAGAATAACTATTTTTAAGAAACAACTATTCCCTACAATAAATATGGAACCAAATAATCAAATAACTATTTCACATAAATAATAATTCATTATAGGACCTATTATAGCATAACAAACATGCCCCAAGAGTCAACGTTACAATTTACAAGTTGCACTTAAGATTTTATTTTCAATGTGTAATTAATCAAAGATCTTGCAATTAATTATAAATGAATATAGTTTCCATTTCTTGTTTATGAAAGGAAAGGTGACTAGAAAATTATGAGATGTCATGTAAAGCGGAACCTGTTAACTTAAAAAGAAATAAAAAAGAATAATAATAGAAGCATTTTTCTACACATGCTTTTTCTTTAGAAATGGATGATGAGAGAAATATTTCATTGTATGTGTTGCTTTGTCCTCCTTTATTTATAGAAAACCAAATGGTATGATGCCAAAATATACAACTCTTTGACTTTATTGACTTTTGAGTTTTGACATAGATTTAGACTGAATCTACCATGGACACTTATTTCGAGTTAGGTCTGACCGAATATTTTGAACACAACCTAATGTTTTGCTAAGATAAATCATTTTCACTTTTATGTTGCAATTTTTTTACGGGAAAAAGTAGTACTTTTTAACATTTCAGGTCGTATTTATATATATATATATATATATATATACACGGTAAAAACATGTACCAGAAGTTCCAAAACACATATAAAAAATAAAAATAATTAAAAAAAAAGGGAGAAAAAAAACTTAGTGACTGTTTGGATAGCACGGCAAGTCACTGAAAGTCGCGTTCCGCGTTTTGGGAGTGGGACCCATGCGCACTGCATTGATAAAACGCAGGATGAGGAAAACGCAAGTTTTCTTCAGGCAAAGCACACCATTTCAATTTTAATCTCTACGCACCGTTTCATTAAACTCTCGCAGCGCACCGTTTCGTTACATTTTCTACGGCTGTTGCAAGAGCTGAAACAAGACTCTTCTTGCGCGTCCTGTTCATGGGTTTGGGAACTCTTGCGCGTCCTGTTCATCACTCTCAGCTGTGTAATTCATCTCTGATCAAAACGGCAGCGTTTCCTCTCAACGGCTAATTCCCAATATCCTCAAGCTTCGTGATTTTGCTTCCCAACTACCGTGGCAGAGATGACTTCATTCCTCTTCAATGCTGTGTTCGAAACGTCTTCAATGTCTTGCACCTACCCACCAACGACGAAGTTATCACGACAGAGCACAGCAATTTGTGGACACAAACGCATTACACAGAATTTACACAAAAGAAGATCCCCTCGCTCAAGCTCACAAGCTTCTCTCCGCTTGGGACATCACCGTTGCCACCACTGTCAGTGCCTGCATTCACAGGTAAGTCATTTTTTATCTTTCATGCTCTCTCATCTGTGTTTGTCCATGAGGCTTCATCAAATTGTGGTTTTTTGTATTCAATAATATGTTTGCATGTGGTTTTTTTTGTGTTCAACAACGCCTGTTGTGGTTCTCTCTGTTGTGTTTTCCATGAGTGTAGTATGTGGGTTTCTTATCCTTCGTGTAATGCCATTGGTTCTCTGTTGTATTTGGGTATGTGAGTTTACTTTGCATTTGTCATGTGGGCCTATAGTAACTGATTATTGATATGAACCTTAAGTGTTTGTTGAAATGCCTCAATAATAATATATGAGTATAGGAAGTTGTAGAAAAAATGGTTAAGCAAAAGAAATCGATGGACGGTGGTGGTAAAGATGAAAGGGCTGACTGGAAAGACCCTAAGGAGCTAGAAGCATTTTGTCGGTTCTGTGCTGTGCAAGTCATGGACGGTCAGAGGAAGGCCACCGGATTTTTGTCCAAAATTGGGGTGAATGAAGTGATTCGGCAGTTGGGTGAGATGGGGAAAGTGGTGACTTGGGTGCAAATTAAAAACAAATGGGATAATCTGAGGAAAAGGTGGAAGACTTATAACAAGTGTATGGACACTGAGACTGGGTTGGGTTATGATGCTAGAACTGGGATGTTTGATGCACCTGATGAGTGGTGGAACCGGAAAATTGCGGTTAGTTCTGATCAGTACATATACAATTGTGAAAAGTTTACTGTCTAGAACTATTTTCTCTTGTGTTCTAACTACTACTTCTCCACATGTAGGCATGTCCTGAAGCAAAAACTTTTAAAATGTATGGTTTGCCGAATCGTGACCTATTGAACATCATGTTTGGAGGCACAGTTGCAACAGGGAGAAATGCATTCTGCACGAGTGGTCCAATACCAACGAATACCAACGAAGGATCTGGGGACTCCGCTGATAGCGTAGAATTTGTAGACCCCCAATGTGAACCCGTTGTGAACGTTGACGCAATGGAGGTTGAAGGTCCATCATCGTCGAGGGCAGGACCAGCAGTGACTAAGGGGAAAGGCTTGGCAACTACTGTCCACCTTTTCAAGCCAATTTCCAAGAAACCAAAAAAAAAGCGTTCAGCTGCGCAAGAGATGTCAGACTCTTTGAAGAGCATCTCAAATGTTCTTGTTGAAAGATCTAGTTTAAGTGCCCGTACACCATCTATTCCCACAGCAACTGCTCAGGTTAAAGCAATTCTGGACATGGTGTTGAGTCTTCCTGGAGTGTACCCGGGTCATGAGCTTCATATGTTCAGCACCATCTATTTCATGGAAAAAGAGCAAGCTAGGCACATGTTTCAAGCAATTTCTGATGACAAGGAAATCCAATTGAAGTGGCTACAAAAAGAGTACCAAAGGCACCCTGAATATCATTGACGGAGTGAAGGAACAATAGATTATCTTGATAGGGTTGTGTAGGCTTGGTGTAGTAATCAAACTGTCAGTGTTGTACCTATTGCACTATTATTTTTCTTTGCTTTTTATATTGGTAGAACCTAATGCTTGTTATGGGTGTGTATGTAAGACAATGCTCATCACTCTTATGTGTTTGAGCTATATTTATATATTTTTGTCTAATGATAAGGTTTATGTGACTTTTTTTTATGTTCGATGGTTATGCACTGTTATTTGTAGTAAAAATTTGATGATGGTTGTTTTTTCCTTGCCTTGCGACCAATGGTGTTTTCTACCATTGGTGTCAGTTTGCCTTCATATAATCTAGCATTTCCTACATTTGATTTTTATATAGTCAATTGGCTATGTTAACTGGATGTTTATCAAATTATTGGATTCATGGTAACATCATTTGAATCTTGCAGGGGTCAACAAAGCAACTGGTTAAACGTGCTGTACAACTCCTTGTTGCGGACATTGATACAGCCAAGTATTATTCTCTATTTGACCTTGTCATTTGGTTCTTCTTCATGCTTGAAAATATTAGAGTTTGTTCCACATTTACATTTAGGGTGGTGGGCTCCTAGCTTGCATGTGTTACATTCCTCACATTTATTTGTGCCCTTTTAATGCTATCTTAACCCACTCACATGTCGTCTAACATTATTAGTCATGTAAGATTGATATAAGAGGCTAATTATTGATGCTTTCATTTTTGATGATTGCATTTCCAAAACCAGAACAAAGTAGCATGTTAAATAAATCTCTAGTGTATAATTTCTGAATTGCATGTGTTATACTTGTGTGACATTTATTGGATTGCTGGACTTTAGCATGGGTCATAGGTTTGATGTGGTGAAGCAGATCATGGCCGCAAAAATGCCACCAACATGGTTGAGTTTAGGGATGTTGATGCAGCAAGTATATCTTGCTTGTACCTGTTCAGCACTGCCCTGGTGCACTATCTGCTGCACTGAGTTGCAGCCTTTGCTGCATCAGTGTAGCAGCTGATGCACGGGTGTTGGATGGGAAGGGTGCAGCCTTGGTGCACTGTCTGCTGCACTGTGTTGCAACCTGGGCTGCACCAGTGTGGCAGCAATGATTTTGGTCATGTGAAGTTGTCAACAACTTGGGGTTAGGAATTGTGTAGGTGGGCTAGAAATTGAACTTTAAGTTGGTTGTGTGACTAAAACAAATTCATGATTGACTTGCAAGAGGACCCATGTTTCTCTGTGGCACTAATAAATATTAGATAGTTGTCTCCCAAAACCTCTAGGTAAATCTATTGTTACTATGAATCCATGAACAAATTTTTTTTATCCTTAGTCAGAGAAGGAAAACATGGATTTCCTGTTAGCTCTATTGGTACCAATTGAGTTCGAAGCCAATGGTCATCTATGCTAAGTCCAACTCAGACAAAACCATGAGTTTTGGTTCGGTTTGGCAGAGCTGCAGAACTGCAGCAAGTGCCCTTGTACCTGTTCAGCACTGCCCTGGTGCACTATCTGCTGCACTGAGTTGCAGCCTTTGCTGCATCAGTGTAGCAGCTGATGCACGGGTGTTGGATGGGAAGGGTGCAGCCTTGGTGCACTGTCTGCTGCACTGTGTTGCAGCCTGGGCTGCACCAGTGTGGCAGCAATGATTTTGGTCATGTGAAGTTGTCAACAACTTGGGGTTAGGAATTGCGTAGGTGGGCTAGAAATTGAACTTTAAGTTGGTTGTGTGACTAAAACAAATTCATGATTGACTTGCAAGAGGACCCATGTTTCTCTGTGGCACTAATAAATATTAGATAGTTGTCTCCCAAAACCTCTAGGTAAATCTATTGTTACTATGAATCCATAAACAAATTTTTTTTATCCTTAGTCAGAGAAGGAAAACATGGATTTCCTATTAGCTCTATTGGTACCAATTGAGTTCGAAGCCAATGGTCATCTATGCTAAGTCCAACTCAGACAAAACCATGAGTTTTGGTTCGGTTTGGCAGAGCTGCAGAACTGCAGCAAGTGTAGTTCTGCAGGTGATGCACTTGCTGCCACACTGGTGCAGCCCAGGCTGCAACACAGTGCAGCAGACTGCACCTGCTGCAGTTCTGCCGCTGATGCTGGTGCTGCCTTGGTGCATTGTCTGCTGCACTGTGTCTGCTGCACCTGCACTGTGTTGAACTGCAGCAGGTGCAGTCTGCTGCACTGTGTTGCAGCCTGGGCTGCACCAGTGTGGCAGCAAGTGCATCACCTGCAGAACTGCACCTGCTGCAGTTTGGGAATGGAATACACTCTCACATGCTGTAATGATCTTGGTGATGGAATTGCTGTTGGCAGAACCAGTTGATTACGGTTGTAGACGTTGAAGAGGTAGCCATTGGAATTGAGCAAATGATACTGAGTGTGGGGGATGAGGATGAGTGTGATAGAAACGGGTCAGAATACATGAAGTGCATCAGCTGCAGAACTGCACCTGCTGCAGTTTGGGAATGGGATACACTCTCACATGCTGTAATGATCTTTATTGATCCGGATGAATACTGCCACTTGTGGGGTAATTGGATAGAGATTTGTTATGTTGTGAGGATGAGATCGTATTTTCTAGGAAGAGAAAGTTTATACACCACATTTATACTAGAATCTTTGCAACAATAGTACAATATTGATATTTTCGATCGTGAATGGCGTAGGAAAAATAATAAATTCATGTGTTAATGGTTTTTTCTTATTTATATTTGATTACTTTAATAAATTGTGACAAATCAAAAAATACTACAAGAGTTGTTATACAAATAGAATAAGTTGGAGATAACTCATAATTGACTGGTGCTAGAAGAAATGTTCGGAAAATATAACAAGTCGAGGATAAGAATGAAACGAGAGATCTTTACATAAAAAAAGGTCGATGTCGTGAAAAATGTTTATGAACTTTTTAGAAGTTCTGGAAGATGTGAAAGGGATACACCGCAACTAAACTTATAGTGGACAAAATATATAAACAAGTTGTTTTCATTGGCAATGACAAGTTGATGGGACTCCTCATGGATAACTTTGAGAAAAAAATGCAATTACAGTTTTCCTTCTACACCAATATGTTTAGACATTTTACCCAAAGATTAATAAAAAATTTCATCAGTATATATTGATTCAAATTAGTATCAAAGGAAATATTTCCGTGTCATACGAAAGGATATAGAAAACAATTTAAAATGGAAGAGACTTGATAGATTGGAGCATTTATATATATGCATTGCATTACATTCGTTTTTTTAATCAACAAATTTTATTAACAAAGAAACCAGGAACTACATAGAAGAAACCAAAATTTTAGCTTGTTTAAGATATATCACAAAACAACCTGAATAAAGCAAAGGGGTAGGGTCAAGAACAAAACAGCCTGAATAAAAGCTTATTTTTAAAAGACTAAAAAAGCTAAAATATGGCAACTTGATTTGCCTTTTTAAGAGTCCATTTACTAATCATTCTATATGGCATGGGCATATATATTTAGAAAGTAGGAATCTCAAGCTGTATGTAAGGGTACGGTTATAAACACCTACAACTAAACATGTTATTGGAGTTCCTTCTAAAATCCCTATTATGCTTAAGTTAGAAAACATGTGGGTTCAAGATAAAAAAGTGATAATGGTCTTGATTTGACTGGAAGATGTGATAATGGTCTTTTTGTACATGAAGTTAATATTTTTTTGGTTTCAAAAAGTGTGTTTTAGCTTCTAAAAGCAAAAACAAATGGGCACTTAATTATGAGTAACACTAAAGTACAAATTTCCAATACGTACGTGTATTATATTATGAAATAAATTCAAATGCATGATTGAATCAAATAGTATGACATAAGAAATGTTGTCATCTTAAAAAAAAATTAAATTCAACATAATCATAAATTTATTTAAGAAACCTCATATTAAACAATACAATAGAAACGTTGTTTTTTTTTTTTAATTATTAAATTATACACACATATATTTAAATTTAATTAGATAGCCTACTTTTACATTGGACTTTTACTTTAATTCGTTGCCTAAAATAAAAACGTGAGCATTTTCTTAATTTTAAATAAAGTAATGTTAAGAAAAAGCTTGCCTTATTTACTAAGGAACCAAAAAAGAAAAAGGCTTACTTAAAATTTTCCAATTAATACCAACGGTTGGAAGGGCAACCTTTATTTCCATTATAAATAGACACCACCACTCTTACTATGTAAATGGCCAATCAAAGATTAATTTTGTTACATATATGACAAGTTTCATGGAATTGTGCATCTTGCTTTAGTGTTTCATGGATAAGCTCTACACAATGTTGCCTATTAATGGGTCTTGGTCTTGTAGAAGTAAGAGATAGAGTTTTGTAGGGATTGTTTTAGGATGTTGCGCTATCAATACTCAATACCCAGTGGGATTAATGGCAAATAATAATAGCAGTGACTATTTGAATAAGATGTGTAACTTAGTTGGAAATTGGATAACCACATATTTCTTTATATGTTGCTAAATTTTTCTCTATTTATTTTTAGTCATCGACTTTAAGCTAAGACATCATTAGTTTGAAATTGTTACATAAAACTGTAATCTCTCTATATTTTTTGTTTTTTACTTTAATCTTTGGTATACAAATTTCGAGGCTTTGAATTTTAAGGTGAATAGCTGTAAAGCAGTGTCAAGGTATACAAAAGGATGGATTTGCTAAATGACTCCTCTGATTCCCAGCACGAACCGTGAGTTCCTATATACTTTTCCCTCTAAATGTGAATCTACAATTTTGAGAAATCTTGGATAAAATCGTGAAAGCAGATGCTTAGGATTGTTAATTTATTGGTACAACCATAGTTTGAGCCTATTACTAATAAAGGTTCAATAAAATTTAACAACTTGTGCAGGGACGCAGAGTTCGAGCAAATTGACGACCTTCTACTCGCAGCATATCTAAGCGGGTGTGCATGCCTAACTTACGTGGAGACATATATGACCAAAGAACCATTGCATACGAATGTACAAACAGGCTTAGAATGGGTACAGTATACATTAACTGGAAATGCGAGGAAATGTAGAAGAAATTTTAGAATGTCAAGCTATGTGTTTGGACAATTGTGTAATACACTGCGCCAGTATGGATATAACGGTACCAGAAGAGTTTGCTTGGAGGAGTCCCTAGCAATGACATTGATGGTACTTGGTCATGCTCATGGTAACAGAATGGTGCAAGAAAGATTTCAGCACTCGGGTGAGACAGTGCATCGACATGTGGGCATAGTAGTGAGATTGTTAGCCACCGTTATGGCACCGGACATTATAAAGCCTGCTGATCATACATTTCAGGACGTGCCAGAACATATTCAGCATTCAGATCGATATTGGCCACATTTCAAGGTACTTTCTGAATTTGGTATCTTGACTTGATTTTATTCAAATTAAGCATATGGTTATACCACGTATTTCATTGCACATGGTATTTTTGTGACAATGAATAGGGTTGCATTGGTGCGATTGATGGGGTCCACATCCCCGTGGTCGTAATAGACGAGGAGCCACTCCCGTACTATGGGAGGAAGGGGATCACCACTACAAATTGTATGTGCGCATGTGACTTTGACATGAAATTCACATTCGCATGTGTTGGATGGGAAGGGTCAGCGCATGACACGAGGATTTTTTTGAGCTGCCTCAATAATGAGAGTTACAACTTCCCAAAAGCTCCAGCTGGTTTGTAAATATGCAGTCTAATTACAGTATTAAAGTATCTATTCATGTAGTGAAAATGCTAATGTAATAAATGTGTTAATTTGCAGGAAAATATTATTTGGTTGATTCAGGATACCCTATGAGGAAAGGGTTCCTTGCACCATATAAGGGGGAGAGGTACCACATTGGAGAATTTCGACCTTCTGAAGTGCTGCATCGTCCAGAGGAGAGATTTAATTATCTCCATTCATCACTCCGTTCAGTCATAGAATGAACTTTTGGAGTTTGGAAGAACAAATGGAAAATTTTGAGGAATATGCCATCCTTTAAGTTAGGCACTCAAAACTTGATCATTGTTGCTACAATGGCTCTTCACAATTTCGTTAGAGCACATGAGATAAACAATGGTGCTCAACGTTCCAGATATACAGAGGGCAGATTTGGACATAGTGAGAAAGGGCATTACGATGCCGTGGCAGAAGCAATCTCAATCTTGGACGAACCTGAGATGAAACAAGTTCGTATTGATATCACATCATCGATATGTGCGGACGATAACTGATTTTTGTGAGGACCATAACTATTGGTTCAATTGTCATTCACTAATGTAAATGCTTTTGTTGTTGTATTGTTGGTAAGCAGAGCTGAGGGTTCGGACAAACTTGAGACAGCTCACATTATTAACTCGTGGATTTGTTATGTTGTGAAGCATAAGGTTCAAGTGTCAAATCTGTATCTTTGAAACTTTCAGGACACTTGATAGGCACATCCAAATTCACAGAAGAGTGTTTTGTTCTTGCCATAGGGTGTTTATTTTCACAAGTAAAACTGTTTGGACAATTATCACTTTCATACTAAATTGCTCCGAAGAAAATATATGATACTTTAGTGTTAAAAGATTTATTGAACACTCAAAACCGAATTCCAATAACTGGGAAAATAAATTTGCATTATAAAAGCTAAAACAAATAGTTTTTGTTTAAATAGATTGGCAATTGTAGCCAAATAAATGACATAATTCACAAATGTGATTTGCCTAGTACCACTCTCTTAAACATTACACAGCAAAGCATCACGCCCAGTGAAAACTACATGAAAAAGCCATCAACTTCCTTTGTAAGAAGATCTAGTCCTTCTGAAAGTCCCTTTGCTCTCCTTGCCAAATGTGAAGAGCTGGAATTCTGGAATGCTTCCACTTCAATAGGGTCAAACTAGAAGCTTGGATCATGTCATACAATGTTTTTACACTTGTATCAACTGCTTCGAGCTCTTTCAAAACTGTAACTCTTCCACTTGAATATGCCTTTTTAATATCGCTATTAATGCTAATTTGCGAACCGGTAAAAGCTTGAGCCCACATATATTTGTCATCAACATTCAAATCAAACAACTTTCTTGTAAAACCATAGAAGGCTAAAGCGAAGACACTGCAGATAAATACCATCTCCACCATATTAAAATACATAGCACGCATTAAAACCATCCATTTGGTTGAGTTCAAAATGGTGGAATAGTTTTCAACTCTAGGGTTCTTTGAACTAATATGCTGTCTCCATGCATCAGGTGAAGATCGAGCCTTGATAAACTGCTTTGAAGAGCTGGAATCCAAATTGTGCAACACACACTAACGCAAGAGATGGCCCTGGTTCAACCTTGAGATTTTAGAGGTAAAAACATTGCATATATCGAGCAAATTCACACTGAATAGGTGGAAGAAAGGATGGGGTCAGCCATGTCAACATTCAAATCAAACAACTTTCTTGTACAACCATAGAAGGCTAAAGCAAAGACACTGCAGATAAATACCGTCTCCACCATATTAAAATACATAGCACGCATTAAAACCTTTCGTTTCGTTGAGTTCAAAATGGTGGAATAGTTTTCAACTCTAGGGTTCTTTGAACTAATATGCTGTCTCCATGCATCAGGTGAAGATCGAGCCTTGATAAATTGCTTTGAAGAGCTGGAATCCAAATTGTGTAACACACACTGACGCAAGAGATGGCCCTGGTTCAACCTTGAGATTTTAGAGCTAAAAACATTGCATATATCGAGCAAATTCACACTGAATAGGTGGAAGAAGGGATGGGGTCAGTCATGTCAACATTCAAATCAAACAACTTTCTTGTACAACCATAGAAGGCTAAAGCAAAGACACTGCAGATAAATACCGTATCCACCATATTAAAATACATAGCACGCATTAAAACCATCCATTTGGCTGAGTTCAAAATGGTGGAATAGTTTTCAACTCCAAGGTTCTTTGAACTAATATGCTGTCTCCATGCATCAGGTGAAGATCGAGCCTTGATAAACTGCTTTGAAGAGCTGGAATCCAAATTGTGCAACACACACTGACGCAAGAGATGGCCCTGGTTCAACCTTGAGATTTTAGAGGTAAAAACATTGCATATATCGAGCAAATTCACACTGAATAGGTGGAAGAAAGGATGGGGTCAGCCATGTCAACATTCAAATCAAACAACTTTCTTGTACAACCATAGAAGGCTAAAGCAAAGACACTGCAGATAAATACCGTATCCACCATATTAAAATACATAGCACACATTAAAACCATCCATTTGGCTGAGTTCAAAATGGTGGAATAGTTTTCAACTCCAAGGTTCTTTGAACTAATATGCTGTCTCCATGCATCAGGTGAACATCGAGCCTTGATAAACTGCTTTGAAGAGCTGGAATCCAAATTGTGCAACACACACTGAAGCAAGAGATGGCCCTGGTTCAACCTTGAGATTTTAGGGCTAAAAACATTGCAGATATCGAGCAAATTCACACTGAATAGGTAGAAGAAGAGATGGGATAAGTCATGTGGACGACTCATGTCACTGAAAGCCATTGCACAAGAAAGTTAAAACGAGCAGGGATGACATTAAAAAAGCAGCAGAAAAAACATAAGACAATCACCAATTTCCTGCACCATATGAAATTAATACAGTTGGCTCAGTCTTGCATGCAGCATAAACAATTCCTTGACACAGTAGGGAAGTAATCATTTCAACAAAGATGTTTTTACCAAAACACCTACCTATGGATAATAACTAGAACCAAAGAAAAAATACCCAATGAATTCCATATCCATTTCGTGGATACTAGTGCAATTATCTTTTTGAATAATTTTCAAATTTTAAGTAGGCCTTTCCTAGTTTGAAAGAGATATGTGGCGTCGGTTTAGTGGTCCTGGGGTCCACCCAATATATTGGGCCTTAGCTGACCAGATTTAGAGAGACAACCCATCAGTCATATTAATGGCTAGCTGGACTGGGTCCGACTAAAAAACTTGTAAAAGCGGAAGAGAGGCCCTACCCATTTGATTAGGATTTTATACCCCACACAATACACTAGTAAGAAAATGTTTGACAAGTATTATTTATTAACCATTTTATCATCAAAAGTGACTCGGTAAAAAATCATGATTTATGTTACTTTAATAACATAATAATAAATGAGTGTCACGATTGTTGTAGTTCTAGCTTGTACTTGTTATTTGTGGTGCAGCAGTGGCGAAATCAAACTGTTCATATGGCCATTTACTAGAAGATAATTAGTATGTTCAGTAACCAATTTCAGTATTGTTGTTTTTTTCTTTTTTGTTTGTAAAGATTCTAATAGTAGTATGGCAAATTGTATATGCTGAGGCTAATGCTAATGGCTTCATTTCGTTGGAGGATCTCCCTTTTGCTTTTGTTGTTGTTCGGTCAGCTAAAGGTATCATCTTAATTTCTATCAATTGAAATTTCTAATATTTCACTAAAAATATTAGTGTTTCTTTTTTTGTTTTTTTTTTTGTTTTTTTTTTTTTTTTTTGTGTCTTTTCAATAAGATGTCTAAAATTTAATTCTCTTTTCCCAAAATTGTAACTATTAAATTACAAATAAAAAATTAAAAATTAAAAATTTATATATTAATTTGTGAAGTTTACATTGTAAAATTATAATATCTATTACTGGTACAAGTGTCCTTAGAACAAGAAAAACAATTCTTCCTTGGTACAAAAATAACCGGAAAAAAAAAAAATCCAATGCTTTTTGTTTCTTCTTTCCAGCTCTTGCTAATGTCATGTGCTACACGAATGGCATCCCAATATGCTCCACAGAGGCCTTTCCATGTGAACCCAACTGCATAGAGCCCAGCTTTCCCTTTCCACTCATTAGGAAATGGATTTTTCGGAATCCCATCTTGGGAAAACAAGTCATTTTCCTGTACAATACAAACATTCCAAACAAACAATAATATCAATCCAGTAAGCTTGTTCTATACAAAATATATATTATTCCATGAGAAATGACAATGTTATTTGCATAATTTTTTGTACAGATAGCTATTAAAACAAAATAAAGACACAAATAAGAAAGAATTATTTAAAATAGGTAACAAAAAATTTGTCCAGCACAGGAGTCTTTCCTGCACTGTTTTTGAGTTGTAAAGGACGTATGGATGGCCTTCTCAGACCATACTTTTCAACATTTCCAAGAATCAACCAAGCTAGAATCAGCAGTATCTTATGGACAAGCCAAAGTGGCAGCCAAAATAAGAGTAACTCGATTATTATTTGAACATGGAAAAGCTAAAACTGGTCTTCGAAAGAGCAAGAAACGGCAGTGTCATTGTAGAGGCAAAAAGGAGGCTTTCACTTTCACTTACATACATTTACGTATTCATATATTAACTAAAGAGTATTGAAGGGATAAAAATATACCTCAGTAGCTGATATATATCCGTTTTGGTCCTTGTCAAAGACTTTGAAAGCCTCTTGAAGCTCCTCCTCTGCCTCAGTTTCCTACAAAAGAACACACAAATATCCAACCATAAGCACAGATAATGGTTCAATTATGTTTGCTTGTAAATTTGTTTAATTCTTGCTCGCTTTACTATTATAATATTAAATTCATAGTTTTTTAACCGTTTAAATTTTTAGGATTAATAGTAATTTATCATTTACTACATAAGGATAAGACAAACATGTAGAACAAAATATATTAGAATTGCCAATTTGGGATATTACTTCTTTTTCTTTGGTAGGATACATTGACATGTTTTTTGGTTAATGAGTGTAGTTTGGTATGTTTAAAAAGTAATAACTTTATTTGGTTACCTTCATTTTCTTGGCTATTAAGCTCAAGAACTCTGTAAACTCCATAGTTCCGTTTCCATCAGCTTCAACTTCGCTTATCATGTCCTGAAGCTCCTCCTCAGTTGGATTTTGATCCAATGACCGGATAACAGTTGCCATTTCCTCAACAGTAATGCAACCTACACAATCAAGTATTTGAGCACCATATAAATATGCTATTCCACTCATACATCTTCTTGAAAACATGTCTTAGAGGTCTTTTTTTTATTGCTAAACAGAGAGATAACATGTTTTATAGATGTTGAAGCATAAGTGCATATATAATAAATAAGGTAGAGCCACTAAACATAAGCATATATAAGAGGGAAATGCTCACCATCTCCATCTTTGTCAAACAGACAAAATGAATGGCACATCTTGCTTTTCGAGGCCAGCACCAACTGCTAAACCAGATGGACCAGCCCCAACTGTAATAACCCACCAGGAAACAACAACAACAACCATATTAATGAAAACATTAGAATCTTTGCATTAAAGAAAAGATGAAACAGAGAGGCTGAATTATACCTTGTCCATAACCCAAAAGAAATAATCCCTTGATTTCCTACAAATCATATTCGGACAACAGATCTACATCCCATAATTTCCATTTTCACAGAGGTAGTCTCATGAACCCAGCTTTCAAGCACAAAACTAAAACCACAAAATTGAAAGAGAAGGCTTCCCTTCTCTTCTCCTACGTTTGTTACAAATTTACAGCAAATAATTAAAAAAAAAAAATGAAGATCCAAAACCCAAACCCTCTTCTTCCAGAACAAATTAAAATATACATCAACCGCAAAAGGTTCAACTTTCAACCGGAAATCGCTTGCATCCAAACATATACCATTAGAAATTAAAACAGAATCTATAAAATCATCGAAAATAAAGAGACAGAAAATCAAAATTAAGAATAAACACATACCGAAAAAATAAAAACTCATCTAACAGTAACATCTATATGAATCAGAACCCAGATTAGGCCAATCTGACCCACAAATTTCGTCTGGATGTTACCAAAAGAAAAAAATAATGTCAGCTAACAAATTAGCTTGATCTTCATACCTGAGAATTCTTTCGGATTGTGGGGAAGAAGGAATGGGGCAGATGGGTGTAGGCTGTAAGTTGTGTGATCCCTGTTCTGAAGGAAGAGCACACGCCGGCGTCGGACTGGGCTTTTCTTCCTCGTGAATTTCTCACCGGCGCTCTTCGCCGGCGTCAGACCGATGTGGGCGTGGTACTCTGGTGGGCGTGGAACTCTCTTCGCACAGGCGCTAGGCAAGGGTTCGGGTGAGGAGTGAATGGAGAAAGACAGGAAAAAATAGATAACTTTGGTATTTATATGCTACAGTACATTCACCTTCGCTACAGTACCGCGTTTTGTTACTTTAATCCGCGTTTTTCTAATTATTTGCTACAGTGTTTTGAGCAACAAGTTTTCAGTTTCAGCAACAATAAATGCTATCCAAACGGACCCTTAGAGTCTTTTGGCTCAATATTGTAAAAATTAGAGTTTATTGGATTTATGTGTACTATGCAAAGTTTTTTAGGTAAACGAGGAGAGATGCAAATTTCGGTATTAGTGTTGCTAAAATACAAGTAAAAGAAGAGAGAAAAACTAACAAATTTGACATAATTTTGGTATTTCGGTATAGATATTGCCGAAATTCAAGGAAAATTTGGAGGGAGAAACTGACATCAATTTCGTCAATTGGATTGCCGAAATTCAATTGTCATTTTGCTCATGTTAGATTCCTTTTTTTATTTTTTATTTTTTTTTTTTTTTTTTTGTTAGTTTTTCGTTTGGTTAGTTTCTTAATAGTTTATTTTTGTTTAAAAAATAAAGATAAGCAACCCAGGGTGATTGAACCCCTTGCAGACTACTGCACAACATGTTTAATCTATATGGAAACTAAATTAACTTATTCTAAAATTGATAGATATTTCAAGTTTTCAAAAACACAAAAAAAAACACACATTTTTTTTTTTATATACTTTCCAAAAATTGATGGTTATGATAACAGGAATGGTAAATTGAAATTATAGTTCATCCACGATGATGTCAAAATTAATTAATATTAACTAAATAAAAATAACAATTTTGTAAAAACTAGTAACTTAATTAAAAAGAATAAAGTTTAGTTACAAAATGAGTTGTAGCTTAAGGTTATAATCTTATTCAATAAATTTTTATTAGAGGTGAATTTTGATAAATTCATCAATGGATTACATCTTCTTCCTACATTCTTTATGCTTGCAAAATTTTAAAAAAATTAAAGCAATAGCTATATCATATATAAATTATTTAAATTGCAAATTTTTGTAGTTTAAAATTATGTATAAAATATAAGTTTATAGATTATATAGTAAATAATATTCGACTGACACAAAATTTTACATGTGTATTAAAAGTATAAAGGACATACGATTCAATGGTTAGATTATCAAAATATGTAGTAATATTTATTTTATTGATTAAAGTCATAACTAATTTTGTAACTAAACTTTGTCTAATTAAAAAATTATTGAAAAAAATATGAATATTTTACAAACATATTACTTGAATTAAAAAAGAAGATGTTATTGTTAATATTTTTCAATTTAAGATAAATTTGGTTATTTATTTTATATTATTTTAATAGTATATCATAATAATTTTTTTAGTAATCAAATTTGGCAGTACAAGTCATACTTGCATGATGTGTCTTGAGTTGTATAGCATAATTTTTCCAAGACTTTTTTTTCCCTTTTGAAAATTCATATGGCTCGTTATAAATATATTAAATTAATACATATTAAAAAATATGTTTTTTTTTTAATTCTTGAAATAAAATATTATTTTCCAAAAATTGTGAAGAGAGAGTTTTTAAAAAAGACAGAAAAGAAAAAAAAAACGAACGTCCATATATATTCCCTCCTATTTAACTATTTAACCCACGTCTTTGTCTTCAGCAGCCAAACACAAAAGTTCCATTCTTTTGTTTTGTTTATTATGTCTATAAGATAAGATTC
Source organism: Quercus variabilis (assembly GCA_030445155.1). Taxonomy (NCBI): domain Eukaryota; kingdom Viridiplantae; phylum Streptophyta; class Magnoliopsida; order Fagales; family Fagaceae; genus Quercus; species Quercus variabilis. Next base: position 72,764,442 of record CP129449.1, read on the forward strand.
CTCCACCCAAACCACACAATTGCTTTATTCAGCCAAAAAAAAAACCCCACACTTTTGCTTCTCTATAAAATTAGAACCAATCACATTCTCATACACTTCCTTCCCCATCTTGTTTGGTAGGGTAAGCTGTACTAATACTTACCAAATACCACCTGCCTGTAGTATTGTGCAAATTGGTACAAGCCCATTGTGCATTAGCTTCTTTGACCCGGATTTTTGATGATGGGGAAGATAGTGTGGGTGTTATTGGTGGTGTTGTTGTTGGTTCAAGCAGTGCTTGCAATAGATGGTGTTAGTGTGGACAGGTTGAACATATGGCCAATGCCACATTCTGTGAGCCATGGTCGTGAGCTAGATGGATTTAGTTGTATCATTCACTAGGAATGGGACGCTCCCTAAGGATAGAACCAAGGCTAAGAAGATTTGAAGGAAAGCACCATGTTACTGGCTTTCTGAGGAACAAAAATTGTACAAACGCTCTTTCTCAAGCCCTTACCTATTGTGCGTACATCCCAAGGCAGTAGGAGCTCTGTTGGAAGAGCTTCATGAAGGAGTCTGTGGTAGTCATACTACGAGAAGGTCTTTATCGCACATGGCTCTAACTCAAGGGTATTGGTGGCCCAGTATGCCTAAGTTTGCTAAAGAGTTTGTTAAGAGGTGTGACCAATGCCAGAGATATGCTCCGAACATCTATTTGCCAGGGGGCCTTCAACCCTCTTTCTTGCTCGTAGCCCTATGCACAATGGGGGCTAGACATTGTGTGACCATTCCCAAAGGCCATTGGAAACTAAAGATGGCTCATTGTCAGGACTAATTTCTTCACAAAGTGGGTTGAAGCAGAACCCTTCTCTAACATCCAAGACTAAGACATGAAGAGATTCGTTTGGTAGAACAATGTCACAAGATTTGGTGTGCCACACATTCTCATCTCGGACAATGGACTCCAATTCGATAATAAAGCCTTCCGAAAATACTATTGCGACTTGGGGATAAAGAACATGTACTCCACACCAGCATACCCGAAAAGCAACGGACAAGTTGAGGCTACTAATAAGGTTGTAGTGGATGGATTAAAGAAGAGGTTGGATGAGGCTAAGGATAAATGGGTGGACAAGCTACCTCACATTCTATGGGTATATTGCATTATGAGGAGGTCGACGAGTGAAACTCCCTTCTTTATGTCGTACGGTTCTGAGGCAATTATCAGTCTGGAGACGGGGTTCCCGACGATGAGGACCAACTAGTTTAACAGTAGCAAGAACAAGAAACTCATCTCTACAAGTTTGGACCTGATTGAAGAAAGAAGGGAGGTTGCCACTATCAAGTTGGCTTATTACCAGCAAAGACTCAGTTAGGGGTATGATAAAGGCATTAGGACGAGAGCCTTTGTGCCTGGAGATTTGGTCCTAAGAAAGGTTGTGGGAAACATGAAGAACCCTACATGGTGGAAGCTAGGTCCCAACTGGGAAAGGCCTTATCGGGTCACATCAGTGGCTAGGACAAGGGCTTATCACCTGGAGGACTTAGATGAAAACTCACTCCTTCAACCATGGAATGTAAATAACTTGCGTAGATACTATTATTAATAAAAGGGGCTAATGTTATTCATATTTTTGACTTAATTAAAGTTCTTGTCTTTTTTATGCTTTCCTACTACTATGTTTGTTATGATAGGTAATTAAACCTGAGGTCACAAGGGCCAGCCTCTCTATTAATTTTTAAAAAGGGTTAAATAAAACCTCAGCAATGTTCAATTCCTTAGGTCACCTGCATTGGATAAATTAACTCTTACAAAAGAAAATTAAATAGAACCTCGACAAGGTTCAACTCCTTGGGTCACCTGCCTTGGGTAAATGAATTTTTTTTAAAATGGTTGAACAGAACCTTGGCAAGGTTCTATTCTTTGGGTCACTTGCCTTGGGTAAGTTAACTCTTACAAAAGAAAATTAAACAAAACCTTAGTGAGGTTCGACTCCTTAGGTCACCTGTCTTGGGTAAATTAACTCCTACAAAAAGTTTTGAGTAGGACCTCAACTAGGTTCGACTCTTCGGGTTACTTGCCTTAGGAAAGTTAATTTTTAAGAAGTTCTAGGTTGATTTGAGTTCTTTGGATCGATGACCACAGTTAATTGTACTTTCATCATAACAACAAAGGAAAAAAATAAAGTAAAAAAAAAATAAAATAAAGGGCAACAACAGAACAATTGTCATGAGGAAAGGAAAAATACTTGTCATTAATTAGAGAATAAGGAATCACAAGTCAAAGCCCTATTACAAAAAAAGAGGAGTCAATTATCAAGCCCTAAGCCCTTTTTTACAAAAGTTCCCTAACCCTTATTTCTTGGCCTCACCCTCCTACCCACCTTCAATTGGAGTAGATGAACTGGGCCCTTGAGTCCTTAGGGCAGGAGGGAAGATGTTCCTTTCCAAGTTCCTCAACTTTGAGGAAGGGCTCACCGTGGCTACATTAATGTTCCATGTAGTCATCCATTACATGCATGATGCTGGTTTTTCTCCTCTTATATACACACACACACACACATATGGTAAGCATTAAAGAATTTCAGTAATGGATCTCTTGCTTGCACATGCGATAAGGAATAGACTGGGATGGGATTCATGGTAATTATTCGCATTGCCACCACTAGATCAAAATCAAACAGCTAAGATTTAGATCTAGCAAACTGTTATCAACGGTCTGGATTATTAGGCTAGTGGACCCAAATGCAATAAGTCAGACTTTGACACACCCTGATTAAGGGTCGTCAATGGGCCGGGTCGGGCCGGCTAGACCCATTTTTTCTTGGCCCATGGGTACAATGGGTTGTGCATAATGGGTTATTAACTAGTTAACGGGCCGGGTCGGGCTAGGCCGAAAGAGAAAACCTCAGCCCATAACCCTGCCTATGAGCAATGCCCATTTGGTCTTTAGTGAGGTGGGCTATCGGGTTGGGCCTAATGGGCTACCCTGTGAGCTTGTGTTAGCATATTATTTTATTATTTTTATAAGGAAAGAATCAATTTTTATAAGGGAATAATCAATCTATTTTTTTAAAGGAAAGAATTAAAGAATTTAATACTTAATTACAATTTTTTTTACAATCAAATTTATTTAATTTTTTGTTTTGTTGATGGAAATCTATTTAATTTTTTTTATTAAGGCTTTAAATAGTTTTTTATTTTCATCTTTAATAAAAAAAAATTTCAAATGGTTAATTCAAATTTGCTAGACTACTAGAAAAATTTATATTTAGTAAACTAAATTTAGCACAATTACTTTGAGTATCTTAGTGGTTGAGGGAGTTCTCTTAAGAAATTCCTTTATAATATCTGGGGATCAATTCTCCATACACTTCCTATATATTTTTGTTATGAATTATGAGTTATTGGGCTGGGCCAATGGTTAGGCCAATGGGCTAGGCAATGGGTTGGGCTACTAGGCTAGCCCACCGAGTACCCATGGGCATAAAAACTAGCCCACAGCCTAACCCACGGGGCTAGTGGGCTATCCATGGGTCTCAATAACAACGGGCCGGGCCATCCATTAGTCTGGTGAGCCATTGAATTTTTGGGTTAGACTGTGGGTCGTGGGCTATTTGATGACCCTTAACCCAGATAAGTTCATTTTTGTTTTTTAGGAAAACATTTGAATGGATCCATAAAATCATATGTATTTGGTCAATATATGTAACATGAAATTTGAACCAACTTTTGGAAAAAAAATAAAAATAAATAACCAACGAGCAATAATGCTGTGTGATACTAATACATGACTAAAACTTTTGAAAATAATCACATCTATGGTTTTTATTTTATATAAATGTGCTCACTAAAGAATAAAAAATAACTTACTCCACCCTTCTTTAAAAGTTATCATGGCTTTTGAGTAGAGTTGTGGTATGCCTTTGTGTTAGAACCATTTTTCCTCTCCCTTGTGTGTGTATTTGTTTTTCAAAATAAAAATAAAAAAGAACAAAAAATAATAATAAACGTGATACATGTAATGTAACTTTATAAAATAAAATCACACCTATGGTCTATGTATGCACCTTGATACATGAAAGCTCGGAAATGTGTTGAAAACACAAGAGCAATTTAGACCCCCCAATAAAAGTTATGGCTCGATAGATTTTACACTAACTTGATACAAAGTGCGGAATAGTGTAAATGCGAGCAGATAAACAAATAAGCTACTCTAATCCATAAACTAAGTAACACAGTAGTATAATGGAATATAAAAGAGTAGGGAAGAAAGATGCAAACACAAAAAATACCAAGACGTGTTTTCGACGAGGAAACCGAAGAAGTCGGCGAAAAACCTTTCCGCCGCCCTCCAAGTGGAAATCGATCCACTAGACAATCAGTTGGGATACATGGGTTAGCAAGAGACCCTCCAAGTCTAATCTACCCGATGCACTTAAGCCCTCCAAACTCCTACTCTAACAAGGCGTCTCGGAACCGTGTCTTATCTAGCTCTCTGGATCCCGCAACAAGCTCCATGTTGCATTTGCCATTCCAGGCTTCTTCCAATGCTTCCCAGTAGCACCAAAACGTCACTCAACACACTCAAAGGATGAGGTAAGTGTTTGGGCTATCAACCTTTCAATGGTATGGAAATAGAGAGGGAAGAGTTGAGGAAATACCACAAGCAAGTGTATAGAGAAAGGTGGGGATGACAATCTCTAATTCCCAATGTGTTTGGCTAGGGTTTTCTCTCTGAAGCCTCCCTCGACATTTGTGGGTAATGAGGGTATATATAAGATAGGTGCAAAAAGTGTGAGTCAATCAGTACAGGCTGGTAGAACAGATTGTCTTGCGGGTGTCTCGCGGGAAGGCCTTACCCACGAGATACTCGCGAGACATAGCTGTCTCCACCTGGCCTGACTTTTCGCATTCCAGCATGTGCATGGCACATGTTTCACTTTGCGGGAAGCTAAGTCACGACATACCCGCGAAAATCCTTCAGCTTCCAAATGTTTGAGTCTTCACACTCTCTCTCTATCACACAACCCTTACAACAAATCCCACAATAAATACAGGGTATAAATGATTGAAATTAATTACAATCAAATTTGGCACGAAATAAAAGCCAACAAAATACATAGTTGTAAATAACAACTTTACAATCTCCCTCTTTGGCTATTCTGTGACAAAACCCTAAAACAGACTCTAGACTTAAACGTGAGTTTGGGAATAAAGGCAAAACTCACTCACACCTAATTCTAGATTCTGATAAGCTCCTGAAACATATGAACAAGTATCTCCTGAAACACAACAACACAATAACATCATTGTATGAAAAAAAAAAACTTGAAAAACATATGGAGCAATAATAGCATGATCAAGCAAAAAGAAATAGAACACAAGATCATGGAAAGGTCAAACAGGCAATCACTATACAAAAGCGATCACTATGCTTATTCTCACAAGGAATGAACATCCAGATATGCAAGATGACAAGCTCATTTGAAGAGTACCATTTGCAAATCCAACACTCAATCAATGCGAAATACACGAAGTATTTGTATCTAGGAACAATCATACTAGGGCACAAGAGTGTTGTATCAAAGTAAAATGTATGACATTAAACTTCAAGTACACAAGCATAAAGGCTGCATACGCAAGGAACTGCATATGCATGGCACAAACCATAAAAGCCTACAAACATGCCATAAAACAAACCCTAAAAGCTTACAAAAGTAACATGGGCACAAACTAGACATGCTACAAAGCATAGACAAAATCATAAAAGAACTACTGAAATTATATTGAAATAAAAACAGAGTATCAAAGCTTTAAACCGAAAGCCGTAAACCAGTTATAAAGACTAAAAGAAACTGAATAAAACCGTCTGAAAAACCAATAACCAATGTTACTAAGTTTCTAAACTATGCTCCCCCTAATACTGTGCAAGCTCTTCTCCAGCTCCCCCTCAAAATTTTCTCCCCCTTTTTGACCGAAATGGCCAAAGGGTTAGAATTGCTCTGACTCTGAATCCAAGCCTTGCTCCATAGATAAGTCTTGTATTTGTGAAGAGAGTGCGGTGATCTGTCCTTGAAGATATGCAAACTGGTCCGCGGTGTGCTGTGCATGAGAATCCAGCATTGTAGACATTTGATCGATTTTAGCCAGCAATAAATCCAGTTTGCTCAAGCCTTGTGGTAGAGCAGAAGATGATGGCTGTGCAGATGGCTCTAGAGTCAAGGTGAACCTATCAAGTTCTATCATTGAACACTTCAGGGATGAAAGTGTCCTCAAGAGTTTCTAGTTGAACTACTCTCTCCATGATGATCGTCCTGTCCTTATAGCAGTCATTGTACTTCATATCTGCTTCCGTGGACTTGAAGTGATCAAAATCAGTGCGTGCACGCTTTGAAGATGGTTTCTTCTTAGCTGCATGCTTGGTGGGAGACATCTGCACAATTTCACAAAGTAGGAAGGGAACAAATGCACAAATACCAAAACTGAGCACACAAACAAAAACTTGATTAGATTCAAGTTAATCCCAAAGCATATGAAAGCTAACCTAAAGTAGATCATAACCAACTCAAGGAACAAGCAACAACATATAAAGCAAGGAAAAAATAGGCACAGTGCATGAAAGAAGTAATTGTGCATGTGTGTGCATCTGCGTGCATATGCTGGTGCATGTGTGTGCAACGTGAGATGCATAGGGGTGTGCCTAGAGGGTGCCTAGGTGTGTGCCTAGTGAGTGCATCATGAGCAAAGTGTAGGAAACCCATGAACATAGACCAAATCAAGTAAAGTAAGGTTAAACATATGGAAATTAAAAAAAGGAACATATATGAAATAAAATAGGCACAAAAATGTCACTCGGACATTTTAGCAAACACCTCATGTGCATAAACACATTCTAAGTATAAGCAATGCATGATCATGGCAAAAACTAGCCTAAATACATGTGAAAATGCCACAAGGGGCCAACATAGATACACAAACATCAAATGGGACACAGCCCAATTAAAAGATTTGACAAAAATACACCCAATTTTGAAAACCAACCCAAAATTTTGAAAATCCCCAAATATCAAAACCCTAACAAAAAATCTGCATAATCTAAGCAAAAACTTAAAAAGAATTGTTTATGAAACATACCTTGTAGAGGAAAATGCAGAAAAGATGCTTGGATTGAAGGGGATTGAATGGAATAGTGATTTGGGTTGAAAAGAGTTCGAAGGAGTTTGAGCGAGGGAAAATGTTTCGATTTGAAAAACTGTCACGTCAGCAATATAAAACTGAAAACACTGTTTTTCGCGGGTTAGAGAGTAGTGACATAGTCGTGAGACAACCGCAAAAATGGCCATTGAAACATAAAAGCTTTCGCGAGAAGCTTTAAGTCACGAAAGAGTCGCGAGACAATCGTGAGAGTTTCTGTCTGAATTTTGAAAAAATCCAATTTTTGGCCAAACAGCATTTCGCGAGAAGCTGTTGGTCGCGAGACAGTCGCGATATAGTCACGAAAGTTTCTATGTGACAAGATGAACACATATTTCCCTCAAACCCTTTTCACGGGAAGCTCTAAGTTGCGAGCTTCTCGCGAAACAGCCCCTGAACTAGTTTTTGAAGTAAAACACAAAAATGCATTTTGAACAAAAACAAAAAAAGAAAGTATAAAATCACTTCCAAAAACAAATAAAACACTCAAAAATCTTTTTGGATTTGATCAACTAGTTCTTGAGCATACACGTCACATTTGAACATGTACAATCACACAAATGAGATAGGCATTGATTGAATCAAAGTCTTGTGTGTTGTGTGCGAGAATCAAATGAGGAATAGACTATAGACCAGAGCGAAGTTTCAATGATCAATTCAATCGAGTCATACACAATTGATACGAAATCAAGTGGACAATCTCCATTATAGAAATGAGTATATATGACCTCCCACACATTGAATACTAAACTTAGAAGCTTTTCATTTGGCTTCTACAAAAGGCATAACAATAGGTCCAATTAATTTTGATTGGACAAGAGCATCTCATTTGGAGATTGGTGCTTGAAATTTATGATATTTCAACATTGATGATTAGCCTTTGGCCTTTTGAGCATCATATAAAACACATTAAAAAGAGTCGCTTTCCCTTTTTTTTAGTTGAATACTAGTGTGTGCGACAGGCTTTTGCAGCTCAATATCTCTTTTCATTTGGAGATTTACACTTGGTGAGCTCTTTTTGCAAAACCTAAAAATAAAGTGGGAAGAGATATAAACACAAGTCTATGCAAGTATCAAGACCAATAAGGCTATTGACCAATTATTCATGACAAGCTTGAAAATCTGTTTACAACAGTCACACATAGTGTTCAAGATTTCTTCCACAAAGAACTAAGTGCATATAAGACAAGCCACGATCGTAAATGCACTACGCCATAAGTACGAAGGCACTAGGCCAAACTCACATGTGACACACACAAAACAAGTAATCAAACTTTTGAGATTTTTCAATTTTTATGAGTTTTTGAATTTTTGAACACACCAAAAACAGAACAAGACAAGTAAGATCAACAAAAACAGCTGGTACAAACCAATCAGATAAAAGAACAACAGCAAAAAGAGAGCAATGCATGAAATGATGCAACAACAAAAGTCCTAAACATTGAAAGAATTTATGCATGGACATGTTATAATACTTATGCATGAGTACCCCTCTTCACCCACACATCACGTGCGTTTGGGGTGATATCCTTGACGGATTGGGTACGAGAGTTTGGACTTTCAAACCTTCTGGTGAAACTCTCCAAGCAAGTGGTGAAGACACTGATCATTTTTATCACATCCGTCATACTGGGATCACGATTTTGACTTCTTGGTTGCTCACGACCCCAAGTTCTCATGTCATTTCTCCTTCCTCGTGATCGAGGTGCGCTTGCATTGTTGTCTGATCTCAGCTTTTGACAATTGGGTCTGGTATGTCCTTGTAATCCGCAATAATGACACACATAATCTGTTCTGGGACTCCGTTGTAATCTTAGGAGAGATCTTCCTCTAGCTTCATGTCTAGCCATAGACTGATTTCGGGGCTTATTCACCATTCGTTGCTTAGCCACATTCTTCTTTTTTACATCCTCATCTTTATCAAGAATAGGCTCTTCAACAACCGTCTTGTTTGCCTTCACAAACTTTACTCCTTTGGTGACTTTGGCTGATGAGCAGCTTCCTCCAATGTATCCCAACCCGGACTTGTCTGAAGAAGGTTTTTGAGATGATATAACATCTTCTAACTTCTGAGAGTAGACTCTCTCTATCTTAGCATGAGCTTGCACAACCTCTTGCTGAAGAAATCTCACCTTCGTATATGCTTTAGACAGCTCACCATTTAGTGTCTCAATCTCACACTTAGCCTCTTTATATTTGATCAAGAGACTTCTGTAATCTTCCTCAGCTTTCTTCATTTTCCTTACAGCTGCCTTGGCTACTCTAGAATACTCTCCCGACTTCTCAAGTAGTAAGGTGTAATTTTCTTGAAGATTAGTTGTATTCTCTTCCTCTTCAGCATTTGATTCTTCTACAATCCCAATAGACTCTGAATCAGAATGCTCAACAAGCTCCTTCACAAGTGCACCAAAATCATCCGATGACTCCACATGAGCAATGGTCATGAAGGTAGAGTAGTTTCCCTCTCCGTCACAACTCTCTTCCGAGTCAGAATTAGAAGTTTCTGAATCACTGAGCGTCATGGCATAAACCTTGCCTTTTCCCCTCAGAAAATTTGGACACTCCTTTTTTAGATGTCCATGGCCATTGCACTCATAGCAAACAATGTCTGAAGAAGGTTGAGAATCCTTCCCTTCTTTCCTCGTAAACTCTTTCCTATCACTTCTTGAAGATGAAAATTTCCCTATGTTGAATGGTTTTCCACTGTTCTTCATCTTTAGGAATTTTCGGAAGTTTTTTGCAAGATATACTACTTCCTTCTCCACTCCATCTTTTTCGGAAGGAACATCCATTCTTTCGGTGATGGTTTTAAGAGCAAGCAATTTACTCGTCTTATGAGAAGGTAGTCCAAGATCATACGTTTGAAGGGATCCAATAAGCTCTTGGATCTTAATTTCATCTAAATCCTTGCTTTCCTCTATGACTATGACTTTTGCTCGAAAACTCTTCGATAAGGACCTCAAAATTTTTCTCACCACCTTAGTATTTTCAATCTTCTCCCCAAGATTGAGTTTAGCAATTACAATTTCATTGAGCTTCCCATAGAATGAATCAAATGGTTCATCATCCCCCATCTTGAGCTCTTCAAATTTTGTGGTAAGCATCTGAAACTTTGTGTCCTTAACTTTCTTCGTACCTTCATATGTCATCTCCAAAATCCCCCAAGCTTCCTTGGCTACCGTCATATGAGAGATCTTGTGGAATTCATCAGGAGATACACCACAAAAAATAGCATTTAACGCTTTATTATTAGCATTGGTTGCTGCGAGAGCTGCCTTATCCGAAGTGGACTTAGGATCTGTCGGCTTGGTCCAACCAATCTTAACCACATCCCAAACCGTATCATCTATAGAGCATAAAAATGCTCTTACTTTGACTTTCCAGAAAGCATAATTGTTCCCATCAAAAAATGGTGGAACATTGAGCGATTGAAACCGGTCCATCTCAAATAGGGTCAACGATCACGCTCAGGTATTTAAACCACAGCGAGTGTACCCGCTCTGATACCAATTGAAAGCTTAGAAATGTGTTGAAAACACAAGAGCAATTTAGATCCCCCAATAAAAGTTACGACTCGATAGATTTTACATTAACTTGATACAAAGTGCGAAATAGTGTAAATGTGAGCGGATGAACAAATAAACTACTCTAATCCATAAACTAAGCAACATAGCAGTATAATGGAATATAAAAGAGTAGGGAAGAAAGATGCAAACACAGAAAACACCAAGACGTGTTTTTGAAGAGGAAACCGAAGAAATCGGCGAAAAACCTCTTCGCCACCCTCCAAGCGGAAATCGATCCACTAGACAATCAGTTGGGATACATGGGTTAGCAAGAGACCCTCCAAGTCTAATCTACCTGATGCACCTAAGCCCTCCAAGCTCCTACTCCAACAAGGCTTTTCGGGATCGTGTCTTGTCTAGCTCTCCGGATCCCGCAACAAGCTCCATGTTGCATCTGCCATTCCAGGCTTCTTCCAATGCTTCCCAGCAGTACCAAAACGTCACTCAACACACTCAAAGAGTGAGGTAAGTGTTTGGGCTATCAACCTCTCAATGGTATGGAAATGGAGAGGGAAGAGTTGAGGAAATACCATAAGCAAGTGTATAGAGAAAGGTGGGGATGACAATCTCTAATTCCCAATGTGTTTGGCTAGGGTTTTCTCTCTGAAACCTTCCTCAACATTTATGGGTAATGAGGGTATATATAGGATAGGTGCAAAAAGTGTGAGTCAGTCAGTATAGGTTGGCAGAACAATAGTCAGTCAGACATAGCTGTCTCCACCTGGCCCGACTCTTCGCATTCTAGCATGTGCATGACACATGTTTCACTTCGTGGGAAGCTAAGTCACGACATACCCGCGAGAATCCTTCAGCCTCCAAATGTTTGAGTCTTCACACACTTTCTCTATCACATAATCCTTACAACAAATCCCACAATAAATACAGGGTATAAACGACTGAAATTAATTACAATCAAATTTGGCACGGAATAAAAGCCAACAAAATACATAGTTGTAAATAACAACTTTACAATACATAATTAAAGTTAACAAAATATTCTACAAAAGGAAATCATCTATACATGGACAATATATGCTCTTTTTTTTTTTTCTTTTTTTTAAGAAAGAAAAATTGAAATATTATTAAGAAACAGAAGCAAAATCGGCAAGATAATATGAAGAAACTTGTGAAGTTACATTTTGATAGAGTGCATAATCATTTTTATTCTTAACCAAAAAAAAAAAAAAAAAAAGACTTGACTCATAGTTTCAACTTTCAACTTTCATGAGAAAGAGAGAGTTTTTAAAAAAGAAAAAAAAGAAAAAAAAAACGAACGTCCATATATATTCCCTCCTATTTAACTATTTAACCCACGTCTTTGTCTTCAGCAGCCAAACACAAAAGTTCCATTCTTTTGTTTTGTTTATTATGTCTATAAGATAAGATTCCTCCACCCAAACCACTTTAGGGATTTTTAAGAAAATAACCATCAATCCCAAACAATATTATTAGTTAGGCAAACTTTCAAACTAATTTCATTTATAACAATTCGAGTGAATTAGAGTCGATTTCACTGTGCTTGTTCCTAGAATCGCGAGTAGCTGAAGCATAAATCGACCCCAGAGGAGACGATTTCTATACATAGAAATCGTCTCCGGAGGAATCGATTTCTATACACAGAAATCGTCTCCTCTGGAGTCGATTTCTTTGTACACAGAAATCCCCAACACTCAAGCTGGGAACGAACGAACCTGCAACACCGACGAATGAAGAACGAACCTGCGAACGAAGAACGAAGAACGAAGAAGAACGAAGTCTGAACGAAGAACGAAGAAGAAGAACGAACCTGCGAACGAACCCAGGCGAATGAAGAACGAAGAACGATTCCCAGGCGTCGATTCTGACCGACGAACCCAGCAACACCGACGAACCCAGGCGCGGAGGAAAGGAAGAACACGAAAAAGCTTGAGTGTTCTACACAAAGAAATCGAAGAAATCGACTTCAGTGAAGTCGTTTTCTACACAAAGAAACTTTGTATAGAAAACGACTCCAACGAAGTCGGTTTCTGTGTAAAAAAAATCGCAAAAAATAGGCTGTATGAACAGTAAAATCGACTCCTCTGAAGTCGAATTGTTAGAAATGAAATATGTTTCAAACGTTGGCTAACTAATAATATTGTTTGGGTTTTGTAGTTATTTTTTTAAAAATCCCCTTTATTCAGCCAAAAAAAAAAAAAAAAACCCCACACTTTTGCTTCTCTATAAAATTAGAACCAATCACATTCTCATACACTTCCTTCCCCATCTTGTTTGGTAGGGTAAGCTGTACTAATACTTACCAAATACCACCTGCCTGTAGTATTGTGCAAATTGGTACAACCCCATTGTGCATTAGCTTCTTTGACCCGGATTTTTGATGATGGGGAAGATAGTGTGGGTGTTATTGGTGGTGTTGTTGTTGTTGGTTCAAGCAGTGCTTGCAATAGATGGTGTTAGTGTGGACAGGTTGAACATATGGCCAATGCCACATTCTGTGAGCCATGGTCGTGAAAGTCTGTTCTTGAGTAAGGATTTTGAGCTCAACACTGAGGGGACCAAGTACAATGATGGTTCTGGGATTTTGAAAGATGGGTTTTCAAGGTTGCTGGATATGTTACGGGTGGCTCATGTTGCAGATGGTAATTTTTCTAAGATTGATACTTCGCTTCTGCTTCAGGGTCTCCATGTGGTTGTTTTGTCAGCAGATGACCCGGTACTGTTTCTTTTCATGAGTTGGTTGATGTTTCTATGTGGGTTTTGCTTATTTGCATTTTTTCTTTTTTCTAATTCCTCATGAATTGGCATTTGGCACTGGATAATGTTTTCTGATTACATTTTTTTTTTCCTTTGTCTATTTCCAACGAGTTATGCATGTGGGCATGAACATGATTAATGATTTTGAAGATAGAATTTATTATTTTTCATATATTTATAAAAGATTGGCTAGTTTCTAATGAGGATTTGTGTAAAATGGTTTTCTTTTGGGTCTTATAAGTGTAAGGAACAAGTATATTCATTTGCATGTTGCTTGGTGTAAACTTTTGGAGAAGAAGAAGTAATATGAACAATTGGATAATGTGTTAAATCCTCCCTTTATTTTCTCAAACAAGGGAAATAAGGGACTTGCTTGGGTGTTTTTTTTTTTTTTTTTTCCTTACCGTATTATGTACTAGTTTTGGAGATAAATATAGGGTGTGTTTGGATTGAGCTTATTGTTGCTGAAACTGAAAACTGAAAACTGAAAACTGAAAACACTGTAGCAAAATAATTTTTAAATGTGTAAATAGTACCGTGGGACCCATTTTTAATATTTTTTTATTGTGTGAACAGTGACAAACAGTACGTGAACAGTGTTTTTTGTCTGTGAACAGTAAAATCATGTGATTTTACTGTTCACTTTCCGGAAAAAAAAAAAAAAAAAAAAAAAAAAAAAAAGAAAGAAATAGGAAAACGTAGACGTGAGACGCAGCCGCTGACCCCAAACACACACATAGTAGCTTCTATAATCTGAGTTCATCTCTCTTTCCATACCTTCATATATATAGTCTCTTGGCTTATCTGCCTCAACTGTGCAAAATGCTCCAAGAATATTTTATTGGGGAAATTTCCAATTTCATATTTGCTTTTTATTTTTTTATATTTAAAATAAATGAATGCAAACATCAATCACTGAAAGCTCTTCTTTGCTGTGCAGTTACAATATGGTATTGATGAGTCATACAAGTTGTCAGTTCCTGCATCTGGGAAGCCTGGTTATGCTTTTCTTGAAGTGGGTGAAAATAATCCCTTTTCTGCTTCTTAGCGCCATATGAAGTTTCATTTTGATATACTTTAGTGTTGGTGATTATAAGTCTGCATTACCACCTGCTTAAATTTACAATTATGCAGTTTTCTTGTGCTATGTTTTGGGACATTATCACTTAATATAGATTGAATTTTGTTTTACACGTTGAAAATTTACATATAAATAAGGTTCTTCAGATTTTCCTTGACATATTGAGAATTATCTTGACCTTTGTCTTGAGGATATTTACAAGGGTATCTTTCAGTAAATCTGTCATTCTTTGAAAATATTGCTGTGACATTTAATATCTCATTACATACATGGCGATTGATTTCAACATAGAAAAAAGGCTAAAGTATTCGTTTTACCAAATTAACTTTTGCTCCATTGAGCTAATAGCCTATTAGGAAATATTGACACATTTTTATGAAGACTATTATAACTATAAAATTTATCTTAAACAAATTCTGAGGTGGTTGGACCATAAATCATGTAAAATTAACAAGTGTAAGTTATTTCTAAAAGCTTCAATCATATTGCATATATTGGCCACAGCTTTGTATTTTTAGGCAGCTTGAATCCTAATTTTTTAGTGCTAAAACTAAGCTAATTATTTCTATACAATACACTACTCATGGAATTTTGTTCAGCATTGAATATACTTGATAAAGTCAATCTCCACAAATTTGTTAATTCTTGTCTTGTCTTATATATCTCTAAATTATCCATGGAATAAATATGATCGCGGGGGGGGGGGGGGGGGGTGGGCAATTTAGTTGGAGACTAGCATAGGTTGTGTTGTAGCTTTTGATTTGTTTATGGTTTTGTGATCAATTGTATTCTAAAATGATGCAGGCACATACAGTTTATGGGGCTTTGCATGGATTTCAGGTCATGTGCTGCTTTTTATGACACTAAAATATGTTTCTTTTTACCTATCAAAAAAAAAAAAAGGTTTCTTTTTTCTTAGTTAATTGAACACGTGTAAAAATCCTTAATGTTTCTTTTGAAATTAAATATTACAGACATTCAGCCAATTATGCATTTTTAACTTTACAACTAGGGTAATTGAGGTTCCTATGGTCCCATGGACTGTTATTGATCAGCCAAGATTTTCTTTTCGAGGGCTCTTAATAGGTGAGATGCCTTTCATTTACTCCTGGACAATATTTTTTTTTTTATTGTTGATATGTTCTATCCTCTATCTTTGAGGATATGATATTCATAGTTAACAATTTTTAATTCCTATTTTTCTATTTTCTCCTTTTAATTATAATGTGCATATTTAACATTATTTGATTTCTGGAAATTGTAAAGATTAGATAACCTTTAGTTCAACTTCTTCATATCAATGATTATACAGTATGGCCACTAAGTTTGATGCTCAACTTGTACAAAACCTCATACAAAAGAACTACTGAGATTGTTCTGCTCTGCCTATCGAAATACTAGCCCTTTGTCTTTCATAGTATGAGAAATTATAACTTGTACATCCATTCCATCATGGTCTGACCATGTACCTAGAATGGTATGATACATGATTGATGGATATGGACCAGTCAAGGACCATATATGAGTTTAGTCGTATCTTTAGTCTACTATATCCAGTAGACCTATTTCATAAATCACTAGTTTATGCTACTAATTTCACAAGAAATTATCAAATAATTATTTGTTTACGATAGAGGCTTTATAAATTACTATATTGTGCCACATAACTCTAACGTGTCTACCTCAAAATTTCAGGATACAAATGAGAGCATGGCATAAGTAGATCTGACACTTTTGGTTATTGACAATATGAAGTAAGAAAGAAAAATTTTAAATTTTTGTTTGCTGACTTGAGGATGAAATTGTTGCAGACACATCTCGACACTATCTGCCATTGCCAGTGATAAAGAATGTTATTGATTCGATGGCCTATGCAAAGCTGGTATGGGCTGTATAACTCAGTGCATGCTGTTTTCAACAACCATGCTCAAGAACAGAAAACTTGAATTTGCAACTGTTTCTGTGATAAAAATTTATGCAGCTTCACATCATAGCATATTGCTGCAATTGTTCCTGAACCTTTACTTTGCTAGATTTATAATTTAGAGCAATTTTCACCATATTTTGTTTGAGAACAGATATGAAATTACCGTATGCTTCACACTTGTACCATGGAATAAAATCAATTATCAATGCAATAAAATCTTAACAACTGTGCCTTAGTTAGTTGTCATGTTTCTTATTTGGGTGGACCATACTATTAGCATATTGAATACTTTAAGTAGAGCGATATTGTTGCTCAAGTTTGTAATAACTAGTAATATGAATATAATGTAAGTGCATATTATTTCCACTTGCCAGCCTTGTGGTTGCTGTCATTAACAGCTTGAAGAAGAGAGGTAGATGGTCATTAACAGCCTCAGTGATGGTGGTTGGAAAAGGTTTTCTAAAGATCAAGAAAATTTTGTGTATATTTGATTTTATGTGCTGACTTTGTGGGACTGGCTTCAATCAATGCAGAGATAAGTATGAACTGAGAAAAAAAAAGGTCTTCTTCAATTAATGCAAATAGTCTTCTAGAGTTTGGTGTATCTAAATTAAAGTTCTACCCTGAACACATATATCCCTCTGATTGTTGTGAGCAATTAATTTACTTCCATGCAATACCATACTTTTATCTATCAAAAAAATGATACCATATTTTTGCCTAAGTGACTGATATGCTGACTATCTCCCACTTTCTTGCAGAATGTGTTGCACTGGCACATTGTAGATACACAGTCTTTCCCTTTGGAGATACCTTCATATCCAAAACTGTGGGATGGTGCATATTCAGTTTCAGAACGATATACATTTGCTGATGCTGCAGAAATTGTGAGGCAAGTAATTTTTGAATCTACTTCTCTGTCTAGTTATTACCTTCATCTTTCATTATTCTTCTCATATATTGATTATTAATTTTTGTAGTTATGCTCAAAGACGAGGGATCAATGTATTGGGTGAAATTGATGTTCCTGGACATGCTCGCTCATGGTAGCTACTACCTCTGCCAAGTCTCATTGTAGTCTAATTTCAATGTGTAAAAGAAAAAAAAAGACTTCCTTAACCAAATCTATTTATTCCTGATACTCAGTACATTGATTTTATCCTTTCTGTTACTTGTGCTGCATTTTACTAACTATCCTTTATTGTTTTTTTTCCTGTCTAATCAACCTTTCTGCTTTTTGAAACTACCTCCTGCATTATTGATTGACATCTTAATTCTTTTGATTAACAATAATTTCTCATTGGCATTTCTTTATTAAAATTTCATCTTTCTCGCTTCATCTGATTCTTGGAATATTGAACATCTTGTCATGCACTACAGCAATGACTACTAGAGCTTCTTTCACTTCAAACTCTGCACATACTTAAGTTCCATGGACTGTCACTCTGGCCTAGTGTAACTACTGAATAAAAGAATTGCCAGCTGCAGCTAGAAAAGTTTGTATAGCTCTCTAACATACTCTTAGCAAGAAATTTTGGCCTTGAAGTTGCGTGGAGAATTGTAGATCCTAGAAGATTGTTGGATTATTATCTCCTTATGATAGGGAAAAAAAAAAAAAAAAAACTAATTGCTGTGTTTTTCGTTTTAGGTAGTCCATAAAAATTTATGAACTTTATATATTGTTTAAGAGTACCTTGTGATCCAAGTTTTGAAGATAATTTTTAATACCACTAGTAAAATTTCTGTTACTTGTCTTAACAACTCAAACTAGTAAGCTTTACAACCACGTAGTATTACAACATTTTTCCATGAATTGAAAAACTTCTGAGCTCAAAGACACCACTCTAAAGAACTTACCGAGCCAGAAAAATTGAAGACACCAATGTAGAGGTATTAGTGCTTTGAATCATAAAAAGAATTGTAAATCTTTTAAGTATGTCAAACTACCAATTGTCCCAAAAGCTTAAACTGTTGGGATATGGTAAATTTAATAATTTAACCAATATTTTTAATACTCCCCCTCACGTGTGGGCTGAAATTACCTTTTAATAGGTGGGGCCCAACACGTAGGAATTTAAATGGGAGGTAGAGTGGAGGAGACAAGGATTGAACCTAGGATCTCATACTCTGATATCATGTTAAATTACTGATTGTCCCAAAAGCTTAAACTGTTGGGATATAATAAATTTAATAATTTAACCAATACTTCTAACAAAGTACACAAAGTACAATCAATACAAATTGAAAAATGACAAGCATTGGTAGTTTTCCGAGCAACATGTTAGTGTATATCTGTCACACTTCCCTATATAATTAAAGTTCATTTTGAGATATTTACAAAGTTACAGCAACCAAAGAAGAGAAAGGGCTCTAATGATATTCTTAGTTTCTCATATGCATCATGGTCTTCTAAGGTCTAGAGATGAACTGCTCTTGCAATGACTTTGCACTAAGTTGTCATGGGAGCTCACAGTTTAAATGTTTAGGGGGATTGGCTATCCTTCCCTGTGGCCGTCCAAGGATTGTCAGGAGCCACTTGATGTCAGCAACAATTTCACCTTTAAAGTAATAGATGGAATTCTATCAGGTAATATCACAATTTCCTCTTGAAAAAGCATTGCACCATTGTTCCCATTAAGAAAATGGTACCTTTAGTTTCTGAAAGCATTAATATATATATATTTTTTAAGACCAACGTTAAAAAAAAATAAAAAATTATATTATATTATATATAAATATATATATAAATATATTTTTTTTTTTCAGATTTCAGCAAAATTATATATATAAATATATTTTTTTTTTTTCAGATTTCAGCAAAATTTTCAAATTCAAGTTTGTTCACTTGGGAGGTGATGAGGTTAATACAAGTAAGTTCATAGATCTTTCATATAAATATAATTAATGTTTATTGCTGTTATGAATATTTCCTATTAGTCAGCAAAACTTGCTTAACCCTTGGTATTCAAGTTTTCGGTTGATGCAGTCATTTGGCCAAGCTGGGAATTTTCTCTTGGTTTGGATGATCAGATAAATAACTGTTTGGATGTGACAACCAAAGAATACTATAAATGGTGTCATGGACATCAAGGAAAACATAAAACTAGATCATGAAGTATCAAAGATATATGAGGCTGTCTTTTTAAATGAAAAATGGACATCTTAGAAATGTGATCCATAAGTTGTAAATGACTAATCTATTTAACATTTCCTTGGTTTCTCTTGACTAGGATAAATTTTAAGAGTCCACAACTTAATCATTTCTTTATTGGTGTATGCCTTTTGTAGATGATATATTTTTAATGGATGAAACTATACTTGAAGGTAATTTCAAGTTGGAACTTTGTCATGACACCCTGGAATCTAAAGGTTTTCGGTTAAGTGGGACTAAAACAAAGTAGATGGAATGTAAGTTTAGTAAGAGTAGAAACAAAAATGAAGGGGCTGTAAGACTTGATGGTCAATAGGTAACAAAGAGCGAAAGTTTTTGATATCTTGATCAATAATCCAGAAAGATAGAGAGATCAAAGAGGATGTGAAGCATAGGATGAGAGTAGGGTGGATGAAGTGAGAAGTGAATTAAGAATATTGTGTGATTGTAGAATATCAACTAAGTTCAAGGGAAAATTTTTTAGGATTGCCATAAAACCAGATATGCTCTATGCATTGAATGTTGGGTTATTTAGAAGCAACACATTCATAAAATGAGTGTAAACGAATGAGAATCTTAAGATGGATATGTGGAAATGCAATGAATGATATGATTCATAATGTGGAAGTTCTCTTACAGATAGGGGTGACCCTTATTGATGAAAAGATGAGTGAGAGTTGCTTGAGATGGTTTGTTCATGTTTAGATGAGAGCAATTAATGCAGCAATGAGAAAATGTAATTTAATTCTTTTTTATTTAATAGGTATGTAGTTCTGTTTAATTAATGGTAAATAAAAAAATTAACAAAAGGATCAACAAAGTAAAAGAATATTAAGTGGAAGATCTAAGAGAAGCTAGGAACTCAAAAATGGAAGAACATTGTGCTGAACCTCAAACTCAGGATCAATCAAAAGGAGTGTGCTGAAGCAAAGATTTTAATTGATCCAATGTACTTTCAGTATCCTCTAACGAACAAAGATTCCGCTCCTTTCAAACAATCCACATCAAACAACCCAACACCAAATTCCAAAAGTTTGAGCCATGATTCTTGAGCCAATTTCTCTAACAGAACATTAATCTCACAACAGACCCTGACATGATCCAGTGAATTCCAAACATCTGAAGTACATCCTGCCATAGAGAAAAAACAACATTGTAGTGAATGAAAATGTGACCCATCGTTTCCCATTTCTTCGACAAATACAACGCCAATTCATCAAAGACAAACCCCTCTTCAAGTTAAGGGAATCTAAAAAGATATAAGTAGTAAAAAATGATATGCCAACTAGGGAAGTAACAAAGTGTATAACTAGATATAATAGAATGTCTGAAAGGATAGATGTAGCTAAAACTGACTAGTCTGAATTGATGTAGCTGAACCTAAGAATCAACATTTAGGGTTTGCTTGGAATCAACACTAAGCAGAAAAACATAGGAATCAACACCTAAGTTGCTAGGAATCATCACTATTAGGAAGATAACGCCTTAGGACGACTCCAATTAAGTATGTAATATAATATATAGGGACACTACTTAACCCAAAAGATTAAGCTAATAACTTTGGGCCCAATTATATTATATTGACCACTCACTATTGTCATTAGTATCCCATGTAACTTAATTAATCGCACCACTCACACATGAATATTCCAACAAATCTCCCCTTCATGTATAAGCCTTCTACCAAGTCACTTGTGGCATTTCAATAACTCTTCCCCTTGAACTAAAGTCTTTTTATTTACAATCCTAGTGTCATTCATTACCATCAACAATAGAGAGCCCTTTACTCAACCATAGGTGGAGTGAACATGACTGTTTTCCATCTTCTACTTGATGGGATTTGGTTCCACTAACGAACACTTGCCTAGTTGAACCTAGCTCTGATTCCACTTGTTGGGGGAGATAACTCATTGGAGAAACTCCAATTGAGGGGTAAATATAATATATAGGACAACACTTGGTCCAAAGGCTGAATGTTGGGGAGAGAAGACCCTAATTGAGAGGTTAATCTTATTTTGATAAATTAATCTCTCAATTGGAGTCTCTTATTCCCAACATTAAGAGATTAATATAACATATAAAGACATCACTAGTCCCAAAAGTTTAAGCTTACGTGTTTGGGCCTAATTATTTTATATTAACTACTCACTTTTGTTATTATTATTCAATGCAGGATTTCACTCACACATGTATACCCAAAAATTTTCCCCTCACATGTGAGTTATTGGCTCTCTATGGCTTTGAAACCTCTTTGTGGGTCACAAAAAAATCCTATTAGCTCTCCCTTGCCTATGGGTTTTATTTTTTTTTCATCAGAACATCATCCATGGCCCTCTCGTCTGCCATCCATGGAAACCATTTCTTAACCCCATATGCTCATCGATGGGAACCCTACATAGCCATGTCCATGCGAACCTTGTAGACGCTGTTCTTTTTGATCTTGCGCCATTGTCAACTACTTTGTTGGGCTTTTTCCAAGATCATCTAGTTTTATGGGCTTCCCTTATTGGATACGCATTTGTGTGGGCTCTAAGTACTCACTTTGTCACCTTGCTGTACACCACCATTTGCTATGGTACCACTTGTTTGGGAGATAAAACCTTGGGGAGAATCCAATTTAGTAATTAGTATAACACATAGGAAGACCACTAAAAAGCTTAAATCAATAAGTTTAGATCTAATTTTATTATGTTAATCACTCACTCTTGTTATTAGTGTTTAATGTGGGACTTCAACGCTTAACTAACCATACCACTCGCACATAAATATTCTAACAATCACGCAACAATTGGAAAAATTCCAAGACAAAATTTTATTCACCAAGGTCTGCCTAGAATATTTATTGGAGCCCTTTTAAGTAGGTTTTCATTGAGTACATCAATAAGAAGAATAATTTAAAAACAAAACATAATCCCACAAAATCTTCAATCAAGACAAAATTACATCAATGAAATTTCATAGTTAGAGATTCAAAATATAACTAGTTTTGGTGCATCTTGGTATCTGCACTAATTCTTCCAGGGTAGGAAAGACTCAACCCTGTTGAGTATAGCTTTGGGTAGTAATTTTAATAGGTCAGTGTCTAGTTGCTGCAGCTCTTCTTTGGTGATTCAGGTGTGGTTTGACTCTGGTTCCCCATTCAAATAACTAGGTAGCACAAGTTTCCTCCATCCCTGGTAGAAACAATCTGCTCATCTAAAATAGCATCAACATGTTCTTTATGCGTTGGATGAGTCATAGGGTTTGTAACTAGAACACGGGAGAAAATTAACTGTTGGGCCTTTAGAATGAACCAAATCCTCAATATTAATGGCGGAGCTACTTTTGTAATATGTTGAAAAATCATTAATAAATTATATGCATTTGGTCTAAACCATTTCAACAATTTGAGTGGTCTAGTACTACAGGCTTGCAATTGCCTAACGGCAGGGAATCTGTTCGAGCCTAATTGGAACCATGACCTAATCCCCTACTTGAAATTTCATATAATCTGAATTGGCCTGAGTGTTATATGGATCATTACTTGAAATTGTTCACTGACCTCAGATTCTTATATGGGGTGAAAGTGGGATGGGATCTAAAGGCTTCCTAGGCTTGACCTGATCTAGGTGTTCTAAAATAGGATGAAAGTTGGATGGGATCTAAAGGCTACCTGGAAATGGATTAATGCCTATAGACCTAGTGATGGGACTGTCATATGCAAGTTGGGTGGCAGGAGCTCTTTGCCTTTTAAGACTATTCTTAGGGAGTTTATTATGAGGTGGTATAAATTGAATGCAACCAAGTTTAAATCTCTCTCCCCTCCCCACCCCCCCACACACACACACAAACACGTGGCACTCAATCATCTATGTCCTCAATTTCATCAATGTTTGGCTCAGTGATCTCATTTACGTCTGATTTCTTCTTCTATATCATCCACATCTCTCTTTTTTTGTTCATGAATGGTGATGATGAGGACAAGGAAGGGATCAAGGAAAAAGAAGATAAAATATACAAAGATTCAAGAATTGTGGTATAGTTTTGATGTTGGACCTTATTAGCAACTTTGATAGGTTATTTTAGTAATTATTGAGTCTTTTAGGTTGGGAAGCTGTTGGATCAGTTTTAATTAAGTTTGGATGATGACACGTGTCACCATCTCAACGGGTCTAGTGCCATTGGACACTGGACCCAAACTGCCCCATTTACTTTAGCTTTCCGTATGTTTCAAGCTGGACATTCTGCAATTTTGGCCCACTTCCGTAGGCTATCAGGAAGCTTAACATGTACTAAGGATGGCATGTATGTTAGCTGTCTCCAGCCTGAAATTTCAGACCTCTCCGTTCTTTTATACCTTGCTTTTATTGCCTACTTAGTTTCCAGTAATCCAAGATAAGTTATGAAATCTTGACTTGATTTAAAACTTTCAGTTTTCCAAAAGCTTGTGTTCCTCTTTCCATTATGTAGTTATTCAATAAAAAAAAAAGGATTTTCAACTTCATCTACATTATCCTTTGCTCTGGTAAATTTATTTGGGTGGCCGTTTCCTCATCCTTCGTGATAGGTTTGAAGACTTCTCTATCATCTTTCATGATAAGTTTTGAGTTCTAATTCAAAGCCTTTACAAGTCAAGATAATCTACAAATCACTGTTGAATTTCCACTTAGAAATACTTTTTGTGGAGCCAAATGTGTTTGAAGGGCTCTCTTATTATAGAATTGATTCTTATGGCTCCATATGTGTGCATATTCCATTTATAGGTAGAGCTTAGCTCTATAAAAGATGCACATTGTTCTATACATATGTTCTCTCCTAGCAAAAAATAAATAAACATACATAATCCTAATTGTTTGATCCTAAGTAAAAATTGCCAGTTGGTTTAGCAATATGTATTAGACTAACATTTGTTTAAATTAATTTTTATTATAATCTTTTGTATCATTACCTATTGGTCATTCCTGATCTAATTTTGGATACTTGTCTCTTCACCTCTCTCTCTCTCTTTTTTATTTTATTTTATTTTATTTTTAATTTTGGGTCCTTGTCTTGAACTTCATAACTTAATAATGTCAATTTACTGACAAACAATTTCATTTTTCATTTCAGGTTGCTGGACACTGACTCCTCATGTAAAAAAATGGTACAATATTAATGTTTCACTTTTTATTTATTTATTTATTTATTTATTTATTTTTTTTTTTATAGGTAAGAAACATGTATATTCAACAAACTGCTAAATGCAAAGAAGCACTAGCATAACAAACGTACAAGAAAAGAAAGAAAAGTACAAACATAAGAGAATAAGAACACTAAGAACAAAGAAGAAGAGAGCTAAGGAAGAACGGAAGAGAATCACTAGATATGAGTCCCCAAGCCCTAGCCCAATAAAAAAGGGAACCAGAAAAAAGAGCAAGCATTTGGTCATCGGATCTATCCAAATCCTCAAAAGTCCGCCGATTGCGTTCCTTTCAAATACACCACATCAGACACAATGAAACTAAATTCTAAATGTGAGATAAACGCTTTCCTGACCAATTCCACCAACTAAAATGAAGATTTGACACCGTACCAGAGAGGACCCATGAAATCCCAAAAATTCTATAGACAAAGAACCAAGGCCGATAAGCCTTTCCACAATGTAACAACAAGTGATCCACTATCTCCCTACAACACCAACACATAATACACCAATCAATGAAGTCATAGCCCTTAAGCCTCAGACTATCTCTTGTGAGAATCTTATCCCACGCTGCTATCCAAACAAAGAAAGAGACAGATTGGGGTGCCTTAACCTTCCAAATACCTTTCCAAAGAAAGAAAATTGAAGAAGAACCATGTAACTTTTGATAAAATGAGCGGATAGTAAAATCTCCTTTCTTTGTCAACTTCCATCTCATATGATCACCCTCAGTTACAAGTGGTAGAATGGATGCCAAGAATCGGAAGAAATCATCCACTACATCTGCCTCCCAATTATTAGGATCTTGAATGAAGCGAACATTCCAAGTTCTCCTATTCCCTACTCCTTGGCACAACAAAGATGATTCTACAAAAGCTTCTCTGTTTGCAGCAAAAGAGTACAAGATTGGAAAAGCCAATTGGAGAGGAAGGTCTCCACACCACTTGTCTATCCAGAATTTCACTCTTATCCCCCATCCCAACCTTAAAATAGACATTTTTGCGAAAGATTTCCCATCTCATCTGAATACTTCTCCACAAACCACACCCATGAGCACCCCTTCCCAACTTGGAGGTCCATCCCCCCATTTTCCCCCAAATTTCAAGCTATCACCTTCCTCCATAGCCTATTCTTCCCAATCCCAAAACGCCAAAGCCACTTTTCAAGTAAGGCTTTATTGAACGTGGTTAACTTCCTAATACCTAAACCGCCATTAGCCATAGGCATGCACACCTTATCCCAACCCAATAAATGTGTCTTAGTGTCACTCCACAAGAAGTCCCTTTGTACCTTCTCAATTTTGCTTGCCACATGTGTAGGAATGGTGAAAAGAGATAAGAAGTAAGTAGGGAGGCTAGATAGCGTGCTTTTAAGTAATGTCAGTTTGCCACCTTTTGACAAATACAACTTCTTCCAACCTGCTAACTTTCTTTCAATTTTTTCTAATATAGGGTTCCAAATAGAGGGGGCTTTATGGGACGTCCCCAGCGGCATACCAAGATAAGTCATTGGCAGGGTCCTAACCCTACAATCCAATATCTTTGCTAAAACATGCACATTATTTACCTCTTCTATAGGAACCATTTCGCTCTTAGCTACGTTAACCTTCAAACCGGTCACAGCCTGAAAACAAAGTAGCAACAATCGAATATGTAGGATTTGCTCCGTCGCTGCCTCACAGAACAAAATGGTATCATTCACAAACAGCAAATGCGAAACACATTCCCCTCTGCCCCTCCTGCCATCTGCCCTAAAGCCACTAAGTAGTCCTGCCTCCTCCATTCTCTTCACCATCCTACTAAACACCTCCATCATAATTAAAAATAGCATGAGAGACAGAGGATCCCCTTGTCTCAAACCTCTAGAGCTACCAAAGAAATTAGTTGGAGACCCGTTGATTAACACAGAAAACTGCACTGTTGAGATACAAGTTCAAATCCAGCTACATCATTTCTCCCCAAAACCCATTTTCTTCATCAACTTTAGAAGTGCCTCCTAATTCACATTGTCATATGCTTGTTCAATATCTAACTTATAGATCACCCCAGGAATCTTACTCTTTGACTAGCTGTCCACACACTCATTTGCAATGAGGACTGAATCAAGGATATGTTTACCTCTCACAAAACTATTTTGAGATTCAGATATCAGTTGATCTAACACCACTTTCAATTGATTTGCCAAAACCTTGGCCAAGATCTTATACAAGCTCCCCACTAAGTTAATAGGTTTGAAATCTTGAATGTTAGAGGCATCATTCTTCCTAGGGATTAGAAGTAGAAAGGTAACATTTAGAGATTTCTTAAACTTACAGTGCTGATAAACCTCTTCAAAAACTGCTAAAACATCACTTTCTACCACTCTCCAGCAGTGATGGAAAAAGGCCATAGAAAAACCATCTGGACCTGGAGCTTTATCCCCTTCCATATCTCTAACCACTTGTATTATCTCATCCTTCTCAAACCTCCTCTCCATCCAACCCCTCTCCGCCTCCTCAATTTGATCAAACTCTAGACCTTCCACAAAAGGTCTCCACTCTTCGGACTCTTGATATAGAGTTTTATAAAATTGAACTACCTGAGCAGTCACTTTTGCTCCTTCCTCATAAATCACCCCATCCACTTCTAAGAAACTCAGATGATTATGCCTTCTATAGGAATTAGTCATCTTGTGGAAGAACTTTGTATTATGATCACCCTCCTTAATGCACAACATCCTCGATTTTTGTCTCCATGAGATCTCCTCTAGAGAAAAAAGATGATTAGCCTCCTTAATGTTTCACCTATCAACTCTATATATCTTAAAAGTAAAATTAATGTCAATATACTTCTCAGTTGGACTAAATTGCTTTTGGTCATTTCAAATGCCCTGATTGTGCAAGTGCAGGAAGTTCCCGTGCAGTTTCCACATTTTCTGCATGCACAAAGAAAAAACGATCTAGTATCTTAGAAATTTAGAAACATTCAAACTTCTAAGTTTCTATGAATTTCAAACATAGATGATGGATCCTGCTCTATTTTGTTATTTATTACCTTCTAAAATTAATTTAATTGTTTGTACATATGTTATAAATTTTGATTTTTAATTTTTCTTTAGACCCAAAAACTAGCACAAAATATATATTTAAAATTTATATTAATTAAATACTGTGCCCTGCCGCATCATATCCTAGATTTTCAAGAATTAACATATCATTGTTTCTGTACCATGCTCCGTTTCCCGTGTTGATATCAGTGGTTCGTATGGTTGATATGCAGACACAAACATTCACATAAATAATATCCATTATGGCATGCAATTTTATATTATAAAAGTGCAACTTAACCTTATTCAAACAATTTGGTGATTATTTTCTACATTTACTGATAAGTTTAGGCTGCATTTGTTTCGGGTGAAAATCATTTTCCGTAAAATAGGCTGTTTGGTTGGTTTTGAAAATAGTATTTTCCGAAAATTATTTTCCGTTGACCGTGTAAAACGTGGCTTTGACCCGGAAATTGTTTTACGTTTTTATTTTACCTTCAAACGATTTTCGGAAAACGCAACAGAGAGAAGGAGTGAGAGAAAGAAGAGAGAACGCAGAGAGAACTCAGATGCTCTAGATCGCTAGCGAACTCCGATCAAGCTCCAGATCGCTCCGAGCTCCAGATCAACTCCAAGCAACGATCGAGCTCTAGATCGCTCCGACTCCAAGCAACGATCGAGCTCCAGATCGCTCCGACTCAAGCAACGATCGACTCCGAGTTCCGGATCGCTCCAAACCCACATGCCGTCGCTGTCGCCTTCGAACCCACACCCGACCCACACGCCGTCGCCGTCATGTCGAACCCACACCCGACCCACACGCCGTCGCCGTCATGTCGAACCCACACCCGACCCACACGCCTTCGCCTTTTGACCGGATTTGATGATTTATTTTCTTTGGGTTTTGTATTTTTGTGATTGCGGACTGAGAAATGATGTTAATATTTGTTTGGGAGGTGAGAAAATGTGAGAAAATGTGTTTTCTAGTATTTTCAAGAATACAACCAAACACATGAAAATATTTTCTACACATAATTTTCGTAATGCAACCAAACACAGGAAAATATTTTCCTTTCCTGAAAATAGTATTTCCGGAAAATAGGTTATTTTCCGAAAATTATTTTACGTGAACCAAACGGACCCTTATTTGATCATTGTTGATTAGTACTTGGTTTACATAACCATGCTAATCCCTCATCTCGTATAATTTGGGTTTTTACACTAAACACCAGAAGCCTCTTCCTGGAATATCTCATTAACTGGGGGTCCTCAACACCATACAGTCCTAAAACTGTCGTGCTAGTGCTGGCATTAGGAGGCTATTTTAATGTGTTAAATTTTTGCTCTTGTAAACTTATATTCTTTATTAATTTCATTGTTTCAAGAACGGCAGGGAAAATCTATACTCACTCAATATTTATTAGCCCAAAGACATTTGAGAGATAACATATGACATTCTTGACTGCCCAATGTACAGGTTAAATAAGCATCATATGAATGAATCTCAAGCATATCAAAACTTTGTATTGCGGGCACAGAACATAGCTTTGTCCCATGGATATGAAATTGTTAACTGGTATGAATTTTGTGCGTAAGTTTATATAGCTATATTTGTAGGGTTTTTATTATTATTATTTTTTAATCTTACTCACATCAAAAATTACAGGGAAGAGACTTTTAACAATTTTGGCAATAAATTGAGCAGAAAGACTGTGGTGCACAACTGGTATGTCCTACTTTGCATATTTAACGTTGGAGGCTCCTGCATTATTTACTTCTGTTATATGGATATTGTGCCATGATGCATATTTTTATTCTAAAAAAATGTTCAGAAGAGTGTTGGCCTTACATTTTCTTCTCTCTGGATAATAATTAATGCAAGCATAATGATTGGGGATCTTGCTGATTTTACTATTAACTTGCAATATATTGAAAATATTAAGATACATATTAGAAATTTACATCCAGTAAAAATTGTTGAAAATGTTCTACTAGAATAGTAGAGAATCAAGTACAAAATTATGAAATAAGGATAATACATACTGCTTAGCATGATCAAGTACTTTTGTCTTCAAAGCATATTTAAGATCCATCAACGTTGCCTTTTGTTATGACATGTTTAATTATTATTGTTAATGACAGAGTTCCTTCGATGGATGTGGGCTTGTTTATAGGTTTATGTATAAGTTAAGCCTTTCTGCCTAATAGCTTAAGCTTTTTGATTGGATGCTTTAACCATTTTAAAACTGATACAATAGATAACTGGGGTCTATGGGCTTGAGTTGCTTGACTCACATTTACTTGGAATAGTTGATGATGATGAAATGATTGATATTTGGATTGCAAATTCTTTTTGCAAGGGTTCTTTGTGGTCCACTTGTTATTAAATTTCTGGTGGGATCATTTTTGGCTTAAAATTTTCTGGCAGGCTTGGAGGTGGTGTTGCTGAAAAAGTGGTAGCAGCTGGGTTACGGTGCATTGTAAGCAACCAGGACAAATGGTATTTGGATCACTTAGATGCCACATGGCAGCAGTTCTATATGAATGAACCACTCACAAATATCATAAATCCCAATCAACAGAAATTAGTTCTTGGTGGTGAGGTATGCATGTGGGGTGAACACGTTGATGGGTCGGACATCGAACAAACCATATGGCCACGTGCTGCAGCAGCTGCAGGTACTTATTTCATATCATTGTCAAATTAAATTTCTGGAATTTTATGTTTTTCACCTCATATAATTCACAAGTGATACTGGAGAACTAAGATTGAACAATCAAAGGCAGACTTGTTAGTATCGTGACTGTCTATTAACTGAGTAAGCTTTTGTAGATGCTTAGGAAATTGATGAAAAATGGACCACATAGAATATGGGTGATCAATATGTCACCAGAGGTGAAATTGCTCCTTTTTTCTTTGTTAAGTAAAACTATCAGAATTTCATCTCAAGTCACTGTAACCATGTATTATAGTAACAATTTATAGGATGCCTGTGCACGTTGGCATTCCAAAGTGAGGCATGGCCTCACCCATGCCTTCATAGAAACGTACCTTAGTTTTTGAATGCTTGGCTTTCTTATGATCCGTCAGGAGCCATGTCTTTTTTTTTTTTTTTTTGGATAGATAATGAAAAATTTTATTAAAAAAGAAGCCAACCTCAGTACATTGGGATGTACTGTGGGGGCATAAATCAAGAGCGAAAATTACAATGATCAAGTAAAAATAGGAAAGGAAAAACAAGACCTTAAGCTTCTGAGAGAGAGGAATAGTCGTTGTTTCGAAGATTCTGAGAGATCTATTCCAGACCTTAAGCTTTTCTTTTTTAGAACTTTGTTGGATTGGTTGTTTGCTTTGCAAAACAAATCTTTCCCTTCTCTGTTTGTTTTCCTAGATTCTTGCAATTTTTGTGTTTGATATGTTTGGCTCCTTGTTCACTCCCTGTGTACTAGGGTCTTTCCCTTTTGATATCAATATATCTTATTACTTATCAAAAAAAAAAAGGAAAGGAAAAACAAGAAAAACGTGAGAGAGCCACAGTCCAAGCAAGGAGAGTATGTAAAAAAAAAAAGACTCTCTCTAGCAAGGACCGTTCACATCCCTCAAAATATCTAACATTCCTTTCACTCCAAAATCACCATATCAAGCAATGCAGCACAAGTCTCCAAAAGTTTGTATTGCAATGTCGCTTGAACTTACCTTGCCAAGACTTAAACAACTTAATTACCTTATGAGGCATAACCCAGTGGATTCCAAACAAACAAAACACCAAAGACCACAACACAAATGCAATGGGGCAATGAAGAAGAAGATGATCCACTGACTCTTCACACCTCTTACAAATATAACACCAGTCAAGAAAAATAATACACCTTTTGCGAAGGTTATCTATTGTAAGAATCTTACTTAAGGAAGCAGACCATGAAAAGAAAGCTACCCTTGATGGAACCTTTAGTTGCCACACCATTCTCCAAGGAAAAAAAGTAAGATTAGGAGGGTAGAAAGAAAGATAAAATCCTCTAACCTTGAAACCTCTACTACTTGTCACAGCACACACTTCTAATAAACCTCCAGAGGCTAACACAATATGCACTTGTCACCTTTTTTGTGCTCCAATCACTCCAAACATTCCCATATTTTGCCTCTGAAATCCTCCTCCATAAAGCATCTGTCTCTATGCCTTGCCTCCTCAACCACTTGCCTAACATGGCAGAGTTAAAACTTCTCAAATGTCTTATACCTAGCCTCCGAACCTGCATTGGCGAACAAACTCTAGCCCATTTCACTAGGCGTAATTTTGAATCACCACTAATACCACTCCAAAGAAAATCTCTCTGTAATTTTTCCATGCGATTAGCCACCTTCCCAGGTATAGGAAGAATGGAAAGAAAATAAGTAGTTAAGGAGGAGTGAGTATTTTTAGTAAAAGTTACCTTACCCCCCTTAGATGAATAAAGCCTTTTCCAACCTGCTAGTCTCCACTTCATTTTCTCTAAGATAGGATTCCATATTGACAGCTCGTTGAATTTAGCAACTAATGGAAAGCCCTAATATTTCAAAAGGAGGGAAGAATGCCAACAACTCAACAGTCCCACTAGAACATCTAGATTATGCACCTCTCCAATTGCAATTGGTACCAAATCTGATTTCCCCAAATTAATTCTTAAACTTGAGTCCTCCTCAAATCTAGTTAGAATCTCCCTCAAAGTAACTAATTGATTAGGGTTAGCATCACAAAAAATAAGAGTGTCATTCGCAAATAAAAGATGAGACACCATCATCGAAGTACCCGCCGTATTGCCTACAGAAAAGCCTGAAAACTGGCCAACAGTTGCAGTCACATCCAACATACGGCTCAAAGCCTCCATAACAAAATCAAAGAGCAATGGGGATAATGGATCCCCTTGCTGAATCCCCCTAGAGCTTCCAAAGAAATTCGAAGGGCTACCGTTAATTAGAATGGGAGATTTAACAATAGAAATGCAACACATTATCCATTTTCTACACTTATCTAAGAACCCACAACGCTGGAGCATATACATTATAAAACCCCAATTCACATGATTATATGCTTTCCACACATCCAACTTGCACAACACCTAGGAATCCCTATCAAATCCCACCAACTAAAATAATTGGCCAGAATTCCTTGATATCCATAGCATCAACATTTTTAGGAATAAGGGCAAGAAATAAAGCATTAAGACTGTTCTCGAACACAGCTTGAGTATGAAAGTTCTGAAAAATTTCCATAATCTTACTCTTCAAAACACTCCAACAAGACTGGAAGAAAGCCATGAAAAAACCATCTGGGCCGGGAGCCTTTTCACTATTAAAGCCATTGATCATCCTAAACACCTCTTCCTCATCAAATGGCCTATCTAACCAAAGAGCATCATCCTTAGATATTCAAGAGAAATCCACACCATCTAGTTTAGGTCTATGGGTCACATTCTCATAATAGAGCTACCTATAAAAACAAGAAATACACTTTGTTATGGCCTCTAGATCTGAAGACATTTCTTTGTCCACCATAAGCCTATCTATGAAGTTAAATCTCTTGTGAGAATTGGCCATACGAAGAAAAAATTTAGTATTCCTATCTTCTTCTCTAATACAAAGAACTCTAGATTCTGCCTCCAACAAATTTCTTCCAAAAAGAGAGTCTTTTTCTAACTCACCTTGAATTCTTTCCAAATCCAGCTTTTCCTCTGATAAACCACAACTTTCCTCAGTAGTCTCTAATTCACCAAGATCCTTCCACAAATGTTTCCTCCATTCTTCTACATTTCCAAAAACCTCCATAGTATGTTTTTTCAAATCATTTTTCAGATCTTTAATCTGTTTGCCAACACAAAACTCAGAGCACCGTGCAAATGATAAGATTCCCACCAAGATCGCACCTTTCCCACAAAACCATCATCCTTAAGCCACATATTCTCAAATCTAAACAGCCTCCTACCCCTATGAAAGGATCCACCTTCTAGGACAATCAGAAAGTGATCTGATAATAACCTAGACATTCTTTGCTGGTAAACAGTAGGAAACCTATCCTCCCAATCTGCAGAGAACAAGAATCTGTCCAGCCTAGCCTTCGAAGCTACTTCTTGAGAATTAGACCAAGTAAAAGTTCCCTCTTTCAACGGGAGATCAATCAGACCTTGTTCTAAAATAAAATTGGTGAACTCACATATACCAGCAGTAAAAACAGTAGAACTAGCTCGTTTGGAAGGAAATTTTCCCACATTAAAGTCACCTCCCATACACCATGGAATATTTCACCAACTGCTCAAGCCAAATAATTCCTCCTATAAAAACCTTCTGTCACCTACTGAGCTAGGAACATAAACTCTAGTAAACACCCATACGAATTGATCTACCACACTTTTAAATTTACAAGATACTGAAAAATGTCCCACCGCTTCCTCCACTCTGTCCATAATGCACGTCCCACCCACTTCAGTAACACTCCTCCAGAAGCTCCACAAGAACCCAAATATGACCAAACAACATGTTGGCCACCCCAAAAACTGTGAATCACAACTTTGGTTATCAATTCCATTTTAGTTTCTTGAAGACAAACAATATCTGGCCTTTAATTCCTAATCAGATTTCGAACCCAAAGACTTTTATCATGCTCATTTAACCCTCTAATGTTTCAAGAAATAATCTTCAAATTCATTGATGCACCGCAACAGCCTGCTCACTACTGGTACTCAACTTAGCTAACCCATACTCAACATTCAAAGACCTCATTATGTTTTTCAATTCCCAATGACCCTTCTGCCCCGATTTAGCCATCTTCTTCTGACTACTACCTACCTCATGCTGTTATTTATTTATTTTCCTGGCCTCTAGAGCTTAAAAAAAAAAACCCTATAATTATTCCTTAAAACCTTCCAATGAAGTCCCCACATATTTCCTAAATGCCTTAAACCAATTGGTTACCCGTAATGATAACTGATGGCTATCAATATTCTCCTTACACCCAAGCTCCTTCACAAAATTATACTCAAATTCCATCGGAACTTCTGCGGCCAATGGTACCACAACTAGAGGCTTGCTGCCTCTTTCCCAAGTCATTGACCTTTCATCAAATTCCCAAATCTCATGTCTAGATTATTATAGGAACTTACGAGTAGTTGTTACTGTGGCATTAGTAATTGGACTAATCAATTCTTTATTATAACAATCTTGAATGCGTTATAAATATCACTAACTCATTCCTAATCTCACAAGAAACCTTGTAGAGATTTATAGACAAGCTATGGATAATTATATTCTATATTATTTTTGTGTTGTAAGAATTTTGGCAGTGGTAAGAGAGGCATGTCTATGGATAATTGTTTCATTAACGATTTTTTTTTTCCTGTGTTATTCTTTCTGAATGAAGAGCGATTATGGACACCTTATGACAATCTGGCCAAGGATCCAAGGCAAGTTACTGGAAGGTTGGCACATTTCAGGTGTTTATTGAATCAAAGAGGAGTTGCAGCTGCTCCTTTAGGTGGACCAGGCCGAGTTGCACCTGAAGAGCCAGGCTCATGCTATACTCAATAGTAAGACAAGGACATCTCCAAGTCTTAGAATAATGGAAGCACCTGATAAAATCAGGAAGTATTTATTGATAAGGGTCCATGATTCATTGTTAAGGCCATGTGCTTATGCTGTAAGTTTGTAACAAAGCCGCAAGAATGCGTCTTCATTAATGAAAATTCTGTTGTTTCAACTTTCTAATTGCTGCCTTCCGGAAATGCCCATACATACGTTATATTAAATCTTAAAATTAGGAAAAATGACACAGGAGAGCACGAGTGCATGACTTTTAGACAGACAGGAAAAAGGATGTACAAAAGGGGTTTTTTTTTTTTTTTTTTGGAATTATATATATAGGCAAGACTTATTCATATTTCACATATCTTTTAATAGATGTGAATTTCAACAATTATATAATTAGATTATATTTTCTTATACTTACCGCACGCAAAATTTTAAGTTAATTAAAGAATCAATAACTATGTCGGTCAAATAAAAAAAAAAAAACTATGTCGGTTATTAAATGTTTAAATTTCAAGTTTTTGTATTATTAAACTATGCATAAAAGACAAGTTTATAGATTGAATGGTAAACATTCAATTTGTACGAAATTTGACATATGTATTAAGAATATAAAAAAAGTGTAATTCAACACTGAGATTTTCAAAATATAAATTCAATTAAAAATTATTAGATGATGTAATATTATTTGAAATTACCTTAGATATAACTTGAAGCCAACTCTATAATAATATGTGGCCCTAGTTTAGTGTAATAAAATAAATATTCAATTTACATTTAGTTTATTACCATGGGAGAGTGGTCATCTAGCCAATCCCACATCCTTTAGGAGAGAGGGGCTAGACTTGGTAAAGGGCCCACCCTAGGAAGTAACCCCTTCTTTTTGTTGGAAAAACTTGTTTCGTATCACATACAAAACAAGCAACGAAAACAACACAAGTATTTACTTCATTCAAGAGAAATAACATATAACTCTGAATTCTGAAAAAAGAGGGGATAGAAAGCGTACCTTGATGTAGTGAAAATAAAAAAACATGAAGTGGATAATATCTTGAGAAGACCTTCAATCTTCATCACAATTCTACATGGTGCCTAAGATGTGTGGTCTTTTAATTAATTCTTAAATACATTGATTTTCTTTTTTGGAAAAGTGTTTTTAAGAGATGATACGAGAAAACTGTATTCTCTTTTTTTTAATCATATGTATGTTTTTAATTGCTAGGCAGTTATTTTATTTAATAACTCTTATTAAATAAACAATTGATTATCTAATTGGAATAGTCTTTTAGATTAGCCTAATTGGGCTTTAGTGTGTGGCTTGGAATAGGACTAAGGGGACAAATAATGCTCTAACTCTAATGGGTTCGGGCTTCCATCAACTCTTAACAAGTCTAAATCTCTTGGGATGAATTCTCAGGTCTTCACATTCTTATTGTAACCTCGGTTGGCCATTTGTTGATACTCAGCTAACT
This sequence comes from Quercus variabilis, assembly GCA_030445155.1. Taxonomy (NCBI): domain Eukaryota; kingdom Viridiplantae; phylum Streptophyta; class Magnoliopsida; order Fagales; family Fagaceae; genus Quercus; species Quercus variabilis. The sequence goes on from CP129449.1 coordinate 72,801,288, forward strand.
TGATCATGGTGACTTCCTTATTCCCTTCCACCATATCCAAACTTTTGGAAAGTGCCAAATTATTGTTGTTGTTGTTGTTTTTTTTTTCTTCTTTTAATTGAAATTGTTGATTTGGGAGGTTGGCATTCCACCTCATTAGTTATGATTGCTTTGGATCCATGGGTCATGGAATAAGGAGTTTCTCCTGTGGACCTTCTTGGTGTTGATCAAAATGCCTAAAGCACACTTGGGAGCTCCTTAGTCCATCTTCCTTTAGAGTCATCTAGCCTTTTTTAGACCATTAACGATAGATTTGTTGATTACTTTACCTTGGCCATTGTTCTGGGGGTAAGCTAGAGTTGAGTATCAGTTAGTGATCCCTAATTCGTTACAATATCTGCAAAAGACCTTGCTATCAAACTGTATACTGTTGTTTATTACCAAGGTTCGAGGAACTCTGAATCTGGTTACTATGTTCTTCCATACAAAGCGCTTTACATCAGAGTATCGGATGTTTGCCAGTGGCTTGGCTTTAACCTATTCGGTGAAGTAATTAGTTGCCACCAATAGCCATCTTTGATTTCCTATGACTTTGGGAAATGGTCCTACTATATCTAAATTCCATTGGGCAAACGACCAAGGACTTGCCAATAGATTCAGAGATCCACCTGGTTAGTGTATGTTGGTGACATATCTCTGGCATTGATCACATTTCTTAGTGTATTCCTGATAACTTTTTTGCATACTTGGCCATTAGTATCCTTGGATGATCGCCCAATGTGCTAGAGTTCGTCCTCTAGTATGACTACCACAAGTTTCATCGTGTAACTCCTCCAAGAGTAGCTTTATTGCCTCAGGATGAACACATAGTAGGTATGGACTGGCATATGAGCGTTTGTAAAGCTTGCCTTCCCTAATAGCCAATATCTTGGAGCTTTTTGCCTAACTTTTCTGCCTCAAAACCACCCTCAAGAAGTGTTCCATCTTTAATGTATGTCATAATGTGGTCCATCTTGATAAGCCAAGAATGTATTGACCCCTTGTGATGAATTAACCAATTAATTTGCCAAGTTAATTAATTAATCCAATTAACATGCAACAAGCGTGATATCACAAACAAATCACCCACTAAGTTAAAATGAAGCGGAAAATAAATTGACATGGTGATTTGTTTACGAATGGGGAAAACCTATACGACAAAAACCCTACTGGGTGATTTTAAGGTCACCATTCCTGAGAATCCATTATTATCACAATAAGCAGTTATAAGTAAATGAATCCCAGTACTTTATATCAACCTACAGTTGAACCCTTACCCCAATATCCAATTGGACTTGTTATGTAGTGACAATTTCTCTTTTTCAATGCACGACTCCCAGTACGTGACTAACCAATCAATGCACGGATCCAAGTACATGACTAACCACTAACTTGAAAAGGATGTTGGCTGCAAAGTTCTTCAGTTCATCAACACGATGAAGATCACGAATCTCCTTAGTTACAAAACTCTACAACGTACAAACATAGTAGCTTCTTGAAGAGAAAGATGAACTAGGGAAATTGTCTCTGGTCATAATATGCTTGTGAAAAACTTTTGCATCAAGTTGCATTCACTTACATTAGTTGTGACAACCCTTAAAATAATTCTTATATATATTTAGGGTTATGAGAAAAGAAAGCCCAAATGTATACATTGATTGGATGAAAATCAGAACTGAAAATTTTTTTTTTCATAAATCTTGATAGATAGGGTATCTATCGAGCAGTTGTCGAGCATCAGGCTAAATTACCTTTTAAGCCTCGATAGATGCTATCTGTCGAGCTAGCTATCGAGCTTTAAAATCCAGCACTTTTTCACTTGTTTCTTGGACAAACTTGCATGGTTTTAACACTTGGACTTGAACTCTTGTTCTTTGAAGCATTAAACACATCCTAGATCTACCTAATTACAAGTAAAGTGCGTTTTGTTAAAAGATTAGCCAATTCTATATTGACATATGTTCCTAACATGATTTACATATGTCCTAACATATCCAACTAAGGCCAAGGTGGATTCTTATAATCTATGTACCATCTGAGTGATGTATGCTTAGTTAAGATAAGGATTCCACCGTGATTATCAGAGGAGTAAGACTTGCAACCGAGAAGGCAAAAGTCACTAGAGGGTTTGCATGACTGTTATTTCCCTGAGGTATTGGAACTATGGAGATTTGTTCAAATTGTTTATGCAACATTTTTACCTCTCCCCTGGTATTTAACCATTTTTTCATTCCAAGCTTCAAATTCTTTGTTAACCTAGTTGGTAACCAATAGAGGGTCACGGTATATCTTTACCTTGGTTGCTCTAACTTGTTTGGCCATTTGCAAGCAAGACAATAATGCTTCATATTCAGCTTCATAGTTGGAGGTTGAGAACTCCAATATTATTGACTATTCAAGGGCAATTCCTTCTAGGGAAATAAGGACCACTCCCAGTCTGAATCCTTGCAAGCTGGACGCTCCATTAACATAAATTTTCCATGGTGGAGTTGGACTTAGGCCTACATTATGTACTTGATTCAAATTGGAATTCCCCTCAATACCTCCTTGGGTAAATCCAGCCACAAAATCTGCCAGAACCTCTCCTTATATTGATGTATGAGGCTGGTATTTGATGTCATAGGCTCCTAAAGCAGTCGCCAATTTTCTACTCTCCCTGAAAAGTTAGCTCTTCTCAAAACTACTTGTAATTGGTGTTTAGTTGAGACAATTACCATGCGGGCCTGAAAAGTAGTGTGGTAGTTGCCTGGTGGCACCAAGGCTAAAGCGACCTTTTCAAAGGGAAGGTATCTATCCTCGGCCTCAAGCAGTGTCTTGCTTACATAATACACTAGTTTTTGAAGACTCCCTTCTATTCTAACAAGAACCGCGTTGACAGCATGGTCGAACATCGATAGGTACATGTACAAATTTTCTCCTTTCTCAGGCTGCGAGAGTATTGGTGCTCTTGCCAAATACTCCTTTATCTTGTGGAATGCCTTTTCACATTCAGGTGTCCATTTATAGTCTTTTCATTTCTTCAAGAGCTAGAAGAAAGTTTTGCACCATTCAGCTAATTTGGAGATGAATCGGTTAAAGGCTACTGCCATTCCTATGAGATGTTGTACTTCCTTAGGATTCCTTAAGGACTGCAAACATTGGATGGTTGTAATTTGATTGGGATTTACCTCTATTCCTTAGTGAGTGATCATGTAACCAAGGAATTTTCCCGACCTAACTCCAAATGCACACTTTAAGGCATTTAGCTTGAGATGATATTTCCTCAAAACTCTAAATACTTTGGATAGATTTTCAGATGTTTTTGAGTTTGTTTGCTTTTGAGTACCATATCATCAATGTATGTCTCCATATTTCTCCTTAGTTGATCCTTAAATATTCTCATAACCATTCTTTGGTAGATCGATCTTGCATTCTTTAGTCTGAAAGACATTACTTTGTAGTGGTAATTTCCTTTAGGGGAAATAAATGAAGTTTTCTTCTTGGTCCTCGGGAGCTAAGGTGATCTGGTGATACCCCTGAAATGCATCTAGGAAACTCATCCTTGAATGTCCAAACATTACTGTTAGGTTCTAAGGTTTTAGGATTTTATGTATTTAGAACTCTAATTTGTAATGTTGGCAAACCATGATCAAAACAATGTATTTAGTCTTGTTTAGGCTTGCTCAAATTTGGTTTATTATTGTAAAGTTGGAATTGAGTGGCTGCAGAAGTACTTGGGACTTTCGGCCTGGCTCGATCGATCGAAGAATAGACTCGATCAATTGAAGAATAGACTCGATCAATCGAAAATCGCACAGGTTGTTTTTTCTGCAGAATTTCCAACTCAGCCCTACTTCATTAAACGTTTAGGGTTTTATATTTTTACCCTAGGTATATAAACAAAATCCTAGCCATGTTTTTGGAGGTTGCTCCAATTGTATTGTTACTCATACATTGCTGTTTTGTGTAAATCTCTTGTGAGATCTTTGAGGAGCTTTCCTTTACACAAATCTTAGGGTTTTCAAGTTGGAGATAATATCTACATCTTGATGATCAACTTGGTTGCTACCATTGAAGCTTAAAGAATATCAAGCAGGGGTGCTTGTAGCTGATTGAAGAATCCAAGAAAGAAGGAGTCCGTAGATTCGGAGCTTGCACGTGGTCGTGTCAGTAAGTTCTACTGGTGGGTAGCATTAGGAAGTCAAGCGGGGAGCTTGTAGTCCTTCTGTATGAACTTCGATTCTTTCGCATAGTGGATTCAGGTTTACCTTGAGGATAGTTAGGTCAAATCCTCCCCAGGTTTTTACCGTGTGGTTTCCTGGGTCATCATATCTTGTGTTCATTTATTTTCTACTGCTTTATATCTTGATATGATTATTTGATTGCTTTAACCTAGAATTGCATAATTTGACTAAGTAACAACTTGGCTAATTAATCTAGGCTAACCAATCTAGTTGTTTTAAGGGGTCTAAAACTGTTCAATCGCATCAACTAATTGGTATATCTTTGAAACTAGGAAAGGATCTATTTTTGTAGGGTCTATTTTTGTAGCCTAAGCCCAAATGGTTTGGATTATGAGTTCAATGAACCCAAAACAATGAATTTGTAGAGAGTGGGTGAAAGAGTTAGGCTGATTATGAACTAAACAATAGTTAACGATGGTATTCAAGAAGAAACTGATATAAAAAGCACACTTTAAGGCTTTTCAATTTGATGTCTGAAAATGAATATTATTGAATGAAAAATGAATACCATTCTTTGAAAAAATCCTCCTTTCTCCTTCAGAGGCTTTTTCTTTATATAGCACCTTCCTCATCATCTTCATCGTCCACTTGTTCTTCATCTAAGTGTCCACTTGAGTATGTGTCATGTCAAATCTCTTCTTTAGCTTTTTATGAGTGGTAGTAGCTGGGATGACACTGTTCAGGGATCTTCTCCACATTAATACGGCCAGAAAAGCAGATGCAGTGCATTTAATGTGGTGGTGGCAGCTTTTCCTTTTAGATATTTCTCCATTGTTCTTATCTCCAAGCATGCCCAAAGCTTATCTAGATCACTGAAGTCATTAGTAAGATCATTCGAGCTCTCCAGATATTTGCTTGACCAAGAATCTTTACATCCAAGGAGAATGATTTCTTCGGACCATTAGTGCTCTCTTCGGACTGATCCCCTTTACTTCCACGTATCTTTCTTTTATATGGACTCCTTCTCAACAACTTTTTCCTCTTCGGACACACAGTAACTTTCAAATAGGGCCCAGGGCCTAATACATAAGTTTGGGTTTCCAGCCCCCACAATAGCCCTTCAAAATTTTGATTTTTCCCTCGCATCTGAGGAGAAAAAATAGGATTTTGATTTGTTAGGAAGTAAAAGTAAAAAATATCTGAGTTCACACGTGTAGGAGCATAGATTTAGGCGCTTCATAACTGCTTCTGCCGTTTCAATATTCCCAAAGCGCTATTAATTACTCCAGGTGGCGTTTTGTCTCTGTTATCTAACGGTGGACTACTGATCCAATGGACGTGGTTCTTCCTCGTAATTTGGGCAGGATGACTGCTACCCCTTCGTTTGTCACTATATAAAGCCCTAGAAGAGGCTTTTTCTCTTTTACTTTATAGATTCTTAGACTTTCCAGCGAACTAAAGCATTCAAATCCTTCAATCATCAAATCTAGAATCTGCAAGAATCTCTACGAGTTTAAAGATCATTCTCCGATCTAGTTCGTGTAAGTTCTCATATACTCAAATCTTTCATCTTCTCCTCGGACACCTTTCTTGGCCTTCGAGTAGTCGCTCCTTAGTCACTGTTTAGAGTCTCCTCTTTCTTGTTTATCTAAGATGCATAGATTTCAGTATCTGGTGAACGGCCCCACTCAGATGGAGGAGTTTAGGGCCACATACCGCATACCTGAAGATGTGGGTTTGAGATATTGTCCTCCAGAAAGAATACTAACAGATCGAAAGTCAGGTGAAGTAATAATCCCCATCATCGCCTTCTTGGAAAGAGGAATGACTATCCCTATGGGCCCTATCACCACTAATTACCTTCGAAACCATAGGCTTAGCCCTGAACAATGTGCGCCTAACGTCTTTAGAGTTTTAGGAGCCATTAACGATTTAAACCGTCATCTAGGATTGGGACTCACCTAGCAGGACGTAGTACACATGTACGAGTGCCACAGTTAGAAAGGAGCAGGATATTATCTAAAATCCCGATCCGACGCTATTAGGCTCGTCTCCTGCCTTCCCAAATCTAACAAAGGGATGAAAGACGACTATCTGATCATCTCGGGCGCGTGGCATGACGGTCTTCACTGCCCAACCCAATTAGGAGAGCCATGTGGGGGCATCCTAGATTTAGGTTTGCTAACAGTAGATTTAGGATCGACGTTTCTTAACAATTTTGTACTCTCTATCTTATTGTTTTCAAGTTTCTGACTAAGTTTTGTTGTGATGTTGATAGATAAAAACCATGTTTCTCCTCGGCTGAGCCTCACAAACATCGTCGCACTCAACTATCTACTACGATCGAAAATCTTTGTAAGTGAAGACGGGCAACTTCGGTCGGTTCCCCTCATTCTTGGTTACATGCCCAAACCGTCTGATTTTTAGTAGATCGGCAATGCGATAAGACAAGGAGACTATCGCATCAACCGCATCGACGTTGCTCGGAAATATTTTTTGGCTCCGTTTGATCTTCCCCCCGTGCCACATCCAAACCCGCAGGGTGTACCGCTACTTGCCCAGCCAGTTCAGCAGATTCCTCTCGAACTAGCAGTAGAAGGCGAGGGTGTTGCTTCCTCGACTTCATCACTTGAAGAGCAAATTGATAAATTTACCTTCAGAGAGGCCTCAGAAGAGGTTTGAGTGATACACGTTTCGGACACCGAGGAGGAAGTTGACGAGCAATCTAGTGTTCGCCCTCCAGTCTTGATAACAGCTCTTCCAGAAGTCTCTTCGGATGAAGAAGACGACATGGAGAGCTTGAAAGATTTGATGAAGAATAGGAATAAGAAGGCTGGGCCTAAGGAGACTGGGACGTCTCAGCCAGTTGTTAGTCTTCCTCCATCACCTCCTCAAGTTCCCTCTAATCTCGGCCTAAAACCATTGCCAGATATGAAGAAGAAGAGGCCCATTACGATCGATAAAGAGAGGGAGGTGGTGCCTCCAAAAGGGGTAAAGTAACAGAAAGTAGATAAGGGCCAACGAAACAAAAGGGCTTGGTCCACCGAGAGCCGAGACGAAGCTCTTGCCGTTAAGGTGCGCTGAGGGCCGCGCACCTAGTCCCCTAAGCTGGAATTGGACGGTGCTCCCATCCCCTGGGATACCTCCCTCAAGAATTACCATGGGGGAAGGGCAGGTTTGGTTACTCACGCCCTGGAGCAACCACTCTTCCTTCCAAAGGATATGGAGTCTTACAGGCGCTTCAGCTAGTATGAACTCTTCTTATCCCTCAAAAGGGATTTGGCCATGGTAAGTGAACTGGTCCCTTTTTTATTTATTAAAATGTTGATTAATTATTATTTTTTTTTTTTACTTTATATTGAAATTCTTTCTTCTACTATACAGGTTACCTAGCAGGTTTACGTGGTCGAAGAGTGGAATAAAAGAACCTTTAATGAAGCCCAGGCCGAATCTCACACTCGGTCTGAGGTTGAAAAATCCCTGGGTAGTTTGAAGGAAGATTACTCTCGGCTGTCCAAGCAGCTGAGAGATATGACAAGCCAAAGGGACAATCTTAATGCTGGCTTGAGGATCGCTGAAAGGCAGGCTGAAGACCAACGCAAGCAGTTGCGTATGACTAAGATCAATCTGGAGATAAAGAGAGAGTTAGTCAAAAGTCTTCATGTTGAACTAAAGAAAGTTAAGGAAGCTGCTCAGTTGGCCGAGAAAGCTGCTCAGCTGGCCAAAGAGGCAGTGGAGGCTGAGAGACAGGCAGCATATACTCTTGGGGTGGAGGAGACCTAACTCAGACTTGTTGAGGAGTTCGCGAAGGTTTGCAGGGAATATTGTGATATAACTTGGGATAAAGCCCTTGAATCTGCTGGAGTCCCTCCAGAGGCTGACTTGAGGTAGCCTAAGAGCATTTTCTACCACCTAGACATTTGCTAACTGACAGAAGCTCTGGAGCAGCCTATAGTCGACCAGACCCTTCCTGATCCTACTAAAGCATCCCAAGAGTCTGGTTAGATTGGAGACCAGGGCAAGTAGGTTGAGGATTAGATTACGGATGCTGCCACCTAGCCCAGCCATGTTGCTGACCCTTTGGCTTCTTAGACGAAGACTTAGACACCTAAGAATTTCTATTTCATACTTGTATTAGTTTTTATTTTTATTTTTTTAATTTTTTATGTAAGGGATTGCAATGTACTTTCTTTTTAATTAATGAAATTATTCTTCTATTTTCTATTTTCGACGTACATGTTATGAAATTTACTATTGTAATACAGGCAGACTTAACAACAATATCAGACCAGTGATGTAAACACCTTATTCAAATACTGGAAGAAGTAGGTCATACAAGAGTTATTAACGAACATAAAATGCAATGAATGATGTGAAGATATTATAGATTTTCTTGGATTTTTGGATTATTTCAATATCTAAGACTACAAGACGAAGTTATTTAAGCATGACTTGTTAAATTTGAACTTTGATAATGACTATAAGACAGTGTTGACTAACCCATATCATCTGATTCGAGGACTTTAGGCATGATTGGACTTAAGGTCAAACACTTAGGAGACTTGCAAATGAGTGTCAACTAACCCAAATCATCTGGTCCGAGGACTTCAGGCATGATTGGATTTAAGTTTAAACACTTAGGAAACTTGCAAACGAGTGTTAACTAACCTAAATCATATGGTCTGATGACTTCAGGCATGATTGGATTTAAGTTTAAACACTTAGGAAACTTGCAAATGAGTGTTAACTAACCCAAATCATCTAGTCCGAAAACTTCAAGCATGATTGGATTTAAGTTTAAACACTTAGGAGACTTGCAAACGAGTGTTAAATAACCCAAATCATCTGGTCCGATGACTTCAGGTATGATTGGATTTAAGTTTAAACACTTAGGAGACTTGCAAACGAGTGTTAACTAACCCAAATCATCTGGTCTGAGGACTTCAGGCATGATTGGATTTAAGTTTAAACACTTAGGAGACTTGCAAATGAGTGTTAACTAAACCAAATCATTTGATCCGATGATTTCAGGCATGATTGGATTTAAGTTTAAACACTTAGGAGACTTGCAAATGAGTGTTAACTAACCCAAATCATCTGGTTTGATGACTTCAGGTATGATTGGATTTAAGTTTAAACACTTAGGAGACTTGCAAACGAGTGTTAACTAACCCAAATCATCTGGTTCGAGTACTTCAGGCATGATTGGATTTAAGTTTAAACACTTAAGAGACTTGCAAACGAGAGTTAACTAACCCAAATCATCTGGTTCGAGGACTTCAGGCATGATTGGATTTAAGTTTAAACACTTACGAGAGATCCAAATATTTTACAGAATAAATTGGCACAATGATTAAAGTAAAAACTTGATTAATAATAATACCTTTTAAGGTTGTTTACATTCCAAAGGTGTGGTATTACATGACTATCCAAATCTTCCAAAAAATATGCTCTAATGCCAGCTCCTGAAGTAATACGATATGGCCCCTCCCAGTTAGGCCCTAAATTTCTCCAAGCTGGGTTCTTTGCAGTGCCCACAACTTTCTTGAGTACCAAATCGCCAGGTTCTAGAGGCCTTAGCTTTACGTTGGCATCATAGCCTTGCTTGAGCTTTTGTTGGTAATGTGCTAATCGGACCATTGCATTTTCTCTCTGTTCTTCAATCAGATCTAAACTCTTTTCTACCTACTCATTGTTGCTGGTCGGACTGAATGAACTAGTCTTCATAGTTGGGAACCCAGTCTTCAGAGGTATGATAGCCTCAGCTCCGTAGGTCATTGAAAAAGGGGTTTCCCCAGTAGACCTACGAGGTGTAGTTTTGTATGCCCAAAGTACGTGTCATTTCCCTTTTGCATCGTCTAGTCTCTTTTTTAATTCACTAACTATGACCTTGTTAATTACTTCTACTTGCCCATTCCCTTGGGGATAGGCAAGGGTGGAGTATCTGTTTATGATTTTCAGTTTACAACAATAACTCCTGAACGCTTTACTATCAAATTGTAAGTCGTTGTCCGAAATGAGAGTATGAGGAGTCCCAAACCGAGTGACAATATTCTTCCACACAAATTTCTATACATCTACGTCCCTGATGTTGGCCAGAGGTTCAGCTTCAACCCATTTGGTAAAATAGTCTGTGCCGACTAAAAGATATTTCCTGTTTTCTGTGGCTTTAGGGAATGGACCCACGATATCTAAACCCCATTAAGTGAAGGGCCATGGGCTGGATAGCGGAGTAAGGGTTCTTCTTAGTTGATGAATGTTTGGGGCAAATCGTTGACATTGGTCGCACTTTTTGACATATTCACAGGCTTCTTTTTGCATATTCTGCCACCAGTAACCTTAGGTAATGGCTCGGTGAGCCAAGGATCTACCTCCAGTGTGGCTCTCACAGATTCCTTCGTGTAGTTCTTCCAGTAGTAACTCAGCTACTTCAGGATGCATACATAATAAGTACGATCCTGAATAGGAACGTTTTTATAATTTCTAGTCCTCGGATAGCCAGAATCTGGTCGCCTTCCTCCGAATTTTGTCAGCTTTGCCCCTCTTTTCGGGCAAAATATCCTCCTTCAAGAATTTAATTATAGGATCCATCTAGCTGAGTTCGGCCCTATTCTAGTGAACTTGGGCTACCTTTCTTCGTGCTTCTATAGGGCTATGCATGTCCTTAACGAGGATAACCCTTGGCAAGCCTTGTACTGAAGAGGTAGCGAGCGTGGCTTAAGAGTCAGCATGCGCATTACAATTTCTGGGGATATGCAGCAAATTAACATATTCAAACTCTGATTGCAAATGCTTAACTTGGCTCAGGTATCCCTACATTCTTTCATCATTCGCTTCAAACTCACCTTGTACTTGACCAGCGACTAATCTCGAGTCCGAGAACACCTCCACTGACTTTCCTTCCATTTTTTGAACCATAGTCATTCCCATTAGTAGAGCTTTATAATCTGTCTCATTGTTTGTTGCTGAAAACATCCAATCTTAGCGACTTTTCAATGATGATTTTTTTCGGGAGATATCAGCACTAGCCCCATTCCAGAACCCTTCTGGTTCACTGCACCATCCACATACACTTCCCAATGCAAAGGGCTTTGTTGAGAAATCATGCCAACCGATTTTTCATCTATGTCCGAGGTTGGCGTTATTTCTTTTAACTTGGGCTCTGTGAACTCGGCCACTAAATCTGCAAGGACCTGGCCCTTGACTGATGTGCCTCGCACATACTTGATATCAAAAGCCCCCAAAGATTATGCCCCACTTAGCAATCCTCTCATGTAATCAGCACTTCGGAGTATAGCCTTGAGCGGGAGCTGGGTAAGAACAATGACCGTATGAGCTTGGAAATAATGAGGGAGTTTTTGCGTACTAAGCACCACTGCTAGGATAGCCTTCTCCAGTGGCAAGTAACGAGCCTTGGCCTCATGCAGCGACTTACTTACATAATAAACTGGCCTTTGTGCACTGTGATTTGCCCGTATTAACACCAAGCTCACAGCATAAGGAGCCACAGCAATGTAGGCAAACAAGACTTCATCTGGTTCTGGACTGGATATGATGGGTGGCTGAGCGAGATAGTCCTTAAGTTGCTGAAAGGCCACAGCACATTCTTCAATCCACTCAAATCCCTTCCACTTGTTGATCAACGAGAAAAAAGGTCTACACCTATCTGCTGATCGGGAGATGAATCGATTTAGGGCAGCAGTCATCCTGGTCAACTTCTGAACCTCTTTGGGATTCCGAAGAGCCTGTAGATTGTGGATAACCTTTATCTGATCGGGGTTAACTTCAATTCCCCTGTGAGTTACCATGTACCCCAAGAACTTGCCTGACCCCACACCAAATGAGCATTTGGAGGCGTTTAGATGTAGCTTGTGCCTTTTTAGAACTTCGAAAATGTTTTCAAGATCCTTTACATGTTCTGAAACGATCTTGCTTTTCACCACTATGTCGTTTATATAGATTTTGATACTTTTTCCCAATTATGGCTCAAACATCCTCGTCATTATCTTTTGGTAAGTAGATGCTACATTTTTCAAATCAAAGGGCATCACCTTGTAATGGTAGTTATCAATAGGGGTGACAAATGCAGTCTTCTCCTGATCGTCCAGGGCTAGCGGTATTTGATGGTAACCTTAGAAGGCATCCAAGAAACTCATTCGAGAGTAGCCAACAGTGGCATCTACCAACTGATCAATTTTTGGCATAGGGAATGGATCCTTAGGACAGGCCTTATTTAAGTCAGTGAAGTATACACACACTCGCTGTAAAGTTGTTATTTACAACTATGTATTTTGTTGGCTTTTATTCCATGCCAAATTTGATTGTAATTAATTTCAATCGTTTATACCCTGTATTTATTGTGGAATTTGTTGTAAGGGTGTGTGATAGAGAGAGTGTGTGAAGACTCAAACATTTAGAGGCTGAAGGATTCTCGCGGGTATGTCGCGACTTAGCTTCCCGTGAAGTGAAACATGTGCCATGCACATGTTGGAATGCAAAGAGTCAGGCCAGGTGGAGACAGCTGTGTCTTGCGAGTATCTCACGGGTAAGGCCTTCCCGCGAGACACCCGTGAGACAATCTGTTCTGCCAGCCTGTACTGACTGACTCACACTTTTTGTACCTATCCTATATATACCTTCATTACCTACAAATGTTGAGGAATGCTTCAGAAAGAAAACCCTAGCCAAACACATTAAGAATTAGAGATTGTCATCCCCACCTTTCTCTATACACTTGCTTGTGGTATTTCCTCAACTCTTCCCTTTCCATTTCCATACCATTGAGAGGTTGATATCCCAAACACTTACCTCACCCTTTGAGTGTGTTGAGTGACGTTTGGTGCTGCTGGGAAGTATTAGAAGAAGCCTGGAATGGCAGATGCAACATCGAGCTTGTTACGGGATACAGAGAGCTAGACAAGACATAATTCTGAGAAGTCTTGTTGGAGAAGGAGCTTGGAGGGCTTAGGTGCATTGGGTAGATTAGGCTTGGAGGGTCTCTTGCTAACCCATGTATCCTAACTGATTGTCTAGTGGATCGATTTCCGCTTGGAGGGCGGCAGAGAGGTTTTTCACCGAGTTCTTCGATTTCCTCTTCGAAAACACGTCTTGGTGTTTTCTGTGTTTGTATCTTTCTTTCCTACTCTTTTATATTCCATTATACTGCTATATTGCTTAGTTTATGGATTAGAGTAGCTTATTTGTTCATCCGTTCGCATTTACCCTATTTCGCACCTTGTATTAAGTTAGTGTAAAATCTATTGAGCCGTAACTTTTATTGGGGGGTCTAAATTGCTCTTGTGTTTTCAACACATTTCTGAGCTTTCAATTGGTATCAAAGCGGGTACACTCGCTGTAATTTAAATACCTGAGTGTGATCCTTGACCTTATTTGAGATGGACCGATCTCAATCACTCAATGTTCCACCATTTTTCAATGGGAACAATTATGCTTTCTGGAAAGTCAGAATGAGAGCATTTTTATGCTCTATGGATGATACCGTTTAGGATGCGGTTGAGATTGGTTGGACCAAGCCGACGGATCCTAAGTCCACTTGGGATAAGGCAGCTCTCGCAGCAGCTAGTGCTAATAGTAAAGCGTTAAATGCTATTTTTTGTGGTGTGTCTCCTGATGAATTCCACAGGATCTCTAATATGACAGTAGCCAAGGAAGCTTGGGGGATTTTGGACACGACATATGAAGGTACGAAGAAAGTTAAGGACACAAAACTTCAGTTGCTTACCACAAAATTTGAAGAGCTCAAGATGGGGGATGATGAACCGTTTGATTCATTCTATGGGAATCTCAATGAAATTGTAATTGCTAAAATCAATCTTGGGGAGAAGATTAAAGATACTAAGGTGGTAAGACAAATTTTGAGGTCCTTATCGGAGAGCTTTTGGGCAAAAGTCACAGCCATAGAGGAAAGTAAGGATTTAGATGAAATTAAGATCCAAGAGCTCATTGGATCACTTGAAACGTATGAGCTTGGAATACCTTCCCATAGGACGAGTAAATTGCTTGCTCTTAAAATCATCACTGAAAGAATGGATGATCTTTCCGAAGAAGATGGAGTGAAGAAGGAAGTAGTATATCTTGCAAAAAACTTCCGAAAATTCCTGAAGATGAAGAACAATGGAAAACCATTCAACAGAGGGAAATTTTCATCTTCAAGAGGTGATAAGAAAGAGTTTACGAGGAAAGAAGTGAAGGATTTTCAACCTTCTTCAGAAATTGTTTGCTATGAGTGCAATGGCCATGGACATCTAAAGAAGGAGCGTCCAAATTTTCTGAGGGGAAAAGGCAAGGCTTATGCCACGACGCTCAGTGATTCAAAAACTTCTGATTCTGACTCAGAAAAGAGCTGTGATGGAGAGGGAAACTACTCTGGCTTCAAGACCATTGCTCATGTGGAGTCATCAGATGATTTGGGTGCACTTGTGAAGGAGCTTGGTGAGCATTCTGATTTAGAGTCTATTGGGATTATGGAAGAATCAGATGCTGAAGAGGAAGAGAATACAGCTAATCTTCAAGAAAATTACTCCTTACTACTTGAGAAGTCGGGAGAGTATTCCAGAGTAGCCAAGGCAACTGTAAGGAAAATGAAAAAAGCTGAGGAAGATTACAAGTCTCTTGATCAGATATAAAGAGGCTAAGTGTGAGATTGAGACACTAAATGGTGAGCTGTTTGAAGCATATACGAAGGTGAGATTTCTTAAGCAAGAGGTTGTGCAAGCTCATGCTAAGATAGAGAGAGTCTCCTCTCAGAAGTTAGAAGATGTTATATCATCTCAAAAACCTTCTTCAGACAAGTCTGGGTTGGGATACACTGGAGGAAGTTGCTCATCAGCCAAAGTTACCAAAGGAGTAAAGTTTGTGAAGGCAAACAAGACGGTTGTTAAAGAGCCCATTCTTGAGAAAGATGAGGATGTAAAAAAAAAAAAGAATGTGGCTGAGCAACGAATGATGAATAAGCCCTGAAATCAATCTATGGCTAGACATGAAACCAGAGGAAGATCTGTCCCAAGATCACAACGGAGTCCCAGAATAGATTATGTGTGTCATTATTGCGGATTGCAAGGACATACCAAACCCAATTGTCAAAATCTGAGATCAAACAACAATGTAAGCGCACCTCGGTCATGAGGAAGGAGAAATGACATGAGATCTTGGGGTGGTGAGCAACCAAGAAGTCAAAATCGTGATCCCGGTATGACAGATGTGATGAAAATGATTGGTGCCTTCACCACTTGCTTGGAGAGTTTCACCGGAAGGTTTGAAAGTCCAAACTCTCGTACCCAATCCATCAAGGATATTACCCCAAATGCACGTGATGTGTGGGTGAAGAGGGGTACTCATGCATAAGCATTATAACATGTCTATGCATAAATTCTTTCAATGTTTAGGGACTTTTGCTGTTGCATCATTTCATGCATTGCTTTATTTTTGCTGTTGTTCTTTTATTCGGTTGGTTTGTACCAGCTGTTTTTTTGTTGATCTTACTTGTCTTGTTCTGTTTTGGGTGTGTTCAAAAATTCAAAAACCCATAAACATTGAAAAATCTCAAAAGTTTGATCACTTGTTTTGTGTATGTCACATGTGAGTTTGGTCTAGTACCTTCGTACTTATGGCGTAGTGCATTTACGGTCGTGGCTTGTCTTATATGCACTTAGTTCTTTGTGGAAGAAATCTTGAACACTATGTGTGACTGTTGTAAATAGATCTTCAAGTTTGTCATGAATAATTGGTCAATAGTCTTGTTGGTCTTGATACTTGCATAGACTTGTGTCTATATCTCTTTCCACTTTATTTTTACGTTTTGCAAAATGAGCTCACCAAATGTAAATCTCCAAATGAAAAGAGATATTGAGCTGCAAAAGCCTGTCGCACACACTAGTATTCGACTAGGAAAAAGAGAAAGTGACTCTTCTTAATGTGTTTTATATGGTGCTCAAAAAGCCAAAGGCTAATCATCAATGTTGAAATATCATAAATTTCAAGCACCAATCTCCAAATGAGATGCTCTTGTCCAATCAAAATTAATTGGACCTATTGTTATGCCTTTCGTAGAAGCCAAATGAAAGCTTCTAAGTTTTGTATTCAATGTGTGGGAGGTCATATATACTCATTTCTATAATGGAGATAGTTCACTTGATTTCGCATCAGTTGTGTATGACTCGATTGAATTGATCATTGAAGCTTCGCTCTGATCTATAGACTATTCCTCATTTGATACTCACACACAACACACAAGATTTTGATTCAATCAATGCCTATCTCATTTGTGTGATTGTACATGTTCAAATGTGATGTGTATGCTCAAGAACTGGTTGATAAAACCCAAAAAGATTTTTGAGTGTTTTATTTGTTTTTGGAAGTGATTTTATACTTTCGTTTTTTTGTTTTTGTTCAAAATGCATTTTTGTGTTTTACTTTAAAAACTAGTTCAGGGGCTATTTCGCAAGAAGCTTGTGACTTAGAGCTTCCCGCGAAAAGGGCTTGAGGGAAATATGTGTTCATCTTGTCATACAGAAACTTTTGTGATTGTATCATGACTGTCTCGAGACCAACAGCTTCTCGTGAAATGCTGTTTGGCCAAAAATTGGATTTTTTAAAATTCAGACAGAAACTCTCGCGACTGTCTCGTGACTCTTTCGCAACTTAAAGCTTCTCGCGAAAGCTTTTGTGCTTCAGTGGCCATTTTCGCGGTTGTCTCGCGACTGTGTCGCTACTCTCTAACCCGCAAAAAATGAGTGTTTTTAGTTTTATATTGCTGATGTGACAGTTTTTTAAAATCAAAACATTTTCCCTCGCTCAAACTCCTTCGAACCTTTTTTTTCAACCTAAATCACTATTCCATTCAATCCCGTTCAATCCAAGCATCTTTTCTACATTTTCCTCTACAAGGTATGTTTCATAAACAATTCTTTTTAAGTTTTTGCTTAGATTATGCAGATCTTTTGTTAGGGTTTTGATATTTGGGGATTTTTGAAAATTTGGGTTGGTTTTCCAAATTGGGTGTATTTTTGTCAAATCTTTTAATTGCACTGTGTCCCATTTGATGTTTGTGTATCTGTGTTGGCCCTTTGTGGCATTTTCACATGTATTAAGGCTAATTTTTGCCATGATCATGCATTGCTCATACTTAGAATGTGTTTATGCACATGAGGTGTTTGCTAAAATGTCCAAGTGACATTTTTGTGCCTATTTTATTTCATATGAGTTCCATTTTTTTAATTTCCATATGTTTAACCTTACTTCACTTGATTTGGTCTATGTTTATGGGTTTCCTACACTTTGCTCATGATGCACTCACTAGGCACACACCTAGGCACCCTCTAGTCACAACCTCATGCATCTCATGCTGTACACACATGCACCAGCATATGCATACAAATGCACACACATGCACAGTTACTTCTTTCATGCACTGTGCCTATTTTTTCCTTGCTTTATATGTTGTTGCTTGTTCCTCGAGTTGGTTATGATCTACTTTAGGTTAGCTTTCATGTGTTTTGGGATTAACTTGAATCTAATCAAGTTTTTGTTTGTGTGCTCTGTTTTGGTATTTCTGCATTTGTTCCCTTCCTGCTTTGTGAAATTGTGCAGATGTCTCCCACCAAGCATGCAGCTAAGAAGAAACCATCTTCAAAGCGTGCACGCATTGATTCTGATCACTTCAACTCTGCGGAAGCAGATATGAAGTACAATGACTACTATAAGCACAGGACGATCATCATGGAGAGAGTAGTTCAACTAGAAACTCTTGAGGACACTTTCATCCCTGAAGTGTTCAAAGATAGAACTTGGACCAAGCTACTAAACCCGACTGGGGTGGTTTATTCAGAGATTATCAGGGAGTTCTTCTCAAATGCCACTGTCAACGGAGACTGTATTGAATGCTGGGTAAGACACAAGGAATTTGTGATTACAAGAGAGATCATCCAAGACTTTTTGGAAACTCGTCCTCCATCTCAGCCAATCACAGTTGCATATGAGGACAGATTAGGCTCTACTGCTGAGATGATTACAGCCCTTGGTGGTGAACCGAATAAATCATCCATGAACACCATCAAATTCTCTCCGGAAATGAGGACACTAAGCTATGTGATGATTCACAATCTATATCCGGTCACCAATCTCACCACTCTATCTGCTCCGAGAACAAGATTCCTGTATGACCTCTTTACTCATAAGGAGATTGACATTTGTGGCCATATCATGCATGTCCTGAAGAAGAGCATCACAAAGCAGAATTCACGGACTGTGATGTCGTTCCCCTCCTTGATCATAGGATTGATTGCCAAGGCAAAGCTCAAACTACCCAGTGGCTTCACAGTTGTTTAGAGGGACTACCCCATTGGTGGTCATACACTGACTAGGAGCACTGCACATATCAAGGGTTCCAAGACTGGTATGCATACCATCCCCCAACCTCGTGTTGAGCAAGATGAGGGTGGAGATACAGATGAGGAGGTTGATAGGTTCACCTCGACTCCAGATCCATTTGCACAGGCATTATCTTCTCCTCCACCACAAGGCTTGAGCAAACTTGATCTATTGTTGGCTAAAATGGATCAAATGTCTACAGTGTTGGATTCTCATGTACAGCATACCGCAGACCAGTTTGCATATCTTCAAGGATAGATCACCGCGCTCTCTTCACAAACACAAAACTTATCTATGGAGCAAGGCTCGGATTCAGAGTCAGAGCAGTTCTAGCCCTTTGGCCATTTCGGTCAAAAAGGGGGAGAAAATTTTGATGGGGAGCTGGAGAAGAGCTTGCACAGCGTTAGGGGGAGCATAGTTTAGAAACTTAGTAACATTGGTTATTGGTTTTTCAGACGGTTTTATTCAGTTTCTTTTAGTATTTATAACTGGTTTACGGCTTTTGGTTTAAAGTTTTGATACTCTGTTTTTATTTTAGTATAATTTCAGTAGTTCTTTTATGATTTTGTCTATACTTTGTAGCATGTGTAGTTTATGCCCATGTTGCTTTTGTAAACTTTTAGGGTTTGTTTTATTGCATGTTTGTAAGCTTTTATGGTTTGTGCCATGCATATGCAATTCCTTGCGTGTGCAGCCTTTATACTTGTGTACTTGAAGTTTAATGTCATACATTTTACTTTGATACAACACTCTTGTGCCCTAGTAGGATTGTTCCTAGATGCAAATACTTCATGTATTTCGCATTGGTTGAGTGTTGGATTTGCAAATGATACTCTTCAAATGAGCTTATCATCTTGCATATCTGGATGTTCATTCCTTGTGAGAATGAGCATAGTGATCGCTTTTGTATAGTGATTGCCTGTTTGACCTTGCCATGACCTTGTGTTTTTATTTCTTTTTGCTTGATCATGCTATTATTGCTCCATATATTTTTCAAGTTTTTTTTGCATACAATGATGTTATTGTGTTGTTGTGTTTTAGGAGATACTTGTTCATATGTTTCAAGAGCTTATCAGAATCTAGAATTAGCTGTGAGTGAGTTTTGCCTTTGTTCCCAAACTCACGTTTAAGTCTAGAATCTGTTTTAGGGTTTTGTCACGGAATAGCCAAAGGGGAAGATTGTAAAGTTGTTATTTACAACTATGTATTTTATTGGCTTTTATTCCGTGCCAAATTTGATTGTAATTAATTTCAATCGTTTATACTCTGTATTTATTATGGGATTTGTTGTAAGGGTTGTGTGATAGAGAGAGTGTGTGAAGACTCAACATTTGGAGGCTGAAGGATTCTCGTGGGTATGTCGCGACATAGCTTCCTGCGAAGTGAAACATGTGCCATGCACATGCTTGAATGCGAAGAGTCAGGTCAGGTGGAGACAGCTGTGTCTCGCGAGTATCTCGCGGGTAAGGCCTTCCCGCGAGACACCCGTGAGACAATCTGTTCTACCAGCCTGTACTGACTGACTCACACTTTTTGCACCTATCCTATATATACCCTCATTATCCACAAATGTTGAGGAATGCTTTAGAGAGAAAACCCTAGCCAAACACATTGGGAATTAGAGATTGTCATCCCCACCTTTCTCTATACACTTACTTATGGTATTTCCTCAATTCTTCCCTCTCCATTTCCATACCATTAAGATGTTGATAGCCCAAACACTTACCTCACCCTTTGAGTGTGTTGAGTGACATTTTAGTGCTACTGGGAAGCATTGGAAGAAGCCTGGAATGGCAGATGCAACATGGAGCTTGTTGCGGGATCCGGAGAGCTAGACAAAACACGGTTCCAAGAAGCCTTGTTGATGTAGGAGCTTGGAGGGCTTAGGTGCATCGGGTAGATTAGGCTTGGAGGGTCTCTTGCTAACCCATGTATCCGAACTGATTGTCTAGTGGATCGATTTCCGCATGGAGGGCAACGGAGAGGTTTTTTGCCGAGTTCTTCGGTTTCCTCTTCTAAAACACGTCTTGGTATTTTCTGTGTTTTCATCTTTCTGCCCTACTCTTTTATATTCCATTATACTGCTGTGTTGCTTAGTTTATGGATTAGAGTAGCTTATTTGTTCATCCGCTCGCATTTACACTATTCTGCACTTTGTATTAAGTTAGTGTAAAATCAATCGAGCTGTAACTTTTATTGGGGGGTCTAAATTGCTCTTGTGTTTTCAACACATTTCCGACCTTTCACTCGCCATTTACCATTCTTCTTCTACACCACCACAGTGTTGCTAGCCACTCAGGATAAAAAACCTCATTTATAGCTCCGGCTTGTTTGAGCTTTGTTATTTCTTCTCTTACTACATCAGCATGCTCCTTAGATGGGTGCCGATAAGGTTGCTTCTTAGGGGTGATCAATGGGTTGACCTTCAGATGGTGGCAAATGAATTCTGGATCCACTCTTGGGGCCTTGTAGGTGTTCCAGGCAAATACATCAAAGTTTCTTTTAAAGAATTCTACTAGTTCCTCCCTCTTTGGTAGAGGCATCTGAGATCTGACTTGAAAGAACCATTTGGGATTGTCTTAAATTAGAACTTTTATTAAATCTTTACATCTAACGCCCTTTTCTGGATCTTCGACGAGCAATACTCGACTTTTTAACTGCTATAAACCCCTTTCGGCCTTGGTCGAGGACTCTGTTTCAGTCTTGTGCTGGATGGCAGCCACTAAGCATTGTTTGGCTGAGGATTGATCTCCCCGGATTTCACAAACTTGCCATTCGAATGGATATTTAACTTTTTGATGCAAAGTAGAGGAAACAACCCCTAGCGTATGGAGCCAAGGTCTGGCTACAATTGCCGTATAAGGGGAATACACATCTATAACAATGAAATCCACCTCTACTACCTCTGAGCCAATCTGTACAGGTAGCCGTATTTGGCCCTTCGGGGTGATGATTCTTCCTTCGAAGTTAATCAGGGGAGAATTGTATGGTGTTAAGTCATCAAGTTTTAGGTTCAACCCCTTGTAGAGGTCAGGGTACATTATCTCTACCACACTACCCTGGTCCACCATTATCCTCTTCACATCATATCCTCCAATTTTGAGGGTGATTACTAAAGCGTCATGATGGGGTTGGATTGTTCCAATCTTGTCTTCATTCGAGAAGCCTAAAACCGGTTGAATATCCGTTCTAGCTCTCTTCAAATCTTGGCCAAAGTCCCTTGTTGGTAACCAGGCTACTGACATAATCATGGACGGCCAGGATCCTGTTCTCCCGGGTGCGGCAAAGATGACATTGATAGTTCCCAATGGAGGCTTTGAAGAGTCATTCCTTTGGGGTTCAAATTCATCTGACTTCCTCAACCACTGGAGTGATGCAAGAGGTGTCTCAATTTACCTTCGCGGACCAGTTGGTTCAAATGATCCCATAGACTCCTGCAATCCTTTGTGGTATGCCCATGATCTTAGTGGTATTGGCAATAGAGATTATGGTTATGCCTTTTAGGGTTCCCCACCATTTTGTTCGGCCACTTGAAGAATGATTCATTCTTAACTTTTTCCAAAACCTAGTGCACTGGCTCTTTGAATATAGTGTTAACTACTTGAAGGTTTGTTGATCCTAACTGCCCAGTGAAATCTCTCTGTGGTTTGTTGTTATTGTGACAGTCTGACCTGAAATCCCTTCTCTCCTGGGGGATAACCTTATCCTTTCCCTTCCCTTACTGTTGATCTTCTTCAACACTTTTATATTTTTCAATACAGTCCATGAGTTGACGCATGTTAGTTACTGGTTAGCCAGTTAAGGACTTACTCAAACCATGGTCAGTGGGGAGGCCGAGCTTAAACATGCTAAGGGCCATTCCATCAAAATTGCCCTTCATATCATTAAACATCTCCCAGTACCTATTTTAAAACATTTTCAAGGTCTCACCTTCTTGCATGCTCAAGGATAGCAGTGAAGACAGGGGCCTGGCCACTCTTCTACATATGACAAAATGGGAACCAAATGCTTGAGTAAGCTCTTTGAAGGAGTCGATAGAGTCTACTTCTAGGCTGTCAAACCATCTCATTGCAACCGATCCAAGACTAGAGAGGAAAACTTTGCACATCAGAGCCTTATCTCTGGAATAGACAGCCATTCTCTGATTAAAGTGACTCACATGTTCCACAGGGTCCGTTTTACCATTATAAATGGTGAAAGTCGGTTGGTTAAAATGCCGAGGAAGTCTTGCTCCTTCAATCCTGTGCGTGAAGGGTGACCTAGAGATTTAATTCAAGGCTTTGCTCATAGCATTGTTCCCTACACCTCCATGTGATGGGCTTCGAGGTTGCCTCTTGCGATGGTGCTCCTCTTCATAGGAAAAGGATTCACTGATTGGTGTCCGAGATCTCTGCTCATAAGTGACATCTTGCTCGTCACCCAAAGCTTCATCAGAATGCGAAGAAATCCATTCCTTTTTGCATGGCCCAACTCCTTCTTTAGCCTCTCAATTTCTAGTTGCATATTGTGGTTCTTCTCCACATGAGACACGTGGCTTCCTCCATGTGGTTGGCTTCGCTCAGGGTGCGTAGTATGCACACTACCTTCACGATCTTGTCTCTGCTCTAAATTGAGAAAAGGGTCTACGTGTTAGAATGCCCTAGATTCTGCTGGTTGTTGCCCTGGTTCAGACATTATCAATTATTGCTTCAACTTTCGCTCAGACTTTTCCCACAGACGACGCCAATTGTAAGGTCTATTTTTGTAGCCTAAGCCCAAATGGTTTGGATTATGAGCCCAATGAACCTAGAACAATGAATTTGTAGAGAATGGGCGAAAGAGCTGGGTCGATTGTGAACTAAATAATAGTTAACTATGGTGTTCAAGAAGGAGCTGATATAAAAAACACATTTCAGTGCTTTTCAATTTGATGTCCGAAGAGGAATATTATTGAATAAAAAATGAATACCATTCTCTGAAAAAGTCCTCCTTTCTCCTCCAGAGGCTTTTTCTTTATATAGCATCCTTCCTCATCATCTTCATCGTCCACTTTTTCTTCATCTAAGTGTCCATTTGAGTATGTGTCACGTCAAATCTCTTCTTTAGCTTTCTGTGAGTGGTAGTAGCTGGGATGACACTGTTCAGGGGTTTTCTACACATTAATGTGGCCAGAAAAGTAGATGTAGTGCATTTAATGTGGTGGTGGCAACTTTTCCTTTTAGATATTTCTCCATTCTTCTTATCCCCAAGCATGCCCAAAGTTTATCCAGATCACTGAAGTCATTAGTAAGATCATTCGAACCCTCCAGATATTTGCTTGACCAAGAATTTTTACATCCGAGGAGAATGATCTCTTCGGACCACTGGTGCTCTCTTTGGATTGATCCCCTTCACTTCCAAGTATCTTTCTTTCATGTGGACTCCTTCTCAACAACTTTCGTCCCTTCGGATACACAATAACCTTCAAATAAAGACTTGGGCTCAATACATAAGTTTGGGTTTCCACCTCCCACAACAACCATTCATGATCTTTTTTTTTTTTAATTTTTTTTAATATTAAATCTGCTATGTTAAGAAAAATCAAATCTGTATCTAAGGAAGATACAAATAAGTTTTTATTTAAAAAAGAATTCAAGATCTGCATCTAATGAAGATGCAAATTAGTTTTTTATTTGAGAAAAATTCAGATCTGCATCTAATGAAGATGTAGATTCGTTTTTGGTTTAAGAAAAAATTTAGATCTGCATCTAATGAAGATGCAGATCTGTTTTTATTCTGAGAAAAATTCAGATCTGTATTTAATAAAGATGCAGACTCGTTTTTAATTTAAGAAAAATTCAGATCTGCATCTAATGAAGATGTGGATCCGTTTTTATTTTGCGAAAAATTAAAATCTGCATCTAATGAAGATGCAGATCCGTTTTTATTTGAGAAAAAGAAGTGATAACATGCAGATTTTTGAAACTAAGAAATAGATCATAACAATAATAAAAAGAATCAAGAACATGTTTCAACAAAATAAATCAACAATTCATGATATGAATATTTGAAAGAACTAAACTAAAAAAATATATAAACATGCATCATCACAACAAGAGAAACATAAGAAAAAAAAGGGTAATAAGAAACAACTCATTGAATGGAGCACTCTTCTTCTTGAGGGGATATTTTAGGGTTCAAAGAAATTTATGCAATTATCTTTGAAACCTAAAAACCCTAGCTTAAGAGAGAATATCAAAAAGGGAGATTAGATATATGAGAAATTTGAGAGTGTGAGAAAATGTCTCCCCTAGAGCGTAAAAGAGTGTCTTGAATTTTGAGATCCAGTCTCTATTTATAGAGGTTGGAATACTTAAAAAATAAGCAACACCGATTATGAATTAGGACGCGTCCTTTTGCGTAAAAGTTGAAAAGGATGTGTATAATTGTCACCTGAACAGCGTTGGGCTAAAGCCCTTATAGGTGCTATTTGGCACTTTGAAAGTGCCAATCGGCACTCCAAAATTGCCGAATGGCACTCTTAGATGCCAATCACGCTTTCGTGTTTGGGTGCATTTAAACTCCTTTTTTAGGTTTTCTTAAGCCGAGCCTTGCACTTAGATGTGTTTTCAATCCGTATTCTAAGATTTTTATCTCTTTTCTGGATAATTCAGGTCTTTTTAGTAATAATTATCTTGTAGATAAATATTCTAAAATAAACCTTGATAAAGTTCAGATTATCCATAATTTTATTATTATCCAACCATCCCCTTTATTCCCATGCAAGCAATCCTATTTTTGACACTAATTATCAAACACTCACAAAATTATTTAATTAATTTTAATTGTTTAGCCAATCAAAATTTATTTAAATTAATCATGCGTGGTTGACTCCACCTAGACACAATGCATGCTAACCGTGCAATCTTGATCATGTGATATCTTTGGATCTAACAGTCCGATTTGGAAACTAGGCATACTGTCGCGACCGTTAGAATCTCAAGATCATTTTTATGATATGCAGTGAACAAGTTAATGCTTCTAATACAATCATGATTTTTGGGGTATATGAATGGTCATTCTAGTCATTCTCCTAGATTAAATCATAGGTACAAAATCAAGTGTTTACAGAATGCCCCTTATTGACAGAGCTTGGAAAGTGAATGTCATTGTAAAACAAGGACACTAATTTTGGCGGCCATGATTTAATTAGGGTTGAATTTTCAAAGATTACCTAGCTCTCGAACCTAAAATTTTGGAATATAGAACTAGTGTCTTGCCTTTGACAAAAAAAAAAAATTCTTGACCTAGCTGATAGCTGATGAACTTTGAAATGATTCTTGATAATTGTTGTGACCAAGAGGCTTTTCAATCTTGATCTTGAATGGATGGTAATTGAGGTGACCAAGAGGCTTTTCAATCCTGATCTTGAATTGTGACGACCAAGGGGCTTTTCAACCTCGATCTTGATGAAAGGGAACCAAGGGGCATACCAAGGGGCTTTTCAATCTCGAACTTGATGAAAGTTAACCAAGGTGTTTTTCAACCTTGAAATTGTAGCTGTCATGAACAAGGGGCTTTTCAACCTTTATCTTGGCGAAAGGGAATGAAGGGGCTTTTCAACCTCGAAATCGGACCTGTGGTGACCAAGGGGCTTTCCAACCATGATCTTAATGAAAGGTAACCAATGGGCTTTTCAACCTTGAAACTGGAGTTGTGGCGACTAAGGGGCTTTTCAACCTCGATCTTGATGAAAGGTAACCAAGGGGCTTTTCAACCTTGGAACTGGAGTTGTGACGACCAAGGGGCTTTTCAACCTCAATCTTGATGGAAGGTAAATAAGGAAATTTTAAACCTCGGAACCGGAGCTATGGCAACCAAGGGGCTTTTCAACCTCGATCTTGATGAAAGGGAACCAAGGGGTTTTTCAACCTTGGAACCGGAGCTGCAGTGACCAAGGGGCTTTTCAACCTCGATCTTGAAGAAAGGTAACAAAGGGGCTTTTCAACCTGTGAACCAGAGTTGTAGTGACCAAGATGCTTTTCAACATCGATCTTAATGAAAGGTAACTAAGGCGCTTTTCAACCTTGGAATTGGAGCTGTGGTGACCAAGAGGCTTTTCAACCTCGATCTTGATGAAAAGTAACCAATGGTTTTTCAACCTTGGAATCGGAGCTGTGATGACTAAAGGGCTTTTCAACCTCAGAATTGGAGCTATGGGGACCAACGGGCTTTTCAACCTTGATCTGGATTGCTGGAATGTCGATTAAAAGGCTTTTTAACTTTGATCTAGATTGCTAGAATGTCGATCAAAGAGCTTTTCAACTTTGATCTGAGTTGCTGGCATGTTGATCAAAGGGCTTTTCAACTTTGATTCGAGTTGCTGGAATGTCAATCAAAGGGCTTTTCAACTTTGATCTGAGTTACCGCCTACAAAAAGTCAAAATTTGGGATTAGACTTTAAATGATGAGTGCTTTGTCGCTCCCTTGTTTTTTAAATGTGTGATTTTCATTTGTCCCTTCTTGATTTCATTTTTATCAAGAAAACTTTGATTGATTTTTGGTGGTTTTTTGAAAAAGATTTTATTTTGAAACTTGAAGCTTGGAATTGGAAACTGGAAATTTTGAATTTTAAACTTTGAAAATTGAAACTTTTGAATTTTGAGACTTGAATATTGAAACTTGTAATTTTGAAACTTGAGATTTTGTAATTTTGTGACTTGAAAATTTGAACATGAAATTTGAAATTTTTGCAACTTGAAATTTTGAAACTAGAAATTTGAAAACTCGCAACTTGAAATTTGGAGATTTTGAAATTTGAGACTTGAGATTTGAAACTTGAAATTTTGAAACTTGTGACTTTGAATTTTGAGATTTAAAAATTGAAACTTGAAATTTGAAAGTTTGAAACTTGGAATTTGAAATTTGAAATTTGAAATTTGGAAGATGAAATTTTAAATGTGGAGACTTTAAAATTTGAGATTGAATTTGAAAATTAAAATTTGGAACTTGGGAATGAAAATTTTGAATTGAAAATTTGGGATTTGCAAAAAATTTGGAATTTGAAAGTGAATTTTTTATCCTTAATCCGCTCCAAGAATTTCTCTCTCTTTAAATTTTTTTTATAAGAAATCAATATGACCCTTCTCTTTTCATGATGTGATTTTTTTGAAGTGGAAGAGAAAAGAAAATAAAAAGAAGAAGAAATAAGAAAAAGAAAAAGAAAAATGAAAAACGTTTTTTTTTTTTTAGGGGAGTCGACTGAGTTAACTTAGTCAAACTGAGTTGACTTAGCAACTTAGCTAAGTTTAAGTGTGGGGGCCAAATTTTGGCCCCCCCACTTTCCTTGTCTTTCTCTCTCTCTCTTTTTATTTATTTTTTATTGCTTTCTCTTCCTCCTTCATCTTTTCTTCCACCATTAACACTATTTACCCTCATCTTCACTTTGATTTTTCTTCTTTACCTCACCATTTCTTCTCCAAAAAAAAAAAAAAAAGAAGCTTTTCTAAGCTTCTCAACCTTCCTTCACTCATCTCCCTCTGTATTTTTTTAGATCCTTATGTTCTTAAGCACTTTTGACACACCTATTTTTGGTGAAACCCGTTTTCAAATCCATCTTTTCTTTGCACCAACATGTCTTCTTCTTCCAATGGATCTTTTTTTCTTACTTTTCATGATAAGAAATATGATCCAACATTTGATTGGAATGATGAGGAGGGGTTCCTAAAATTCAGGAGGAGGTTAATAACATTTTTCCTAGATTTCTCAGTTGGTTGCCAAAACATTGTTTGTCAATGCCCTCTAGGCATTCTTTGGAAATTTGGCATTTGGTGATTGACAACTTGACTGCTGATGAAGTGAGTCATTTCCTTTCCTTTTTGTGTGTGTGTGTGTGTGTGTGTGTGTGTGTGTGTGTGTGTGTGTGTGTTTGGGGGGGGGGGGGGGATCTTTGGTGCTTAGTGGTGGTTTGGTCATTTTCTCATTTTGGGTTATTTGTTGATTTTTCAGATGTGTTTAAATCCTTGGGTTGGATGTGAGAAGTATGCGGAGTGTGAGTGGGCTTTGGAGCTGAGTAGCTGTCAAGTATTGTTTAAGTGTGGGCACGAAAGATATTGGTATCTTGGTAATCAGGTGTTGCCTCAGGTTCATCATGTGTATCCTCCTACAACAATTCTAGTTCCATCTTATCCCTCCGTTTGGTTGGTTGACCTTCTGACTGATGAATAAATTGCTCAGGCTCGTGTTGGCTTTGTGGTTTCAAGAGTAGTAGGGACTTACTCTGAATTTATTCAAACTCATCTGCAAGGTTGCCTTGCTGGCATATCGGTATTTCTCTTCCCTTATGAAGTCAAAATTTTCATCTTGCATATTCCTTTTCCATATTTCTGCTTGGTGACAACATTTGCATGTTGGATTTTTAGACTCCATCTTCTGAAGGAGAGGAAGAGGGAGAGGAAGAAGAAGAAGAAATTCCTTCCCCTCACCATGCTGGTAGCTCTTCTAGTTCTTTCATGGAGACTTATCCCTATTTTTCAGCATGGAAATATAAAGTGATGAATCTTGATGGAACATATGGTTCCATGCCTTTAAATAGGCTAGAGCACACACCTAACGTCCCTTGGCCCGATCCGGTGTGTTCTTGAATTTTTTAGTTCCTTGTCTTTATCTCTTCTTGGCTTACTAAATGGCTCCTGTTCTTGGTAGATTTGTGCTTCTGGTTAATGTTGATCTTGTGGAGGAAAGTATGCAAATGATTGGAGGTTTGCAACTGTTGGCTCGTACTCAGGCTTCCCAATATGTGATCAATGAGGCGAGCTGGGTATGCAATGATGCTTTCCAAGTGTCTTTTGCTTGGATTTTTCTTGATAAAGAATACTTGATTTTGCTGACTTTTTAGGTGAGTCGAATGGAAGCAGTTGATTCTGCCAGAAGAACTTTGGAAGACAGGATCAGAAATCTTGAACATGAGAATCAATAGTATGATCCTCGATTCTATGCAATTCAAGAGAGAAATATAGAAGGCGGTTCCTTTAGAGGTCGGTTGAGGAGGTCTTCTTGCAGGTAGACCCAGAGTCCCAATGATATTTGATTTGTATTTTTAATTTTTCTTGCAAAACAAAAGCAAGTGTTCCTTAGACAATCTTTTATTAACTTGCATGTTTAGCTCTTTGTCCTTGGAATTGCCCTTGATCATGTAGAAATTTTAACTAAAACAAGTTCAGAATTCACCTGATGAGATCTTGTAGTACCAATTTAAACTTATCTAGATTAACTCTAATGTAATCTGTACTTACTTGGATGAGACGAAGCCAAATGCCCCTAGTTTAAGATGAATGCATGATTTTTGAAAGTCTTGATGATTACTTTTTTTTTTTTTTTGAAAAGATGATGATGATGGTTTCCCTTTTTTCTTTTTGAAAATGAATGAGCCATGGGCAAATGCCCCTAGTTTAAGAGGTATATTAAAAAAATCTTGATTTGATCAATTTTTGAAAATAATGATGCAAGTGATGATTTTTGAAAACAAATGAGTTAGGCATGTTTGAATGCCCAAGTTTATCCAAATTTTTTTTTGAGTGTTTTACGGTACTAAAAAAAATTCTTGAAAATGCAAAATTGATTGAAATTATACGAATGAGTGATGGCGAGGCTGAGTGCCACTTGGCATTTGAGGAGTGTCGTTCAGTACATTTAGAGTGCTGAGTGGAACTTGGCCACACCATGACACTTATGCCATGGTGGGCTGACTCCTCACGCTTTTCCAGTGTGTGTTTCGCATTTTCGAGTTTTTTGAAAAATATTTCCTTCGTGTGTGACCATGAAACACTTTCCTACTCAATTACAAACTCTTTGAGACCTATTTAAACCCAATTTAGGAACTGATGTAGCTTATATTAATGATCTCTCCTGCAAAAAATCTCTGCATCAAGGTTAGCAAAACACAATAATCACAAGCAAAATTCATCCATGGCTAACAATCTAAATTTTTCTCATTCAACAACTCATGATATCAATAGATGGGTTTGTAGCTTTGATTTTAGTACCAAGACCAATTTTACAGCCTACAAACTAAAGGGAATTAAGGCTTTGAGGAATGTCAAAATCAAGTGGGATTTCCTTCGTGATGTTGTGAAATTCTAGGATCATGAAGATCTCGTGTTCCGATTTAAAACTGCTAAACTCTATTCCATAATAGAAGAATTTTACGCTATCTTGGGCTATGATCCAAGCAAACTGAAAGCGATTGGATGAAATTTTTGAACAAGAAATCTAGTTTAATCCAATGGAACTGTTATTGGTGGAAGTGCCCACCCCCTCTATTGCGGTCTCTAGGATCAAATCATATTTTTATTGTTGGATTGCAGAGGGAAACTTTCTACAAGGCAAATAAACTCTTGAGGTAGTTCCAATATGAGCAAGGAATGTCCAGTGGAAAAAGAATAAGACCTTTCACTCTTGTGGACACAAATCCTTCTTCTATAAGGAACATGCTGTTGGGCTTGGAGATGGTTGACCGAGTGGACCAGTCTTTTGTCAAGGTTCACTTTCATAGGATGACTACAGAATACTTTAACTAGTTGGTGGACAAGATTGCTGACAAGGAAACTGAAATGGTTGCTATGAGAAAGCAGTTTCTTAGAGCTGGGAAAGACATGATGATGACAACTATGAATTTAAAAGAAGGGATAAGGATGACAAAGCACCTAGCACAAAGGAAATCAATGATCAACCTAAAGAGAAAAGACTAAAGACAAAGTGACCTTCTTGTTTCTGGCTTTGAACATGTTTATTTAGAAGTTGATGTAAAAACTCTTATGTTTAGGAATTATTTAGGACATGTAGGTTAAGAGTTCTATTTAAGATGAAGGTTTTTTTTTTTTTTTCTTCTTCTTCTTCTCTATGGTTTGGTTTAGGGTTTGAGTTCTTGAGGTTTAGTTTGGTTTTGAGTTTGGCTTCTTAAATTTTGGTTTTTTGGATTTTGTGTAATGACATGGCTTAATGGAATGGTTGAATTTTGGAAAATTTTGTTTAATGGGCAAATGGTGGTTTTAAGAAATTGTGATCGAACCAATGCATGGTTGCTTACATACCCCCTTTGTAGAAGGATTAGGTCATCACGTAGTTCATTGATTTTTATTTGCCTTAACTTTTTCCTAGGCCGCCCTTTCGGGTTGTCAACCTAACAAGCTCTCTCACTCTCTTTTTTACTCATCTTTTGCGTAGATCGCCCTTTCGGGCTTTCAACCTACCCTTTTTTTTTTTTTTTTTGCTTTAATTTTTGCTTAGACTGCCTTTTCAGGTTTTTAGCCTAGCAAGATCCTTTTTTTTTTTTTTTGGCAAAAGCCTAGGAAGAGAAATAACATAATTTACAACCACTTCAGATGTGGTGCTTTTAGACTACCACCTTAAAAGTGGTATTTCTTCAATTGATCCATGTTGGTTGGCTCAGTGAAAGGGTTTGCATCTAAATCCATCAACCTTACTGCTCCCCAAAGTATATCTGCTTGATAATGTATGGGCTCTGTAACACCCCAAACCCATACCAAGGATTTAGATGCACAACCTCTCTTATAAATAAACAAATATATATATATATATATATATATATAATGGAACAAAGCGTAATTAAATATCTACAAATATACTTCAAACCATCAAAATCTTTCCTATGAAATCCATAAAACAAAAACTTTAACAATAAAGTCTCCAAATACAATCTCAAATAGTTCCACAAATGCCAAACTCACTATCCTAAGAAAATATACTAAAACAGTCCATCAACTAACATAGCTCCAAAAGAAGTATTCAATCTATGTCTCCAAAGATCTACCACCAAAAGATATTCCACTGCTCTAATCTGAAAGGGTGGAGAAAGGGGGTTGAGCTAAAAGCCCAATAAGCGACTACATAACATGAGGATGTCTTTCAAAACAAGACATTAGTATCATTGACAAAATATAAGCTCTACAAAACATTTACAAATAGTTTTAACAGTAATATAATATACTTTGTAAAATTGTCAAGAATAAAACATTTAACTATAATGCTGAAATCATTAAATAAAATAATAATCACTTTAGTTAGTAAAAATCACACTAAATAGGTAGAAACAATATATTATATCGATAAACAAATTTTCCACTTATAAAGATCAATAACAATATAACATTAGTTTGATATGGAAAACATTAAACATTAGCCAGATAAAGACAAAAGCTGCTAAACACTTAGTGGGTGATTCCCATAGGGAACAATAACACTAACCTCAAAGGGGCAACACTAGCTCCAAAGCACAAATGATAACACTGCACCACACCACAATAACACTACATCGGCCAAAGACCAACACTTAACCCTGTGTTGGCAAAGGTTGCATACTGTCTAGCTGACCATTTGAAAACATTCTTACTTTATTACGATATTGCCAATATTAATCATATATCATATAACCAATACTTTCTCAAAAATATAGTTTTGAGTTATTCTTAACTTATACAGTTTCAAAGTAATATACAAGAAATAATAAAATTCAGGTATGTGTATAAAGCATGGACAATGGTATAAGCTTTTGGAAGCTTCACTTTTGCAATTATGTGTATATATATATATAAATATATATTTTTAACAAAAGTATATATAAATATACACGTCTTGAGAGACGTCATGTTTTGAAGTCCACTTACCTCTAGTTGTTAAACCAAGCTTCACCTTAATTGTCTAAAACAATATCAACTAGAACCTAAATAAGAACAAGATGACTCAATAAGAATAGACACACCAAGGCAGCAACAAAATATAAATTTCATTCTTAAAATTCATATCTCACTACTTATTTTGAAACTATAGCTAATCTAGTACTCAATTATTTATCAAGTACTCCAAAATCAATACCTAGTAAACAATTCTAATGAGCAGAATATGTAGATCTCTATATTATTTAATTCTGCCAGTATGAGTTGGCTTCCAAATAATTTTATGCTTAAAGATCAATATTATCCCAAATTACATATATATAGCATCCAATAAGATTCCTACCTGTAAGACGTAGAACGAATACAATAGATTTACTAATTAGTTCCTACCCGTAGGACCTAGTGACCTGTAGAATGTATTGATAAGAGTTTAGAAACTTGACCATGATATAGATTATAAGATTCAAAAGTCTAGCCCCACCACCATGTGTAAACTCTAGCAACTATCATAATTCGAGAGTTCATATGGGATATTAAAGCAAATCCATTAAACTACTCTAGCAAAGTAGGTTATTTCCATGAAGGTTTGAGAGAGAGATATACTTGACCACACAACCACACGGATGCAGAATTTGTCTCTTGTAATTTTGTGGTCTCTCTCTCTCTCTCTCTCTCTCTCTCTCTCTCTCTCTCTCTCTCTCTCTCTCTCTCTCTCTCTATGCTTCACAAATACACTATTTTACCTTTCAGCTTCACCCGTTAAAACTGTTTCCACTTAGGGATGAAATTAAAGCCTACAAGAACTTAAATAAGCTTTCAAAACTTTAATTCCCACTAAAACTGATATTAAGTTTGTTTAGATGGGCTAAAACTCTAAAGAATTCCAATAACACTTAAACTCCTAATCCAAATAGGAAATCTCTTATCATTTTCCTTAACTAATAAGGAGATTAAAAGTTAAATATGAATAATCCATAAAAATAACTCTCACGTTACATCTTCTTTTATTTATTTTCTTTGTAGTGACCATAATATAAAATAATATCACCTTCAAAATAAATTAAATAATTCATCAATTCCACTCTAGAAGCAATTAAATTCAATTTAAGTGAGACGGGTGTTACAACTGCCCACTTGAATTTCCCGTTTGCATCTTAAATCAGGGCTTAGATCTCTTTCAACACTAAATCCCCCAACTTCAAATCTCTGGTTCTTACTTTCTTGTCAAAAGCTTTCCCAAGCCTCCTTTGGTAACCTTCAATATGATATAAGGCCTTAAGTCTCTTTTCATCCAATATGCATAACTGGTCATATCTATTTTGCAACCAATCTGTTTTAGGGATTTCACTTTCCAATATTGTCCTCAGTGAATGGACACCTATTTTAATAGGAAGAACTACTTCCATCCCATACACTAATGAATAAGGAGTGGCTCCGGTGGAAGATCAAATTGATGTTTAATACCCCCAAAGTGCATAAGGTAATTGTAGGTGCCAGTCCTTGTAATTTTTTGTGCTCTTCTTCAAGATTCGCCCTATATTTTTGTTAGTAACCTCAACTGCTCCATTGGTTTGAGGACGTTAAGGTAAAGACTTGTGGTGTTGAATATTGAACTGTCGTAGCAGCTTCTCTGTTTCTCCCTTGAAATGCTGCCCATTTTCTAAGATAATATCATGTGGTACTTCATATCTGCAGATGATATTGGTCTGAATGAATTGAGCAACTTTCTTTGAATTCAGAACCTTGTATGAGGCAACTTCTACTCATTTTGTGAAGTAATCAATGGCTACAAGTATGAATTCATGGCCATTGGATGCTATTGGGTGAATTTTCCCAATAATGTCTATCCCCCATGTAGAGAATGGCTAGGACGATGTCATGGAATGTAATGGCATGAGTGGTATGTGCTTCAAATCTCCATGGACTTGGCATTGATGGCATTTTTGAACATGAGCTGTACAATCGGCTTGCATAGTAGTCCTGTAATAGTTTTGTCTCATTATCTTCCTTAATAGCATGTGTGCATTCATATGGCCCATAACTTGACTCATGAACCTCTTCAATAATTTGTTGTGCTTCCTTAGCAGTTACACAAAGGAGATGAATTTCATCATATGATCTTTTGTAAAGCCTTTCACCACAAATAATGTAATTAGTAGACAACCTCCAGATGGTCAATTGATTATTCTTATCTGCAAATGGTGGGTATGTGCCATCCTTTAGGTATTGTGGGATGTCTGAATACCATTCACCTTCTCCATTCTTTTCCTTATCCTCTTCTATTGTCATGCAATTGGTTGTTTCTTCTTTTTGTTCTACCAGTATTGGTCTGGCTTCATCTTCTTTTAGCTCATCCATCACGGATGCTATGGTTGTTAAAGCATCGACAATTTGATTTTGCATCCTTGGCACATATTGATATTGGATCTTGCTGAATTTTGAGGCCCACTCTTAAAAACATTCATGATAAGGCATTAGCCTTTCTTCTTTGATCTTCCATTTATTATAAATCTGGGAGATTATTAAAGCTGAGTCACTATAAACCTCCAACTCTTTCACCCCTAGTCCTAGGGTTGCTTGTAACCCCATGATGCAAGCTTCATATTCAGTAGCATTATTGGTGGCAAGAAAGTTAAGTTTGCCAGAAAATGGAATATTTTTCCCTTTTGGAGAAATTAAGAGAACTCCAATTCCACTTCCATTTTGATTTGTTGCTTCATCGAAGTACATCTTCCATGATTCTACTTCAATTCCCATGATATCTTCATCTGGAAAGTCTCATTGTATCTCTTTAGCTTCTTCTGGTGAACAATGGGCTAAGTGACCCACAATTGCTTTCCTCTTCACAGGTTTCTAAGTCACATACTTAATGTCAAATTCTGACAAAAGCAAAATCCATTTAGCAGTCTTCCCATCTTGCACAAGCTTTTCCATTAAGTACTTCAAAGGATCCATTCTTGCAATCAACGAAACCTTGTAAGCAAGCATATAATGTCTGAGTTTGCGGGTTGCCTATACAAGTGCTATGCATGTCTTCTCTAATGGTGAGTACTTTTCTCCATAAGGCAACATCTTCTTGCTAATGTAGTAGATAACATTCTCCTTTCTAGTCTCTTCAAGGTATTAAGCGAGTAGAGCCCCCATTGCTGTATCTATAGTGGTGAGATACAACAACAACTTTTTAGGTACCGGTGGGACAAGTATTGGTGGTTTCATCAGATAATTCTTGATCTTTTCAAACGCTTCTTGGCATTGTTCATTCTACATTGTAGAAACTTCCTTTTGGAGCAGTCAGAAGACTGGTTCACATGTCATGGTGAGCTGAGCTTTGAACTTGCTGATGTACTGTATCCATCCCAGAAATACTCGGATCTCCTTTTCAGTTCTTGGAGGCTTCATCTCTACAATTGCCTTGATTTTTCAGGATCAACTTCTATTCCTCTCTGGCTTACAATAAACCCTAATAGCTTTACTGATGTGACCTCGAAAGTACACTTTTTTGGATTCAACCGTAACTTGTAGAACTAGATTCTTTCAAAGAACTTCCTCAAAGCCAGTATGTGCCCTTCATAGTCCTTAGACTTAACCATCATATCATTAACATAAACTTCTATTTCTTTGTGGATCAAGTCATGTAACAAAGTGGTGGTTGAACGTTGGTGGGTAGCACCAACATTTTTAAGGCCAAATGGCCCATGGAGTAATAAAGTAGGTTTTCTCCATATCTTCTAGAGCCATCTTAATCTGCTTGTATCCTGAAAATCCATCCATAAATGATAGCAAAGCAATGACCTGTTGTGTTGTCAACTAGGATGTCTATGTGAGGCAATGGAAAGTCATCTTTTGGGTTGGCCTTATTCAGATATCAAAAATCTACACACATTCTAACCTTCCCATCCTTCTTTGGTATCGGAACCACATTAGCTAACCACTCAGGATAGTTGACCATCCTCAGGAATCCTGCATTGTACTATTTCTTAACTTCTTCCTTGATCTTGAGAGTCCACTCTGGCTTCATCCTTCTCAACTTCTGCTTGACCGGCTTCATGGTTGGATCTGTTGGAATGCAATGTTGTACTATATTTGTATCAATCCCAGGCATGTCTTCGTATGACCATGCAAAGACCTCTTTGAATTTTGTCAGGAGAGCCACTAATGCATCTTTCTTTGAAATGGTTAGGGTATTGCCCATTTGTATCATTTTAGGTTCATCATTAGTACCCAGGTTAATGGGTTGGGTTTTTTCTTTTATGGGTTCTAGGTGTCCTTGTTTTAATTCCTTATTATTAGGAGTTTCTTTACCAATTTCAGAAATAAAAACATTCAAAGCCAACAAATAAGCAGAATCAGAAATCATATTATAAGGAAAAGAGTTCTCAATAGACTCAATAGACTTAAGTAAAACAGACTCAACTAGAAAACTATCACAAACAAACTTAACAGGAATAAAAATACTAGCAGAAATAGAGTCAATAGGGACATAAATAATGTTCTTAGCATGGGTAACTGGCTCAACGGTCTTGATCTTCTTGGCAAGAGTGACTAACTTGACAGTCTTGATCTTTTTCACATAGTCCTCCATGGGGTAGGCGACTTCCTCTTATACCCAGCTCTTCAACTCAGTGGTGGCTTTAACAATGGCAGGTGGCTCCCAGTAAGTTCCTTCTTCCCTCATCATTATTATTGCGGGATCTTCATCCATATAATTTGTGGCTTCTTCATCAATCTCCATGTCAATAGGCTTGTCAATCACAAAAGCATCCAGGCGTTCTATGCTGTCCATCCACACATCAAACAAATTGTGCTTCCCTTTGTTGCCCAAGTAGGTGTGTTAAGGGAGATGCTCTGACTCGCCTCCTTCCATCCTTTCATTATTATGTTTAACATTCTTAAGTGTCATGATTCTGAGACTGTGGACCATCAGTTTTGGTCTAGAGCAGCCAACCTAGCATCTATATCATCCTTTTCTTCGGTATGTGGGGTCAGTGTGCTAGGTTCTGAATCGTAATATGATCCCAACTCTGGAATCTCTCTTCCATGCTTGTCATATCGAGGACCAGACCTTGAGCTAACATTAGTGATACAGCTCCAATTTTAGGGATGCCTATAGGGGTAATCCTCATAGTCCACATCATTGGGTTGTCCAATCTCCTCTCTTGCATCTTCTAATACATTTGTCAGCCTGTATTGGTCACTATCAGTGTCACTCCACCTGTTTGCTTCAACATCATTTTCAATATCTTCATCATAATAGTCTACATCATCTTCATATTCTTCATTGTAAAGCTCTGCGTCTATCACTAGGGGGTTCACCTCAATCATTGCCACTGTATTGGCTATCATAATCTTCACTGTTGTTGCTCTTATTGTCGCTGTTGCTATCATCATCATCATGTCCACTGTCACTGCTGCTGCTGTCACTACTACTATCACTCTTGGCATCACTTCCTTCATTGTCATCACTAGGGGCTGCTCCCCCTTCCTCTTATTCATCATTGGTTCTTAGTTCATACGAGCTCTTCAATGCATGTTGGCAAGCCTCCTAATACTATTCTTCTTCTATATTGCAAATGGCATCTCCAAGGAATTAAGTCATGGAATTAGGGTCTATGTAATCAACCCAATCAGTAGGAACCCAGGTTGTATCTTCTTTCTTCAATTCTGGAACTTTGTTGTTGCAGTCAATTAGTATCTCGAACCTAGGCACCATTGTCCTTGACACCGGTGATAAGTGTAATTTTTACATGATTTTTATTATCCTCTTATTTATTAAAATTGTTAGTTTTCCTTTATTTCTTTGATTTGATTTGATTTTTTATTTATATTTATCTATTCATTTGTGCTTTGAAGGATTGAGAAGATTTCAGATTAATCCACATCTTGTGGATGTAAATCGGTTGACTTGAAGACCCAATTAAATTTAAGTCCAATTCGGATTGGGATTCCAACCTGCGCATCAGTTAGTATTTTTGGCATAACCTTCAGCTTAGATGTCCAATCAAGATGATTCAAGTTGGGCTGGAAAGTTAACTTAAAGGGCTACAACTTTGTAGTTTACTAAGAGCCCGAATTCTGACATTAAATGGGCCAAAATTGTCAGTTAAGTGAAGCCTAAAAATCTAGGATTTTTCCAAACGAGAATTCAACTTGTAATAGGATACCTTGACCTATTAAAGGCTCTTTAGGGCAAATTCAAGGGGGGCCGCATTGAAGAATATTTTTTAGGAGTCTTTCTGAGGAGGAGGATCTAAGGACAAAGGCGAGAGTTTCATGTTGATCAACCAATTCAGATGAAAAACATAAGTTTTATTTGTTTTCTTTTCAATTTTATTATGAACTAAATTTTATTTTCTAGAGTATTGATGTAGTCTAGAAATGAACACACAATTTATATTTTGAGTTATTTTATTTTTAATATTTCCATGATTGAGTGTTTAATTCTTATTCTTAATGCTTACTATTTTTTACGAATTATTGTTTGATCAATTGAATTACAAGGAGACCGAGAGGTGATTTGTTATTTTAGTTCTAGAATTAAACACAATTAGTTGAGTGAAAGTAGAGATGCTTTACCGTGATTAGTGATTTTTCAGAAAATTCAAAGTACGTAATGAGTCTCCAGTTAATTAAATTCGCATAGAGATATGGAATTGTTAGCTGAAGATATTTTTGATATTATTCGAGATAAGATATTGAATAGTTAAGGAATTTTTAATCATCAACGGGAGATTATTAGAATTTAATAATTAGGAAGAATAAATTGTGTGGGATTTGTTAGGTGAAATCAATTGTTCTAGATCCATTCTTATCATAGTTTTACACTTTTAGATTTTTATGCTTTGTTAATTTTTTTTTTATTTGTAGATTTATTTTTATTAAATAGTTTAATTTAATTTAGATAGTAGAACATTCCATTTATTTTTGATTTTTCAAATAGTAATTTATTTAGTGAATTTCGGTATTCAATAACATAGTTAATCCTTGTGGGTTCGACATTCGTTTTTCTAAAAACACTTTACTACTTGTTACGATTTTGTGTGCTTGCAAATTATTTTATGTGAACAACGGATCAAATCTTGGTTCAGAGAATCCCCAATAGAATTGACTTTCTCAAACTTTGACAAACTTCCCATTCAATGTAGGAGTATAGGGCTTTAAAGGTTCTGGAGGACAAGGAAGTCCCTTTGCTTTAGCTTTGGCTCGGGCCATCTTTCTCACTTCCATCTCTAACATGTCATCATCAATGGGCTTATATCCTAGCCCAAAAGGTGGTATGGCAATAGGAATCTTTGGGATCTGAACAATAGGCTTCTTCATAGTTCATCCCTAGAAAGTAATTCATTTTTCTCATCATTGCTACCACATTGTTGTTGCTGTAGGGAGTAAAGTCCATCAGGATCTTCTCCACTTCTTCTTCTCTCCTTTGAAAACTGGGCCTCTCAATCTCAAAGTCATCCAAGGTTAATGGCTCTTTCTCAGAATCAATACCAAGAATAGGCTTAGGCACTATCAAAGTATCACCTTATATGGTCACAATAGCTCCTTCATGTGCAAACCGAACCTTTTGGTATAGGGAGGAAGGTACGGCCTCTGTGTCATGGATCCACGGTCGCCCTAGGAGCATATTGAAGCATGAGGCTATGTTAAGGACTTGAAATTTCACCTTCTTAACCATCGGTCCTATAGTAAGCTCTAATGTTATGGTTCCCAAGGCCTCTTTTTTGCTGTTGTCATATGCCTTCATATACTGATCAGTAGACACAAAGTCTTCAATGCTTAGACCCAAGAAACTTGCACTCTTTAAAGGACACACGTTTAATGCACTTCCATAATCTATCAGGACTATCAGTATCCTCTTTCCCTTGGCATTTACAATGATATGCAATGAGTTGTTGTGGTGCTTCCCCTTCTTGGTATGATCCTTGTTAGAATAGGAAATAGTAAGTTCTCTATTTATGGACCCAATTATAGCATTCAGATCTTGGGAAGTTGTGATTGTAGGGACTTGGATTTGGTTGAGAAGGTTTACTAGGTTTTGTTGATGTTTGTATGAGGCCATGAGTAAATCCCATAAGAATATGTTGGCTTATGTCTTCTGTAGTTGCTTGAGGACCTTATCCTCTTCGGCAGGTGTTTGTTGGGTAGATTTATTCAAGACTTCTACTGGGTTGCCTGTCTCCAAATGTAGGGGTTTGAAGTGTCTCTCCCCTTTGTGATATGGGCAATTTTTGTTGGTTTATTAGGATCAGTATCTTAGGGTTTGAAGTGTCTCCCCCCATTTATGAATGTCGGGTTATTTTTGTTGGGTCAGTAGGGTTGGTATCTTGGGGTTTGAAGTGTCTCCCCCCATTTGTGGATGTTTAGTTATTGAATTGGGGTTCGAAGTGTCTCCCCTCATTTGTGGGTGTTAGATAGCTTGATTGGGGTTTGAAGTGTCTCATCTCGTTCGTGGATGTTGAGTAGTTTTTAGTTTATGGTACTTCTTCATTCCATATATCATATCCTATGGTGGTGGTGGATATCCTATCCATTAGTTCTTCCCATGTCATCATAAAGCATTTGAGTAGGTAATAGATAAGTTCATATGGGTCTTTTTTACTATTCTCTTCGGTCATCAGGCAATTAATCCTTGGTCAATCCCAAAATTGTGATTGGGCAATGGATTATTAGTGATGCTAAGCCTTGTATGTGGTGTAATCACCTTGTTGTCTATTAGGTTTTAAATTGCATGGCAAAGGCCAAAACAATTGTCAGTATCATGGCTGGGGCCTTGGTGGTAGGCACATCTCTTATTCACGACAAACCTTGAGGGTAAGGGGTTTGGAATTGGTCTTGGGTCTAGGGGTTTCAGTAACCCTTATGCTTTTAGCTTGTCAAATACTTAGCTTATAGGCCTATACAACTCATGAAACTCACTCATAGGTCTAGGTCCTTGTGATACTTGTACAAGTGCA
Organism: Quercus variabilis; assembly: GCA_030445155.1. Taxonomy (NCBI): domain Eukaryota; kingdom Viridiplantae; phylum Streptophyta; class Magnoliopsida; order Fagales; family Fagaceae; genus Quercus; species Quercus variabilis. Next base: position 72,843,462 of record CP129449.1, read on the forward strand.
ATGGGTGCAATCAATTGATAAGGATCATTTTTATGGATATTCAAAAATTCTACAGCCTTAGAATTAGATCCTACATTCTTTTTAAACCTTGGTGGGTCATCATTCTTTATAGTGCCATTGTTTATTGCATACTCAATTTGGGTTCTAGCAGCAATCAAAGCTTTAAAATTAGGAAAGTATTGTGCAAACAAGTACTTATGGTATACAAGTAATAAATTCTTTACAACCATAGCTAATTGTTCCTCTTCACTTGGCCTATTCATCATCTGTGCTGCCTTGGCTCTCCACTTGTTAATGAAAGTAAATAAGGATTCTTTTGGCCCTTGCTTTGTGGTCTCGAGATCTTTCATTGTCATGTCCATTTCTATGTTGTACTTGTGTTACTTGTGAAACTTTCGGCAAATGTCCTCCCAACTCCTTGCTCTAGTATTATCCAGGTTGAGGAACCACCTAAGAGCGGCTCCAGTTAGAGTGTTTTCGAACATTTGAACAAGTACTTCTTCAGTTGCACCTAGGGGCTGCATAGCCCTCATATACATCTTCAGATGGGACTTTGGGCAATCGGTCCCATCAAACTTGTCCAAGGTTAGCATCTTGAACTTGGGATGCAGTCTCACACCAGGGAAAAGTGAGAGGGATTCGTAGTCCATGAGGTCTTCCATCTTATGAACTCTTCTAATCATCTCTTCCATTTTGTTCATTCTTTCATTGATCTTCTTCTTATTCTCCATAGTTGGTGGATTATGATCAGTTTTGTCCTCCTCTTGGTTACTGTTTAGATTTTGAAATTGTTGCACCATAAAATTCATGTCCTTTTTCAACTGGATTTGACTAGGTACCATGGTGTTGAGTAGCTCTTAAGTTTTCATGGGTTCTTCGGTGTTTGGATGTTCCCTTTCTTCTGCTATAGTGTTGGGAGGTTCAGACTTCTTGTGGCTTGAACTGTCTTGTAGGTCGAAGATGGGATTGTGATGTTGCAGCAGCGAAGTATCTTCTATGCTTATGGGCTTCAGTATTGTAATGGGAGTGATGGGCTTAGAATTGGAGCCACTAGCTTGAGTGTTGGCCATAGGTTCTCTTTGCAACCTTCCCTCAGATCTTGACCAAATTCTCTCTTAATGACAGGCTTGGTCGGGTTAATCAAAGCTAAGTCCCCATCCACATCAATCAATCAACCAAACAAACACACACAACATACAATGCAATTTTAACAGGGACCGACCTAAGGGTAGGTTCTAAGTCATTACGTTGTAGGGTGGGTTTGTTATTTTATTGTTTCCCATAATTAGGATGTTACACCTCCCAACTTGTAATGTAATGAACATTACGTTGGTTCAAAAGGCATGGTTTGTCCTTTATAGTCAACAAGAAATGATCCAGTTACTTTAGGCTATGGGTTGGTGAGTTTGCCACTGGTACCCGAATCTAATGAAGACTGATGATCCATGGTTACTACCACCACATATTGTTGAAAGGGGTGCATACATATTGTTGTTTGGATGACACATACTATGACATTTAGGGAAAGCTTTTAACAAACAATGCATGGAACAAAATATCATACTACATCTCAACAAACATAAATAGACAAACAAACAACAATATTGATAGGCCACAAACTAAATGACCCCTTGTGATTAAACCAATTAATTAATTAGCCAGGTTATTAATTAATCAATTTAACATACAAATATATAGAAGCACAAACAAATCGCCAAAAACTAAATATGCAGCGGAAATTGAAAGACACGGTGATTTGTTTACAAATGGAGAAAACCCTTGCGGCAAAAATCCCACCGAGTGATTTTCAGGTTACCACTCCCGAAACTCCACTATTATCAACCAACCTATAGTTGAACCCTTACCCCAATACCCAATTGGACTTGATCTGTAGTGACAATTCCCCCTTTTGATGCACGGCTCCCAAGTACATGATTAACTAGTTTGATGCATGGATCCCAGTACGCGACTTACTCCTTTGCACAAATCCTAGTACGTGACTAACTCCACAGCAACCCTTTGATTATTGTAGTTGATTTGCAGCAACTTCACATAGAAACACCAATAAGATCTTCAATGTTAGTGCAAGAGACTTTGCTTGATTACAGAACCCAAAGGCGTACAAGAAACGCAGCAAGAACTCTTTCTTCTGTAGGAGGCTAGGGTTTCAAAAAGAAACCTTATGAAGCTCTCTAGGGTTAGGTTTTTCTTTTTCCCACCTCCTTTAAATAGGAGCTTAATGGGCTCTTCTATTCCAAATAGGTTTACATAAACCTTGGGCTTTTCTAGTCCAATAAGGATTATACAAACCCATAAACAAATAGCCTTTTAGAATAAAAACATTGTGGCTATAATCTAAAAATCCATAGGTTCGATCGATCGAGACATCTATCGAGCTTTACTGAATCTCGACAAATCGAGATTCTATCGAGCAGGTATCGAGACCTGCAAATTGCACTTTTCTTGAGCAGTTCTTACGTAGTCTTCATGTCTTCAATTTAACCACTTGTAATGATCATCTTAAACCTACTTAGATTTACCCAAATACAAGTAAAATGCGTTTTGTCAAAGGATATGCCAATTATATAAAAATATGTCTCTAACAAATATTATGCAAGACCTTGCAAAACAAGGGTACATATTTGGTCACTTAAGTCTAACACGAACCTTAGCTCTTGATGACCCCAGTGGAGTTGCCACTATAAGAGAATGCAAAAGTGCCTCTAAAAAATAGAGAGATTTTTGGGTGTTTTGAAAGACACCTCTCTTTTTGGATAAGTGGGGTGGACTTGACACTTAGTTTTTATACAAAAATAAGAAAAAATTAAGTTCAAATTACATGATTGAATTGTTCCATTTCATTGATTGAGTAAAAAGGAATACATATTTGAAAAATTGAAAATTACATGGCTTTAAGTCCTAGTTACAAACTACCAAATAATTACATGGCGTTTTGTCTTAGTTACAATCTACCAAAAACAGGACACATATAAGACCTAGGTCTACCTATCCCTTTTTTTTTTTTTTTTTTTTTTTTGAGAAGCTAGGTCTACCTATCCAAAGACACTAAATTCGGAGGTTAGGTTACGGAATGGGAAGGTGTTAGACACCCATTCCGCTCGGACAGAGTCTGGTCTTTTAGACTCTTATAACCAATGTATCCCTTTATGCATGACATGAATGATATGTTGTATACAAAAAATAAAACTAAAAGAAAAACTAAATTACACAAGTTTACTTATGAATGCATCCTCCTCTTTGTTAAACAAAATTTAGATCTGTTGTTGTGATAAAAAATTGAATTGGGTTTTGAAAAATCAGATCTGTTTTTTAGAACTCAAAAAGGTGGTTTTTTTATGAAAGAAAATCATATCTATTTTTAGGAAATAAAAAAATTGATTTCTTTCATGAAAGAAAAATAAGATTTGTTTTTTCTTTTTATTTTTATTTTTTATATGTACAAAAATTATGAAAAAGATTTCTTGAGAAGGGGATTTCATTCACGAAATAAATTTGTGCGACATGCACTAATTAAAACAAACATAACCATTCATGATTTTTTTTTTTTTTTTTTTAAAAAATTCAAAATCTGCTATGTTAAGAAAAATCAATTATGTATCTAAGGAAGATACAAATCAGTTCTTATTTAAAAAAAAAAAAATACCAGATCTACATCTAATGAAGATGTAGATTAGTTTTTTGATTTGAGAAAAATTCAAATCTGCATCTAATGAAGATGCAGATCAGTTTTTACTTGGGAAAAATTTAGATTTGCATCTAATGAAGATGTAGATCCTTTTTGATTTAAGAAAAAATTCAGATCTGCATCTAATGAAGATGTAGACTCGTTTTTTATTTAAAAAAAATTCAGATTTGCATCTAATAAAGATACAAATCCGTTTTTACTTTGAGAAAAATTCAGATCTGTATCTAATGAAGATACAAATCCATTTTTAATTTAATAAAAATTCAGATCTACATCTAATGAAGATGCAGATCCGTTTTTGATTTAAGAAAAAATTCAGATCTACATCTAATGAATATGTAGATCCGTTTTTAATTTAAGAAAAATTTAGATCTACATCTAATAAAGATGCAAATCCATTTTTATTTTGACAAAAATTCAGATTTGTATCTAATGAAGATACAGATTCATTTTTAATTTAAGAAAAATTCAGATCTGCATCTAATGAAGATGCAGATCTGTTTTTATTTTGAGAAAAATTTAGATCTGTATCTAATGAAGATGTATATCCCTTTTTAATTTAAGAAAAATTCAGATCTTCATCTAATGAAGATGCATATATGTTTTTATTTTGAGAAAAATTCAGATCTGCATCTAATGAAGATGCAAATCCGTTTTTATTTGAGAAAAAGAAGTGATAACATGCATATTTTTGAAACTAAGAAATAGATCATAACAATAATAAAAAAGAATCAAGAACATGTTTCAAACAAAATAAATCAACAATTCATGAGGGGATAAACATGCATCATCACAACAAGAGAAACGTAAGGAAAAAAGGGGTAATAAGGAACAACCTCTTGCATGGAGCACTCTTCTTCTTGAGGGGACATTTTAGGGTTCAAAGAAATTTATGCAGTTATCTTTGAAAACTGAAAGCCCTAGCTTAAGAGAGAATATCAAAAAGGGAGATCAAATATATGAGAAATTTAAGAGTGTGAGAAAGTGTCTCCCCTAGAGCGTAAAAGAGTCTTGGATTTTGAGATCCAGTCTCTATTTATCGAGGCTGAAATGCTTAAAAAATAAGCAACGACGATTATGAATCGGGACGCGTCCTTTTGTGAAAAAGTAGAAAAGGATGTGTTTTATTGTCACTTGAAAAGTGTCGGGCCAAAGTCCTTATAGGTTCTATTCGACCCTTTGAAAGTGCCGTTTGTCGCTTTATAAATGCCGATCAGCACTCCAAAAGTGCCAAATGGCACTCTTGGAAGCCAATCACGCTTTCGTGTTCGGGTGTGTTTTAGACTCATGTTTTAGATTTTCTTCAGTCGGGCGTTGCACTTAGACGTGTTTTCAATCCGTATTCTAAGATTTTTTATTATCTCTTTTCTAGATAATTCAGGTCTTTTCAGCAACGATTATCTTGTAGATAAATATTCTAAAATAAATCTTGATAAAGTTCAGATTATCTACAATTTTATTATTATCCAACCATTCCCTTTATTCCCATGCAAGCAATCCTATTTTTGACACTAATTATCAACCAATCACAAAATTATTTAATTAATTTTAATTGTTTAGCCAATCAAAATTTATTTAAATTAATCGTGCGTGGTTGACTCCACCTAGACACAATGCATGTTGACCATGCAAACTTGATCATGTGATATCTTTCGATCCGACGGTCCAATTTGGAAACCAGGCATACTGTCGTGATTGTTAGAATCTCAAGTTTATTTTTATGATATGCAATGAACAAGTTAATGCATGTAATGCAATCATGATTTTTGGGGTATATGAATGATGATTCTAGTCATTCTCTTTGATTAAATCATGGGTGCAAAATCGAGTGTCTACATCTTGCTCAAGTTCGTGAAATCTATGCAAACTCTCCATTTCCCCATTTTCTTTTTCACCACTACTATGTTGCCTAACCAATTTGGGTAAAACACTTCCTTTATAGCCCCAGCTGGTTTCAACTTGTCTACCTCTTCTATTACTGCCTCAATATGAATACGAGAGAGGATGTCCGAGGTTTTTGCCTTTTGGGGGTGTACTCAGGACTTATGTTTAAAAAATGGAAAATGAAGTAGGGATCCACCTGGGTACATTGTAGGGGCTCTAGCAAATATATCTAAATTTTGAATTGAAAACAGATTTAAAACAGGTACATTGGGGCTCTAGGCAAATATATCTAGATTTGAAATTATCTGTGTAAATGCATCCTTTTACATCTCTACAAAAAAAAAAAAAAAAGAAAAAAAAAAAAAAAAAAAAAGAAAAATAAAAAAAGAGAGAGAGATATGAAATTTGTTGCATAAATACATATTTTTACATCTCTACAAAAATAGATTTAAAATTCTTTACATTAATACGTCTTTTTACATTTGCAAAAATACAGATCCGATGCAAAATACAAATGGCTAGATGGCAAGACCCCATGCACCTTAACTATAGCTTTGTAGTGACAACCGTAGGATAGGTGGGAGGTGGTGACACATAATGATCAATCCTGAAAGACTACTCTTTTGTCTAAGAATGCCTAATTGCCACATCGAGATTTTTTTTTTTTAGGTTGGGGGGTAGGGGGTGGGGGGAGGGGAGACACATCGATTTTTCATATAAAATTCATCCTTTCTACATCTACAGAAAACAAGTCTCTCACAAAGTTCCTTCATTTTTTATCTCACCAAAAACAGAACTATATTTTATTATTGAAAGATTCATTCTTTTACATCAAAAAACCATATCTATATTTTTTATTTAGAAATTCATAATTTTCATCATAAAATCAATTCTTGAATTTCTAATCATGATCCTCACAAGAACATGAATTAAACCTTTTTTGGCATAAAATAATATGTAGATCTAGGATTTTAGAATAGCATTTTAACCCTAGATCTAGGAAAATTAACATAGCATTTTTTGCATCTCATTATCTATTGCATATGGGTACCTAGATGGTAGTTTAGAGTTTAGAAGACCGAACTCTATTCGACAGGATGGGTGCCTAACACCTTCCCATCCTGTAACTTAGCCCCCGAGTCTAGATCTTAGGTTCACAGATAGTGTTTTGTCCTTCTTTTGTTGATAGATTGTAACTAGGAAGCAAAACTTTGTGTTCTTTTTACTTAGATTGTAAATTGGGATCAAAGCCATGTATAGTTTTTTCTATCAATTATAAGTGTTCAAATCAATAAGAGCTCAATATTATTTATGTATTCTGTATTTTATAGTTTTCTTATTTTTGTAATATAAAAATAAGTGACGACTCCACAAAACCGCAAAAAGATGTATACTCTTTTTTGAAAGCCGGTCTCTCACACCACCAAATATTTTTGATGACTCTCCTGGATCACCCTTCAATGAACAAGTCAAAGATGAGTTACCCAACTTTATGCTTGGGTCCCCTACTCTTGCTTTGCTTGAAGATCTTGCACAAGACATTCCACATTGTCACTAAACTTGGGCAAAATCCATTCCAACATATTTTCTTGACTTTCATTGTTACACTGCCCTTACTGCACTACATAAGTCTCACACTTATCGTGGGACTTTCACTAACCCTTTATGGCAAATCGCAATGAAAGAGGAACTTGATGCATTATCCAAAAATCATACTTGGGATTTGGTGAATCCCCTTCCTAGGAAGTCTGTGTTTGGTTGTAAGCGGATTTGCAGGATCAAGACTGGCTTTGATGGGTCCATTAAGTGCTACAAAACTCATCTTGTTGCAAAATGTTTTATGTAGGAGTATGAAATTGATTATAAAGAGACCTTTACTCCAGTTGCTTGGTTCTCATCTGTTCATCCTCTTTTAGTTGGTACCATTGCTAGTAAATTGGACCTTATTCAAATGGATGTCAAAAATTTCTTTCTCAATGTGAATTTAAGTGAAGAAGTTTATATACAACCTACTTTTGGTCTCTTTATTGAATTGAACGAGGTTTGTTACCTTTGGCGTGCACTTTATAGCCTTAAATAAGATCCACGAGCTTGGTTTGCCAAGTTTAGCTCCACCATCTTACGCTTGGGTTACACTGTCAGTCCTTATGATTTTGCCTTATTTCTTTGTCGCACGACGAATGCACTATTTTGCTTCTCCTATATGTGGATGACGTGATTATAACTAGTGATGACCTCAATGGCATTCAAGAACTCAATGATTTTCTTAGTCAGTAGTTTGAGATGAAAGATCTTGAACATTTTAACTACTTTTTAGGTTTTGAAATGACTCATTCCACTGATGGACTTTATATTACTCAAGCCAAGTATGCTTTTGAATTTTTTTTTCTTAAGCTAGATTTACTGATAGTAAGACTGTTGGCATTTCAGTTGAACTTAATGCGCATTTAACTCAACTGGTAAACCATTGTTTAATCCCTCTCTTTATTGACAATTGGTTGGCACTCTAGTTTATCTTACTGTCACTTGTCTAGACATTTCTTATGATGTTCATCAGGTGAACCAATTTTGTCTGCTCCATATTTGACTCACTAAGCTGCTGTCCTGTGCATTCTTCGATACCTAAAGTGCACTCTCTTTCATGTCCTTTACTACTCTGATTAGTCTCTTCTTATTCCCATGCATTCTTTAATGCTAATTAGGCATAAGATCCCACCGATAGAAGGTTAACCACTGGTTATTGTTTTCTTCTTGGTTCTTCTTTGGTCTCTTGGCGAATCAAGAAACAAATCATTGTGGCCTGCTCCAGCATTAAAGCAGAATATCGTGCCCTTGCTGATACCATATCTGAACTCATCTTGCTTCAATGGCTTCTCAAGGATTTAGGTGTGTCAATGTCCCCTGTAACTCCTCTTTATTGTGATAACCAGAGTGCCATTCATATTGCTCTCATTGATATCTTCCAAGAATGGAATAAACACATCAAGATTGATTGTCATTTTATCCATTATCATCTTATCCATGGTGCTCTCAAGTTACTCTCAGTCTCCTCTCAAGACCAATATGCAGATATCTTCATTAAGTCATTTTCTAAGGGATGTTTTCATGCTTTGATTGACAACCTCAAGTTGGTCTCACACCCACCTTAAGTTTGAAGGGAATTGTTAACGTGTAATAGGCTTGTGGGCTTTAGGCCCACTTTACTTGTCTTGATTAGCACAAATATAAAGGCACTCTTGTATATGTTATTATTTGAGAAATACAATACTATTCATTTAGTATTTCAAAAAAAAAAAAAAAAAAGCATCCAACTGATTGAGAAAGTTCAGGGATCAACTACTAAGACACTCATGCAAGAAATAATAAATAACTGAAGTAATGGTCTTAATCATTCATCACGGAAATTTGGATACGAAGTGTCAAGATTGCTTGGAACAACATTAAATTGTCTATATATGAAAAAGAGTAGGTGTATATATATAAATCTCTTGTGAATGAACATAACAGATGTTACTTTTGTACAAAGAACAACAAAACTTCAGGTAACATATAAAATAACAATGTGAACATTGGGATTTTTGCATCTGCCTATTATGGCTTCCAGGGTGGTGGGGGTGGTGGGGTCTGTGGATAGAGTGGAGGAACTGCTGTAAATATGGTATTTTTGTCAATGCCATTGCCAGCAGTGGTTGTCAGGGATACAAGTGCTGCAACCAGTCCAGCATTTCCGGCCATAGTTGGCTCGGTGTTATTATAATGGTCACGCAAATCACTGAACTTGTCAAACTGATCAGGCCCTCCAACCATGGCTCCTGTGATGTTGTTGGGATTGGCATTGTTGGTGTTGAACCACTTCCAGCCCCCGTTGCAGGAGTAATATTTATGGTCATTGGGTGTTGATGCACCTCGGTGATGTACATGCTTAGGGAACTTGTTGCCATACCCCACAACATAGCTCATGTTCATGGGGTTATTACCCAAGATATAGTCCATCTGCATAAAAGCAACAGGAAAAAGCATTCGAACATTAATTTGACAGGTAAATCCTAGTGGGTGCATATGAAGATTAGAACAAAAACATACTATAAAGTCATGCAAGAATCTGTCAGATTAATGAGAAGTATGGGAGGAATACGACACCTGGGAGGTGGCAAAACTTCGAAGAACATCTGATGAAATATAATTGTTGCCACAATACCATCCTGGAACGCCGGAGGCATTCAAATAATCAACAAAGAGAGATGCCAGGAAAGCAGCATTAGCCACATACTGCAGATCTTGTGGCCCTCCACGGCTCAGCATGATCAAACCCCCTGCAAAGGTTTGCACAGGTCATGCATCTAATCTTAGTCAACTAAATTCTACTTAGGGGTGCTTCAATGCATGCCATTGATCAGTGGCGGCGCCACGTTGAGGTCAGGGTGTTCCTGGGAACACCCTGACCTGAAATTTTTTTTTTTATATATATAATAATTATTTTTTTTATTTGTTTACTCTTAAAAAAAAAAATAGGAACACCCTCAAAATAAATTAGGATCACCCAAAAATTATAAAAAAAAATATATTTTATTTGTTCTACTTTCAAGCCAAAAAAAAAAAAGAAAAAAATTTTCGAACTAAAATCTGAAAAAAAAAAAAAAAATTATAACAGAGCAAGCCCACAGGAAAAAAAAAAAAAAAAAAAAAAGCCCAACATCAACACTAAACAACAGATTACAAACCCAATCAAACGGAAAAAAACAAGGTAGCAAACCCAACATCGTAGCAAACCCACGGATTCTAAAAACAAAATAATAAAAAACCAAAAACACGATTAGAAGTTGTCAAAAAAAAAAAAAAACCTCAAATCTCTAAAATTTTTACCTTTCTTTTTCTCATTCTTGCTCTGCTTTTTTCTCTCAACTCATGCTTTCCGCCTCTCTCATTCTTTCTCTCCACTCCCACTGTCAGGGCCGGCCCTAGACCAAGCTTCCACCGATCTCATCTTTTTTCTTTTTTTTCCGCTGCTGCGTTTGGGTTTTGATTCTGCAGAAGCGAAGAATGGCTGGTTTTGAGTTTTGAGGTACTGCCTTTCTCTAGACTCTTCTAGTCTTCTTTAGATTTGTTAAAGATAAGTTTTCTCTGGGCAGTGGGCTGGACGTTTCACCACGTCTGGGCCTTTTTTTTTTTTTTGGTTGTTAAGCCTGCGTTTTTTTTTTTTTTGTTTTTTTTTGTTTTGTTAAGCCCGGTTTTGTGTGTGTGTGTGTGTGTGTGTGAGTTATTGGTGCAATAGGATTTGTTTTTTTTTTTTTTTTTTTGTGGGTGCCATCTTGGCTGGCATCCTCTTGGCTGGGCTAGGGCCCTGGGCTTGTACAGTATTGTGTTTTTTTTTTTTTTTTTTTTTTAATCTTGTGTTTATATATATATATATATATATATATTAGTTATTAGGAATATAATGAATAAATCTTTATCTATGCAGGTCGAGATTGCTAAGGTTGAGATTGCTAAAAAACTTTTATTGTTTGGTGAAACTACAATAATAATTTTTATATAAATCATGTTTTATTTCTTATTTGCTCTACACTTGAAATGTATTTTTTATTTTAGTCTTTGTAAATATATTGCTGATTAGAAATATATACTATAAAATATGCATCTAAATATAAAAAACTTAAATAAAGAAAAAAAGAAGAAATACTAATTGAGTCTCAAAAAGGATAAATGGATAAATTTGTTATTAGTAATAAACAAAATATAACACAAAATTTAGATGAAAATATCACAAATGAGCAAGAAATTCACCAAAAATAGATTTTAAATAAAATATATTATAATATAAAAATATTAAATAAATATTAATTTAATTAATACATAAGTATAAACAATAATTTAATTAACCAATAATTAATTAGGGGAAGCAACTAATAAACAATAATTAATAATTTAGTTAACCAATACATTATAAAAAACAAACAAATAAATTATGTTAGGCTAAACAACAATTAATAACTTTATAATTAATGAAACAATAATATAACAAATTATAGTTTATAAAAGACAAACAAATTAATGAATAACTAAACAACAATAATTAATATTTTATTAATATTTCAAATGGACTTATAGTTTATTATTTATTCTTTTACTAGAATTATAGACAAATATTTGATAAGAAAACCACATAGAAGACAATTGTAAATTTTATGTCTTTGCATGTTTTTTAATTGTTGTTGTTGTTGTTGTCAATATACAAATTTTTCTTTTTATTAGATCGTGTAATTTATACTTGTTGAGGAACACTCTGAAAAAAATTTCTGGAGCCGCCACTGCTCTCATGTAAACATTGACAGTGATTCCAATTTCCATGGGATGTATAAACATATTCTAGGATTTTAAAGTACGGCAAAGAACTAGCATTGTATTCTCATTTGCGTCTTCTTAAGTTACTAGCTGGGGAAGTATGTCCTAAATAAATTAAATGTAACATATTTTAAATTTTGTAAGCACAAGTGTAGCTTGATGACTCAAAATGCATGCATAATTGATTTAGGCATTCTCTTGACCACGTGCATAGGTGTAGCTTTCACAGGTATATATCAGAAGCCTGATTTGCAAATATAATTATCAATTCTGATCCAAGGTGGATGGCATTTGCAAATTGGCCACCCAACCCTTACTAGAAAAGAGAAAAAACAAAATGAATAAGCAAAAGGACTTTCCACATGTTACAAGAGTTCATTGGAACAGGATGCTGTCAAAATCCCATTAGTAAGGACTGGAACTAATTATTGTGCAAATCTTATCCCTAGATGTCTTTAGGTAATTAAGAGTCCAAACTGCACAAGCCTAATTGTGAAGTACTACCAAAAAATCATTGAGAAACTTAATGAAATAAACTATGTCACATCTGGATTGAACGAGATTAAAAAAGGTGAGATCCTACATACCATTAGTCCAGTTGAAGACGTGGAAGTTGTGAAGATAAGGGCAAAGGAGCAGCCTGACAGAAGTCACAGGGAGAAGAGGGGGAGGTGTAAGATTAGCTGAAACTTGGGACTTAGTGGCTTCTTTGGAAGCTGACACCTTGCCCCTTGTGACCATAAGATCTCTTAGACTCTTATTCCCCCGGTTCAAGGCCATTTCACCTTCCTCTTCTTCGGAGGTATCGTCTAGACGGGAAGTCACAAGGGTCGGAATGTGGACATTGGAATGCCTATCAAGTTCGTCCTCAGTGTCCGAGACGGGAATCACTTGCACTCCCTGAGTCTCATCCTCCTCGAAATGAAACTTGTCAATTTCTTTTTCGAGCAAGGAATTTGAGGAGGCAATCTCTTCTTCTACTGTTGCTGGTTCAGGCAGAACCTACTGAAATGGTTGTACGATCAGTGGAAGGTTCTGTTGGAATGGATGCGTGATTGGTGGAAAGTCATCTCGAGCTAGAAAGTTGGGTCGTGATACGTTAATCCAAGCTAGTCGTGGGTCACCCACTCTTATGGCGTGGCCAATTTCTTGGTATATCTCCAAGATGGGTTGGAAGTCCAAAATTAGGTGGACAGCTCACAGCTACCCGTCCTCACTTACAAAGATTCCAGATCTTAGCAAGTAATTAAGAGCTTACATGTTGGTTAGGCTAAGCCTAGAAGCTACTTACCTTTTATCTGTGAAAATAGTCAAGGAGCAAAACATGGTTAGAAAATTGGAATCCATCATTAAAAGGAGCAAAACATGGTTAGGATTAAAGAGTCTAAATCTCTTGCTAAGGAACCTAACTTTAAGGTACCCCACTTGGCACTCCCTCTCGGACGGGGCAGTGAAGACCATCATACCACACTCCCGAAACTATCAAATAGTCGTCTTTCATGTCCTTGTTAGATTTAGGTAGACACAATACTAGTCTGACAACGTCTGATCGGGACTTGAGATAATATCCCGCATTTTTTAGGGAGTGGCACTCGTACATGTGAACCACATCATGCCAGGTGAGCCGCAGACCCAAATGCTCATTAAGTACATCAACGCTACCTAATACCCTAAATAGGTTGGGCACGCACTGGTAAGGCCATATCCTATGGTTTATGAGGTAGTCCCATGTTATCCTACCCATAGGGAGAGTCATTCCCCCTTCTATGAAAGCTATCATGGGGATGATGACTTCCCTCTCTTCTCTGTGTGTCACTATTTGTTCTGGGGAATAGTATCGCAAGGCAACTTCTTGTGGTATGTGGTATTTATCCTTAAAGGCTTCAATTTTGGCATGAGAATCTACTAGATGCTTAAATCTACCCATCTGGTTAAAGCTAAAAGGAAGTGGGTGAAGTTTTTTAAAGAAAGAAGACAAAGAATGGTGGGCAGATTGGCCGAGAAGAAAACAACCTAGAACAAAACAAAAAAAACAAAAAAAAAAAAAAAAAAAAAAAGGTGAAAACTTACAGGAAAATGAACAAATGACACTATAGGAAGTTTTTGAGGGATTGAGAGTTCTATAAAAGTCGAGTGCTCTTGAGAGTTTGAAAGTTTTTGTAAAGTGAGAGAAAGCAAGCCCTTCATACGCCTTATATAGGAGGGAGAATCAAATGGGAGTTATCCTGCTCAAAGTTCAAAGAAAAATACCTACCGTTGGATTAGCACCTTGCCGTTGGATGCGGGGAACAAAACGCCACATGTAGTAATTAATGACGCCTCGCGGGCTCCAAAGTGTTAGTAGCAATTATGAGGGTGTGCAAAACGACACTCTCACATGTGCGAATCAAAGGGCAAAATAATATCAACACATGAAAAATCAAAACCCCACTTTTCTCGTCAGATGAGAAGGAAAACCTGGAGTTTTGAGGGGCTATTGTAGGGTTAAGGGCCTAAATTATATATTGGGCCTTGAGCCTTGGCAGAAAACGTGAATGGTCTAAGGAGGAATAAATAGTTATAAGGGATTCCAGTTTATAGTCTCATAAGTAAGGAATGAATGGAAGACGGTCTGAGGAGGAACACCTCCTCGACTACGATGAATGCAGCTTAAGTATGTATTCCAGCGATTGGAGTGATCCTTCAAGAAGCTCTAGTGATAGGGATGGGCCCTATGAACATATAAGAAGGAAGGAAACCAAAAAATATCTAAGGGAAAGCTGCTACCATCGCATTAAATGCACTGCAGCTACTTTTCTGACCGCATTTATGTGGAGAAGATCCCTGAATAGTACTACCTTGGCTACCACAACTCACAGAAAGCCAAAGAGGGTGTCTAATGGGATAAGCACTCAAGTAAGGGCTCAAATGATCAATAAGTATAGGATTAAGATGGTCCAAAGGGATCTATACAATGTAAGAAACCCTCCATGAAAGAGGGATTGAAAAAAGAAAGAAAGAATATTGTAGAAATCAAAGTTATATTTGTATTCAATTTAATTGATTCGTAGGGAGATTTACCTCCTCGGACAGTGAATTCATTCAATTCTATGTTTCTTGTTCTTGCTTGATCATCTTCTAGATCCATACTAGCCGCTGTCAAATTCATCAAGGCCTAGTTTTTTGACCCACTTTCTACAAATTTATTGTGCTGGGCTCATTAGGCCAACATCCCTTACATTTTGGGCTTAGGCTACCAAACGTGTCCCTATAGTAGCTATTTAATATATAAATATCTATTTTACTATAATATTTTCTTAGTACTTATTTACTAAAGACAGCATCCACTTACTAAAAACTTCTAAGAATGTTAATGAATATCATCATCTTCCAACAATAAGCAACTGATTGTTATTAACACATGTCAAAATATTTAAAATTTCTTAATGAATGATGTCATGTGCTACAATTGAAACTCTTCATCAAATACCTTTAACCATACACAATGAAAATTTTTGCCGTTCATACTTTCTTTTTTATCATTCTACATGAGTCTAGGTGCAATATTTAGTTTACTTAGTTTTTAATGAAACCCCATTTTAGGAAAGAAAAAAAATAACAAAAGGCATGTGTCATCAAATTTTCCATTAAATAAATTATAAGTTTCGAATATTTGAATTTAGAAAATCAATGTTCTCTAGGTAATAAATAAAACACCTTATATCAGCATTCCAACTTTCTAAGCATTACTATCATCTAAAACTCAAAGTACGTGAAGAAAATTTTTGGGATTTTAAAATTTAGTAGAGGTATTTTAAACATTACACAATGGAATATTTTAAGTATCATAAGCTTTCATTAATATTTAACTGAGAGAATAAGAATATGACATATTTGCTATTTCCCAAAATATTAAGGGAAAAATTGCTTGATTTTAAAATTTAAAAAGGAATTATGGACTATCCTAAACATAAAGGATGAAAAGTGTTTTTATCCTAAGTTGTTTTTGATTTTTTTTTTTTTTTTTTTTTGGTGTAAAACTATCTATTTTTACTTAAAATGGTGCGTAAAGATAAAAATATAATAAAAAATAAAAAAGTCAATCTAAGAAATCTATATGTGAAACAGTGAATTTTGACTCAACAAAATGGTTCAACATTACCACCTATGATTTGTTATGAAAATATTGTGAAAAATATTGTGGTTAGTTCTAGTATGATATTTTATTTTGACCTATAAAGAATTAAACCTCAACAATTGTGAAAATATTGTGACAATTTGTTGTGTTAACTAACAACTCAATATTAAAAAAAAAAAAAAAAAAAAAAAAAAAAAAAAAGTTGACTGGGTGAAATTATCAGGGAAAAAAAAAGGGAAATTGCACTTAACCCATCTGTGGTTTGGCCCGTTTTAACAGTGCCCACTCGTGGTTTAAAAGTTGTCACTTAACCCACCTAAATTGGCCTCTGTTAGACCCCTGTTACCCACCTCTCCCTTTTCACCATTAAAAATAGGGGTAAATGTGTCTTTTTCATTATATTTTATGTCTCTCTCCTCTTTTCTCTCCTTCTTCTTCTTCTTCACAGTCAAAACCCAAAAATGTATATGGAATGATGCGTTTAACATTCTTACCCAATGCCCACTGCAATTGCCAAACATACTTTTACAATGACAAGAAAACCAATACACCTACAGTCACAAACAAAGCCACAAATCCATGTGAACATACCTCCACAGATTCGCTAGCCTTCCACTGCTAAATCCAAAAACTGACTACTTAATTCTTCCTAAAACAACACAAAATAAAATACAAAAATTAAGAATAAATGGTATCCACAAGTTTGCTGGATTCTATCTTTACCCTAGGCTTTCTCTCTCTAAAACTCTAACCCCTTCTCTTTTGCTGGGTTCTCTAAAAAAAAACCCAAATTTGCAAGTAAAAAAAAATCTGCAAAAAAAAAAAAAACCCCAGCAATCTAGCAAATCCAACACCACAGCCAACTCATTGAACAAACAATACAGGCGTGTATTACCTAGGAGCAAACTGAGCCTTGCCTCCATTCAGATTCCAAAGAAGGAAGAACGGCTGGCTTTCTTACTGCTGTACAGATGACATTGAGGGCAGTCACACAAGTGGCTTCTAGCTTTTCAGGAAAAGTGGAAGATAGATCTCCAAAAGCTATTGCACTTTTTGACATGGCTATAGTAGGAACAAGAAAAGGCTCTAGCATCTCCACAAGAAAAAGAATCATGTGCTTGACTTCCTGAAAGAACCACAGGTAGAGTCACACAATTCTAACCATATATGCCTACTACATAGGAGGTTCTTAGCTATAAAGCTACCAAAAGCCAACAAATCTAGCAGCAATATCCTAAGCACAGTGGGTTTATGGGTTCCTTTTTGTTTTCCCTTGCTATCTGGGTTTGTAACTTAAACCTTTTTTTTTTTTTACAGCAAGATTTAATGTATATTATTGGTAGTATATACATCAAGAGGGAACCATTATTGTGTTGATTGAACAAGATTCGGGTCATGAAATGGAATTTGGGTTTGAAGATTTGATTTCTAAGATGGTGAGAGAGAGCTCAGTCCTTTTTTTTATGGTTCTAATTGGGTTCTAATTTTGGCTTATATAGTAAAGAGGATTTTCTAACGGAAATGACAGAGGTGGGTAACGGGGGTCTAACGGAGGCCACCTCAGGTGGGTTAAGTGACAACTTTTAAACCACGAGTGGGCACTATTAAAACGGGCCAAATCACAGGTGGGTTAAGTGCAATCCCCCCCCCCCTCCCAAAAAAAGAAGGTCAGTGAACAGTGCAATTGAATAAACCAAAAAATAAACTGTAGCTACTACTACAACTTTACAATTCATACTTTTGTTCTGAAAGTGTTGTGAAAATATTGTGGATGTAACATTTCTTTTTTCACAATACCTTTATTTTTAGTTGTGGTTAGTTCTAGTATGATATTTTATTTTGACTTATAAGGAATTAACATCTCAACAATTATGAAAATATTGTGACAATTTGTTATATTAACTAATAGCTCTGTATTTAAAAAAATTAAGAATTAAGAATTAAAAAAAAAAAAAAAAAAAAGAGTTGACCGGACTATATTATCAGGGCGGAAAAAAAAGAAAGAAAGAAAGAAAGAGGCCAACAAAACAATGCAGACATTGAACAAACCAAACTCATGTAGCTGTTTCCTGTAGCTATAATGCATTAGCTCTAGGGCTGTCCAAACCCATCTGAAGACTCGACCCACCTAAAGAAACTGACCAGATTTGATCCAACACCAGCCAACCCGACTACTCTGGCGGTCGGCGACAAGTCTTCACCACCAAAAATCGACTCTGGTCAGTCAATTTTGGTTTCCCTCTCCTAAAACTCGAAAAACCCGAACCAACCAACAAATTAAAACCCAAATTCTAGCAAAAAACCTATATTCCGACGAAAATTTTCCAGATTTCAGTGAAAAAAACCTAGATTCCAATGATATTTCACATAGATCTAGTGAGCTTTTGATTGGATCTAGCGAAATCTCATCAAATTCAATGAGATTTCTTTTAGATCTGGAAAAATCTCATAGAATTTGTTGAGATTTTCACTAAATCTAGGTTTTTCTCGCTATTTTCTCAGATATATGACACTGATTACCCATCCGCCACCCGTTGAAGGTCTTATCCGCCTGACCTAACTACTCTAGCAGTCGGTAACGAGTGAGATTTTCTACCACCCGATTCTGTCAAGTTGGTTCCGTGTTGGGTACAAACCCAACCCAGACCAACCCGTGGACAGCCCTAATTGGCTCTTTTTATATATAGATATAGATAAGAGCTCATGAGTAGTAGATGGGATGGCAATGATTCTAATTCATACACCAACCCGTATATCAATGTCAATGAAGTTAAGGAGGAAATTTTAAAAAAAAAATGCTGGTGACATTAAATTTTACTGCACAACTTTTTATAATTTAATTATAAATGTTAATCAAAGTAATACCACTTTTTCATATACTTATCATGAATAAAAAGCTTTCATATTAAGTTACTTTTAAAAAAAAAAAAAAAAAAAATTACAGCAAAATACAATTAAGACATGATTTTTATTCACTTATTACTAGCAATAGTAGATTGTAACTCATGCATATACATGGATAAATTTAAAAATAAACACATTTTGTTGCCATCAAAATATACACAATTAATCAAATTATTAGAAAAAATAAATGTAATTAGATGCATGATAAAATTCCTTTCTTAAGTTTAGCTCTACTACTTATGATCATTTTTATTCTAAATTTTAATAACATAAAACATGTGGTGATTTTTGTTAAATAGTTATATGATTGATTATTTATTTATAGTTTATTAATATTAAACTTTTGATATTTTGCACTCATTAACTCACTTAGCACACTAGAAAACTTTACATAGAGATATAATTTAGTTATGTTATCTCAAACTAAAACAAATAAAATTTGTTTCAATAAGGTTCTGATCTTCACTATATGCATAAACATAAAATTTGTAAGCATGAAAATTCAAAAAGTAAAATATTGGCTTAAGAGGATTCGTATGCATATATAATAGTGGTTGTGAACAATTGAAAAAACTAACTGTATGGGGGGCGTTTTGGTTCCTGAGCCCAAAAGGTAGAAGGATTCAGGCCTAAAGAGCTCAATACAATAAATTTGTAGAAAGTTGGCTTAAAAACTAGGTTTCAATGGATCAGGTAACAAACACAATGGACTACATATAATAAGAAAGTAAAGTAGGACAAGCTATATGCAAAGGAATCCTTCCTCGGCAAAGTCCGAGGAGAGGGGCTCTTAAATATAATTTTCTTAAACTTGGATACAATTTTAGTTCTTATTACTACAGTGTTATTTCTAGAGATTTTTCTAATCCCTTCTCTCTAGAGGGTTTCTTGCACTGTATAGCTCCCTTTAGATGATCTTGGCCCTCCATTTATTGATTGTTCAGGCCATTACTTGAGTGCTTGTTCCATCAGACACCTTCCTAAACCTCTTGTAAGTTACGGCAGCCAAGACAACACTGTTCAGGGGCCTTTTCCACGTAAATGCAGCCAGGGGATTTGGTGGGATGTATTAAATGTGGTGGTAGTCACCATCCCTTCAGTCGTGTCGAGGCTAACCCTTCCTTGAAACTCTTTCTCTACAGTATGACCTCCTCTGATAACACGCCATTGATGTGGCCTTACTATTCAAGAGTGTGGCCTCCTCGACACGATAATGGCCTACGTTTTAAAAACCGAACTCAATCGAACCGGTCGGTTCAACCGATTCAACAGGGAACCGGACCCTAATCCAGTCCGGTTACTAGTTAAAACTAGAAATAAAGGAAAAACTAGATGAACAGTGTAAACCGCCGATTCAACCAGCATAATCAAAAATTCGTGCAGTTAAACCGGTTTTAGAATTTTTCGTAAATACTTCAGCTGTTAACCCAAAAAAAAAAAAAAAAAAAAAAGAGATCTTCTTTCAAATTTAAGAAGAGAGATTTTGATTTTGAAAATGCTCTCTCAAGTATGAAGTGGTGAAGCCTAAGACACCCACAGTGAACCAAAAATACCAGATTTACTTTACTTACCTTTGCTTAAAAGAAAATAAAAAAAATATCAGATTTATTATATTGTGTTGAGAAAGAATCAAAGAAGCCCAAAGATAAGCAGATTTGCAATGATCTGTCTACTTCAGTTGAGGCTTATTTTTTGCTACTCTTGCCTCTTGCACTGCACATATTCACGAGAGAGAGAGAGAGAGAGAGAGAGAGAGAGAGAGAGAGAGAGAGAGAGAGAATTGAAGAGAGAGATGAAAAGCAAAAAGTGTGATGGGAACTATTGTTATCTGTTGTACCAAAACATGTGGATGTGATTTCAAAATGTGTGTTTGTTGGGAATCTTGGGATATTAACGTGTAGAATCAAGAATGTGTGGAGGGGAAAAAATATAAGTGGGCAATGATATTGTTACCTATGGTACACTAACTTTTTATTATTTGAAAAGTTAAAAATAACCAAAATATTTTATAGTAGGCGGGTAGACTATGAGTGTTTGTATATGTTTTTTTCGGTTTTGGTTTGGTTGAATTGTGTTCAGTGGTGTCTAAAAGTTGGTAAACCAAAGTTTAATGTTTTACTATTGTTTAATTTTTTAGTTAAAATGATAAGTTATAAAATTATTTATTTATTTTTATAATTATTAATTAAATTATTTATGACGTCACCGGTTCGATCAAAAAACTGGTAATCAATCTCTTTACCAGTTCTTTCACCGTACCGGTTTTTAAAACCATGATAATGGCTCCCTCAGTCATGGTTGTGACACGTGGCGCAATTACATTTTTTAAATTCCTGTACCCCACACTAACCATTATTTCAAACATCAATAATTTGTATTAACATAAATAAAATACCCTCCATAACTTAATTTACGCTAAGTTCTTCTCAAAATTTATTTGAAATAGATAATTTCATAATTAAAAATAAAATATCATAAAATTTGTATTCCATCATGGTTCAATCATCCTAAAACACATCAAGATATAGACAAAATGCATTTACACATTTATAGTACATGTAAGGTAGTTAACTAATCTCTCAGCCAAAAAAAAAAAAAAAAAAAAAAGATAGTTGACTAATAATTACTAACCAACACTAAGTTATACTTTCACATTCAAAGTTAAAAACCTTCACTCTAAATGATCATCTAATAACACAATCTGACAATCATAATTCATAAAAATTAAACAAATAAACCCTTTACACTCCATTTGGAAGGTGGAAAAGTAATGGAATAACATAAATTATTTTCGAATGTTCGTTCCATTCCCTTGTTTGGGAGTTTTGATGGAATTAATAAAATTGGTAAGAGTGAACATTCATTCATCTCTATTCCCTCAAAATCTCAAATTTTTATTCCCCGAAAATTGGAGGAATCAAAGGAAATGAAATTATTAATGAAGTTTTCACTAAAACTCCTAAAATATCCCTATATATTCAACCTTTTATTTTAAATAAGAGATCTAATAGTAATATTATCATAAAATGATTATATTCATTTTCCTCTATGTTACTCCCAAACAATGTAACTTACTTTCCATTCATTTATTTAAAAACACCCAAACAATATTACCTAACTTTATTCTATTCATTTCTTTTCTATTCCTTTCCCTTAAATACATTTCATTCCAATTTATTTCATTTATTTCCATTCCTTTTTTATTTACTTATTCTATTCCATTCTTTTATGAACTCCCAATTGAAGTGTTAAGACAAAGCAACAAATCAATTCTCTATTCTGGATTTTTTTTTTTTTTTAAAAAAAAAAAAACCCTAGACAAATAAAAACACCAACAAATCACAAGTCCAATCTAAAAAACAACAATTACAAAATACAAATCTGTAGCAAAAACAAATCACAAGACCCCAAGAGATTTTTACCCAATTTCTCTCTCTTAATGGAGAGCTCTCTGCCTCTCTTAACCCTCATTTCTTCCTCTAAGGCTCTACTTTGCCACCGAATCATCACCTCCCGCTGATTGCTCCATCTACACATGTTTGTGTTGCCAACGGCTTGGGTCCACTGGTATCTCTCCACCTCACTAGCCCAATCCATCACAACACTCATATATGAGTCGAAATCGGCTATGTCATGCCCTCATGGATCTCTCTATCCTCTGATATCTCTCTTCTCTATTTACGATGGGTTCTTCGGTTGTGAGAAAGCCCTTTAATTTGCTCTTTAATAACTTAGTTGTGATTCTTGCTTTTTATTTTTGAAAATAAGATGCTAGAAATTAATTGATTTGCAATGTTTGTACAATGTACTTATGTATGAAGTAAAAAATTGTGAAAGAAAGTGTAAAATGGCTCCCTACCAAACACGATACAAACCCACTTGACACTTATCATGCATGCGTATCGGATAATGAACGTGTGTGTGAACAAGACAATACCATCAATAACTGTTACATGACCTCTTTAATTTTTATGTATCTTACAATAGATTCCTATCTCTCACCATTTTTTTTTTCTTAATATTCATGCATGATGTTGGTTAACCATCATTTTAGTTGTTTTTATTAATCTAGTGATTGACATGAGTTTGAACTTTGAACATTGAACAATATTTGTTTTACAGCATCTTAAGTTTTTTGTTTTTTGTTTTTTGTTTTTTCCCTTGATGTGTTTTGTCTTAATCATCCATTTCAATGATGACAATGATAATAATTCTTAGAATGTTGTGTTGCATCTCCAATAAAATACTACGTCCATAATATTTTTATAACAAATCTTAAGTGACATATTGTTATTAGTGAGCAAAAAAATAATTTTAGACCAATAACAACTTACCATCTTGAAAGTGTTGTGAACATGTGTTGTAAATTTAGCGCCACCAGCAATAACGGGTGGGGGGATTTAAAATCTTATATAATGTGAAAATCTTTTTTTTTTTTTTATAACATGCAAAAATCAATGTTAGTGTTACATTTTGTGACTCTTAATTGGAATATTTTATGAATTTAGGTTTGTCAATTTCATTTCCTGATTTTTTTTTTTTTTTTTTAATTTGAGACTTACAAAAATAACAAAACAACATCATTTTTGGGACACTTAACGAAGCAGTTCAAGTGGACAATATGACCATATTGAATCAAATCCAAAATTATAGGATTAAAATGAATAAGAATGCCTTTGGATTATGCAATTTCTGGTAACTTCTTTATATAAAATTTATCAAAAATATATATAAATTTTAATAAATTTTATGTTAAATGTGTAACAAGTAGTTAAAAACTAACTCATTTTTTAATAAGTTAAGATTTATACTATTTGAAAAATAAATAAATAAATAAAAGAAAAAAAAAAAAGAAACAAAAGGCAAATCAACTTTTTCCAAAGGCACACTTAAATCAAAATTTATCCAAAATATAATTTAGTCTCTTTTTTTTTTTTTTTTTTTTCCCCCTTCATAAAATTAAAAGAACATGATCTCCAAAACTTTCAAAAAGCCTAATAGAGTCCATTTAGAGCTGGAACTCAGCCCATGAGGCCCAAAATCCCATTTCCTCTAGTAATTTACGCTAGCAGTAGCAGAGAAAAAAAGAGAAGTCTACAAGTCCCAGTTCCCTCACCCCCAAGCAGAGCACGGTGAGTAATTCTGATAGATAGCATCTGTGACTCTCAAGTAAAAATGTCGAAGATGAACATAGACATCACAGCATCGGCGAAGCCAGAGTACCCGGTCTTAGATCGGGGCCCTCCGTTCACCAGAGTTGTCGGAAACTTCAACTCCCTCGACTACCTCCGCTTCGTCACCATCACCGGCGTTTCCGTCACCGTCGGCTACCTCTCCGGTAACCCATCTCTCTCTCTCTCTCTCTCTCTCTCTCTCTCTCACTGCTTTTTAAAACCTGTTTCTTAAATTTCTGAAACTGAATTGAACAATGAAATGTTGAATCATTTTGGGTGTGAAAAAATTAGGGATTAAGCCAGGGATTAGGGGACCGTCGATGGTGACCGGAGGTATAATCGGGTTAATGGGTGGGTTCATGTACGCTTACCAGAACTCGGCGGGTCGAATCATGGGCTTTTTTCCCAACGACGGCGAGGTAGCTCGTTACATAAAGTGACGCCATTTTTTTTTTTTTTTGGGTTTTTCAAATGGTTGAATCATGTTACAAAAAGTAACACTGCACCTTCCCCTCAAAACTCTGGTAGAATGGTGCATAAAACAGAGAGATGTTAAGAGAACGTGTGATGCAATTTTGAAGCAATTTTCCAGTCTATTAAATGAGGCTGAAATGTTGCAGACTGCCTCACTTAATAGGTCTTTTAGCCAAAACTGTTTGGAGCTTTGCTTGGTTGGCCCGGTGAGTGGAATTTGTAATGTGAAACAGCAATTTGTTGTTTAGCTATAGTATCCCGTTAAATGTAGAACCATGTTTGTTGCTATTTTCCTCAACTGGCACCTCTTGGTATTTTTAACAAAGACATCTAGGAATTAAATCTCCCACTCCCATTTATCGAATTATTAAAAAAATAAAAAATTCTGCTGCTACTCAACAGGGGACTTCAAAGATTGTGGCTTTAATAAAATAATTATGATGGTGTGATTTGTTTTTGAATGTGTGGATGGATGTATTTTCGTTTTAGCAGGATGCCACAACAAAATGAGATAGCCATTTTACTCATATGTAATTTTCTGATCATTATGCTGTCCATTCCCTTATCAATTCTAACTCCTGCACAAATTAGAAATGCTTGGAGTCTTTTGGTGCTATACTAGTTCAGGTCATCATACTTCACCATGTTGTGCAATCCCAACATGTGAAGCAAGCTTCCATTTCTTAATTAAACCTTTAGTTAATCTTGAGGCTGAAATGTTGCGGACAGCCTCGCTTAAGAGTTCTTCTAGCCAAAACCATTAGGAGTTATACTTGGTTGGCCTGTTCAGTGGATTTCTTTCATGTGAAAGAACAATTTATGTTTTTACTGAAGTAGTTTAGTAAATGATTTTGTATCCATTAAATGTAGTATCATGTCCCTTGCTATTTAACAGGGGTTGTCAGGATGGCTTGACTTCAAATGGTTAGAACGTAATGTAATGTTAGAACGTTAAAACCCCATTAAAATCTCGAGTATATTGTTGTAACTTTTATGTTTTAGTGTTCTAACATTATATTGTTATATGTTGAATGCTTATGCAGCCAGTTATAATCGTATTTGTGGGCTAGATATTGCATAGTTTTCGTTAGAGATCAATTTTATTTCTTCTTAGTTTGCTGATCTTAATCTTTCTAGTCGTAACATTCTCCTGAGCTGGATGAATCCATGATTGTAATGGAAGATAACTAAAACTATTACAATGGTAGTCATACTAAAAGGTTTTTCCCTGTGAAAATTCAAAAAACTAATGTTTCTTGTGAGAGCAATCATCATTCTAAAAGGTTTGTCCATGTGAATAAAGCGGATGTTATAAAAGATCAAATCTTATTGAACTGGTCAGTGCATTGTGATGATTGAAGCACTTGATATTGTTCGAACATTCCCTTTTTTCATGTATGGAAGAACCCAGATTCAGCATTAACCATGTCCATTACACGTTGCCCTGCCAATATGACATGTTTAATCAACGCTCAAAAAAAGTGCTCATATTATATCAACCGGAGTTGTGATAATTGTTCTAGGCTTTCAGCATTAAGGGTTAACTTTGGTCGATCATGTTTATTTTGTTTGGATGCAATTGATCTTTAGATGGGTAAAAGAGGGTTACTTCTTTTTATGAATGATAATATATTAAAAAGAAACAAGAGAAGGGTGCAATCCATCTTCAACTTTAGGGACAAGCACGCAAGAAGGAAGAGAGGAGATGGAGATAGATCCATCCCAATTACAGAAAGGCAGCCTAGCGAGTTACATTGTGAGGCAAAAAATTAACATTCCTAGGAACGAAAAGGAAATCCCAACAAGCTAAGCAGTTAAGAGAGCCCCTTTCAGTTCAGTGAAAATAGGAGCAACGAACCTAGGGGGTAAAGAGTGTAGTTCAGTAGGGATTTAATGACATTAAGAAACCCCTGCAAAAATAACATATTGGCATTTGTGCAAGACTTCAATGTCTTGGAAGGCAGCTTGAGGGAGTCGGGTCTGTTGGGGGGAAGGGACGTGAATGTGTAAAAACGATATCACCAAATTCATTTCTACAAACAGCTGCAAAGAAGGAGGCATGAGTTTGGAGAGATTCAAGAAATAATAATCAAACTTTGATGCTGCCAGTGGGTGGTGAACACCATTTTTTGCTTGGAGAAGCAGCTAATGAGGACCATGCTGAGATGATGTGGTCTTGATATACTTTGATTATACCTTCTGCATCTTTCCTTGTCTCCGGTGAGTGCCCTGCAAAGTTGGTTTGGTTTCTAATTCTCCATATGTTGTCAAATAAAACTGAAAGCAAATAAAGTGAATCGGTTCACAGTCTTAGCTTATAGATACTGGGGATTGTGGAAAAGTACACTACTCTGATTAGAGATATTAGGCTGTGAAAATTTCCTAGGACATGGATTAGGCATTTCTATTGGCCTTAGAATACGTTAAAATAGAATCCCTGGGTATATAGTAAAAGGATCGAATATAATTTTATTGATAAGATTATAAAGATATTGAAAGATTCAAGAAATTGATTGGGATTGATTGACATTAGGAGAAATGTATAGTAAGAGAATTGGTTCCAATATTTTCTCCCATTTATGGTCGGTTTGGATTAGAGGGAATAGAGTAAAGTAAAATATAATTAGCCCAAAATAAATCTATTTATAGTTAATTCTACTTTACTCCCATCTACTCTCTCTCCTTTTTCCCTCAATCCAAACAGACCTTTTAAGTATCTACCATTTAAAGATGTTGTCTTGTCTTTTCAACAAATTTATAACAGTCATTCCATATAGGAAAGTCAAAAAAATAAAATTGTCAATAATAAAGGCAACAGCTCTTTGGGCCATTTGTGTCAAGAAATGTGGACGTATATCTATTCTCTCTCTCATAATTTAATTGTTACAACTTACAATAGAAAAATAGAGGATTTAAATACAAATTATCTTTATTAAAAATATCAAGAAGTGTCAATAATTTGAATAAAAATTAAGGAAGTGTCAATCATTTGAATTTTTGAACTACAAATCTTCTCTCTCTCTCTCTCTCTCTCTCTCTCTCTCTCTCTCTCTTCCTTCATCTATCTATTTCATCATTCTATCCTTTAATTAATTCTAATATGACCTTACATAGAACTTTATTGTAGTCTTTGCATGCCAAACTCGAATGATCCATTTATAGGAACAGATATTTTTCAAAATTTACTCTTTATAATTTCCTTGTGTCAATTTCTGATTGGTACAATATTACTATCATATGGTATTATCATTAACATTATTTTTTTTTTCCGAATACCAATCACAAATTCACAACACGTTAACTCAATAATTATTATTTAAAAAAAAAAATAAATAAGATCCTCTAGGATTATTGGGGTATCTTTAGTTCTTTACTATGGAATTCCTAAAATTTTATTTATTCATTTTGAAAGAAGATAAATTTTGTCACCATATGAATGTTTTAATAAATAGATATCAAAATAATAATATTCAAACTTGATTTAAATGTTGATAATGTAACAAAAAAAAATAAAAAATAAAAAAGTAGCGTCACATCTACAACATTTCCACAATACTTTCATTACAAATTGTACGTAAGTGGCAAATTGTTTTTTATTTTAATATGAATCCATTACTGTAATTACTTTTTATCCCAATAGTAATAGCAAATTTAACAATTTGTTACCTAAGACTTATTGTGAAAAGTATTGCAAAAATGTCAAGGACATAACATTTCTTATAGAGTAAAGTCCAATTTACTGATTTCATATGTACGTAAGGTTGTAAATGAACTAAAATATTTATGAACAACTTGAGCTTGGTTCAGGAAAAAACTTGTTTACTTTTGTTTGTTTAGCAAATAAGCAAAGCTCAAGCATAAATTTAGGCTTGACTATTAAATTTGCCAAGCTCAAAAATTATAATATATTTGTGAATAAGTTCATAAACATGGTTTGAATTAACTATATATAGTATTATTTTATATATATATATATATATATATACTTGTCTAAAATATACTTTTATAGACTTGAGATTAGAATGTATAAATTTGTAACTAGGTTTATATGATATTAAATTATTTTTTATGGTTTATTCATAATATAAACAGACCATTCATAGTAAAAATTCATAGATTTGTGAAGGGATAAAAAAAAATTATTCATAGTTCTATACTTTTATTGTATATGGGAAAATCATTTTAAAAAAAATTATGTGGTGTCTCCATTAATTGAAAGTTAGCTTAGAATCTATATAAACTCAAAATGGTATTAAAAAAATTGTTAAATATATTATACTGGTACACCTTTGTTAAAATTTTGTTAAATATGTTGAATCATGTTTAGCTCATCCATCGTTGAAACTACTTGCTTTATTTATTTATTGGTCAAGTATCATTTATGGCTGTCTGCAAGAGCCTTGACAATATCAAAGTGTGTTTGTTGCTTTGCCTAGACATGAATCACTATGCAACCTTAGCACTATTACGGTTAAAATATTATTGAAGATGCTTCATAAGATTAACGCCTTAGTTAGACATTTTGTATGACAAGGGATAGGTTCAAGGAGTTTGATATGCATAATTTATGCTTGCATTTACAATCAACTGACGGTAGGCAACAAAATATTCCTACATGCTCTAAAATTTCTACTATAATTGTAGGTAATTTTAGCAATGAAAATATCAACCATTTATGTTATAATAAATGTACAAAAATTTCAAAAAATATTTTACATAAAAGCTTACAGCATTATCCGCGCAACACGTGAGCAATCTTCTAGTTTAAATAATCAAAGTCAGTATTTTTAGTTCCATATTTTAATTTTTTTTTTTTTTTTTTTAGACTTCCCAGGAGGTATATTTTATTATTTATAATAAACATCAATATTTATTTGTCTTATCTATAAGGATTTTTCTATAATTTGACTTATTAGATCTAATTGCTATATAGAATATGTATGTACATACATATATATATATATATATATATATATGTATGTTAGATTTTAAATAAACAAAAATAATTTCTTTCGTGAACACGCTAGTGATGGGCTCAATAAACTTGAAGGATGTACAATAAACCAGAATATATAAATCAAATAATCCAATCCAATCCAATCCAATCAAATTTGCACAATTTGGGGGATTAAAATGACTACCGCTTAATTCACATTATACTCCAAAATGACTAGTTTAATCGCAATTGAAGCTCCTCATAATCGCTTGTAAACCCAATATCTACCCAATAAAGGCTCAATGTAGCACTTAGTACACATCCGTAGACTACATGCTCAAACAATTTAATTTAACCAAATTCACACCATTTGAATTATTACATGTATTTTCAATTTCTCATTGTACTTGTGTATCGTTAATCTGTCTTATTGTTAATAACTTTCAATTAAGTAATAGAATTATTCTTAATAAGGATTTATCATTATTGTTATTTGGTTATTTGCGCTTTTGAATTGGGTTTTAGTTTGTAAGTTAGTGTCTAGGTGGTTGGTGCTGGTGTGGAGCTATTTTTGTATGCTTCCTTTGTCGTTGAATCAAGAAATGGTGTTTCTTAGATGAACAATTGCTTGATTATTGTTTTTGGGCATTGACTTGATTTGAGATCTAGTTTAAATTGATTTATAGAGCAAGCTATGTCAAGTCAAGTTTGATTACTCAGTGTTTGGCTTGGTTTGGCTAGATTATTGTCAACTGATAACACTATAATGGAAGTACTAACCCCCACCCCCCCCCCCCCCTCCCCCCAACAACAACAACAACAACAACAAAAATAAAAAATAAAAAATAAATAAAAAATAAAAAATAAAAAACTTTGGAAGTAAAGTAATGTGACAAGTTGTCAAAATAGGATAAAGCAATGGGTCCAATTGTTGGTTAGTCATACTTAGCAAAAAATAATCGGATTAAAATCCTCTTGAATTGATATTATATTGACCTCATACCAAGGTTAATGATTCAATCATGTAAATGATCATATCTTCTAAAATATGATTAACTTAGATCAGTATGCATGATATTCTTAAAGGTCAACAAAATAAAAGCATATTATATAGATTTTTTTCTTTTCATTATAGTAAACATTTAAGGAAAATTTTTAATTTATATTGTACTAACAAGGTAGGATTCACGTTATAAACTAAACAAATGTGTGCATCATTGTACACATTCATTTAATATACAATGTAAAATTTACATTACTAGTACAATATAAACCTATAATTACCCAATATTTAAACATTATTTTTTGCCAATCTTGGCCAGAGTATGTCATTTGTTTATGTTATATTGATGTAGTTTCAGATATAATGTCAATGCTTTTACTCATAGATCTTAAGAATATTTTGAAACTCTAATTTAAAAAATCCAAATTATGGGCAATCGAGTATAAACTATAATGCTAGGGCCTCTCAAATTAGGTTAAATAACTATGAGGACTTTCAAATTAGGCTTAATGTTAAGAGTTATTAGACTACATCTATTAACCTTAAAATTTTAAATTACACCTTTACAATTATCTTTCATGACAGTGTGCAAAGGCAGAGTATTCTTGACATTTACAACTAGCTAGGTTAAAGGTGACTATATCTATAACATTGAAAGTTGTCGGTTCAATAGGTTCCCCAGTATGCTAACCCTTGTGAGGCATTATGAACATTGTCGACTCTATAACTTGAAACATATTCTTAACATATGCTAGCTTTTCCTAACAATTAACAAATCTGTTAGGAAAGTTGAGGACAATAATTACCTTTATATATACTTGACTAGTAATGTTAGGAACATCTTTTTTTGTAATTGATGACATAATAAGTTGTAATTAATTAGATTGTGCATTACATACCACTCATGAACTCTCACGGACTTGTAAGCATTCCAAGCCTTATTTTTTGGGAATTAATTTAAGTATTCCCAACTAGTAATGATAATAATAATAATAATAAATACATGCAACAACAAAGCTAAACTGTTGTGAAGCTCTCCATTTCCATCTCCATCACTAGAGATCCAATAGAGAAGAGATGAGATAGGAACACACCTCGAATCCTAGGAGAGAGCAACTCACCCACTCAATTATTTGTGTGTAAATATTTCACGTCTTATTCGATAAGGTTAATCATTGGCTTTACACTTATAAAATGAACGATGTTAGAGAGATATAATAATTTTTTTCTATAAAGATATAATTATTTTCTATTTTAGGTTATATTTGGTAACAGTTTTTGTTTTCTATTTTCAAAATTTTGTTTTTGGGAATATAAAAAAAAAAAAAAACAATTTTCATGTATATTTGAAATAAAAAACATGCTTAGTTAGTTAAAATTAAAAAGATATTTTTTGAATAAAAAAAATAGAAAATACTAAAATATTTTGTTACTAAAATTTAAATTCTAATGCTAACTCATTAAATGAGACAGATTCATTAAATTAAATATGTGTTTTTATTAACTTTTGAAAATTAGAAACTGAAAACAGCATTTTACTTATTTTTAGTTTCCTTCACAATTTAAGTTTTGAGAATAGTTTTT
Source organism: Quercus variabilis (assembly GCA_030445155.1). NCBI lineage: Eukaryota > Viridiplantae > Streptophyta > Magnoliopsida > Fagales > Fagaceae > Quercus > Quercus variabilis. The sequence goes on from CP129449.1 coordinate 72,875,586, forward strand.
ATTTTTTGTTCATTTTAGGTTGCCAAATAAGTTTTTGAATCGTAAAAATAGAAAATTATTTTTAGAAACAAAAAATAAGAAGGAAAAACAGTTACCAAACATACCCTAAGTATTTAAGGTGATAAATTTTGTTTAAAGAGATATTATTTTTACATATTTTTATTATTGATCCAATTTTCCTTATAAACCAGTCGCAACTAACAACGTCAACATTATGAAAATTTTATATGTTCTTACCCTAAGTATTTAAGGTGATAAATTTTGTTTAAAGAGATATTATTTTTACATATTTTTATTATTGATCCAATTTTCCTTATAAACCAGTCGCAACTAACAACGTCAACATTATGAAAATTTTATATGTTCTTATACTTATTTCTTACTAAATACTAGCTTATTTGCAAGTTCAATTTTTTCTATATTTTTAAATATGTTTATTTTACTTATTATAATTGTTTTTAGGGAAAATTTTTATTAAACCATATATTTTAGGGGTTGTAAAAATTAAATCCTAATCTTTCCCCAAAAAAAAAAAAAAAAAAAACTTACATTCAAATTTAATTAACGCCAACCATTAACAATCAAAACGAGAGAAAAGAAACCCAAAAAAAAAAAAAAAAAAAAATGCTTAAACTAAACTAGATGATTGAGAGAGAGACATTGCCACATGCCGCCTACCATCCGCCTTTTTCTTGTGACAATGCAGTGCAGCAAGAAAACCTCAAATCAATTAATAAACTAATCAACAAATCAAAGGAAAAATGATTAAATGAAAAAAATCAAGTGAGATGAGTGAATTAAACACGAGAGAATGAATTCAGAATATTGGTCATATATTCAAGAGATGATGTACATATACATATATAGTATATATAAGAAAGAAATACTGAAATACACAACAACATATAACCTTTACATTATCTATAGTTTCGACAGTATCTTGACTCTCGAACTAACAACAGTAATAACAGCCAAAGCCAATCACACGTAATATAAGTTAACGTTACAAACTTAAAATAGCTTCTTCTAATGTACAGCACAACTCGTAGCTAGCTAGCTTCAACAGATTGAGAATCAAAGATAACAATATGTACATACGCGAGATGTCACTTTGTCATTCATGTGATGCACGAGGAGTTGTTCTGCTTATCAGGAGTGCATGTACTTTGTAACCCAATCAATAGACAATTAATAACCCTTGAAACCATCCCAACTGAAAGACAAATGGACCATTGAATCCAAGTCAAGCTTGCATTGGCTACCAGAATGTGTGCAATTTCAATAAAAGCCACCTGCAGTACCAGAATAACACCCACAGCCAACAAAAACGAGGGGTTACGAGGAAAGTGCTGAAGCACATTCTTATTCCCCACTTGTCTTGCATTAATAATGTTACAGACTTGGCAGAGGACAAAAATATTGAACATAATGGTATTACTAACCTCCTTATTAATGCCAATGATGGTTTGCCCTTTGAATTGGCATGTCATTAAGACGCCAAGTTGAAACAGAGCTTGGATGACAACGTTTCTCCATATGGCCATGTTGATAAGTGGTTCGGTTTTTCTCAATGGTGGCTTTTCCATCAGTTCCTTTGATGGTGGCTCAGTCAATAATCCAAGGCCACCAAGAAGAGTCACAACAAAGTTTGGCCAGACTAATTGGATGGTCGTAATTGGAGAATTTCCACAAAACATTGTTGTGATAGAGGTTATCAACAGCCCTGATATATTCATGGTGAGCTCAAGTTGCATATACTTGCGAATATTGTCATACATACATCTTCCGCATCTGACAAGAGTCACAAGACTGTCCAAGAAACTGAGATTTCCATCCACGATGATGATGTCAGAACTTTGCCTAACCATTTCACTGCTAAAAGTCTGTGTAGTGATCCCTACATCAGCTTCCTTTAGTGCTGGAATCACATTTGTTTTAATTCCAACCATTGCTACTGTGTGACCTTTTTTCTTCAAACATTGCACTAAAAGGAGCTTGTCAGAAGGGATTAAACTTCCCATTAAGATGATTTTATCCACTTCATCCATCTGCTTTTCGTTGATGTAATTTTGAAAATTTTTAGCCTCAAGCTTCAATTTATCTGCATCGGGAAGTAGTCCACACGTGCAAGCTATGTCTTCCAATATTGAGACATCATCTTCTGACACCAGTATGATATTAACTCCAGCATTTATCCAAGCTTCTATTTCTCTTTTTGTCGAGTCAGCTGCCTCTGAGTTTTTTGATCGCCAACCACTTTTGTCAATACAGACAGTTGTAACTGAAATCATGGTGGGACAAGCCAAGGTTTCTTGAATAGTGGCCTTGCCAAATAGCATCTTCTTACTCCAATAACCAATGGCAAGAGTGACTACAAAAGGTATCCCTTCTGTTACTCCAAACAGAAAGGTAAGAATTGAAGTTGATAACGTGTTGAACTTCCCATTTGGTGTCAAGAAAATTTTCTTACTTGTATCCATGGTCTCTTTACTTGCAATTGCTTTCCCCTTGAGGTCTGGGAGGTTAAAATGAAATCTTTTCTTTTGAAGCTCAAAATGGAAGAACAACACTACGAGGTTGAGGATGGAGAGTAAAAGCCCTGTAATTTGTATGCCATTGTTCAGCTTATCAAGTTGCAGTGGTAATGGGGTCTTGTTGAGGGCGCTATAGGTAACCTTGTTTAAAAAGTCACCGAATGTCCTTTTCATGCCTACTGATGTAACTAGCATGCGACCTTTTCCATCAATCACATTTGGACCACAGAACAAAAATGGGTTTTCGTTGTTAATGATGGAGTCAAGATCATCATCCAGTTTTATGTATTCACCAGATACTAGCAAACCATCAGCAGGGACTAGAAATCCCTTCTCGAGGCATACTATGTCACCTAACAAAACATCTGATATGGATACTTTCTGCGAGCTTCCCCCTCTAATGACCTCAACCACCACTTGGTGCATTTTCGAAATATTCTGCCTTCTTGACATCTGCCGCGAACGTTCGAGCCAAAGTTCCCGTAAGGAATGAATAACCACAAGCACCATTATGAAAAGAATTGTGATGACACATTTATGCCAATCGTTTGGGCTTTTCATAACGATTCCAAAGCCAAGTAACAGCATTGCATACACGAAGAGAAGAAAAATAATCCAATCATTGCATATTTTCAAGAGTGATTTGAAGCAGCCTCGTGCAGGAGCCTGTGTTAGGGAGGGTGATGAATTAGCAACATCTATGTGTTGAGTACATGGATCTTACTTAAGACCAGGGATTCCCTTCTTTAAATCAGTACCTAGAGCCTCTGCAATTCTTTGGATGCCTCCAAAATTTTGTATTGAATCAAAGTTCTTCTCCTTTACCATGTTGGCAATATATGCTTGTTGGAGTTTTACATCACAGATACAGTTGTCATTCTCACCATCCAAATTTACAGTAATGGAGACTTGAGCTGATGCAGATGAGATTTCCAAATCCTGAGAAATAACAATAAGATGATATATTAGAGTTTTGCAAATAACATAATTATTTACAATACAATACAATACACACACAAAAAAAAAAAAAAAAAACTATGACCTAACTCAATGAAATGGTTGCGTGCCATACTGCCATGCGTAACTCATTTGGGAGCAAAATGATGCGAAAATTTACAAAGCATAGTTTCTATCTTTTCATGTTTTCTCTTCAAGAAAACATTTAATAACTTAAATGATCAAAAATGCTAATTTATCCTTATGCTTAATATGTGAACAATTGTTTTCATTATCAAGTTAAAATCTGCATCTTATTTAGCCCAGAATAATAAATAATCATAATCTGAAACTTGATTTGAAGATGTTAGACTTGACAATTCTAATTGAGAACTACTAGTCTACCACTGCACTTTTCCGCATGGCAATGTTAAGGCAGCTTCTGATGGAAATAGAATATTAAAGTAGCAATATAGTCTTTTATGCTCTCTTTTTTTGGATAATAAATTGGTTCATTATATAACCCTATTTTTTGGTGAAGAATTTGATAAAAATAAATAAATAAAACACACACACTTTTTGATGTGAAATATACCCAATATCCACTTTCACACCAAATTTCTATATTTTACAAATGATATGAAAGAATAAAAACATAATGTGGAAGAATGAGAACACTATTAGATGTAAAATAATAATTTCCTTGAAATAAAACCCATGCCAAAATACTAACGAGTACTCACTATTCTCTAAGTTTTTTTTTGGTCATGGACTAATTGCATGGGATGCTCTCATGTTATAAATAGAAAGATCAAATTGATTGAATGACCAAAAACTAAGGCACGTTTGGTTTATTAAATGGTGAGGCAATAATAATCTTTACTAAATATTAAATATAAAAGATAATGTAATGAACTATTACATTTATAGTTATTTTTTTATATAACATTTTTGGTCATTTTGGAGAGAAGTAGTTACTCCTCAATTTAAAGAATAACTATTTTTAAGAAACAACTATTCCCTACAATAAATATGGAACCAAATAATCAAATAACTATTTCACATAAATAATAATTCATTATAGGACCTATTATAGCATAACAAACATGCCCCAAGAGTCAACGTTACAATTTACAAGTTGCACTTAAGATTTTATTTTCAATGTGTAATTAATCAAAGATCTTGCAATTAATTATAAATGAATATAGTTTCCATTTCTTGTTTATGAAAGGAAAGGTGACTAGAAAATTATGAGATGTCATGTAAAGCGGAACCTGTTAACTTAAAAAGAAATAAAAAAGAATAATAATAGAAGCATTTTTCTACACATGCTTTTTCTTTAGAAATGGATGATGAGAGAAATATTTCATTGTATGTGTTGCTTTGTCCTCCTTTATTTATAGAAAACCAAATGGTATGATGCCAAAATATACAACTCTTTGACTTTATTGACTTTTGAGTTTTGACATAGATTTAGACTGAATCTACCATGGACACTTATTTCGAGTTAGGTCTGACCGAATATTTTGAACACAACCTAATGTTTTGCTAAGATAAATCATTTTCACTTTTATGTTGCAATTTTTTTACGGGAAAAAGTAGTACTTTTTAACATTTCAGGTCGTATTTATATATATATATATATATACACGGTAAAAACATGTACCAGAAGTTCCAAAACACATATAAAAAATAAAAATAATTAAAAAAAAAGGGAGAAAAAAAACTTAGAGTCTTTTGGCTCAATATTGTAAAAATTAGAGTTTATTGGATTTATGTGTACTATGCAAAGTTTTTTAGGTAAATGAGGAGAGATGCAAATTTCGGTATTAGTGTTGCTAAAATACAAGTAAAAGAAGAGAGAAAAACTAACAAATTTGACATAATTTTGGTATTTCGGTATAGATATTGCCGAAATTCAAGGAAAATTTGGAGGGAGAAACTGACATCAATTTCGTCAATTGGATTGCCGAAATTCAATTGTCATTTTGCTCATGTTAGATTCCTTTTTTTATTTTTTATTTTTTATTTTTTATTTTTTGTTAGTTTTTCGTTTGGTTAGTTTCTTAATAGTTTATTTTTGTTTAAAAAATAAAGATAAGCAACCCAGGGTGATTGAACCCCTTGCAGACTACTGCACAACATGTTTAATCTATATGGAAACTAAATTAACTTATTCTAAAATTGATAGATATTTCAAGTTTTCAAAAACACAAAAAAAAAAAACACACATTTTTTTTTTTTATATACTTTCCAAAAATTGATGGTTATGATAACAGGAATGGTAAATTGAAATTATAGTTCATCCACGATGATGTCAAAATTAATTAATATTAACTAAATAAAAATAACAATTTTGTAAAAACTAGTAACTTAATTAAAAAGAATAAAGTTTAGTTACAAAATGAGTTGTAGCTTAAGGTTATAATCTTATTCAATAAATTTTTATTAGAGGTGAATTTTGATAAATTCATCAATGGATTACATCTTCTTCCTACATTCTTTATACTTGCAAAATTTTAAAAAAATTAAAGCAATAGCTATATCATATATAAATTATTTAAATTGCAAATTTTTGTAGTTTAAAATTATGTATAAAATATAAGTTTATAGATTATATAGTAAATAATATTCGACTTACACAAAATTTTACATGTGTATTAAAAGTATAAAGGACATACGATTCAATGGTTAGATTATCAAAATATGTAGTAATATTTATTTTATTGATTAAAGTCATAACTAATTTTGTAACTAAACTTTGTCTAATTAAAAAATTATTGAAAAAAATATGAATATTTTACAAACATATTACTTGAATTAAAAAAGAAGATGTTATTGTTAATATTTTTCAATTTAAGATAAATTTGGTTATTTATTTTATATTATTTTAATAGTATATCATAATAATTTTTTTAGTAATCAAATTTGGCAGTACAAGTCATACTTGCATGATGTGTCTTGAGTTGTATAGCATAATTTTTCCAAGACTTTTTTTTCCCTTTTGAAAATTCATATGGCTCGTTATAAATATATTAAATTAATACATATTAAAAAATATATTTTTTTTTTTAATTCTTGAAATAAAATATTATTTTCCAAAAATTGTGAAGAGAGAGTTTTTAAAAAAGACAAAAAAGAAAAAAAAAACGAACGTCCATATATATTCCCTCCTATTTAACTATTTAACCCACGTCTTTGTCTTCAGCAGCCAAACACAAAAGTTCCATTCTTTTGTTTTGTTTATTATGTCTATAAGATAAGATTCCTCCACCCAAACCACACAATTGCTTTATTCAGCCAAAAAAAAAAAAAAAAAACCCCACACTTTTGCTTCTCTATAAAATTAGAACCAATCACATTCTCATACACTTCCTTCCCCATCTTGTTTGGTAGGGTAAGCTGTACTAATACTTACCAAATACCACCTGCCTGTAGTATTGTGCAAATTGGTACAAGCCCATTGTGCATTAGCTTCTTTGACCCGGATTTTTGATGATGGGGAAGATAGTGTGGGTGTTATTGGTGGTGTTGTTGTTGGTTCAAGCAGTGCTTGCAATAGATGGTGTTAGTGTGGACAGGTTGAACATATGGCCAATGCCACATTCTGTGAGCCATGGTCGTGAGCTAGATGGATTTAGTTGTATCATTCACTAGGAATGGGACGCTCCCTAAGGATAGAACCAAGGCTAAGAAGATTTGAAGGAAAGCACCATGTTACTGGCTTTCTGAGGAACAAAAATTGTACAAACACTCTTTCTCAAGCCCTTACCTATTGTGCGTACATCCCAAGGCAGTAGGAGCTCTGTTGGAAGAGCTTCATGAAGGAGTCTGTGGTAGTCATACTACGGGAAGGTCTTTATCGCACATGGCTCTAACTCAAGGGTATTGGTGGCCCAGTATGCCTAAGTTTGCTAAAGAGTTTGTTAAGAGGTGTGACCAATGCCAGAGATATGCTCCGAACATCTATTTGCCAGGGGGCCTTCAACCCTCTTTCTTGCTCGTAGCCCTATGCACAATGGGGGCTAGACATTGTGTGACCATTCCCAAAGGCCATTGGAAACTAAAGATGGCTCATTGTCAGGACTAATTTCTTCACAAAGTGGGTTGAAGCAGAACCCTTCTCTAACATCCAAGACTAAGACATGAAGAGATTCGTTTGGTAGAACAATGTCACAAGATTTGGTGTGCCACACATTCTCATCTCGGACAATGGACTCCAATTCGATAATAAAGCCTTCCGAAAATACTATTGCGACTTGGGGATAAAGAACATGTACTCCACACCAGCATACCCGAAAAGCAACGGACAAGTTGAGGCTACTAATAAGGTTGTAGTGGATGGATTAAAGAAGAGGTTGGATGAGGCTAAGGATAAATGGGTGGACAAGCTACCTCACATTCTATGGGTATATTGCATTATGAGGAGGTCGACGAGTGAAACTCCCTTCTTTATGACGTACGGTTCTGAGGCAATTATCAGTCTGGAGACGGGGTTCCCGACGATGAGGACCAACTAGTTTAACAGTAGCAAGAACAAGAAACTCCTCTCTACAAGTTTGGACCTGATTGAAGAAAGAAGGGAGGTTGCCACTATCAAGTTGGCTTATTACCAGCAAAGACTCAGTTAGGGGTATGATAAAGGCATCAGGACGGGAGCCTTTGTGCCTGGAGATTTGGTCCTAAGAAAGGTTGTGGGAAACATGAAGAACCCTACATGGTGGAAGCTAGGTCCCAACTGGGAAAGGCCTTATCGGGTCACATCAGTGGCTAGGACAAGGGCTTATCACCTGGAGGACTTAGATGAAAACTCACTCCTTCAACCATGGAATGTAAATAACTTGCGTAGATACTATTATTAATAAAAGGGGCTAATGTTATTCATATTTTTGACTTAATTAAAGTTCTTGTCTTTTTTATGCTTTCCTACAACTCTGTTTGTTATGATAGGTAATTAAACCTGAGGTCACAAGGGCCAGCCTCTCTATTAATTTTTAAAAAGGGTTAAATAAAACCTCAGCAATGTTCAATTCCTTAGGTCACCTGCATTGGATAAATTAACTCTTACAAAAGAAAATTAAATAGAACCTCGACAAGGTTCAACTCCTTGGGTCACCTGCCTTGGGTAAATGAAATTTTTTTAAAATGGTTGAACAGAACCTTGGCAAGGTTCTATTCTTTAGGTCACTTGCCTTGGGTAAGTTAACTCTTACAAAAGAAAATTAAACAAAACCTTAGTGAGGTTCAACTCCTTAGGTCACCTGTCTTGGGTAAATTAACTCCTACAAAAAGTTTTGAGTAGGACCTCAACTAGGTTCGACTCTTCGGGTTACTTGCCTTAGGAAAGTTAATTTTTAAGAAGTTCTAGGTTGATTTGAGTTCTTTGGATCGATGACCACAGTTAATTGTACTTTCATCATAACAACAAAGGAAAAAAATAAAGTAAAAAAAAAATAAAATAAAGGGCAACAACAGAACAATTGTCATGAGGAAAGGAAAAATACTTGTCATTAATTAGAGAATAAGGAATCACAAGTCAAAGCCCTATTACAAAAAAAGAGGAGTCAATTATCAAGCCCTAAGCCCTTTTTTACAAAAGTTCCCTAACCCTTATTTCTTGGCCTCACCCTCCTACCCACCTTCAATTGGAGTAGATGAACTGGGCCCTTGAGTCCTTAGGGCAGGAGGGAAGATGTTCCTTTCCAAGTTCCTCAACTTTGAGGAAGGGCTCACCGTGGCTACATTAATGTTCCATGTAGTCATCCATTACATGCATGATGCTGGTTTTTCTCCTCTTATATACACACACACACACACATATGGTAAGCATTAAAGAATTTCAGTAATGGATCTCTTGCTTGCACATGCGATAAGGAATAGACTGGGATGGGATTCATGGTAATTATTCGCATTGCCACCACTAGATCAAAATCAAACAGCTAAGATTTAGATCTAGCAAACTGTTATCAACGGTCTGGATTATTAGGCTAGTGGACCTAAATGCAATAAGTCAGACTTTGACACACCCTGATTAAGGGTCGTCAATGGGCCGGGTCCGGCCGGCCAGACCCATTTTTTCTTGGCCCATGGGTACAATGGGTTGTGCATAATGGGTTATTAACTAGTTAACGGGCCGGGTCGGGCTAGGCCGAAAGAGAAAACCTCAGCCCATAACCCTGCCTATGAGCAATGCCCATTTGGTCTTTAGTGAGGTGGGCTATCGGGTTGGGCCTAATGGGCTACCCTGTGAGCTTGTGTTAGCATATTATTTTATTATTTTTATAAGGAAAGAATCAATTTTTATAAGGGAATAATCAATCTATTTTTTTAAAGGAAAGAATTAAAGAATTTAATACTTAATTACAATTTTTTTTACAATCAAATTTATTTAATTTTTTGTTTTGTTGATGGAAATCTATTTAATTTTTTTTATTAAGGCTTTAAATAGTTTTTTATTTTCATCTTTAATAAAAAAAAATTTCAAATGGTTAATTCAAATTTGCTAGACTACTAGAAAAATTTATATTTAGTAAACTAAATTTAGCACAATTACTTTGAGTATCTTAGTGGTTGAGGGAGTTCTCTTAAGAAATTCCTTTATAATATCTGGGGATCAATTCTCCATACACTTCCTATATATTTTTGTTATGAATTATGAGTTATTGGGCTGGGCCAATGGTTAGGCCAATGGGCTAGGCAACGGGTTGGGCTACTAGGCTAGCCCACCGAGTACCCATGGGCATAAAAACTAGCCCACAGCCTAACCCACGGGGCTAGTGGGCTATCCATGGGTCTCAATAACAACGGGCCGGGTCATCCATTAGTCTGGTGAGCCATTGAATTTTTGGGTTAGACTGTGGGTCGTGGGCTATTTGATGACCCTTAACCCAGATAAGTTCATTTTTGTTTTTTAGGAAAACATTTGGATGGATCCATAAAATCATATGTATTTGGTCAATATATGTAACATGAAATTTGAACCAACTTTTGGAAAAAAAAATAAAAATAAATAACCAACGAGCAATAATGCTGTGTGATACTAATACATGACTAAAACTTTTGAAAATAATCACATCTATGGTTTTTATTTTATATAAATGTGCTCACTAAAGAATAAAAAATAACTTACTCCACCCTTCTTTAAAAGTTATCATGGCTTTTGAGTAGAGTTGTGGTATGCCTTTGTGTTAGAACCATTTTTCCTCTCCCTTGTGTGTGTATTTGTTTTTCAAAATAAAAATAAAAAAGAACAAAAAATAATAATAAACGTGATACATGTAATGTAACTTTATAAAATAAAATCACACCTATGGTCTATGTATGCACCTTGATACATGAAAGCTCGGAAATGTGTTGAAAACACAAAAGCAATTTAGACCCCCCAATAAAAGTTATGGCTCGATAGATTTTACACTAACTTGATACAAAGTGCGGAATAGTGTAAATGCGAGCAGATAAACAAATAAGCTACTCTAATCCATAAACTAAGTAACACAGTAGTATAATGGAATATAAAAGAGTAGGGAAGAAAGATGCAAACACAGAAAATACCAAGACGTGTTTTCGACGAGGAAACCGAAGAAGTCGGCGAAAAACCTTTCCGCCGCCCTCCAAGTGGAAATCGATCCACTAGACAATCAGTTGGGATACATGGGTTAGCAAGAGACCCTTCAAGTCTAATCTACCCGATGCACCTAAGCCCTCCAAACTCCTACTCTAACAAGGCATCTCGGAACCGTGTCTTATCTAGCTCTCTGGATCCCGCAACAAGCTCCATGTTGCATTTGCCATTCCAGGCTTCTTCCAATGCTTCCCAGTAGCACCAAAACGTCACTCAACACACTCAAAGGATGAGGTAAGTGTTTGGGCTATCAACCTTTCAATGGTATGGAAATAGAGAGGGAAGAGTTGAGGAAATACCACAAGCAAGTGTATAGAGAAAGGTGGGGATGACAATCTCTAATTCCCAATGTGTTTGGCTAGGGTTTTCTCTCTGAAGCCTCCCTCGACATTTGTGGGTAATGAGGGTATATATAAGATAGGTGCAAAAAGTGTGAGTCAATCAGTACAGGCTGGTAGAACAGATTGTCTTGCGGGTGTCTCGCGGGAAGGCCTTACCCACGAGATACTCGCGAGACATAGCTGTCTCCACCTGGCCTGACTTTTCGCATTCCAGCATGTGCATGGCACATGTTTCACTTTGCGGGAAGCTAAGTCACGACATACCCGCGAAAATCCTTCAGCTTCCAAATGTTTGAGTCTTCACACTCTCTCTCTATCACACAACCCTTACAACAAATCCCACAATAAATACAGGGTATAAATGATTGAAATTAATTACAATCAAATTTGGCACGAAATAAAAGCCAACAAAATACATAGTTGTAAATAACAACTTTACAATCTCCCTCTTTGGCTATTCTGTGACAAAACCCTAAAACAGACTCTAGACTTAAACGTGAGTTTGGGAATAAAGGCAAAACTCACTCACACCTAATTCTAGATTCTGATAAGCTCCTGAAACATATGAACAAGTATCTCCTGAAACACAACAACACAATAACATCATTGTATGAAAAAAAAAACTTGAAAAACATATGGAGCAATAATAGCATGATCAAGCAAAAAGAAATAGAACACAAGATCATGGAAAGGTCAAACAGGCAATCACTATACAAAAGCGATCACTATGCTTATTCTCACAAGGAATGAACATCCAGATATGCAAGATGACAAGCTCATTTGAAGAGTACCATTTGCAAATCCAACACTCAACCAATGCGAAATACACGAAGTATTTGTATCTAGGAACAATCATACTAGGGCACAAGAGTGTTGTATCAAAGTAAAATGTATGACATTAAACTTCAAGTACACAAGCATAAAGGCTGCATACGCAAGGAACTGCATATGCATGGCACAAACCATAAAAGCCTACAAACATGCCATAAAACAAACCCTAAAAGCTTATAAAAGCAACATGGGCACAAACTAGACATGCTACAAAGCATAGACAAAATCATAAAAGAACTACTGAAATTATATTGAAATAAAAACAGAGTATCAAAGCTTTAAACCAAAAGCCGTAAACCAGTTATAAAGACTAAAAGAAACTGAATAAAACCGTCTGAAAAACCAATAACCAATGTTACTAAGTTTCTAAACTATGCTCCCCCTAATGCTGTGCAAGCTCTTCTCCAGCTCCCCCTCAAAATTTTCTCCCCCTTTTTGACCGAAATGGCCAAAGGGTTAGAATTGCTCTGACTCTGAATCCAAGCCTTGCTCCATAGATAAGTCTTGTATTTGTGAAGAGAGTGCGGTGATCTGTCCTTGAAGATATGCAAACTGGTCCGCGGTGTGCTGTGCATGAGAATCCAGCACTGTAGACATTTGATCGATTTTAGCCAGCAATAAATCAAGTTTGCTCAAGCCTTGTGGTAGAGCAGAAGATGATGGCTGTGCAGATGGCTCTAGAGTCAAGGTGAACCTATCAAGTTCTATCATTGAACACTTCAGGGATGAAAGTGTCCTCAAGAGTTTCTAGTTGAACTACTCTCTCCATGATGATCGTCCTGTCCTTATAGCAGTCATTGTACTTCATATCTGCTTCCGTGGACTTGAAGTGATCAAAATCAGTGCGTGCACGCTTTGAAGATGGTTTCTTCTTAGCTGCATGCTTGGTGGGAGACATCTGCAATTTCACAAAGTAGGAAGGGAACAAATGCACAAATACCAAAACTGAGCACACAAACAAAAACTTGATTAGATTCAAGTTAATCCCAAAGCATATGAAAGCTAACCTAAAGTAGATCATAACCAACTCAAGGAACAAGCAACAACATATAAAGCAAGGAAAAAATAGGCACAATGCATGAAAGAAATAATTGTGCATGTGTGTGCATCTGCGTGCATATGCTGGTGCATGTGTGTGCAACGTGAGATGCATAGGGGTGTGCCTAGAGGGTGCCTAGGTGTGTGCCTAGTGAGTGCATCATGAGCAAAGTGTAGGAAACCCATGAACATAGGCCAAATCAAGTAAAGTAAGGTTAAACATATGGAAATTAAAAAAAGGAACATATATGAAATAAAATAGGCACAAAAATGTCACTCGGACATTTTAGCAAACACCTCATGTGCATAAACACATTCTAAGTATAAGCAATGCATGATCATGGCAAAAACTAGCCTAAATACATGTGAAAATGCCACAAGGGGCCAACATAGATACACAAACATCAAATGGGACACAGCCCAATTAAAAGATTTGACAAAAATACACCCAATTTTGAAAACCAACCCAAAATTTTGAAAATCCCCAAATATCAAAACCCTAACAAAAAATCTGCATAATCTAAGCAAAAACTTAAAAAGAATTGTTTATGAAACATACCTTGTAGAGGAAAATGCAGAAAAGATGCTTGGATTGAAGGGGATTGAATGGAATAGTGATTTGGGTTGAAAAGAGTTCGAAGGAGTTTGAGCGAGGGAAAATGTTTCGATTTGAAAAACTGTCACGTCAGCAATATAAAACTGAAAACACTGTTTTTCGCGGGTTAGAGAGTAGTGACATAGTCGTGAGACAACTGCAAAAATGGCCATTGAAACATAAAAGCTTTCGCGAGAAGCTTTAAGTCACGAAAGAGTCGCGAGACAGTCGTAAGAGTTTCTGTCTGAATTTTGAAAAAATCCAATTTTTGGCCAAACAGCATTTCGTGAGAAGCTGTTGGTCGCGAGACAGTCGCGATATAGTCACAAAAGTTTCTATGTGACAAGATGAACACATATTTCCCTCAAACCCTTTTCACGGGAAGCTCTAAGTCGCGAGCTTCTCGCGAAACAGCCCCTGAACTAGTTTTTGAAGTAAAACACAAAAATGCATTTTGAACAAAAACAAAAAAAGAAAGTATAAAATCACTTCCAAAAACAAATAAAACACTCAAAAATCTTTTTGGATTTGATCAACTAGTTCTTGAGCATACACGTCACATTTGAACATGTACAATCACACAAATGAGATAGGCATTGATTGAATCAAAGTCTTGTGTGTTGTGTGCGAGAATCAAATGAGGAATAGACTATAGACCAGAGCGAAGTTTCAATGATCAATTCAATCGAGTCATACACAATTGATACGAAATCAAGTGGACAATCTCCATTATAGAAATGAGTATATATGACCTCCCACACATTGAATACTAAACTTAGAAGCTTTTCATTTGGCTTCTACAAAAGGCATAACAATAGGTCCAATTAATTTTGATTGGACAAGAGCATCTCATTTGGAGATTGGTGCTTGAAATTTATGATATTTCAACATTGATGATTAGCCTTTGGCCTTTTGAGCATCATATAAAACACATTAAAAAGGGTCGCTTTCCCTTTTTTTTAGTTGAATACTAGTGTGTGCGACAGGCTTTTGCAGCTCAATATCTCTTTTCATTTGGAGATTTACACTTGGTGAGCTCTTTTTGCAAAACCTAAAAATAAAGTGGGAAGAGATATAAACACAAGTCTATGCAAGTATCAAGACCAATAAGGCTATTGACCAATTATTCATGACAAGCTTGAAAATCTGTTTACAACAGTCACACATAGTGTTCAAGATTTCTTCCACAAAGAACTAAGTGCATATAAGACAAGCCACGATCGTAAATGCACTACGCCATAAGTACGAAGGCACTAGGCTAAACTCACATGTGACACACACAAAACAAGTAATCAAACTTTTGAGATTTTTCAATTTTTATGAGTTTTTGAATTTTTGAACACACCAAAAACAGAATAAGACAAGTAAGATCAACAAAAACAGCTGGTACAAACCAATCAGATAAAAGAACAACAGCAAAAAGAGAGCAATGCATGAAATGATGCAACAACAAAAGTCCTAAACATTGAAAGAATTTATGCATGGACATGTTATAATACTTATGCATGAGTACCCCTCTTCACCCACACATCACGTGCGTTTGGGGTGATATCCTTGACAGATTGGGTACGAGAGTTTGGACTTTCAAACCTTCTGGTGAAACTCTCCAAGCAAGTGGTGAAGACACTGATCATTTTTATCACATCCGTCATACTGGGATCACGATTTTGACTTCTTGGTTGCTCACGACCCCAAGTTCTCATGTCATTTCTCCTTCCTCGTGATCGAGGTGAGCTTGCATTGTTGTCTGATCTCAGCTTTTGACAATTGGGTTTGGTATGTCCTTGTAATCCGCAATAATGACACACATAATCTATTCTGGGACTCCGTTGTAATCTTAGGAGAGATCTTCCTCTAGTTTCATGTCTAGCCATAGACTGATTTCGGGGCTTATTCACCATTCGTTGCTTAGCCACATTCTTCTTTTTTACATCCTCATCTTTATCAAGAATAGGCTCTTCAACAACCGTCTTGTTTGCCTTCACAAACTTTACTCCTTTGGTGACTTTGGCTGATGAGCAGCTTCCTCCGATGTATCCCAACCCGGACTTGTCTGAAGAAGGTTTTTGAGATGATATAACATCTTCTAACTTCTGAGAGTAGACTCTCTCTATCTTAGCATGAGCTTGCACAACCTCTTGCTGAAGAAATCTCACCTTCGTATATGCTTTAGACAGCTCACCATTTAGTGTCTCAATCTCACACTTAGCCTCTTTATATTTGATCAAGAGACTTCTGTAATCTTCCTCAGCTTTCTTCATTTTCCTTACAGCTGCCTTGGCTACTCTAGAATACTCTCCCGACTTCTCAAGTAGTAAGGTGTAATTTTCTTGAAGATTAGTTGTATTCTCTTCCTCTTCAGCATTTGATTCTTCTACAATCCCAATAGACTCTGAATCAGAATGCTCAACAAGCTCCTTCACAAGTGCACCAAAATCATCCGATGACTCCACATGAGCAATGGTCATGAAGGCGGAGTAGTTTCCCTCTCCGTCACAACTCTCTTCCGAGTCAGAATTAGAAGTTTTTGAATCACTGAGCGTCATGGCATAAACCTTGCCTTTTCCCCTCAGAAAATTTGGACACTCCTTTTTTAGATGTCCATGGCCATTGCACTCATAGCAAACAATGTCTGAAGAAGGTTGAGAATCCTTCCCTTCTTTCCTCGTAAACTCTTTCCTATCACTTCTTGAAGATGAAAATTTCCCTATGTTGAATGGTTTTCCACTGTTCTTCATCTTTAGGAATTTTCGGAAGTTTTTTGCAAGATATACTACTTCCTTCTCCACTCCATCTTTTTTGGAAGGAACATCCATTCTTTCGGTGATGGTTTTAAGAGCAAGCAATTTACTCGTCTTATGAGAAGGTAGTCCAAGATCATACGTTTGAAGGGATCCAATAAGCTCTTGGATCTTAATTTCATCTAAATCCTTGCTTTCCTCTATGACTATGACTTTTGCTCGAAAACTCTTCGATAAGGACCTCAAAATTTTTCTCACCACCTTAGTATTTTCAATCTTCTCCCCAAGATTGAGTTTAGCAATTACAATTTCATTGAGCTTCCCATAGAATGAATCAAATGGTTCATCATCCCCCATCTTGAGCTCTTCAAATTTTGTGGTAAGCATCTGAAAGTTTGTGTCCTTAACTTTCTTCGTACCTTCATATGTCATCTCCAAAATCCCCCAAGCTTCCTTGGCTACCGTCATATGAGAGATCTTGTGGAATTCATCAGGAGATACACCACAAAAAATAGCATTTAACGCTTTATTATTAGCATTGGTTGCTGCGAGAGCTGCCTTATCCCAAGTGGACTTAGGATCTGTCGGCTTGGTCCAACCAATCTCAACCACATCCCAAACCGTATCATCTATAGAGCATAAAAATGCTCTTACTTTGACTTTCCAGAAAGCATAATTGTTCCCATCAAAAAATGGTGGAACATTGAGCGATTGAAACCGATCCATCTCAAATAGGGTCAACGATCACGCTCAGGTATTTAAACCACAGCGAGTGTACCCGCTCTGATACCAATTGAAAGCTTAGAAATGTGTTGAAAACACAAGAGCAATTTAGACCCCCCCCAATAAAAGTTACGACTCGATAGATTTTACATTAACTTGATACAAAGTGCGAAATAGTGTAAATGCGAGCGGATGAACAAATAAACTACTCTAATCCATAAATTAAGCAACATAGCAGTATAATGGAATATAAAAGAGTAGGGAAGAAAGATGCAAACACAGAAAACACCAAGACGTGTTTTTGAAGAGGAAACCGAAGAAATCGGCGAAAAACCTCTTCGCCACCCTCCAAGCGGAAATCGATCCACTAGACAATCAGTTGGGATACATGGGTTAGCAAGAGACCCTCCAAGTCTAATCTACCTGATGCACCTAAGCCCTCCAAGCTCCTACTCCAACAAGGCTTTTCGGGATCGTGTCTTGTCTAGCTCTCCGGATCCCGCAACAAGCTCCATGTTGCATCTGCCATTCCAGGCTTCTTCCAATGCTTCCCAGCAGTACCAAAACGTAACTCAACACACTCAAAGAGTGAGGTAAGTGTTTGGGCTATCAACCTCTCAATGGTATGGAAATGGAGAGGGAAGAGTTGAGGAAATACCATAAGCAAGTGTATAGAGAAAGGTGGGGATGACAATCTCTAATTCCCAATGTGTTTGGCTAGGGTTTTCTCTCTGAAACCTTCCTCAACATTTATGGGTAATGAGGGTATATATAGGATAGGTGCAAAAAGTGTGAGTCAGTCAGTATAGGTTGGCAGAACAATAGTCAGTCAGACATAGCTGTCTCCACCTGGCCCGACTCTTCGCATTCTAGCATGTGCATGACACATGTTTCACTTCGTGGGAAGCTAAGTCGCGACATACCCGCGAGAATCCTTCAGCCTCCAAATGTTTGAGTCTTCACACACTTTCTCTATCACATAATCCTTACAACAAATCCCACAATAAATACAGGGTATAAACGACTGAAATTAATTACAATCAAATTTGGCACGGAATAAAAGCCAACAAAATACATAGTTGTAAATAACAACTTTACAATACATAATTAAAGTTAACAAAATATTCTACAAAAGGAAATCATCTATACATGGACAATATATGCTCTTTTTTTTTTTTCTTTTTTTTAAGAAAGAAAAATTGAAATATTATTAAGAAACAGAAGCAAAATCGGCAAGATAATATGAAGAAACTTGTGAAGTTACATTTTGATAGAGTGCATAATCATTTTTATTCTTAACCAAAAAAAAAAAAAAAAAAGACTTGACTCATAGTTTCAACTTTCAACTTTCATGAGAAAGAGAGAGTTTTTAAAAAAGACAAAAAAGAAAAAAAAAAACGAACGTCCATATATATTCCCTCCTATTTAACTATTTAACCCACGTCTTTGTCTTCAGCAGCCAAACACAAAAGTTCCATTCTTTTGTTTTGTTTATTATGTCTATAAGATAAGATTCCTCCACCCAAACCACTTTAGGGATTTTTAAGAAAATAACCATCAATCCCAAACAATATTATTAGTTAGGCAAACTTTCAAACTAATTTCATTTATAACAATTCGAGTGAATTAGAGTCGATTTCACTGTGCTTGTTCCCAGAATCGCGAGTAGCTGAAGCATAAATCGACCCCAGAGGAGACGATTTCTATACATAGAAATCGTCTCCGGAGGAATCGATTTCTATACACAGAAATCGTCTCCTCTGGAGTCGATTTCTTTGTACACAGAAATCCCCAACACTCAAGCTGGGAACGAACGAACCTGCAACACCGACGAATGAAGAACGAACCTGCGAACGAAGAACGAAGAACGAAGAAGAACGAAGTCTGAACGAAGAACGAAGAAGAAGAACGAACCTGCGAACGAACCCAGGCGAATGAAGAACGAAGAACGATTCCCAGGCGCCGATTCTGACCGACGAACCCAGCAACACCGACGAACCCAGGCGCGGAGGAAAGGAAGAACACGAAAAAGCTTGAGTGTTCTACACAAAGAAATCGAAGAAATCGACTTCAGTGAAGTCGTTTTCTACACAAAGAAACTTTGTATAGAAAACGACTCCAACGAAGTCGGTTTCTGTGTAAAAAAAATCGCAAAAAATAGGCTGTATGAACAGTAAAATCGACTCCTCTGAAGTCGAATTGTTAGAAATGCAATATGTTTCAAACGTTGACTAACTAATAATATTGTTTGGGTTTTGTAGTTATTTTTTTAAAAATCCCCTTTATTCAGCCAAAAAAAAAAAAAAAAAAACCCCACACTTTTGCTTCTCTATAAAATTAGAACCAATCACATTCTCATACACTTCCTTCCCCATCTTGTTTGGTAGGGTAAGCTGTACTAATACTTACCAAATACCACCTGCCTGTAGTATTGTGCAAATTGGTACAACCCCATTGTGCATTAGCTTCTTTGACCCGGATTTTTGATGATGGGGAAGATAGTGTGGGTGTTATTGGTGGTGTTGTTGTTGGTTCAAGCAGTGCTTGCAATAGATGGTGTTAGTGTGGACAGGTTGAACATATGGCCAATGCCACATTCTGTGAGCCATGGTCGTGAAAGTCTGTTCTTGAGTAAGGATTTTGAGCTCAACACTGAGGGGACCAAGTACAATGATGGTTCTGGGATTTTGAAAGATGGGTTTTCAAGGTTGCTGGATATGTTACGGGTGGCTCATGTTGCAGATGGTAATTTTTCTAAGATTGATACTTCGCTTCTGCTTCAGGGTCTCCATGTGGTTGTTTTGTCAGCAGATGACCCGGTACTGTTTCTTTTCATGAGTTGGTTGATGTTTCTATGTGGGTTTTGCTTATTTGCATTTTTTCTTTTTTCTAATTCCTCATGAATTGGCATTTGGCACTGGATAATGTTTTCTGATTACATTTTTTTTTTCCTTTGTCTATTTCCAACGAGTTATGCATGTGGGCATGAACATGATTAATGATTTTGAAGATAGAATTTATTATTTTTCATATATTTATAAAAGATTGGCTAGTTTCTAATGAGGATTTGTGTAAAATGGTTTTCTTTTGGGTCTTATAAGTGTAAGGAACAAGTATATTCATTTGCATGTTGCTTGGTGTAAACTTTTGGAGAAGAAGAAGTAATATGAACAATTGGATAATGTGTTAAATCCTCCCTTTATTTTCTCAAACAAGGGAAATAAGGGACTTGCTTGGGTGTTTTTTTTTTTTTTTTTTTCCTTACCGTATTATGTACTAGTTTTGGAGATAAATATAGTAGCTTCTATAATCTGAGTTCATCTCTCTTTCCATACCTTCATATATATAGTCTCTTGGCTTATCTGCCTCAACTGTGCAAAATGCTCCAAGAATATTTTATTGGGGAAATTTCCAATTTCATATTTGCTTTTTATTTTTTTATATTTAAAATAAATGAATGCAAACATCAATCACTGAAAGCTCTTCTTTGCTGTGCAGTTACAATATGGTATTGATGAGTCATACAAGTTGTCAGTTCCTGCATCTGGGAAGCCTGGTTATGCTTTTCTTGAAGTGGGTGAAAATAATCCCTTTTCTGCTTCTTAGCGCCATATGAAGTTTCATTTTGATATACTTTAGTGTTGGTGATTATAAGTCTGCATTACCACCTGCTTAAATTTACAATTATGCAGTTTTCTTGTGCTATGTTTTGGGACATTATCACTTAATATAGATTGAATTTTGTTTTACACGTTGAAAATTTACATATAAATAAGGTTCTTCAGATTTTCCTTGACATATTGAGAATTATCTTGACCTTTGTCTTGAGGATATTTACAAGGGTATCTTTCAGTAAATCTGTCATTCTTTGAAAATATTGCTGTGACATTTAATATCTCATTACATACATGGCGATTGATTTCAACATAGAAAAAAGGCTAAAGTATTCGTTTTACCAAATTAACTTTTGCTCCATTGAGCTAATAGCCTATTAGGAAATATTGACACATTTTTATGAAGACTATTATAACTATAAAATTTATCTTAAACAAATTCTGAGGTGGTTGGACCATAAATCATGTAAAATTAACAAGTTATTTCTAAAAGCTTCAATCATATTGCATATATTGGCCACAGCTTTGTATTTTTAGGCAGCTTGAATCCTAATTTTTTAGTGCTAAAACTAAGCTAATTATTTCTATACAATACACTACTCATGGAATTTTGTTCAGCATTGAATATACTTGATAAAGTCAATCTCCACAAATTTGTTAATTCTTGTCTTGTCTTATATATCTCTAAATTATCCATGGAATAAATATGATCGCGGGGGGGGGGGGGGAATTTAGTTGGAGACTAGCATAGGTTGTGTTGTAGCTTTTGATTTGTTTATGGTTTTGTGATCAATTGTATTCTAAAATGATGCAGGCACATACAGTTTATGGGGCTTTGCATGGATTTCAGGTCATGTGCTGCTTTTTATGACACTAAAATATGTTTCTTTTTACCTATCAAAAAAAAAAAAAAGGTTTCTTTTTTCTTAGTTAATTGAACACGTGTAAAAATCCTTAATGTTTCTTTTGAAATTAAATATTACAGACATTCAGCCAATTATGCATTTTTAACTTTACAACTAGGGTAATTGAGGTTCCTATGGTCCCATGGACTGTTATTGATCAGCCAAGATTTTCTTTTCGAGGGCTCTTAATAGGTGAGATGCCTTTCATTTACTCCTGGACAATATTTTTTTTTTTATTGTTGATATGTTCTATCCTCTATCTTTGAGGATATGATATTCATAGTTAACAATTTTTAATTCCTATTTTTCTATTTTCTCCTTTTAATTATAATGTGCATATTTAACATTATTTGATTTCTGGAAATTGTAAAGATTAGATAACCTTTAGTTCAACTTCTTCATATCAATGATTATACAGTATGGCCACTAAGTTTGATGCTCAACTTGTACAAAACCTCATACAAAAGAACTACTGAGATTGTTCTGCTCTGCCTATCGAAATACTAGCCCTTTGTCTTTCATAGTATGAGAAATTATAACTTGTACATCCATTCCATCATGGTCTGACCATGTACCTAGAATGGTATGATACATGATTGATGGATATGGACCAGTCAAGGACCATATATGAGTTTAGTCGTATCTTTAGTCTACTATATCCAGTAGACCTATTTCATAAATCACTAGTTTATGCTACTAATTTCACAAGAAATTATCAAATAATTATTTGTTTACGATAGAGGCTTTATAAATTACTATATTGTGCCACATAACTCTAACGTGTCTACCTCAAAATTTCAGGATACAAATGAGAACATGGCATAAGTAGATCTGACACTTTTGGTTATTGACAATATGAAGTAAGAAAGAAAAATTTTAAATTTTTGTTTGCTGACTTGAGGATGAAATTGTTGCAGACACATCTCGACACTATCTGCCATTGCCAGTGATAAAGAATGTTATTGATTCGATGGCCTATGCAAAGCTGGTATGGGCTGTATAACTCAGTGCATGCTGTTTTCAACAACCATGCTCAAGAACAGAAAACTTGAATTTGCAACTGTTTCTGTGATAAAAATTTATGCAGCTTCACATCATAGCATATTGCTGCAATTGTTCCTGAACCTTTACTTTGCTAGATTTATAATTTAGAGCAATTTTCACCATATTTTGTTTGAGAACAGATATGAAATTACCGTATGCTTCACACTTGTACCATGGAATAAAATCAATTATCAATGCAATAAAATCTTAACAACTGTGCCTTAGTTAGTTGTCATGTTTCTTATTTGGGTGGACCATACTATTAGCATATTGAATACTTTAAGTAGAGCGATATTGTTGCTCAAGTTTGTAATAACTAGTAATATGAATATAATGTAAGTGCATATTATTTCCACTTGCCAGCCTTGTGGTTGCTGTCATTAACAGCTTGAAGAAGAGAGGTAGATGGTCATTAACAGCCTCAGTGATGGTGGTTGGAAAAGGTTTTCTAAAGATCAAGAAAATTTTGTGTATATTTGATTTTATGTGCTGACTTTGTGGGACTGGCTTCAATCAATGCAGAGATAAGTATGAACTGAGAAAAAAAAAGGTCTTCTTCAATTAATGCAAATAGTCTTCTAGAGTTTGGTGTATCTAAATTAAAGTTCTACCCTGAACACATATATCCCTCTGATTGTTGTGAGCAATTAATTTACTTCCATGCAATACCATACTTTTATCTATCAAAAAAATGATACCATATTTTTGCCTAAGTGACTGATATGCTGACTATCTCCCACTTTCTTGCAGAATGTGTTGCACTGGCACATTGTAGATACACAGTCTTTCCCTTTGGAGATACCTTCATATCCAAAACTGTGGGATGGTGCATATTCAGTTTCAGAACGATATACATTTGCTGATGCTGCAGAAATTGTGAGGCAAGTAATTTTTGAATCTACTTCTCTGTCTAGTTATTACCTTCATCTTTCATTATTCTTCTCATATATTGATTATTAATTTTTGTAGTTATGCTCAAAGACGAGGGATCAATGTATTGGGTGAAATTGATGTTCCTGGACATGCTCGCTCATGGTAGCTACTACCTCTGCCAAGTCTCATTGTAGTCTAATTTCAATGTGTAAAAGAAAAAAAAAGACTTCCTTAACCAAATCTATTTATTCCTGATACTCAGTACATTGATTTTATCCTTTCTGTTACTTGTGCTGCATTTTACTAACTATCCTTTATTGTTTTTTTTCCTGTCTAATCAACCTTTCTGCTTTTTGAAACTACCTCCTGCATTATTGATTGACATCTTAATTCTTTTGATTAACAATAATTTCTCATTGGCATTTCTTTATTAAAATTTCATCTTTCTCGCTTCATCTGATTCTTGGAATATTGAACATCTTGTCATGCACTACAGCAATGACTACTAGAGCTTCTTTCACTTCAAACTCTGCACATACTTAAGTTCCATGGACTGTCACTCTGGCCTAGTGTAACTACTGAATAAAAGAATTGCCAGCTGCAGCTAGAAAAGTTTGTATAGCTCTCTAACATACTCTTAGCAAGACATTTTGGCCTTGAAGTTGCGTGGAGAATTGTAGATCCTAGAAGATTGTTGGATTATTATCTCCTTATGATAGGGAAAAAAAAAAAAAAAAAAACTAATTGCTGTGTTTTTCGTTTTAGGTAGTCCATAAAAATTTATGAACTTTATATATTGTTTAAGAGTACCTTGTGATCCAAGTTTTGAAGATAATTTTTAATACCACTAGTAAAATTTCTGTTACTTGTCTTAACAACTCAAACTAGTAAGCTTTACAACCACGTAGTATTACAACATTTTTCCATGAATTGAAAAACTTCTGAGCTCAAAGACACCACTCTAAAGAACTTACCGAGCCAGAAAAATTGAAGACACCAATGTAGAGGTATTAGTGCTTTGAATCATAAAAAGAATTGTAAATCTTTTAAGTATGTCAAACTACCAATTGTCCCAAAAGCTTAAACTGTTGGGATATGGTAAATTTAATAATTTAACCAATATTTTTAATACTCCCCCTCACGTGTGGGCTGAAATTACCTTTTAATAGGTGGGGCCCAACACGTAGGAATTTAAATGGGAGGTAGAGTGGAGGAGACAAGGATTGAACCTAGGATCTCATGCTCTGATATCATGTTAAATTACCGATGGTCCCAAAAGCTTAAACTGTTGGGATATAATAAATTTAATAATTTAACCAATACTTCTAACAAAGTACACAAAGTACAATCAATACAAATTGAAAAATGACAAGCATTGGTAGTTTTCCGAGCAACATGTTAGTGTATATCTGTCACACTTCCCTATATAATTAAAGTTCATTTTGAGATATTTACAAAGTTACAGCAACCAAAGAAGAGAAAGGGCTCTAATGATATTCTTAGTTTCTCATATGCATCATGGTCTTCTAAGGTCTAGAGATGAACTGCTCTTGCAATGACTTTGCACTAAGTTGTCATGGGAGCTCACAGTTTAAATGTTTAGGGGGATTGGCTATCCTTCCCTGTGGCCGTCCAAGGATTGTCAGGAGCCACTTGATGTCAGCAACAATTTCACCTTTAAAGTAATAGATGGAATTCTATCAGGTAATATCACAATTTCCTCTTGAAAAAGCATTGCACCATTGTTCCCATTAAGAAAATGGTACCTTTAGTTTCTGAAAGCATTAATATATATATATTTTTTAAGACCAACGTTAAAAAAAAATAAAAAATTATATTATATTATATATATATATATAAATATATATTTTTTTTTCAGATTTCAGCAAAATTATATATATAAATATATATTTTTTTTTTCAGATTTCAGCAAAATTTTCAAATTCAAGTTTGTTCACTTGGGAGGTGATGAGGTTAATACAAGTAAGTTCATAGATCTTTCATATAAATATAATTAATGTTTATTGCTGTTATGAATATTTCCTATTAGTCAGCAAAACTTGCTTAACCCTTGGTATTCAAGTTTTCGGTTGATGCAGTCATTTGGCCAAGCTGGGAATTTTCTCTTGGTTTGGATGATCAGATAAATAACTGTTTGGATGTGACAACCAAAGAATACTATAAATGGTGTCATGGACATCAAGGAAAACATAAAACTAGATCATGAAGTATCAAAGATATATGAGGCTGTCTTTTTAAATGAAAAATGGACATCTTAGAAATGTGATCCATAAGTTGTAAATGACTAATCTATTTAACATTTCCTTGGTTTCTCTTGACTAGGATAAATTTTAAGAGTCCACAACTTAATCATTTCTTTATTGGTGTATGCCTTTTGTAGATGATATATTTTTAATGGATGAAACTATACTTGAAGGTAATTTCAAGTTGGAACTTTGTCATGACACCCTGGAATCTAAAGGTTTTCGGTTAAGTGGGACTAAAACAAAGTAGATGGAATGTAAGTTTAGTAAGAGTAGAAACAAAAATGAAGGGGCTGTAAGACTTGATGGTCAATAGGTAACAAAGAGCGAAAGTTTTTGATATCTTGATCAATAATCCAGAAAGATAGAGAGATCAAAGAGGATGTGAAGCATAGGATGAGAGTAGGGTGGATGAAGTGAGAAGTGAATTAAGAATATTGTGTGATTGTAGAATATCAACTAAGTTCAAGGGAAAATTTTTTAGGATTGCCATAAAACCAGATATGCTCTATGCATTGAATGTTGGGTTATTTAGAAGCAACACATTCATAAAATGAGTGTAAACGAATGAGAATCTTAAGATGGATATGTGGAAATGCAATGAATGATATGATTCATAATGTGGAAGTTCTCTTACAGATAGGGGTGACCCTTATTGATGAAAAGATGAGTGAGAGTTGCTTGAGATGGTTTGTTCATGTTTAGATGAGAGCAATTAATGCAGCAATGAGAAAATGTAATTTAATTCTTTTTTATTTAATAGGTATGTAGTTCTGTTTAATTAATGGTAAATAAAAAAATTAACAAAAGGATCAACAAAGTAAAAGAATATTAAGTGGAAGATCTAAGAGAAGCTAGGAACTCAAAAATGGAAGAACATTGTGCTGAACCTCAAACTCAGGATCAATCAAAAGGAGTGTGCTGAAGCAAAGATTTTAATTGATCCAATGTACTTTCAGTATCCTCTAACGAACAAAGATTCCGCTCCTTTCAAACAATCCACATCAAACAACCCAACACCAAATTCCAAAAGTTTGAGCCATGATTCTTGAGCCAATTTCTCTAACAGAACATTAATCTCACAACAGACCCTGACATGATCCAGTGAATTCCAAACATCTGAAGTACATCCTGCCATAGAGAAAAAACAACATTGTAGTGAATGAAAATGTGACCCATCGT
Source organism: Quercus variabilis (assembly GCA_030445155.1). Lineage (NCBI taxonomy): Eukaryota > Viridiplantae > Streptophyta > Magnoliopsida > Fagales > Fagaceae > Quercus > Quercus variabilis. The sequence continues at coordinate 72,902,828 of CP129449.1, forward strand.
TTCCCATTTCTTCGACAAATACAACGCCAATTCATCAAAGACAAACCCCTCTTCAAGTTAAGGGAATCTAAAAAGATATAAGTAGTAAAAAAAGATATGCCAACTAGGGAAGTAACAAAGTGTATAACTAGATATAATAGAATGTCTGAAAGGATAGATGTAGCTAAAACTGACTAGTCTGAATTGATGTAGCTGAACCTAAGAATCAACATTTAGGGTTTGCTTGGAATCAACACTAAGCAGAAAAACATAGGAATCAACACCTAAGTTGCTAGGAATCATCACTATTAGGAAGATAACGCCTTAGGACGACTCCAATTAAGTATGTAATATAATATATAGGGACACTACTTAACCCAAAAGATTAAGCTAATAACTTTGGGCCCAATTATATTATATTGACCACTCACTATTGTCATTAGTATCCCATGTAACTTAATTAATCGCACCACTCACACATGAATATTCCAACAAATCTCCCCTTCATGTATAAGCCTTCTACCAAGTCACTTGTGGCATTTCAATAACTCTTCCCCTTGAACTAAAGTCTTTTTATTTACAATCCTAGTGTCATTCATTACCATCAACAATAGAGAGCCCTTTACTCAACCATAGGTGGAGTGAACATGACTGTTTTCCATCTTCTACTTGATGGGATTTGGTTCCACTAACGAACACTTGCCTAGTTGAACCTAGCTCTGATTCCACTTGTTGGGGGAGATAACTCATTGGAGAAACTCCAATTGAGGGGTAAATATAATATATAGGACAACACTTGGTCCAAAGGCTGAATGTTGGGGAGAGAAGACCCTAATTGAGAGGTTAATGTTATTTTGATAAATTAATCTCTCAATTGGAGTCTCTTATTCCCAACATTAAGAGATTAATATAACATATAAAGACATCACTAGTCCCAAAAGTTTAAGCTTACGTGTTTGGGCCTAATTATTTTATATTAACTACTCACTTTTGTTATTATTATTCAATGCAGGATTTCACTCACACATGTATACCCAAAAATTTTCCCCTCACATGTGAGTTATTGGCTCTCTATGGCTTTGAAACCTCTTTGTGGGTCACAAAAAAATCCTATTAGCTCTCCCTTGCCTATGGGTTTTATTTTTTTTTCATCAGAACATCATCCATGGCCCTCTCGTCTGCCATCCATGGAAACCATTTCTTAACCCCATATGCTCATCGATGGGAACCCTACATAGCCATGTCCATGCGAACCTTGTAGACGCTGTTCTTTTTGATCTTGCGCCATTGTCAACTACTTTGTTGGGCTTTTTCCAAGATCATCTAGTTTTATGGGCTTCCCTTATTGGATACGCATTTGTGTGGGCTCTAAGTACTCACTTTGTCACCTTGCTGTACACCACCATTTGCTATGGTACCACTTGTTTGGGAGATAAAACCTTGGGGAGAATCCAATTTAGTAATTAGTATAACACATAGGAAGACCACTAAAAAGCTTAAATCAATAAGTTTAGATCCAATTTTATTATGTTAATCACTCACTCTTGTTATTAGTGTTTAATGTGGGACTTCAACGCTTAACTAACCATACCACTCGCACATAAATATTCTAACAATCACGCAACAATTGGAAAAATTCCAAGACAAAATTTTATTCACCAAGGTCTGCCTAGAATATTTATTGGAGCCCTTTTAAGTAGGTTTTCATTGAGTACATCAATAAGAAGAATAATTTAAAAACAAAACATAATCCCACAAAATCTTCAATCAAGACAAAATTACATCAATGAAATTTCATAGTTAGAGATTCAAAATATAACTAGTTTTGGTGCATCTTGGTATCTGCACTAATTCTTCCAGGGTAGGAAAGACTCAACCCTGTTGAGTATAGCTTTGGGTAGTAATTTTAATAGGTCAGTGTCTAGTTGCTGCAGCTCTTCTTTGGTGATTCAGGTGTGGTTTGACTCTGGTTCCCCATTCAAATAACTAGGTAGCACAAGTTTCCTCCATCCCTGGTAGAAACAATCTGCTCATCTAAAATAGCATCAACATGTTCTTTATGCGTTGGATGAGTCATAGGGTTTGTAACTAGAACACGGGAGAAAATTAACTGTTGGGCCTTTAGAATGAACCAAATCCTCAATATTAATGGCGGAGCTACTTTTGTAATATGTTGAAAAATCATTAATAAATTATATGCATTTGGTCTAAACCATTTCAACAATTTGAGTGGTCTAGTACTACAGGCTTGCAATTGCCTAACGGCAGGGAATCTGTTCGAGCCTAATTGGAACCATGACCTAATCCCCTACTTGAAATTTCATATAATCTGAATTGGCCTGAGTGTTATATGGATCATTACTTGAAATTGTTCACTGACCTCAGATTCTTATATGGGGTGAAAGTGGGATGGGATCTAAAGGCTTCCTAGGCTTGACCTGATCTAGGTGTTCTAAAATAGGATGAAAGTTGGATGGGATCTAAAGGCTACCTGGAAATGGATTAATGCCTATAGACCTAGTGATGGGACTGTCATATGCAAGTTGGGTGGCAGGAGCTCTTTGCCTTTTAAGACTATTCTTAGGGAGTTTATTATGAGGTGGTTTAAATTGAATGCAACCAAGTTTAAATCTCTCTCCCCTCCCCACCCCCCCCACACACACACACAAACACGTGGCACTCAATCATCTATGTCCTCAATTTCATCAATGTTTGGCTCAGTGATCTCATTTACGTCTGATTTCTTCTTCTATATCATCCACATCTCTCTTTTTTTGTTCATGAATGGTGATGATGAGGACAAGGAAGGGATCAAGGAAAAAGAAGATAAAATATACAAAGATTCAAGAATTGTGGTATAGTTTTGATGTTGGACCTTATTAGCAACTTTGATAGGTTATTTTAGTAATTATTGAGTCTTTTAGGTTGGGAAGCTGTTGGATCAGTTTTAATTAAGTTTGGATGATGACACGTGTCACCATCTCAACGGGTCTAGTGCCATTGGACACTGGACCCAAACTGCCCCATTTACTTTAGCTTTCCGTATGTTTCAAGCTGGACATTCTGCAATTTTGGCCCACTTCCGTAGGCTATCAGGAAGCTTAACATGCACTAAGGATGGCATGTATGTTAGCTGTCTCCAGCCTGAAATTTCAGACCTCTCCGTTCTTTTATACCTTGCTTTTATTGCCTACTTAGTTTCCAGTAATCCAAGATAAGTTATGAAATCTTGACTTGATTTAAAACTTTCAGTTTTCCAAAAGCTTGTGTTCCTCTTTCCATTATGTAGTTATTCAATAAAAAAAAAAGGATTTTCAACTTCATCTACATTATCCTTTGCTCTGGTAAATTTATATGGGTGGCCGTTTCCTCATCCTTCGTGATAGGTTTGAAGACTTCTCTATCATCTTTCATGATAAGTTTTGAGTTCTAATTCAAAGCCTTTACAAGTCAAGATAATCTACAAATCACTGTTGAATTTCCACTTAGAAATACTTTTTGTGGAGCCAAATGTGTTTGAAGGGCTCTCTTATTATAGAATTGATTCTTATGGCTCCATATGTGTGCATATTCCATTTATAGGTAGAGCTTAGCTCTATAAAAGATGCACATTGTTCTATACATATGTTCTCTCCTAGCAAAAAATAAATAAACATACATAATCCTAATTGTTTGATCCTAAGTAAAAATTGCCAGTTGGTTTAGCAATATGTATTAGACTAACATTTGTTTAAATTAATTTTTATTATAATCTTTTGTATCATTACCTATTGGTCATTCCTGATCTAATTTTGGATACTTGTCTCTTCACCTCTCTCTCTCTCTCTTTTATTTTATTTTATTTTATTTTTAATTTTGGGTCCTTGTCTTGAACTTCATAACTTAATAATGTCAATTTACTGACAAACAATTTCATTTTTCATTTCAGGTTGCTGGACACTGACTCCTCATGTAAAAAAATGGTACAATATTAATGTTTCACTTTTTATTTATTTATTTATTTATTTATTTTTTTATAGGTAAGAAACATGTATATTCAACAAACTGCTAAATGCAAAGAAGCGCATAACAAACGTACAAGAAAAGAAAGAAAAGTACAAACATAAGAGAATAAGAACACTAAGAACAAAGAAGAAGAGAGCTAAGGAAGAACGGAAGAGAATCACTAGATGTGAGTCCCCAAGCCCTAGCCCAATAAAAAAGGGAACCAGAAAAAAGAGCAAGCATTTGGTCATCGGATCTATCCAAATCCTCAAAAGTCCGCCGATTGCGTTCCTTTCAAATACACCACATCAGACACAATGAAACTAAATTCTAAATGTGAGATAAACGCTTTCCTGACCAATTCCACCAACTAAAATGAAGATTTGACACCGTACCAGAGGGGACCCATGAAATCCCAAAAATTCTATAGACAAAGAACCAAGGCCGATAAGCCTTTCCACAATGTAACAACAAGTGATCCACTATCTCCCTACAACACCAACACATAATACACCAATCAATGAAGTCATAGCCCTTAAGCCTCAGACTATCTCTTGTGAGAATCTTATCCCATGCTGCTATCCAAACAAAGAAAGAGACAGATTGGGGTGCCTTAACCTTCCAAATACCTTTCCAAAGAAAGAAAATTGAAGAAGAACCATGTAACTTTTGATAAAATGAGCGGATAGTAAAATCTCCTTTCTTTGTCAACTTCTATCTCATATGATCACTCTCAGTTACAAGTGGTAGAATGGATGCCAAGAATCGGAAGAAATCATCCACTACATCTGCCTCCCAATTATTAGGATCTTGAATGAAGCGAACATTCCAAGTTCTCCTATTCCCTACTCCTTGGCACAACAAAGATGATTCTACAAAAGCTTCTTTGTTTGCAGCAAAAGAGTACAAGATTGGAAAAGCCAATGGGAGAGGAAGGTCTCCACACCACTTGTCTATCCAGAATTTCACTATTATCCCCCATCCCAACCTTAAAATAGACATTTTTGCGAAAGATTTCCCATCTCATCTGAATACTTCTCCACAAACCACACCCATGAGCACCCCTTCCCAACTTGGAGGTCCATCCCCCCATTTTCCCCCAAATTTCAAGCTATCACCTTCCTCCATAGCCTATTCTTCTCAATCCCAAAACGCCAAAGCCACTTTTCAAGTAAGGCTTTATTGAACGTGGTTAACTTCCTAATACCTAAACCGCCATTAGCCATAGGCATGCACACCTTATCCCAACCCAATAAATGTGTCTTAGTGTCACTCCACAAGAAGTCCCTTTGTACCTTCTCAATTTTGTTTGCCACATGTGTAGGAATGGTGAAAAGAGATAAGAAGTAAGTAGGGAGGCTAGATAGCGTGCTTTTAAGTAATGTCAGTTTGCCACCTTTTGACAAATACAACTTCTTCCAACCTGCTAACTTTCTTTCAATTTTTTCTAATATAGGGTTCCAAATAGAGGGGGCTTTATGGGACGTCCCCAGCGGCATACCAAGATAAGTCATTGGCAGGGTCCTAACCCTACAATCCAATATCTTTGCTAAAACATGCACATTATTTACCTCTTCTATAGGAACCATTTCGCTCTTAGCTACGTTAACCTTCAAACCGGTCATAGCCTGAAAACAGAGTAGCAACAATCGAATATGTAGGATTTGCTCCATCGCTGCCTCACAGAACAAAATGGTATCATTCACAAACAGCAAATGCGAAACACATTCCCCTCTGCCCCTCCTGCCATCTGCCCTAAAGCCACTAAGTAGTCCTGCCTCCTCCATTCTCTTCACCATCCTACTAAACACCTCCATCATAATTAAAAATAGCATGAGAGACAGAGGATCCCCTTGTCTCAAACCTCTAGAGCTACCAAAGAAATTAGTTGGAGACCCGTTGATTAACACAGAAAACTGCACTGTTGAGATACAAGTTCAAATCCAGCTACATCATTTCTCCCCAAAACCCATTTTCTTCATCAACTTTAGAAGTGCCTCCTAATTCACATTGTCATATGCTTGTTCAATATCTAACTTATAGATCACCCCAGGAATCTTACTCTTTGACTAGCTGTCCACACACTCATTTGCAATGAGGACTGAATCAAGGATATGTTTACCTCTCACAAAACTATTTTGAGATTCAGATATCAGTTGATCTAACACCACTTTCAATTGATTTGCCAAAACCTTGGCCAAGATCTTATACAAGCTCCCCACTAAGTTAATAGGTTTGAAATCTTGAATGTTAGAGGCATCATTCTTCCTAGGGATTAGAACTAGAAAGGTAACATTTAGAGATTTCTTAAACTTACAGTGCTGATAAACCTCTTCAAAAACTGCTAAAACATCACTTTCTACCACTCTCCAGCAGTGATGGAAAAAGGCCATAGAAAAACCATCTGGACCTGGAGCTTTATCCCCTTCCATATCTCTAACCACTTGTATTATCTCATCCTTCTCAAACCTCCTCTCCATCCAACCCCTCTCCGCCTCCTCAATTTGATCAAACTCTAGACCTTCCACAAAAGGTCTCCACTCTTCGGACTCTCGATATAGAGTTTTATAAAATTGAACTACCTGAGCAGTCACTTTTGCTCCTTCCTCATAAATCACCCCATCCACTTCTAAGAAACTCAGATGATTATGCCTTCTATAGGAATTAGTCATCTTGTGGAAGAACTTTGTATTATGATCACCCTCCTTAATGCACAACATCCTCGATTTTTGTCTCCATGAGATCTCCTCTAGAGAAAAAAGATGATTAGCCTCCTTAATGTTTCACCTATCAACTCTATATATCTTAAAAGTAAAATTAATGTCAATATACTTCTCAGTTGGACTAAATTGCTTTTGGTCATTTCAAATGCCCTGATTGTGCAAGTGCAGGAAGTTCCCGTGCAGTTTCCACATTTTCTGCATGCACAAAGAAAAAACGATCTAGTATCTTAGAAATTTAGAAACATTCAAACTTCTAAGTTTCTATGAATTTCAAACATAGATGATGGATCCTGCTCTATTTTGTTATTTATTTCCTTCTAAAATTAATTTAATTGTTTGTACATATGTTATAAATTTTGATTTTTAATTTTTCTTTAGACCCAAAAACTAGCACAAAATATATATTTAAAATTTATATTAATTAAATACTGTGCCCTGCCGCATCATATCCTAGATTTTCAAGAATTAACATATCATTGTTTCTGTACCATGCTCTGTTTCCCGTGTTGATATCAGTGGTTCGTATGGTTGATATGCAGACACAAACATTCACATAAATAATATCCATTATGGCATGCAATTTTATATTATAAAAGTGCAACTTAACCTTATTCAAACAATTTGGTGATTATTTTCTACATTTACTGATAAGTTTAGGCTGCATTTGTTTCGGGTGAAAATCATTTTCCGTAAAATAGGCTGTTTGGTTGGTTTTGAAAATAATATTTTCCGAAAATTATTTTCCGTTGACCGTGTAAAACGTGGCTTTGACCCGGAAATTGTTTTACGTTTTTATTTTACCTTCAAACGATTTCCGGAAAACGCAACAGAGAGAAGGAGTGAGAGAAAGAAGAGAGAACGCAGAGAGAACTCAGATGCTCTAGATCGCTAGCGAACTCCGATCAAGCTCCAGATCGCTCCGAGCTCCAGATCAACTCCAAGCAATGATCGAGCTCTAGATCGCTCCGACTCCAAGCAACGATCGAGCTCCAGATCGCTCCGACTCAAGCAACGATCGACTCCGAGTTCCGGATCGCTCCAAACCCACATGCCGTCGCTGTCGCCTTCGAACCCACACCCGACCCACACGCCGTCGCCGTCATGTCGAACCCACACCCGACCCACACGCCGTCGCCGTCATGTCGAACCCACACCCGACCCACACGCCTTCGCCTTTTGACCGGATTTGATGATTTTTTTTCTTTGGGTTTTGTATTTTTGTGATTGCGGACTGAGAAATGATGTTAATATTTGTTTGGGAGGTGAGAAAATGTGAGAAAATGTGTTTTCTAGTATTTTCAAGAATACAACCAAACACATGAAAATATTTTCTACACATAATTTTCGTAATGCAACCAAACACAGGAAAATATTTTCCTTTCCTGAAAATAGTATTTCCGGAAAATAGGTTATTTTCCGAAAATTATTTTACGTGAACCAAACGGACCCTTATTTGATCATTGTTGATTAGTACTTGGTTTACATAACCATGCTAATCCCTCATCTCGTATAATTTGGGTTTTTACACTAAACACCAGAAGCCTCTTCCTGGAATATCTCATTAACTGGGGGTCCTCAACACCATACAGTCCTAAAACTATCGTGCTAGTGCTGGCATTAGGAGGCTATTTTAATGTGTTAAATTTTTGCTCTTGTAAACTTATATTCTTTATTAATTTCATTGTTTCAAGAACGGCAGGGAAAATCTATACTCACTCAATATTTATTAGCCCAAAGACATTTGAGAGATAACATATGACATTCTTGACTGCCCAATGTACAGGTTAAATAAGCATCATATGAATGAATCTCAAGCATATCAAAACTTTGTATTGCGGGCACAGAACATAGCTTTGTCCCATGGATATGAAATTGTTAACTGGTATGAATTTTGTGCGTAAGTTTATATAGCTATATTTGTAGGGTTTTTATTATTATTATTTTTTAATCTTACTCACATCAAAAATTACAGGGAAGAGACTTTTAACAATTTTGGCAATAAATTGAGCAGAAAGACTGTGGTGCACAACTGGTATGTCCTACTTTGCATATTTAACGTTGGAGGCTCCTGCATTATTTACTTCTGTTATATGGATATTGTGCCATGATGCATATTTTTATTCTAAAAAAATGTTCAGAAGAGTGTTGGCCTTACATTTTCTTCTCTCTGGATAATAATTAATGCAAGCATAATGATTGGGGATCTTGCTGATTTTACTATTAACTTGCAATATATTGAAAATATTAAGATACATATTAGAAATTTACATCCAGTAAAAATTGTTGAAAATGTTCTACTAGAATAGTAGAGAATCAAGTACAAAATTATGAAATAAGGATAATACATACTGCTTAGCATGATCAAGTACTTTTGTCTTCAAAGCATATTTAAGATCCATCAACGTTGCCTTTTGTTATGACATGTTTAATTATTATTGTTAATGACAGAGTTCCTTCGATGGATGTGGGCTTGTTTATAGGTTTATGTATAAGTTAAGCCTTTCTGCCTAATAGCTTAAGCTTTTTGATTGGATGCTTTAACCATTTTAAAACTGATACAATAGATAACTGGGGTCTATGGGCTTGAGTTGCTTGACTCACATTTACTTGGAATAGTTGATGATGATGAAATGATTGATATTTGGATTGCAAATTCTTTTTGCAAGGGTTCTTTGTGGTCCACTTGTTATTAAATTTCTGGTGGGATCATTTTTGGCTTAAAATTTTCTGGCAGGCTTGGAGGTGGTGTTGCTGAAAAAGTGGTAGCAGCTGGGTTACGGTGCATTGTAAGCAACCAGGACAAATGGTATTTGGATCACTTAGATGCCACATGGCAGCAGTTCTATATGAATGAACCACTCACAAATATCATAAATCCCAATCAACAGAAATTAGTTCTTGGTGGTGAGGTATGCATGTGGGGTGAACACGTTGATGGGTCGGACATCGAACAAACCATATGGCCACGTGCTGCAGCAGCTGCAGGTACTTATTTCATATCATTGTCAAATTAAATTTCTGGAATTTTATGTTTTTCACCTCATATAATTCACAAGTGATACTGGAGAACTAAGATTGAACAATCAAAGGCAGACTTGTTAGTATCGTGACTGTCTATTAACTGAGTAAGCTTTTGTAGATGCTTAGGAAATTGATGAAAAATGGACCACATAGAATATGGGTGATCAATATGTCACCAGAGGTGAAATTGCTCCTTTTTTCTTTGTTAAGTAAAACTATCAGAATTTCATCTCAAGTCACTGTAACCATGTATTATAGTAACAATTTATAGGATGCCTGTGCACGTTGGCATTCCAAAGTGAGGCATGGCCTCACCCATGCCTTCATAGAAACGTACCTTAGTTTTTGAATGCTTGGCTTTCTTATGATCCGTCAGGAGCCATGTCTTTTTTTTTTTTTTTGGATAGATAATGAAAAATTTTATTAAAAAAGAAGCCAACCTCAGTACATTGGGATGTACTGTGGGGGCATAAATCAAGAGCGAAAATTACAATGATCAAGTAAAAATAGGAAAGGAAAAACAAGACCTTAAGCTTCTGAGAGAGAGGAATAGTCGTTGTTTCGAAGATTCTGAGAGATCTATTCCAGACCTTAAGCTTTTCTTTTTTAGAACTTTGTTGGATTGGTTGTTTGCTTTGCAAAACAAATCTTTCCCTTCTCTGTTTGTTTTCCTAGATTCTTGCAATTTTTGTGTTTGATATGTTTGGCTCCTTGTTCACTCCCTGTGTACTAGGGTCTTTCCCTTTTGATATCAATATATCTTATTACTTATCAAAAAAAAAAAGGAAAGGAAAAACAAGAAAAACGTGAGAGAGCCACAGTCCAAGCAAGGAGAGTATGTAAAAAAAAAAAGACTCTCTCTAGCAAGGACCGTTCACATCCCTCAAAATATCTAACATTCCTTTCACTCCAAAATCACCATATCAAGCAATGCAGCACAAGTCTCCAAAAGTTTGTATTGCAATGTCGCTTGAACTTACCTTGCCAAGACTTAAACAACTTAATTACCTTATGAGGCATAACCCAGTGGATTCCAAACAAACAAAACACCAAAGACCACAACACAAATGCAATGGGGCAATGAAGAAGAAGATGATCCACTGACTCTTCACACCTCTTACAAATATAACACCAGTCAAGAAAAATAATACACCTTTTGCGAAGGTTATCTATTGTAAGAATCTTACTTAAGGAAGCAGACCATGAAAAGAAAGCTACCCTTGATGGAACCTTTAGTTGCCACACCATTCTCCAAGGAAAAAAAGTAAGATTAGGAGGGTAGAAAGAAAGATAAAATCCTCTAACCTTGAAACCTCTACTACTTGTCACAGCACACACTTCTAATAAACCTCCAGAGGCTAACACAATATGCACTTGTCACCTTTTTTGTGCTCCAATCACTCCAAACATTCCCATATTTTGCCTCTGAAATCCTCCTCCATAAAGCATCTGTCTCTATGCCTTGCCTCCTCAACCACTTGCCTAACATGGCAGAGTTAAAACTTCTCAAATGTCTTATACCTAGCCTCCGAACCTGCATTGGCGAACAAACTCTAGCCCATTTCACTAGGCGTAATTTTGAATCACCACTAATACCACTCCAAAGAAAATCTCTCTGTAATTTTTCCATGCGATTAGCCACCTTCCCAGGTATAGGAAGAATGGAAAGAAAATAAGTAGTTAAGGAGGAGTGAGTATTTTTAGTAAAAGTTACCTTACCCCCCTTAGATGAATAAAGCCTTTTCCAACCTGCTAGTCTCCACTTCATTTTCTCTAAGATAGGATTCCATATTGACAGCTCGTTGAATTTAGCAACTAATGGAAAGCCCTAATATTTCAAAAGGAGGGAAGAATGCCAACAACTCAACAGTCCCACTAGAACATCTAGATTATGCACCTCTCCAATTGCAATTGGTACCAAATCTGATTTCCCCAAATTAATTCTTAAACTTGAGTCCTCCTCAAATCTAGTTAGAATCTCCCTCAAAGTAACTAATTGATTAGGGTTAGCATCACAAAAAATAAGAGTGTCATTCGCAAATAAAAGATGAGACACCATCATCGAAGTACCCGCCGTATTGCCTACAGAAAAGCCTGAAAACTGGCCAACAGTTGCAGTCACATCCAACATACGGCTCAAAGCCTCCATAACAAAATCAAAGAGCAATGGGGATAATGGATCCCCTTGCTGAATCCCCCTAGAGCTTCCAAAGAAATTCGAAGGGCTACCGTTAATTAGAATGGGAGATTTAACAATAGAAATGCAACACATTATCCATTTTCTACACTTATCTAAGAACCCACAACGCTGGAGCATATACATTATAAAACCCCAATTCACATGATTATATGCTTTCCACACATCCAACTTGCACAACACCTAGGAATCCCTATCAAATCCCACCAACTAAAATAATTGGCCAGAATTCCTTGATATCCATAGCATCAACATTTTTAGGAATAAGGGCAAGAAATAAAGCATTAAGACTGTTCTCGAACACAGCTTGAGTATGAAAGTTCTGAAAAATTTCCATAATCTTACTCTTCAAAACACTCCAACAAGACTGGAAGAAAGCCATGAAAAAACCATCTGGGCCGGGAGCCTTTTCACTATTAAAGCCATTGATCATCCTAAACACCTCTTCCTCATCAAATGGCCTATCTAACCAAAGAGCATCATCCTTAGATATTCAAGAGAAATCCACACCATCTAGTTTAGGTCTATGGGTCACATTCTCATAATAGAGCTACCTATAAAAACAAGAAATACACTTTGTTATGGCCTCTAGATCTGAAGACATTTCTTTGTCCACCATAAGCCTATCTATGAAGTTAAATCTCTTGTGAGAATTGGCCATACGAAGAAAAAATTTAGTATTCCTATCTTCTTCTCTAATACAAAGAACTCTAGATTCTGCCTCCAACAAATTTCTTCCAAAAAGAGAGTCTTTTTCTAACTCACCTTGAATTCTTTCCAAATCCAGCTTTTCCTCTGATAAACCACAACTTTCCTCAGTAGTCTCTAATTCACCAAGATCCTTCCACAAATGTTTCCTCCATTCTTCTACATTTCCAAAAACCTCCATAGTATGTTTTTTCAAATCATTTTTCAGATCTTTAATCTGTTTGCCAACACAAAACTCAGAGCACCGTGCAAATGATAAGATTCCCACCAAGGTCGCACCTTTCCCACAAAACCATCATCCTTAAGCCACATGTTCTCAAATCTAAACAGCCTCCTACCCCTATGAAAGGATCCACCTTCTAGGACAATCAGAAAGTGATCTGATAATAACCTAGACATTCTTTGCTGGTAAACAGTAGGAAACCTATCCTCCCAATCTGCAGAGAACAAGAATCTGTCCAGCCTAGCCTTCGAAGCTACTTCTTGAGAATTAGACCAAGTAAAAGTTCCCTCTTTCAACGGGAGATCAATCAGACCTTGTTCTAAAATAAAATTGGTGAACTCACATATACCAGCAGTAAAAACAGTAGAACTAGCTCGTTTGGAAGGAAATTTTCCCACATTAAAGTCACCTCCCATACACCATGGAATATTTCACCAACTGCTCAAGCCAAATAATTCCTCCTATAAAAACCTTCTGTCACCTACTGAGCTAGGAACATAAACTCTAGTAAACACCCATACGAATTGATCTACCACACTTTTAAATTTACAAGATACTGAAAAATGTCCCACCGCTTCCTCCACTCTGTCCATAATGCACGTCCCACCCACTTCAGTAACACTCCTCCAGAAGCTCCACAAGAACCCAAATATGACCAAACAACATGTTGGCCACCCCAAAAACTGTGAATCACAACTTTGGTTATCAATTCCATTTTAGTTTCTTGAAGACAAACAATATCTGGCCTTTAATTCCTAATCAGATTTCGAACCCAAAGACTTTTATCATGCTCATTTAACCCTCTAATGTTTCAAGAAATAATCTTCAAATTCATTGATGCACCGCAACAGCCTGCTCACTACTGGTACTCAACTTAGCTAACCCATACTCAACATTCAAAGACCTCATTATGTTTTTCAATTCCCAATGACCCTTCTGCCCCGATTTAGCCATCTTCTTCTGACTACTACCTACCTCATGCTGTTATTTATTTATTTTCCTGGCCTCTAGAGCTTAAAAAAAAAAAACCCTATAATTATTCCTTAAAACCTTCCAATGAAGTCCCCACATATTTCCTAAATGCCTTAAACCAATTGGTTACCCGTAATGATAACTGATGGCTATCAATATTCTCCTTACACCCAAGCTCCTTCACAAAATTATACTCAAATTCCATCGGAACTTCTGCGGCCAATGGTACCACAACTAGAGGCTTGCTGCCTCTTTCCCAAGTCATTGACCTTTCATCAAATTCCCAAATCTCATGTCTAGATTATTATAGGAACTTACGAGTAGTTGTTACTGTGTCATTAGTGTTTGGACTAATCAATTCTTTATTATAACAATCTTGAATGCGTTATAAATATCACTAACTCATTCCTAATCTCACAAGAAACCTTGTAGAGATTTATAGACAAGCTATGGATAATTATATTCTATATTATTTTTGTGTTGTAAGAATTTTGGCAGTGGTAAGAGAGGCATGTCTATGGATAATTGTTTCATTAACGATTTTTTTTTTCCTGTGTTATTCTTTCTGAATGAAGAGCGATTATGGACACCTTATGACAATCTGGCCAAGGATCCAAGGCAAGTTACTGGAAGGTTGGCACATTTCAGGTGTTTATTGAATCAAAGAGGAGTTGCAGCTGCTCCTTTAGGTGGACCAGGCCGAGTTGCACCTGAAGAGCCAGGCTCATGCTATACTCAATAGTAAGACAAGGACATCTCCAAGTCTTAGAATAATGGAAGCACCTGATAAAATCAGGAAGTATTTATTGATAAGGGTCCATGATTCATTGTTAAGGCCATGTGCTTATGCTGTAAGTTTGTAACAAAGCCGCAAGAATGCGTCTTCATTAATGAAAATTCTGTTGTTTCAACTTTCTAATTGCTGCCTTCCGGAAATGCCCATACATACGTTATATTAAATCTTAAAATTAGGAAAAATGACACAGGAGAGCACGAGTGCATGACTTTTAGACAGACAGGAAAAAGGATGTACAAAAGGGGTTTTTTTTTTTTTTTTGGAATTATATATATAGGCAAGACTTATTCATATTTCACATATCTTTTAATAGATGTGAATTTCAACAATTATATAATTAGATTATATTTTCTTATACTTACCGCACGCAAAATTTTAAGTTAATTAAAGAATCAATAACTATGTCGGTCAAATAAAAAAAAAAAAAACTATGTCGGTTATTAAATGTTTAAATTTCAAGTTTTTGTATTATTAAACTATGCATAAAAGACAAGTTTATAGATTTAATGGTAAACATTCAATTTGTACGAAATTTGACATATGTATTAAGAATATAAAAAAAGTGTAATTCAACACTGAGATTTTCAAAATATAAATTCAATTAAAAATTATTAGATGATGTAATATTATTTGAAATTACCTTAGATATAACTTGAAGCCAACTCTATAATAATATGTGGCCCTAGTTTAGTGTAATAAAATAAATATTCAATTTACATTTAGTTTATTACCATGGGAGAGTGGTCATCTAGCCAATCCCACATCCTTTAGGAGAGAGGGGCTAGACTTGGTAAAGGGCCCACCCTAGAAAGTAACCCCTTCTTTTTGTTGGAAAAACTTGTTTCGTATCACATACAAAACAAGCAACGAAAACAACACAAGTATTTACTTCATTCAAGAGAAATAACATATAACTCTGAATTCTGAAAAAAGAGGGGATAGAAAGCGTACCTTGATGTAGTGAAAATAAAAAAACATGAAGTGGATAATATCTTGAGAAGACCTTCAATCTTCATCACGATTCTACATGGTGCCTAAGATGTGTGGTCTTTTAATTAATTCTTAAATACATTGATTTTCTTTTTTGGAAAAGTGTTTTTAAGAGATGATACGAGAAAACTGTATTCTCTTTTTTTTAATCATATGTATGTTTTTAATTGCTAGGCAGTTATTTTATTTAATAACTCTTATTAAATAAACAATTGATTATCTAATTGGAATAGTCTTTTAGATTAGCCTAATTGGGCTTTAGTGTGTGGCTTGGAATAGGACTAAGGGGACAAATAATGCTCTAACTCTAATGGGTTCGGGCTTCCATCAACTCTTAACAAGTCTAAATCTCTTGGGATGAATTCTCAGGTCTTCACATTCTTATTGTAACCTCGGTTGGCCATTTGTTGATACTCAGCTAACTTGATCATGGTGACTTCCTTATTCCCTTCCACCATATCCAAACTTTTGGAAAGTGCCAAATTATTGTTGTTGTTGTTGTTTTTTTTTTCTTCTTCTAATTGAAATTGTTGATTTGGGAGGTTGGCATTCCACCTCATTAGTTATGATTGCTTTGGATCCATGGGTCATGGAATAAGGAGTTTCTCCTGTGGACCTTCTTGGTGTTGATCAAAATGCCTAAAGCACACTTGGGAGCTCCTTAGTCCATCTTCCTTTAGAGTCATCTAGCCTTTTTTAGACCATTAACGATAGATTTGTTGATTACTTTACCTTGGCCATTGTTCTGGGGGTAAGCTAGAGTTGAGTATCAGTTAGTGATCCCTAATTCGTTACAATATCTGCAAAAGACCTTGCTATCAAACTGTATACTGTTGTTTATTACCAAGGTTCGAGGAACTCTGAATCTGGTTACTATGTTCTTCCATACAAAGCGCTTTACATCAGAGTATCGGATGTTTGCCAGTGGCTTGGCTTTAACCTATTTGGTGAAGTAATTAGTTGCCACCAATAGCCATCTTTGATTTCCTATGACTTTGGGAAATGGTCCTACTATATCTAAATTCCATTGGGCAAACGACCAAGGACTTGCCAATAGATTCAGAGATCCACCTGGTTAGTGTATGTTGGTGACATATCTCTGGCATTGATCACATTTCTTAGTGTATTCCTGATAACTTTTTTGCATACTTGGCCATTAGTATCCTTGGATGATCGCCCAATGTGCTAGAGTTCGTCCTCTAGTATGACTACCACAAGTTTCATCGTGTAACTCCTCCAAGAGTAGCTTTATTGCCTCAGGATGAACACATAGTAGGTATGGACTAGCATATGAGCGTTTGTAAAGCTTGCCTTCCCTAATAGCCAATATCTTGGAGCTTTTTGCCTAACTTTTCTGCCTCAAAACCACCCTCAAGAAGTGTTCCATCTTTAATGTATGTCATAATGTGGTCCATCTTGATAAGCCAAGAATGTATTGACCCCTTGTGATGAATTAACCAATTAATTTGCCAAGTTAATTAATTAATCCAATTAACATGCAACAAGCGTGATATCACAAACAAATCACCCACTAAGTTAAAATGAAGCGGAAAATAAATTGACATGGTGATTTGTTTACGAATGGGGAAAACCTATACGACAAAAACCCTACTGGGTGATTTTAAGGTCACCATTCCTGAGAATCCATTATTATCACAATAAGCAGTTATAAGTAAATGAATCCCAGTACTTTATATCAACCTACAGTTGAACCCTTACCCCAATATCCAATTGGACTTGTTATGTAGTGACAATTTCTCTTTTTCAATGCACGACTCCCAGTACGTGACTAACCAATCAATGCACGGATCCAAGTACATGACTAACCACTAACTTGAAAAGGATGTTGGCTGCAAAGTTCTTCAGTTCATCAACACGATGAAGATCACGAATCTCCTTAGTTACAAAACTCTACAACGTACAAACATAGTAGCTTCTTGAAGAGAAAGATGAACTAGGGAAATTGTCTCTGGTCATAATATGCTTGTGAAAAACCTTTGCATCAAGTTGCATTCACTTACATTAGTTGTGACAACCCTTAAAATAATTCTTATATATATTTAGGGTTATGAGAAAAGAAAGCCCAAATGTATACATTGATTGGATGAAAATCAGAACTGAAAATTTGTTTTTTCATAAATCTTGATAGATAGGGTATCTATCGAGCAGTTGTCGAGCATCAGGCTAAATTACCTTTTAAACCTCGATAGATGCTATCTGTCGAGCTAGCTATTGAGCTTTAAAATCCAGCACTTTTTCACTTGTTTCTTGGACAAACTTGCATGGTTTTAACACTTGGACTTGAACTCTTGTTCTTTGAAGCATTAAACACATCCTAGATCTACCTAATTACAAGTAAAGTGCGTTTTGTTAAAAGATTAGCCAATTCTATATTGACATATGTTCCTAACATGATTTACATATGTCCTAACATATCCAACTAAGGCCAAGGTGGATTCTTATAATCTATGTACCATCTGAGTGATGTATGCTTAGTTAAGATAAGGATTCCACCGTGATTATCAGAGGAGTAAGACTTGCAACCGAGAAGGCCAAAGTCACTAGAGGGTTTGCATGACTGTTATTTCCCTGAGGTATTGGAACGATGGAGATTTGTTCAAATTGTTTATGCAACATTTTTACCTCTCCCCTAGTATTTAACCATTTTTTCATTCCAAGCTTCAAATTCTTTGTTAACCTAGTTGGTAACCAATAGAGGTCACGGTATATCTTTACCTTGGTTGCTCTAACTTGTTTGGCCATTTGCAAGCAAGACAATAATGCTTCATATTCAGCTTCATAGTTGGAGGTTGAGAACTCCAATATTATTGACTATTCAAGGGCAATTCCTTCTAGGGAAATAAGGACCACTCCCAGTCTGAATCCTTGCAAGCTGGACGCTCCATTAACATAAATTTTCCATGGTGGAGTTGGACTTAGGCCTACATTATGTACTTGATTCAAATTGGAATTCCCCTCAATACCTCCTTGGGTAAATCCAGCCACAAAATCTGCCAGAACCTCTCCTTATATTGATGTATGAGGCTGGTATTTGATGTCATAGGCTCCTAAAGCAGTCGCCAATTTTCTACTCTCCCTGAAAAGTTAGTCTTCTCAAAACTACTTGTAATTGGTGTTTAGTTGAGACAATTACCATGCGGGCCTGAAAAGTAGTGTGGTAGTTGCCTGGTGGCACCAAGGCTAAAGCGACCTTTTCAAAGGGAAGGTATCTATCCTCGGCCTCAAGCAGTGTCTTGCTTACATAATACACTAGTTTTTGAAGACTCCCTTCTATTCTAACAAGAACCGCGTTGATAGCATGGTCGAACATCGATAGGTACATGTACAAATTTTCTCCTTTCTCAGGCTGCGAGAGTATTGGTGCTCTTGCCAAATACTCCTTTATCTTGTGGAATGCCTTTTCGCATTCAGGTGTCCATTTATAGTCTTTTCATTTCTTCAAGAGCTAGAAGAAAGTTTTGCACCATTCAGCTAATTTGGAGATGAATCGGTTAAAGGCTACTGCCATTCCTATGAGATGTTGTACTTCCTTAGGATTCCTTAAGGACTGCAAACATTGGATGTTTGTAATTTGATTGGGATTTACCTCTATTCCTTAGTAAGTGATCATGTAACCAAGGAATTTTCCCGACCTAACTCCAAATGCACACTTTAAGGCATTTAGCTTGAGATGATATTTCCTCAAAACTCTAAATACTTTGGATAGATTTTCAGATGTTTTTGAGTTTGTTTGCTTTTGAGTACCATATCATCAATGTATGTCTCCATATTTCTCCTTAGTTGATCCTTAAATATTCTCGTAACCATTCTTTGGTAGATCGATCTTGCATTCTTTAGTCTGAAAGACATTACTTTGTAGTGGTAATTTCCTTTAGGGGAAATAAATGAAGTTTTCTTCTTGGTCCTCGGGAGCTAAGGTGATCTGGTGATACCCCTGAAATGCATCTAGGAAACTCATCCTTGAATGTCCAAACATTACTGTTAGGTTCTAAGGTTTTAGGATTTTATGTATTTAGAACTCTAATTTGTAATGTTGGCAAACCATGATCAAAACAATGTATTTAGTCTTGTTTAGGCTTGCTCAAATTTGGTTTATTATTGTAAAGTTGGAATTGAGTGGCTGCAGAAGTACTTGGGACTTTCGGCCTGGCTCGATCGATCGAAGAATAGACTCGATCAATTGAAGAATAGACTCGATCAATCGAAAATCGCACAGGTTGTTTTTTCTGCAGAATTTCCAACTCAGCCCTACTTCATTAAACGTTTAGGGTTTTATATTTTTACCCTAGGTATATAAACAAAATCCTAGCCATGTTTTTGGAGGTTGCTCCAATTGTATTGTTGCTCATACATTGCTGTTTTGTGTAAATCTCTTGTGAGATCTTTGAGGAGCTTTCCTTTACACAAATCTTAGGGTTTTCAAGTTGGAGATAATATCTACATCTTGATGATCAACTTGGTTGCTACCATTGAAGCTTAAAGAATATCAAGCGGGGGTGCTTGTAGCTAATTGAAGAATCCAAGAAAGAAGGAGTCCGTGGATTCGGAGCTTGCACGTGGTCGTGTCAGTAAGTTCTACTGGTGGGTAGCATTAGGAAGTCAAGCGGGGAGCTTGTAGTCCTTCTGTATGAACTTCGATTCTTTCGCATAGTGGATTCAGGTTTACCTTGAGGATAGTTAGGTCAAATCCTCCCCAGGTTTTTACCGTGTGGTTTCCTGGGTCATCATATCTTGTGTTCATTTATTTTCTACTGCTTTATATCTTGATATGATTATTTGATTGCTTTAACCTAGAATTGCATAATTTGACTAAGTAACAACTTGGCTAATTAATCTAGGCTAACCAATCTGGTTGTTTTAAGGGGTCTAAAACTGTTCAATCGCATCAACTAATTGGTATATCTTTGAAACTAGGAAAGGATCTATTTTTGTAGCCTAAGCCCAAATGGTTTGGATTATGAGTTCAATGAACCCAAAACAATGAATTTGTAGAGAGTGGGTGAAAGAGTTAGGCTGATTATGAACTAAACAATAGTTAACGATGGTATTCAAGAAGAAACTGATATAAAAAGCACACTTTAAGGCTTTTCAATTTGATGTCTGAAAAGGAATATTATTGAATGAAAAATGAATACCATTCTTTGAAAAAATCCTCCTTTCTCCTTCAGAGGCTTTTTCTTTATATAGCATCCTTCCTCATCATCTTCATCGTCCACTTGTTCTTCATCTAAGTGTCCACTTGAGTATGTGTCATGTCAAATCTCTTCTTTAGCTTTTTGTGAGTGGTAGTAGCTGGGATGACACTATTCAGGGATCTTCTCCACATTAATACGGCCAGAAAAGCAGATGCAGTGCATTTAATGTGGTGGTGGCAGCTTTTCCTTTTAGATATTTCTCCATTGTTCTTATCTCCAAGCATGCCCAAAGCTTATCTAGATCACTGAAGTCATTAGTAAGATCATTCGAGCTCTCCAGATATTTGCTTGACCAAGAATCTTTACATCCAAGGAGAATGATTTCTTCGGACCATTAGTGCTCTCTTCGGACTGATCCCCTTTACTTCCACGTATCTTTCTTTCATATGGACTCCTTCTCAACAACTTTTTCCTCTTCGGACACACAATAACTTTCAAATAGGGCCCAGGGCCTAATACATAAGTTTGGGTTTCCAGCCCCCACAATAGCCCTTCAAAATTTTGATTTTTCCCTCGCATCCGAGGAGAAAAAATAGGATTTTGATTTGTTAGGAAGTAAAAGTAAAAAATATCTGAGTTCACACGTGTAGGAGCATAGATTTAGGCGCTTCATAACTGCTTCTGCCGTTTCAATATTCCCAAAGCGCTATTAATTACTCCAGGTGGCGTTTTGTCTCTGTTATCTAACGGTGGACTACTGATCCAATGGACGTGGTTCTTCCTCGTAATTTGGGCAGGATGACTGCTACCCCTTCGTTTGTCACTATATAAAGCCTTAGAAGAGGCTTTTTCTCTTTTACTTTATAGATTCTTAGACTTTCCAGCGAACTAAAGCATTCAAATCCTTCAATCATCAAATCCAGAATCTGCAAGAATCTCTACGAGTTTAAAGATCATTCTCCGATCTAGTTCGTGTAAGTTCTCATATACTCAAATCTTTCATCTTCTCCTCGGACACCTTTCTTGGCCTTCGAGTATTCGCTCCTTAGTCACTGTTTAGAGTCTCCTCTTTCTTGTTTATCTAAGATGCATAGATTTCAGTATCTGGTGAACGGCCCCACTCAGATGGAGGAGTTTAGGGCCACATACCGCATACCTGAAGATGTGGGTTTGAGATATTGTCTTCCAGAAAGAATACTAACAGATCGAAAGTCAGGTGAAGTAATAATCCCCATCATCGCCTTCTTGGAAAGAGGAATGACTATCCCTATGGGCCCTATCACCACTAATTACCTTCGAAACCATAGGCTTAGCCCTGAACAATGTGCGCCTAACGTCTTTAGAGTTTTAGGAGCCATTAACGATTTAAACCGTCATCTAGGATTGGGACTCACCTAGCAGGACGTAGTACACATGTACGAGTGCCATAGTTAGAAAGGAGCAGGATATTATCTAAAATCCCGATCGACGCTATTAGGCTCGTCTCCTGCCTTCCCAAATCTAACAAAGGGATGAAAGACGACTATCTGATCATCTCGGGCGCGTGGCATGACGGTCTTCACTGCCCAACCCAATTAGGAGAGCCATGTGGGGGCATCCTAGATTTAGGTTTGCTAATAGTAGATTTAGGATCGACGTTTCTTAACAATTTTGTACTCTCTATCTTATTGTTTTCAAGTTTCTGACTAAGTTTTGTTGTGATGTTGATAGATAAAAACCATGTTTCTCCTCGGCTGAGCCTCACAAACATCGTCGCACTCAACTATCTACTACGATCGAAAATCTTTGTAAGTGAAGACGGGCAACTCCGGTCGGTTCCCCTCATTCTTGGTTACATGCCCAAACCGTCTGATTTTTAGTAGATCGGCAATGCGATAAGACAAGGAGACTATCGCATCAACCGCATCGACGTTGCTCGGAAATATTTTTTGGCTCCGTTTGATCTTCCCCCCGTGCCACATCCAAACCCGCAGGGTGTACCGCTACTTGCCCAGCCAGTTCAGCAGATTCCTCTCGAACTAGCAGTAGAAGGCGAGGGTGTTGCTTCCTCGACTTCATCACTTGAAGAGCAAATTGATAAATTTACCTTCAGAGAGGCCTCAGAAGAGGTTTGAGTGATACACGTTTCGGACACCGAGGAGGAAGTTGACGAGCAATCTAGTGTTCGCCCTCCAGTCTTGATAACAGCTCTTCCAGAAGTCTCTTCGGATGAAGAAGACGACATGGAGAGCTTGAAAGATTTGATGAAGAATAGGAATAAGAAGGCTGGGCCTAAGGAGACTGGGACGTCTCAGCCAGTTGTTAGTCTTCCTCCATCACCTCCTCAAGTTCCCTCTAATCTCGGCCTAAAACCATTGCCAGATATGAAGAAGAAGAGGCCCATTACGATCGATAAAGAGAGGGAGGTGGTGCCTCCAAAAGGGGTAAAGTAACAGAAAGTAGATAAGGGCCAACGAAACAAAAGGGCTTCGTCCACCGAGAGCCGAGACGAAGCTCTTGCCGTTAAGGTGCGCTGAGGGCCGCGCACCTAGTCCCCTAAGCTGGAATTGGACGGTGCTCCCATCCCCTGGGATACCTCCCTCAAGAATTACCATGGGGGAAGGGCAGGTTTGGTTACTCACGCCCTGGAGCAGCCACTCTTCCTTCCAAAGGATATGGAGTCTTACAGGCGCTTCAGCTAGTATGAACTCTTCTTATCCCTCAAAAGGGATTTGGCCATGGTAAGTGAACTGGTCCCTTTTTTTTTTTATTAAAATGTTGATTAATTATTATTATTTTTTTTTTTACTTTATATTGAAATTCTTTCTTCTACTATACAGGTTACCTAGCAGGTTTACGTGGTCGAAGAGTGGAATAAAAGAACCTTTAATGAAGCCCAGGCCGAATCTCACACTCAGTCTGAGGTTGAAAAATCCCTGGGTAGTTTGAAGGAAGATTACTCTCGGCTGTCCAAGCAGCTGAGAGATATGACAAGCCAAAGGGACAATCTTAATGCTGGCTTGAGGATCGCTGAAAGGCAGGCTGAAGACCAACGCAAGCAGTTGCGTATGACTAAGATCAATTTGGAGATAGAGAGAGAGTTAGTCAAAAGTCTTCATGTTGAACTAAAGAAAGTTAAGGAAGCTGCTCAGTTGGCCGAGAAAGCTGCTCAGCTGGCCAAAGAGGCAGTGGAGGCTGAGAGACAGGCAGCATATACTCTTGGGGTGGAGGAGACCTAACTCAGACTTGTTGAGGAGTTCGCGAAGGTTTGCAGGGAATATTGTGATATAACTTGGGATAAAGCCCTTGAATCTGCTGGAGTCCCTCCAGAGGCTGACTTGAGGTAGCCTAAGAGCATTTTCTACCACCTAGACATTTGCTAACTGACAGAAGCTCTGGAGCAGCCTATAGTCGACCAGACCCTTCCTGATCCTACTAAAGCATCCCAAGAGTCTGGTTAGATTGGAGACCAGGGCAAGTAGGTTGAGGATTAGATTACGGATGCTGCCACCCAGCCCAGCCATGTTGCTGACCCTTTGGCTTCTTAGACGAAGACTTAGACACCTAAGAATTTCTATTTCATACTTGTATTAGTTTTTATTTTTATTTTTTTAATTTTTTATGTAAGGGATTGCAATGTACTTTCTTTTTAATTAATGAAATTATTCTTCTATTTTCTATTTTCGACGTACATGTTATGAAATTTACTATTGTAATACAGGCAGACTTAACAACAATATCAGACCAGTGATGTAAACACCTTATTCAAATACTGGAAGAAGTAGGTCATACAAGAGTTATTAACGAACATAAAATGCAATGAATGATGTGAAGATATTATATATTTTCTTGGATTTTTGGATTATTTCAATATCTAAGACTACAAGACGAAGTTATTTAAGCATGACTTGTTAAATTTGAACTTTGATAATGACTATAAGACAGTGTTGACTAACCCATATCATCTGATTCGAGGACTTTAGGCATGATTGGACTTAAGGTCAAACACTTAGGAGACTTGCAAACGAGTGTCAACTAACCCAAATCATCTGGTCCGAGGACTTCAGGCATGATTGGATTTAAGTTTAAACACTTAGGAAACTTGCAAACGAGTGTTAACTAACCTAAATCATATGGTCTGATGACTTCAGGCATGATTGGATTTAAGTTTAAACACTTAGGAAACTTGCAAATGAGTGTTAACTAACCCAAATCATCTAGTCCGAAAACTTCAAGCATGATTGGATTTAAGTTTAAACACTTAGGAGACTTGCAAACGAGTGTTAAATAACCCAAATCATCTGGTCCGATGACTTCAGGTATGATTGGATTTAAGTTTAAACACTTAGGAGACTTGCAAACGAGTGTTAACTAACCCAAATTATCTGGTCTGAGGACTTCAGGCATGATTGGATTTAAGTTTAAACACTTAGGAGACTTGCAAATGAGTGTTAACTAAACCAAATCATTTGATTCGATGATTTCAGGCATGATTGGATTTAAGTTTAAACACTTAGGAGACTTGCAAATGAGTGTTAACTAACCCAAATCATCTGGTTTGATGACTTCAGGTATGATTGGATTTAAGTTTAAACACTTAGGAGACTTGCAAACGAGTGTTAACTAACCCAAATCATCTGGTTCGAGTACTTCAGGCATGATTGGATTTAAATTTAAACACTTAAGAGACTTGCAAACGAGAGTTAACTAACCCAAATCATCTGGTTCGAGGACTTCAGGCATGATTGGATTTAAGTTTAAACACTTACGAGAGATCCAAATATTTTACAGAATAAATTGGCACAATGATTAAAGTAAAAACTTGATTAATAATAATACCTTTTAAGGTTGTTTACATTCCAAAGGTGTGGTATTACATGACTATCCTAATCTTCCAAAAAATATGCTCTAATGCCAGCTCCTGAAGTAATACGATATGGCCCCTCCCAGTTAGGCCCTAAATTTCTCCAAGCTGGGTTCTTTGCAGTGCCCACAACTTTCTTGAGTACCAAATCGCCGGGTTCTAGAGGCCTTAGCTTTACGTTGGCATCATAGCCCTGCTTGAGCTTTTGTTGGTAATGTGCTAATCGGACCATTGCATTTTCTCTCTGTTCTTCAATCAGATCTAAACTCTTTTCTACCTACTCATTGTTGCTGGTCGGACTGAATGAACTAGTCTTCATAGTTGGGAACCCAGTCTTCAGAGGTATGATAGCCTCAGCTCCGTAGGTCATTGAAAAAGGGGTTTCCCCAGTAGACCTACGAGGTGTAGTTTTGTATGCCCAAAGTACGTGTCATTTCCCTTTTGCATCGTCTAGTCTCTTTTTTAATTCACTAACTATGACCTTGTTAATTACTTCTACTTGCCCATTCCCTTGGGGATAGGCAAGGGTGGAGTATCTGTTTATGATTTTCAGTTTACAACAATAACTCCTGAACGCTTTACTATCAAATTGTAAGCCGTTGTCCGAAATGAGAGTATGAGGAGTCCCAAACCGAGTGACAATATTCTTCCACACAAATTTCTATACATCTACGTCCCTGATGTTGGCCAGAGGTTCAGCTTCAACCCATTTGGTAAAATAGTCTGTGCCGACTAAAAGATATTTCCTGTTTTCTGTGGCTTTAGGGAATGGACCCACGATATCTAAACCCCATTAAGTGAAGGGCCATGGGCTGGATAGCGGAGTAAGGGTTCTTCTTGGTTGATGAATGTTTGGGGCAAATCGTTGACATTGGTCGCACTTTTTGACATATTCACAGGCTTCTTTTTGCATATTCTGCCACCAGTAACCTTAGGTAATGGCTCGGTGAGCCAAGGATCTACCTCCAGTGTGGCTCTCACAGATTCCTTCGTGTAGTTCTTCCAGTAGTAACTCAGCTACTTCAGGATGTATACATAATAAGTACGATCCTGAATAGGAACGTTTTTATAATTTCTAGTCCTCGGATAGCCAGAATCTGGTCGCCTTCCTCCGAATTTTGTCAGCTTTGCCCCTCTTTTCGGGCAAAATATCCTCCTTCAAGAATTTAATTATAGGATCCATCTAGCTGAGTTCGGCCCTATTCTAGTGAACTTGGGCTACCTTTCTTCGTGCTTCTATAGGGCTATGCATGTCCTCAACGAGGATAACCCTTGGCAAGCCTTGTACTGAAGAGGTAGTGAGCGTGGCTAAAGAGTCAGCATGCGCATTACAATTTCTGGGGATATGCAGCAAATTAACATATTCAAACTCTGATTGCAAATGCTTAACTTGGCTCAGGTATCCCTACATTCTTTCATCATTCGCTTCAAACTCACCTTGTACTTGACCAGCGACTAATCTCGAGTCCGAGAACACCTCCACTGACTTTCCTTCCATTTTTTGAACCATAGTCATTCCCATTAGTAGAGCTTTATAATCTGTCTCATTGTTTGTTGCCGAAAACATCCAATCTTAGCGACTTTTCAATGATGATTTTTTTCGGGAGATATCAGCACTAGCCCCATTCCAGAACCCTTCTGGTTCACTGCACCATCCACATACACTTCCCAATGCAAAGGGCTTTGTTGAGAAATCATGCCAACCGATTTTTCATCTATGTCCGAGGTTGGCGTTATTTCTTTTAACTTGGGCTCTGTGAACTCGGCCACTAAATCTGCAAGGACCTGGCCCTTGACTGATGTGCCTCGCACATACTTGATATCAAAAGCCCCCAAAGATTATGCCCCACTTAGCAATCCTCTCATGTAATCAGCACTTCGGAGTATAGCCTTGAGCGGGAGCTGGGTAAGAACAATGACCGTATGAGCTTGGAAATAATGAGGGAGTTTTTGCGTACTAAGCACCACTGCTAGGATAGCCTTCTCCAGTGGCAAGTAACGAGCCTTGGCCTCATGCAGCGACTTACTTACATAATAAACTGGCCTTTGTGCACCGTGATTTGCCCGTATTAACACCAAGCTCACAGCATAAGGAGCCACAGCAATGTAGGCAAACAAGACTTCATCTGGTTCTGGACTGGACATGATGGGTGGCTGAGCGAGATAGTCCTTAAGTTGCTGAAAGGCCACAGCACATTCTTCAATCCACTCAAATCCCTTCCACTTGTTGATCAACGAGAAAAAAGGTCTACACCTATCTGCTGATCGGGAGATGAATCGATTTAGGGCAGCAGTCATCCTGGTCAACTTCTGAACCTCTTTGGGATTCCGAGGAGCCTGTAGATTGTGGATAACCTTTATCTGATCGGGGTTAACTTCAATTCCCCTGTGAGTTACCATGTACCCCAAGAACTTGCCTGACCCCACACCAAATGAGCATTTGGAGGCGTTTAGATGTAGCTTGTGCCTTTTTAGAACTTCGAAAATGTTTTCAAGATCCTTTACATGTTCTGAAACGATCTTGCTTTTCACCACTATGTCGTTTATATAGATTTTGATACTTTTTCCCAATTATGGCTCAAACATCCTCGTCATTATCTTTTGGTAAGTAGATGCTACATTTTTCAAATCAAAGGGCATCACCTTGTAATGGTAGTTATCAATAGGGGTGACAAATGCAGTCTTCTCCTGATCGTCCAGGGCTAGCGGTATTTGATGGTAACCTTAGAAGGCATCCAAGAAACTCATTCGAGAGTAGCCAACAGTGGCATCTACCAACTGATCAATTTTTGGCATAGGGAATGGATCCTTAGGACAGGCCTTATTTAAGTCAGTGAAGTATACACACACTCGCTGTAAAGTTGTTATTTACAACTATGTATTTTGTTGGCTTTTATTCCATGCCAAATTTGATTGTAATTAATTTCAATCGTTTATACCCTGTATTTATTGTGGAATTTGTTGTAAGGGTGTGTGATAGAGAGAGTGTGTGAAGACTCAAACATTTAGAGGCTGAAGGATTCTCGCGGGTATGTCGCGACTTAGCTTCCCGTGAAGTGAAACATGTGCCATGCACATGTTGGAATGCAAAGAGTCAGGCCAGGTGGAGACAGCTGTGTCTTGCGAGTATCTCACGGGTAAGGCCTTCCCGCGAGACACCCGTGAGACAATCTGTTCTGCCAGCCTGTACTGACTGACTCACACTTTTTGTACCTATCCTATATATACCTTCATTACCTACAAATGTTGAGGAATGCTTCAGAAAGAAAACCCTAGCCAAACACATTAAGAATTAGAGATTGTCATCCCCACCTTTCTCTATACACTTGCTTGTGGTATTTCCTCAACTCTTCCCTTTCCATTTCCATACCATTGAGAGGTTGATATCCCAAACACTTACCTCACCCTTTGAGTGTGTTGAGTGACGTTTGGTGCTGTTGGGAAGTATTAGAAGAAGCCTGGAATGGCAGATGCAACATCGAGCTTGTTACGGGATACAGAGAGCTAGACAAGACACAATTCTGAGAAGTCTTGTTGGAGAAGGAGCTTGGAGGGCTTAGGTGCATTGGGTAGATTAGGCTTGGAGGGTCTCTTGCTAACCCATGTATCCTAACTGATTGTCTAGTGGATCGATTTCTGCTTGGAGGGCGGCAGAGAGGTTTTTCACCGAGTTCTTCGATTTCCTCTTCGAAAACACGTCTTGGTGTTTTCTGTGTTTGCATCTTTCTTTCCTACTCTTTTATATTCCATTATACTGCTATATTGCTTAGTTTATGGATTAGAGTAGCTTATTTGTTCATCCGTTCGCATTTACCCTATTTCGCACCTTGTATTAAGTTAGTGTAAAATCTATTGAGCCGTAACTTTTATTGGGGGGTCTAAATTGCTCTTGTGTTTTCAACACATTTCTGAGCTTTCAATTGGTATCAAAGCGGGTACACTCGCTGTAATTTAAATACCTGAGTGTGATCCTTGACCTTATTTGAGATGGACCGATCTCAATCACTCAATGTTCCACCATTTTTCAATGGGAACAATTATGCTTTCTGGAAAGTCAGAATGAGAGCATTTTTATGCTCTATGGATGATACCGTTTAGGATGCGGTTGAGATTGGTTGGACCAAGCCGACGGATCCTAAGTCCACTTGGGATAAGGCAGCTCTCGCAGCAGCTAGTGCTAATAGTAAAGCGTTAAATGCTATTTTTTGTGGTGTGTCTCCTGATGAATTCCACAGGATCTCTAATATGACAGTAGCCAAGGAAGCTTGGGGGATTTTGGACACGACATATGAAGGTACGAAGAAAGTTAAGGACACAAAACTTCAGTTGCTTACCACAAAATTTGAAGAGCTCAAGATGGGGGATGGTGAACCATTTGATTCATTCTATGGGAATCTCAATGAAATTGTAATTGCTAAAATCAATCTTGGGGAGAAGATTAAAGATACTAAGGTGGTAAGACAAATTTTGAGGTCCTTATCGGAGAGCTTTTGGGTAAAAGTCACAGCCATAGAGGAAAGTAAGGATTTAGATGAAATTAAGATCCAAGAGCTCATTGGATCACTTCAAACGTATGAGCTTGGAATACCTTCCCATAGGACGAGTAAATTGCTTGCTCTTAAAATCATCACTGAAAGAATGGATGATCTTTCCGAAGAAGATGGAGTGAAGAAGGAAGTAGTATATCTTGCAAAAAACTTCCGAAAATTCCTGAAGATGAAGAACAATGGAAAACCATTCAACAGAGGGAAATTTTCATCTTCAAGAGGTGATAAGAAAGAGTTTACGAGGAAAGAAGTGAAGGATTTTCAACCTTCTTCAGAAATTGTTTGCTATGAGTGCAATGGCCATGGACATCTAAAGAAGGAGTGTCCAAATTTTCTGAGGGGAAAAGGCAAGGCTTATGCCATGACGCTCAGTGATTCAAAAACTTCTGATTCTGACTCAGAAAAGAGCTGTGATGGAGAGGGAAACTACTCTGGCTTCAAGACCATTGCTCATGTGGAGTCATCAGATGATTTGGGTGCACTTGTGAAGGAGCTTGGTGAGCATTCTGATTTAGAGTCTATTGGGATTATGGAAGAATCAGATGCTGAAGAGGAAGAGAATACAGCTAATCTTCAAGAAAATTACTCCTTACTACTTGAGAAGTCGGGAGAGTATTCCAGAGTAGCCAAGGCAACTGTAAGGAAAATGAAAAAAGCTGAGGAAGATTACAAGTCTCTTGATCAGATATAAAGAGGCTAAGTGTGAGATTGAGACACTAAATGGTGAGCTGTTTGAAGCATATACGAAGGTGAGATTTCTTAAGCAAGAGGTTGTGCAAGCTCATGCTAAGATAGAGAGAGTCTCCTCTCAGAAGTTAGAAGATGTTATATCATCTCAAAAACCTTCTTCAGACAAGTCTGGGTTGGGATACACTGGAGGAAGTTGCTCATCAGCCAAAGTTACCAAAGGAGTAAAGTTTGTGAAGGCAAACAAAATGGTTGTTAAAGAGCCCATTCTTGAGAAAGATGAGGATGTAAAAAAAAAAAGAATGTGGCTGAGCAACGAATGATGAATAAGCCCTGAAATCAATCTATGGCTAGACATGAAACCAGAGGAAGATCTGTCCCAAGATCACAACGGAGTCCCAGAATAGATTATGTGTGTCATTATTGCGGATTGCAAGGACATACCAAACCCAATTGTCAAAATCTGAGATCAAACAACAATGTAAGCGCACCTCGGTCATGAGGAAGGAGAAATGACATGAGATCTTGGGGTGGTGAGCAACCAAGAAGTCAAAATCGTGATCCCGGTATGACAGATGTGATGAAAATGATTGGTGCCTTCACCACTTGCTTGGAGAGTTTCACCGGAAGGTTTGAAAGTCCAAACTCTCGTACCCAATCCATCAAGGATATTACCCCAAATGCACGTGATGTGTGGGTGAAGAGGGGTACTCATGCATAAGCATTATAACATGTCTATGCATAAATTCTTTCAATGTTTAGGGACTTTTGCTGTTGCATCATTTCATGCATTGCTTTATTTTTGCTGTTGTTCTTTTATTTGGTTGGTTTGTACCAGCTGTTTTTTTGTTGATCTTACTTGTCTTGTTCTGTTTTGGGTGTGTTCAAAAATTCAAAAACCCATAAACATTGAAAAATCTCAAAAGTTTGATCACTTGTTTTGTGTATGTCACATGTGAGTTTGGTCTAGTACCTTCGTACTTATGGCGTAGTGCATTTACGGTCGTGGCTTGTCTTATATGCACTTAGTTCTTTGTGGAAGAAATCTTGAACACTATGTGTGACTGTTGTAAATAGATCTTCAAGTTTGTCATGAATAATTGGTCAATAGTCTTGTTGGTCTTGATACTTGCATAGACTTGTGTCTATATCTCTTTCCACTTTATTTTTACGTTTTGCAAAATGAGCTCACCAAATGTAAATCTCCAAATGAAAAGAGATATTGAGCTGCAAAAGCCTGTCGCACACACTAGTATTCGACTAGGAAAAAGAGAAAGTGACTCTTCTTAATGTGTTTTATATGGTGCTCAAAAAGCCAAAGGCTAATCATCAATGTTGAAATATCATAAATTTCAAGCACCAATCTCCAAATGAGATGCTCTTGTCCAATCAAAATTAATTGGACCTATTGTTATGCCTTTCGTAGAAGCCAAATGAAAGCTTCTAAGTTTTGTATTCAATGTGTGGGAGGTCATATATACTCATTTCTATAATGGAGATAGTTCACTTGATTTCGCATCAGTTGTGTATGACTCGATTGAATTGATCATTGAAGCTTCGCTCTGATCTATAGACTATTCCTCATTTGATACTCACACACAACACACAAGATTTTGATTCAATCAATGCCTATCTCATTTGTGTGATTGTACATGTTCAAATGTGATGTGTATGCTCAAGAACTGGTTGATAAAACCCAAAAAGATTTTTGAGTGTTTTATTTGTTTTTGGAAGTGATTTTATACTTTCGTTTTTTTGTTTTTGTTCAAAATGCATTTTTGTGTTTTACTTTAAAAACTAGTTCAGGGGCTGTTTCGCAAGAAGCTTGTGACTTAGAGCTTCCCGCGAAAAGGGCTTGAGGGAAATATGTGTTCATCTTGTCATACAGAAACTTTTGTGATTGTATCATGACTGTCTCGCGACCAACAGCTTCTCGTGAAATGCTGTTTGGCCAAAAATTGGATTTTTTAAAATTCAGACAGAAACTCTCGCGACTGTCTCGTGACTCTTTCGCAACTTAAAGCTTCTCGCGAAAGCTTTTGTGCTTCAGTGGCCATTTTCGCGGTTGTCTCGCGACTGTGTCGCTACTCTCTAACCCGCAAAAAATGAGTGTTTTTAGTTTTATATTGCTGATGTGACAGTTTTTTAAAATCAAAACATTTTCCCTCGCTCAAACTCCTTCGAACCTTTTTTTTCAACCTAAATCACTATTCCATTCAATCCCGTTCAATCCAAGCATCTTTTCTACATTTTCCTCTACAAGGTATGTTTCATAAACAATTCTTTTTAAGTTTTTGCTTAGATTATGCAGATCTTTTGTTAGGGTTTTGATATTTGGGGATTTTTGAAAATTTGGGTTGGTTTTCCAAATTGGGTGTATTTTTGTCAAATCTTTTAATTGCACTGTGTCCCATTTGATGTTTGTGTATCTATGTTGGCCCTTTGTGGCATTTTCACATGTATTAAGGCTAATTTTTGCCATGATCATGCATTGCTCATACTTATAATGTGTTTATGCACATGAGGTGTTTGCTAAAATGTCCAAGTGACATTTTTGTGCCTATTTTATTTCATATGAGTTCCATTTTTTTAATTTCCATATGTTTAACCTTACTTCACTTGATTTGGTCTATGTTTATGGGTTTCCTACACTTTGCTCATGATGCACTCACTAGGCACACACCTAGGCACCCTCTAGGCACAACCTCATGCATCTCATGCTGTACACACATGCACCAGCATATGCATACAAATGCACACACATGCACAGTTACTTCTTTCATGCACTGTGCCTATTTTTTCCTTGCTTTATATGTTGTTGCTTGTTCCTCGAGTTGGTTATGATCTACTTTAGGTTAGCTTTCATGTGTTTTGGGATTAACTTGAATCTAATCAAGTTTTTGTTTGTGTGCTCTGTTTTGGTATTTCTGCATTTGTTCCCTTCCTGTTTTGTGAAATTGTGCAGATGTCTCCCACCAAGCATGCAGCTAAGAAGAAACCATCTTCAAAGCGTGCACGCATTGATTCTGATCACTTCAACTCTGCGGAAGCAGATATGAAGTACAATGACTGCTATAAGCACAGGACGATCATCATGGAGAGAGTAGTTCAACTAGAAACTCTTGAGGACACTTTCATCCCTGAAGTGTTCAAAGATAGAACTTAGACCAAGCTGCTAAACCCGACTGGGGTGGTTTATTCAGAGATTATCAGAGAGTTCTTCTCAAATGCCACTGTCAACGGAGACTGTATTGAATGCTGGGTAAGACACAAGGAATTTGTGATTACAAGAGAGATCATCCAAGACTTTTTGGAAACTCGTCCTCCATCTCAGCCAATCACAGTTGCATATGAGGACAGATTAGGCTCTACTGCTGAGATGATTACAGCCCTTGGTGGTGAACCGAATAAATCATCCATGAACACCATCAAATTCTCTCCGGAAATGAGGACACTAAGCTATGTGATGATTCACAATCTATATCCGGTCACCAATCTCACCACTCTATCTGCTCCGAGAACAAGATTCCTGTATGACCTCTTTACTCATAAGGAGATTGACATTTGTGGCCATATCATGCATGTCCTGAAGAAGAGCATCACAAAGCAGAATTCACGGACTGTGATGTCGTTCCCCTCCTTGATCATGGGATTGATTGCCAAGGCAAAGCTCAAACTACCCAGTGGCTTCACAGTTGTTTAGAGGGACTACCCCATTGGTGGTCATACACTGACTAGGAGCACTGCACATATCAAGGGTTCCAAGACTGGTATGCATACCATCCCCCAACCTCGTGTTGAGCAAGATGAGGGTGGAGATACAGAGGAG
Source organism: Quercus variabilis (assembly GCA_030445155.1). Classification (NCBI taxonomy): domain Eukaryota; kingdom Viridiplantae; phylum Streptophyta; class Magnoliopsida; order Fagales; family Fagaceae; genus Quercus; species Quercus variabilis. The sequence goes on from CP129449.1 coordinate 72,937,483, forward strand.
GAGGTTGATAGGTTCACCTCGACTCCAAATCCATTTGCACAGGCATTATCTTCTCCTCCACCACAAGGCTTGAGCAAACTTGATCTATTGTTGGCTAAAATGGATCAAATGTCTACAGTGCTGGATTCTCATGTACAGCATACCGCAGACCAGTTTGCATATCTTCAAGGATAGATCACCGCGCTCTCTTCACAAACACAAAACTTATCTATGGAGCAAGGCTCGGATTCAGAGTCAGAGCAGTTCTAGCCCTTTGGCCATTTCGGTCAAAAAGGGGGAGAAAATTTTGATGGGGAGCTGGAGAAGAGCTTGCACAGCGTTAGGGGGAGCATAGTTTAGAAACTTAGTAACATTGGTTATTGGTTTTTCAGACGGTTTTATTCAGTTTCTTTTAGTATTTATAACTGGTTTACGGCTTTTGGTTTAAAGTTTTGATACTCTGTTTTTATTTTAGTATAATTTCAGTAGTTCTTTTATGATTTTGTCTATACTTTGTAGCATGTGTAGTTTATGCCCATGTTGCTTTTGTAAACTTTTAGGGTTTGTTTTATTGCATGTTTGTAAGCTTTTATGGTTTGTGCCATGCATATGCAATTCCTTGCGTATGCAGCCTTTATACTTGTGTACTTGAAGTTTAATGTCATACATTTTACTTTGATACAACACTCTTATGCCCTAGTAGGATTGTTCCTAGATGCAAATACTTCATGTATTTCGCATTGGTTGAGTGTTGGATTTACAAATGATACTCTTCAAATGAGCTTATCATCTTGCATATCTGGATGTTCATTCCTTGTGAGAATGAGCATAGTGATCGCTTTTGTATAGTGATTGCCTGTTTGACCTTGCCATGACCTTGTGTTTTTATTTCTTTTTGCTTGATCATGCTATTATTGCTCCATATATTTTTCAAGTTTTTTTTGCATACAATGATGTTATTGTGTTGTTGTGTTTTAGGAGATACTTGTTCATATGTTTCAAGAGCTTATCAGAATCTAGAATTAGCTGTGAGTGAGTTTTGCCTTTGTTCCCAAACTCACGTTTAAGTCTAGAATCTGTTTTAGGGTTTTGTCACGGAATAGCCAAAGGGGAAGATTGTAAAGTTGTTATTTACAACTATGTATTTTATTGGCTTTTATTCCGTGCCAAATTTGATTGTAATTAATTTCAATCGTTTATACTCTGTATTTATTATGGGATTTGTTGTAAGGGTTGTGTGATAGAGAGAGTGTGTGAAGACTCAACATTTGGAGGCTGAAGGATTCTCGTGGGTATGTCGCGACATAGCTTCCTGCGAAGTGAAACATGTGCCATGCACATGCTTGAATGCGAAGAGTCAGGTCAGGTGGAGACAGCTGTGTCTCGCGAGTATCTCGCGGGTAAGGCCTTCCCGCGAGACACCCGTGAGACAATCTGTTCTACCAGCCTGTACTGACTGACTCACACTTTTTGCACCTATCCTATATATACCCTCATTATCCACAAATGTTGAGGAATGCTTTAGAGAGAAAACCCTAGCCAAACACATTGGGAATTAGAGATTGTCATCCCCACCTTTCTCTATACACTTGCTTATGGTATTTCCTCAATTCTTCCCTCTCCATTTCCATACCATTAAGATGTTGATAGCCCAAACACTTACCTCACCCTTTGAGTGTGTTGAGTGACGTTTTAGTGCTACTGGGAAGCATTGGAAGAAGCCTGGAATGGCAGATGCAACATGGAGCTTGTTGCGGGATCCGGAGAGCTAGACAAAACACGGTTCCAAGAAGCCTTGTTGATGTAGGAGCTTGGAGGGCTTAGGTGCATCGGGTAGATTAGGCTTGGAGGGTCTCTTGCTAACCCATGTATCCGAACTGATTGTCTAGTGGATCGATTTCCGCATGGAGGGCAGCGGAGAGGTTTTTTGCCGAGTTCTTCGGTTTCCTCTTCGAAAACACGTCTTGGTATTTTCTGTGTTTTCATCTTTCTTCCCTACTCTTTTATATTCCATTATACTGCTGTGTTGCTTAGTTTATGGATTAGAGTAGTTTATTTGTTCATCCGCTCGCATTTACACTATTCTGCACTTTGTATTAAGTTAGTGTAAAATCAATCGAGCTGTAACTTTTATTGGGGGGTCTAAATTGCTCTTGTGTTTTCAACACATTTCCGACCTTTCACTCGCCATTTACCATTCTTCTTCTACACCACCACAGTGTTGCTAGCCACTCAGGATAAAAAACCTCATTTATAGCTCCGGCTTGTTTGAGCTTTGTTATTTCTTCTCTTACTACATTAGCATGCTCCTTAGATGGGTGCCGATAAGGTTGCTTCTTAAGGGTGATCAATGGGTTGACCTTCAGATGGTGGCAAATGAATTCTGGATCCACTCTTGGGGCCTTGTAGGTGTTCCAGGCAAATACATCAAAGTTTCTTTTAAGGAATTCTACTAGTTCCTCCCTCTTTGGTAGAGGCATCTGAGATCTGACTTGAAAGAACCATTTGGGATTGTCTTAAATTAGAACTTTTATTAAATCTTTACATCTAACGCCCTTTTCTGGATCTTCGACGAGCAATACTCGACTTTTTAACTGCTATAAACCCCTTTCGGCCTTGGTCGAGGACTCTGTTTCAGTCTTGTGCTGGATGGCAGCCACTAAGCATTGTTTGGCTGAGGATTGATCTCCCTGGATTTCACAAACTTGCCCTTCGAATGGATATTTAACTTTTTGATGCAAAGTAGAGGAAACAACCCCTAGCGTATGGAGCCAAGGTCTGGCTACAATTGCCGTATAAGGGGAATACACATCTATAACAATGAAATCCACCTCTACTACCTCTGAGCCAATCTGTACAGGTAGCCGTATTTGGCCCTTCGGGGTGATGATTCTTCCTTCGAAGTTAATCAGGGGAGAATTGTATGGTGTTAAGTCATCAAGTTTTAGGTTCAACCCCTTGTAGAGGTCAGGGTACATTATCTCTACCACACTACCCTGGTCCACCATTATCCTCTTCACATCATATCGTCCAATTTTGAGGGTGATTACTAAAGCGTCATGATGGGGTTGGATTGTTCCAATCTTGTCTTCATTCGAGAAGCCTAAAACCGATTGAATATCCGTTCTAGCTCTCTTCAAATCTTGGCCAAAGTCCCTTGTTGGTAACCAGGCTACTGACATAATCATGGACGGCCAGGATCCTGTTCTCCCGGGTGCGGCAAAGATGACATTGATAGTTCCCAATGGAGGCTTTGAAGAGTCATTCCTTTGGGGTTCAGAATTCATCTGACTTCCTCAACCACTGGAGTGATGCAAGAGGTGTCTCAATTTACCTTCGCGGACCAGTTGGTTCAAATGATCCCATAGACTCCTGCAATCCTTTGTGGTATGCCCATGATCTTAGTGGTATTGGCAATAGAGATTATGGTTATGCCTTTTAGGGTTCCCCACCATTTTGTTTGGCCACTTGAAGAATGATTCATTCTTAACTTTTTCCAAAACCTGGTGCACTGGCTCTTTGAATATAGTGTTAACTACTTGAAGGTTTGTTGATCCTAACTGCCCAGTGAAATCTCTCTGTGGTTTGTTGTTATTGTGACAGTCTGACCTGAAATCCCTTCTCTCCTGGGGGATAACCTTATCCTTTCCCTTCCCTTACTGTTGATCTTCTTCAACACTTTTATATTTTTCAATACAGTCCATGAGCTGACGCATGTTAGTTACTGGTTAGCCAGTTAAGGACTTACTCAAACCATGGTCAGTGGGGAGGCCGAGCTTAAACATGCTAAGGGCCATTCCATCAAAATTGCCCTCCATATCATTAAACATCTCCCAGTACCTATTTTAAAACATTTTCAAGGTCTCACCTTCTTGCATGCTCAAGGATAGCAGTGAAGATAGGGGCCTGGCCATTCTTCTACATATGACAAAATGGGAACCAAATGCTTGAGTAAGCTCTTTGAAGGAGTCGATAGAGTCTACTTCTAGCCTGTCAAACCATCTCATTGCAACCGATCCAAGACTAGAGAGGAAAACTTTGCACATCAGAGCCTTATCTCTGGAATAGACAGCCATTCTCTGATTAAAGTGACTCACATGTTCCACAGGGTCCGTTTTACCATTATAAATGGTGAAAGTCGGTTGGTTAAAATGCCGAGGAAGTCTTGCTCCTTCAATCCTGTGCGTGAAGGGTGACCTAGAGATTTAATTCAAGGCTTTGCTCATAGCATTGTTCCCTACACCTCCATGTGATGGGCTTCGAGGTTGCCTCTTGCGATGGTGCTCCTCTTCATAGGAAAAGGATTCACTGATTGGTGTCCGAGATCTCTGCTCATAAGTGACATCTTGCTCGTCACCCAAATCTTCATCAGAATGCGAAGAAATCCATTTCCTTTTTGCATGGCCCAACTCCTTCTTTAGCCTCTCAATTTCTAGTTGCATATTGTGGTTCTTCTCCACATGAGACACGTGGCTTCCTCCATGTGGTTGGCTTCGCTCAGGGTGCGTAGTATGCACACTACCTTCATGATCTTGTCTCTGCTCTAAATTGAGAAAAAGGGTCTACGTGTTAGAATGCCCTAGATTCTGCTGGTTGTTGCCCTGGTTCAGACATTATCAATTATTGCTTCAACTTTCGCTCAGACTTTTCCCACAGACGACGCCAATTGTAAGGTCTATTTTTGTAGCCCAAGCCCAAATGGTTTGGATTATGAGCCCAATGAACCTAGAACAATGAATTTGTAGAGAATGGGCGAAAGAGCTGGGTCGATTGTGAACTAAATAATAGTTAACTATGGTATTCAAGAAGGAACTGATATAAAAAACACATTTCAGTGCTTTTCAATTTGATGTCCGAAGAGGAATATTATTGAATAAAAAATGAATACCATTCTCTGAAAAAGTCCTCCTTTCTCCTCCAGAGGCTTTTTCTTTATATAGCATCCTTCCTCATCGTCTTCATCGTCCACTTTTTCTTCATCTAAGTGTCCATTTGAGTATGTGTCACGTCAAATCTCTTCTTTAGCTTTCTGTGAGTGGTAGTAGCTGGGATGACACTGTTCAGGGGTTTTCTACACATTAATGTGGCCAGAAAAGTAGATGTAGTGCATTTAATGTGGTGGTGGCAACTTTTCCTTTTAGATATTTCTCCATTCTTCTTATCCCCAAGCATGCCCAAAGTTTATCCAGATCACTGAAGTCATTAGTAAGATCATTCGAACCCTCCAGATATTTGCTTGACCAAGAATTTTTACATCCGAGGAGAATGATCTCTTCGGACCACTGGTGCTCTCTTTGGATTGATCCCCTTCACTTCCAGGTATCTTTCTTTCATGTGGACTCCTTCTCAACAACTTTCGTCCCTTCGGATACACAATAACCTTCAAATAAAGACTTGGGCCCAATACATAAGTTTGGGTTTCCACCCCCCACAACAACCATTCATGATCTTTTTTTTTTTTTAATTTTTTTTAATATTAAATCTGCTATGTTAAGAAAAATCAAATCTGTATCTAAGGAAGATACAAATAAGTTTTTATTTAAAAAAGAATTCAAGATCTGCATCTAATGAAGATGCAAATTAGTTTTTTATTTGAGAAAAATTCAGATCTGCATCTAATGAAGATGTAGATTCGTTTTTGGTTTAAGAAAAAATTTAGATCTGCATCTAATGAAGATGCAGATCTGTTTTTATTCTGAGAAAAATTCAGATCTGTATTTAATAAAGATGCAGACTCGTTTTTAATTTAAGAAAAATTCAGATCTGCATCTAATGAAGATGCGGATCCGTTTTTATTTTGCGAAAAATTAAAATCTGCATCTAATGAAGATGCAGATCCGTTTTTATTTGAGAAAAAGAAGTGATAACATGCAGATTTTTGAAACTAAGAAATAGATCATAACAATAATAAAAAGAATCAAGAACATGTTTCAACAAAATAAATCAACAATTCATGATATGAATATTTGAAAGAACTAAACTAAAAAAATATATAAACATGCATCATCACAACAAGGGAAACATAAGAAAAAAAAGGGTAATAAGAAACAACTCATTGAATGGAGCACTCTTCTTCTTGAGGGGATATTTTAGGGTTCAAAGAAATTTATGCAATTATCTTTGAAACCTAAAAACCCTAGCTTAAGAGAGAATATCAAAAAGGGAGATTAGATATATGAGAAATTTGAGAGTGTGAGAAAATGTCTCCCCTAGAGCGTAAAAGAGTGTCTTGAATTTTGAGATCCAGTCTCTATTTATAGAGGTTGGAATACTTAAAAAATAAGCAACACCGATTATGAATTAGGACGCGTCCTTTTGCGTAAAAGTTGAAAAGGATGTGTATAATTGTCACCTGAACAGCGTTGGGCTAAAGCCCTTATAGGTGCTATTTGGCACTTTGAAAGTGCCAATCGGCACTCCAAAATTGCCGAATGGCACTCTTAGATGCCAATCACGCTTTCGTGTTTGGGTGCATTTAAACTCCTTTTTTAGGTTTTCTTAAGCCGAGCCTTGCACTTAGATGTGTTTTCAATCCGTATTCTAAGTTTTTATCTCTTTTCTGGATAATTCAGGTCTTTTTAGTAATAATTATCTTGTAGATAAATATTCTAAAATAAACCTTGATAAAGTTCAGATTATCCATAATTTTATTATTATCCAACCATCCCCTTTATTCCCATGCAAGCAATCCTATTTTTGACACTAATTATCAAACACTCACAAAATTATTTAATTAATTTTAATTGTTTAGCCAATCAAAATTTATTTAAATTAATCATGCGTGGTTGACTCCACCTAGACACAATGCATGCTAACCGTGCAATCTTGATCATGTGATATCTTTGGATCTAACAGTCCGATTTGGAAACTAGGCATACTGTCGTGACCGTTAGAATCTCAAGATCATTTTTATGATATGCAATGAACAAGTTAATGCTTCTAATACAATCATGATTTTTGGGGTATATGAATGGTCATTCTAGTCATTCTCCTAGATTAAATCATAGGTACAAAATCAAGTGTCTCCAGAATGCCCCTTATTGACAGAGCTTGGAAAGTGAATGTCATTGTAAAACAAGGACACTAATTTTGGCGGCCATGATTTAATTAGGGTTGAATTTTCAAAGATTACCTAGCTCTCGAACCTAAAATTTTGGAATATAGAACTAGTGTCTTGCCTTTGACAAAAAAAAAAAAAAAAAAAAAAAAATTCTTGACCTAGCTGATAGCTGATGAACTTTGAAATGATTCTTGATAATTGTTGTGACCAAGAGGCTTTTCAATCTTGATCTTGAATGGATGGTAATTGAGGTGACCAAGAGGCTTTTCAATCCTGATCTTGAATTGTGACGACCAAGGGGCTTTTCAACCTCGATCTTGATGAAAGGGAACCAAGGGGCATACCAAGGGATCTCGAACTTGATGAAAGTTAACCAAGGTGTTTTTCAACCTTGAAATTGTAGCTGTCATGACCAAGGGGCTTTTCAACCTTTATCTTGGCGAAAGGGAATGAAGGGGCTTTTCAACCTCGAAATCGGACCTGTGGCGACCAAGGGGCTTTCCAACCATGATCTTAATGAAAGGTAACCAATGGGCTTTTCAACCTTGAAACTGGAGTTGTGGCGACTAAGGGGCTTTTCAACCTCGATCTTGATGAAAGGTAACCAAGGGGCTTTTCAACCTTGGAACTGGAGTTGTGACGACCAAGGGGCTTTTCAACCTTGGAACTGGAGTTGTGACAACCAAGGGGCTTTTCAACCTCAATCTTGATGGAAGGTAAATAAGGAAATTTTAAACCTCGGAACCGGAGCTATGGCAACCAAGGGGCTTTTCAACCTCGATCTTGATGAAAGGGAACCAAGGGGTTTTTCAACCTTGAAACCGGAGCTGCAGTGACCAAGGGGCTTTTCAACCTCGATCTTGAAGAAAGGTAACCAAGGGGCTTTTCAACCTGTGAACCAGAGTTGTAGTGACCAAGATGCTTTTCAACATCGATCTTAATGAAAGGTAACTAAGGCGCTTTTCAACCTTGGAATTGGAGCTGTAGTGACCAAGAGGCTTTTCAACCTCGATCTTGATGAAAAGTAACCAATGGTTTTTCAACCTTGGAATCGGAGCTGTGATGACCAAGGGGCTTTTCAACCTCAGAATTGGAGCTATGGGGACCAACGGGCTTTTCAACCTTGATCTGGATTGCTGGAATGTCGATTAAAAGGCTTTTTAACTTTGATCTAGATTGCTAGAATGTCGATCAAAGAGCTTTTCAACTTTGATCTGAGTTGCTGGCATGTTGATCAAAGGGCTTTTCAACTTTGATTCGAGTTGCTGGAATGTCAATCAAAGGGCTTTTCAACTTTGATCTGAGTTACCGCCTACAAAAAGTCAAAATTTGGGATTAGACTTTAAATGATGAGTGCTTTGTCGCTCCCTTGTTTTTTAAATGTGTGATTTTCATTTGTCCCTTCTTGATTTCATTTTTATCAAGAAAACTTTGATTGATTTTTGGTGGTTTTTTGAAAAAGATTTTATTTTGAAACTTGAAGCTTGGAATTGGAAACTGGAAATTTTGAATTTTAAACTTTGAAAATTGAAACTTTTGAATTTTGAGACTTGAATATTGAAACTTGTAATTTTGAAACTTGAGATTTTGTAATTTTGTGACTTGAAAATTTGAACATGAAATTTGAAATTTTTGCAACTTGAAATTTTGAAACTAGAAATTTGAAAACTCGCAACTTGAAATTTGGAGATTTTGAAATTTGAGACTTGAGATTTGAAACTTGAAATTTTGAAACTTGTGACTTTGAATTTTGAGATTTAAAAATTGAAACTTGAAATTTGAAAGTTTGAAACTTGGAATTTGAAATTTGAAATTTGAAATTTGGAAGATGAAATTTTAAATGTGGAGACTTTAAAATTTGAGATTGAATTTGAAAATTAAAATTTGGAACTTGGGAATGAAAATTTGGGATTTGCAAAAAATTTGGAATTTGAAAGTGAATTTTTTATCCTTAATCCGCTCCAAGAATTTCTCTCTCTTTAAATTTTTTTTTATAAGAAATCAATATGACCCTTCTCTTTTCATGATGTGATTTTTTTGAAGTGGAAGAGAAAAGAAAATAAAAAGAAGAAGAAAAAAGAAAAAGAAAAATGAAAAACGTTTTTTTTTTTTTAGGGGAGTCGACTGAGTTAACTTAGTCAAACTGAGTTGACTTAGCAACTTAGCTAAGTTTAAGTGTGGGGGCCAAATTTTGGCCCCCCCACTTTCCTTGTCTTTCTCTCTCTCTCTTTTTATTTATTTTTTATTGCTTTCTCTTCCTCCTTCATCTTTTCTTCCACCATTAACACTATTTACCCTCATCTTCACTTTGATTTTTCTTCTTTACCTCACCATTTCTTCTCCAAAAAAAAAAAAAAAAAGAAGCTTTTCTAAGCTTCTCAACCTTCCTTCACTCATCTCCCTCTGTATTTTTTTAGATCCTTATGTTCTTAAGCACTTTTGACACACCTATTTTTGGTGAAACCCGTTTTCAAATCCATCTTTTCTTTGCACCAACATGTCTTCTTCTTCCAATGGATCTTTTTTTCTTACTTTTCATGATAAGAAATATGATCCAACATTTGATTGGAATGATGAGGAGGGGTTCCTAAAATTCAGGAGGAGGTTAATAACATTTTTCCTAGATTTCTCAGTTGGTTGCCAAAACATTGTTTGTCAATGCCCTCTAGGCATTCTTTGGAAATTTGGCATTTGGTGATTGACAACTTGACTGCTGATGAAGTGAGTCATTTCCTTTCCTTTTTGTGTGTGTGTGTGTGTGTGTGTGTGTGTGTGTGTTTGGGGGGGGGGGGGGGGGGGGATCTTTGGTGCTTAGTGGTGGTTTGGTCATTTTCTCATTTTGGGTTATTTGTTGATTTTTCAGATGTGTTTAAATCCTTGGGTTGGATGTGAGAAGTATGCGGAGTGTGAGTGGGCTTTGGAGCTGAGTAGCTGTCAAGTATTGTTTAAGTGTGGGCACGAAAGATATTGGTATCTTGGTAATCAGGTGTTGCCTCAGGTTCATCATGTGTATCCTCCTACAACAATTCTAGTTCCTTCTTATCCCTCCGTTTGGTTGGTTGACCTTCTGACTGATGAATAAATTGCTCAGGCTCGTGTTGGCTTTGTGGTTTCAAGAGTAGTAGGGACTTACTCTGAATTTATTCAAACTCATCTGCAAGGTTGCCTTGCTGGCATATCGGTATTTCTCTTCCCTTATGAAGTCAAAATTTTCATCTTGCATATTCCTTTTCCATATTTCTGCTTGGTGACAACATTTGCATGTTGGATTTTTAGACTCCATCTTCTGAAGGAGAGGAAGAGGGAGAGGAAGAAGAAGAAGAAATTCCTTCCCCTCACCATGCTGGTAGCTCTTCTAGTTCTTTCATGGAGACTTATCCCTATTTTTCAGCATGGAAATATAAAGTGATGAATCTTGATGGAACATATGGTTCCATGCCTTTAAATAGGCTAGAGCACACACCTAACGTCCCTTGGCCCGATCCGGTGTGTTCTTGAATTTTTTAGTTCCTTGTCTTTATCTCTTCTTGGCTTACTAAATGGCTCCTGTTCTTGGTAGATTTGTGCTTCTGGTTAATGTTGATCTTGTGGAGGAAAGTATGCAAATGATTGGAGGTTTGCAACTGTTGGCTCGTACTCAGGCTTCCCAATATGTGATCAATGAGGCGAGCTGGGTATGCAATGATGCTTTCCAAGTGTCTTTTGCTTGGATTTTTCTTGATAAAGAATACTTGATTTTGCTGACTTTTTAGGTGAGTCGAATGGAAGCAGTTGATTCTGCCAGAAGAACTTTGGAAGACAGGATCAGAAATCTTGAACTTGAGAATCAATAGTATGATCCTCGATTCTATGCAAGTCAAGAGAGAAATATAGAAGGCGGTTCCTTTAGAGGTCGGTTGAGGAGGTCTTCTTGCAGGTAGACCCAGAGTCCCAATGATATTTGATTTGTATTTTTAATTTTTCTTGCAAAACAAAAGCAAGTGTTCCTTAGACAATCTTTTATTAACTTGCATGTTTAGCTCTTTGTCCTTGGAATTGCCCTTGATCATGTAGAAATTTTAACTAAAACAAGTTCAGAATTCACCTGATGAGATCTTGTAGTACCAATTTAAACTTATCTAGATTAACTCTAATGGAATCTGTACTTACTTGGATGAGACGAAGCCAAATGCCCCTAGTTTAAGATGAATGCATGATTTTTGAAAGTCTTGATGATTACTTTTTTTTTTTTTTTTTTTTGAAAAGATGATGATGATGGTTTCCCTTTTTTCTTTTTGAAAATGAATGAGCCATGGGCAAATGCCCCTAGTTTGAGAGGTATATTAAAAAAATCTTGATTTGATCAATTTTTGAAAATAATGATGCAAGTGATGATTTTTGAAAACAAATGAGTTAGGCATGTTTGAATGCCCAAGTTTATCCAAATTTTTTTTTTGAGTGTTTTACGGTCCTAAAAAAAATTCTTGAAAATGCAAAATTGATTGAAATTATACGAATGAGTGATGGCGAGGCTGAGTGCCACTTGGCATTTGAGGAGTGTCGTTCAGTACTTTTAGAGTGCTGAGTGGAACTTGGCCACACCATGACACTTATGCCATGGTGGGCTGACTCCTCACGCTTTTCCAGTGTGTGTTTCGCATTTTCGAGTTTTTTGAAAAATATTTCCTTCGTGTGTGACCATGAAACACTTTCCTACTCAATTACAAACTCTTTGAGACCTATTTAAACCCAATTTAGGAACTGATGTAGCTTATATTAATGATCTCTCCTGCAAAAAATCTCTGCATCAAGGTTAGCAAAACACAATAATCACAAGCAAAATTCATCCATGGCTAACAATCTAAATTTTTCTCATTCAACAACTCATGATATCAATAGATGGGTTTGTAGCTTTGATTTTAGTACCAAGACCAATTTTACAGCCTACAAACTAAAGGGAATTAAGGCTTTGAGGAATGTCAAAATCAAGTGGGATTTCCTTCGTGATGTTGTGAAATTCTAGGATCATGAAGATCTCGTGTTCCGATTTAAAACTGCTAAACTCTATTCCATAATAGAAGAATTTTACGCTATCTTGGGCTATGATCCAAGAAAACTGAAAGCGATTGGATGAAATTTTTGAACAAGAAATCTAGTTTAATCCAATGGAACTGTTATTGGTGGAAGTGCCCACCCCCTCTATTGCGGTCTCTAGGATCAAATCATATTTTTATTGTTGGATTGCAGAGGGAAACTTTCTACAAGGCAAATAAACTCTTGAGGCAGTTCCAATATGAGCAAGGAATGTCCAGTGGAAAAAGAATAAGACCTTTCACTCTTGTGGACACAAATCCTTCTTCTATAAGGAACATGCTGTTGGGCTTGGAGATGGTTGACCGAGTGGACCAGTCTTTTGTCAAGGTTCACTTTCATAGGATGACTACAGAATACTTTAACTAGTTGGTGGACAAGATTGCTGACAAGGAAACTGAAATGGTTGCTATGAGAAAGCAGTTTCTTAGAGCTGGGAAAGACATGATGATGACAACTATGAATTTAAAAGAAGGGATAAGGATGACAAAGCACCTAGCACAAAGGAAATCAATGATCAACCTAAAGAGAAAAGACTAAAGACAAAGTGACCTTCTTGTTTCTGGCTTTGAACATGTTTATTTAGAAGTTGATGTAAAAACTCTTATGTTTAGGAATTATTTAGGACATGTAGGTTAAGAGTTCTATTTAAGATGAAGGTTTTTTTTTTTTTTTTCTTCTTCTTCTTCTCTATGGTTTGGTTTAGGGTTTGAGTTCTTGAGGTTTAGTTTGGTTTTGAGTTTGGCTTCTTAAATTTTGGTTTTTTGGATTTTGTGTAATGACATGGCTTAATGGAATGGTTGAATTTTGGAAAATTTTGTTTAATGGGCAAATGGTGGTTTTAAGAAATTGTGATCGAACCAATGCATGGTTGCTTACATACCCCCTTTGTAGAAGGATTAGGTCATCACGTAGTTCATTGATTTTTATTTGCCTTAACTTTTTCCTAGGCCGCCCTTTCGGGTTGTCAACCTAACAAGCTCTCTCACTCTCTTTTTTACTCATCTTTTGCGTAGATCGCCCTTTCGGGCTTTCAACCTACCCTTTTTTTTTTTTTTTTTGCTTTAATTTTTGCTTAGACTGCCTTTTCAGGTTTTTAGCCTAGCAAGATCCTTTTTTTTTTTTTTGGCAAAAGCCTAGGAAGAGAAATAACATAATTTACAACCACTTCAGATGTGGTGCTTTTAGACTACCACCTTAAAAGTGGTATTTCTTCAATTGATCCATGTTGGTTGGCTCAGTGAAAGGGTTTGCATCTAAATCCATCAACCTTACTGCTCCCCAAAGTATATCTGCTTGATAATGTATGGGCTCTGTAACACCCCAAACCCATACCAAGGATTTAGATGCACAACCTCTCTTATAAATAAACAAATATATATATATATATATAATGGAACAAAGCGTAATTAAATATCTACAAATATACTTCAAACCATCAAAATCTTTCCTATGAAATCCATAAAACAAAAACTTTAACAATAAAGTCTCCAAATACAATCTCAAATAGTTCCACAAATGCCAAACTCACTATCCTAAGAAAATATACTAAAACAGTCCATCAATTAACATAGCTCCAAAAGAAGTATTCAATCTATGTCTCCAAAGATCTACCACCAAAAGATATTCCACTGCTCTAATCTGAAAGGGTGGAGAAAGGGGGTTGAGCTAAAAGCCCAATAAGCGACTACATAACATGAGGATGTCTTTCAAAACAAGACATTAGTATCATTGACAAAATATAAGCTCTACAAAACATTTACAAATAGTTTTAACAGTAATATAATATACTTTGTAAAATTGTCAAGAATAAAACATTTAACTATAATGCTGAAATCATTAAATAAAATAATAATCACTTTAGTTAGTAAAAATCACACTAAATAGGTAGAAACAATATATTATATCGATAAACAAATTTTCCACTTATAAAGATCAATAACAATATAACATTAGTTTGATATGGAAAACATTAAACATTAGCCAGATAAAGACAAAAGCTGCTAAACACTTAGTGGGTGATTCCCATAGGGAACAATAACACTAACCTCAAAGGGGCAACACTAGCTCCAAAGCACAAATGATAACACTGCACCACACCACAATAACACTACATCGGCCAAAGACCAACACTTAACCCTGTGTTGGGAAAGGTTGCATACTGTCTAGCTGACCATTTGAAAACATTCTTACTTTATTACGATATTGCCAATATTAATCATATATCATATAACCAATACTTTCTCAAAAATATAGTTTTGAGTTATTCTTAACTTATACAGTTTCAAAGTAATATACAAGAAATAATAAAATTCAGGTATGTGTATAAAGCATGGACAATGGTATAAGCTTTTGGAAGCTTCACTTTTGCAATTATGTGTATATATATATAAATATATATTTTTAACAAAAGTATATATAAATATACACGTCTTGAGAGACGTCATGTTTTGAAGTCCACTTACCTCTAGTTGTTAAACCAAGCTTCACCTTAATTGTCTAAAACAATATCAACTAGAACCTAAATAAGGACAAGATGACTCAATAAGAATAGACACACCAAGGCAGCAACAAAATATAAATTTCATTCTTAAAATTCATATCTCACTACTTATTTTGAAACTATAGCTAATCTAGTACTCAATTATTTATCAAGTACTCCAAAATCAATACCTAGTAAACAATTCTAATGAGCAGAATATGTAGATCTCTATATTATTTAATTCTGCCAGTATGAGTTGGCTTCCAAATAATTTTATGCTTAAAGATCAATATTATCCCAAATTACATATATATAGCATCCAATAAGATTCCTACCTGTAAGACGTAGAACGAATACAATAGATTTACTAATTAGTTCCTACCCGTAGGACCTAGTGACCTGTAGAATGTATTGATAAGAGTTTAGAAACTTGACCATGATATAGATTATAAGATTCAAAAGTCTAGCCCCACCACCATGTGTAAACTCTAGCAACTATCATAATTCGAGAGTTCATATGGGATATTAAAGCAAATCCATTAAACTACTCTAGCAAAGTAGGTTATTTCCATGAAGGTTTGAGAGAGAGATATACTTGACCACACAACCACACGGATGCAGAATTTGTCTCTTGTAATTTTGTGGTCTCTCTCTCTCTCTCTCTCTCTCTCTCTCTCTCTCTCTCTCTCTCTATGCTTCACAAATACACTATTTTACCTTTCAGCTTCACCCGTTAAAACTGTTTCCACTTAGGGATGAAATTAAAGCCTACAAGAACTTAAATAAGCTTTCAAAACTTTAATTCCCACTAAAACTCATATTAAGTTTGTTTAGATGGGCTAAAACTCTAAAGAATTCCAATAACACTTAAACTCCTAATCCAAATAGGAAATCTCTTATCATTTTCCTTAACTAATAAGGAGATTAAAAGTTAAATATGAATAATCCATAAAAATAACTCTCACGTTACATCTTCTTTTATTTATTTTCTTTGTAGTGACCATAATATAAAATAATATCACCTTCAAAATAAATTAAATAATTCATCAATTCCACTCTAGAAGCAATTAAATTCAATTTAAGTGAGACGGGTGTTACAACTGCCCACTTGAATTTCCCGTTTGCATCTTAAATCAGGGCTTAGATCTCTTTCAACACTAAATCCCCCAACTTCAAATCTCTGGTTCTTACTTTCTTGTCAAAAGCTTTCCCAAGCCTCCTTTGGTAACCTTCAATATGATATAAGGCCTTAAGTCTCTTTTCATCCAATATGCATAACTGGTCATATCTATTTTGCAACCAATCTGTTTTAGGGATTTCACTTTCCAATATTGTCCTCAGTGAATGGACACCTATTTTAATAGGAAGAACTACTTCCATCCCATACACTAATGAATAAGGAGTGGCTTCGGTGGAAGATCAAATTGATGTTTAATACCCCCAAAGTGCATAAGGTAATTGTAGGTGCTAGTCCATGTAATTTTTTGTGCTCTTCTTCAAGATTCGCCCTATATTTTTGTTAGTAACCTCAACTGCTCCATTGGTTTGAGGACGTTAAGGTAAAGACTTGTGGTGTTGAATATTGAACTGTCGTAGCAGCTTCTCTGTTTCTCCCTTGAAATGCTGCCCATTTTCTAAGATAATTTCATGTGGTACTTCATATCTGCAGATGATATTGGTCTGAATGAATTGAGCAACTTTCTTTGAATTCAGAACCTTGTATGAGGCAACTTCTACTCATTTTGTGAAGTAATCAATGGCTACAAGTATGAATTCATGGCCATTGGATGCTATTGGGTGAATTTTCCCAATAATGTCTATCCCCCATGTAGAGAATGGCTAGGACGATGTCATGGAATGTAATGGCATGAGTGGTATGTGCTTCAAATCTCCATGGACTTGGCATTGATGGCATTTTTGAACATGAGCTGTACAATCGGCTTGCATAGTAGTCCTGTAATAGTTTTGTCTCATTATCTTCCTTAATAGCATGTGTGCATTCATATGGCCCATAACTTGACTCATGAACCTCTTCAATAATTTGTTGTGCTTCCTTAGCAGTTACACAAAGGAGATGAATTTCATCATATGATCTTTTGTAAAGCCTTTCACCACAAATAATGTAATTAGTAGACAACCTCCAGATGGTCAATTGATTATTCTTATCTGCAAATGGTGGGTATGTGCCATCCTTTAGGTATTGTGGGATGTCTGAATACCATTCACCTTCTCCATTCTTTTCCTTATCCTCTTCTATTGTCATGCAGTGGCGGCGCCACGTTGAGGTCAGGGTGTTCCTGGGAACACCCTGACCTGAAATTTTTTTTTTTATATATATAATAATTATTTTTTTTATTTGTTTACTCTTAAAAAAAAAATAGGAACACCCTCAAAATAAATTAGGATCACCCAAAAATTAAAAAAAATATATATATATTTTATTTGTTCTACTTTCAAGCCAAAAAAAAAAAAAAGAAAAAAATTTTCGAACTAAAATCTGAAAAAAAAAAAAAAAAAACATTATAACAGAGCAAGCCCACAGGAAAAAAAAAAAAAAAAAAAAAGCCCAACATCAATACTAAACAACAGATTACAAACCCAATCAAACGGAAAAAAACAAGGTAGCAAACCCAACATCGTAGCAAACCCACGGATTCTAAAAACAAAATAATAAAAAACCAAAAACACGATTAGAAGTTGTCAAAAAAAAAAAAAAAAAAAAAAAAAACCTCAAATCTCTAAAATTTTTACCTTTCTTTTTCTCATTCTTGCTCTGCTTTTTTCTCTCAACTCATGCTTTCCGCCTCTCTCATTCTTTCTCTCCACTCCCACTGTCAGGGCCGACCCTAGACCAAGCTTCCACCGATCTCATCTTTTTTCTTTTTTTTCCGCTGCTGCGTTTGGGTTTTGATTCTGCAGAAGCGAAGAATGGCTGGTTTTGAGTTTTGAGGTACTGCCTTTCTCTAGACTCTTCTAGTCTTCTTTAGATTTGTTAAAGATAAGTTTTCTCTGGGCAGTGGGCTGGACGTTTCACCACGTCTGGGCCTTTTTTTTTTTTTTGGTTGTTAAGCCTGCGTTTTTTTTTTTTTTTTTTTTTTTTTTGTTTTGTTAAGCCCGGTTTTGTGTGTGTGTGTGTGTGAGTTATTGGTGCAATAGGATTTGTTTTTTTTTTTTTTTTTTTTTTTTTTGTGGGTGCCATCTTGGCTGGCATCCTCTTGGCTGGGCTAGGGCCCTGGGCTTGTACAGTATTGTGTTTTTTTTTTTTTTTTTAATCTTGTGTTTATATATATATATTAGTTATTAGGAATATAATGAATAAATCTTTATCTATGCAGGTCGAGATTGCTAAGGTTGAGATTGCTAAAAAACTTTTATTGTTTGGTGAAACTACAATAATAATTTTTATATAAATCATGTTTTATTTCTTATTTGCTCTACACTTGAAATGTATTTTTTATTTTAGTCTTTGTAAATATATTGTTGATTAGAAATATTTATTATAAAATATGCATCTGAATATAAAAAACTTAAAAAAAGAAAAAAAGAAGAAAAACTAATTGAGTCTCAAAAAGGATAAATGGATAAATTTGTTATTAGTAATAAACAAAATATAACACAAAATTTAGATGAAAATATCACAAATGAGCAAGAAATTCACCAAAAATAGATTTTAAATAAAATATATTATAATATAAAAATATTAAATAAATATTAATTTAATTAATACATAAGTATAAACAATAATTTAATTAACCAATAATTAATTAGGGGAAGCAACTAATAAACAATAATTAATAATTTAGTTAACCAATACATTATAAAAAACAAACAAATAAATTATGTTAGGCTAAACAACAATTAATAACTTTATAATTAATGAAACAATAATATAACAAATTATAGTTTATAAAAGACAAACAAATTAATGAATAACTAAACAACAATAATTAATATTTTATTAATATTTCAAATGGACTTATAGTTTATTATTTATTCTTTTACTAGAATTATAGACAAATATTTGATAAGAAAACCACATAGAAGACAATTGTAAATTTTATGTCTTTGCATGTTTTTTAATTGTTGTTGTTGTTGTCAATATACAAATTTTTCTTTTTATTAGATCGTGTAATTTATACTTGTTGAGGAACACTCTGAAAAAAATTTCTGGAGCCGCCACTATTGTCATGCAATTGGTTGTTTCTTCTTTTTGTTCTACCAGTATTGGTCTGGCTTCATCTTCTTTTAGCTCATCCATCACAGATGCTATGGTTGTTAAAGCATCGACAATTTGATTTTGCATCCTTGGCACATATTGATATTGGATCTTGCTGAATTTTGAGGCCCACTCTTAAAAACATTCATGATAAGGCATTAGCCTTTCTTCTTTGATCTTCCATTTATTATAAATCTGGGAGATTATTAAAGCTGAGTCACTATACACCTCCAACTCTTTCACCCCTAGTCCTAGGGCTGCTTGTAACCCCATGATGCAAGCTTCATATTCAGTAGCATTATTGGTGGCAAGAAAGTTAAGTTTTCCAGAAAATGGAATATTTTTCCCTTTTGGAGAAATTAAGAGAACTCCAATTCCACTTCCATTTTGATTTGTTGCTTCATCGAAGTACATCTTCCATGATTCTACTTCAATTCCCATGATATCTTCATCTGGAAAGTCTCATTGTATCTCTTTAGCTTCTTCTGGTGAACAATGGGCTAAGTGACCCACAATTGCTTTCCTCTTCACAGGTTTCTAAGTCACATACTTAATGTCAAATTCTGACAAAAGCAAAATCCATTTAGCAGTCTTCCCATCTTGCACAAGCTTTTCCATTAAGTACTTCAAAGGATCCATTCTTGCAATCAACGAAACCTTGTAAGCAAGCATATAATGTCTGAGTTTGCGGGTTGCCTATACAAGTGCTATGCATGTCTTCTCTAATGGTGAGTACTTTTCTCCATAAGGCAACATCTTCTTGCTAATGTAGTAGATAACATTCTCCTTTCTAGTCTCTTCAAGGTATTAAGCGAGTAGAGCCCCCATTGCTGTATCTATAGTGGTGAGATACAACAACGACTTTTTAGGTACCGGTGGGACAAGTATTGGTGGTTTCATCAGATAATTCTTGATCTTTTCAAACGCTTCTTGGCATTGTTCATTCTACATTGTAGAAACTTCCTTTTGGAGCAGTCAGAAGACTGGTTCACATGTCATGGTGAGCTGAGCTTTGAACTTGCTAATGTACTGTATCCATCCCAGAAATACTCGGATCTCCTTTTCAGTTCTTGGAGGCTTCATCTCTACAATTGCCTTGATTTTTCAGGATCAACTTCTATTCCTCTCTGGCTTACAATAAACCCTAATAGCTTTACTGATGTGACCTCGAAAGTACACTTTTTTGGATTCAACCGTAACTTGTAGAACTAGATTCTTTCAAAGAACTTCCTCAAAGCCAATATGTGCCCTTCACAGTCCTTAGACTTAACCATCATATCATTAACATAAACTTCTATTTCTTTGTGGATCAAGTCATGTAACAAAGTGGTGGTTGAACGTTGGTGGGTAGCACCAACATTTTTAAGGCCAAATGGCCCATGGAGTAATAAAGTAGGTTTTCTCCATATCTTCTAGAGCCATCTTAATCTGCTTGTATCCTGAAAATCCATCCATAAATGATAGCAAAGCAATGACCTGTTGTGTTGTCAACTAGGATGTCTATGTGAGGCAATGGAAAGTCATCTTTTGGGTTGGCCTTATTCAGATATCAAAAATCTACACACATTCTAACCTTCCCATCCTTCTTTGGTATCGGAACCACATTAGCTAACCACTCAGGATAGTTGACCATCCTCAGGAATCCTGCATTGTACTATTTCTTAACTTCTTCCTTGATCTTGAGAGTCCACTCTGGCTTCATCCTTCTCAACTTCTGCTTGACCGGCTTCATGGTTGGATCTGTTGGAATGCAATGTTGTACTATATTTGTATCAATCCCAGGCATGTCTTCGTATGACCATGCAAAGACCTCTTTGAATTTTGTCAGGAGAGCCACTAATGCATCTTTCTTTGAAATGGTTAGGGTATTGCCCATTTGTATCATTTTAGGTTCATCATTAGTACCCAGGTTAATGGGTTGGGTTTTTTCTTTTATGGGTTCTAGGTGTCCTTGTTTTAATTCCTTATTATTAGGAGTTTCTTTACCAATTTCAGAAATATAAACATTCAAAGCCAACAAATAAGCAGAATCAGAAATCATATTATAAGGAAAAGAGTTCTCAACAGACTCAATAGACTTAAGTAAAACAGACTCAACTAGAAAACTATCACAAACAAACTTAACAGGAATAAAAATACCAGCAGAAATAGAGTCAATAGGGACATAAATAATGTTCTTAGCATGGGTAACTGGCTCAACGGTCTTGATCTTCTTGGCAAGAGTGACTAACTTGACAGTCTTGATCTTTTTCACATAGTCCTCCATGGGGTAGGCGACTTCCTCTTATGCCCAGCTCTTCAACTCAATGGTGGCTTTAACAATGGCAGGTGGCTCCCAGTAAGTTCCTTCTTCCCTCATCATTATTATTGCGGGATCTTCATCCATATAATTTGTGGCTTCTTCATCAATCTCCATGTCAATAGGCTTGTCAATCACAAAAGCATCCAGGCGTTCTATGCTGTCCATCCACACATCAAACAAATTGTGCTTCCCTTTGTTGCCCAAGTAGGTGTGTTAAGGGAGATGCTCTGACTCGCCTCCTTCCATCCTTTCATTATTATGTTTAACATTCTTAAGTGTCATGATTCTGAGACTGTGGACCATCAGTTTTTGGTCTAGAGCAGCCAACCTAGCATCTATATCATCCTCTTCTTCGGTATGTGGGGTCAGTGTGCTAGGTTCTGAATCGTAATATGATCCCAACTCTGGAATCTCTCTTCCATGCTTGTCATATCGAGGACCAGACCTTGAGCTAACATTAGTGATACAGCTCCAATTTTAGGGATGCCTATAGGGGTAATCCTCATAGTCCACATCATTGGGTTGTCCAATCTCCTCTCTTGCATCTTCTAATACATTTGTCAGCCTGTATTGGTCACTATCAGTGTCACTCCACCTGTTTGCTTCAACATCATCTTCAATATCTTCATCATAATAGTCTACATCATCTTCATATTCTTCATTGTAAAGCTCTGCGTCTATCACTAGGGGGTTCACCTCAATCATTGCCACTGTATTGGCTATCATAATCTTCACTGTTGTTGCTCTTATTGTCGCTGTTGCTATCATCATCATCATGTCCACTGTCACTGCTGCTGCTGTCACTACTACTATCACTCTTGGCATCACTTCCTTCATTGTCATCACTAGGGGCTGCTCCCCCTTCCTCTTATTCATCATTGGTTCTTAGTTCATACGAGCTCTTCAATGCATGTTGGCAAGCCTCCTAATACTATTCTTCTTCTATATTGCAAATGGCATCTCCAAGGAATTTAGTCATGGAATTAGGGTCTATGTAATCAACCCAATCAGTAGGAACCCAGGTTGTATCTTCTTTCTTCAATTCTGGAACTTTGTTGTTGCAGTCAATCAGTATCTCGAACCTAGGCACCATTGTCCTTGACACCGGTGATAAGTGTAATTTTTACATGATTTTTATTATCCTCTTATTTATTAAAATTGTTAGTTTTCCTTTATTTCTTTGATTTGATTTGATTTTTTATTTATATTTATCTATTCATTTGTGCTTTGAAGGATTGAGAAGATTTCAGATTAATCCACATCTTGTGGATGTAAATCGGTTGACTTGAAGACCCAATTAAATTTAAGTCCAATTCGGATTGGGATTCCAACCTGCGCATCAGTTAGTATTTTTGGCATAACCTTCAGCTTAGATGTCCAATCAAGATGATTCAAGTTGGGCTGGAAAGTTAACTTAAAGGGCTACAACTTTGTAGTTTACTAAGAGCCTGAATTCTGACATTAAATGGGCCAAAATTGTCAGTTAAGTGAAGCCTAAAAATCTAGGATTTTTCCAAACGAGAATTCAACTTGTAATAGGATACCTTGACCTATTAAAGGCTCTTTAGGGC
The DNA here is from genome assembly GCA_030445155.1 of Quercus variabilis. Classification (NCBI taxonomy): domain Eukaryota; kingdom Viridiplantae; phylum Streptophyta; class Magnoliopsida; order Fagales; family Fagaceae; genus Quercus; species Quercus variabilis. Next base: position 72,960,163 of record CP129449.1, read on the forward strand.
AAATTCAAGGGGGGCCGCATTGAAGAATATTTTTTAGGAGTCTTTCTGAGGAGGAGGATCTGAGGACAAAGGCGAGAGTTTCATGTTGATCAACCAATTCAGATGAAAAACATAAGTTTTATTTGTTTTCTTTTCAATTTTATTATGAACTAAATTTTATTTTCTAGAGTATTGATGTAGTCTAGAAATGAACACACAATTTATATTTTGAGTTATTTTATTTTTAATATTTCCATGATTGAGTGTTTAATTCTTATTCTTAATGCTTACTATTTTTTACGAATTATTGTTTGATCAATTGAATTACAAGGAGACCAAGAGGTGATTTGTTATTTTAGTTCTAGAATTAAACACAATTAGTTGAGTGAAAGTAGAGATGCTTTACCGTGATTAGTGATTTTTCAGAAAATTCAAAGTACGTAATGAGTCTCCAGTTAATTAAATTCGCATAGAGATATGGAATTGTTAGCTGAAGATATTTTTGATATTATTCGAGATAAGATATTGAATAGTTAAGGAATTTTTAATCATCAACGGGAGATTATTAGAATTTAAAAATTAGGAAGAATAAATTGTGTGGGATTTGTTAGGTGAAATCAATTGTTCTAGATCCATTCTTATCATAGTTTTACACTTTTAGATTTTTATGCTTTGTTAATTTTTTTTTTATTTGTAGATTTATTTTTATTAAATAGTTTAATTTAATTTAGATAGTAGAACATTCCATTTATTTTTGATTTTTCAAATAGTAATTTATTTAGTGAATTTCGGTATTCAATAACATAGTTAATCCTTGTGGGTTCGACATTCGTTTTTCTAAAAACACTTTACTACTTGTTACGATTTTGTGCGCTTGCAAATTATTTTATGTGAACAACGGATCAAATCTTGGTTCAGAGAATCCCCAATAGAATTGACTTTCTCAAACTTTGACAAACTTCCCATTCAATGTAGGAGTATAGGGCTTTAAAGGTTCTGGAGGACAAGGAAGTCCCTTTGCTTTAGCTTTGGCTCGGGCCATCTTTCTCACTTCCATCTCTAACATGTCATCATCAATGGGCTTATATCCTAGCCCAAAAGGTGGTATGGCAATAGGAATCTTTGGGATCTGAACAATAGGCTTCTTCATAGTTCATCCCTAGAAAGTAATTCATTTTTCTCATCATTGCTACCACATTGTTGTTGCTGTAGGGAGTAAAGTCCATCAGGATCTTCTCCACTTCTTCTTCTCTCCTTTGAAAACTGGGCCTCTCAATCTCAAAGTCATCCAAGGTTAATGGCTCTTTCTCAGAATCAATACCAAGAATAGGCTTAGGCACTATCAAAGTATCACCTTATATGGTCACAATAGCTCCTTCATGTGCAAACCGAACCTTTTGGTATAGGGAGGAAGGTACGGCCTCTGTGTCATGGATCCACGGTCGCCCTAGGAGCATATTGAAGCATGAGGCTATGTTAAGGACTTGAAATTTCACCTTCTTAACCATCGGTCCTATAGTAAGCTCTAATGTTATGGTTCCCAAGGCCTCTTTTTTGCTGTTGTCATATGCCTTCATATACTGATCAGTAGACACAAAGTCTTCAATGCTTAGACCCAAGAAACTTGCATTCTTTAAAGGACACACGTTTAATGCACTTCCATAATCTATCAGGACTATCAGTATCCTCTTTCCCTTGGCATTTACAATGATATGCAATGAGTTGTTGTGGTGCTTCCCCTTCTTGGTATGATCCTTGTTAGAATAGGAAATAGTAAGTTCTCTATTTATGGACCCAATTATAGCATTCAGATCTTGGGAAGTTGTGATTGTAGGGACTTGGATTTGGTTGAGAAGGTTTACTAGGTTTTGTTGATGTTTGTATGAGGCCATGAGTAAATCCCATAAGAATATGTTGGCTTATGTCTTCTGTAGTTGCTTGAGGACCTTATCCTCTTCGGCAGGTGTTTGTTGGGTAGATTTATTCAAGACTTCTACTGGGTTGCCTGTCTCCAAATGTAGGGGTTTGAAGTGTCTCTCCCCTTTGTGATGTGGGCAATTTTTGTTGGTTTATTAGGATCAGTATCTTAGGGTTTGAAGTGTCTCCCCCCATTTATGAATGTCGGGTTATTTTTGTTGGGTCAGTAGGGTTGGTATCTTGGGGTTTGAAGTGTCTCCCCCCATTTGTGGATGTTTAGTTATTGAATTGGGGTTCGAAGTGTCTCCCCTCATTTGTGGGTGTTAGATAGCTTGATTGGGGTTTGAAGTGTCTCATCTCGTTCGTGGATGTTGAGTAGTTTTTAGTTTATGGTACTTCTTCATTCCATATATCATATCCTATGGTGGTGGTGGATATCCTATCCATTAGTTCTTCCCATGTCATCATAAAGCATTTGAGTAGGTAATAGATAAGTTCATATGGGTCTTTTTTACTATTCTCTTCGGTCATCAGGCAATTAATCCTTGGTCAATCCCAAAATTGTGATTGGGCAATGGATTATTAGTGATGCTAAGCCTTGTATGTGGTGTAATCACCTTGTTGTCTATTAGGTTTTAAATTGCATGGCAAAGGCCAAAACAATTGTCAGTATCATGGCTGGGGCCTTGGTGGTAGGCACATCTCTTATTCACGACAAACCTTGAGGGTAAGGGGTTTGGAATTGGTCTTGGGTCTAGGGGTTTCAGTAACCCTAATGCTTTTAGCTTGTCAAATACTTAGCTTATAGGCCTATACAACTCATGAAACTCACTCATAGGTCTAGGTCCTTGTGATACTTGTACAAGTGCAATGGGTGCAATCAATTGATAAGGATCATTTTTATGGATATTCAAAATTTCTACAGCCTTAGAATTAGATCCTACATTCTTTTTAAACCTTGGTGGGTCATCATTCTTTATAGTGCCATTGTTTATTGCATACTCAATTTGGGTTCTAGCAGCAATCAAAGCTTTAAAATTAGGAAAGTATTGTGCAAACAAGTACTTATGGTATACAAGTAATAAATTCTTTACAACCATAGCTAATTGTTCCTCTTCACTTGGCCTATTCATCATCTGTGCTGCCTTGGCTCTCCACTTGTTAATGAAAGTAAATAAGGATTCTTTTGGCCCTTGCTTTGTGGTCTCGAGATCTTTCATTGTCATGTCCATTTCTATGTTGTACTTGTGTTACTTGTGAAACTTTCGGCAAATGTCCTCCTAACTCCTTGCTCTAGTATTATCCAGGTTGAGGAACCACCTAAGAGCGGCTCCAGTTAGAGTGTTTTCGAACATTTGAACAAGTACTTCTTCAGTTGCACCTAGGGGCTGCATAGCCCTCATATACATCTTCAGATGGGACTTTGGGCAATCGGTCCCATCAAACTTGTCCAAGGTTAGCATCTTGAACTTGGGATGCAGTCTCACACCAGGGAAAAGTGAGAGGGATTCGTAGTCCATAAGGTCTTCCATCTTATGAACTCTTCTAATCATCTCTTCCATTTTGTTCATTCTTTCATTGATCTTCTTCTTATTCTCCATAGTTGGTGGATTATGATCAGTTTTGTCCTCCTCTTGGTTACTGTTTAGATTTTGAAATTGTTGCACCATAAAGTTCATGTCCTTTTTCAACTGGATTTGACTAGGTACCATGGTGTTGAGTAGCTCTTAAGTTTTCATGGGTTCTTCGGTGTTTGGATGTTCCCTTTCTTCTGCTATAGTGTTGGGAGGTTCAGACTTCTTGTGGCTTGAACTATCTTGTAGGTCGAAGATGGGATTGTGATGTTGCAGCAGCGGAGTATCTTCTATGCTTATGGGCTTCAGTATTGTAATGGGAGTGATGGGCTTAGAATTGGAGCCACTAGCTTGAGTGTTGGCCATAGGTTCTCTTTGCAACCTTCCCTCAGATCTTGACCAAATTCTCTCTTAATGACAGGCTTGGTCGGGTTAATCAAAGCTAAGTCCCCATCCACATCAATCAATCAACCAAACAAACACACACAACATACAATGCAATTTTAACAGGGACCGACCTAAGGGTAGGTTCTAAGTCATTACGTTGTAGGGTGGGTTTGTTATTTTATTGTTTCCCATAATTAGGATGTTACACCTCCCAACTTGTAATGTAATGAACATTACGTTGGTTCAAAAGGCATGGTTTGTCCTTTATAGTCAACAAGAAATGATCCAGTTACTTTAGGCTATGGGTTGGTGAGTTTGCCACTGGTACCCGAATCTAATGAAGACTGGTGATCCATGGTTACTACCACCACATATTGTTGAAAGGGGTGCATACATATTGTTGTTTGGATGACACATACTATGACATTTAGGGAAAGCTTTTAACAAACAATGCATGGAACAAAATATCATACTACATCTCAACAAACATAAATAGACAAACAAACAACAATATTGATAGGCCACAAACTGAATGACCCCTTGTGATTAAACCAATTAATTAATTAGCCAGGTTATTAATTAATCAATTTAACATACAAATATATAGAAGCACAAACAAATCGCCAAAAACTAAATATGCAGCGGAAATTGAAAGACACGGTGATTTGTTTACAAATGGAGAAAACCCTTGCGGCAAAAATCCCACCGAGTGATTTTCAGGTCACCACTCCCGAAACTCCACTATTATCAAATCAAGTAGTTACAAGTAAAGGAATCCTAAGTACTTTACCAACCTACAGTTGAACCCTTACCCCAATACCCAATTGGACTTGATCTGTAGTGACAATTCCCCCTTTTGATGCACGGCTCCCAAGTACATGATTAACTAGTTTGATGCATGGATCCCAGTACGCGACTTACTCCTTTGCACAAATCCTAGTACGTGACTAACTCCACAGCAACCCTTTGATTATTGTAGTTGATTTGCAGCAACTTCACATAGAAACACCAATAAGATCTTCAATGTTAGTGCAAGAGACTTTGCTTGATTACAGAACCCAAAGGCGTACAAGAAACGCAGCAAGAACTCTTTCTTCTGTAGGAGGCTAGGGTTTCAAAAAGAAACCTTATGAAGCTCTCTAGGGTTAGGTTTTTCTTTTTCCCACCTCCTTTAAATAGGAGTTTAATGGGCTCTTCTATTCCAAATAGGTTTACATAAACCTTGGGCTTTTCTAGTCCAATAAGGATTATACAAACCCATAAACAAATAGCCTTTTAGAATAAAAACATTGTGGCTATAATCTAAAAATCCATAGGTTCGATCGATCGAGACATCTATCGAGCTTTACTGAATCTCGACAAATCGAGATTCTATCGAGCAGGTATCGAGACCTGCAAATTGCACTTTTCTTGAGCAGTTCTTACGTAGTCTTCATGTCTTCAATTTAACCACTTGTAATGATCATCTTAAACCTACTTAGATTTACCCAAATACAAGTAAAATGCGTTTTGTCAAAGGATATGCCAATTATATAAAAATATGTCTCTAACAAATATTATGCAAGACCTTGCAAAACAAGGGTACATATTTGGTCACTTAAGTCTAACACGAACCTTAGCTCTTGATGACCCCAGTGGAGTTACCACTATAAGAGAATGCAAAAGTGCCTCTAAAAAATAGAGAGATTTTTGGGTGTTTTGAAAGACACCTCTCTTTTTGGATAAGTGGGGTGGACTTGACACTTAGTTTTTATACAAAAATAAGAAAAAATTAAGTTCAAATTACATGATTGAATTGTTCCATTTCATTGATTGAGTAAAAAGGAATACATATTTGAAAAATTGAAAATTACATGGCTTTAAGTCCTAGTTACAAACTACCAAATAATTACATGGCGTTTTGTCTTAGTTACAATCTACCAAAAACAGGACACATATAAGACCTAGGTCTACCTATCCCTTTTTTTTTTTTTTTTTGAGAAGCTAGGTCTACCTATCCAAAGACACTAAATTCGGAGGTTAGGTTATGGAATGGGAAGGTGTTAGACACCCATTCCGCTCGGACAGAGTCTGGTCTTTTAGACTCTTATAACCAATGTATCCCTTTATGCATGACATGAATGATATGTTGTATACAAAAAATAAAACTAAAAGAAAAACTAAATTACACAAGTTTACTTATGAATGTATCCTCCTCTTTGTTAAACAAAATTTAGATCTGTTGTTGTGATAAAAAATTGAATTGGGTTTTGAAAAATCAGATCTGTTTTTTAGAACTCAAAAAAGTGGTTTTTTTATGAAAGAAAATCATATCTATTTTTAGGAAATAAAAAAATTGATTTCTTTCATGAAAGAAAAATAAGATTTGTTTTTTCTTTTTATTTTTATTTTTTATATGTACAAAAATTATGAAAAAGATTTCTTGAGAAGGGGATTTCATTCACGAAATAAATTTGTGCGACATGCACTAATTAAAACAAACATAACCATTCATGATTTTTTTTTTTTTTTAAATTTCAAAATCTGCTATGTTAAGAAAAATCAATTATGTATCTAAGGAAGATACAAATCAATTCTTATTTAAAAAAAAAAAAAAAAAATACCAGATCTACATCTAATGAAGATGTAGATTAGTTTTTTGATTTGAGAACAATTCAAATCTGCATCTAATGAAGATGCAGATCAGTTTTTACTTGGGAAAAATTTAGATTTGCATCTAATGAAGATGTAGATCCTTTTTGATTTAAGAAAAAATTCAGATCTGCATCTAATGAAGATGTAGACTCGTTTTTTATTTAAAAAAAATTCAGATTTGCATCTAATAAAGATACAAATCCGTTTTTACTTTGAGAAAAATTCAGATCTGTATCTAATGAAGATACAAATCCATTTTTAATTTAATAAAAATTCAGATCTACATCTAATGAAGATGCAGATCCGTTTTTGATTTAAGAAAAAATTCAGATCTACATCTAATGAATATGTAGATCCGTTTTTAATTCAAGAAAAATTTAGATCTACATCTAATAAAGATGCAAATCCATTTTTATTTTGACAAAAATTCAGATTTGTATCTAATGAAGATACAGATTCATTTTTAATTTAAGAAAAATTCAGATCTGCATCTAATGAAGATGCAGATCTGTTTTTATTTTGAGAAAAATTTAGATCTGTATCTAATGAAGATGTATATCCCTTTTTAATTTAAGAAAAATTCAGATCTTCATCTAATGAAGATGCATATATGTTTTTATTTTGAGAAAAATTCAGATCTGCATCTAATGAAGATGCAAATCCGTTTTTATTTGAGAAAAAGAAGTGATAACATGCATATTTTTGAAACTAAGAAATAGATCATAACAATAATAAAAAAGAATCAAGAACATGTTTCAAACAAAATAAATCAACAATTCATGAGGGGATAAACATGCATCATCACAACAAGAGAAACGTAAGGAAAAAAGGGGTAATAAGGAACAACCTCTTGCATGGAGCACTCTTCTTCTTGAGGGGACATTTTAGGGTTCAAAGAAATTTATGCAGTTATCTTTGAAAACTGAAAGCCCTAGCTTAAGAGAGAATATCAAAAAGGGAGATCAAATATATGAGAAATTTAAGAGTGTGAGAAAGTGTCTCCCCTAGAGCGTAAAAGAGTCTTGGATTTTGAGATCCAGTCTCTATTTATCGAGGCTGAAATGCTTAAAAAATAAGCAACGACGATTATGAATCGGGACGCGTCCTTTTGTGAAAAAGTAGAAAAGGATGTGTTTTATTGTCACTTGAAAAGTGTCGGGCCAAAGTCCTTATAGGTTCTATTCGACCCTTTGAAAGTGCCGTTTGTCGCTTTATAAATGCCGATCAGCACTCCAAAAGTGCCAAATGGCACTCTTGGAAGCCAATCACGCTTTCGTGTTCGGGTGTGTTTTAGACTCATGTTTTAGATTTTCTTCAGTCGGGCGTTGCACTTAGACGTGTTTTCAATCCGTATTCTAAGATTTTTTATTATCTCTTTTCTAGATAATTCAGGTCTTTTCAGCAACGATTATCTTGTAGATAAATATTCTAAAATAAATCTTGATAAAGTTCAGATTATCTACAATTTTATTATTATCCAACCATTCCCTTTATTCCCATGCAAACAATCCTATTTTTGACACTAATTATCAACCAATCACAAAATTATTTAATTAATTTTAATTGTTTAGCCAATCAAAATTTATTTAAATTAATCGTGCGTGGTTGACTCCACCTAGACACAATGCATGTTGACCATGCAAACTTGATCATGTGATATCTTTCGATCCGACGGTCCAATTTGGAAACCAGGCATACTGTCGTGATTGTTAGAATCTCAAGTTTATTTTTATGATATGCAATGAACAAGTTAATGCATGTAATGCAATCATGATTTTTGGGGTATATGAATGATGATTCTAGTCATTCTCTTTGATTAAATCATGGGTGCAAAATCGAGTGTCTACATCTTGCTCAAGTTCGTGAAATCTATGCAAACTCTCCATTTCCCCATTTTCTTTTTCACCACTACTATGTTGCCTAACCAATTTGGGTAAAACACTTCCTTTATAGCCCCAGCTGGTTTCAACTTGTCTACCTCTTCTATTACTGCCTCAATATGAATACGAGAGAGGATGTTCGAGGTTTTTGCCTTTTGGGGGTGTACTCAGGACTTATGTTTAAAAAATGGAAAATGAAGTAGGGATCCACCTGGGTACATTGTAGGGGCTCTGGCAAATATATCTAAATTTTGAATTGAAAACAGATTTAAAACAGGTACATTGGGGCTCTAGGCAAATATATCTAGATTTGAAATTATCTGTGTAAATGCATCCTTTTACATCTCTACAAAAAAAAAAAAAAAAAAAAAAAAAAAAAAAAAAAAAGAGAGATATGAAATTTGTTGCATAAATACATATTTTTACATCTCTACAAAAATAGATTTAAAATTCTTTACATTAATACGTCTTTTTACATTTGCAAAAATACAGATCCGATGCAAAATACAAATGGCTAGATGGCAAGACCCCATGCACCTTAACTATAGCTTTGTAGTGACAACCGTAGGATAGGTGGGAGGTGGTGACACATAATGATCAATCCTGAAAGATTACTCTTTTGTCTAAGAATGCCTAATTGCCACATCGAGATTTTTTTTTTTTTAGGTTGGGGGGGGGGGGGGGGGGGTAGGGGGTGGGGGGAGGGGGGACACATCGATTTTTCATATAAAATTCATCCTTTCTACATCTACAGAAAACAAGTCTCTTACAAAGTTCCTTCATTTTTTATCTCACCAAAAACAGAACTATATTTTATTATTGAAAGATTCATTCTTTTACATCAAAAAACCATATCTATATTTTTTATTTAGAAATTCATAATTTTCATCATAAAATCAATTCTTGAATTTCTAATCATGATCCTCACAAGAACATGAATTAAATCTTTTTTGGCATAAAATAATCTGTAGATCTAGGATTTTAGAATAGCATTTTAACCCTAGATCTAGGAAAATTAACATAGCATTTTTTGCATCTCATTATCTATTGCATATGGGTACCTAGATGGTAGTTTAGAGTTTAGAAGACCGAACTCTATTCGACAGGATGGGTGCCTAACACCTTCCCATCCTGTAACTTAGCCCCCGAGTCTAGATCTTAGGTTCACAGATAGTGTTTTGTCCTTCTTTTGTTGATAGATTGTAACTAGGAAGCAAAACTTTGTGTTCTTTTTACTTAGATTGTAAATTGGGATCAAAGCCATGTATAGTTTTTTCTATCAATTATAAGTGTTCAAATCAATAAGAGCTCAATATTATTTATGTATTCTATATTTTATAGTTTTCTTATTTTTGTAATATAAAAATAAGTGACGACTCCACAAAACCGCAAAAAGATGTATACTCTTTTTTGAAAGCCGGTCTCTCACACCACCAAATATTTTTGATGACTCTCCTGGATCACCCTTCAATGAACAAGTCAAAGACGAGTTACCCAACTTTATGCTTGGGTCCCCTACTCTTGCTTTGCTTGAAGATCTTGCACAAGACATTCCACATTGTCACTAAACTTGGGCAAAATCCATTCCAACATATTTTCTTGACTTTCATTGTTACACTGCCCTTACTGCACTACATAAGTCTCACACTTATCGTGGGACTTTCACTAACCCTTTATGGCAAATCGCAATGAAAGAGGAACTTGATGCATTATCCAAAAATCATACTTGGGATTTGGTGAATCCCCTTCCTAGGAAGTCTGTGTTTGGTTGTAAGCAGATTTGCAGGATCAAGACTGGCTTTGATGGGTCCATTAAGTGCTACAAAACTCATCTTGTTGCAAAATGTTTTATGTAGGAGTATGAAATTGATTATAAAGAGACCTTTACTCCAGTTGCTTGGTTCTCATCTGTTCATCCTCTTTTAGTTGTTACCATTGCTAGTAAATTGGACCTTATTCAAATGGATGTCAAAAATTTCTTTCTCAATGTGAATTTAAGTGAAGAAGTTTATATACAACCTACTTTTGGTCTCTTTATTGAATTGAACGAGGTTTGTTACCTTTGGCGTGCACTTTATAGCCTTAAATAAGATCCACGAGCTTGGTTTGCCAAGTTTAGCTCCACCATCTTACGCTTGGGTTACACTGTCAGTCCTTATGATTTTGCCTTATTTCTTTGTCGCACGACGAATGCACTATTTTGCTTCTCCTATATGTGGATGACGTGATTATAACTAGTGATGACCTCAATGGCATTCAAGAACTCAATGATTTTCTTAGTCAGTAGTTTGAGATGAAAGATCTTGAACATTTTAACTACTTTTTAGGTTTTGAAATGACTCATTCCACTGATGGACTTTATATTACTCAAGCCAAGTATGCTTTTGAATTTTTTTTTCTTAAGCTAGATTTACTGATAGTAAGACTGTTGGCATTTCAGTTGAACTTAATGCGCATTTAACTCAACTGGTAAACCATTGTTTAATCCCTCTCTTTATTGACAATTGGTTGGCACTCTAGTTTATCTTACTGTCACTTGTCTAGACATTTCTTATGATGTTCATCAGGTGAACCAATTTTGTCTGCTCCATATTTGACTCACTAAGCTGCTGTCCTGTGCATTCTTCGATACCTAAAGTGCACTCTCTTTCATGTCCTTTACTACTCTGATTAGTCTCTTCTTATTCCCATGCATTCTTTAATGCTAATTAGGCATAAGATCCCACCGATAGAAGGTTAACCACCGGTTATTGTTTTCTTCTTGGTTCTTCTTTGGTCTCTTGGCGAATCAAGAAACAAATCATTGTGGCCTGCTCCAGCATTAAAGCAGAATATCGTGCCCTTGCTGATACCATATCTGAACTCATCTTGCTTCAATGGCTTCTCAAGGATTTAGGTGTGTCAATGTCCCCTGTAACTCCTCTTTATTGTGATAACCAGAGTGCCATTCATATTGCTCTCATTGATATCTTCCAAGAATGGAATAAACACATCAAGATTGATTGTCATTTTATCCATTATCATCTTATCCATGGTGCTCTCAAGTTACTCTCAGTCTCCTCTCAAGACCAATATGCAGATATCTTCATTAAGTCATTTTCTAAAGGATGTTTTCATGCTTTGATTGACAACCTCAAGTTGGTCTCACACCCACCTTAAGTTTGAAGGGAATTGTTAACGTGTAATAGGCTTGTGGGCTTTAGGCCCACTTTACTTGTCTTGATTAGCACAAATATAAAGGCACTCTTGTATATGTTATTATTTGAGAAATACAATACTATTCATTTAGTATTTCAAAAAAATAAAAAAATAAAATAAATAAAAAAAAAGCATCCAACTGATTGAGAAAGTTCAGGGATCAACTACTAAGACACTCATGCAAGAAATAATAAATAACTGAAGTAATGGTCTTAATCATTCATCACGGAAATTTGGATACGAAGTGTCAAGATTGCTTGGAACAACATTAAATTGTCTATATATGAAAAAGAGTAGGTGTATATATATAAATCTCTTGTGAATGAACATAACAGATGTTACTTTTGTACAAAGAACAACAAAACTTCAGGTAACATATAAAATAACAATGTGAACATTGGGATTTTTGCATCTGCCTATTATGGCTTCCAGGGTGGTGGGGGTGGTGGGGTCTGTGGATAGAGTGGAGGAACTGCTGTAAATATGGTATTTTTGTCAATGCCATTGCCAGCAGTGGTTGTCAGGGATACAAGTGCTGCAACCAGTCCAGCATTTCCGGCCATAGTTGGCTCGGTGTTATTATAATGGTCACGCAAATCACTGAACTTGTCAAACTGATCAGGCCCTCCAACCATGGCTCCTGTGATGTTGTTGGGATTGGCATTGTTGGTGTTGAACCACTTCCAGCCCCCGTTGCAGGAGTAATATTTATGGTCATTGGGTGTTGATGCACCTCGGTGATGTACATGCTTAGGGAACTTGTTGCCATACCCCACAACATAGCTCATGTTCATGGGGTTATTACCCAAGATATAGTCCATCTGCATAAAAGCAACAGGAAAAAGCATTCGAACATTAATTTGACAGGTAAATCCTAGTGGGTGCATATGAAGATTAGAACAAAAACATACTATAAAGTCATGCAAGAATCTGTCAGATTAATGAGAAGTATGGGAGGAATACGACACCTGGGAGGTGGCAAAACTTCGAAGAACATCTGATGAAATATAATTGTTGCCACAATACCATCCTGGAACGCCGGAGGCATTCAAATAATCAACAAAGAGAGATGCCAGGAAAGCAGCATTAGCCACATACTGCAGATCTTGTGGCCCTCCACGGCTCAGCATGATCAAACCCCCTGCAAAGGTTTGCACAGGTCATGCATCTAATCTTAGTCAACTAAATTCTACTTAGGGGTGCTTCAATGCATGCCATTGATCAGTGGCGGCGCCACGTTGAGGTCAGGGTGTTCCTGGGAACACCCTGACCTGAAATTTTTTTTTTTATATATATAATAATTATTTTTTTTATTTGTTTACTCTTAAAAAAAAAATAGGAACACCCTCAAAATAAATTAGGATCACCCAAAAATTAAAAAAAATATATATATATTTTATTTGTTCTACTTTCAAGCCAAAAAAAAAAAAAAGAAAAAAATTTTCGAACTAAAATCTGAAAAAAAAAAAAAAAAAAAAAAAAAACATTATAACAGAGCAAGCCCACAGGAAAAAAAAAAAAAAAAAAAAAAGCCCAACATCAATACTAAACAACAGATTACAAACCCAATCAAACGGAAAAAAACAAGGTAGCAAACCCAACATCGTAGCAAACCCACGGATTCTAAAAACAAAATAATAAAAAACCAAAAACACGATTAGAAGTTGTCAAAAAAAAAAAAAAAAAAAAAAAAAAACCTCAAATCTCTAAAATTTTTACCTTTCTTTTTCTCATTCTTGCTCTGCTTTTTTCTCTCAACTCATGCTTTCCGCCTCTCTCATTCTTTCTCTCCACTCCCACTGTCAGGGCCGACCCTAGACCAAGCTTCCACCGATCTCATCTTTTTTCTTTTTTTTCCGCTGCTGCGTTTGGGTTTTGATTCTGCAGAAGCGAAGAATGGCTGGTTTTGAGTTTTGAGGTACTGCCTTTCTCTAGACTCTTCTAGTCTTCTTTAGATTTGTTAAAGATAAGTTTTCTCTGGGCAGTGGGCTGGACGTTTCACCACGTCTGGGCCTTTTTTTTTTTTTTGGTTGTTAAGCCTGCGTTTTTTTTTTTTTTTTTTTTTTTTTGTTTTGTTAAGCCCGGTTTTGTGTGTGTGTGTGTGTGAGTTATTGGTGCAATAGGATTTGTCTTTTTTTTTTTTTTTTTTTTTGTGGGTGCCATCTTGGCTGGCATCCTCTTGGCTGGGCTAGGGCCCTGGGCTTGTACAGTATTGTGTTTTTTTTTTTTTTTTTTAATCTTGTGTTTATATATATATATTAGTTATTAGGAATATAATGAATAAATCTTTATCTATGCAGGTCGAGATTGCTAAGGTTGAGATTGCTAAAAAACTTTTATTGTTTGGTGAAACTACAATAATAATTTTTATATAAATCATGTTTTATTTCTTATTTGCTCTACACTTGAAATGTATTTTTTATTTTAGTCTTTGTAAATATATTGTTGATTAGAAATATTTACTATAAAATATGCATCTGAATATAAAAAACTTAAAAAAAGAAAAAAAGAAGAAAAACTAATTGAGTCTCAAAAAGGATAAATGGATAAATTTGTTATTAGTAATAAACAAAATATAACACAAAATTTAGATGAAAATATCACAAATGAGCAAGAAATTCACCAAAAATAGATTTTAAATAAAATATATTATAATATAAAAATATTAAATAAATATTAATTTAATTAATACATAAGTATAAACAATAATTTAATTAACCAATAATTAATTAGGGGAAGCAACTAATAAACAATAATTAATAATTTAGTTAACCAATACATTATAAAAAACAAACAAATAAATTATGTTAGGCTAAACAACAATTAATAACTTTATAATTAATGAAACAATAATATAACAAATTATAGTTTATAAAAGACAAACAAATTAATGAATAACTAAACAACAATAATTAATATTTTATTAATATTTCAAATGGACTTATAGTTTATTATTTATTCTTTTACTAGAATTATAGACAAATATTTGATAAGAAAACCACATAGAAGACAATTGTAAATTTTATGTCTTTGCATGTTTTTTAATTGTTGTTGTTGTTGTCAATATACAAATTTTTCTTTTTATTAGATCGTGTAATTTATACTTGTTGAGGAACACTCTGAAAAAAATTTCTGGAGCCGCCACTGCTCTCATGTAAACATTGACAGTGATTCCAATTTCCATGGGATGTATAAACATATTCTAGGATTTTAAAGTACGGCAAAGAACTAGCATTGTATTCTCATTTGCGTCTTCTTAAGTTACTAGCTGGGGAAGTATGTCCTAAATAAATTAAATGTAACATATTTTAAATTTTGTAAGCACAAGTGTAGCTTGATGACTCAAAATGCATGCATAATTGATTTAGGCATTCTCTTGACCACGTGCATAGGTGTAGCTTTCACAGGTATATATCAGAAGCCTGATTTGCAAATATAATTATCAATTCTGATCCAAGGTGGATGGCATTTGCAAATTGGCCACCCAACCCTTACTAGAAAAGAGAAAAAACAAAATGAATAAGCAAAAGGACTTTCCACATGTTACAAGAGTTCATTGGAACAGGATGCTGTCAAAATCCCATTAGTAAGGACTGGAACTAATTATTGTGCAAATCTTATCCCTAGATGTCTTTAGGTAATTAAGAGTCCAAACTGCACAAGCCTAATTGTGAAGTACTACCAAAAAATCATTGAGAAACTTAATGAAATAAACTATGTCACATCTGGATTGAACGAGATTAAAAAAGGTGAGATCCTACATACCATTAGTCCAGTTGAAGACGTGGAAGTTGTGAAGATAAGGGCAAAGGAGCAGCCTGACAGAAGTCACAGGGAGAAGAGGGGGAGGTGTAAGATTAGCTGAAACTTGGGACTTAGTGGCTTCTTTGGAAGCTGACACCTTGCCCCTTGTGACCATAAGATCTCTTAGACTCTTATTCCCCCGGTTCAAGGCCATTTCACCTTCCTCTTCTTCGGAGGTATCGTCTAGACGGGAAGTCACAAGGGTCGGAATGTGGACATTGGAATGCCTATCAAGTTCGTCCTCAGTGTCCGAGACGGGAATCACTTGCACTCCTTGAGTCTCATCCTCCTCGAAATGAAACTTGTCAATTTCTTTTTCGAGCAAGGAATTTGAGGAGGCAATCTCTTCTTCTACTGTTGCTGGTTCAGGCAAAACCTACTGAAATGGTTGTACGATCAGTGGAAGGTTCTGTTGGAATGGATGCGTGATTGGTGGAAAGTCATCTCGAGCTAGAAAGTTGGGTCGTGATACGTTAATCCAAGCTAGTCGTGGGTCACCCACTCTTATGGCGTGGCCAATTTCTTGGTATATCTCCAAGATGGGTTGGAAGTCCAAAATTAGGTGGACAGCTCACAGCTACCCGACCTCACTTACAAAGATTCCAGATCTTAGCAAGTAATTAAGAGCTTACATGTTGGTTAGGCTAAGCCTAGAAGCTACTTACCTTTTATCTGTGAAAATAGTCAAGGAGCAAAACATGGTTAGAAAATTGGAATCCATCATTAAAAGGAGCAAAACATGGTTAGGATTAAAGAGTCTAAATCTCTTGCTAAGGAACCTAACTTTAAGGTACCCCACTTGGCACTCCCTCTCGGATGGGGCAGTGAAGACCATCATACCACACTCCCGAAACTATCAAATAGTCGTCTTTCATGTCCTTGTTAGATTTAGGTAGACACAATACTAGTCTGACAACGTCTGATCGGGACTTGAGATAATATCCCGCATTTTTTAGGGAGTGGCACTCGTACATGTGAACCACATCATGCCAGGTGAGCCGCAGACCCAAATGCTCATTAAGTACATCAACGCTACCTAATACCCTAAATAGGTTGGGCACGCACTGGTAAGGCCATATCCTATGGTTTATGAGGTAGTCCCATGTTATCCTACCCATAGGGAGAGTCATTCCCCCTTCTATGAAAGCTATCATGGGGATGATGACTTCCCTCTCTTCTCTGTGTGTCACTATTTGTTCTGGGGAATAGTATCGCAAGGCAACTTCTTGTGGTATGTGGTATTTATCCTTAAAGGCTTCAATTTTGGCATGAGAATCTACTAGATGCTTAAATCTACCCATCTGGTTAAAGCTAAAAGGAAGTGGGTGAAGTTTTTTAAAGAAAGAAGACAAAGAATGGAGGGCAGATTGGCCGAGAAGAAAACAACCTAGAACAAAACAAAAAAAAAAAAAAAAAAAAAAAAAAAAAAGGTGAAAACTTACAGGAAAATGAACAAATGACACTATAGGAAGTTTTTGAGGGATTGAGAGTTCTATAAAAGTCGAGTGCTCTTGAGAGTTTGAAAGTTTTTGTAAAGTGAGAGAAAGCAAGCCCTTCATACGCCTTATATAGGAGGGAGAATCAAATGGGAGTTATCCTGCTCAAAGTTCAAAGAAAAATACCTACCGTTGGATTAGCACCTTGCCGTTGGATGCGGGGAACAAAACGCCACATGTAGTAATTAATGACGCCTCGCGGGCTCCAAAGTGTTAGTAGCAATTATGAGGGTGTGCAAAACGACACTCTCACATGTGCGAATCAAAGGGCAAAATAATATCAACACATGAAAAATCAAAACCCCACTTTTCTCGTCAGATGAGAAGGAAAACCTGGAGTTTTGAGGGGCTATTGTAGGGTTAAGGGCCTAAATTATATATTGGGCCTTGAGCCTTGGCAGAAAACGTGAATGGTCTAAGGAGGAATAAATAGTTATAAGGGATTCCAGTTTATAGTCTCATAAGTAAGGAATGAATGGAAGACGGTCTGAGGAGGAATGCAGCTTAAGTATGTATTCCAGCGATTGGAGTGATCCTTCAAGAAGCTCTAGTGATAGGGATGGGCCCTATGAACATATAAGAAGGAAGGAAACCAAAAAATATCTAAGGGAAAGCTGCTACCATCGCATTAAATGCACTGCAGCTACTTTTCTGACCGCATTTATGTGGAGAAGATCCCTGAATAGTACTACCTTGGCTACCACAACTCACAGAAAGCCAAAGAGGGTGTCTAATGGGATAGGCACTCAAGTAAGGGCTCAAATGATCAATAAGTATAGGATTAAGATGGTCCAAAGGGATCTATACAATGTAAGAAACCCTCCATGAAAGAGGGATTGAAAAAAGAAAGAAAGAATATTGTAGAAATCAAAGTTATATTTGTATTCAATTTAATTGATTCGTAGGGAGATTTACCTCCTCGGACAGTGAATTCATTCAATTCTATGTTTCTTGTTCTTGCTTGATCATCTTCTAGATCCATACTAGCCGCTGTCAAATTCATCAAGGCCTAGTTTTTTGACCCACTTTCTACAAATTTATTGTGCTGGGCTCATTAGGCCAACATCCCTTACATTTTGGGCTTAGGCTACCAAACGTGTCCCTATAGTAGCTATTTAATATATAAATATCTATTTTACTATAATATTTTCTTAGTACTTATTTACTAAAGACAGCATCCACTTACTAAAAACTTCTAAGAATGTTAATGAATATCATCATCTTCCAACAATAAGCAACTGATTGTTATTAACACATGTCAAAATATTTAAAATTTCTTAATGAATGATGTCATGTGCTACAATTGAAACTCTTCATCAAATACCTTTAACCATACACAATGAAAATTTTTGCCGTTCATACTTTCTTTTTTATCATTCTACATGAGTCTAGGTGCAATATTTAGTTTACTTAGTTTTTAATGAAACCCCATTTTAGGAAAGAAAAAAAATAACAAAAGGCATGTGTCATCAAATTTTCCATTAAATAAATTATAAGTTTCGAATATTTGAATTTAGAAAATCAATGTTCTCTAGGTAATAAATAAAACACCTTATATCAGCATTCCAACTTTCTAAGCATTACTATCATCTAAAACTCAAAGTACGTGAAGAAAATTTTTGGGATTTTAAAATTTAGTAGAGGTATTTTAAACATTACACAATGGAATATTTTAAGTATCATAAGCTTTCATTAATATTTAACTGAGAGAATAAGAATATGACATATTTGCTATTTCCCAAAATATTAAGGGAAAAATTGCTTGATTTTAAAATTTAAAAAGGAATTATGGACTATCCTAAACATAAAGGATGAAAAGTGTTTTTATCCTAAGTTGTTTTTGATTTTTTTTTTTTGGTGTAAAACTATCTATTTTTACTTAAAATGGTGCGTAAAGATAAAAATATAATAAAAAATAAAAAAGTCAATCTAAGAAATCTATATGTGAAACAGTGAATTTTGACTCAACAAAATGGTTCAACATTACCACCTATGATTTGTTATGAAAATGTTGTGAAAAATATTGTGGTTAGTTCTAGTATGATATTTTATTTTGACCTATAAAGAATTAAACCTCAACAATTGTGAAAATATTGTGACAATTTGTTGTGTTAACTAACAACTCAATATTAAAAAAAAAAAAAAAGTTGACTGGGTGAAATTATCAGGGAAAAAAAAAGGGAAATTGCACTTAACCCATCTGTGGTTTGGCCCGTTTTAACAGCGCCCACTCGTGGTTTAAAAGTTGTCACTTAACCCACCTAAATTGGCCTCTGTTAGACCCCTGTTACCCACCTCTCCCTTTTCACCATTAAAAATAGGGGTAAATGTGTCTTTTTCATTATATTTTATGTCTCTCTCCTCTTTTCTCTCCTTCTTCTTCTTCTTCACAGTCAAAACCCAAAAATGTATATGGAATGATGCGTTTAACATTCTTACCCAATGCCCACTGCAATTGCCAAACATACTTTTACAATGACAAGAAAACCAATACACCTACAGTCACAAACAAAGCCACAAATCCATGTGAACATACCTCCACAGATTCGCTAGCCTTCCACTACTAAATCCAAAAACTGACTACTTAATTCTTCCTAAAACAACACAAAATAAAATACAAAAATTAAGAATAAATGGTATCCACAAGTTTGCTGGATTCTATCTTTACCCTAGGCTTTCTCTCTCTAAAACTCTAACCCCTTCTCTTTTGCTGGGTTCTCTAAAAAAAAACCCAAATTTGCAAGTAAAAAAAAATCTGCAAAAAAAAAAAAAAACCCCAGCAATCTAGCAAATCCAACACCACAGCCAACTCATTGAACAAACAATACAGGCGTGTATTACCTAGGAGCAAACTGAGCCTTGCCTCCATTCAGATTCCAAAGAAGGAAGAACGGCTGGCTTTCTTACTGCTGTACAGATGACATTGAGGGCAGTCACACAAGTGGCTTCTAGCTTTTCAGGAAAAGTGGAAGATAGATCTCCAAAAGCTATTGCACTTTTTGACATGGCTATAGTAGGAACAAGAAAAGGCTCTAGCATCTCCACAAGAAAAAGAATCATGTGCTTGACTTCCTGAAAGAACCACAGGTAGAGTCACACAATTCTAACCATATATGCCTACTACATAGGAGGTTCTTAGCTATAAAGCTACCAAAAGCCAACAAATCTAGCAGCAATATCCTAAGCACAGTGGGTTTATGGGTTCCTTTTTGTTTTCCCTTGCTATCTGGGTTTGTAACTTAAACCTTTTTTTTTTTTACGGCAAGATTTAATGTATATTATTGGTAGTATATACATCAAGAGGGAACCATTATTGTGTTGATTGAACAAGATTCGGGTCATGAAATGGAATTTGGGTTTGAAGATTTGATTTCTAAGATGGTGAGAGAGAGCTCAGTCCTTTTTTTTATGGTTCTAATTGGGTTCTAATTTTGGCTTATATAGTAAAGAGGATTTTCTAACGGAAATGACAGAGGTGGGTAACGGGGGTCTAACGGAGGCCACCTCAGGTGGGTTAAGTGACAACTTTTAAACCACGAGTGGGCACTATTAAAACGGGCCAAATCACAGGTGGGTTAAGTGCAATTCCCCCCCCCCCCCTCCCAAAAAAAGAAGGTCAGTGAACAGTGCAATTGAATAAACCAAAAAATAAACTGTAGCTACTACTACAACTTTACAATTCATACTTTTGTTCTGAAAATGTTGTGAAAATATTGTGGATGTAACATTTCTTTTTTCACAATACCTTTATTTTTAGTTGTGGTTAGTTCTAGTATGATATTTTATTTTGACTTATAAGGAATTAACATCTCAACAATTATGAAAATATTGTGACAATTTGTTATATTAACTAATAGCTCTGTATTTAAAAAAATTAAGAATTAAAAAAAAAAAAAAAAAAAAAAAGAGTTGACCGGACTATATTATCAGGGCGGAAAAAAAAGAAAGAAAGAAAGAAAGAGGCCAACAAAACAATGCAGACATTGAACAAACCAAACTCATGTAGCTGTTTCCTGTAGCTATAATGCATTAGCTCTAGGGCTGTCCAAACCCATCTGAAGACTCGACCCACCTAAAGAAACTGACCAGATTTGATCCAACACCAGCCAACCCGACTACTCTGGCGGTCGGCGACAAGTCTTCACCACCAAAAATCGACTCTGGTAAGTCAATTTTGGTTTCCCTCTCCTAAAACTCGAAAAACCCGAACCAACCAACAAATTAAAACCCAAATTCTAGCAAAAAACCTATATTCCGACGAAAATTTTCCAGATTTCAGTGAAAAGAACCTAGATTCCAATGATATTTCACATAGATCTAGTGAGCTTTTGATTGGATCTAGCGAAATCTCATCAAATTCAATGAGATTTCTTTTAGATCTGGAAAAATCTCATAGAATTTGTTGAGATTTTCACTAAATCTAGGTTTTTCTCGCTGTTTTCTCAGATATATGACACTGATTACCCATCCGCCACCCGTTGAAGGTCTTATCCGCCTGACCTAACTACTCTAGCAGTCGGTAACGAGTGAGATTTCTACCACCCGATTCTGTCAAGTTGGTTCCGTGTTGGGTACAAACCCAACCCAGACCAACCCGTGGACAGCCCTAATTGGCTTTTTTTATATATAGATATAGATAAGAGCTCATGAGTAGTAGATGGGATGGCAATGATTCTAATTCATACACCAACCCGTATATCAATGTCAATGAAGTTAAGGAGGAAATTTAAAAAAAAAAAAATGCTGGTGACATTAAATTTTACTGCACAACTTTTTATAATTTAATTATAAATGTTAATCAAAGTAATACCACTTTTTCATATACTTATCATGAATAAAAAGCTTTCATATTAAGTTACTTTAAAAAAAAAAAAAAAAAAAAAAAAAAAAAAACATTACAGCAAAATACAATTAAGACATGATTTTTATTCACTTATTACTAGCAATAGTAGATTGTAACTCATGCATATACATGGATAAATTTAAAAATAAACACATTTTGTTGCCATCAAAATATACACAATTAATCGAATTATTAGAAAAAATAAATGTAATTAGATGCATGATAAAATTCCTTTCTTAAGTTTAGCTCTACTACTTATGATCATTTTTATTCTAAATTTTAATAACATAAAACATGTGGTGATTTTTGTTAAATAGTTATATGATTGATTATTTATTTATAGTTTATTAATATTAAACTTTTGATATTTTGCACTCATTAACTCACTTAGCACACTAGAAAACTTTACATAGAGATATAATTTAGTTATGTTATCTCAAACTAAAACAAATAAAATTTGTTTCAATAAGGTTCTGATCTTCACTATATGCATAAACATAAAATTTGTAAGCATGAAAATTCAAAAAGTAAAATATTGGCTTAAGAGGATTCGTATGCATATATAATAGTGGTTGTGAACAATTGAAAAAACTAACTGTATGGGGGGCGTTTTGGTTCCTGAGCCCAAAAGGTAGAAGGATTCAGGCCTAAAGAGCTCAATACAATAAATTTGTAGAAAGTTGGCTTAAAAACTAGGTTTCAATGGATCAGGTAACAAACACAATGGACTACATATAATAAGAAAGTAAAGTAGGACAAGCTATATGCAAAGGAATCCTTCCTCGGCAAAGTCCGAGGAGAGGGGCTCTTAAATATAATTTTCTTAAACTTGGATACAATTTTAGTTCTTATTACTACAGTGTTATTTCTAGAGATTTTTCTAATCCCTTCTCTCTAGAGGGTTTCTTGCACTGTATCGCTCCCTTTAGATGATCTTGGCCCTCCATTTATTGATTGTTCAGGCCATTACTTGAGTGCTTGTTCCATCAGACACCTTCCTAAACCTCTTGTAAGTTACGGCAGCCAAGACAACACTGTTCAGGGGCCTTTTCCACGTAAATGCAGCCAGGGGATTTGGTGGGATGTATTAAATGTGGTGGTAGTCACCATCCCTTCAGTCGTGTCGAGGCTAACCCCTTTCTTGAAACTCTTTCTCTACAGTATGACCTCCTCTGATAACACGCCATTGATGTGGCCTTACTATTCAAGGGTGTGGCCTCCTCGACACGATAATGGCCTACGTTTTAAAAACCGAACTCAATCGGACCGGTCGGTTCAACCGATTCAACAGGGAACCGGACCCTAATCCAGTTCGGTTACTAGTTAAAACTAGAAATAAAGGAAAAACTAGATGAATAGTGTAAACCGCCGATTCAACCAGCATAATCAGAAATTCGTGCAGTTAAACCGGTTTTAGAATTTTTCGTAAATACTTCAGCTGTTAACCCCAAAAAAAAAAAAAAAAAAAAGAGATCTTCTTTCAAATTTAAGAAGAGAGATTTTGATTTTGAAAATGCTCTCTCAAGTATGAAGTGGTGAAGCCTAAGACACCCACAGTGAACCAAAAATACCAGATTTACTTTACTTACCTTTGCTTAAAAGAAAATAAAAAAATATCAGATTTATTATATTGTGTTGAGAAAGAATCAAAGAAGCCCAAAGATAAGCAAATTTGCAATGATCTGTCTACTTCAGTTGAGGCTTATTTTTTGCTACTCTTGCCTCTTGCACTGCACATATTCACGAGAGAGAGAGAGAGAGAGAGAGAGAGAGAATTGAAGAGAGAGATGAAAAGCAAAAAGTGTGATGGGAACTATTGTTATCTGTTGTACCAAAACATGTGGATGTGATTTCAAAATGTGTGTTTGTTGGGAATCTTGGGATATTAATGTGTAGAATCAAGAATGTGTGGAGGGGAAAAAATATAAGTGGGCAATGATATTGTTACCTATGGTACACTAACTTTTTATTATTTGAAAAGTTAAAAATAACCAAAATATTTTATAGTAGGCGGGTAGACTATGAGTGTTTGTATATGTTTTTTTCGGTTTTGGTTTGGTTGAATTGTGTTCAGTGGTGTCTAAAAGTTGGTAAACCAAAGTTTAATGTTTTACTATTGTTTAATTTTTTAGTTAAAATGATAAGTTATAAAATTATTTATTTATTTTTATAATTATTAATTAAATTATTTATGACGTCACCGGTTCGATCAGAAAACTGGTAATCAATCTCTTTACCAGTTCTTTCACCGTACCGGTTTTTAAAACCATGATAATGGCTCCCTCAGTCATGGTTGTGACACGTGGCGCAATTACATTTTTTAAATTCCTGTACCCTACACTAACCATTATTTCAAACATCAATAATTTGTATTAACATAAATAAAATACCCTCCATAACTTAATTTACGCTAAGTTCTTCTCAAAATTTATTTGAAATAGATAATTTCATAATTAAAAATAAAATATCATAAAATTTGTATTCCATCATGGTTCAATCATCCTAAAACACATCAAGATATAGACAAAATGCATTTACACATTTATAGTACATGTAAGGTAGTTAACTAATCTCTCAGCCAAAAAAAAAAAAAAAAAAAAAAGATAGTTGACTAATAATTACTAACCAACACTAAGTTATACTTTCACATTCAAAGTTAAAAACCTTCACTCTAAATGATCATCTAATAACACAATCTGACAATCATAATTCATAAAAATTAAACAAATAAACCCTTTACACTCCATTTGGAAGGTGGAAAAGTAATGGAATAACATAAATTATTTTCGAATGTTCGTTCCATTCCCTTGTTTGGGAGTTTTGATGGAATTAATAAAATTGGTAAGAGTGAACATTCATTCATCTCTATTCCCTCAAAATCTCAAATTTTTATTCCCCGAAAATTGGAGGAATCAAAGGAAATGAAATTATTAATGAAGTTTTCACTAAAACTCCTAAAATATCCCTATATATTCAACCCTTTATTTTAAATAAGAGATCTAATAGTAATATTATCATAAAATGATTATATTCATTTTCCTCTATGTTACTCCCAAACAATGTAACTTACTTTCCATTCATTTATTTAAAAACACCCAAACAATATTACCTAACTTTATTCTATTCATTTCTTTTCTATTCCTTTCCCTTAAATACATTTCATTCCAATTTATTTCATTTATTTCCATTCCTTTTTTATTTACTTATTCTATTCCATTCTTTTATGAACTCCCAATTGAAGTGTTAAGACAAAGCAACAAATCAATTCTCTATTCTGGATTTTTTTTTTTTTTTTTAAAAAAAAAAAAACCCTAGACAAATAAAAACACCAACAAATCACAAGTCCAATCTAAAAAACAACAATTACAAAATACAAATCTGTAGCAAAAACAAATCACAAGACCCCAAGAGATTTTTACCCAATTTCTCTCTCTTAATGGAGAGCTCTCTGCCTCTCTTAACCCTCATTTCTTCCTCTAAGGCTCTACTTTGCCACCGAATCATCACCTCCCGCTGATTGCTCCATCTACACATGTTTGTGTTGCCAACGGCTTGGGTCCACTGGTATCTCTCCACCTCACTAGCCCAATCCATCACAACACTCATATATGAGTCGAAATCGGCTATGTCATGCCCTCATGGATCTCTCTATCCTCTGATATCTCTCTTCTCTATTTACGATGGGTTCTTCGGTTGTGAGAAAGCCCTTTAATTTGCTCTTTAATAACTTAGTTGTGATTCTTGCTTTTTATTTTTGAAAATAAGATGCTAGAAATTAATTGATTTGCAATGTTTGTACAATGTACTTATGTATGAAGTAAAAAATTGTGAAAGAAAGTGTAAAATGGCTCCCTACCAAACACGATACAAACCCACTTGACACTTATCATGCATGCGTATCGGATAATGAACGTGTGTGTGAACAAGACAATACCATCAATAACTGTTACATGACCTCTTTAATTTTTATGTATCTTACAATAGATTCCTATCTCTCACCATTTTTTTTTTCTTAATATTCATGCATGATGTTGGTTAACCATCATTTTAGTTGTTTTTATTAATCTAGTGATTGACATGAGTTTGAACTTTGAACATTGAACAATATTTGTTTTACAGCATCTTAAGTTTTTTGTTTTTTGTTTTTTGTTTTTTCCCTTGATGTGTTTTGTCCTAATCATCCATTTCAATGATGACAATGATAATAATTCTTAGAATGTTGTGTTGCATCTCCAATAAAATACTACGTCCATAATATTTTTATAACAAATCTTAAGTGACATATTGTTATTAGTGAGCAAAAAAATAATTTTAGACCAATAACAACTTACCATCTTGAAAGTGTTGTGAACATGTGTTGTAAATTTAGCGCCACCAGCAATAACGGGTGGGGGGATTTAAAATCTTATATAATGTGAAAATCTTTTTTTTTTTTTTTTATAACATGCAAAAATCAATGTTAGTGTTACATTTTGTGACTCTTAATTGGAATATTTTATGAATTTAGGTTTGTCAATTTCATTTCCTGATTTTTTTTTTTTTTTTTTTTATAATTTGAGACTTACAAAAATAACAAAACAACATCATTTTTGGGACACTTAACGAAGCAGTTCAAGTGGACAATATGACCATATTGAATCAAATCCAAAATTATAGGATTAAAATGAATAAGAATGCCTTTGGATTATGCAATTTCTGGTAACTTCTTTATATAAAATTTATCAAAAATATATATAAATTTTAATAAATTTTATGTTAAATGTGTAACAAGTAGTTAAAAACTAACTCATTTTTTAATAAGTTAAGATTTATACTATTTGAAAAATAAATAAATAAATAAAAGAAAAAAAAAAGAAACAAAAGGCAAATCAACTTTTTCCAAAGGCACACTTAAATCAAAATTTATCCAAAATATAATTTAGTCTCTTTTTTTTTTTTTTTTTTTTTTCCCCCTTCATAAAATTAAAAGAACATGATCTCCAAAACTTTCAAAAAGCCTAACAGAGTCCATTTAGAGCTGGAACTCAGCCCATGAGGCCCAAAATCCCATTTCCTCTAGTAATTTACGCTAGCAGTAGCAGAGAAAAAAAGAGAAGTCTACAAGTCCCAGTTCCCTCACCCCCAAGCAGAGCACGGTGAGTAATTCTGATAGATAGCATCTGTGACTCTCAAGTAAAAATGTCGAAGATGAACATAGACATCACAGCATCGGCGAAGCCAGAGTACCCGGTCTTAGATCGGGACCCTCCGTTCACCAGAGTTGTCGGAAACTTCAACTCCCTCGACTACCTCCGCTTCGTCACCATCACCGGCGTTTCCGTCACCGTCGGCTACCTCTCCGGTAACCCATCTCTCTCTCTCTCTCTCTCTCTCTCTCTCTCTCTCTCTCACTGCTTTTTAAAACCTGTTTCTTAAATTTCTGAAACTGAATTGAACAATGAAATGTTGAATCATTTTGGGTGTGAAAAAATTAGGGATTAAGCCAGGGATTAGGGGACCGTCGATGGTGACCGGAGGTATAATCGGGTTAATGGGTGGGTTCATGTACGCTTACCAGAACTCGGCGGGTCGAATCATGGGCTTTTTTCCCAACGACGGCGAGGTAGCTCGTTACATAAAGTGACGCCATTTTTTTTTTTTTTTGGGTTTTTCAAATGGTTGAATCATGTTACAAAAAGTAACACTGCACCTTCCCCTCAAAACTCTGGTAGAATGGTGCATAAAACAGAGAGATGTTAAGAGAACGTGTGATGCAATTTTGAAGCAATTTTCCAGTCTATTAAATGAGGCTGAAATGTTGCAGAGTGCCTCACTTAATAGGTCTTTTAGCCAAAACTGTTTGGAGCTTTGCTTGGTTGGCCCGGTGAGTGGAATTTGTAATGTGAAACAGCAATTTGTTGTTTAGCTATAGTATCCCGTTAAATGTAGAACCATGTTTGTTGCTATTTTCCTCAACTGGCACCTCTTGATATTTTTAACAAAGACATCTAGGATTTAAATCTCCCACTCCCATTTATCGAATTATTAAAAAAAATAAAAAATTCTGCTGCTACTCAACAGGGGACTTCAAAGATTGTGGCTTTAATAAAATAATTATGATGGTGTGATTTGTTTTTGAATGTGTGGATGGATGTATTTTCGTTTTAGCAGGATGCCACAACAAAATGAGATAGCCATTTTACTCATATGTAATTTTCTGATCATTATGCTGTCCATTCCCTTATCAATTCTAACTCCTGCACAAATTAGAAATGCTTGGAGTCTTTTGATGCTATACTAGTTCAGGTCATCATACTTCACCATGTTGTGCAATCCCAACATGTGAAGCAAGCTTCCATTTCTTAATTAAACCTTTAGTTAATCTTGAGGCTGAAATGTTGTGGACAGCCTCGCTTAAGAGTTCTTCTAGCCAAAACCATTAGGAGTTATACTTGGTTGGCATGTTCAGTGGATTTCTTTCATGTGAAAGAACAATTTATGTTTTTACTGAAGCAGTTTAGTAAATGATTTTGTATCCATTAAATGTAGTATCATGTCCCTTGCTATTTAACAGGGGTTGTCAGGATGGCTTGACTTCAAATGGTTAGAACGTAATGTAATGTTAGAACGTTAAAACCCCATTAAAATCTCGAACAACTTGGTGTTATATGTTGAATGCAAATTATATTGTTGTAACTTTTATGTTTTAGTGTTCTAACATTATATTGTTATATGTTGAATGCTTGTGCAGCCAGTTATAATCGTATTTGTGGGCTAGATATTGCATAGTTTTCGTTAGAGATCAATTTTATTTCTTCTAGTTTGCTGATCTTAATCTTTCTAGTCGTAACATTCTCCTGAGCTGGATGAATCCATGATTATAATGGAAGATAACTAAAACTATTACAATGGTAGTCATACTAAAAGGTTTTTCCCTGTGAAAATTCAAAAAACTAATGTTTCTTGTGAGAGCAATCATCATTCTAAAAGGTTTGTCCATGTGAATAAAGCGGAATGTTATAAAAGATCAAATCTTATTGAACTGGTCAGTGCATTGTGATGATTGAAGCACTTGATATTGTTCGAACATTCCCTTTTTTCATGTATGGAAGAACCCAGATTCAGCATTAACCATGTCCATTACACGTTGCCCTGCCAATATGACATGTTTAATCAACGCTCAAAAAAAGTGCTCATATTATATCAACCGGAGTTGTGATAATTGTTCTAGGCTTTCAGCATTAAGGGTTAACTTTGGTCGATCATCTTTATTTTGTTTGGATGCAATTGATCTTTAGATGGGTAAAAGAGGGTTACATCTTTTTATGAATGATAAAATATTAAAAAGAAACAAGAGAAGGGTGCAATCCATCTTCAACTTTAGGGACAAGCACGCAAGAAGGAAGAGAGGAGATGGAGATAGATCCATCCCAATTACAGAAAGGCAGCCTAGCGAGTTACATTGTGAGGCAAAAAATTAACATTCCTAGGAAGGAAAAGGAAATCCCAACAAGCTAAGCAGTTAAGAGAGCCCCTTTCAGTTCAGTGAAAATAGGAGCAACGAACCTAGGGGGTAAAGAGTGTAGTTCAGTAGGGATTTAATGACATTAAGAAACCCCTGCAAAAATAACATATTGGCATTTGTGCAAGACTTCAATGTCTTGGAAGGCAGCTTGAGGGAGTCGGGTCTGTTGGGGGGAAGAGACGTGAATGTGTAAAAACGATATCACCAAATTCATTTCTACAAACAGCTGCAGAGAAGGAGGCATGAGTTTGGAGAGATTCAAGAAATAATAATCAAACTTTGATGCTGCCAGTGGGTGGTGAACACCATTTTTTGCTTGGAGAAGCAGCTAATGAGGACCATGCTGAGATGATGTGGTCTTGATATACTTTGATTATACCTTCTGCATCTTTCCTTGTCTCCGGTGAGTGCCCTGCAAAGTTGGTTTGGTTTCTAATTCTCCATATGTTGTCAAATAAAACTGAAAGCAAATAAAGTGAATCGGTTCACAGTCTTAGCTTATAGATACTGGGGATTGTGGAAAAGTACACTACTCTGATTAGAGATATTAGGCTGTGAAAATTTCCTAGGACATGGATTAGGCATTTCTATTGGCCTTAGAATACGTTAAAATAGAATCCCTGGGTATATAGTAAAAGGATCGAATATAATTTTATTGATAAGATTATAAAGATATTGAAAGATTCAAGAAATTGATTGGGATTGATTGACATTAGGAGAAATGTATAGTAAGAGAATTGGTTCCAATATTTTCTCCCATTTATGGTCGGTATGGATTAGAGGGAATAGAGTAAAGTATAATATAATTAGCCCAAAATAAATCTATTTATAGTTAATTCTACTTTACTCCCATCTACTCTCCCTCCATTCCCACTCAATCCAAACAGACCTTTTAAGTATCTACCATTTAAAGATGTTGTCTTGTCTTTTCAACAAATTTATAACAGTCATTCCATATAGGAAAGTCAAAAAAATAAAATTGTCAATAATAAAGGCAACAGCTCTTTGGGCCATTTGTGTCAAGAAATGTGGACGTATATCTATTCTCTCTCTCATAATTTAATTGTTACAACTTACAATAGAAAAATAGAGGATTTAAATACAAATTATCTTTATTAAAAATATCAAGAAGTGTCAATAATTTGAATAAAAATTAAGGAAGTGTCAATCATTTGAATTTTTGAACTACAAATCTTCTCTCTCTCTCTCTCTCTCTCTCTCTTTTCCTTCATCTATCTATTTCATCATTCTATCCTTTAATTAATTCTAATATGACCTTACATAGAACTTTATTGTAGTCTTTGCATGCCAAACTCGAATGATCCATTTATAGGAATAGATATTTTTCAAAATTTACTCTTTATAATTTCCTTGTGTCAATTTCTGATTGGTACAATATTACTATCATATGGTATTATCATTAACATTATTTTTTTTTTTTTCGAATACCAATCACAAATTCACAACACGTTAACTCAATAATTATTATTTAAAAAAAAAAAAAAAAAAAAAACAATAAGATCCTCTAGGATTATTGGGGTATCTTTAGTTCTTTACTATGGAATTCCTAAAATTTTATTTATTCATTTTGAAAGAAGATAAATTTTGTCACCATATGAATGTTTTAATAAATAGATATCAAAATAATAATATTCAAACTTGATTTAAATGTTGATAATGTAACAAAAAAAATAAAAAATAAAAAAGTAGCGTCACATCTACAACATTTCCACAATACTTTCATTACAAATTGTATGTAAGTGGCAAATTTTTTTTTATTTTAATATGAATCCATTACTGTAATTACTTTTTATCCCAATAGTAATAGCAAATTTAACAATTTGTTACCTAAGACTTATTGTGAAAAGTATTGCAAAAATGTCAAGGACATAACATTTCTTATAGAGTAAAGTCCAATTTACTGATTTCATATGTACGTAAGGTTGTAAATGAACTAAAATATTTATGAACAACTTCAGCTTGGTTTAGGAAAAAACTTGTTTACTTTTGTTTGTTTAGCAAATAAGCAAAGCTCAAGCATAAATTTAGGCTTGACTATTAAATTTGCCAAGCTCAAAAATTATAATATACTAGTATGTAGCCCCGTGCTACCGCACGGGAATAGATATATTATTAATCATGAGTTTATTCATGTTTAAAAGGCTCAGTTAAGTCTAAATTCATATTATTAACCAGAAAATTTTATTAACAAAATTTAGCAGTATATATATTTTACACAGAAAAATGAACTTTGGTGACAATGTTTATCCAAAAGATCCATTCACGCTTTTGAATCTTCAATCTTTATTGGTGATTGAAATTTTTGTAACTTAAAAAATATAAATTTAAAAAAAATTAAAAAAAAAAAAAAAAAAACTCTTTGAGTTGTACTCATTTTGTAGTTTTACAATGGGTCATTTTGTAACATGATGAGCATTTGTGTGAAAAAAAAAAACCTCTAAAGTTCCATGGCTAATAAAAGAAATTCTCTCTAATCTCTTTTTATAGAGAGATGGGTTTGTGCGTGTTTTTATACATCCTTCATAGTTGTATTATCACGAAGTAGGTCCAATGGATTTAGATTGATACTACCGATTTCCAAAACATGAGTGTTTATTGTGTTATTAATTTCATTTCATTGGCTTTTGTAAATGACAGCAAAATTAAAAATAATTAGATTGTACACGTGTATAGTAAAATTAGACTCCAATTTCAGATTCTAATTGAACAATTGGAATAATAATATATGATAGTAACAACAATAAGAAAATTCAAATAAAATTTCGGATTAAATTGTAACAATTTGAATAAAAAATTCCAGTAGAAAGACAGGGTGGAGTGATTCACTCCAAGAAGGTGACCAAACTTACCTAAATATAGAATAATAAATCTTTCTCCGAAAAATTTACATTGTTCATAACCTTTACCTTCACTGAAAATTTTAAAAACATAGTGACTCACATTTGCTATCCAGACATCTACAGCCGGATCCTCTCCAATTCGTGTGAGATTCCATTGATCACTAAGTTCCTTTGCAGCATGCAAAAAGTATCATTCATTGGTCCACAGTAATGTTTTTTTCATTGTTATAGGTGCCAAACCTGAACAAAAAGCCAAATATAAGGATAGTGAATTTTAGGCATAATTTGTATCTAATCACATATTAGCAATTTATAACAAATGTAAAGATGCAAACTTTGTAAGTGAATTGTAAACAAAACTCAGTGTCAGAACTAAGAAGAAAGCACTTTAATCCGAAACTCAGTGTAAATGTAAAGATGCAAACTTTATAAGCAATTTATAACAAAGATGCAAACTCTGGCTTTGCTATCTTTTTGGAAATTATGCAATGTACCTAAACCAAGTTCTTATCACCGATATTAATCTTTTTGGTTTTCACGTTTGACTGCAAAATCAAGGAAAAACTTAATTAGTACAGTAACTCACTTGACTCGATACATAGAAGTAGTTTTAATGAGAATTAACTCACATACATTTAACCACATGATGAGTTCTTATCACCGATATTAATCTCTTTAGTTTTCACGTTTGACTACAAAATCAAGAAAAAACTTAATTAGCACAGTAACTCACTTGACCCGATACATAGAAGTGGTTTTAATAAGAATAAGTCTACATACATTTAGCCACATTATGCAAAATTCAACTTCAATTTTAGGATTCTAGACACATGGCACAAAATTAGAGTCCTAATTTGGAATTCAATTTCATACTCTCTTTGCTTCACTTATTATTATTGTGGGGCCCGAGGGCCCAGAATCCCCGGCCCACCTTTAGGCAGGCCCAGGGCCCAAGCCGAGGAAGGTGATCTCCCCAGATGGTCGGCCTAAAGGCTTTAGTCCTTCCAAGGCCCGAGCCGAGGATACACCTATCCTCGGCACACCTAGCCTAATCTAGTTAGGGGGCAGACCTACTGCAGGTGGTCACATCCACACTTAACGATTCTGCCAGGCCCTCCAGATTCCATTAATGCTGACAAGACCCTTCACTGCAAAGCCTTGGAGGCAGCAACCCCCAGCATGGGAAAGAACCTGTCTGATGGGACAGGTCCTGAACCATTAGCCCGGATGGCCAACAGCTGTAAGGCCAGGATCGAGCCAGGGAGAGTATATAAGTTAAAGAACCCCCCCTGGTGAAAAGGGGCCTCCTCGGACCCCAGCCGAGGAGCAACCCCAGACGGAGAGCGAATAGACGAAAAGTTCAAGGAAGACCGGCAAAGGGCCGGCCGGAGCCAAACCCTTTGCCCCACTCTCTACAAATTCATTGTCGGAGGCCCACCTCCGAAAAAGGAGCCCCTACAATTGGCGCCGTCTGTGGGAAGGGTTAGTGTGCCGGCCGGTGCGACCGGCGATCGTTCTAAGGCAGTTACTACTCAGAAGTTGGCGATGCAAAAAAAAGAGAAAGCAAAAGAAAAAAAGAAGAGAAGAATGGCAGTGCGAAAAGAAAACTCAACAACAAGTAAAAGAAAAGTCCTTTATTAATTCAGAAGAGATTACAAGAGATTACAACTACAATTCTCATTATTTCATAAAAGAAAAAACTACAAATACAATTAGAGGCTCAGACAGGCATGTTTTACAAGAACTCCTACCAACTAATCCTACAATCGGAGGCTCAGGCGGACCGGTCTCGGGACTGGCTGGGCAAGAGACTCGTAAAGAATTGCTGTCAGGAATGAAGGAAGTGTCAAGCCGTGCTTTTACCAGCGCCCAGAGAATGGGAGAACTGGACAGTAAAAGCACGGGAAGGGGGGCTAGGGGCTGGCTCACCTCCAAACCAAAGCTTGAACAAAGTGAGGAGCCCCTAGACCCCGGGACACCCTCCCTCATGATGCTTCCTCGACCCCCTCCGAACTACACGAGCATTGACCGTCGGAGACGGCAATACTCGGGCACCGGCCATGACGAGAGTTCGCGTGCCCCCTTCGTCGGAGGTGCGCTCTGGGGGAAGACGTTAGGTATTTCAACGACGTCCCCCCTGGCCACCATGCGAGATTCGGCCAGTGTTACGCCTAAACTCTGCCGCGCCGGCAGCCCAGTGGGGACTGCGGCCACGGCGGCACTTAGCTCCAGATCTACTAACTGCGGTCACAACCCTGGTGGCGGTATCAAAGGGACTCAAAAGGGCGAAAGTGTATATGTCTGTTTGTGGGGGAGAATTCATTGAATGAGGAGAAACGATCCCCCCAGAACGCCTTTTATGGAGGGCGAAAACCAACGGGGGCTGAACCGCGCGGAATTCGAAGGGGAATTGTCAAGGGAAATTAATTCCCACCCAGTTCCAAGGGGATTGCCAGCTGCCTGCTGCGTGTTGATTCACGAGGGCATTAATGGAGGCGCGTTACGGACACCGAAGCGTCAAACAGGAAGCACGGAAGGCCAAGCGACGCCTCGTAAACCAGAAAGATGAGGAGCACGAACCAGAGGCAGGATCAGCCCCACGTGCGAAGTCACAAGCCGGCCTGAGGAAAAACAGCTCACGGAAAAGACCCGAGGACGACCCCCTACCAAAACGACGTCCTCGGATTCGAGGACAGAATCCTATTGGAGGCAACTGTGCAGTCGTGGTACAATAACTCTTACTCCGGCATCCTGCAAGGGGCTAGGGGGATGGACCCCTACCCGACGTGAGACTGAGTTGCCCAGAGAGGTGAACACTGTGTCCTCACGCTCGGAGCCCACATGGAAACGATGGCAGCAATTGTACCTAGGTCTTGCATGGTCCTCGGACTC
Source organism: Quercus variabilis (assembly GCA_030445155.1). NCBI lineage: Eukaryota > Viridiplantae > Streptophyta > Magnoliopsida > Fagales > Fagaceae > Quercus > Quercus variabilis. Next base: position 72,995,132 of record CP129449.1, read on the forward strand.
AAGCCTACGGAGAGCTGGCCACTCGTACTTAAGGCAGCAATTGTACCTAGGTCTTGCATGATCTACGGACTCAAGCCTATAGGGAGCTAGCCACCTGGAAACGATGGCAACAATTGTACCTAGGTCTTGCATGGTCCTCGGACTCAAGCCTACGAGGAGTTGGCCACTCGTACTTAAGGCAGCAACTGTACCTAGGTCTTGCATGGTCTACGGACTCAAGCCTATGGGGAGCTAGCCACATGGAAACGATGGCAGCAATTGTACCTAGGTCTTGCATGGTCCTCGGACTCAAGCCTACGGGGAGCTGGCCACTCGTACTTAAGGCAGCAATTGTACCTAGGTCTTGCATGGTCTACGGACTCAAGCCTATGGGGAGCTAGCCACCTGGAAACGATGGCAGCAATTGTACCTAGGTCTTGCATGGTCCTCGGACTCAAGCCTACGGGGAGCTGGCCACTCGTACTTAAGGCAGCAACTGTACCTAGGTCTTGCATGGTCTACGGACTCAAGCCTATGGGGAGCTAGCCACATGGAAACGATGGCAGCAACTGTACCTAGGTCTTGCATGGTCCTCGGACTCAAGCCTACGGGGAGCTGGTCACTCGTACTTAAGGCAGCAACTGTACCTAGGTCTTGCATGGTCTACGGACTCAAGCCTATGGGGAGCTAGCCACATGGAAACGATGGCAGCAACTGTACCTAGGTCTTGCATGGTCCTCGGACTTAAGCCTACCGGGAGCTGGCCATTCGTACTTAAGGCAGCAACTGTACCTAGGTCTTGCATGGTCCTCGGACTCAAGCCTACGGGGAGCTAGCCACCTGGAAACGATGGCAGCAATTGTACCTAGGTCTTGCATGGTCCTCGGACTCAAGCCTACGGGGAGCTGGCCACTCGTACTTAAGGCAGCAATTGTACCTAGGTCTTGCATGGTCTACGGACTCAAGCCTATGGGGAGCTAGCCACCTGGAAACGATGGCAGCAATTGTACCTAGGTCTTGCATGGTCCTCGGACTCAAGCCTACGGGGAGCTGGCCACTCGTACTTAAGGCAGCAACTGTACCTAGGTCTTGCATGGTCTACGGACTCAAGCCTATGGGGAGCTAGCCACATGGAAACGATGGCAGCAACTGTACCTAGGTCTTGCATGGTCCTCGGACTCAAGCCTACGGGGAGCTGGCCACTCGTACTTAAGGCAGCAACTGTACCTAGGTCTTGCATGGTCCTCGGACTCAAGCCTACGAGGAGCTAGCCACCTGGAAACGATGGCAGCAATTGTACCTAGGTCTTGCATGGTCCTCGGACTCAAGCCTACGGGGAGCTGGCCACTCGTACTTAAGGCAGCAATTGTACCTAGGTCTTGCATGGTCTACGGACTCAAGCCTATGGGGAGCTAGCCACCTGGAAACGATGGCAGCAATTGTACCTAGGTCTTGCATGGTCCTCGGACTCAAGCCTACGGGGAGCTGGCCACTCGTACTTAAAGGCAGCAATTGTACCTAGGTCTTGCATGGTCTACGGACTCAAGCCTATGGGGAGCTAGCCACATGGAAACGATGGCAGCAACTGTACCTAGGTCTTGCATGGTCCTCGGACTCAAGCCTACGGGGAGCTGGCCACTCGTACTTAAGGCAGCGACTGTATACGAGGAGCTATCTATTTTACGACAGAGTCAAGGTACTGTTCGGTCCGAGGATCCATTCCCGTGAAGAAATTAACTACCTAATGAAGGGCCTAATGGTCGATCCGACCACTCAAGAAAGGACCAGTCAAACCGACGGCCTTCCGGACCATAGGGGCCGAGGTTTGCAAAACCCTCCTCCCCGTCCGAGGATACGTGCAGCAGGGTTTTGAGGGGCTATTGTGGGGCCCGAGGGCCCAGAATCCCCGGCCCACCTTTAGGCAGGCCCAGGGCCCAAGCCGAGGAAGGCGATCTCCCCAGATGGTCGGCCTAAAGGCTTTAGTCCTTCCAAGGCCCGAGCCGAGGATACACCTATCCTCGGCACACCTAGCCTAATCTAGTTAGGGGGCAGACCTACTGCAGGTGGTCACATCCACACTTAACGATTCTGCCAGGCCCTCCAGGTTCCATTAATGCTGACAAGACCCTTCACTACAAAGCCTTGGAGGCAGCAACCCCCAGCATGGGAAAGAACCTGTCTGATGGGACAGGTCCTGAACCATTAGCCCGGATGGCCAACAGCTGTAAGGCCAGGATCGAGCCAGAGAGAGTATATAAGTTAAAGAACCCCCCCTGGTGAAAGGGGGCCTCCTCGGACCCCAGCCGAGGAGCAACCCCAGACGGAGAGCGAATAGACGAAAAGTTCAAGGAAGACCGGCAAAGGGCCGGCCGGAGCCAAACCCTTTGCCCCACTCTCTACAAATTCATTGTCGGGGGCCCACCTCCGAAAAAGGAGCCCCTACAATTATATATATAGATTTGTGAATAAGTTCATAAACATGGTTTGAATTAACTATATATAGTATTATTAGATATATATATATATATATATATACTTGTCTAAAATACTTTTATAGACTTGAGATTAGAATGTATAAATTTGTAACTAGGTTTATATGATATTAAATTATTTTTTATGGTTTATTCATAATATAAACAGACCATTCATAGTAAAAATTCATAGATTTGTGAAGGGATAAAAAAAAAATTATTCATAGTTCTATACTTTTATTGTATATGGGAAAATAATTTTAAAAAAAATTATGTGGTGTCTCCATTAATTGAAGGTTAGCTTAGAATCTATATAAACTCAAAATGGTATTAAAAAAATTGTTAAATATATTATACTGGTACACCTTTGTTAAAATTTTGTTAAATATGTTGAATCGTGTTTAGCTCATCCATCGTTGAAACTACTTGCTTTATTTATTTATTGGTCAAGTATCATTTATAGCTATCCGCAAGAGCCTTGACAATATCAAAGTGTGTTTGTTGCTTTGCCTAGACATGAATCACTATGCAACCTTAGCACTATTATGGTTAAAATATTATTGAAGATGCTTCATAAGATTAACGCCTTAGTTAGACATTTTGTATGACAAGGGATAGGTTCAAGGAGTTTGATATGCATAATTTATGCTTGCATTTACAATCAACTAACGGTAGGCAACAAAATATTCCTACATGCTCTAAAATTTCTACTATAATTGTAGGTAATTTTAGCAATGAAAATATCAACCATTTATGTTATAATAAATGTACAAAAATTTCAAAAAATATTTTACATAAAAGCTTACAGCATTATCCGCGCAACACGTGGGCAATCTTCTAGTTTAAATAATCAAAGTCAGCATTTTTAGTTCCATATTTTAATTTTTTTTTTTTTTTAGAGGACTTCCCAGGAGGTATATTTTAGTATTTATAATAAACATCAATATTTATTTGTCTTATCTATAAGGATTTTTCTATAATTTGACTTATTAGATCTAATTGCTATATAGAATATGTATGTTAGATTTTAAATAAACAAAAATAATTTCTTTCGTGAACACGCTAGTGATGGGCTCAATAAACTTGAAGGATGTACAATAAACCAGAATATATAAATCAAATAATCCAATCCAATCCAATCAAATTTGCACAATTTGGGGGATTAAAATGACTACCGCTTAATTCACATTATACCCCAAAATGACTAGTTTAATCGCAATTGAAGCTCCTCATAATCGCTTGTAAACCCAATATCTACCCAATAAAGGCTCAATGTAGCACTTAGTACACATCCGTAGACTACACGCTCAAACAATTTAATTTAACCAAATTCACACCATTTGAATTATTACATGTATTTTCAATTTCTCATTGTACTTGTGTATCGTAATCTGTCTTATTGTTAATAACTTTCAATTAAGTAATAGAATTATTCTTAATAAGGATTTATCATTATTGTTATTTGGTTATTTGCGCTTTTGAATTGGGTTTTAGTTTGTAAGTTAGTGTCTAGGTGGTTGGTGATGGTGTGGAGCTATTTTTGTATGCTTCCTTTGTCGTTGAATCAAGAAATGGTGTTTCTTAGATGAACAATTGCTTGATTATTGTTTTTGGGCATTGACTTGATTTGAGATCTAGTTTAAATTGATTTATAGAGCAAGCTATGTCAAGTCAAGTTTGATTACTCAGTGTTTGGCTTGGTTTGGCTAGATTATTGTCAACTGATAACACTATAATGGAAGTACTAACCCCCACCCCCTTCCCCCCCCCCCCCCCCCCAACAACAAAAAAAAAAAAAAAAAAAAAAACTTTGGAAGTAAAGTAATGTGACAAGTTGTCAAAATAGGATAAAGCAATGGGTCCAATTGTTGGTTAGTCATACTTAGCAAAAAAGAATCGGATTAAAATCCTCTTGAATTGATATTATATTGACCTCATACCAAGGTTAATGATTCAATCAGGTAAATGATCATATCTTCTAAAATATGATTAACTTAGACCAGTATGCATGATATTCTTAAAGGTCAACAAAATAAAAGCATATTATATAGATTTTTTTCTTTTCATTATAGTAAACATTTAAGGAAAATTCTTAATTTATATTGTACTAACAAGGTAGGATTCACGTTATAAACTAAACAAATGTGTGCATCATTGTACACATTCATTTAATATACAATGTAAAATTTACATTACTAGTACAATATAAACCTATAATTACCCAATATTTAAACATTATTTTTTGCCAATCTTGGCCAGAGTATGTCATTTGTTTATGTTATATTGATGTAGTTTCAGATATAATGTCAATGCTTTTTGCTCATAGATCTTAAGAATATTTTGAAACTCTAATTTAAAAAATCCAAATTATGGGCAATCGAGTATAAACTATAATGCTAGGGCCTCTCAAATTAGGTTAAATAACTATGAGGACTTTCAAATTAGGCTTAATGTTAAGAGTTATTAGACTACATCTATTAACCTTAAAATTTTAAATTACACCTTTACAATTATCTTTCATGACAGTGTGCAAAGGCAGAGTATTCTTGACATTTACAACTAGCTAGGTTAAAGGTGACTATATCTATAACATTGAAAGTTGTCGGTTCAATAGGTTCCCCAGTATGCTAACCCTTGTGAGGCATTATGAACATTGTCGACTCTATAACTTGAAACATATTCTTAACATATGCTAGCTTTTCCTAACAATTAACAAATCTGTTAGGAAAGTTGAGGACAATAATTACCTTTATATATACTTGACTAGTAATGTTAGGAACATCTTTTTTTGTAATTGATGACATAATAAGTTGTAATTAATTAGATTGTGCATTACATACCACTCATGAACTCTCACGGACTTGTAAGCATTCCAAGCCTTATTTTTTGGGAATTAATTTAAGTATTCCCAACTAGTAATGATAATAATAATAATAATAAATACATGCAACAACAAAGCTAAACTGTTGTGAAGCTCTCCATTTCCATCTCCATCACTAGAGATCCAATAGAGAAGAGATGAGATAGGAACACACCTCGAATCCTAGGAGAGAGCAACTCACCCACCAAATTATTTGTGTGTAAATATTTCACATCTTATTCGATAAGGTTAATCATTGGCTTTACACTTATAAAATGAACGATGTTAGAGAGATATAATAATTTTTTTCTATAAAGATATAATTATTTTCTATCTTAGGTTATGTTTGGTAACAGTTTTTGTTTTCTATTTTCAAAATTTTGTTTTTGGGAATATAAAGAAAAAAAAAAACAATTTTCATGTATATTTGAAATAAAAAACATGCTTAGTTAGTTAAAATTAAAAAGATATTTTTTGAATAAAAAAAATAGAAAATACTAAAATATTTTGTTACTAAAATTTAAATTCTAATGCTAACTCATTAAATGAGACAGATTCATTAAATTAAATGTGTGTTTTTATTAACTTTTGAAAATTAGAAACTGAAAACAACATTTTACTTGTTTTTAGTTTCCTTCACAATTTAAGTTTTGAGAATAGTTTTTATTTTTTGTTCATTTTAGGTTGCCAAATAAGTTTTTGAATCGTAAAAATAGAAAATTATTTTTAAAAACAAAAAATAAGAAGGAAAAATAGTTACCAAACATACCCTTAGTATTTAAGGTGATAAATTTTGTTTAAAGAGATATTATTTTTACATATTTTTATTATTGATCCAATTTTCATTATAAACCAGTCGCACCTAACAACGTCAACATTATGAAAATTTTATATGTTCTTATACTTATTTCTTACTAAATACTAGCTTGTTTGCAAGTTCAATTTTTTCTATATTTTTAAATATGTTTATTTTACTTATTATAATTGTTTTTAGGGAAAATTTTTATTAAACCATATATTTTAGGGGTTGTAAAAATTAAATCCTAATCTTTCCCCCAAAAAAAAAAAACTTACATTCAAATTTAATTAACACCAACCATTAACAATCAAAACGAGAGAAAAGAAACCCAAAAAAAAAAAAAAAAATGCTTAAACTAAACTAGATGATTGAGAGAGAGACATTGCCACATGCCGCCTACCATCCGCCTTTTTCTTGTGACAATGCAGTGCAGCAAGAAAACCTCAAATCAATTAATAAACTAATCAACAAATCAAAGGAAAAATGATTAAATGAAAAAAATCAACTGAGATGAGTGAATTAAACACGAGAGAATGAATTCAGAATATTGGTCATATATTCAAGAGATGATGTACATATACATATATAGTATATATAAGAAAGAAATACTGAAATACACAACAACATATAACCTTTACATTATCTATAGTTTCGACAGTATCTTGACTCTCGAACTAACAACAGTAATAACAGCCAAAGCCAATCACACGTAATATAAGTTAACGTTACAAACTTAAAATAGCTTCTTCTAATGTACAGCACAACTCGTAGCTAGCTAGCTTCAACAGATTGAGAATGAAAGATAACAATATGTACATACGCGAGATGTCACTTTGTCATTCATGTGATGCACGACGAGTTGTTCTGCTTATCAGGAGTGCATGCACTTTGTAACCCAATCAATAGACAATTAATAACCCTTGAAACCATCCCAACTGAAAGACAAATGGACCATTGAATCCAAGTCAAGCTTGCATTGGCTACCAGAATGTGTGCAATTTCAATAAAAGCCACCTGCAGTACCAGAATAACACCCACAGCCAACAAAAACAAGGGGTTACGAGGAAAGTGCTGAAGCACATTCTTATTCCCCACTTGTCTTGCATTAATAATGTTACAGACTTGGCAGAGGACAAAAATATTGAACATAATGGTATTACTAACCTCCTTATTAATGCCAATGATGGTTTGCCCTTTGAATTGGCATGTCGTTAAGACGCCAAGTTGAAACAGAGCTTGGATGACAACATTTCTCCATATAGCCATGTTGATAAGTGGTTCGGTTTTTCTCAATGGTGGCTTTTCCATCAGTTCCTTTGATGGTGGCTCAGTCAATAATCCAAGGCCACCAAGAAGAGTCACAACAAAGTTTGCCCAGACTAATTGGATGGTCGTAATTGGAGAATTTCCACAAAACATTGTTGTGATAGAGGTTATCAACAGCCCTGATATATTCATGGTGAGCTCAAGTTGCATATACTTGCGAATATTGTCATAAATACATCTTCCGCATCTGACAAGAGTCACAAGACTGTCCAAGAAACTGAGATTTCCATCCACGATGATGATGTCAGAACTTTGCCTAACCATTTCACTGCTAAAAGTCTGTGTAGTGATCCCTACATCAGCTTCCTTTAGTGCTGGAATCACATTTGTTTTAATTCCAACCATTGCTACTGTGTGACCTTTTTTCTTCAAACATTGCACTAAAAGGAGCTTGTCAGAAGGGATTAAACTTCCCATTAAGATGATTTTATCCACTTCATCCATCTGCTTTTCGTTGATGTAATTTTGAAAATCTTTAGCCTCAAGCTTCAATTTATTTGAATTGGGAAGTAGTCCACACTTGCAAGCTATGTCTTCCAATATTGAGACATCATCTTCTGAAACCAGTATGATATTAACTCCAGCATTTATCCAAGCTTCTATTTCTCTTTTTGTCGAGTCTGCTGCCTCTGAGTTTATTGATCCCCAACCACTTTTGTCAATACACACAGTTGTGACTGAATTCATGGTGAGACAAGCCAAGGGTTTTTGAACAGTGGCCTTGCCAAATAGCATCTTCTTATTCCAATAACCAATGGCAAGAGTGAGTACAAAAGGTATCCCTTCTGTTACTCCAAACAGAAAGGTAAGAATTGAAGTTGATAACGTGTTGAACTTCCCATTTGGTGTCAAGAAAATTTTCTTACTCGTATCCATGATCTCTTTACTTGGAATTGCTTTCCCCTTGAGGTCTGGGAGGTTAAAATGAATTCTTTTCCTTTGAAGCTCAAAATGGAAGAACAACACTACGAGGTTGAGGATGGAGAGTAAAAGCCCTGTAATTTGTGTGCCAGTGTTCAGCTTATCAAGTTGCGCTGGTAATGGGGTCTTGTTGAGGGCGCCATAAGTAACCTTGTTTAACAAGTCACCCAATATTGTCGTGTTAATGCCCACTGATGTAACTAGCATGTGACCTTTTCCATCAATCACCTTTGGACCATAGAACAGAAATGGGTTTTCGTTGTTAATGATGGAGTCAAGATCATCATCCAGTTTTATGTATTCACCAGATAAGAGAAAACCATCAGCAGGGACTAGAGATCCCCTCTCGAGGCATACTATGTCACCCAACAAAACATCTGCGATGGATACTTTCTGCGAGCTTCCCCCTCTAATGACCTCAACTTCCACTTGGTGCATTTCCGAAGTATTCTGCCTTCTTGACATCTGCCGCGAACGTTCGAGCCAAAGTTCCCGTAAGGAATGAATAACCACAAGCACCATGATGAAAAGAATTGTGATGACACCTTTATGCCAATCTCTCGGGCTTTTCATAACGATCCCAAAACCAAGTAACAGCATTGCATACACGAAGAGAAGAAAAATAATCCAATCATTGCATGTTTTCAAGAGTGATTTGAAGCAGCCTCGTGCAGGAGCCTGTGTTAGGGGGGGTGATGAGACTTGAGCTGATTCAGATGACATTTCCAAATCCTGAGAAATAACAATAAGATGATATATTAGAGTTTTGCCAATAACATAATTATTTACAATAGAATACAATACCCAAAAAAAAACTGTGACCTAACTCAACAAAATGGGTGTGTGCCATACTGCGTGCCATGTGTAACTCATTTGGGAACAAAATGATGCGAAAATTTATAAAACATAGTTTCTATCTTTTCATGTTTTCTCTTCAAGCAACATATAATAACTCAAATGATCAAATATGCTAATAACCCTTATGCTTAATATGTGAACAATTGTTTTCATTATCAAGTCAAAATCTGCATCTCATTTAGCCCAAAAGAATAAATAATCATAATCTGAAATTTGATTCGAAGATGCAAAACTTGACAAAACCTTTGTCCCTAGACTCTACAATCCTCGTAGATGAACTCACAGCAGAAACCTTCTACTGCTTCAGAACCTCTAAACTTTTCAATATATGAACGCCACCCTTTGATAATGCACGAATCACAGTACGTGACTAACCAATTGTGCGGATCCCAGTACGCGACTTCAATCACCAACTAGAAGAAGATTGTTGGCTGCAAAGTTCTTCACTTCATCAACAATGAAGATCAAGAAGCACTTGGTTACAAAACCCTAAAACACAAAGATGTAGTAGCTTCTTTCAAAGAGAATAATGCATCGGTCACCTTTTGCATATGTTCTCCTTATATTCTCTTATATGACAGCCTCTAAAATAAGTCTTATATAAGTCTAGGATAATGAGAAAAGCAACCATACACAAATACAAAAGCCTGGTCCAAAAATCAGATCCAAAAATTCTGATTTCTGTAACCTCAATAGATACCTCGATAGATAGTATCTATCGAGCCTCATTAAACCTCGATAGATAGCATGTGTTGAGTAGGTGTCGAGAAGGTGTCGAGGGGACAGAAGCTTTCTCGATCAATCCACTAACTATCGAGAAGGTGTCGAGATTGCGATAATAATCAACTGAAGAGCTCGATAAATAGCCTAGCTGTCGAGAGGTGTTGAGCAGCTGTCGAGCTATCTGTCTGCAAGTATCAAGCTATCTGTCCAGCTTTAATGAACAGCTTTTCTTCACTTGTTTCTTAGTCCAATCTTCATGGTTTTAATACTAAACTTAAACAACATGTTTCTTGAAGTATTAAACATATCCTAAATTTACCAAAATATAAGTAAAGTGCGTTTTATCAAAGGATTAGCCAATTATATAAAAGAATAACATATGTTCTTAACAAGTGAAACACATATGTCATAATAGCACCAAATATCTATATTTTACAAATGGTATGAAAGAATGAAAACATGATGTGGAAGAATGTGAATACTATTAGATGTAAAAGAATAATTTCCTAGAAATAAAACCCAGGCCAAAATACTAAGGAGTACTCACTATTCTCTAAGTGTTTTTTGGTCAAGGACTAATTGCATGGGATGCCCTCATGTTAATAGAATGATCAAATTGATTGAATGACTAAAAACTAAGGGCAACTTTGGTATATTAAATGCAGATCACGATAGCAATAATAATCTTTACCATTAAATATAAAAGATAATGTAATGAACTATTCTTATTCAGAAGCATAGTTGTAAAACTAATTGTTACGTATAAAAAGTTTGTAAAAAGATTAGAGTCAACCTTATAAGTTACAAGTTGCATTTAAGATTTTATTTTCAACGTGTAATTAATTAAAGATCTTGCGATTAATTTTTAATGAGTATAGTTTCCATTTCCTGTTTATGAAAGGAAAGGAAAGGTGACTACAATTTTTTTTTTTTTTTTTTTTATACAAGATAGAATTCTACTTTAGCCTAATTTAAGTATATATGTGTGTGAAGCTCCCTATTAGAGACTTGAACCCCGGCCCTTGTCCCCTACAAGCACTTACACCTGTGGAGTGACCATCGCACCAAGGGTATGCGATGGTGGTGACTACAAAATTTTGAGATGTTGTAAAGCGGAAACTGTTAACATAATAATAATAATAATAATAAAAGCATTTTTTTACACATGCTTTTTCTTTAAATGGATGATGAGAGAAATATTTCATTGTATGTGTTGCTTTGTGCACCACACACTAAAAAAAATTTATTAAAACCAAATGGCATGATGCCAAAATATACAACTCTTTGACTCTAATGACTTTTGAGTTTTGACATAGATGTAGACTGAATCTACTATGGACACTTATTTTGAGTTAGGTCTGACCGAATATTTTGAACTCAACCAAATGTTTTTCTAAGATAAATCATTTTCACTTTTATGTTGCAACTTTTTTACGGGAAAAAGTAGTGCTTTTTAACATTTCAAGTCGTATTTTAATATATATATATATATATATATGGTAAAAGTTCCAAAACACCTATAAAAAATAAAAATAAAAATTTATTAAAAAAAATAAAAGGAGAAAAAGAACTCGGGCGTGTTTAAAGCAAGGCTAGCTATGAGTCGAAATATGCCCCAAGATTTTCAAAGCAAGCCAATGACCATCATGTGATGGAGCCGAAGTATGCCCTAAGATACGACCAGCGTCTTCCAGGCCCTTTAGGTGGAGGACTAGAGGGTAAATACAAGTTTGTGAGTTTTTCACATCAAATGAAATATTTATGCGTCTGATTAATGAGTGTTTTTAGAGTATTCATTAACTATTTTTAAAAAAAAAAAATTATACCACTTTCGTAAAAAAAAAAAAAAAAAAAAAAAAGTCATAAAATTCAGTTGATTTTTCTTTTTCTTTTTTTTATAAAATGTTTTAAAAAATATATTCTAAATTAATACCCTTAAACATATCTGTTAGGGCCTGTTTGGTACCAAATTTCAAGTTTTGTTATTCAAAATGATGTAAAAATTATAGTTTAAAAATTATTGTGAAAATACGTGTTTAAAGTATTTAATATTTATAAAACAAAAAATATATTTGATACCATGTTTCAAATATGTTATTTGAAAATCTGAAAAAAACATAATTGTGTGTTTGACATGAGTGTGTATTTTTTTTTTAAAGTAAGTATTTTTCTGACATGTATAGTGATTTACTATTATTTTAACATTTGATGAGAGTGAAATTCCATCTCATTACCGTTGGCACTCTCTAATCTTTCTCTTCTTTTTTGTTTTCTTCTGCTTTGTCCATCTCCTTTTCTCCCTATCTCCCATCTCTTCTGCCAAATTCTTTAAAGGCCCACAACAACCAAAAAAAAAAAAAGAAGAAGAAGAAGAAGAAGAAGAAGAAGAAGAAGAATCAAAGAAGAAAGAAGGAAAGAGGGAAAGAAAAAGAAGAAAGAAAGAAAGAAAGAAGAAGAAGAAGAAGAAGAAGAAACGGTTTGCAACAGAGAGAAAGAAAAAAGAAAAGTCTAGAAAGAGAGAAATTTCTGGGTATTTACAAATCCATGGGTCCCATGCTTTTCTAAGTATTTACAAAAATACCATTTTGAGCAATGTTATTTGAAAACTAAAACTAGTAAGGGGAGTTTTCTTAATACAATGTTTAAATATTTTAAATTGAAAATTGTGACTCAAACACTCTTATCAAATTTTTTTTTTTTTTGAGCCAACAGTTTTCAATGTTTAAACACTAAAAACTGTTGTTTAGAATCACTTACTAAATAGGTCCTTAACTTTTGTTTTTTTTTTTTTTTTTTTGGGCCCACTTTCAGCCTATAATCCACTACTTGAAAGCCTCTCTTAGAATCTACAAGGAAGGCAAAAGATAGCTGTGATTTTTTTCCCCCCTCAGTGCTCTTTAGGTCAGTTGAAAAAAAATAAATCTTGGCCGTGAGCCGTGACTTGTATATCGCTCCATCAAATCAAGTATAAAGTATAAACCCAAGTTAGCTTAAACAAACCAAAGTTTTACTATCAATCATCTCTATAGACTATAGAGAAATAAAGAGATCAAATTTATTTTATGATTTTTTTTTTCTTTTCAATTTGATAATTTGTAATATCATGATGAATTGTAATGATTTTTATTAAAATTGTTAAATGTATTATTAGTAACGCAATGTGTTATACCATGTTGTATATACTAGAGTGGATGTGGAAGGGGAAGTATAGAATAAGAATACCGAGAACATGAGAGTTATGTGGTTCAGTCTTGACAGCCTACATCCACGGAGTAATCCCTTAAGGGCTACATCTTTATTATGTAAAAATGTAGTACAATAACCTATGTTACAATGAATCCTAACATGAATATATATAGGCTACTAAACCCTAGACTAATAGAACAAGTAGAAATGGACTTGGACCTATTACATTGAGCTAATATGTCCAATATATATCTCTAACACCCTTCCTCAAACTCAAGGCGGAAACTCGATGAAGGCTTAAGGTTGGATAAAAATGAGAAGATCACTTGGAGATGCATTGAAAAATGTCTTTCAAGAAACCACAATGAAGAATATGCCAATTGACCAATTTTGGAGTTTCAAATGAAGAAACGGAGTCCAAAATTGGAATCTACACCAAAAATTGAGCAAGGTAAGTCCTTTCGAAAATTTTGACTTTTGGTTAAAAGTCAACGCAAAAGTCAAAGTCAATGAAAGTCAAAGTCAACGGTTAGAGTTCATGGGTCAGATTCGAGTGGTCCAGGTCGGGTCAGTCAGGGTCAACAGTCAGTAAGGTGACATGGGCTGATGAGGCAACACTGCTGACATGGCGAGCTGCATGGCTGATGACGTAGCTAGGTCTGACGTGGATCAAGCTGACGTGTCATTTGCTGACGTCATGATGACATCATCCAGGGATCGGCGCATGACTGGCGTGTGCAAAGTTCACCGGCGCATGGAGTAGATCCAAAAGCATGACAGCACATGTAGGCGCGTGTAAGCGAGATAACGGTTGAACTTCTCGGGTTTTGCAAATTGACAAGCCACGAGTCTGACAGAGCGGCGCGTGTGGTCATAATCCTATCTGAGATTCGAGATTTGTGGCGGCATGTGGGTATTTTCCAGAGCCAACTATAGCGTGTGGTGGCGCGTGGCAAGATTTCGGGTGACCGGATTTCTGGGTTTTCCTCACGGGAGGCCAAGGAGCATGTATGTGGGGTTGATTTCTTCAGGCGAAGGCTTGATTTGCACAGATCTTATAAGGAGAGGCATAGATTGCTTGGGCTTGAGGATCTGGACATAACAGTAAGCCATGGCAGCTGCATGATGCCGTGGGGTCTAGATCTGAAGCTAAGCGAGGGGATTATGAATCTATGCTATGCATGTATGAATCTTCTTTGCTGTGTAGAAATGTTTGTTTGATGCCAAGAATGAAGTTTGACTCTGATACCATGTTAAATGTATTATTAGCAACGCAATGTGTTATGTCATGTTGTATATGCTAGAGTAGATGCGGAAGGGGAAGTATAGAATAAGAACACCGAGAACACGAGAGTTACGTTGTTTAGCCTTGACAGCCTACATCTACGGAGGAATCCCTTAAATGCTACAGCTTTATTATATAGAAGTGTAGTATAATAACCTGTGTTATAATGAACTCTAATATAAGTATATATAGGCAACTAAACCCTAGACTAATAGTACAAGCAGAAATGGACTTGGGTTTATTTCATTGTACTAATATTTCCAATATATATCTCTAACAAAAATTATAAAATCTATTTAAAATAATAAAAAATGCTTTAGAAAATACAAAACGTATACTTTCACAGCTTTATCTGCTCTTATAGTACGTGAATTTGCTCCTTTTTAATTCAGTTTCAAAACGATTTCGTACCAACGGTGTCTTGCAGATATACTTGACAAGGTCTCTACCATTAACAGATAGAGTAAGCGTGTGATTCAGATCAAGTATATGACTTATAAGCTCAAACAAATTAACCAAAGTTTCACTATCCGCTACCATAGATCCACAAAATAATAATAATAATAATAATATTAAAAAAATAAAAAAATAAAAATAAAAATCCTTACTGCTTCTCTTGTGTCACTGGGGCTGACATTGTCTAGCTCAAGACCAGGGGATATTCCCTTCTCTAAATCTGTATCTAGATCTTCTGCAATTTCTTGGATGCCTCCAACCTTCTGCATTGAATCCAAGTCCTCCTCTACCATCCCAGCAACGTTTGCTTGTTGCAGTTTTGCATCACCAATACAATTGTTGGAGATTTTCATAGCCTGCAAAATATCAGTTAGAATATACATTAGTATTTTTGCTATTCTTTAATGTTATGTTTGGAAGAAAAAAAAAAATGAGAGAGACGAGTGGAGAATAAAGGTAAAGCGTAAAGGTGATATTTATCCATATCTTCCTCCATTCAAACCTACGTTAATTTTTGAACTCAGTTGACTTGAAGGCAGACACAAGCATTACGAAAGTATATTCCGGTCACCTTATCCTCTATTCTCCTCTCCTTTTTTCATGTCCTTCCATCAAAACACAGGGTTAAAATCTTTAACTTAGTTCATGACTCGAAGGCATACTTCATCACCTCTTGTCTCTTGAAGATCGAGATAACTAAAGCTCATTCATCTACAAGTAGGGCACAAGAAAGGAGCGGTTTTTCTTTCTTTTTTTTCTTCTTTTTTTCATGGCTTTGGCTTGTGAGAGCTCAACAAATAAGCCCAAGCTCAAACATATTAGAAGAACTTAGAAGTCATCCTGGGGGAGAAAATAGAGAACTTATACTTACTTCTTCACTTGAGTCATCCTGGCTGATATTAGAAGTCCTTGAGGAAATTTTGTCTACAGCAAGAGAACCCTTATCAGCTTTATCTGCTCCTGGAGCTATGCTGGCCATTGACAAGACCGTTTGTTGAGACTCTAGGTCTCCACCATGGCCACCACTGACCTAAAATAAGACCCAAAATATGAGCTTTATTTTTCAGGTCATTAAAATTTTCACGGAATTCAGAGCCAGTCTTTCAAAGTTAGAATATTTCAACAAAAACAATATCGACACATCCATTTTCTTACCTCGTAACTTGTTGAAACAATCAACAAGTGTCGGAAAAAAAAAAGTGCCTTTAACTCTTATTGTCAACCACTTCAATATGTTATGATATCGGGCATGTTACTAGATTTATTCATATGCTTAAGCACAAACAAACCAAAGTTTCACTATCGATCCCATTCAGATCGACCCAAGTTCCAAGGGGAAAACATATATAGAAAACTTACTGCTCCTATGTCATCTGGGCTGATATTACTGTAAGAGGAAATGGATGATGAGGCTACAGGAAAAAGAGAACCTTTCTCTGATTCATCTCCTCCTAGAGAGACCGTTTTCTGTGACTCAAGGACCTCATTTCTAGAGCTTTTGCTGGTTAACATTATTTAGCTTGTCTAAATTAGGCACTCCACAGTATGCCAAACCTTGCTGGAAAAGACACTTTCTGCAATAAGGAAAAAAAACAAACAAACAAATAAATAGGGTAACCTAAACAAAACAGTTATGGAGAAAGGAAAAGATTGAAAAAATAACTGTATTGATGGTGAAGAAGAAGAGCTTTATAAGTAGATGACAATGTGCAACATCTCCCAAACTATTCTCACTAAGATTATAATAAGAAATGAATGTTTTTCAGCAGCTTCGTCGAAATGACAAAGAAAGGATGAAAAGAAATTAATCTTTAGACTGAAAGCAGCTTCGTCGAAGCCTCGAAGGAATGAGAAAGAAATTAAGAATACTAGACGGAAAGAAAACTTATCCGCGTTATCAATCTTTAGATTTCCATTTCTCATATCATCTTGACTGACTTTGAGTCGAAAAACGATCATTAAGCGCCATATCTGATGACATACAATTAATGATAATCTTAATCTCTCGACTGACTCTGAGGACGGCCGTGTACGGTGAAAAAGAATCATAATATGGACTTATAACGGCGGAAACGTCGACCCCGTTGTCACTTGGGGAGCTCCACAAAAACAAATATGGTATTATTATTTCATCAAACTATAATTAATTTATCAAATATGTCACATGAGTGAGCAGAAGGTGAAGGACAATCTCAGAGGATGCGAATGAGAGTTTTAAGAAACTAATTTAAATTTTGATTATTTCATCTGGAAAGAGAAAAAAAAAATGATAAATGACAAGTTATGATTGAGATAAAACAAAGTAAAACACTATAAATGGGATAGAATATTTTAAATTTTTATTCTAGCTAAACTATTTATTAAGAAATTTTGTTTATTATTTACCTTCAGCAACTTATTTGAGAAATTGTTAGTAGTAAGTAAAAATGAAATGCCAATGGTAAGCTCAGATAAGAACCGGCCAATTAAAAAATTGCACCTTAAATTTGTTGTGAAATTAAAAAAAAAATAAAATAAATAAATAAACAAACAAACAACAACAACAAATTTGACACATGAAAATTGTTAATGATATGTAAAAATATAATGTTAATAGTTAGCCAAAATGAAAATTAATATAAGCTTAACACATCAATTAGTGTCAAAAATGTTAGCACATTTTATTTTAAGAAACAAACACACACAAGAAAGAGAAAAAGAACATTCTAACATAAAATCAAAACATAAACTCTAATCAAAAGTTATAATAACTTTTTTTGTTGAGAATGTAGTTATGACAACTTTTAAAACAGAGTCGTCAAAATTTTTGGCGTTGAGAACTAAAATCATAGTCAATAAAACCGTGTTGTCAACAGTGAGACATAATTGGACCTCGACGCGAAAACGAACGTAATATACGTTGTGGTAGATGGTGAGCTTAAAACGCGGCCCAATCTATAATTTTCAGTCCAGCTTCCTCACGTAGTCGCGTGTCCATTGTCACTCGTGGAGCTTAACGCTGTAGGCTAATAACACGACCTATTTCGAAACTCGAATTTTTCTCTCATTATATTTCTCTCAAGCCTATATCATCATCAATTTATAATTAATATTACTTTTTTATAAACACTGGAATAAGCAGTAGCACGCCAATGTTGACATTTTGATCACTACCAACGCGTTTTCAACATTGTTCATACATACACAATGTTCACTTGGTTGGGGGTCGGCAAATGTAACCATTGCCGTGAAAATTGGAGCAGAAGAGAAATCCTTTTTTTTACACGAAAATGTTTCACCTAATTGAGATATGATTAGTCCTATCACTTTGGACTTTATATGATAAAAGTTGGGTGTAAAAATTATGATATAGCGCTAGGTTGTAATTTTTTTTTCCCTAAAAATAGAAACAGAAGTTTAGTTGTTCCTATTAATAATGAGACCTACTAAGAAGTACGTGGGGATTTTTAATTGGTTTTTTTTTTTTTTTAATGGATCACATGAATTTAGTGATATGATGTGGCCATTTATGTTTGGACAGAGAACTAAATCTGTAACATTATTCAAGTAAATTCATGGTAATCTTCTATTAATTTTTTTTTTAAATAAGGTAAATATCGTGGTATTTGCCATTTTTTTTTTTTTTGGCATTGTAACTTGATTTAGTGCGGTGTTAGGCATCATATCAATGTCATGCACCAATCGACATCAGAAATTTCAACGTCTTGCAAGTCCTGATCACCTAGACCAATTACATCTTAATGATCAGGCGGACTCTTTAGTCTGTGCTAGATTGAGATGATATAAAACTGACTAATTAATAATCACTAGTTAGAGGTGTATTCTTAAATAATAATAACAAAAGCGTGAAAGGACCCCAATTGATAACACCACTGTTGATTGAAAGAAAAGGGAAAAATAAGAAGCCAAAAAATGCATAAAGCGGTACAACTTGTGTCGCAACTCACCTATATGGCGAGTTGTAAGTGGTAAGAAGTAATGGTGGGGACACCCCTTTGTGACTCATAACTCACCATGTGGGCAAGTTGTAGCACAAGTTGTCTTACTTTATGTGGCACAAGAGAAAAAAGAATACAATGTGAGGTGTGAACGTAACTCAATGCATAGAAAATATGCATAGTCAAATACACTGAAAATGGAGTGGTAGATCTGGTACTTGGCTAGCATGATGTTTTCTCTTCAATTTTTTCCCTAATTTGGGGAGAAAACATATTGATGGGTCCAAGGAGAAAACACTCGGGCCTCACCAAACAACCATCAAAAGTGTTTTCTCTCCAATTTTCTCTCATTTTTTTTTTCATCCACCCAACCAAACATACCTGTAAGGACCAGGTTTGAGATCCCAGCCCATTACGTGGGTGGACTTAGGCTCAAAAAGCCCAAAATAATGAATTTGTAGAGAAATGGGTTGGAAAACTAGGATTTAGTTGTTCAAACAAACGTTGGAATAGATCTAGATGATAAGAGAATGAAAAGAAATAAGTTTGTATTGAAGAAAAATGGTTCTCAGCAAGATCCGAGGTGATCTGTTCTTGTATTTTATTCTCAAATTAAGTTACAAGTTTGGTTCTTGAACGCTACAATTTTTCTTCCTACCATTTTCCTCCTCTTCTTCTTGTTGCCACCATCTTCTTTTATACCCTCCTTCATTTTCCTTTCCACCTTACATGTGCATGCCAGAAAGTTGGTGTTGATACTTGTCCCATCAGCCCATCCTCTAAGTCATGATGCAGTAGTTGTAAGGCTGAAACATACTGTTCAGGTATCACTTCTACATTAATACGGCCAGAGAGTTAGGTGCAGTGCATTTAATATGAAGGTAGCAACTTTCCTTAGAGATATTACACGATCACGTTCTATCCTATTCACCTATAGTACTTATCTTCTCATATGGAATGGTATGGAAGGTTGCCTTTGTCGGTAAAACACTTCTTCGTACCTCGACCTTGGTTAATCAAGGAAGGGTTCGTCCTCGGCGTAGTTTCCTAGACTGTTACGATCAACACTGTCTTCTTCGCCTACAACTATGAGCCTCTATGACACCACGTGTTTGTCCTCAAACATGTCCTCGTCCTCAATTTGAGCCTCAGGCCCAATACATATGTGGATAAGTATCTTTGGACCCTCTAAACCCCACAATAGCCCCTCAAAATTCTGCTTGTTGGCACCTTGGGCAGAAAGGAGGACTTTGCCAAAAAACAGGATTTTGATATTCTCGAGCATGTTTTGGGCTCGCCATGTCTTGTCCTCCGCCATTACAAGCGTCTTGTCCTTCGCCAGACTCTTCGACATTTAGAGCGCACCCTCATTAATTATGGCTGCTCCTTGTCCCCCACATTCTCGCTATGATACAAATTGAATGGCTAAGAATCCTGTTGGGATGGGAGCGAGAATTTTCTAGCTTGTACCTTTTTTCCTTTGATATAAATAACCTCCAAATCAAGGCTTCAACTTGATTTAGCATTCATTTGAACTCTAGCACACATACATTGAACCTACTAATATCTCTCAATTACTCGTGCCTCTACAACTATTAGAAGTCTGTCCTAGGAAAATTTCCCCAATTCTGTAAGTATCCAAAAATCTCAACAACTTGTCTTTTCATGTATTTTCCTTTCCTTTGTGCATTTTCACTCCTTGGCTTTAGTTCCTCTTCCATTTCTCTTTAGTGCCCTCCTGAATCTTCTTGAAAGAATAGGTAAGTTTAAGTGTTTGGTAGAATCCAAAGAGGGAATGGCGAGTTTTAGGGCTCAATATAGAATCCCTCCCAACATTAACCTTAGATATTATGAGGAAAGGGAGTGGTTCGAGTGAAGGCGAGAAGGTGAGGTAGCGATTCCCATGATCGCCTTCGTAAAAGGCGGCATGAGAATCCCAATGGGGACGGTTATGAGGGACTACCTTAAGTTCTACCGTTTAGCACCCACCCAATGTGTTCCTAACGTATTTAGGATATTAGGGTGTGTGGATGCCTTAAACGAGAAAATGGGGTTAGGATTAACCCACCATGATGTTAATTGGGTATACAATCTCCACCATTTAAAGGGGAAAGGGCATTACATGAAGACGAGACAGCTCGAAATCAGGCTCATACAGTGCCTCCCCGAGTCTAGTAGAGGGCTAAATAAGGACTTTTTGATCGTGTCAGAGGAATGGCACAATGGCCTTTCCTGCCCAACGAAAGAGGGGCAGCCAGGTGTGGTTTTAGAAGTAGGAAAAATCATTTACTCTTTACCTTATTTTGATTTGTGTTGTTTCACTTTTAACGATTTGTAGCTCCTGACTTTTGCAGATAGACGCGCCACCAAGCCAAATTTCAGTTTGGTTAATAGGGAGGGCTTAGACAAAACTCTCAGAGCCGAGGTGTTTGTAAACGAAGACGACGGTCAACTTCGAGCGGCTCACTTGATACTAGGAATCACACCCATTTCTCGTGCTTTCCAAGTGCCCAAGTGTGTGATAAAAACTCACGACCCACACCTACATCACATCAGCATTGCTGTGGAAGGATTTCTCCTTCCTGAGGGCACTCCAATCCCAGAAGATACTTTCTCCATACAACCCATTCTTTTTCCTAGCCCAACAACTAAGGGTACTCAAGGTTCAACTCCAATACCGGAAGGCATACCAAAAGTAGGGGTCTCCTCGTCACTACAATTTATCGGAGTTGCCACTTCGTCTCGCACCATAAATTCAAAAGAAAAAGAAGTGGTAGAAGTGACCAATTCTAAGGACAAGTTTGAAGTTTTCAACCGAGTCTCGTCCCCCAAAACTTCTATCCCTGATCTCAGCCCACACTTCTCCCCAATAATTAACGAGATAGGCATTCAACGCAAACCCAAATCCAGTTTGCTGGATTTAATAAAGTCCCAGCCTGGGAGGGATGCACCTAGAAAGACGGCCCGTACCAAGCCTCCCACTCCTCCACTCGCTCTACCCCCTCTCCAACCGGCTGACCTGAAGAGGAAGAGAAGGCAAAAGGGGAAGGAGGTGATGGAAGTTGGACAAACCCTTCCCCCTCGCAAGGACAAGGCTCAAAGAGTATCCAAACAAGCCAAAATGAGGAAGAAGGGTAATGAAAGAAGGAGTGACCTTCTGCCCGAGCCCACAGCCTGGCTTCTGGCCCCAATGTTGGATGGGGCCCCCTTGCTAGATGATGCTTCCATCAAGGACTTTCAAGACGAAAAGGCCGACTATGTGGCCAAAGCAGTAAAGCAAGCTCTACTACTCCCCAGAGACATGGCCGAGCTGCGGTCCATAAGGAGGCATGATGTCTTCCTTAGCCTCAAAAGATATTTGGTTATGGTATGATTCTACTCAACCATTTTCTTTTTTTTATTATTATACTTGACTTATTATTTATATTATTTTCTTTTAAACACCCCCCTTTTTTCTTTGGCAGGTTGTTCAAGCCTTCTTCCGAGCAGACGAGATGACCAATTCCTACCACCGGTAGATGAAAAAGGAGAAGCTAAGGCGTAACACTACTGTGGAGGCCTTTCAAGTGGCTGAGAAGAGCCTCTAGGAGATGAAGAAGAAGCTACAAGAGGAGGAGAAAGAAAGAAAATACGCGGCAACTGCCCTTATAAACACAAAGAAGCAGGCCGAGAGTCAAAGGCTACAGCTGCGGGGTGTTGAAGACCAACTGGTCACCTCAAAGACTCAAATTGCCACATTGAAAAAGAAACTGGAGGAGGTCAAAAAAGCTAGATTTTCAATCGAGAAAGCCAAAGAAGAGGCAAAAAAGGCTATAGACGAAGCTGAACAGCATGGGTATAAGGTTGGGGTGGCCGAGACTGAGGATTCCCTCAAGGCTAAAGTCCTGGCCGTATGTAAAACTTACTGCACCCTAACATGGGGTGAAGCCCTCAACCAAGCTGGGGTTAAGGCTTCCTCTGTGCTCAGGAAAGTAGAAAATATCTACTACCCCCCAGCCATACGCCCTTCAAGCTCTTCGTACTCTAAGGCCATCCAATCGTCCTCAAAGGTAGGTGAAGTTCAAGGCGGCCCACTCAAGGCTCCTTTTACAGCTGACACTGGAGGTAAAGCAAGCCGAGGACACCTCAAAGATAGGAGAAGCTCCTAGAGAAACAGTCCAAGGCTCTGACCTACTTCCTCTTGCTCCCAGGGAATACCTCCCTAGACAAAGAAACTTCTAAAGGTATGGAGTTGGTATTTGCAACTCTAGCCATACCCCTAAAAGAGGATCCTAAGGACAAGGCCGAAGTGTCCACCACTACAGCAAGTACACAACCTCCCAAAGATCCAAAAGATAAGCTCATAATAAAGATGAAGAAATAGATTATCTCTCTCTTTTTTCTTTTTTTTTTTACTTTCCCAATTTGTAATCAACTTATCTTTTTTGTACTTGTTCTGCCTTATTTGAAGGCTTTTATGTAATGAAAGTTATGGGTATTTTCTCTTTTTTTTTTTTTTTTTTTTTTTTTGTGATTTTTGTACTGAAATTTATATCAATTGCATTTTAGCTAAAACCCAATGAAAGTAATGATGAGATAACACTTCTTTCACTAACTTACTTGAGTAAAGAGTAATTGTCCTGCTTTATATGATCAGTAGCAAAAGCAGGTGAATTTTATTAAATTAATCACCTTGGCAAAGCTTAAACTTAATTTTATGAACATACACAATATTGTAATATGCATATAGGTTTAAGTGATGCTCATGAGGGTAAAAAAGATGGTTAAGTTTTACGCAAATACAACTATGCCCATAAACGCTTTAAATGATACTCATGCACATCCATTTGGAAATCTTGTTGCAATGAAAATCATTGCTGATTGGAGTGACTATATTCGGTACCAAAGTAGTTAACAAAGGAAATTAACTTACTGTACATATATACAAATATCTCACACAGTCTGTTATAAATAAGATTTTGCCCTGACTTATAGCCATTTGAAGGAAAAGATTAATCTATCCAAGGCATATGGTCCGAGGACCCAAGCATTACCAATTTTCTCTTTGATACTTAGATAGTTGTCATAATGTGTTAACCTTCTCAAAGCAGATGGTCCGAGGAACCAGGCATAGCTGAGGTTCTGTTTAACACTTAGAAAATTAATTAAAAGATATCAATTTTTTCAAGGTATGTGGTCTAAGGAGCCAAGCATGACCAAGGTTCTGTTTGATACTTAGAATGATGTCATATTGTGTTAATTTTCCCAAAGCAGATGGTCCAAGAAACCAGGCATAGTTGAGGTTCTATTTAACACTTAGAATGATGTCATATTGTGTTAATTTTCCCAAAGTAGATGGTCTGAGGAACGAGGCATAGTTGAGGTTCTGTTTAACACTTAGAAAATTAATTGAAAGATATCAATTTTCTCAAGGTATGTGATCCGATGAGCCAGGCATGACCAAGGTTCTGTTTGATACTTAAAATGATGTCATACTGTGTTAATTTTCCCAAAGCAGATGGTCCGAGGAACCAAGCATAGCTGAGGTTCTATTTAACACTTAGAATGATGTCATATTGTGTTAATTTTTCCAAAACATATGGTCCAAGAAATCAGGCATAGCTAAGGTTCTATTTAACACTTAGAAAGATGTCATATTATGTTAATTTTTCTAAAGCAGATAGTCCAAGGAACCAGGCATAGCTGAGGTTCTGTTTAACACTTAAAATGATGTCATATTGTGTTAATTTTCCCAAAGCAGATGGTCCGAGGAATCAGGCATAGCTGAGGTTCTGTTTAACACTTAGAAAATTAATTGAAAGATATCAATTTTCCCAAGGTATGTGGTCCGAGGAGCTAGGCATGACCAAGATTCTGTTTGATACTTAGAATGATGGTAAAGACACAAGATAAGTAATATAACAAACCCGAAGAAAGTGAAGAAAACTTGTAACAATAATAATATTTTCTAAGATTATTTACATTTCATGGACGAGGTATAGCTCTTTTCTCTAGATCTTCAAAATAATATGTGCCTATCCCAGCCACTGATGTTATACAATATGGCCCCTCCTAGTTAGGTCCTAACTTCCCCCATGCTAGGTTCTTGGCAGCTCCCATAACCTTTCTTAAGACCAAGTCCCCCACTGTCAGCGGCCTTAACCTTATGTTAGTATCATACCCTTGCTTAAGATTGTGTTGATAATATGTCAATTGGACCATGACATTTTCTCTTGCTTTTTAATTAAATCTAAACTCTTCTCCAATAGCCTATTGTTGCTGCTCGAAGTGAAAGAACTTGTTCTTAGGGTGGGGAATCCAATTTCTAAAGGAATAACAGCCTCAACCCCATATTTCATTGAAAAAGACGTCTCTCTTGTGGACCTTCGAGGCGTGGTCCAGTAAGTTCATAGGACATGTGACAGCTCTTCAATCCCTTTCCCCTTTACATCACCCCGCCTCTTTTTGAGTCCATTTACTATGACCTTATTGACAGTTTCAACTTATTCATTCCCTTGTGGATATGCCGAGATGGAATATCTATTGGTTATACCCAAGTCACAGCAATACCTCCTAATGGCTTTGCTATCAAATTACAAACCATTGTCTGAGATAAGGACACGAGGGACTCCAAATCTAATTACAATATTCTTCCAAACAAAATGCTTGGCATCCACATCTCTGATGTTTGCTAGTGGTTCAGCCTCGACCCATTTAATGAAGTAGTCAGTGCCAACTAATAAATGCCTCTTATTTCTTGCTGTCTTAGGGAAAGGGCCTACGATATCCAAACCCCATTGAGCGAAAGGCCAAGGATTGGACAAACGATTAAGGACTCCCCCAGGTTAGTGAATGTTTGAGGCAAACCTTTGACACTGGTTACACTTCTTTACGTAGTCCTCTACTTTTTTCTGCATCTTTGGACACCAATAGCCTTGCAAAAAGGCTCTATGTGATAAAGACCTATACGTTGTATGGCTTCCACAAATTCCTTCATACAATTCATCCAGGATTAGCTCAACTGCCTCCGGGTGTACACACAACAGATACAGGCTAGAAAAAGACCTCTTATATAACTTTTGGTCCTCGAACAACCAGAACCGAGGAGATTTTCTTTGCACTTTATCAGCCTCAGACTTATCCTCTGGCAAAACATCTTCCTTAAGGAACAATACAATAGAGTCCATCCAGCTAGGACCTGCCTTATTTGATTAACATGAGCTACAGTTCTTCCTGCCTCGGTAGGTCTACATAAGTCTTCTATAAGGATTACCCGAGGTAAACTTTATTCTGAAGAGGTTGCCAACGTAGCAAGGGAGTCCGCGTGTGTATTTTTAGTTCTAGGAACTTGTGATAGATTGAAAGATTCAAACTTAGACTATAAATTCTGAACCTGGTTTAAGTACTCTTGCATTCTGGGATCTCTAGCTTCCAACTCTTCTTAGACTTGGCTTCCACTGCCTTTCCACCCATTTTTTGTACCATGATCATCCCTTCCAGCAAAGCTTCATATTCAACTTCATTGTTTGTAGCCGAGAAACCCAATATTAAGGATTTTTCGATCATGATGCTCTATGGAGATATCAAGACTAGTCCCACATCAAATCTCCTATGGTTCGCTGCACCATCAATATAAACTTTCCAAGATGCAGGTTCTTGTACAGAGATCATTCCAACCAATTTTCCATCCATGTTTTGCTCTTCTACCATTTCTTCTTTCAGGGATTCAACAAACTTAGCAACTAGGATGGCAAGAACCTAACCCTTGATAGAGATGCGTGGCATGTACTTAATGTCAAAAGCCCCTTAAATTGTGCCCCACTTTTCAATCCTTCCTGTGTAATCCGCACTCCATAGTAGAGATTTAAGTGGGAGCTGGGTTAGGACGACATCTGTGCGTGACTAAAAATAGTGGGGAAGCTTTCGTGTAGCATGCACCACTGCCAAAATAGCCCTTTTTCTAGTGGTAAGTAACGAACCTCGACCTCATATAATGACTTGCTCACATAGTAAACTGGCCTCTGTACACCATCATCAACGCGTATTAGCACCAAGCTCATCACGTGGGAAACCACCGCGATGTAGGCAAACAAAACCTCTTCCACCTCAGGTCTAGACATTATAGGTGGCCGAGACAAATACTCTTTCAACTGCCGGAAAGCTAGGGCACACTCTTCGGTCCATTCAAATCCCTTCCGCTTATTCCATAACTGAAAGAAATGTTTACACCTGTTAGTTGACCAAGAGATGAATCGGTTTAGAGTAGCAGTCATCCCTGTAAGCCTCTGAACCTTCTTGGGATTTCGAGGTGGTTGCAGGTTGTTAATTGCCTTAATCTGGTCAGGGTTGACTTCAATTTCATAGTGCGTGACCATGTAGCCCAAGAACTTCCCTGATCCGACACCAAAAGAACACTTGGAGGCATTAAGCCATAACTTATATCTCCTCAAGATGTCAAAAATACTTCTGAGGTCATTAACATGATCAAACTCAACCTTGCTCTTTACCACCATATCATCGATGTAGATTTCAATGTTTTTTTCCTAACTGTGGCTCAAACATCCTGGTCATCATCCTCTGATAAGTATCCCCTGCATTTTTTAAACCAAAAGGCATCACCTTATAATGATAATTTCCAGTAAGAGTGACCAAAGCTGTCTTTTCTTGATCGTCCAAAGCTAAAGGTATCTGATGATACCCTTAGAAGGCATCCAGAAAGCTCATTCGAGGATGTCTCACAGTTACGTCCACTAATTGGTTAATCCGAGGCATAGGAAAAGGGTCCTTTGGGCAGGCCTTGTTCAAGTCCGTGAAATCTACGCATACACGCCATTTCCCAGTCTTCTTTTTGCCACTACTGTGTTAGCCAACCATTCAAGGTAAAAAAAAAAAGCCTCTTTAATAGCCCCGGCCTGCTTAAGTTTCATGACCTCATCTTTGACAGCATCGGAATGTTCCTCAGATAAATGCCGAGGTGGTTGCTTCTTAGGGGTAACAGATGAACTGACATTTAGATGATGACAGATGAAGCTCGGATCCACTCCTGGAGCCTTATAAACATTCCAAGCAAATACATCGACATTTTTCTTAAGAAATTCCACCAGCTCCCCTTTCTCTTGAAGTGGTAGCTGAGCTCTAACTTGGAAGAACTTTTTTGAACCATCACCTATGCCAAATCTCTCTAAATATTCACATTTGGCCTCCTTGGCTGGCCCCTTCATGGGTGATTCCGGAGACTTTGACTGCTATAAACTCTCTTTAGATAAGTTCAAGGATTCAGCTGCTGGCTGATGCAAGATTGTGAACACCAGGCACTGCTTAACCATGGATTGGTCCCCTAGTAGTTCCTCAATCTAATCCCCTAATGGATACTTCACCTTTTGATGTAGAGTTGAAGAAACAGCCCCTAGGGTGTGGAGCCAAGGCCTGGCCATAATGGCCGTGTAGGGGGAGTACGCATCCACCACTATGAAGTTCACTTCCATTACTTCTAAACCTGCTTGCACAGGTAACCTAATCTGGCCCTTTAGGATAACAACCTTCCCATCGAAACTCACCAAGGGTGAATCATAGGTAGTCAAATCCTCGAGTTTTAGGTTCAGCCCTTTATATAAATCAAGGTACATGATCTCTGCATAACTACCCTGGTCTACCATCAACCTTCTCACATCATACCCTCTTATTCTGAAAGTTACCACCAAAGCATCATCATGCGACTAGATGGTCCCTGCCTTGTCTTCATCCAAAAAACTCAACGCCAATCGAATTTCTACTCTGGCCTTCTTCGGTCCAAAGCTAGTGTCCTCAGATGGAAGCCGAGCTATAGACATCACTCTTGAAGGCTACGAACCAGTCCTCCCAGGTGCAGCAAAAATGACATTGATTGTACTTATTGGGGACCTTGAGAAAGCATTCCCCTAATTCCCAAACCTTGACTGGTCACCTTGCCCATTGGGGTGGTACAAGAGATGCTGTAATTTCCCTTCCTTGACTAGTTGCTCCAGATGATTCCACAATATTCGACAATCCTCGGTGGTATGTCCCTGCTTTTGATAATATTGGCAATGAAAGCTCTAGTTACATCGCAAGGGATCTCCACTCATCTTCTTCAGCTATTTAAAGTATGGCTCATTCTTGATTTTCTCTAAAATTTGATGCACCGGCTCTTTAAACACAATGCTTACAACTTGAGGAGCTGTAGGTGAAGATTGCCCAGCAAAATCTCTCTGGAGTCTGCTATTGTTGTAGCAGTCCAACCTGAAATCCCTCCTCTCTTGAAGGATAATCTTGCCATTTTCCCTATTTTACTGCTGGTCCTCCTCAACCTTTTTGTATTTGTCAATCCGATCTATAAGTTGACGTATATTGGTAACAGGTTTCCCAGTCAAAAACTTCCTTAAGCCATGCTCGACAGGTAAGCCGAGCTTAAAAGTGCTAATGGCAACATCGTCAAAATCACCATCTATCTCATTGAACATCTCTCAATATCTGTCTGAATACGTCTTTAGGGTTTCTCCTTCTCTCATGGACAAAGACAACAAAGAAGCTAAAGGCCGAGGAACCCTTCTACACGTGACAAATCGGGATTCAAATGCTTGAGTAAGTTCCTTGAAACAATCAATGGAACTTGCCTCAAACTATCAAACCACCTCATCGCCACAGGCCCCAAACTGGACGAAAATACTTTGCACATCAAAGGCTCATTCTTGGAGTGTACGGCCATCCTTTGATTAAAGTGGCTAACACGCTCCACTGGCTTCTTCCGTTGTACATGGTGAAAGTGGATTGGGAAAATCGCTAAGGAAGTCTCCCTCTCTTAATCCAGCGTATAAAAGGTGACCTTGCAGTCTGGTTTAGTGCTCTACTCGTAGCATCGTTTCCCAGGCCGATCGAGGGCGAATTTCTATCTCTACGTTCATGATGATAGTCTTTATCATACGAGAAAGTCTCCCTAGGGGGAGTTCTCGATCTACGCCTATAGCTCTCATCCTCCTCGTTGTCAGAAGAGAAATCAAGATTAGAGGGTTCGCCTTCGCCGTTCATGACGCAGGCTTCTCCTCAAGTGGTCAATCTCCCTCTGCATGTTTTTGGTACTATCCTCTTGAAAGACATGGCTTTTACCCCTAGCTTGACTTCTACTAGTATGGGTAGTATGTACACTTCCCTCCCAGTCTCCTTGCCATTCAAGATTATGGAAGTGATCTTGACTCTGAGACCCCATAGACTCTGCCTAATGTGGACCTAAACCTACCATTGTTGAATTCATTATCACACCAGTAATTCCCACAGACGGTGCCAATTGTAAGGACCAAGTTTGAGATCCTAGCCCACTACGTGGGTGGACTTAGGCTCAAAAAGCCCAAAACAATGAATTTGTAAAGAAATAGGTTGGAAAACTGGGTTTTAGTTAATCAAACAAACATTGGAATGGATTCAAATGATAAGAGAATAAAAAAAAAATAGGGTTGTATTGAAGAAAAATCGTCCTCAGCAAGATCCGAGGTGATCTGTTCTTGTATTTTATTCTCAAATTAAGTTACAAGTTTGATTCCTGAACGCTATAGTATTTCTTCCTACCATTTTCCTCCTCTTCTTCTTGTTGCCACCATCTTCTTTTATACTATCCTTCCTTTTCCTTCCCACCTTACACGTGCATGCTAGAAGGTTGGTGTTGATACTTGTCCCATCAACCCATCCTCTAAGTCATGATGCAGTAGCTGTAAAGTTAAAACACAATGTTTAGGTATCACCTCCACATTAATACGGTCAGAGAGTTAGCTGCAATGCATTTAATATGAAGGTAGCAGCTTTTCCTAAAGATACTACATGATCACGTTCTATCCTATTTACTTGTAGTACTTATCTTCTCAGATGGAATGGTATGGAAGGTTGCCTTTGTCGGCTAAACACTTCTTCGTACCTCGACCTTGGTTAATCAAGGAAGGGTTCATCCTCGGCATAGTTTCCTGGACTGTTACAATCAACACTGTCTTCGTCGCCTATAACTATGGGCCTCTATGACACCACGTGTTTGTCCTCATTCTTGGTTTGGGCCTTGGGCCCAATACATATGTGGATGAGTATCTTTAGACCGTCTGGCCCCAAAATACCCTTAAGTGAGAAAATTAAGATTAAATTTCTACTTGAAGAAGTATAACTCTCTACATAAAAAGAATGTATGTCATACAAAATTAATCTCATTCGTATAAGAATTTTTATTACACACAAAGTTATGGTAGCTATTTAACATATGAATATCTATTTTACTGTAATAGTTTCCTAGTACTTATTTACTAAAGATAATATCCACTCACTAAAAACTTTTAAGAATGTTAACGAATATCATCATCTTCCAACAATAAGAATTGGTTTTTGCTAAGATATATCACAATATTTAAATGTTCTTAATGAATGATATCATATGCTACAATTAAAACTCTTCATCAAATACTTTCAACCATACACAATGAAAAATTTTGTCATTCATACTTTCTTCTTTATTATTCTACATGAGTTTAGGTGCAATATTTAGTTTACTTAGTTTTTAATGAACACCCATTTTAGGTAAGAAAAAAAAATTAAATAACAAAAGGCATGTGTCATCAAATTTTTCATTAAATAAATTATAAGTTTCGAATATTTAAATCTAGAAAATCAATGTTCTCAAGGTAATAAATAAAACACCTTATATCATCATTCCAACTTTTTAAGTATTACTACCATCTAAAACTCAAAGTACGTGAAGAAAATTTTTGGAATATTAAAATTTAGTGAAGGTATTTTGGGCATTGCACAACATAATATTTTAAAAATCATAAGCGTTCATTAGGGTTTAACTGAAAGAATAACAATACGACATATTTGCTATTTTTCAAAATATTAAGCAAAAAATTGCTTGATTTTAAAATTTAAAGAGGAATTGTGGACTATCCTAAAACATAAAGGATGAAAAGTGTTTTTATACTATGTTTTGAATTTTTTTTTTGGTGTGTGTAAAACTATGTTTTTTTACTTAAAATGGGCGTAAAGATAAAAATACAATAAAAAATACAAAAAGTCAACCTAAGAAAATTATATGTAAAATAGTGAATTTTGGCTCAACAGAATGGTAAAACATTACCACATATAATTTGTTATGAAAATGTTGTGAAAAATATTGTGGATATAACACTTTTTTTTGCACAATACCTTTATTTTTAGTTATAGTTGGTTCTAGTATGATATTTTATTTTGACTTATAAAGAATTAAACCTCAACAATTGTGAAAATATTGTGACAATTTGTTGTGTTAACAAACCACTCTATACATACATACATACATACATACATATATATATATATATATATTAAAAAAGAAAAATCCAGTGAACAGTGTAATTGAACAAACCAAAAAATAAACTATAGCTATTACTATAGTTTTACAATTCACACTTTTGTTATGAAAGTGTTGTAAAAAATGTTATGAATGTAGCATTTATTTTTTCACAATACCTTTATTTTTAGTTGTGATTGGTTCCAGTATTGTATTTCATTTTGACCTATAAGGAATTAACACTTCAAAAATTATGAAAATATTGTGACAATTTTTTGTGTTAACTAACAACTATGTATTTGAAAAATATTAATAAAAAAAAAAAAAAAGAGTTGATTGGACTATATTACCAAAGAAAAAAAAATGCGGCTAGCAAAACATTACAAACATTGAGTAAACCAAAATCTTGTAGCTGTTTATTGTAGCTATAATGCATTAGCTCTAGGGCTGTCCAAACCCATCCAAAAACTCAATCCACCCAAAGAAACCAACCAGATCCAATCTGATGCCAGTCAACCTAACTACTTCAGCAGTCGGCGATAGGTCTTCACCACCAAAAATCAACTCCGATGGGTTGATTTCGGTTTCCCTCCCCCAAAACCCGAACCAACCAAGAAAAACCTAGATTTCGATGAAAAACCCATACTCAGGCAAAAAATTTCCAAATCCCGACGAAAAAACTTAGATTTCAACGATATTTCACATAGATCTAGTGAGATTTTGACCAGATCTAGAAAAATCTCATGGAATCCAATGAGATTTCTACCGAATCTAGCAAAATCTCATAGAATCCGATGAGATTTTTGCCGGATCTAGGTTTTACTCATCGTTTTCTCGCCATTTTCTCAAATCTATGATGCCAGTTGACCCGTCCACAACCCGTTAAAGGTTTGATCCGCTCGACTCGACTACTCCAGCCGTTGGCAACGAGTGAGATTTTCTACATGCCACCCGATTCCATCGAGTCGATTCCAGGTTGGGCACAAACCCAACTCGAACTAACCTATGGACAGCTCTAATTGGCTCTTTTAATATATAAATATAGATAAGAGCTCATGGATAGTAGATGGGATGGCAGTGATTCTAATTCATACACCAGCCCGAATATATCAATGTCAACGAAGTTAAGGTGGAAAATTAAAATAAATAAATAAATATATATATATATATATATATATATTGATGACATTAAATTTTATTTCACAACTTTTTCTATAATTTAATTATAAATTTTAATCAAAGTAATACCACTTTTTCATATACTTATCATGAATAAAAAGCTTTCTCTCTCTCTTTCTCTCTCTCTCTCACACACACACACACACACACATATATATATATATTAAGTTACTTTATAAATTGAAAAAAAAAAAAAAAAAACTTTGCAGCAAAATACAATTAAGACATGATTTTTATTCACTTATTACTAGCAATAGTAGCTTGTAACTCATGCATATATATGGGTAAATTTAAAAATAAACACATTTTATTGCCCTAAAAATATAAACAATTAATTGAATTATTAGAAAAAATAAATGTAATTAGATGCATGATAAAATTCCTTTCTTAAGTTTAGCACTACTACTTATGATCATTTTTATTCTAAATTTTAATAAGATAAAACATGTGGTGATTTTTGTTAAATAGATATATGATTGATTTTTTTATTATTTATTTATAGTTTATTAATATTATACTTTTAGTATTTTGCACACATTAACTCACTTGGCACACTAGAAAACTTTATGTTGGGTTAAGATAGTTTGACCTCGGTTAATTAATTTAATTATCCAAGTTGATTAATTAGGTTAAATTGCATGCAAATCATGAAGACACCAAAAAATCACCAATTAAACTAAATATAACGGAAATTAAATTGACTCGGTGATTTGTTGACAAATGGGGAAAACTTTTTGCAAAGGAAAAACCCTACCGGGTGATTTTAAGTTCACAACCCCCAAAAATCCACTAATCAACAATCAAGTAATTACAAGTATAAAGAATCTTACCACTACCCTGGTCTATTCCAAAATAATAACCTACAGTTGAATATTTGCTTCAATATCTAATTGAACTTGATCTTGTAGTAGCTTTCTTTCTCTTGATGCACAAATCTCCAATCTATGACTAAACTTTCACATAGATTCCAGTACGTGACTAACTCCAACAACTTGAATGGATGTTGTTAGTTACAAAGTTCTTAACTGTTGGAAAAACACATGTTTGTATCGCATACAAAACATACGTAGCAGAAAATTAATGGATTTACTTCATTCGCAATAGATAATATGTACTATGTAAATTTCAGAATATAAGAACAAAAAAATGTACCTTGGTGCGGTGAAATTCAAAACCAAAGATTAAAAATACTTGGGAACACTCTTAATCTTCACTCCAATTTCAATTGTACCCAAGAAGTGTGATCTCTCAATTAGTTTATAAGAATATGTTCAAGGGAGAATAAGAAAGTGTTCAATACTCACATACAAACCATTTCATTCACTTACAAAATTCTATATATTTCTCTTCTTATAACTGATTATCTAATTGGGTTAAACTTTTAGGTCATTCCAATTGGGTTTTAGTATGTAGCTTAAAATAGGATCAAAAGAGAATAAATAAGACACTAACTCCAATGGGTCTTAAGCTTTTCTGTCAACTCTTGACAAGTCCAAAGTTACCATTAATTATATTTAATATCACTATATAAATATAATTGCACTCTAAACCTTATTAATAAATTATATCTCAATACTTTATTATACATGCAACTCCTTCATAAAATATTCATAGTAATACAAAGTCAAAAGTGTAGACTGCCACTTTGAAGATTACTACATCTTAATCCTTGAGTACCCAGTTTAACCCTTCAAGTTATTCATTATATATTTATGAAATCTAATTTCATAAATATATACTTTAGTAACTCCTTACTAAAGTGGTTAGGCTTAACACTCTAAATAACTAAACCCATTAAACTTATCTCAAAGGAATATTATATATCTCCGTTAAGAGATTATGGATTCCATCTTAAGAATATATGTTCCATTAACACTAAATGTGGCTGTCCAATATACTAAGATTTTGATCATGATTTTAGATCTTACTCTTGATATATCAAAGCAACCTACACTTCATGATCAAGTCTATTATTCTCTCAGGATTAAGAGTTTATGTAAATAGAAATCGTAAGATTTATTATTCATTTGACGATCATTAGGAGAATAATAAATCTCACAGCAGTCCAGTTCAATATATTTTAACTCTTAAAACATATCAACATACTAACTAGAAGTCTCCACTTTCATGATCAAGATAAATCATTTTAGTTAATATGTTATAGTCTTCGCAGATGAAATGCCCAATTTCATCACCGACTACTAACTAGAATTCTAAGTTTATAAAGAATTTGTGATTTATATCTTCTGTGACTAAATCACATACAATACATCTCATGGACTATATGATAATGTCCAAATATTCATGTTACCATTATTTTAGATAATAATAAAACAACTTTATTAATTACAACATTAAGTCATACATAATGTGATACATAGCATCATACAATAGGATTTAAAGGCCTAATCCTAACATTCACTTCATCAACAATGAAGATTAGGAAGCACTTGATTACAAAACCTTATGGTGTACAAACGCAGTAGCTTCTTACAGAGAAAATAAAGCTCTTGTCTCTGTATCTGTGTGTGTCGGCTCTTAAAATTAGCCTTATATATATTTAGGGTTGTGAAAAAAGAAACCTTAAACAAATACATAAACTTGAGCCAAATTTCAAATCTGAAAAACTAAAAATCATAATTCTTGATAGATCAAGCTTCTATCGAGCCATCTGTCGGGCTTCTCATTTAGTCTCGATAGCAGTATTTGTCGAGCTATCTGTCAAGACTTAATGAAACAGCTTTTCTTTACTTGTTTCTTAGATCAATCTTTATGTCTTTAATATGAACACTTGATATGTTTGAACAACATATTTCTTAATATATTAAACCCAACTTGTATCTACCAAATTATAAGTAAAGTTTATTTTATCAAATGATTAGCCAATTACGTAAAATTATGAACCTAACACTTTACATGGAGATATAATTTATTTATATTATCTCAAACTAAAACAAATAAAATTCGTTTCAATATATAGGGTTCTGATCTTCAACTATATGCATAAACCTAAAATTTGTAAGCATGAAAATTCAAAATAAAATATTAGCTTAAGAGGATTCATATGCAAATATAATAGTGGTTGTGAACAACTCATG
This sequence comes from Quercus variabilis, assembly GCA_030445155.1. Classification (NCBI taxonomy): domain Eukaryota; kingdom Viridiplantae; phylum Streptophyta; class Magnoliopsida; order Fagales; family Fagaceae; genus Quercus; species Quercus variabilis. The sequence goes on from CP129449.1 coordinate 73,031,502, forward strand.
AAAAAACTAACCATTATTTCAAACATCAATAAGTTGTATTAACATAAATAAAATACCTTCATAACTTAATTTACGCTAAGTTCTTCTCAAAATTTATTTGAACTAGATAATTTCATAATTAAAAATAAAATATCATAAAATTTGTATTCCATCATAGTTCAATCACCCTGAAACACATCAAGATATAGCCAAAATGCATTCACGCATTTATTTTGGAATGTTTCTTCTATTCCCTTGTTTAGGAGTTTTGATAGAATGAATAAAATGAGTAAGAGTGAACACTAATTCATCTCTATTCCCTCAAAATCTCAAATTTTTATTCCCAAAATTTTGAGGAATCAAAGGGAATGAAATTACATTAATGAAGTTTTTACTGAAACTCCTAAAATATTCCTATATATTTAACCATTTATTTTAAAATAGAGATCTATAGTAATATTATCATAAAATGATTATATTTATTTCCTTCTATATTACTCCCAAACAATGTAACTTAGGTTCCGTTTGGTAACAGTGTTTAAACAACGAAAGTTATTGTTTAAACGTATACCACAACACATATTTTCACACACTTTTTTACTCACACGTATTTCTACAAAACTTTAAAAAAAAATTTTACTAAAAATCTCTTACCAAACAGGCCTTTACTTTCCATTCATTTATTTAAAAACATCCAAACAATATTACCTAGCTTCATTCTATTCATTTCTTTTCCATTCATTTCCCTTAAATACATTTCATTCCAATTTATTTTATTCATTTCCATTCCTTTTTCATTTACTCATTCTATTCTATGCATTTATGAACTCCCAACCGAAGTGTTAGACAAAGCAACAAATCAATTCTCTATTCCAAATTTAAAAAAAAAAAAAATACCAACAAATCACAAATCCAATCTAATAAATAAATAAATAACCCAAAACAATTACAAAATACAAATCCCTAGCAAAAACAAATCACAAGACCCCAAGAGATTTTACCCAATTTCTCTCTCTCAGT